>OZ010786.1:629055174-631455174 GCA_963932465.1 Maratus speciosus
CAAGTTAAAAAATACAAATACTTTTTTTCATTGAATCTTATATTTAAAATGTAGAATATCTTGTGAATACAGATAATTCTTTAGGTAATAATTGCTGTTTTTAAATCATCTAACATCTTCTGCTTTTTAACAACGTTCGGTTTAAATTCTGCAATGTTAAATAACACATTTTTCTCTTAGACATTATTAAAACTTTCAATGTGATAACGATGCACTATATTTCATAGTTCTTCGCTTCAGCTAAATGGTTGAGATTGCAATTTTTGAAAGAGATGAGTTGAGAAACGCTTTGTTCTTCTGAAAACTTGTTGCCAAAAAACTAAAAAAATGTAACATAAAAATCAGAAGCCACTTCCACTAGCACAGGCACGGCGAACCTATTTGCGTTCGTGTGCCAAAAATTCTCAAGCAATACCTATTAACAATGTAACGTGCCGATCTTTTACATAAAATAATTGTACAGCGTATGACGTTTATACGAAGCGCTGGTTATAAAATTAGTTGCTTTCATGCATTAATAATGAATAATTAAAAAATATTAAAAACCGAAATGCGATTTCTCTGTGTAGTGAAATCAGCCATCAAATTAATAAATTTTTAAATGGTAAAGATGATTCTTTTATGGGTTACGTACTGTAATAACAACAATAATAATAATAAAACGACTTTTTATTATAGTAATTTTTAAATTATTATTAACGTTACATCTCGGTAACAATTATCCAAGTTACATTAAACAATGCATCATTAATGTATTATTGAGATTTTTGCTGCTGTACGTTCGTTAGAGAATGCTTTATATTTATTTTATACGTCATTTTGTTATTTTCATTAATATACATATCAAAATTGGATCCATTTTCCATTTTATTGCGGTGAGAGTTTTACGATATTCATTTGAAAAATACAGCTTTTTAAATTCCTATAGAAATGAAAAATGCATGTCTAAAATGTTGCAGAGCATCACAGGAAAAGAAAAATTTGGATATGTTAATTCATGCAAAAGTAACTGTATTATTTGTTATAGTCTGTGGAATAAAACACAATTTTAATGATTATAACAGAAATAAAAAAATTGAATTTTCTATGCACAATGATTATCAAATTTAAATTTTTAGCTTGCCAGATAAATTGTCTCACGTACAACTCCGTGAACGGTCGATAGCAGATAATCCTGTGATAGCTGTTTACATTTTTATCTTATGACTGCCAGTAGAAACTAGATATCTGACGTGAACTTGTGCTTTAAAAAAAGTCTTCATATAATCCGCACCGGTAAATAATAATTTGCACTTAAAATTTTTGAGGTTTTTTAACAGATAATCTGCAGATTATAGGCTGAAAATTACAGCACTCGTTTGCTTCAGAATAACAATATGTGGCAATTATATCTACTTACAGTTACAATACAAATGAAAGTGACTTTGTAAATGTGCAGAGCTCTCAGCATGAGCAGTTTGCACGATGAACAATAGATATGAGAATCACTAATGTTATTTTAATATGAAGAGCGATTGCGACTGATTCACAATAAAAGACAAAAATTCTAAATCAGTTAACCTGAAGCTAAAGCTGGTTAACTAAAAGCAGAAACTAAAAAAAAAAATTGTGTTATATCATTTATTTTATTTTTTATTTAAAGATCTTATTTAAAAATGTCCTACTTTCACAAACGAAAGTCAAACTAAAAGCTATTTCATTATTTGTGATGTTTGGTTGGTGCCATATCAACAAGTCGTCACCATCAATGCTAGACATAAATCTGAAAATATCACAAATTTTCTTTTAAAATAGCATTAAAATGACTTGAAATGGAATAAGTAATCGGAAAAAAAAGTTCTTTTATTTTTCTTTTCCATGTGTGAATAAATAAAATTTTAAGTTTCAGATGGAATGAGTCTGAGCCCCGAAGGCTAACATAAAAATCAAGCCCAAGCCCGTCTCATCTCTACTGCACATATCTGCATAGATGCCAACATCTCCGGAAATTCCGGAGTTTCTCCGGAAATGTAGGTTAAAATACGGTAGTACGGTAATAAGTTAGAAAATACGGAAATTCGCGGCAAAAAAATGGGGAATTTTTTCGATCAATATCGGCAAAAATTCGCGAATTTCTTCAATCGGTCATTGAAATATATCACAAAAATTGCCTATCAGTCGATAAAACAACGAATTTCGGCAGTCGCTCGCGGCAGAAAATCGCGAATTTCTTTAACCGGTCAGTGAAAAAAGTTGCAAATTTTGTCAATCAGTAGTCGCTGCAAATAATCGTGAAATTCATCAATCGGTCGTTGATAAAAATCATGCTCTGTAAAAACGCGTTTTTTGGGCTGTCAGCCGTGGCAGAAGATCGCGAATTTCGTTAATCAGTTGAGGAAAAATATCCTGGAATTCGGCAATCAGCCGTTGATAAATATCGCGAATTTTGTCAATCATTCAGTGCGTTGCAAAAAACGGGAAATCGTCAGTTGCCCCAAAAAATGCGAATTTCGTCACTCATTCGCGGCAAAAGATCGCGATTTTCGTCAGCCATTCGTGGCAGAAAATGGCGATTTTCGTCAGTCAGTAGCGGCAAAAGATCACGATTTTCGTCAGTCAATAGCGGCAAAAGATCTCGATTTTTGTCCGTCGGTCACATCTAAAGACCGCGATTTTCGTCCGTCGGTCGCATCTAAAGACGGCGATTTTCGTCCGTCGGTCGCGGCAAAAGATCGCGATTTTCGTCACTCCGCCGCGACAAAGGATCGTGATTTTTGTAGGTCAGTCGCGGCTAAAGACCTCGATTTTTGTCCGTTTCGTCCGTCGATCACGGCTAAAGACAGCGATTTTCGTCCGTCAGTCACGGCTAAAGACCGCGATTTTCGTCCGTCGTTCGCGACAAAAGATCGCTATTTTTGTCTGTCAGTCGCTGCAAAAGATCGCGATTTTCGTCAGTCAGTCGCGGCAAAAGATCGCGATTTTCGTCAGTCAGTCGCGCCAAAAGAGCGCGATTTTCGTCAGTCAGTCGCGGCAAAAGATCGCGATTTTCGTCAGTTAGTCGCGGCAAAAGATCGCGATTTTCGTCAGTCAGTCACGGCGAAAAGTCGTGAATTTTGTCAATTCGTTTTTGGAAAGAAAAATCTTTATTACAAAAAATGTTAATTACATAAAAAGTAAAAGTAAATTAGTATTTAAATTATGTTTGTATGGATAAGCTGTTAGGGAGTGAGGATTCATAAAGTACCTAAAAAATATTTTATATTTTTATATAAAAATTTATATAAAAAAATTATGTGCAACTCCTGAAATGACTCCTGAAACGTGACTATTTTACTCCTGATGAGTGTCCAAAACTCCTGAAATTTTACTAGTTTACTCCTGATACAGTATTTACAATATTGGCATCGATGTATCTGGGGAAATCTGCAGTTTTTCAAATACATGCATAGTAAACATTCTGTTTTTCTGACATTTGAATTGCCTGGTCAGCCTTGGCGTTACAAAGAAAAAGAATAGTATGCATGTTTTCACAGTACCTTTGCGACTGTAAAAGTTTACTTTGCTTTAAAAAATATTAATATTTATTGTTTGAAAAACTATTTACAAAGGCAGTTTTCATATTTTCTGTTTTAACTGCAGTTTTAAATTACCATTTGTATGCCCCACAGGGCTAGAAGAATTTTAAAAATTTTACATGCCTGGTCAGGCATGTGGTAGAAAAAGAATAAATGCCCAAATAAAAAATTTACATGGCTGACTAAAAAGAACTTCTAAATTTCGTAGCTGTAATTTTAAAGCTGGTAAATATAACATAATCTATAAAACAATAAAGGATACACTGAATATTTTTTATTCAAGGGAATATGAAAGTCTTATGATTCAAATATTTTAAAATAAATGATTCTCATATAATACAGTAGAAGATCTTTATAACGCAATTCTCCATATAGCACACAAAATCTCAGATGTAAATAATGATTTTTGCAGTTAAAAAGCACCTGCATTTTCACATTGTAAAATATTGTTACTCTTTAGAGGACTAAATTTTATACATTAGTTCAACTTTATCTTCTAATTTAAGACCTTTTTACTGAAAAAAATGCTATTATTACAATAAACATTTTTGAAAATGTCTAATATTAGGGATGGTTGTGTCAGTTATATTTGGATCAGTTTATAAACTAAATTTAACAATGTCTGACTTATATTATGCAAAAATTTATAATTTGGATAACTCTTGGTAACAAGGAATGCAGTATAAAGATATTCTAATGCATTTTGATATGTTTCAGACATATTTGACCATGTTTACAAGGTGAATTTAATGATGTGATCCACACAACGCAAAATTCTATGTAATGCACAACTTTGCGTTTTTACATTTGCATGATAAAGATCTTCTACTGCAAATAAAAATTACATCACAACACTAATTAAATATTGTTTTATTATGAGTTACATTTTCTACATTTGATTGCTAGTGTAGAGAATGCCCACTAATTGTGTTGTGTACCTTTGGCAATTGATTGTCAGTGCTTGATTTCCAGTGAAGGGGACCAACAATGCCTATTCTCATTCATTCATAGCTTCCGTCAAGAGGCTAGAGCGAAGGGAGGTTTTAACTTGTTCCATAGAGCTAAAGCCCTTTTCACATGCAGATGCACTAGGCAAAAAAAAAAAAAAACATTATTTCAACCAATAAAAGCTTATTAGTGATACCTTTTTGTTACATTTTGAGAAGATATGCATACAGAGCAAACGAGCACGTTGTCAGCCTGTGTCTTGGGAATGTTTTTCATTTTACAGAATAGGCAAAAAATTTATGTAAATTTGTCAAAAAAACTCTTATAAGTGTGTCATGATATTGATTACTTTTGCTCTTCTATCTCCTCTTATCTTTTGTCCATACTGTCGAATATTGTTTGAGTTATAGCTGCAGATAGCTATATTTGATGTCTTTTCTAACTTTCACAGATCACAGATAGCAATCTATTGCATCTCAAATGCCATAAAAATACATGCCCGATTGGAAATATTACATGCCCCGGGCATGTTGGGCAATAGATTCTTCGAGCCCTGCCAGATTGGAATACCAAAAAAAATTTATTCACTTATAACAAATATTTTCCCGCTTTCAGTAGTACCCTTCATTTTAAAATATATTAATATTTACAATTTCAAAAGATATATTCTCTTCTAGAGGTCATTTTCATCTTTTTCCTTTTTTTGTCTGCAGTTTCAAATTGTGCTTTCCTTATCCTGAGATGGAAATACCAAAAGAGAAAAAAAGTATACAAAGTTTTTTCTGCTTTCCCAGTCTTTGCTGAAGAAGGCAGCAGGATCGACAACCCTAGGTTTATTTGTGAATATTTTTATTTTTAAATATACAATCATATGAGTTCGAGATTTGTTTGGAAAAATGATGTTTCAAATTCCTCTATATCAAACTTCTCATCATCACTCTTCGATCAATACAAAATAAAAAAGAGAAAAATCTGAAAATTACAAAAGTGATGTTTTCAAAATTATTAGTAAATTGAGGAAAACTATCATTAAAACAAGCATAATTCAACATAGAAGAATCCTGACCATACGTAAAACTTTATTGTTAAATCAGGTTTATATTGTACTTTTTTCTCTTGATACATCTGTATAACTTCTGAAAAAGTATAAATGTAAGAATGCATATTTTGTCAGAAAAAATAATTTTTTATAAATGTAAAGTGCCAGTTTTACAAATTTGTATTTATGATAGCTTTTCAAACTTTTCTATTTATTAGAGTGAAGCTGATAGAGTTCTTATCTATTTGACGTTATATATAACAGAATGCTTGAAAAGACTTCAAAGGGTGAGAATCTTATGAATTTATGTGTGTACATGTGTATTAAGCATGGCTGATTATTGTTATTCTTGTATCTTTTAATAATGAGTCGTGCACAATCAACTTTCGATATAGTGTCACCTGTTTATAATCCCTCTGTATAGCCACTCTTTGAATTCTGATTGTCCCGGCCACTGAAATAATAAATAGAGTTACACATTTAGTCTGTCATTCTGTGTATTACATCAGAATGTACTGGCCCTAAAGGATGATGTTATATCGAGGGTTGACTGTATATCATTTGACTAAATTTTTGGGATTTGACGTATTCTTTGGCCTCTGTATATATGGGCATTGGTCACTACATGAAATCATTGGATTAAATTTTGTATTTAAAGTTATGAAGCCCTGAATGAATATTGTGCAATTTTTATAAATAAGTGTTAGATTTTTACAGATAAAATCATGATGATAACTTTTATTTATTTATTTTCAAATTTGTTTCTCCAAATGATGTATTAACAAGTAAGGTGTGTAAAATGCATGTTATATGAGAGTGTGATGTACATGGGAAAATATTTGCTAGTACAGAGGGTGTTCAAGCACTTTTTAGACGATATTCATGGTACTTACAGAACTATTTTACATAAAATATTTGTGTTTTGAATGTTCAATTTGCTAACCCTTATTCTGAATTACCTTTCTGTAGCATAATTTCCATGACAATAATGCCTTTTGTAGTTTTGGAAGTGGTATTTAGGCTCATCCCTCTTGAACAGCTTTCCAAAGTCCATGAAAAATTGTAGATCAATGTTTGGATATGAAAGAATTCTGTGTCGTGTTTTACGTTCAGTGATCTGTTGTTGAGAAAGACAATGAACATTGTTTTTTTTTTTATTTTTTTTTTTATATATATTCAAATCAGTGTTAGTGATTTGTTAGCAGTTGGCACTAAGCATTTTAATGATTTAACAACAGTCCTTTCACTTGGAGGATTTTCTTTTAACATAAAACATCTCACTTTTTCAATATTCAAAGAATTCGTTTTTGTTCTTGGATACTTATTTGGAACAATTTTTCCACTTGAAGCAAGACATTCACATTTTTCCTCTGGCTTATTGTCAATATTACCTACAATGACTTTAGATTAGAGATGCAACGAATATTCGGCCGAAGCCGAATATTCGGCCCATTCGGCCTGTCTGCCGAATATTCGGCTTCGGCCGAATATCAAGTCCATTATTCGGCCTTGGCCGAATAATACACTGTAATAAATGTTTTTATATTTACACAGTATAACTTTTTAATTTGACAATTTATATTCATCATATATAATGAAAATTTTATTTGAAATTAACTATCACTTTTTTTCCCGTTAACTTTCATACTCCGAATGGATTTTATCTACCCATTTTTATATAAGAGGCTAATTTAGGAATCATGTTAAAAAAAAAATTATGCTGTATCAGTAAGTACAAAAAGTATCTGTAATAAGCTAACATAATCTGTTAAATTTAAAATTAATCTATTCAAAATCGTTTTAATACAGCTGTAACAAGCTAATTCAATTTTTTTTTTTTTTTTTTATCATAATGGGAAGTTTAACATTTAACCCTTGTTGCATAAAAAAATATTTCTTTCAATAATATTTTGAATTATACCTATAAAGAACATAAATATATGATTGATTAGATATAGATGTATTATATGTATAAGATATTTAAGTTGTATATGTTGCAATAGTTAAGGGTTTTTTTTTTTTTGTTGTTTTTTTGTTTTTTTTTTGTTTGTTTGTTTTAGTAAAATACACATAAAAGTGAAATATAATTTAAGTGATTTTTTTTAAGTCTGTTACTATTTCTTATTAAATAATGAAAGAAATGTAAATACTAAATTCTTTTAATTAGTATGCATTTACGTTTTAGATATTTTTTTCAAGAACAGCATTGTAATGCCTTAAAAAACAGTTAAAATGTTTTCAATAAACGTAGATTGTGATGCAGAAATAATAATAATCAGCATTCTCAGATGATAGTCTTTCTTTTTTTTTTTTCCCGTAAATGTTCCGTCCTGTTTCTGAAAATAACCTCTCACTATATATGGTACTTCCTGGTGCAGAAAGGTACTTTTTGGCTAATTGTGAAACATTTAGAAAGTCTTCAGAATTTTTCGCCCACCACCCCAAAGGACGCTGTTGTCTTTCTAGTAGTGGCTGGAAAAGAAAATTACTAATTTCTTTTACTCTTCACATTGAGGCGCACTTTCTAAAGAGGCTTCACTGCTGACAGCAAATAAAAAAAAAAATAATAATAAAGATAAATAAAAATTTTGTTAATTGTGAGCTTAATAAAGTCTATAGTGATTTCTTTCCACCATTTTAGAGGATATTCCTTTCACCCTTTCTATCAGTGGTTTTTCTTAAGATATTAAGATTTCTTATTTTTTATTTTATTTCATCTGAAAGCTGAAACTTATGTTTCCTAGTACTTTTAAAATTTTGTCATTATTTTAAAATGTAGCAACAACACATATAATATCTATTAAAATGTAACTAGACAGTACCTGATGAGGAACTTTTGCTAAGAATTTTTTTTTTTTTTTTTTGGGGGGGGGGGGGTCTGAATTATATTATTGAGGCAATTTTTAGGCCGAACATGGCCGAATATTTTTTCAGAGTAAAATAATGCTTTAAAAAATTAAAAATTTGTATATAAATAATTTTTTTAAAGAAAACAATACATTTTAAATGTGAAATATACAAGAATTGTGCATATAGTGCATACCATATTTTGTTTTTAGGCCAAAATAAGTTCATTATTCGGCGGCCGAATAGGCCGAATATTCGGCTGCAACTTGGCCGAATATTCGGTATTCGGTTATTCGGCCAAACCACTATTCGTTGCATCACTACTTTAGATATAGATAAACGATACCTTTCACAGCATTTTTTAATAACCAAATACGAATAATTCTCTTCAGAATCTACAGAAATGTAGCCACCATCCATTGGCTCTTTAAAAGCCCCATTTTACAATTAAACAAAAGTTTCATTTGCCAGGTGACAATTACACTTTCAAAAATGTATTAGCTGTGAAAAATAATTTCTCTTTGCAAATGATTTTCTTTTAGACCGAAACAAGTTTGTCTAAATAAATTGCGACCTTCTGTATATAATAATTTTGTCTGATTTTGTTTACATTTCTTACTGCTATCTCATTGGAAAAAATGTGTTTAAACATTACATTTTTTATTTTATTTTATTTTTTATTTTAAAGGCCATAATTAATTAAGAACCTTATATATCAGTGGTTTGAGCAGGTTTTTTAATGGAAAGTCCAGTGTGTTCCATTCGAAAGTGTTACTGCAAGAAATATAGGATGCATGTAAATAAAATAGCAATATATAGTCAGAACAAGTATTTTGTCACATTTCATAGATAGAATTCAGTAAACTTCTACATACAATTTTTTAGTCTCTTTAAAAATTTCCAAATGATAATTGATTATCTCACCTTATTTTCTGTCAAATTTCCATCGTAATTGGTGAAATGGTATTTGTAATCTAGGATTCATTGATCTTGCATAAACTGTGTTTATTTATTTTTTTTTTTTCCGTTTGTTTTTTTACAAAGACCCATTAAAAAAATTTAAAAAAATCAAGAAGAATAACATCTGGTGATCAAGACAATCATTGTATTGAAGTATCACATATCTAGTTCATTCACACATTTCAGTGAAAGCCATGATGTGCACCTATTTGAATTCTTTCTCATGCTCTTCATTCAAACAGACAACTAGTAGACTCTATTTTTTATGTGATCAAAATTGTCGTGCACAGAGTTCTCACTAGCTGTTGACTAATCTTAGCAATTTGGCTATCATTAAAGAAAAACTATAGCAAAATTCACATATTAGCCTAAGATTCATCATCATGGAACACTGATTTTAAAATTGTTCTTTAAACTCTTTAACATACCTTTTTCTCCTTTTCAATACGTATCCTTTTTTTTTTGTGTGTGTGTTTAGAATAGTTATTGATCTAAATTGGATTATCAGTTATAAAATCGAATGAAACAAGTTTATTATAAATGCTTTGCAGAGAAAAAAAATTCTAGGCTAATTAATTGTTAAATAATGTGTAATTTTGTTTGTTTCTTGTGTTGTTTAGTTTCGTTTTATGAAACAAAACCTGAGTTAACTCTGGATTTATGATAACATGTTAGTGTGTTAGATAAAAACAAATAAGTAAATATATTTTTACTTTCTTCTATCTTTACAAGAAGAAAGTAATGGATTTGTGAAAATTTTCAACTAATTTACATGTTTTAGGGATCAGATATCCCGAAAATCATGTTTTTACAAAATGTCTTCTGTCCGTCTGTATGTGACACAAATTTTGTGGGTGCTCTATCTCAAGAACTTATTCATGGATTTTATTATTATTGCTTATGCACAGAATTTATATTACAGTAGAACCTCGATTATCCAAAGTAATTAAGATCGACCATCTTTCGGAAAATTGAAATTTTCGGATAATCAAGAATGCTTCAATTTTAAGATTAAGGAGAAATAAATATATGCGCTATTTTTTATTATGGTAACAAGTGCTTAATAAAAATATAGCAATAACAAAATAGAAACAAGAATAAATTACCTGAATTTTAATTTTGAAATCAAGTACTTTTACATATTTCATAAGGGTTTTAAACAATGTTTTGTTTGTCGCAGTTTCGATTGCCTTTGCTTTAAAACTCTTATCACGAAGTTTTTTAATATTATTAGTTCACGATTATCACAGTCTTTCTGCTGCTCCAACCATGCCAAAACTTTTTCAAAACATTCAAAAGCTTCATAATTGCTAATTTGTTTGTTTTGTTCGTTCCACTCCGCAGCTTACGGGATATCAAATTAAATTCAAAGGAACTCTAAGAAAGGTGGTTGAAAATATTTATATTACTCGTAGTTCGGAATGGACCGCTTACACTCAAGGAATATGATAGTTTAAAAAAAAAAGCTTTGAAAATGGATTTTGCACACAAAGAATTTCACACATAAAAAAAAGCTTTAAAAATGGATTTTGGTCCCAGTAGCAGAAAGTTCGAGACGGGAGACAGGCGTTGCAGATTTTTTCCCCCTCGTTTGCAGATTATTTTTCTATTGAAACATCATTTCACTTTATATTATGTTTCGCTCTTTATTACTTAATACAAAAACTTAAGATTATTATTAGTAAAATTAATAAAATGCATAATAACATCAAAAGTAAATGATCATTTGATTAACGCTTCAATTGTAAAATATTTCACCTGCAGATTATTTACTGCCCCTGAAGTATCTGTTGCAGACACTTGGAGAATTTTTTGCTACTGGGATTTTGGTTAAAAGAGTTTTGGATAAAAGAGGTTCTACTGTAATTTAGTCCGTGATATAAATTGGTGCTGATTACTTTTTCATATAAATCGCTCAACCAGTTGCGTTGCTAATGCTGCGTTTTTCATGTTTTCCATCATCGCTCTTTCTTAAGAACTAATGCATGGATTTTTATGAAACTGCAGATTCAGTTATACCTTGATATAAATTAGTGCTCTTTATGTTTTGGTGTAAGTCTCCCAATAGGTGCCATTGTTATGCTGCATTTATTATGATTTCCACACAATAGCTTTATCTCAAGAATTAATGCATGGATTTTCATCAAACTTCAAACTCTTTAGTCCCTGATATGATTTGGTCTTGTTTGCGTTTTGGTATAAGTCGCCTAGCAGGTTGTGCTGCTATGCTGCATTTTTCATGATTGCCGCAATAGCTTTATCTCAAGAAATAATGCACAAATTTTCATCAAACTTCAAATACAGGTTGTACCTTGATAATGTTATTTCTGATTATGTTTTGGTGTAAAAGTAAATTGCCGAACAGGTGGTGCTGTTATGCTGCATTTTTCATGATTTCTGTAATAGCTCTATCTCAAGAACTAATGCACGAATTTTCATCTAACTTAGGATTCAGTTAAACGTTGACACAAGTTGTTGCTGATTAGGTTTTGGTGTTAATCGTCCAATAGGCGGCACTGCTAAGCTGCATTTTGTAGGATTTGTGCGATTTTAGCGATAGTCATATCTCAAGAACTAATGCACAGAATTTCATATCTTTAGAATCCTCATGATGAGCATAGATTGCCATTTAATTTTGGAACTGTGATAGCAAATTTTGCAGTATTAACATGTATCAGGTAGAATAAAGTTTTGGGATTGCCACATCCGACTAGTTTTCTAATGTGAATGAAAGGTATCAAAACACACATAATAAGTTACACAGAAAACTTTCAGTCGTTCGATAACATCAATAACGCAATTTGGCTATTTAAATCTTTTTTGTTTTCTCGCCAAGTGAAACACTTTGTCACAATTTGGTGCAGTGGCGATTGGCAGTGAGAACTCTGGTCATTTAGACAGGCATGTAAGAATTCCTCAAAAAGGTCGAATTCTTCCTTTTGAAAGTAGATATTCTTTGGATCAATGCGAAAGACTTTAAAAGAAAGGAGAATTTGCAGAAAACTCTTTTTGGGATAGAATATTTTGGTCCATTCATATATAAACATTTCTGGGTAGTTTCGATTCTGAGACAAAAGTGTCATTAATACAAAATTATTAGCAATTTTTTTTTTTTTTTTCAAAAATTGTATCCTTTTGAATGATACAACATCTTACAAATTTGATGTCATCTGAAGAGACTTTTCTCATATAAAGTTATATTTCAAAATAACTCTCAAAGAAACAGTGCATATTTTATTTTTTATCCTTCAATAATGCTTGTAAAATACATCAAGGTTTGGCAGAATCATTTTCTTTTCAAATATTCAGTTAAAAAATCTATGTTTGATAAGTTTGTTTATGTTCTGCAAGAGAGAAGACTTTCTCAAAGAATTTTTGCTCTTAGATCTATGCAAAAATGTGCCTTGTTCTCTACTTTCTACTATGTTTTAATGTATACAAAGTTTAAATTGTCACAAAAACTATTTAATAACTCTTTATAATAATAAATTATTACTTGTAAACTTCATATGAGTTTTTTTTTTTTTTTTTTTTTTACTATTTTATGTAACTTTTTTTTAAATGAATCATTATTTTTTTCTTAATTCATGCATATGAAAGTCAGATTATATCATTAGATTGTATAACATGTTGCTATTTTTATTCATTTCACTCTTAGGGATGCACCGAATAGTGATTTTGGCCGAATACTGAATATTCGGCATACAGGCGAACTCAATACCGAATATTTGGCTAGCCAAATTGTAACTGCTAGGCCAAATACCAAATATTCAACCTGCCGAATAGTAACTGTTTGGCCCGAATACCGAATATTTGGTTTGTCGAATACTTTTACATTTCAAAGTTTAAAGGCATTAAAATATTAAATTTTAAATCAGTTTTACTTAATATTTAAAACAGAAACTTTTATTCTAATAAACAAGAGCTTTTTTCAAGCAAACTTTATGCTGAAAAAAATCTGCTTTGAGTTATTTAACCCTTAAATGCCTAGTGTTACTTTTCGGCAACATACCCAATTTAGGCTCTAAAATACTATTAGAATAATATTGATGCTATAATGCCTAATGTTGCCAATAAAATATATTCTAAAGATATTATTAAATCGATTTTCAACATGTAGATGGCAACACTTGTGCTGTTTAAGAATAAAGATAGATTTATTTTTTCAATTGTTGCTACTTGTTCATTTTGTTTTGTTTGGAAGCTTGCGAAATACCCAATTTTGACCTGCAGTGAGCAAGTAAAATTTATTTCTTATTATAGTTCCTAAACGTCTTGAGTGTTTAATATTATAGAATTTTATCAAGGGAAATTATTTTTACAATTAAACACCAGTATTGCCGATTAGTAACAAACTGTTTTTTTAGCCGTAAACTATACTTACATGATTTTTTAAAGTATTTTTCCCATGCTTTATTTAAAAAATGAAAGCCGAAAAACATTATGACAATGATTTTTGAAAAATCAGGCATTTATAGGTTAAGAAGAGGATAGTTATAAAACTTTTTTAATTAATAAAATTTTTAATTTCATGACTTCTTCTGAGAATTAAAACAAATGAATAAAATTTTCTTAAATTCTAAAACAAACATTTTAAAATCAAAGAGAAATTGTGAAAAAATTGGAAGAAAAATTATGCAGGATCATATATTATTTGTTTTTCAGGAAGAGACTAAAGTAAAAATAAATAAGTAATACAATCTATTCAAATTTTATATGGTGGAAACTTAGCAAGAATAACTGTTCTACTCCCTTTGATTAAGCAAGGAAGTTTTTAAATGCATCCTAGATCGGTGCCTGGAGTGGGCAATCATTTTCAGAGATTATAAATATTGTTCTTAAAATCTTACCAAGAAACAGATTATTTACTGGAAAATGTTCAGGAACTTGCATTTGTACCTAATTAATTCCTATGAAAATCCTCGTGATTGGTTAATTTTCTTAAATAATACTTAACAAACAGCAAATAATGTAAAAATATTCTCTTTTATTTAAATATGATTTTGTTTCTAATTATTCTAAATATCTTTAAGTTGACTGTTAAACGTAGAAGTTGTATAAGGTTTTTAAAAATATGATTTAAGTATTTAGCCAAACCGAATATTCGGTAACATGGCTGAATACCGAATAGATACCAAATATTCGGTGCATCCCTACACTCAATATTTAAATGAGTTATACTTATGTTTTCATAATTTATTGATTATCAAAATCGTGTTCTTTTAGAGATTTTTTTTTCTCTTTGTGAGGAGAGGGAAAGCGATAATTTTCAAGATATTTTTTAATGTTCTCTAAAGTGTATTGTTGTTCATATTTTTAATTTTTAGTGCATCTATTATATGTTTTAACTGAGGTGATAAAAAAATATTGTCTTTGTTTATTTATTGCTTCTGTATTCACTTTAGTGTGCAAATAAAAATCAAGGTGCTCAAGAAATGTACAGCATTGCTATTGCCAAATTTGATGTACCAGGTGAATCTGGATTTCCACTTAATGCGGTCTATGCGAAACCTTCATCTCCTGCTGAAGCTGGTAAAGTTATTTCATCGCTTTCAGTATCATTTTGATGTAATATCTGTCTAATACAATAACAGGATTCGTATTCCTAATAGAAAAATCTGGGAAATTGTTTAGATCTTATAAAAAAACAACAAAGAAAAGACTGCAATTTCTCTCAAAATCTAGAAAAACTGTTCAGTAACTGTGGAAAAAATATCCAATCTATTTTGAAAGTTCACATTAGCTAGCAATCACTGCTATTCAAGCTTCATCATTGATTGTTGCTGCAGAAAAGTTATTAGATTTGGGAAGTTTGTCTCTGTAAATGAGCATGAAACCCGAATAATACTGAATCTGTGGTCCATCGGCCTTCTATCTGCAGCCCGAAATGCAAAATCATTAATCCATATTTATAAAATTTAGATAGGTGGGAAATTTTAACCATGTTTTCCTGTAGTTTAGTATCATATTATGCAGTAGATAATCTTTATAACACAAACCTAAAAACACAAGGTTGTGTATTATATAGAATTTGGTGTTATTGAAATCACATTTCACACATCATTAAACATACTTTGTAAACATGATCAAATATGTCTGAAATGTGTCAAAATGCAGTAGAGTATTTTTATATTGCATTCCTTGGAACTAAGAGTTATGCAGATTATAATTTTTTGCATAATATAGATAATCATTAAATTTACTTTGTAACCATGGTCCAAATATGCCCAGATAAAATCATTCATAATATTACTCATTTTTTCAAAAAATCTATTATAATAATAGAAATTTTTTCATTATAAAGCTCTGAATTAAGGATATAAAGTTGAGCTAATGTATCAAATTTAGTCACCTATATAGTAGCAATTCTTTACAGTGTGGGAATGTAGGTGTTTCTTCACTGCAAAATTTATTGCTTACGTCTGAGAAGTTGTATATTATATAGAATTGTGTTATAAAGATCTTCTGCTGTAATATTAATGGATACTGCACTCCAGAAGGAATTGTATGTTTGGAAATTCATATAGAGGAAGAGCAAAATAAAACATCTTCTTTGCTCGATTTTCTGCATTTTATTTTTGTAAAATTTTCTTCCCTCCACTTTTTTGCAACTTATTTCTGTAAAATTTTTTCCACAACCATCACAAATGAAAAGAAATGGCAAAAACATGTACAAATTCTATTCATTTTTCCCTACGTATTTTCATTTACTTTAATCAATATTTGAACCTTATTGGGATCTCAATATCTTGAATCTCTTGGTATTTCAAAAAAATAAATAATCTATCTCAAAGCATTTTCTTTGAAACCCTTGCAGACTTAAATTTCTGATTTCTCTCCCAGTAGAATGAATATGTGATTATGATCTATTCTGTTTGAAAATGAAAGAAAAACACTGACATGGAATGGTTTAACGAATGCAGAAGTTGTACCAAACTCCCCCATCAAATGACAGATTTCCAAGCATTCTGTTATTTTATCTTCAAATTTGCTGTCATTTTATAAGAGACTGCTGTTACTTTCATTCTTAAATTACACACAATCTTCTGCTATCAGAGTACAATTTTTTATTAGATATAAAGTGCAATTTTACATTGAAAATTTCCAATTCGGAGTATTAGTGAGTAATTAGTCATTAAGTGTTATTTTATTAGGGTTCTGTACTTCAAAAGGAAAGAATGCAATCCTTATACTTTCACTTTGTTGTCCATCTGTCTGTTTAGATCATCTTTCTCAGGAATGACTGAGGGTTTCAACTTGGAATTAATATGAAATAATAAGGTCCATGGTCCCATTATTGTGTAAAAATTTGGAGCTTTTAATGTTATAAAAAGTTACGCCCTTAAAATAAAATTTTTTGAAATTTGATTACAGAAAATCATGTAATAAATTTATATAATGTTATAAATTAGGATTTTTGGATTTTTTCCCTCTGTATCTGCTATAAAACCTTCCTTTAAATTCCCAAAATTTCAAGGTTCTAGGTCATTGATAAGTACCCTGTAGGTTTTGAGAATAAATCTTATAAGATATTTTCTGTTGACCCCAGAATCTTGAAATCTGACTCGAAAGAAGGTCTTATAGTACATGTAAAGGAAAAAACAAAAAATCATAATTTTATAATTCTATGTTGATTAATTACCTGATCCTTAATTATGGAAATTCATAAGTTTGTTACATAATAAAGTGACATAGAACATAAATTAATGATTTTCAGTTTTTTTTCCTTTACATGTGCTATAAGACCTTCCTTCCCAACAAATTTCAAGGGTCTAGGTTAACAGGAAGTACCCTATAGATTTTGAAAGTAAAACCTATAAGATTCTTCCCAGAAAACCATTATCTTGAAATATGACACAAAGGAAGTTCTTATAGCACATGTAAAAGAAATAATCTCAAACTCACTAATTTATAATTCTATGTTGATTTATTAGGTGACAAACTTATGAGTTTCCTCATGAGAATTGAGAATGTAAAAAAATCATGTAATAAATCAACATAGAATTATAAACTAATGATTTTCAGATTTTTGTATATTTGTCAAAAAGCTAGGTAACTTTGTGATAATATCACATAAGGATACAGACCTTCGAGGGTGCCAGTCTTACTCATACCTGTCCTGTTTTTATTCATTGTAATTAGTCTCGGTTATTTAAAATCATTTAAGATCATCATTACTGTTTCAAATATATGCATGGAAAATAATAGTGCATTAGTTCTAGAAAAATCTGATCTTTTATTTGTTCATTCAAAATTATGAAAACATTTTAAAAGTTATCTACTTATAATTAAAGGCCTTTTTTACTTGTTACTATTCTAATTTGAATAACAGTGAAAAAAAATTTAATCGGCAAAGAAAATTTTTTATCATAAAAATGTCTCCTGATTTTTAACATAGAGCACAGTTATAAAGAGCAAAAGTGAAATAAGCCATAAAGGCTATTAATACATTATCGTACAAAGTAAGGGCTATGTTTGCCTGTGCATCTCTTTAAAACCTAAAAATATTGTTTTGAAATATCTGCATCTATTAGTGATTTATTGGAAGTTAAAACACTTAAATGGACATACCATAGTACCATGTATATTCTGATGTATTCAGTGCATAATATGCATCTACATTTTGAGACTATGTTTTTCTGTTTTTTGGTATATTCGCTATCTTACTTACACCCCTTTCTTTGAAAAGAAGTCTTTATGAAATATGTAGAATGAAAAAACGCTAAAGAGTATTAAACAAATATAAGCACAAACATAAAGGGAGAAATGACCAAATATGAAGCTTGGATATATGACACTGCATCTGTAAATTTTAGTACATTTTCTTGTTCCAAAAGTGTGCATTATAATACTGCAAAATATAGTACCAGACATTGTCAATAAATTATTTCTTCTAAGATTATTTTACATTGTTTTTTGTTTCATTTAATAAAAAACTTAAATCTGAATAAAGTTTAATTTTAAAAGGTTGAGCCAATTTATCAAGAACAGGAACTACAAAGAAATTTATCTTTGTAGTTTTTGTGTTAAAATAGTATAAATTCATAATATCATGATAATTGAAATAAATTGAATTCAAACTCATTTTTTGTACTTTAACTTTTTCCTGTTTATTTATGTCTTCTAGATCTCATGAGACAGTATTTTCAGCAACTAAGACAAGAATGTGGTGCAAGATTAGTTGAAAGAGTTTTTGATCCTGAATCTGGGAAACCTAGCAAAGTAAGGATAATTTTATAATTTTTCTTGTGTTAAGTGAAACATTAAACTATACTAATAAAAGAAAGTTTCGCTTTGTGTGTATGTGTGTGTCTGCAATGGCTAGCGAAATCTATGGCACATCGAGGCTGAAACTTTTTTTGAAGGTAGTCCAAGACCTCTCCTAATGCACCTGAGACTCAGAATTTTAAATTTCTAATCATTAGCTGGGATATTAATTAAAAACTCATCAAGCAGCCCAATTAAAAAAATTGTTTATTTCTTTAAAACCACAAGCTGACTAGAATTGGAGCCTGATGCTAGGGTAGCACACAACTATCCAATCAACATGCTTCACTTGAAATTGCACCAAGGCTAGCGGTTTGTAGAAAGAAAAAACATAGATTTTAATCCAACCACAAAGAAAATTCTTTCTCAATTTCTTCTTTAAGAGAGGGACGGTTTATCAGAATTCATAATTTGCCAGGTTGCCACATTTCAAAGTATACTATGTTTTTAAGGGGCATTATATATTTTTTAATATTGCTTTTATTGATTTGAAATTAACATACCTATGTGTATTTTTTAACGACGAATTCAAATATCCAATTTTCTTTGAAATCCAACCACAATTAACAAATACAGTAGAACGCCGACTATCCGAACAAGTCGGAGCCGATCCCAGTTCGGACAAGCGAAAGTTCAGATAAATGGACAGACAATTTATGTGATATTCCTGGCTATACTAAAACCTTCACACTTTATCCAGTCTTAGGATTGGCAGCACCAGTTAGTGCTAGCGTGTTTAAAAACTGCTTTTTTTGTTTACTTTTTTATCATTTAAAATTTCCTTTTTCTCTTTTTATCATTTTCTGAACTCCAGAGATTAAATTTTTGTTGCTTACTTCAAAGAAGACGTTCTTTCCAATGTTGCCATATCTCAAATTCTTCTTAAGGCTGTTCTCAACTGCTCTGCTCAACAAGCACAAAACGTTTTGACACATTTACAAATTCATTTTTTAACGGGAAAATGTAAAATTGGAAAGCCTGACCATGGAAGCGATTTGGAATCGAGCTAAGTTTTCCATTTTTTGATCAATAAATTACTTATTGAGTTATAAGTGATTTTGATCACATGACATGGCATTTTTATCTCCTTACTGACTGGATTTTCTTCCTTTGTTCAGAAGTTCAGTTCAAAATGCCAACTTTGACAGCATTTTCTGAAAGATCTATTGCGTTTACAAAAAAACGGAAAACACAGTTCGATGATATAGTTTCTGAATAACAACACCTTCTAGTTTCATGTGTTTCTGAACAAAAATGAATTAAAACTTATGTCAGAAAGTTGACCCTTTTTATTTGAGAACAGCCTTAAATAGATTGTTGAACAGGATTAGAGTTCTTTTGCCGTTAGAGCCATTTCATATCTGTTTCCAAACATTCAAAGGCTTCGTTATGTGATGGACCTGGGTCATTTTCAGAGCCTTCATTTTCATTTCTTCAATTTCTTTTTCATCTTAATAAATCTCATCCACAATCTCATCATCATTAAAAAAAAAATTAAGAAAAATAGGCTATTTGGATAAATGGAAGTTCAATGAAAAAATTTTTTGAGATAAATAAACTGTTCGGATAATTGGAGTTCTGATAATCGATGCTCTACTGTATACATTAATTAACAATTTTAATTTTTTGAGCATTTTTTATCTGGCAGCTGTTTGATAAATCATTTGAGCGATGCATGCACAGCACATATAAAATCATACAAATTTAAGGTTTATTTAAGAATATTATCATAGACTTGGACAATGCCAGGCGCATCAGCTAGTAATCTATATTAATTTATTTTATGCTTTATTAATTTTCTCTGAGTATGAACTCTAGTAGTTTAGGTATGGATTAGTCAATAGTATAATGTATTTATATGTATATAACTTTATTTAAATCTTTTTTGCATATGTTATATGACAGAATAAGAAAGTTTTCAGATTTAAAAGAAAAAAACCTTCAAAATCATTTTTTATACACCATAGTTGTCATATTTTGTAACATTTTTCTACAGAATGCCTGTGTTTATATAACATGTTGAATGCTGGTGATTTTCAAAAATGTGCATGAAATTCAGTTGTACAAAAGTCACTATAAATTGAAACCTGCTCGCAAGCAAGTGAAAGCAACTACCCTTTTAGTGGGGCGAGATAGCTAAAAAGACTTCACATCTGGCAACCAATGCGCCACTTCGGATTCAGATAGTATATGGATAGGTGAGTCTAAAAAGCCCGGGACACAAATTTTCCTAGCCGTCTAGTGGCGATGATGACGTAATCAATATGGCCGCCAAAGTTTTGTGAAGAGCTTCTAGATTTCTCTATAGAACTTGGGTTAATATTTTAAATGTTACATTTTCAATATTTCAGATTATTAATTTATCGTCTGCATTATTTCTCTATTTAAATTTAAATATTTAAGTTCAAAAACAACTTTAAAAACGTATTAAGTAAATAAATAAAAAGCATTCTAAATAATTTATATTCCGTTAATAATCCGATAATTAATAATTATTCAAAGTAATAAATATTATAATATGCAATTAAATATAATTCTAATAGTGTACGGATCTTTTAAAATATAAACATTAAGGCATATCGTTCGTTAAAGTAACTTACAATGCTTTTCTTACAATCGCTAACTTCCGAAAATATAAATTTAAAAAGTTATTTAATATTAATTATTTTATTCCAAAACAATTTTTATTGGATGCTACTATTTATTTCTAAGCGTTTGCCAAAATTTCATTAATTTTAAACCGTAATTTAGCGAGATATCCGCATTACAAAATTTAATCACTTCTGTCAGTTTTAAAAGACGCGCGATCCATTTTTTTTCCCCGACGCAGTTAGACATTTTTTATCTTTCTTCCTCGCAGAAAAGGACGTCGTGACGTCACTCTATCCTCCATCTTATTTTGGTATCATGGCGTGACATCGCTGGTACTCAGGAATGCAGGGGGAATGCAACTTCGATTACGATACAAATTGTTATCGATATTTCGATTGCGATGAAAATCGCTATCGTGATGACTCAGATGTGCATGTGCCGGTCGCTGATTGGCGAATTTAAGTTGAGCGTCGGTTTCAACATTCTTTTTGAGCCATCTGGATTTTATCTCTCACACTTTGTCAAAATGTAGCGGTCTGTTTGCACGTACGTTTGAGGCTGAGGCCTCAGACGGAGAAAATGATGGCGAAGTACAGCACTCCTATCCGAACCTAAGAGCATACTCTCCATACTCCACAGATGTAATAGCATGCTGAAGCTCCTTCCATAAATAGATCTGTTACCATCTCAACAATCTTCCAATTGTTTTGACTTAAGATTCTTCTGAACGACGATATCTCTAATCTTCAATCTATTCAACCAGAAGCTGAAGCATTGTAAAATATATTCCAATCAGCTAAGCCAAGCAGACATCGACCAATATCTGTAATGTTCCTGTTCTTCGAAGTCCAAGATTAATGTGCGAATTATTCCTGATGCCGTGATATGAGTGAACCGTTAATTAGTCCTATACAATCTATGTTTTCGAACTGAATTCCGTTTGGACAATAATCCGAACTGTTACACTTTAGAGACATTTTCAAAATAACCACGGAAAATAGCTGTTTGATATATATATTAATTGGTTTATATCTTGTATTCATCTTAATAATGGAAAATACGAAGTTGCTTGGCCAAGTATGATTATGTGTTGGTAAAGAATATTAAATTCATGTTAACTGTACATAATTTTGTCTGTTTACTTCAAATGGGTGAGTCTCTTTTATTTTTATTTTTCAGCCTCCGATGTTTTTATGGCAACATTTTCTAAATTAATCATTTTGTATATTTAACATTAATTCTTAATATTTTCATTGGTTGCCAATTCCTTTTAATTTTCAGACAACCACTACGGCGATCCACGGCCACACACACAAATAAATATAGCAGATATTAGCCTATATTTTTAGTGATTATTAATCTGGAGAAAACGCGCTTTTCAACGGTATATTTGACATCATTGATTAGGTTCATAATACCACAAATATTTATAACTTAAATAAAAAAAAATCAAAACATTTTGCTAAATAACTTGGAATTTGTTGCATGTAGCTGAAAACGTGTCGCATATATTTTGTTCGTCAGAAAATTACCTTTCAGACAGTATATATGACTTCTATTTTATCACAAATATTTTCTGAAAATTTGCCAAAACAATGTAGCGTTGCACAGAGAGTCGTTATTGCAACAATGTAATTTATATGAGATTTGAAAATTAATACAGTGACTTTATAACTGTTTAAGTAGCAAATGTTATTATTGTAAATTTTTATGTATATGTAAATATATTCTAGGGTTTAAAGCATGAATTTTTAAAATCGTAGCTCCATCAAAATTTAAATTTTTTGGTGGGGGGCAACTTTAAAAATGTAATCTATACTAATAAAAGAACAAATCGCTCTGTGTGTGTGTGTGCATTATGGCTAGAAAAATCTACGGCACGTACGAGGCTCAAATGTTTTGTAAAGATAGTCCAAGGTCTTTCCTAATGTACCTGACTCTCAGAATTTTAAAATTCTTATAATTAGCTGAGTAATTAATTTACAATTGCAACTCACTCTCATCAGAAATACGCTTTTTAGGGTTTTGTTCATCTGACGAAACCCTATTCGTCTCGCTCCTCTGTCTGTCTGTCCGTCACAGAGCCCGTTCTCAGAAACTATACATGTTAGAGACTTGAAATTTTGGGTACTTATAGCTGAACACCTCACATCAAACAACAAATCATAAAATTTTGAAAAAGTTGGTAATTAACCTAATTACGGGCTAATTAAATTCTAAAATTAACCAATCAACCTTTTGAATGCAGGTGCGAACACACGTTATCGAAATCCTCTCCAGTTTCTCCTAAGGGTTGCCAGTAAATTTGGCGGATGCTCCATCAAATCAGCCGGTGCAGGGTTACCACGGAGTAATTTAAGCAATAACTGAAGTGGACCTTTAAAAAGCAAAATCGGATCTGCCGAAGTATCGGTCGCACAAATTCGTAACAGGTGTAGAAATACGCGGAAAAAATTCTACTTTATTTTGGTATAAATTTCAAATTTCTGCGTAGGATAGAACGCAAAAAATCCACTAAAAATCGATCAATAAAAATTTAATTTCTGTGTTTGGAAAGACAATGAAAACAGATTTCCATTCACCGGAAGGCAGCTGTCGTCGTCTCTCAGACATATCGGCGCGGGAGAAATTTAAGGGGAGGAAAGTCTAATACGAAATTTAAACTTTTTAAATATTAAATTTTTCAATTAAATTTTTTGACATCCGGGCTGGAAATTTCTCGCAGATTTCATACATACCCGGTTCGAAGAGATAGCTTCATTACGAGCTGAGATATTAATTATTATTTTAATTCCTTTTATTTCCATCAAATGCCAGATTAAGATGGAGGCACGTGCTTTTTTAACAGAGATTTCATTTAAATTAGGAAATCTAACAATTTGCGTGGGGTGTTTCGACGGCGCACTATGAAATAAGTATTAATTATTCAATATGAAAAAGTTTATAGGTTTATAAGTGTTCATCCCACTGTTTCCGAATAGCAATTTCAGGAAATATCTTAAATTATTGTTTAAGACCGCCACTCGATGTGTTCGAAACTTTAAGATACTTTATAACACATAAGAAAAAGTGTAAAAAGAATGGAGTGTGATATTTTGAGGAGTGGAGGGGGGGGGGGCTAGATTTATTTATTAAATCTTAGCGTTTGTTATCGCAGAAAACGTTTTAAATTGTTGGTTATGACTGCACCGCCACCCTCCCGACCATGTATCTACGGAGAGATTGCACAAAGGAGTTCCGTTCAGATATGCTTTTGTTAACAATAGAGTGCGCTCCCTGGTGGTGGAATGAGGAACTAAAATAACGCGATTTTGTTAAAATTAGGAAATATAACAAGGCGATCTGTTTGCAACTTTAAGATACTTCATGACACATAATAAAAAGCTTATAAAATAATGGTGCATGCAATTTCCTGTGAAGGGAGGGGCGCTGGATTTCTTTTTTAAAAATTAGTGTTTACGACCTTTTTAGATGTCGTTTTTTGAGCACTATGATATACTCAGACCCGTGCTGCTTATGAAATATAAAAATGTCAAAATTTTAGTTACCACTATTTCCGAATAGTACTTACAGCAAATTTCTTAATTTCTCGCTTAAGGCCACCACCAACTCGAGTAACACATCCACTGATAGGTTGTTTAACAGAGTTTCGATCTGATACACTTTTGTTATGAATAGTGTGCGCTCCCTGGTGGTGGAATTTGCAACTAACATAACGCAATTTTGTTAAAATTATGAAATCTTACAAGTCGATCTGCTGGAAACTTTGACATAGTTCATAACACATAATAAAAGGCTTATAAAAGAATGTTCCGTGCAATTTCCTGAGGGCGCCTACCTATATACTAGTCTATATAGTCTATGCTATAGACTCGATCCCCTCGACTAATATACCTACGGATAGGTTGTAAAACGGAGTTTCCTTTGGATAGAGGTATGTGTAGAATAGAATGCGCCCCCTGGTTGCAAAATGTGGAACTAACAGATTTCGCAAAAGGATAAAGTGTTTTAAAGGAATATTAAACGAAACTCTCTGTGCGATCTGTGATCACACTTACCCACTTGTTTCTCAGCTTTTTCTATCCGCTAGCTTTCAGTTGGTTGGTTGTATAAAGTTTTGATTCGGAAACATCAATTCGGAAGAGAAATCAAATTTAAAAGATGGCAAAAGCGTGGGCGCAAAGCGTCATGAAGATAACAATGCCCATGAAAAAAGGTTCTTGGCTCATGCCAAAGAAATAATCAACGTCTTATCCGAACAAGAAAATCCATTTGAAGAAACTGATTTAATGTCAATAGGGAGCTCCAAAATAATTCCAAGTTTCGAGCTGTCAAGTGTGTTACGGAAGCATTTACTGTAGAACTAAAGCAGTATAATGATTATGTCGTGTCCCGTCTCGATCAAGTTCAAAATTCAATTCATGAAGTTATTCCTCGAACCAATATTCACATCTTCAAGACTATAACGAGAAAAAATGATAAGGCAAAGTCCAAGATTTCTTACTTACATAAATACTCCAATTTATTCTGTAGATTTTATGTTGTATCTGAAGCACGGGATTGCAACATAGAAGATTTCTTTTCACATGAAAACCAAAAGTACCCACCCTCTATTTCAGATGATGGAAAACTCCGAAAACCAACCAACAAGTCTGATATTATTGACTGCATTCAAACAATATATGGCATTAGCTTTAATCACAGCCAACGAAATGTAACAGCTAAAATATTCGATGGAGCAGCCGTAATACACATGCTTAATACTGGTATTGCGACAACATTTTCCGGACACTATGAACATGTTTTCAAACCATATTTCATTAATCAACTGAAGAACAGTTCACGACTGGATATTGTATTCGACAGATATATTAGTAACAGTTTGAAGGCACATACCCGAGAAACAAGAGGAAGTGGCATAAGTATTGAAGTCTCATACTCAATGCAATTCCAAAAAAATTTCAGCAATACCTATGTGTCAACGAAAACAAGACCCAATTGTTCCCGTTGCTAACTAAGAAAATGGTGGGGGACGAATATCCAGGAAAATATGTTGTCTGTGCTTATAATGATCAAGTTCTCACATCAACATCTATGGATGTATCAATCATTTCTCCCGTCTCACACGAAGAAGCAGATGGCCGTCTACTTCTCCATGTTAAGCATGCAGTAGAAAGTGGACATACTCGCATCTTAATACGAACTGGGGACTCAGATGTAGTGGTTATTTCAATATCACTGTTCCCACAAATACAAGATATTGATGAACTATGGATTGAGTACGGTTGTGGGAAATACAGAAAATTCATTCCAATTCATGAGATCTGTGCTAAACTTTCACCGGAAATTTACAGAAATTTGTTGGCTTTTCACTCTGTAACTGGTTGCGACACAGTTTCCACATTTTGTGGCATTGGCAAGAAGACAGCTTGGAAGGTCTGGATGTCATTTCGTGAAATTGATTAAGTATGGCATCAGCTCTGTACAGGCACCTCTGATATTGACGATGATTGTCATGATCTGTTACAGCGATTTGTTATACTACTTTATGATCAGTCATCAGATCTTGAGAGCATCAATGATTGCAGACGAGTGTTATTTACAAGAAAGAATCGAGCCATCGAAAACAAACCTCCTGCAGCAGATGCTTTGACACAACACATCAAACGAGCTACTTACTCTCCAAGCAAGTATTTGGAACAACAGCCTCACACTGCACATTACACAATATCTTCACCAATTAAGTGGGGACGGACAATAAATTCAGGAGGATCATACCAACCTTTATGGACAACAATTCCAGAGATGTCAAAACACTGTAAAGACCTTACCTCCAGTACTTGCTGCAAGCGATGCACATCTTGTAAATGTATTAAAATGGGAATAAAATATACGAAACTTTGTGTATGTGAAGGGCAGTGTTCAGACAGTGATAAGTAAATATTGCATTGTACATTCTTTTATTTCTCATTCTTGTACCTATAAATGTTTGAAACGTATCTTACAGTTATGCCTATTAAGTGTACCTCATGTCATTGATTTTAAAACGGAAATGAAAGTTTCATAGCCCTAGAAAAACTAGAATATATTTACGTATACATAAAAATTTACAATAATAACATTTGCTTCTTAAACAGTTATAAAGCCACTGTATTAATTTTCGGATCCCATATAAATTACATTGTTGCAATAACGACTCTCTGTGCAACGCTACATTGTTTTGGCAAATTTTCAAAAGATATTTGTGATAAAATAGAAGTCATATATACCGTCCGAAAGGTAATTTTCTGACGAACAAAAGATATGCGGCACGTTTTCAGCTACATGCAACAAATTCAGTTATTTAGCAAAATGTTTTTTTTTATTTATTTTTTTTTTAAATTAGGTTATAAATATTTGTGGTATTATGAACTTAAACAATGATGTCAAATATACCGTTGGAAAGGGCGTTTTCTGCAGATTAATGATCACTAACAATATAGGTTAATATCAAAATATTATTTCGAGTTATATACAGAAACGTAGAAGCGCATTGCAAAACTTTGGTGGCCATATTGATTACATCATCAGCGCCGCTAGAGGGCCAAGAAAAATTGTGTCCCGGGCTTTTTGGTCTCGTCTATTTATATACTATCTGAGTCCAAAGTGGCGCATTGGTTGCCAGATGTGAAATATTTTGGTATAATTTTGAGCTAACTCACCCCACTATTTGATTATGCCTTATGTTTTCTTCTTTAGAAAATTTTCAGTACAAGTAATAATTTCTACTGCCAATCTATACAATCTAATCTCTAATTTGTTCTTCATAGAAACGTGTTGCCAAAAGGCTAAAAAAGAAAAAAAAATCGGATGCCATTTCCACTAGCATGTACACAT
This sequence comes from Maratus speciosus, assembly GCA_963932465.1. Lineage (NCBI taxonomy): Eukaryota > Metazoa > Arthropoda > Arachnida > Araneae > Salticidae > Maratus > Maratus speciosus. The sequence continues at coordinate 629,083,258 of OZ010786.1, forward strand.
CATATGTGAACCAATCACGAGCAACTCAGTGAACGGTCGATAGCAGACAATCATGTGATAACTGTTTACATTTTCATTTTATGACTACTGGTAGAAACTGGATGTCTGACATGAACTTCTGCTTAAATAAAATTTCAGCAGATAATCTGCACTTAAAATTTTTGAGGTTTTTTAATAGATAATCCGTGAAGTATAGGCCGGAAATTACGGTATTTAAAACTTCAGAAAGTCCCCCCCCCCCCCCCCCCCTTTAAATATGTTCTTTCTGTGATCTTGTTTTGTCAGCAAATTGCACATTTTAAATCTTAACAAGATTTTTTTTTTTAAGTTACGAAGAGTGCTTTTATGAAATGGAATTCTGTTAAGTGACTTCTTTTTTAAATTAAATTTTGAACCCCTTTTATGAAATAGAATTTTGTAAAAGGCTCCAATTTTTGTCTGGATTGACCCATGTCAGACCTGCATGCATAAAACATTTTGTATGGATGATCATCACTGGTAGAAAATCACTATTCTAATCTCTTTTAATTTGTTTTCTATGAATCACATGTTATATAGATGTAGATATATAACTATTTTGATTTTCTTGCATTTTATCCTTTCAGTGGTGGTTATGTTTTGCCAAGAGGAAATTTATGGATAAAAGTCTTTCTGGGCCCGGTCAATAGAAAAATATATGCCAGAACAAAATAAAATATTTGTATAAAGACTTTGAATGATTCATTTTAAAATATGAATTCCAATTATCTCTTGTGTTATGTTTGTAATTGTTGTAGAAATTTTCTATTGATTTATAAGTTAACTTTTTGCTGTATTTATTAAACGTATATTACAATTATAATAAAAGTCTTTCTTTTTAAAACTGTTTGTGTTTATGTAATAATACGAGGGCTTTTCGAAAAGTAAAGATACAATTCCGCATACACACTCAAAAAAAATCTTATTTGATAAAATGTTTATTACAAATTATTTGCAGCTATAAACCTTATTTTTCAACATAATTGCCGCTGTTGTCCAAGCATTTGTTTAGTCTGTGTACAAACTTCTCTATCCCATTCTCATAGAAGTTTGCCGCCTGTTGTCGAAAACACATTTCAACTTCAATTTTGATTTCATCATCATCGTGGAAGTTTTGCCCTGCGAGGTGTTTCTTCAGGTAAATGAATAAGTGGAAGTCACTGGGCACAATGTCTGGACTGTATGGCAAATGGATAAAACTTCCCACTTGGATTTCATCACCTGCTTTTGCATAGTCGAGTGCGTAGACAATCCTCTTCTTTTTGTGTTCTTCCATTAACATTTTTGGAACCCAGCTTGCACACAATCTATGGTACCTTAAAGTTACAGTCACAGCTTCATAAAGAGATGTCATAGACACTTCAGGTATGATTTTATGCAACTCTTTAATTGTGAGACGCCTATTTGCTCGAATCCTCCGGCCATTGAAGAAGTGCATCAGAGATCACAGATGGTCTACCTGTTCTGTGTTTTTCATGAACATTGGTCCTACCACTAGAGAAGGCACAACACCATTTCGTTAAATTTTTTCGATTCATAATGTTCCCATAGACAGAAACAATTTCTTTGTGAATTTCTGCTGGACGTTTCCATTTTGCAAGGAGAAAACATATGACTGATCGAATTTCACATTTGGCAGGATTTTTAATTGACGCAGCCTTTCTTATCAGTGGCGTAGGAACTTTGTACAAACAGAGGGAGCCGGGCATATTGCGGAAAGCTAGTGGCGCGGATCATTTCGTTCATTTTGGAGGGTTCCTCCATAGTGCACGTTTCACAAACAGAAGTATAAAATAGAAGCCTATCAAAAAATCCCCAACTCTTTAATCCAGTTAAAATAATTTTTAATAGATATACTTGATACATAGAAACTTAATTTATGTGTGATCCTGAATACAATATTCAAATTTAAGGCTTCTCCCACTTCCATTTACCAAAAATTAAAGTGCTTTCTGTTGTTTTGCTTACAAATTCTTTACAAATCTCTTCCAAATCAATTTTAAGGGCCTCCTCTTTATAAATATGTTATCGGTGCAGGTAATTTGTAATAGACCTATATAGGACCCCCTTTTTCCTGGAAATCGGAGGGGTTGTAAACAATGAGAAAAAGGGTGAGGGCACAAACAAGTGTGCTGAGCACCCCCTCTCTCTCTTCTCTTTGTTGTTTATTGGGTGAATTTCCTAGATAAAGTATACTTTGTTTTTTAATTCAGCAATGTATCGTAAACAGATGTGGTGCTAGAATTTCGGGGGAGCTGAGCCCGTCTGAAATATTCCAAAGGGAGCCACGGCTCCCCCGGTTCCGACGCCCTTGGAACATTTGCTACACAAAGCAGGATCACCATAGAATTAACGAATGGCTGCGAGAGAAAAGTCAAAGGTTCAAGGTTACAATCTGTGTTGCCAATGTGCTCATTAAAACTTTTTTTCTCCTGTCGTCTGCGTTGTATCTTTACTTTTGGAAAAGCCCTCGTATATGTAATGTTTTGTGTAATTCATCTTTTTTTTTTTTTTACTTTTATTTCAAAATTATTTATTTCTAATATTTAATTGTGGCAACATCTGTTTTATGAAAAATTTTGTTGGTGTTATGAAAAGTTAGCCAATTCTTCGCTAAATTTTAAACTGATGAAGTTTATCCAGATAATTACATAAGTACCAATTGGTATTCTAAACATAAGCATAGTTACAATTTAAAATAAAGGAGGGGGGCATTCTCTTGTTTACAGAAAAGAATATCAACTTTTTAACTAATCTTAAAGAAGGTATGGTATATTGTGTTCCTGGTTCTAGAAGCGCCTAAACCCCAGGGAATTGGGATATTGAAAATCTTATGGCATCAGTGCAGTCTTTTAATAGTCTTGAAAGTTAATAAAGTTTTACTTTTTGAAGGTTTTCTAAGAGAATTTTATTATTATTAAATTATTTTTGAAAAAAATTCTTTCAAAAGTAAAGTCTTTTGTAACTCTTGTAATCTTTTCAAACATTGAATTTATGATTAAATACTCACATGGGACTGCTCACATGGAATTCCGTAGCAGTGTGAAGCGGTTTATATTGGTGAATCTAGCAGGACACTTGAAATACGGCTTAAAGAGCATAAACAGGCATTTAGATGTAGAAATTTGAATCCAAAGATCGTTCAGCATACTATTGCAACCGACCATTTTCCAGATTTTAATAAAGCTTTTGTGATCCGATCCGGCTGCAACAATTACGCAGGGAGAGTGTTTTTAGAGGCCTGGCATACTAAAACCAAGCATTTAGCGATTAACGAAGCTGCATCTGTGCCGGCCGAGTATTCTATTTTATTTTAACTGTAACCTGAAATTGATGACTTTCTGTTGTGTTTTTCTTGTAACTGTTGATAGTATTGACTTAACGTTTATAATTGGCTGAGGAGGGATCGTGATGATCCGAAACGTCCCAATTTTAATGTTTTTAGTGTTTTTATGTAATAATTTTAATTGTTTTATGTATTCTCTGTGATTTTAATGTAAATATTTTAATGATTTGATATGTATTATAATCAAGAAGTTATGGGGTTTTTTTTTTTTTTTGGTTTTCACAAAATCTCTCCCTATTTCCACTCCTTGGTCCGATTTTGCCCATTAACGAACTTGACCGATATTTTCTGCCCCTTGATTTTATGTATCAGTTTGGAAGAGATTTGTGCAGAATTATGGAAGTTATCGTGTACATAAAAAAGTGATATAGATAGATATAAAGTTTTGAACTGGCGGTGGTTTTGGGTTCTAGGGGTCATGATTGGCATGGATCTGCTAAAATTTTTCAGGAATTCCAACATAGGAGAGAATGTAATAGGTAGTATTTCTTACGAAATCTACCTAAAAATAGTTCAATTAGAGGCAGATAGGCAGGGCATTTAAAAGACACTGACAAGGCATTATCTCTCTCCCCCACTTTTTGAGTTATGGTTCCGTCTGCCCAAGGTACCACCAAGAGTGGAGACCTTGTATAGTTCAGCAAGAAAATGCTTAACACAGTTAAAAATAAAAACCAACTGTAAGTAACTCATGACGTTAGAGTATAAAATTTATTAATTATTTTGTGCAGCTTGTTATATGATCTATAAAATTTATACAAACCATATAATATAACAATCAGTTATCGTTAGGGTGTCAATGATTTAAATCAGTTGATTTAAATCATGATTTTAATCAAGTGATTTTTTTTTAAAAATCATTGATTAAAATCGAAAATTTTTTTAAATGTTTAAAATGACATAAAAAGCATTCAAATCTAAGATGAACATAATTTGGAAAGTTTCTACAGGTATTGTGACTTATGAATACACTAAACAAAGCTTTAAATAATTGTTTCGAAGCGTAATTCCTGTGTATTGTGAAAAATTTAAGTACAGTAAGTTTGTAAAAAGCATGTTTTTTTATCTAACAAACATAAAAAGCATTTAATTTTAAAATGATATTTAAATCTAATATAACTTACAATGTCATCATTTCCTTTTAATAATCAAGTTATTCATTCTTTTATATACAATAAACATAGCAATAGAGTGTCAATAATTTTAATCAATTGATTTAAATCAGATGATAAAATCACATGTTTTCTGATTTTTTAAAATAGTGTGAAAAAGCATTATAATCAGTAATGGAAATTATCACTAAATCACTTGTAAAAAATGTAATATTTGTTATTGTTAATTATAACAATATTAAACTGTGTAAAAAAAAAAAAAAAAAAAAAGTATTACACATTTAAAAAACATCTAACTGAATGTTAAATAACTTCAAAACATTATAATATTTAGTAGCTATTCAAATATTTTAATGTTGTGGGGAAAAAAATGATTTAAATTTCAATAATACAATTTTTGTAATCTATTTATAAATTATGTCTGAGTTTGCTGTATACATTGCTACAATTTTTGATCAATTTGATATACATACACTTTAGAACCTGTGTGAAATTACTGGCTGCTTTATGAATTTATCAAACTATTATTTATCACCTTTTTTTAACCACTTTTTCAAAAATGTGGATTGTGTTCTTAATTAAACAGTTAATTGTTTAATAATTACAAAATTTAATCTGTATCATCAATTTGAAAATAAATGCAATTTATCAATAACTTTAAAATATAAGCAGTATTTAATATTGGTTTACATAATTATTACAAAATATTAATGCAATGATTTTGTATGTTACTAAAGAAATTTTTAATTTGCAGTTTTTTGTAATTTCTATAATTACATAATTAAAATTGTATTAATTAAAGCAAAAAAAACATAGATTATGTTATTAATTGGAGGGTTATTCATTTTTTAAATGCTCAATTATTGATAGATGTTTAATATTTTAACACAGGGAAAAGAATTTAAAAAATCCGATTTAAATAAAAAAAAATCTGATTTAAATCAAATAAATCCGATTTTTTTGATTTTTTTTTTAAAAATCATGATTTTTTTACACCCTAGTTCAAATTGCATACCACTACTGAAAATGCACTTCCAACAATTATCACTCATATACAACAGTACTGTAATCGAATTCTTTTATGTATCCTTGTAAATGGGCAATAAATGTTATGCACACTGTATTTTACAGTAAGTATCTTGTAGTGCACCTCAGTAAAGTATATCATTTTCAGTATGTTTTAAATAGTGTATTATTAAAATACACTGCAAACTATGTTTTTCCGTAGATCATAATGTCAGGCATACAACTGCAATAATGCTTCCAAAAAGTGAGATAAGTGACAAAAAGACCAAAAAAAGTGACTAATGCATAACAAAAAAAGTGCATAAAGCACCAAAAAGTCACATGAATGGTACAGATTTTTTTTCAATCAATTTGTGAGTTAAATTATGTAAATAAAACAAATTTTTGCTTTTTAGATGAAAATTCTCTACAAAAATTGCCAGATAAGACCAACTCCAGTTTTATCTTATAATATGAGCAAATCTTGTGTGTAAATTTTACCTTAAAAACAGCTCTAACAATTTTGACTGTATTTTGCATTCTGTGTTTTTCAGATTTGAGAAGACCATTGGGCTAGGTTACATGTCCGAGAAAATTCAATTAGTGGTCAGTTTAGGTCATTATGGGTGTGGGTAAAGCTAATTCTATCTAAAAAGTGACTCAAACAATTTTGACTAAATTTTGTATCCTACCTTTTTGGATTACAAGACCAATGGGCTAGGTCACATGTTTGAGAAAATTCAATTAGTGGTTCATTTTTGGATCACTACAGTTCAAGCTGATTTTATCTAAGAAACGGCTCTAACAATATTGACTAAATTTTGTGTACAGTAGGTAGACTCTCAAAACTGCAATCCTAAAATCCGCACATCACTGCAGATGTAAACAATGAAACTTTCAGTTCAGATGTGGGGGCATAATTACATATTTTTTAGTTCTATCTCATTCCATATGTATTTTATTATGTTATTCTCGATAATATGACTGAACTTGTGCTTCTTCATGAAGGAAGTATAAATTTATTTCTGAAAAAAAAATCAAGGTGTTGCTGATATTACTGGTAATCCCAATCTCTTTATCAAATATATTTATGTATTAATGAAGCTTTTTTGGTCATTAAGACTGGCTAAACCTGAAATAAAACTTCCTTACTTTATGATTTTGAAGTGAATTAATAGGCGGGGTTCATACTTATCAGGGGAATATGGGAAAATCAGGGGATAAATTTGGGGTTGTAAAAATCAGGGGATAATGCAAAAAATTCCCCAAACCTGGGAAAATTACTGATTACTCTGGGAAATTAAGGGCAATTGCTGCTGTTTGCGTGCTTTATGATATCACATCTGTCTACACCCATTCATTCACTAGATTCACCGTCTAACATTGTGAGGTTTGATAACAATTCAAGAGGAACTTAAAAAAACTAAAGGACGTTTTAAAATTGATATTGGCACTTGCAGCCTTCATATTATTCATTCATAATGCTTTTGAAGAAGTAATAAAATCGTGAAGGGGAAATTAAATTCTTGCAGCCAAGCTACAAAGGACAGCCCCACAAGGCATGTAGACTTCATCTGTTTTAAACAAATTAATGTTTTTCCTTTAAAGTTCTTTTCATATTATTTATATAGGGGATGTATAAACTTTGTTCTTAAGATTATCTTGTTTTTATTTTATTTCTAAAAGATGAATGTCATGATACTGGTTTAAAAAATGTCATTAATTGTTGACATGGAAAATTTGTACCTCCTGAAAAATACATCAGAGGATTCTCAGGGGATTTTTTCTTAGAAAATGAGCATGAACCCTGATAGGGTACCTTTATGAGGAAAGTTTCATTAAATAATTCAAGAAAAATGAATCTCATCTTTAATATGCATATTAATTATTTACTTGACCTTTACTCTTAATAATTTAATCGTTTTTAAAATTATCTTACTTTTTATCATTTTAGTTTATTACTTATTTTACTACATTGCAAGCATTCATTATAATTTTGATTGCATTATTACATTCAAATTACTGTTTAAAAAATGTAAACAAAGCAATGACCAGAAATTCACAAAATTCTAAAATCTGTGCAACCTCTGGTCCCAAGCTGTGCGGATTTGAGGGAGTCTACTGTACTACCGATTTTGATTACTAGAAGACCATTGGGCTGAGTTACATGTTTGAGAAAATGTGATTAGTGGGTCATGTCAGGTCACTATAAATCAGATTCAAATTAATGTTATCCTAAAATCGGCTTGAGTGATTTTGACTAAATGTTGCAATCTACAGTTTTGGATTATGAGAAGACCATTGGGATAAGTCACATGTTTGAGAAAATCCGATTAGTGGGTCATTTTGAGTTACTACGGATCAGAGTCAAGCTAATTTTATCTAAAAAAACGGCTTAACGATTTTGACTAAATTTTGTGTTTTACCACTTTGGATTACAAGAAGACCATTGGGGTAAGTAATATGTCCGAGAAAATTCGATAAGTGGGTAATTTTTGGGTCACTATGGGTCAAGCTAATTTTATTTATAAAAAAAGCCTAACTATTTTTACTATATTTTGTCTCCTACCATTTTGCATTATGAGAAGACCGTTGGGCAAGGTCACATGTTCGAAAAAATTAGATTAGTGGGTCATTTCACGGTCATTGTGTCAGTGCATTTCAGTGGGAATAAAGGTTGAAGCAGTTATTAAATTTTTAAACAATGGACATTAAATGAAAGCATGAAGTTGACAACATTTCACCAAATTTGATGATATTTGACAAGATGTTGACGACATTGGCGAGATTTGGACAGAAAAATCGATTTTCTACCAATGTCAAAATACATGCTTGGTGCCTAATAAAAGAAAGTCACCAAGTTTGAAAATTTTTGACATTTTGAAAAACAGTTGGCTTTTAAAGAATTTTCCAGAAATTCTCAATAGGAGGCAATATACATGATTCAAATAATCAGAGTTCGCAGAACATTCTTGAAAAACAGTGATGTTATTCTGTACTATGCATATCTGCTGAAGAAATACAACTAACACATCAATGTCGATTTTTTATAGAGTTGAACACAAAGTAATTTTTAACCGAGTTTAGCTCAGTCTTCTCCGTTTAATAATATAAAGCAAAAAACTGTAAGTAAGGTTTTCACAAAAAAATGGCAGAGGTCCTCCTTTTAATTATTATTATTATTATTTCTAAGAAACAATCTTCATTTTATTTTTACTGCATTTGCAATAGAAATCTACTGTTTGAAAATAGTGATATTAAAATAGGTCACTGGTAGGATCATTGCAATATTTTCTGTGACAAACTCCAGTTATAACTACTATGAACTATACAACTAATTTAAACATATTAAATAATTTCTACTCCATTGTTCATAAAGAAATAAAATAACCTCAACATGATTATGCAAAAGAACATCTTTTTTGGTGGTGATTGCTTTTTTTTTGGCATCTTTCTGTTTTCATTCTTTTGATTAAAAACAGAGATAGAATTGTGACTGGAACTAAAATTCAATGAAGAGTATTATGTGCTAATAGATCTTACAGCCATGCAGTGGGATTCCTTTATTAATTCTACCCTACTTTACGCTAACGATATTTTGATCATATTAACCGTGATCCTGCTTTTATAGTTCATAATAAGCGAGAAAGTCATAATAGTGTTTAAATGACAAACTTTCCTTAGTGTGCACAATGTTTGTTGTCCTCATATTAGCCGGGCTCGTATTAACAGAGTTTGACTGTATTTACACATGGCTTTTTGTGTGAGAATATCGACAAATCTGAAAGATAAAAATGTCGATTTTAGGTACACTTTTTACTTATAAGTGAGAGAATCAGTTTCCACAGCTCGCTCACTTTTAGAGACTTCATCTCTTTTAGTGTCACTAAAAGTGACTTTTTAAAAAAATAGTGACTAACTTGCATCCTTGTAATGTAAATATATAACAAATCCAAATACCAAGAGATAACATACTTTGCTTGTATTAATTAAAACAGTAGAAAAGTTTTATATAAAACTGTCTACATGTTTCAGCTTTGCCAAAGCCATTTTCAAGAGAAATAAGAATACACTACAATGGCATGATTTAAAGTGTCATCATTCACGTTTATCCCATTCTCTTACGTTATTTTATTTTTACTTTGATGTTTATTTTACTCATAATCATGTAACTCAACCCGTAATTGTGGAAAGGTAAATGATGCTGTATCGTTATATATTGAATTTTCATGTGTTACAATTTCAATGGTTTATCTTATAATGGATGGATTGTATATATTGAAAGGAAAATTTATTTTGCTTTCATTGAAATTTATTTGGATGACTTCTGCTCAATATAATCTTGCAAGTTCTGTGGTTTTTTTCTATTTTACTTTATATCAGTTGTGTGTTCCTTTTTTCTATAAATAAATCCATTTCTGAAATTAAAGTATATCATTTGCACTAAAATTAACTCTATTAATTTTGAAAATTATTCGCTAGTATATAAAATTCTATTTAGTAAAATTGATGGATCAAAAATTATTATATTGGCATGACTAGCAGAAATTTTAGTTGTAGAAAAAAGGGGCATATAGCCAGTGCTCAAAATGGAAAAATCCACTAATTGGAACGCCATTTAAAAATAATTATTGACAAAAACATTTTTTTTTTTTTTTTTTTTAGTATGGACAAATTTATTTACAACCATACAAAAACAATTTTAAAAATGCATTCAAGATTCTAACTAATAAGAAAAAGTTACAAAGAGACAGTAAGCTATCTATATTATAAAGGGCAAACGTATCTGTGTGTAACGCTGACGTCATTTTGTGAATGGCAACATTTCATGATCAAATTTCGGTTTTGCAATTTTCGCTACTGCAATTTTTTAATCTTCTAACTATCACACATTTTCAATTTTTACACCACCATATAGAAAAAAAATCTACTTTCAAATGCAATTTGTTTGAAAACTGTATCTTAATTTATTGATTTTTTATGGTTTGTAAAGTAATTTTCAAGCATGAATCTTTGTAATTTATCATACGCCGGCTCCATTACACAATAATAAACATTTTATCCATAAAGCAATAAAAATTGTTCAGCATTTTTTTCTGACTAAGTTTCCACAACGAAGAGCAATTCCATCTCAGCTCAGGCAGGACATGTCAATTCACCATCATAGATTTTTTTCAAAAAATTACAGTAGTTACAACTAAGTAATACATAAAATTTCCCAATGGGATTCTTCCCCAAAAAAATTTTTTCTGTGGTTACAGCACTTTAAAGTTTACGATAAAATTGACAATTTTCGAAAAAACAGAAAAACGCTTCATTTTGAATCGAACACAGTATCAAAAATATTTAACGTATCCAGTCAATTTATTTTTTACAAATAGTTATTAAGCTGAATTTTACTTTAGCCTAGTTTTAAAAAATATAGTGACATTTTAAATTAATTTTAAAAAATCGTTTCTAAGTACAAAAAATGGAATTATTACTGATTTTAAGATTTTTTTTTCAGAATGAAAAAAAATATTTTAAAGCTAAACATTGGGGGTAATCCAAAGACCTTTAATGGGAGTTTCACAGTAAATTTTATTTTAATCCTAAGATGCATGCAACTTTTGCAATTCAAATTTAAATTATGCAAAATTTCGTAAAATCGTTATTTTTGAAATGCAATTTCTCAAAAACACCATTTTTTAAAAATCTGATAATATGCTCAATTGATACCTTATTAGTTTCTAATAAATACCTTATAAGCAAATCGTGTGTTTTTGCTTAGAAAATTTTATATGATTTTTTGAAAATATCATGTTGTGTATATTTTTCAAAAGGCTTTTTCTTATTTCACTGAATTTATAGTGTGATTAAATTTTTTATAAAAAGAATAATATGTAATAATTTTTAATAAAAGGTGTAGCAAAATATCTAGTAGTTAAATCCAGAAAAATTAAAAAAGAAAAAGTAGTTTATGCGTAGTCTGATCCTTATATTGGACATCCTTTATCAATAGAAGCACTAAATGTTGCATTGTCCTGCTATTTAGAGGATAACAAAGATTGAACTAAAGATAGTCCAAACAAAAGTGATGTTATTTGTATTAAAAATGATGGTGCGAAAATTAAAAGAGTAAAACGTTTTATGACACAGTCTGTTGAAGAAACATAATTTAATGAAAATAGAAAATCCTTCTATGACAAAGGTGGCCAACCGTGGCATGCCAGACAATACTAAAATTTTACAGAAAAAGCCGGCTTCTGAAATTGCAGAGATTCGATAATTAGATAAGGAAATGATTACTATAAAATTTTAGTGGTGTCGAGCATGCCACAGTTGGCCACCCCTGTTGTATGAAAATAAGACTATCAAAATTTCATTCATTATATCCAAAATTTATCTAAATTCAGCCAATACAAGTAGTATGCTGTTCTGTTTACTGCAGTAATTAGAAATTAATATGTGTAGCTCTTAAAAATTTAACAGGCATTCAAGTTAGAGAAGAAGATCTGATGACGAAATGCTAATATAGAAAAATAAGCAATCAAAATTGTTGACTCGAAGAGTGTGGTAGGTGCCCTGAGGTACAAAAATTCTTAGTCGAAGCTTTTGATTTGAATGAAGAGGAATGGGTTGTATATGCTATATGGGAAGATGATGACTTAATAAAAAAGTTGGTATGGATTAAAAAAAAATTCTAGAAGATGTAAGGCACTGGGTGAGAAAAGCAATTCCTCATTATCACTCAAGGAAAAATCAGAGACAAAGAATTGCTGAGGTAAAGTTATCAAAAAAAAAAAAAAAATCTGTGCTCGTGATACATTCTGACTTTGCTAAAAACTGGTCGGTAATACTGACAGATGAAGTACAAGGCTTTCACTGGCAAAATACTTAAATATCATTATTTACCTGTACAGCATATTTTAGAGAAGAAATAGAGTTTTATTGTAGTTTCTGATGGTTATAACTCATGATATAACTCATATAGCTCATGCTGTTTGTGCCATAGAAAATATAAAAAAAGAATTATCTAAGTTGTACCAATTACAAACACTGGAATCAATTGTGTCTATATCAGATGGAGATAGAGCACATTTTAAAAATAAGTATTATTTTGATGGATTGCACAAAAATAATGAAGTTGTACTAAAGAAGTGGATTTTTTCAGCTACTGGCCATGAAAAAAGTGCATGTGATGCTGTAGGGGGATTATGTAAGCATTATGCAACGAAATTTAATCTCCAAAATGAGCCAATAAGAGCCATCCGAGATTCTGTCTCATTTGTTACTGAACTATCCTCTCTGTTAAAAAAGTATCCTTCTACTCCATCTAGACAGAAACATTATTCAAGCCTATAGAGCTAATAATGAGAAAGAATAAGCTAATGTAAAATGTATTGTTGGTATACGATCTAAACATTATTGGATAATTAAAAATAACGAAGGTTATATGGGACGAATAATTAAAAATGCATTGACAAAAGTTGAAACCTCCAGCCAGATAACAAAACATTATTCAATGCACGATTTATAAATCGGTGATTTCATTGGGTGCTTTTATGAAAATAATTGATGGATAAGACAAATCAATAGCACATCATGAGAACTGAGGGACATTACAGCATCATTCATATACCCCATGGTCCAGAAAAAGCATTCCTGTGGCCAGAAGAATCTGGAAAGAAAAAAGATAAATGCATGGAGTAACACTTAAAATGTGGCGATTAACTTTATTGTCCTCACTCGTCAAATTTAATGGGCACCACTCGCCAAATGTGATGGTTGCAAGATGTAGCGATGCTCTTTCCTCCCTGGTATCGATTCCAGATTTCTTTCCCGATTCTTCTGGCCACTGGAATGCTTTTGATGGACCATGGGAGTACATGAATGATACTGTAATGTCATTTAGTTCTCGTGATATGCTACTGATTTGTCCTATCCACCAATTACTTTCATAATCAATATTTCATAATAAATTATAAATTAAGTGAAATAAGAAAAAGCTTGACTTTCTGGTCTTTTGAAAAATATATACAACATGTTATTTTCAAAAAATCATATAAAATTTTCTAAGCAAAAACACACGATTTGCTTATAAGGTATTTATTAGAAACTAATAAGGTATCAATTGAGCATATTATTAGATTTTTAAAAAATGGTGTTTTTGAGAAATTGCATCTCAAAAGTAGCGATTTTACGAAATTTCACATAATTTAAAATTGAATTGCAAAAGTTGCATGCATCTTAGGCTTAAAATAAAATTTACTGTGAAAGTCCCGTTAAAGGTCTTTGGATTACCATCAATGCTTAGCTTTAAGATATTTTTTTTCATTCTGAAAAAAAAATCTTAAAATTAGTAATAATTCCATTTTTAGTACTTAGAAACATTTTTTAAAAATTAATTTAAAATGTCACTATATTTTTTAAAACTATGCTAAAGTAAAATTCAGCTTAATAACTATTTGTAAAAAATAAATTGACTGGATACGTTAAATATTTTTGATACTGTGTTCGTTTCAAAATGAAGCATTTTTCTGTTTTTTCGAAAATTGTCAATTTTATCGTAAACTTTAAAGTGCTGTAACCACAGAAAAAAATTTTTGGGGGAAAAATCCCATTGGGAAATTTTATGTATTACTTAGTTGTAACTACTGTAATTTTTTGAAAAAAATCTATGATGGTGAATTGACGCATATCAGTACTGCCTGCCTGAATTGAGATGGAATAGCTCGAAATTAAAAAATCCTCTATAAATAAATAAAAGAATATTTTAAAAAATCCTCACAAATTTAACATACATGTAATCGAACAATTTAAATTTGTACACTGACAAATAGGAAAAAACTTTCAAATGAAATTTGCTTGCAAACTGCATCTCACTTTACTGATTGTATATGGTTTTAAAAATAATTTTCAAGCATGAACTATTTTTTAATTTATCATGTGGAGCTCATAACTATAAATGCTGTATACCAGGGACAGCGAACCTATGGCACGCTGCAGTTTATTTTTGGCACGGTATAGATTTAAGTTTTACATCAAAATATAGTAGAATTTCACAATATGCATTAATTAATATAGATGTTGTCTGTGTTACTTGAATCCGATTAGTTCGGTTGGTTGTGATTGTCACACAGATCGAAGAAATTGAAATATAACTTAATTTATCCAAATCTAGCTCAATATTGGCTCAGAAAATTTTGAGAAAGATTATGGCTAAATAAAAATTAAAAGTGTAATAAGCAAAAATGCGGATTGTAAAATTATAACAACTTGGAATTCAATTCCAGACACTAAAAGCTGTAGTTTCTGGCACTTGCTATTTTGAAAAAATTTTCTGCAACATATTATTTTCGTTAAAAAAAAAAAAAAAAAAAAAAAACTAAAAACGTCAAGTGAGTGCAATTAAACTTGCATTCTATTGAAAATAACTAAGTACGAAGCGGATATAAATTATTTGGCATTTAAGATGAGACAACAGAAATAATATTTTTTTAAATAAATTTCTACAGTATAGCATCAAATATTACCTGTATTTTTTTTTTAATGCTAAAAACAAAATTTTAAGTAGTTTTGATTCATTATTATTTGATCCATTAAATTTTTTTATTGTTGGCACGTCATGATCACATAAAGTATATTTTTGGAAAAATTTGGCATGTGGACGTGAAAAGGTTCATCATCCCTGCTGTATACACTGTCTTCAAGAAAAAGCCATAAGCAACTGTAACAACATACTAAAATTTTATTACTGCCATAGATTTACAACAGTATTTAAGTGTTTCAAAAAAGGTTTAATAAAATTATTACATTAGGATTTTTTATATTATATAGAGAATAAATAAATATTTGTTTTCCTAAGTATTAGTTTAAGGATTAAGTTATAATTCCATTTTTTAAGTATTCAGAATCATTTCCATCTCATTTTAACTTGTTTTTTTTTAGGAGAGGAGGGAAAGTATTCTTTTTTCTTTATAAACAAATACTGATTAATTTTTTTTTAAAGCAAAGCAATGATTTTGCTTGGGAGGAATTGATAAGGAACTGCAAAGCGGCCAGTTCACATGTACTTTTACTTATAGTATCTTTGCTTTGAATAGATAAAATTTGTTTACTCAAATGAACTATTATTCTACATCATGGCGGCAAAATTTGTCAAAAGTACTTGTTCATATAACATTTAATTTGGGATTAAAATGTGTAATATTAAAATAACAGGTATATTAAAGAAAGGGAACCTCAGAGCTTGCGAAACTTATTCTAAATAATTAACTCAAGGTATTGTCATCCTATGCCCTTCTTAATTTAATACGTCTAAGACAGGGGTTCTCAAACTTTGCGAAATTCAGTTTATTGGTACATGAAAGCACAATACTGGCACAATATAAAATGGTGGATCAGAAATAATGATGGATTGCTGGAATCCCCATTCAAAAAGATGAATGTAACAGAATTTTGATTGGTAAGAAAAGAATACCCTCTGATATCCGTAAAAGCTTTAAAATTCTTGCTTATTTTTAGCATAGCATATCTTTCTTTGTAAATGTGCTTTCTCTTCACTTCCTTATACAAAAAACAAATACAGGAATAAATTAAACATCGAATCTAACTTACGTCTAAAACTAAGACTGAACGAGACATGACATGAGGAGGCTGTGCATGATAAAGCAAGCAGACTGTATACGTATCAATTTACGTCAATAAGTCCTTAGTACTGTATCTTTTTTCTATCAAAATACAGTAGAGTCTCAAAAATCCCGCACAACTTGGGACAAGATGGGTGCAGATTTTAGAGTTTTGTAGATTCTGGATTAAATGATCTATTTTTTTTCAACATACCTTTAATATTTCCAAGAAGAGCATGTAATAATTCAATTTAAGCAAATCAAAACTTGAACCCCTTATTTACCTGTGCATTATCATTTTAATACCCAAAATTATATTTTGTTACAATTTTTAAACATTTCTTACATTATCCTATGTTTGAGAACTTCCGTTTTCTCTTGTTGGAGTTTCTTTTGAATTCTGTAAATATTCATTATTTTATGTTGGTCTATACAACTCTGTTGCTCAAAGAACTTCAAAATCTTCACCTAAAACCAAACCACCTACAAAAATTAGCTTTTGGTATTTTCTTTTGGCTTTAGTTTGTGGTAAGGCTAAGTGAAAAATCTTTATCTTCATCCTCATTTTGGATAAATAGAGAGCCAGGCCATGTCATGCATCAATTAAAGCCTTGCATGAAATATAAAATAAATTAATTCGCTATTTTCTTTAGTAGCTAATAAATGGTGCCACTACTAAAACTTTTCTGCACTCGTTTATATCTCTCCTCGATTTCTATTATTTTACATTCTCTTGTATTTAAGTTTCTGTGAAATAAAAGCATTTTATTTGTGTAATATCCTGTGTCATTACTATTTTCCTATAAATTTATGTTAAAAATTATTTTATTTTCATTCACTGTTATTTGGAATAAAGATTATAAAGAATACTTCTTAATTGCAAATTTCATTGTTTACATTTAGAAATGCATGCAGATTTCAGAAGATTGCGGATTTTTGAGACTGTACTGTACTCTATTTTTATAATATACATATTATTAAAATGTAATAATGATACTACCTTTTATTTGAATGTTAGTATAAAGATGTACCATGAGTACCAATTTAATAATATAATCATGCAGTTAAATACAGTGTAAAATCTGCTCAGACAGAAGCACAAAAAACTGGGAAAATACTTCGTTTTTTACGACATGTTTCGTTTACACAGGATTTTTTGTATTAGTTTTGAGTTTGTAAACCAGTGGTATATGGAAGCATGAACTTCAATTTAGTGATACGTCAATCTAAAAGTTTGGGAACCCCTGGTCTAAGAAATACCTACAGGGGAAAGTAGGATGAAATCGTATAGTTGAATGAAAATATGATAACTTTGTTTTTATGTGATTTGAGCAGTTTCTCTAGCAAATAACTGCTGGAAAACTAAGCAAGAAGAAACACTAGCCAATTCAATATTGGCATTTATATAGATTCTGTGTTGGTATGTTAAATTTATCATTTTTAAGTTTTAATGTTTGCTAGTTTTCAAAATACTTATTTCTATATAAACACATTTAAAGTTAATAAAACTTTAATTTATTTTATTACACATAGAATATTTAATAAGAATTTATTTCCCACAACCAAATTGTTGTTAGTACTTATAGGGAAATTTCTATGTTTCATTTTCGATTCCCATTATCTTTGGATAAAACTAGCTACTAGAAAGTAAAATGCTTGAAGAAAAGGCAGTTCAAACTACAAAGTCAAGAGTGATTATAGTTTTCCCAAGCCTGATGAAAAAGTTTACATATTCATGGCATATTATCAAAAATAAGTTAAGAAAAAAAAGAGAAAGTATCTTCTTAATTGCTTTTTTACTGTCCTTTGATTATCTTCATAGACAGAATGAGAAAAAAAACTCCCATTGTGTAAAGATTCTTACCTGTATCACAATTCAAAGATTTTTTTGATGAAATGTATGGTTAAAAGAAACATGAAAGATCAAGAAATAATCCCATTTATACTTGAAACTGTTTCGTTCAATTTTCAATTCATACAGTGAACACCAATATAAATTTAATAGCCATTCTGCTTCTTAGTTGTAGTAATTAATACGCACCTAATTTCAAATGCTGTACACATTGTTCCAGTAGTAAACAGCAGAGTAGACTACATATAGTATTTTTATGATCCTATAAAATGTTATATTAAAGTGATCATTTTCAAAAGTGAAAATTCTGGATTCCATCCAAATAACATTAAGTCTGAACATAATTATGGAATTTAGACTGCAGATTTCACTGACCATAATAAAATTTATGTGGAAATATATTGTTGATTTGATACTGAACTATCAAATATGAAAAACTTTTAGTTGGATTTGGTCATTTTTTTTTTTTTGTGTCTAACAAAGTGCTAAGATTTTTTTTTGTTGTTGTTGTTTTCCCAGAAAGTAGAATTTTTTTTATTATGTATTTCTGCATTGTGATAATATTGATTTACATACCTTTGGTAATGAATGACAGAAAATGGTGACCTAGGCCAAAGTTCAGTATTAAAAGACAGATATAAGTTGAAATAATATGTGGATGATATTAGTTTTATTTTCCTCATTTTTTGAGTGTCAGTTAAATTTTTCTAAGTTATTAAATTACAGGTTTATTTTCTACTGAACTTCTGAAATGAAAATTAGATAATCAAGCTGTAATATGTACTTTCTAACAATAATACATCAAAAACAATATCGTAGTGTATTATTACATTATCTGTTTTTGTATATCGGTTTTTTGAGAAATTTGGCTGAGAATCTATTGTGGTTTTCCCATTCAATATATGTTTTGATTAGTGTATGTAAACCAAGCAAAAGTGAATGAATGCATTTTTTAAAACCTATATCCAATTTTAAATTGGATTTTTGAAGATTATTAGGAAGATATCAGCCTTTACTGTTCTACAGTCAAAAATAAAAATCCTTTCTAAGCCTTCTTAAAAATCCAAAAGACCCCCCTTTTTTTTTTCTTTCCTTCAAAATCTATATTTTTCTATTTGTGCTTGAGATAATAAAACAGTTTGCCTCACTTGTTAACCTCTTGTATTCTTTCAAGCACATGTTTTATTTCAATTTGTATATATCTGAAAGACCTTACGGTGATAACAACTATATTCATAAAAAGAACAATCAACTTCTGGGTGATACAATAAAATTGATTTATTTGAGATGATATGAATAAATTAAAAATACATAAAACACATTACATTGATGTATATATATTATATATATATATGTGTGTGATAAAACCATAAATAAGAAAAAATGTGTACATTTATAATAACATCAATAGAATACATATATAACAAGAATAATAAATATATAACTTTGACTACACAGATTTAAGTTAATACAGATTATCACAGACAAATTTGCATAAATTAAAATATTTGCATTAAATGCAATTAATTAATACCTACATTGAATTCTAACTTTCGGATTCTAAGAGTATATTAGCTACTTTCAATGTACTTAGATTTATGAGATCTGGTTTTCTCTTTTGCGAGCTGCCTTCCTGATGTTTGTCTAAGTTTTCAGAATTACCGATGTACGACTGAGATATCTCAGTTCCAGGATATTTTCTCTTGATTGCCTGCTTTATTGTGCACAACTGGTCTAAAGCCGTTTTGTATATTTTGTCGTATGATGAGTTTTTAGATTCAATATGCGATTTTGTGAAACTGGCTAAGCCAGGGTTACTGTCGATGTCCTCGAATGAATGCCTATCATTTTGGCGGAAAGTGCGGCCAAGCCTTGAGTCACATATATATGAGCTGTGAAAACAATGATCACTGTCTTCATCATCTGATAAAGAATATACATCATCTGCAGAAGAATGGGCGAGCTCCATATTTCTGTGGGGAAATGGATCACTCATACGGCGATGACTCACCACTTTACTCCAGGTAGCTAATTTGGAGAGACTTGTGCGGCCACTAGGGTTTTTACTCCATCGAGGGAAAGGGCAAGGACTATTTTCTATGCCCTCCATCTCATTCTTCTTTGAACATTTGGATGATCCCGATGAAAAATACTCTGGCAGAAAATTTGAACATGATTGTAGCGGGCTGCTGGTATGCCGTTCAAGTTCAGACTGGCTGCTGCATCCTTGTTCTATTTTCGCTGAATTACATGATTTGGTTTCAAAATCAGCCAAATCTAGAAAGACACACAATTAATTAATAATTTATTGAGGTGATTAACTCGTTTAACTTATTGTAGTCAAGAAAAACATGGCTAGATTACTTTAAACTGGGGGTCGAAATCTACTTAGTCCACATGAGCAAAATAAATAAACGCAGTATTTCAAGTTAACCATAAAAATAATACATGTTTTCTAATACAGCAGCTTTCACTATCTCTCAATCATATGCACCAAATGTTTCATGTTTAATTGAAAGAAAATATATATATATACTTTAAACACATTTTAAAAGTAACTTTACGGACAAAACATTTACAAAAATATCTCAATTATTCATTTTTGGGGGGAAATTGCAATGTGCATATAAACCAGGAACCACACTTATCACTCATTTCAGTAAATGGAAAGAAATCTGAAAAGGAGTGATAAAAATTGAATTTTGGCTAATGATTATTACACCAAACATTTTAGAACCAGGTACAAATGCCATTAAAATTTCTTATATTTTTAAATAAATCAAACGAAAAGGAAAAAATTTATAATTAAATCTACAACATGTAATGAACTCACAAAACTGAATCCAGTAACAACTTGAGACCCCACTTGCAACCCATCCATAACTTCAAGACTTCTAGAATAAAAAGAAATCAAAGTTTTTGGCTAACATTTTTGGCAATTGGTTGACGTTTTATAATTTGACTAATAATCTGTTGTTCTTAGCATGGTCCCTATAACTAATGCTTTGCAGACAAATATAAAGTCTGTTTAAATAATTTAACAAGGAGCTATTGTATCAAATTTAGATGTAATTAGAATACTTGATGGAAAATGAAAACTGCAAAGAGCCATTTTTCAATAAACTTTTGCTAGATTAGCAATTTTCTTTTCAGAATATTTGACTTAAAAGAAATCAATTCATTTTTTCAATGATATAAAACTTTAATTTTGGTTAGATTATTTTTATTTATCTAGACAGCTAAGTAAAATAAAATGAAACAATTTTCTTAAAGGATAACAATTAACAAAAAGTCTATTGTTAATCTGTTATTACATTTAAATAAATAATAAATTATGTTTCAACTATTTTGGTTATTCTCTTTTTAAATCAATTTTTAAACTTAAAAATGCATAATGCACTAGGACGGCATTTCCCAAACTTTTTTTAGTGTGGTGCAGTTTATTGTCATACATCATCACAGTCCACTAAAAATTTTTACCCTTTGTTTTTATTGGAAATTATATATAAAGAAAATCTGTTGCTAAAATAAAACAGAATTAAAAGGGCATTTATAATGTGCAAATGTTTTAATAAAAATAAAGCATTTTCTGTTACAAAATATAAACAGGATACAAACCAATTAATGTGAAGTGTGGTGCTGTTTCTTATTAATAATATTCTACAGGTTTGGAGAAAATGTTATTAATTTAATTTCTATGTCCTGCACAAATTCAAGTGGATTTCTATTTTTATTTAGGAATACCAGTGTTGAAAGTCTGCTTCACACTTACAGGCTTGGAAAAAAGGCATTAATATTTTTATTGCCTTTTATAGATAAATCTGGGTACTACTGTTGACAAAGTAGACAAAAATCTTTCAATGGGATTTTCTGCCTAATCACACAATAGTTCAGTTTCTGAATTCAATAATGTTTTGAGCCTATTTCAACCAGATTTTCACTTTTTCTTCTCCTTTTATAGAATTTCTATGGAAAAAAAAAAGGGGTAGACAGGCTGCAGGTTAGCCTTTGTCATCCCTAGAAAAATTTAAGTGTTTTATTTCCATGAGAAAACAAAATCCCAAAATTAAAACACTCTTTCCAGATTTTTTTTTTTTTTTTTTTTTTTTTTAAATGTAGTTTGACAGTTTGTTTTCATGGACTGGGACTGGTTTGCAATATTTTGGAAACACTGAATTAGGAGAGATGCTGTTTGATTTACTTGCAAAAAAACTAATAAAGTGAATAGTTTAAAGCTAATTCCTGTTTTACCTAATTCAAAATCTCAATTCTTAAACAGTCTGTCTAATCCAATAACACTTATGGAAAAATTTACATCCAATAATGTCTTTTACTTAGCTATGTTTTTTGTTGTTGTTCAACATGTAAGCAAACAGTGCCAAGTAACATGTCCAGATGTTCCACTAAAAATTTTAGAAAAAGTGTTGCTTCTGACAATAGTTAGCAATGTGGTACACTCTGATCCTTTCAAACTTTAGAGTTCCTAACTAGGTATGTACTGAAATGTCGGAGTGGTAGATATGAGATCATAATAAACAGTCAAGTGCAAGTATTACTCACACTCATAGGGTTCTGTACAATAAGTATATGAATTATGAATTGTATTATTAAAACAATCATTATTAATGAAAAATAAGACTTCGTAAAAACTATACAACATAGGGTTTGGTAAGTTGTATATATACTAGAAAAGTATGAATGGGTATACCGTAAAAGTTCAAAGAGATATGAAGCCTAAATAATATAAAATATTGCTATTCTGTATAAATCTTATTTAAATCTTATCCTAATCTGTTCATGATGAATTTAATTCGGCACTGACGAGAAAAGTAGTGCATATTTAACCTTCATTTGGCATTTCATAAAATTAAATTATAATCTTTTCTTTTTACAGTGTATCTAAAACAAAACCCTTGTTCAAAGTTTAAACTTGGCATTTTGATAAGCTTCAAAAGGAGGTAGCAAAGTAGCAATGCCGCTTTGGTCTGTGCCGTGTTTTTCCATACAGGTTTTTAGTTAACCTTTAAAGACACAGTAGGTGTATTGAGACAGCCACTCAATGCAAACTAGTCGCGAATCCCATAGTATTTATGTTATTAATTCTCATTAAATTAATCTGTTTTTAACAACTTGACATTTATTGCGTTTATACTGCTACTGGGCATTGCATTACACAAATATATCCTTAAAATTTTTTATCTAGGCTTTAAAAGTGATGGAGCATAGAGTACACCATCCTTGTCATGTATGCCTAAACCGTCCGTGTCTTTAATGGTTAATATCTCGGCTAATTACCGACGATTTTTTATGAAATTCATGATCAAAAATGCTTTTACACTTCTGCTATGATTAGTACCTCTAGTGCTGTTCAACACTTTTGCTGAATGCCCGTAAATCGAAATTTGTGTGTAACGGAAAAATGCGATTTTCTCAAAAACTATGTAACCTATGGCAATCGCTATAATTTTCCTGCAAGGTTTAAACTAATGTCTACTACCTCTAATTTTTTCAGAATTTTAGTATTAGTAGATTTGGAATTAGATAGGGGGGAACATATTTTTGCGCTACATTTTCGACCATAACTTTGAAAATATAACACCGAAAATTAAGAAATGTATTTTTGAGTTCAACGTTACAACAGCTTTCACACGATATACAATGAAAAGATTTCTTTTTCCAAGTAACTTAATTAGCCCCTATATATTTTTTCTAAACAAGTTTATGAATATTTATTAATCTGTAAATATGTGGGTCAATAATCTTTATTATTTCCCCCAATTTGAGCTTTCCACGTTCCATAGTTTACAAGTAAAGTGGCTGTGACAGACAGACACAGGAGTGATAGCTGATAATGGTTCCGTTTTTACTTTTTAAGTATGGAACCCTAAAAATTATAAATAAATAATTTAAAGATTAAATCGAACAAGCAAATCTCAAAAAAATTACTCAGACACATCAATACACGCCAAAAGGGAATTAATAATCAAAAAGTTATAATGAAAAAGTATGATAATAATAAATTTCATTAATCTATTTCAATTTTTTATTAATTTAGCTATTTATAATTTATTATTTTTGAAGGAAATGTCATAACACTAGGAATAAAAAATCCTGCATGAAATGTAGGCTGGTATGCATAAATAAAAAAGTTTTAACTCATTGAATGTTTCAGTATTTTAGGGCTTTTACTTACATGATTTAATCTTCGAAAATTGACGACTTTTTATCATTTTTTCTTTTATAAAAACCACTGTTAATGACATCTCTAATTTCTTTTACACTATATATTCATTACACCTATGAAAACTGATCAGGAAAGTAAAAAGACGGAAACAAAAGTATTAACGATATTTACAATTTTAATATTGATTGAAATGTTAACTTTACTAATTACTTGCTAAGAGAGGATTCTAGGCTAAATAAGCCAAAAACATTGAAAAAAAAATTGCTATCTTGCACCTTATAGCTCTATAAGATGTTTCATAATGTTTTAAAATACTAAACTTATGAAGTTTTTTAATCAGCAGTAATGCAACTTAATTTAAACTGCCAAGTACTCACAGCTGTAAAAAGGGAGAAAAATTATGTTTGGGGAAAGCCAATTAATCTGACAACAATTAACTCAACCAGGTTAAAAGGCTTTACTCTGCTGCAGGGGAAGAAGCGGTTGGAGTGCAGATTTTTTTTAACTCCTACAAGAAAAGCTTAACAATCCAAAACATTTTTTTTACAATTGCAAACTTTAAAAAAGATGAATAAAGTAATCATAGGGACTTTAATTTTAATTTACACAAAAAAAATGCACAATTCATGAACAAAATCAAAATATATTACATACACAATATTACAAAAATTTTCTAAATGAAAGGTAACCTTACTCTAGAAGATTTTATTACAGTCAGATTTAAGAGTTTCATCTGAAATTAAAGGGTGAAAATCTAATTTTTTGGCTTCACATTTAGAGTGAACCTTCTAAGTGTAATTCAATTGGCTGACCTTATTAACAATATTAACAGAAAAAGTTTTGACAATCAGTGGCAGTTATGTGCTGAAAGACCAAAAGGGATACAATTGAGAAGAAATTACAGAAGGCAGAGCCTCAGATGTTGGAATACAAAATTATTTAAATTAAAAAAATTAATCTATAATTCCAATCTTTCAAAAAAGAAAAGTTAAATCAAGCTGCACAAATTGTACTTTAGATCTGCAAAATGATTTTACTTAAGTTTAAAAAAAAACATTTTATATTTATGTGTTTGTGCATGTATCTTGTATCTTTACTTTACATAACATCAAAATAATGAATTAGTTCTGGGGGTACTACTTTATTATCCCATCGACCAAAAAACTATCGCCAAACTATAAGATTAAATGCCAATGGATTATCGTAAATGTCACATTAACTTGACATTAAACACGTTACACGTGTTTGTTACGTCATCAAGATTTTAATTCGAAGTTTTATTTGCATTTTCATAAATGTTTTACTAATTTATTTTTTCTTTCATTATTTAAAATAAAATTTATGTCAATAAACCTCATGATATTAAAAGAAAAAAAATATAACAGATATATAGTTTATTATAGTTATATCCATCTATTTTTTTTTCACTAAATAAAAAACATTAAGCTTTTTATAATTCTCCACTATGATGTCCCTTAATAAATTCGATTATTACATTTAAAATACTTAAATTTTATTCACAAATGTAATATCTTAAAAACATCTGTTTGTTTATGGTTTAATTTAATAATTCTGCATTAGTATTTTTTTGTCCGAAATCATCTGAATAAATAAAATTTTATATTTGGTATGTCGCTATGTCATAAGTAAACGTCTTTAAAGTAACCCTATTTATTCGTTAGTGATTTTTTTATTTAAATTCATTAATTTTCCTAACTTAACATTTTAGAATGGCAACATTCTTCCATTTGTACAGTTTGACGAATAGTTTGGCGATTTGTATAATTTGGCAAAATTGGTCGAAGGGATACCATTCTGGGAAACTATTTTTGACTCAAAGCAGGGTTCGCAAAGGTGGGCCCAGTTCGAAAAAACCCGGTGGGTTTTTTCAGAATGGGCCCACTTGAAAAAGCCCACTGAAAAACCCATAAAGTGGGTTTTTTCAATTTTCAGATATAATTTAAAAATTTAAACAACATATACATTTAATAAATTTAAGTCATTTCAGTTAATTTTGAAAAAATAATATATAAAAGCCATTACATACACATCTGAAGTAAAATAAGAATGTATTTCAGCACATTGAAATACTTTACTAACATAGAACCTAGTACATAATTATAGGTATGTCTTTATATAAAAAATTCAAATCGACTACAATGGAAATAAAAAATACATATTTTTATTTTCTTCTATCTTTACAAGAAGAAAGTATTGGATTCGTGAAAAATTTCGACTTCCAGTTCATGATGGATTTATACGTTTTAAAAAGGTCCTGAAGACAATTGGATATTAAAAAGCAGTAAACCAACGTTTAAAATGCACAAATAATGCGTGAAAAGCAGCAGCCTTGCTTTTTCTAGCATGCTGTTCTTTTTTCCCTATCTTGCACTGAAGAAGAATCTTGCTGTAGATTTGAAACAGCTGTTTGCTGCTTTTCACGCATTATTTGTGCATTTTAAACGTTGGTTTACTGCTTTTTAATATTCCTGCACAAAGGCTTTAATTGCTATTTTAAGACAATTTGATAGTTTTTAGAAAATGACTGTCTGTATGTGAAAAAAATTTTGTGGGTGCTCGATCTCAAGAACTAATGCACAGAATTTCACAAAACTTTAGATTGAGTTAGACCTTGATGTAAACTGGTGCTGATTAGTTTATGGTGTATACTGCCCAACAAGTGGCGTTGCTATGCTGCATTTATCTCAATTTTTGCAATAGCTTTATCTCAAGAACTAATGCACGGATTTTCATAAAACTTCAGATTCAGTTATAAGTTAAGTTGTTGCTTATTAAATTTTGGTTCATATTACCCAACAGGTAGTGCTGCTATGCTGCATTTTTCGCGATTTCAGCAATAACTTTTATCTCAAGAACTAATGTACAGACTAGAATAAAAATTTAGATTCAGTTAAACCTTGATATAAACTGGTGCTGATTAGTTTTTGGTGTATATCGCCCAAGCGGTGCTGTTGTGCTGCCTTTATCTCAAGAACTAATAATGCATGGATTTTCATCAAACTTCAGATTCAGTTAGATGTTGACGTAAATTGTTACTGATCAGGTTTTGTTGTAAATTGCACAACAGGTGATACTTATATCTCCTTGTTAAATGCATCCAATTCAACAAATCTATATTTTACAATCCTCATGATGGGCATAAATTGTCATTTAATTTTGGCACTGTGATAGGGAATTTTGAATTATTAACATGTATGAGATAGAAGAAACTTTTGGGATTGGCACATCCGACTAGTTTACCCCTTTTTTTCTTCCTACTTATATATTTTAAATTTTAATATTCTATTCATTATTTGATTTAAAGAAAATTAACAATTTTATATCTTCTATTATATTTAAAACTAATTTGTGAGAAACACTGACATTTAAATAATTTAAATTCATATAACTTATATAATTTATAACTTGTAAAATAGCATTACAATTATACACTGCTCAAAACAATTAAAGGATATTTGAAGTTTTATATAAAATAAAGATATAAACGAAATTTTTTTTGCCGAAAATAGAAGAAGAGAATCACAAATGCAAATTTTTCTGGTTTTCAAAGTGTGGAGTATGCAAATTTTGAGTTCGACGTCAAAAACGTCGCTTCAGCGGCAGCGAAGGAAATTTGACTTTCAACTGGATAAAAGAGAATGAAGACAAGGATGATCGGCATTCAGTGATTGCTTTGTTTCGATGAGTACGATGTCTCAGCGAAGTCATTTGACAGATTCAGAAGCTTTGAGAATTGTTGGTAGGTTAGAAGGGGGCCAAACTCAAGCCGAAGTAGCGCAAGCCAATGGAGTGTCACAAAGTGTCATTTCTAGGATCTGGAACCGTTTTTTGGAGAGTGGATGTGCAGGCCGAAGACCAAGGCAAGGTCGTAGACGGGCAACAACGCCCAATGAAGAGCGGTATTTAGCGTTAACAGCTCGGAGACACCGAACCATGAACGCTACTCTTCTCCAACAACACCTTCGCTCGGCTACAGGCACCACGATTTCAACCCAGGCTGTCTGAAACCGGCTCCATGCTGTAGGTCTGTATGCTCGCCGACCGATGGTATGTGTTAGATTAACATCAAGGCATCGTCGCGACCGCAGGGAGTGGGCAACCGAGCATGTCAACTGGAGGAGAAATGAATGGAGCAATATTCTGTTTTCTGACGAGTCCCATTTTCCTGTGTATCCGGATAATAGGCGTATTTTCATCTGGAGGGACCGTGGCAGTAGGAATAATCCTGCGTTCGTGCACGAAAGTGTCAGATTTGGCGGTGGAGGAGTGTTGGTGTATGGTGGCATCTCCATTGACGGGCACACTGACCTCTACATCATTCGAGATGGAGCTCTGACTGGTCGCCGATATAGGGATGAGATCCTCAGACCTACTGTAGTCCCTTACGCTGCAGCAATCGGAGATAACTTCATTTTAATGGACGATAACTGCAGGCCACATCGTGCAAACCTGGTGGAGGATTTCCTTTTCGAGGAAGGAATCGTTCGAATGGAATGGCCAGCGTGTTCTCCAGACAGGAATCTAATCGAGCACGTTTGGGACGCTCTAGGAAGACGAGTTTCTGGCCGCCAACAACCCCCACAAACTCTCCAAGAACTGGCAAGAGCTCTTCTGGAAGAGTGGGGCAGAATACCCCAACTCGTCATTAATAGCCTCATTGAGTCCATGCCTCAAAGGTGTTCAACGTTGCTGGCCGCCCGTGGAAACCATACCCCCTACTGAAAATGATTTTCTTTGAAGAAAACACCTTTTCTTATTCTTTTTTTTCTCATATGCACAAATTGTGTTTTTTTCCTTTAGTACACAAATGCGCAATAAAATGCATTTTTTTCTGCCAAACATGTGTAATTTATTCTCATATAACCTACTATGTCTGTCGACCATGTATCAATCAGCTAAACAGTTTACCAGATACAAAATCCACCTAAAACTGCAATATCCTTTAATTGTTTTGAGCAGTGTATTATATATCAGGGAACAATGTATTTTTTTATGTATAGTGTATATAATATATAGAAAATATAGTATACAATAATATAATTACGCATGTATTATATTTTTGAAAAAACCTGATTTTCCCCGGGGAAAATTGGGTTTTTCATGAAAAAACCCATGTGGGTTGGGTTTTTTCAGAAAAACCCGGGTTTTTGCGAACCCTGACTCAAAGGCTTACATTTTAAAAAGTCCCCCGCCCCAATAAAAATATCTTAGCGATATGTAAAAAATAAATAAAACAAAAAATATTTTGAAAAAAAAAAAAATCTGCAAATTGAACTAAAAATTTGTGCCATACATCTGTTACTTCCCATTACCACACTTTTATGGGATTGTACAATATACAGAAAAAAATAATGCTGTTCAACAAGATTCTCATGAAGTAAGCCTCCATTTTGCCGAAAATGGGAATTTCTTTTTAAAACTAATATCTATTTGGTACTTTTATCTATCTAATCTTATATTTTACATCCTGTATGGAGCAGACTTTTCAAAATTGGTAAAAACAAAAAATTAAAGAAATGGGAAATAGAGGTTCTTTTGTTAAATTATTTATTATTAAAGAAAGTAAGGACATCGATTTTTTCTGAAATCTAATGAAGAAAGAAAGGAAAACATTTTAAGATTGGTTCCTTAAGCAACTTCTTTTATCACCAAAAGCTGTTACTATGGTGATGCAAGTCACCTCACAGCCAGGCGAAGGGTGGAGGCTCTTCTTTTTCAGGCGATATATTTAAAAATTTTAAGTAATACCGGGAAATGTTAAGGTAATTTTAGTCATACTTAAGGTTATTACATTGGGCGCAGGCAATGCCAGACTGGTCTGCTAATTTAATAATAAATTAAATGATTAAATGAACACAGAATATGAAAAACATAATAGAAAAAGAATATTTCAATACTGAAAGTTATAGAGTTAATTATTTTCGGAAAAAGTAAAGAGAAATTTTACTAATATAAATGAAATTGAATATGAAAATTCTTCAAAGATTTTATGAATAAAATTTTGAATTTAGTAATTGATTAAATGATCATTTACATAACTAAAAAGTAAGATTACAATATTGACAAGCTGTAGTCTTATTTACTTTTTAGAAAAAGTTTGTAAAAATAAATGAATTTAATACAGAAATTTAATGAAGGTTTTATAAACAAAATTAGTTTCTACTCTCTTTTTAAATTGAGGTAACATCAAAATATGTATTTACAAATTAAAATGATAGTGTAATGTTATCTTAATTCCCATACAAATGTCCACATAATCCCAAAATTGAAAGTAAAATTTCTTAAAACTTGGGGTCAAAAGAAAAATATTAACAGTTTCTTTTTCAGCAACCAAAAATCTATAAAAATATTAAATATCTATAGAGGAATGTTAAAATTTATTGAACAATGTTATCAAGATCAGTGCCAGTTTTTTCTGAGTGACAGGATAATATGGCAGTAAGTGACAATAAAGAAAAATACAGAGCTGTGACTACTTCCTTACCTGGCTCGTGATTTTCAGAATCCTTTTCCTCAGTAGTTGAAACATCAGGCTCTTTAGGAACGTCAACGGCATTTTTTGACTGCTTTTTGACGTTCCACACTTGCAAACTACGAGTATAGTTCATTTTCAGTGTCAGTTGCTCTTTACCAACGGCAATATCAGATGAAGTAGCAAGATCTAACATGACAGTGACGACACTTGTATTGTCTGCTCTGACTTGAAGGCGATTCCATCGCTCCAGTGCACAATCTACAAGAACTTTTGATGGATTGCATAGTGTCAGGTGCTAAAAAGAATAAAGGTACTCATTAAAGTATGTATCTACAATCTTTCTGCATTATAATAATAGGGCAGAAACTATTAATAAAACGCACAAAAATACAAGATTGTGCAAAATACAAGGCAAAAATACAAGGTTACACGGCATGTCAAACTCATGGAATTTTTAAAATAAGTACAATTTACAAAATACAATTAAAGATCACAGATTTGGTTGAAGAAAATTAATGTCAAATATTTTATTGAAAAATAAGGTAAAATAAATTATTAATAATAACAAGTTTTGAACTTTGCATGAATATGTTTTTAATATAGTTACATTTGATATGCACATATTTTATTTTGTGCGGTTATGATAATGTATATAATGTACTTTTTCTTTTTTTTTATGTTGCCCAAAGCTTTGTATATAAGACTTAATTTGACCCTCAGTGGTAAATGAGTTTGACATGCCTGGCCCAATGCCATCAAAAAGAGTTACTTTAGCAGCCTATAATTAAAAATAGTACACAAAACACAAGCATTTGTACAAAAATAATACCCAAAACAGTTTCATGCTTTACTAGAAGGATAAAAAAAAAGAAGGGAAAAAATTGTTCTATTTGCCACAAAAAAAAAAAAAAATCAAAAGTTATAAAGTAAAACTGATATGCTGGAAATATGGTGTTGTTTTATATTTTTAGTCTTGAGATTTTAATGAAGTAACTATTACATGAATGCTGATATTTACGTTGTGGATGACGAAAGATTTAATACAAAAAATCATAGGAAGCCAATTAATACTATATTGTTGGCGAGTAGCTTTTAAAAAAAACTAGATGGATATGCCAATCCCAAAACTTTCTTCTATCTCATACATCTTAATATTTTAAAAGTAGTTACAGATGTTAATAGAGCAACATTGTTGGTTCAATACTATACCAACTTTGATTTTCATCTTAAATGTCTGCTTCAATCCATTAATCTGAAGAAAAATGAGTTAATCTCGATAATAATATTTATTAAAATCAGGGTTTGCCCAAGTGGGAAAAAACCCATTGAGGGTTTTTTCAAATTTTCTTGTGCTTTCACAACTGTATCATTATTTAATCTAAGTAAAATAATGAACCTAATTTTTACAAGAGTTTATTAAAAGTAATTTATTTGATTTTTAATTAATCAATTCTTGATTTAATTAAAGTTTTAGAGAATGCAAAGATAAATGCCAATTTAAATATATTTCAAAAGAACCAGATTTAAAGGAATTTCTAAGCAGAGATAAAATGGCCAAAAAAGAAATTAGCTGAAAAGAAGGAAGATTTTCATGCCTGTAATCTAAAATGTATCCAAATGCTTTAAATCTTAATTCATACCTAAAAGATGCACTTGAACACCATCCTGATTACTTGCCAGGTGTTATAGCTTTTAAGATAAATGATCCCATTTATTATCCTACTACAATGTTCAATGAAAGTATACAGGAGTTTTTAACACAAAAATGGTGGCAGATTATGGCAAAAAAGAGTGAAGAAGATAAGTTTCCTTCTGGATTTTGTCAGTTTTTCTTTTCTTTACATTCAGCACCAGCAACTTCTGCTTCAATCTCACAATACTTTTCTACTTTGGAGCAAATTACATAATCATTTAGGAGTTTATAAAGCAGCAAAGCTAGTAAAAGTGGATCGCCATTTGAGATCTAAATATACAGATACCACTGACACTGACTTCTATTTCTATGACAATCTAATTTAACATTTAATGCTATTGCAATATGTATGTAGGAAATTTTGCTAACATTTGCTATGCATTCCATTCATAACTCCATACACTTTTTGAGGATAAAATAAAGAAAATGGCACAAAACTTGCTATTACAACAACCTCTACCGGAAGAATATTTTCAAATTCAATGAAAAACTGCTGGCCACAGCCAAATACATACACAAAAAATTTGATTCAATTCTATGCATAATTTCATACACTTATTGATGGTGCAATAATGGAAATGGCACAGACATCACTATTACAACGGCCCCTTCTGACAGAATATTTCTAAATTGAGGAAGGACCTGCTTGCTACAACCAACTTCATACACTTTTCGATGGTACAATGGCAACAGACGGACAGACAGACATTTTGTATAAACATGTTTTTGGGGATATCTGACCTCTAAAATATGTAAATGCGTTGAAAAAAATTTTGATTACAATACTTTCTTCTATTGAAGATAGAAGAAAGTAAAAAGGAGGGGAGAAATATGCTGTGAATGGGAGCCCTAGCTAAAAGGCAGTTTTCAGACAAAACTGGTACAATCGGCATCTTTATGTTATGTTTAAAAGATAAATTTATTTTTTACAAATGGATTTTTTTATAGATTTTAAAAACTGAATGGAAATTGATATTGATACTGAACTGTACAATGAGATCAGGCTAAGGGGAAAAAAAAAATGGCAGCTCTGGAAATGATGAAAAATCATTTTTCTTTAAAAATGGTAGTTGGAATTGGAAAAAAGCCTAATTTTTTTCTGCTTTTCCACAAAAATAGTCACTGTATGAAGTACTTTGGGCTAAAATAGTAGCCATAGTCGCCTGATGCTGAGAATAGTCGCTTTTAGTAGTATTTTAATAGCAAATGGCAATCCTGGAAATATAATTTTCCAATATAGCAGGGTTCGCACACATTTCTTTAAATAAAAATCAAGGACATTTAAGGATCAAAACCAAAACAATTCAAAAACTATAAATTGAATTAACTAATGAATTATAATACGCATTTTTTAATGAAGGGTTTTTAAAAAATTAAAGAGTTGGAACTTTGGATTCTGTGGGGTAGCAAAAGGGGGAAGCGAAATTTTGAATGGAAGGGAATTTAGATTAAATTTTAATGAAATGAATGTGATGGAATGAATTGTTAATGAAATTTATGATTGATTATATATTGTTACTATAAACAAATAGAGCAGAAAAAGGTTTTAAACAAAATAAGTTTTAAAGTTTTTAAACTTTGGTAGGAGGGGGGGGGGGGGAGGAGAGAAGCAAAATTTTGGAAGAAGGGAAAGGGAGGATTTAGATCATTTCTTAAAAAAATCAAAAATTAACAGAAATGCAGAATGTTTCATCCCCAATTAAGAAATAATATCAGAGTACAATGGGCTCTCTTAAATTTTTAAGGACTGGGTTTAAGGACTTTTTGTGGATTTTGGGACCATTTAAGGACCAAAAATTACTTTTGAGAAATTTGAACACTTTTAAGGACTTTCAAGGGCTGATTTCCAACCTTCTTTATATGATAAAAACTATTGAACAGTCAATATTTCTCATTGCTGTTATTTTTAATCTCCCTTTCATGAATTCATCAAACTGTTCGATAGTTTTATTTTATATCTTATAAAGAAGGTTGGAAACTGGTCTGATTTAAACAAATTTATATATTATTTCTTATACACAATTTATTTCTGTTAGTATATAAAAATAGATAAATGGCTTCTTTATATTAAGTAAATTAAATAAACATTAAAAAAATTGCTTGTGTATAGGAAACAGTGAATAGGCTGCCAGAAAATTCATTGCCAAATTTTCTTCTCTCACCAAGGCCATTTTCTCGATCTCGCCAATGCCCCTATACTGGAAAAGTACCAAAAAGGTAACAATGTTTTACACTCTGGCAAACTTCATTTTTTCATAACCTAACTCAGAGTTTCAAAACCTTTTGTAACATATTTAATATGTAGGTAAAACCTTTTATGTAATTTATTCAACAGGAAAGGAAATTTTTTTTATAAAGCATATATTAGATTATTATACTGGATATTGTGATTTAAGAAAAGCAAGAATACAGTGAACAAAATTGTGTTAAATTTACACTTACGGTGTTCTCTGAGACACCAAACTTGGCTATGAGATTTCGATTTTCATTCTCAACATCTTGGACTAAAGAAACAGCATCTTGTCCTGACATCATGTTCCATAGTCCATCTGTTGCCAAAATGATACAGACATCCTTTTTAAGATCCAAAGTCATCACTCCCAGATCGGGTTCAGGACTGACAACAAATTCTTGCTGGAAGTAATCGTAACTCCACAAGTCACCTATAAATAAATAACAAATGATTCATGACATTGAAAAAAAGGCAAAATTGTAAATCACAAACAAATAACCTTTACCAAATTTAGGCATACATTGAAACAAGGAAAATATATTTACTAAATTAGGCATACAGCATATCAGCCTTACTGAGTTAAAGTTCATTCAAAATTAACAGACACATAGGGATTTGTGATGTTGAATATAACATATCATCACATATCCTTATTTATTTTTTTTTTTTAATTAAATTCCCCATTTTAAAATTTAATTTCTCCTTTCATAATTATAAAGTGAATCAAAACTTCCTTTCCTTTCTAAAAAGAATATATCTATTTCTTCTTCTCTTGCGCTTTACTTTTCAGTTACTTAACTTTCCCAAGTTCACCCAAAGCCGATAATAAAATAAATCAAAAACAAATCTTTTTCTCATCCTAAAATCATTAACTGTTCGAGCACATTTTCCTTCGGTTAACGAATATATATAAAAAAAAGATATTCTTTGACCATATGTTCCAATTGTAGCAGTTATTTATACACTCAGTGTTAATTTTCAGTTTGATAGTCAATACAACTGTCTTTTCGGCCGCAAATATTATACTCTGTTTATATTAAAATCGGCGCCCTGCATCTCCGATGCTGCTTCTAAATGCATATTTCCCATCATTTAGCTTTGGCATTCGTATTTGTACGTTGAAATGTTTAAATGCCAATCAACGGTCCTTTTGGCTACTTTTTAATTCAAAGTTCCATTAAGTGATATATCTTTGGGGTTATAATGGTCCAGGGTACCAAGATTTTGGCTCGACACATTGGCAACAATTTCTGACAAATTAATCATTCCTTCTCTGTACATCCTACTGTCAACAGCTAACTGAAAGGGTCCCTCTCTGGCATTTCCATATTTCATGTCCATATCCAATAAACTCATCCTGTCTTCAAATTTGCAGAGTTATTATTTTGTGCCTGTCTTTAATTATTCGAGGACTAACGAACCTGGATTTCCAAAAAAGTGAGCATCTTAAAAATGCAATAGTTGTATAAAATATTTTTCGCTACAGATCATGGTCTACAGCATATGTATATGGTGCCTATCCCAGGCCTTGAATTTTTCAAAATTTTCATCTTGTCAGAGAGGGATCCGTGTGTTTAACGACGGCCTGCTTTGAATAAAAAAAAAATGAAAAACTTTAAAGTGAATGAAGCCTAATCGCCACTCTCCTGAAACTTACGAACAGTATTTTTGCATCCCGTATCCTTTAAAAGTGAGAACTGAATATATTGTGCTGCAGAGACTTACGTATAATGTGCTTCTGCATATTTTTAAACTACCGACGATGATATGGATATTGCTATGGACTACCTTTTTTTCAAAACAAGGATTTGTTTTGAGACGCTTCGCCTACAGAGAGCGGAAAACTTTATCGATCGCCTCTGCCCGTACTAGGCTTATCTCGGAAGCTTTGACCGCCTCAATCATTCAGATATTTACTCATCTTTGCGCCTTCGCTCCGAATATGACTCAGACTTGATTTTGCTTATTCTGCATGCTCCAAAATGAAGAGAAAATTTTTCGAAATGAAACCAGAGAGATTTCACGTTCTAAAAAAAGAAGGATATCGTTCCTGCAACCTCTATCCAAATTGTGATGATGTTCGAAGCATTTCTGTTCATCGTGTGTACTTTGGTGATTTTTATATTTTTCAAATGGTCATTGCTGAGTTTAATTTCAATATGATTTTCCTCTAACATGAGTTTTTACATACTTCACATCCTCTTATTTTGATATTTGGTGAATCAAGTATTATGACTGTTTTTCATCTTTCTCGAAAGCAGTTTTAAGACAACAGCTCTTCAAAAAAAAGTGTTATTTATGCACTAAAAAAGAAGTTTTTGAATGAAGTTTGAAAGCAGTTTTTTTATATTAGTGTCACCTTTCGAAAATTGTGATTTATGACAGAAGTGAATAAATATCTCAGTTATATCACGGAATGCTATCAGTGAAATTAAAAAAAAAAATCGATCTGCCAAGAGTATATTTTAGTGATATTTTTCTGAGTATTATAAAAAAAAAAATAACAACGATTTAAAAAAAATGTGTGCAATGAACCATGAAATATTAGGAAGTTTTAGTCCATAATATTATGATTTTTACGGATTTTTTATGATGATAAATACTATGTGCACAGGAAGAGATTTTGTGTAAGTTATTTTTATTCTTATTTTAGCAAACTATTACAGTGTTCAAGTTCATAAATATTCTTAAGTCCTTAAGTTAATACTTTTGTTTTAATTCGATCCATGCTAAATATTTTTAAATATAAACTAATTTTTCATGCATTTGCTGTTTTATCTCTTCCTGGGCACATTTCGTAGTTTTCAATGATATCTGTGCCACATTTTTTTCTGATGCAGAACTAACGACAGCTGTGATTTCAGAGGTAAGTCAGATGGCGGTATCCATGTTACAATGTCAAACATAAGTAATTGCCCTTAGGTAAAATGTTTTAATGAAGTATTATGTTGGTTTACATAAATTTATTTGCATAAATTTTGATATTTATCACAAGGGTTAAATATAAATATGGTAGTATAATTATATGAAAAGAAGCCCAACATTTTATATTTGTATGGTTTTTGTGTATATTTTAATACCTACTGATCATAGTTAAAAAAAAAGTTTTTAGCTTAATCATTTGACTATAAATATGGTAAGTAATATTTTATTAATAATTTTGCTACAATGTAAATACTCTTTATTTTTTAAAGGCACATACAGTCTCTCTTATCTAGTACATATATAATTTTGATAAAGATACTGTTTTCAGTACCTTAAGATAATTGAAAGGTGACTTACAAATTATCAAAATCTTTTTCTGTCCAATTTCGTGCTATATGGATAAATATTTTCCCAGGACATTATTTGTATAAGCCTTTCTTACAATTGATAAAAAGAGACAAATGTTGGATGCTTTTGAATACTTTTAGTACTGATATTTTTTTTTTTTTTTTAAGGTGTAATTTCCAATATAATTTCAACTTAGAAATGAAGAATTTTAAGTTTGTGTTGACACTTTTATTTTTATACTTACTTGAAAATATTTTTGTGTGCTATTATTATTCTAGCTAAAACATTTACTGCTAATATATTTTATATATTAACTGATATGTTAATTTTTTTTATAATGATACACAAAGATTTCTTTTGTGTTCCTTGATAGAATTTTATACTCAAGGAAATATATATTTCATTTATATCTGTGTTATAAGTAAATATTTGGAGCGTTTGCAAGTGCATCAAGTTTAAATAACATTGCTTCTTATGTTCAAAGTGCGTTTTATTTCAAGATTCTATTTTAATTTGAAGTTAATGTTTAGTCTTAACAATAATGGTGATTTATTTTATCTTGATATTCACAATTTTATATGCATTATTAAATGACCTAAATTTGGGTTATTGAAGTTTTGGTGTGGACATAATTTTACACGGACAGATGCAAAAAAAAGTACAGATATATTATTTTTTTTATTTTAAATTATCCAGTTGAATATTTTTTTTAAGACACAATGATTCATTGTTTTACTTTTAAGTATAGATTGTTAATGATTGTTTTTCTCACTTTCATTATTCAGAACATTTTTATCTTTAATTGAAAGTAACGTGCTTTGCACATTTCTAATATTGTTTCCTGTGATTTTTTTTACAAAACACGCACACACATTTTCATGTCTTTAATTATAATCTGTTAGTTGTGTACAGCGATGCCCTACTTATTTTTATACACATATATTTACAGTTGGCAGACATTATTATTGAGGTTTAAGAATTTTATAATTTTATACGCATGTCGCTGTATCCTTCTAGCTTTAACATTTTTAAATGCCTTCACAGATTATGCAAAATTTTTCTCGTAATTTTTTAAATATTCATTTTACATTTTCCGTTCATAATAAGTACAAACTTTCTAGATATGTTTTGGAGCCTTATTATGAAACAATCTTTTTTTTTTCTTGTATCTCACTTACAATATCATTTTGCCAAAAAATAATTTTTATTTTATGGTACACATACTTAGTTATAAACCGCTTAGGTAAACTCATGGTATAACATTTATACTTATATACAGTTTGTGACCTTTTGGTAATTCAGTATATTGTAGGTGTGTTTTTTTTCCTTTTCTTTATGAACTTTCAGTTTTATTTGTATCATGCTATGTACATTCATTTTCACTTTTGTTATTTAATCAGACATTTCAATAAGTTTCTGAAATTATTTTTTCGTTTATTTACACTGGATACTTTAATGTTGAGATAATTTTCATTAACACATCTCTCATTTCTGAATTCACAACCACCCTTGTTGCTATTTTACGTTTATTTTTCGTACATCTGCACACACGACATATAATTCTTTACAAAATTAAACTTTATTTTATCATATTTTGTATTATATTATTTTATCATTTCATATCATTCATTATATTGAAGCGGCGTATTTCTCAAAGTTAAATTTAATTTTCCATTAATTTGATGTACTGCACTTCCGCATTTCTTTTCAATCCATTGTACGAATGGGTCTGAAATTGAAAATCCTTTTGTACATAATTTTTAAGTTTATATATATATAGTGTGTGTTAGAAAAATTTTATTCAATATTTTGCTAGATTTAAACATTTAAAAATGCATACTTCTATAATGTTTACATTCTTCTTTTTTCAGTTTTCTCATTATCTTACATACATACACTGAACACTATCAGCCATATTATATTTATCATTTATGAAACTTTATGTTTATTTTCAGCCTTATATAAATGGATATTTAGCATTTAATATTTTGCTAGTTTATCTTTGGTTTACAGGGTAAACTTATAAAAAAGAAGAAATTATAAAATAATTGTGACGGTTATTAAATATACTATTACTGCAGGACCAGTTGACTTAGTACACATTTCATCGTGCATTTTCTTGCTTCCTTTCCGTACAATACACAATTGTTTACTGTATCATTCACACAATTCAGCATTCATGTACCATCTTTATAACATATACATTATTTTTTTAATTTTAGATTCACTATTTTACATTTATATATTTTTTTAAGTTTTGTATTAGTAATTCAACCATAACATTTTTTGGGTGTTATAAACCCTTTCATTTGATTATTCACGGCCGGGGATGATTTTGTGAAAGTTTTTATCTTTTGCGCTTGGTTGTTACTTTGTGGTGCTGGTCGCCAACCTCTCGCCAAGTTTAAATGATATTTGTTTATCTCATTCTTTTTAATATTTTTTAATTAATTTTAATGTAAGGTACACAATATTTTTCTTTTCTTTTACTATCTTTTATTAGAGATTTTATCATCATTATCATTTCAATCTCAGAAGTTATTTTCTTAAAGTAGTTTTACAGTACTTACTCGTAAGTGAAATGTACAATAATCTTTAGGATTTTTCATACTGCTTTACCATATCCTATAACCATGTTGGTGACATACAACTGTGCCCTTTTTATTTTTTTTTCTTTCACATTACCATTCAGAGTTACCATTCAGAGCTACCATTCAATGTTTTCCAGTGTTTGTACTTTACACGCGCACTGTTGTATATCTATATAGGAAATGTAACTTTCTGTTGTTCTTTTTTTTTTTTAATTCATTGCAATTGTCAAAAGCTACACACGTTTTCCTTTTTGTTCCTTTCGTGATACTTGCAAACTTTTATATGGTGAGCATGCAATTTTGAGTAATTTCTGTCGAGATTATATTCGAGTTTTGCATATCACACACTACACACATTATACACAGTTTTAATCAATGTTTTTATACCATGCAATGTGTTCCTTTTGACATTAACATAATATTCCTTATCACATAAACATAATCTCCTTTATTTAAATATCACACATATCACACTTTAATTACATTTTTCATATCAATTATTATTTTGCATCATTTTTTTTCTCATGGTTCCCTAAATTAAATTTGTCTACAGTTGAAATTTAAAAAAAATGTGCGTTAATAAATCATGTCGCTATGGCGAGTATATTATATTTATAATATTCAGATTTAATAGGAATCTATTAGACTCCGGATAATGCACATTTGCTTTGATGAAATTACAAGGATTAAGGCGTAAATATTTCATTCTGTAGATATATACAAATATCTTGAACATTTTTCTACAATTCCTAATTTAAACACTACATTGTATCATTTACATATTTCTAGATGTCATAAAAAACAATTTTCACGTCACTGGTCCCTCTTCAAGTCTCCCACTTACAGATATTTCAATATAACGCAAATCTTGCTCATTTTTAGGATTCTAAATAAAATTTTAATTGCTGATATTAGTTTTTTTTTTTTTTTTTTTTTTTTTTCAAGAACTGATGAACACACTTCATTTACACTCCTGTATGCCTATTCCACACTTACACGCAATTGCCACTTCATTTATGGCATACATTCAGTTTAATATTACTCCTCTTATTCAAGGCATATTTTTTTATTTGTTAATATTAGTTCACAGTTTTTTTTAATCTTTTGGTTTTGAGAGTATTTTATTCACAGTGGTAAAGAAATTGCAACCTTGTTGGTGTTTATACCAGCTTTATCTTCAATTGAAGTCTAATTAATGGTTGCATTCTAATTGTACAAGCTTACTCGCTAACAGCACCTCTCTTCACTTGCACATTTCTCTACATCCAAGAAAAATTTTACCATTATCATACTACTGCATTTCTTTATAACAAATGCTTGAGTTTCACATAAACAGTTTTTACCTGTAACAGATTTTGATAATTTTTTTTTCTTAAAGAGTAAAAACTTTATGAAGCTTTGAAAACATTAAGCAAATTTATTGTATTTACTTTTTTAAATAATTGATGTTTCTAACCACACTAGACATTTTATGTGTTGTCAAGTCTATATTATCATAGTTATACCATGTGTACGTACACATATTATTTTATTTACTAAATTTATTTTAGCATAACACATAAATTTGTGTGTTGAGATTTAATATTTGAACATAATATTTTGGTTGGAACATACCAACATTTTATGGGATGCCCAATTTTTAGCTTGAGGACTTAAAAATCAAGCAAGATGAAAGATCTGGAACTATTACAATTTTTACCCTGTGCACAGCGGAAATTCCAGATTGTGATCTCTAATGTAATAAACAGATTTTATATAATATTTTCATCAACAAATATGTTGATAATGGTATACCATGTATCTTATATTTGAGAATTTAAATCTCAATATTTTTATTCATCAATGCATATGCTTAAAATGTTTTTATGAGCTCATTTATCTATATTATACATATTTTAGTTGCAACTTTGATTTTTACTATGTATGTGCCAGTGTAATGTTAATATACTTCATGTAAGTGTGTCCAGCCAAAAATTTAGTGGGTTATGTTAGTTTTTCTGGGAAAGGGGGGAGAGATATGTGATGTTGAATATAACATATCATCACATATCCTTATTTATCTTCTTTTTTAAAATTAAATCCCCCATTTTAAAATTTAATTTCTCCTTTCATAATTATAAAGTGAATCAAAACTTCCTTTCCTTTCTAAAAAGAATATATCTATTTCTTCTTCTCTTGCGCTTTACTTTTCAGTTACTTAACTTTCCCAAGTTCACCCAAAGCCGATAATAAAATAAATCAAAAACAAATCTTTTTCTCATCCTAAAATCATTAACTGTTCGAGCACATTTTCCTTCGGTTAACGAATATATATAAAAAAAAGATATTCTTTGACCATATGTTCCAATTGTAGCAGTTATTTATACACTCAGTGTTAATTTTCAGTTTGATAGTCAATACAACTGTCTTTTTGGCCGCAAATATTATACTCTGTTTATATTAAAATCGGCGCCCTGCATCTCCGATGCTGCTTCTAAATGCATATTTCCCATCATTTAGCTTTGGCATTCGTATTTGTACGTTGAAATGTTTAAATGCCAATCAACGGTCCTTTTGGCTACTTTTTAATTCAAAGTTCCATTAAGTGATATATCTTTGGGGTTATAATGGTCCAGGGTACCAAGATTTTGGCTCGACACATTGGCAACAATTTCTGACAAATTAATCATTCCTTCTCTGTACATCCTACTGTCAACAGCTAACTGAAAGGGTCCCTCTCTGGCATTTCCATATTTCATGTCCATATCCAATAAACTCATCCTGTCTTCAAATTTGCAGAGTTATTATTTTGTGCCTGTCTTTAATTATTCGAGGACTAACGAACCTGGATTTCCAAAAAAGTGAGCATCTTAAAAATGCAATAGTTGTATAAAATATTTTTCGCTACAGATCATGGTCTACAGCACAGAATTGATTGCCAATTTATGCCACGAAGTTCCAGTTTTACATGTTTTTTGCATGTTTGGCAATTTTATTAAACTAAATTAAAATATTTGTTTTTATTTAAATTATATTTAGATTTCTTTTTTAAACTAATATTTAATTTTAAATAATGCATAACTTGATTAACTTAGATTTTACAAATTAAACTATATTTTGAAACA
Organism: Maratus speciosus; assembly: GCA_963932465.1. NCBI lineage: Eukaryota > Metazoa > Arthropoda > Arachnida > Araneae > Salticidae > Maratus > Maratus speciosus. Next base: position 629,126,775 of record OZ010786.1, read on the forward strand.
TAGCTAAATAAATTTCAAATGGATAACTGTTAATATGGCATATAATAATTGAGTTGAAACTAGATCCCAAATTAAATCATAATAAGTTTAGACTTAGTTTCAAAACTTTAATGATATTTAATCAGGGACGGTGTTATTTCAATTCTGCGTTATTCTAGAAGTTTTGAAAATTCAATTTATGAATAGCAGAGTCCATACACAATTCTTTAAATAAAAGTCAAGGACTTTCAAGGACCAAAGCAAAAGATATGTAAGGACCTACAAATTAAATAAACTAATAAATTATAATATGTATTTTTTAATAAAGAGTTTCATTTTTGTAAATACAAGTTTTAAACATTCAAATGGCCAGGAAGGGGGGGGGGGGGGGGCGAATTTCAGCGAGAAAATTTTAAAATAACAAATATAGCAGAAGAAAAAACTAATAGGATGTGCCAATCTCAAAACTTTCTTCTATTTCATTAATACTTCAAAATTCACTATCAGAGTACAAAAATTAAATGACAATCTATGCCTATCATGAGAATTCTAAAGATATGAAATTCCATGCATTAGTTATTAAGATAGGACTATTGCTAAAATCGTGTAAATCCTGCAAATTGTAGCATGACAGCGCCATCTGTTGAGTGACTTACACCAAAACCTAATCGGCAACAACTTATGTCAACATCTAACTGAATCTGAAGTTCGATGAAAATCCATGCAATAGTGTTTCAGATATTGCAAAAATCTTGAAAAATCCAGCATAGCACCTGTTTGGCAATTTACACCAAAATATAATCAGCACCTGAATCTGAAGTTTGGTGAAAATTCACACATTAGTTCTTGAGATAAAACTATTGCAGAAATCATAAAAAAGGCAGCATAGTAGCGCCGTGCCACCTGTTGGGTGATTTACACCAAAACATAATCAGTACCAATATTTATCAAGGTATACCTGAATCTAAAGTTCGATGAAAATTCATGCATTGGTTCTCGAGATAGAGCTATTGTGGAAATCATAAAAAATACAACTATAGTAGAACCCCGGTTATCCGAAAATCGGCTTAACTGAAAGACCTAAAATTCCTCAAAGTCCTTTTTAAAAGTGGAAAATTTTATTGTCAACACTAATTTTACCGATGTCAAATGACACCTCTTAAAATATTTTGATTTATGATTACTATTTTATTTGTAAGTTTTAGATCAAAACAATTCCGAATCATTTTTAATACATTGAAGAGTTGTTTTAATACTTATTATCTTTAAAAATTAAAAGACAAATAAGTTAAAATCAAAACTTTGAAAGGTGTTATTGGACACTGGTAGAAATAGCGTTAAAAAAGCATGTTCTTTATGAAATATATAAACAGAGTCAACTTAATTGTTTTGTCCATTGCGTAATTTCAGGCACTTTATTAGACAGACACGTATGACACTTTATTTTTGTACAAAATATGTTGTTATTTTCTTTTGTTTTTAAACTTTGCATTGTTTCAATGCTGCTTTATCACGCCACCTTTTAAGTAACAACGCATCTGATGCTGTTGCATCTTCTTGTATTTCAACATATCGATCACAGCTTTTCATCAAACAAGTTTTCACCATAAGCTTCCCGGCTATTCGAAAATTCCTATGAAACCTCGGTTATCCGAAAATTCCTATGGAACCCCGGTTAACCGAAAATGCTTTGTTCCCATGCTTTCTGGATAACCGGGGTTTTACTGTACTCTTTAAGAGGAGGGGAGGAAGCCAGAGGAAAGGGAAAATGTCAATTTCGGGTGGGAATAGAAATCTTCATGATTGATTATTTATTGTGACAGTAAAATAACAAATAAAGCAGATTCTCTTTTCCTTTTTTTTTTGATTAAACAGTTTTAAAGAGTTTTTAAACTTTGAGTACTATGGGGGAAACAAAAATTTGAGAGAGTGAAATTCAGATGAAATTTTTATGAAATGAATTATCAATGAAATTTAGGGCTGATTATTTATTCACTATAAAGTAACAAATAGAGTAGAAAAAGTTTACAAAAATTAAGTTTTAAAGATTTTAAACATTGGTATTGTGGCAGAATGAGCAAAACGAGGAATTGAAATTTGGGAAGAAGGAGAGGCAAGGAGGGTGGGGATTAAGATTTATTTTTAAATCAGAAATTCAAAGAAATGCAGAAGAGTTTCACCCCTGATTAAGAAATAATACAAGAATGAAATTGAGCACTTCTTTTTGCAGATTTTGCATGAAAAAAAGTACTTTTAAGCACCAAAAATTCTATTTGAAAAATGTAAGCACTTTTAAGACTTTCAAGGACCGTGCGAACCCTGGATAGGTCCCAATCAGGAACTCAAGCTGCCACTGGATTCAGTTTATGAGCCCATTTCATGACGTAAGTTTCATTAATTCCAAATTCTTACTTTTACCTTTAGTTTGCTTTAAAAAAAAAAAAAGCTTTACGAAATTGTAGAGACATTAGTTTCTACGTTTAAAATGATAGGTACTAGAATAATCAATGACCAAATATAGATTTTATTCCCCAATTTTCAAAGTTATTCATGTTTGGTGAGGTGATGAATGCTTAGTGCAGTTGCTACTTAACTAGCCCACCAATTTCCCAAATGAGAAACCATTTTAATTGAATTTTACTTTTTTTTTTCAGAGTGTATAGTTATTAGAACTAGCTCAGAATTAAAAAAAATTAATTTCATAGTGTGTTCTATTTTTAAATTCTGTAAATGCAAATACAGTCAACTCTGTGAAATCTGCCGATGTATAATCCGCCCAACGTCTATTATCCACACTACATCTTGGGATGTAAACAGTGAAAATTTTCATTAACAGTTAAGCTCATAGATAAAGTTAAATGTGGTATTTTTCATAAATTATCATTTTTCCAATGAAATAAACTGTGATTTAAGAAAACTTATATATTTTGAACCCTGCATTCAAAAATGGAAATTTGTACATAGTAAAAGACAATCAAATCAAATTAGAAATTGTTGTTTTAAATAGGCATCAATGTTTAGTTATTTATTTTTTTTTTTTTCATTAACTTAGTTATTAAATATATTAAATCAATGTTGCATTATATTTTTCTTTTCCATTGTAATTTTTTTTGGAGTTGTTCCTAATTTATAGTCAGACTTTAAAAAATAAAATGTAAACAAAGGCATGATCTATAATCCACAAAAATCTATAATCCGCAAAACTGCCAGTCCCTAAATGTGCGGATTTCACAGAGTCGACTGTATAAGAAATTTGAAAAAGAAAAAAAAAGGGATTGGAAGATTTCTGAGAGAACATTCCAAAACTAAATTACCATTAACCACATTGGGATAAGCGTTACTTATAAGTGACACATAAAGTGTTCAGAATCCTTGATTTTTCCCACCAATTATTTCCTATTGTAAATTTTGCCTTATTTAATCAGAGCATTTTTACCGATTCAATTAGGAAAAAATTTCTTTTCTGAAAAACCAGTTGTAAAAAATTCTATAAAAGATGCTCATCGCGAAGAGATTAAGAACTTAAAAAGTGAGAACACAAATAAAAATATCAAACGCTGTTTTTACTAAAATGGTAACAATGGACTCACATTAAAACTGTAATATGAGCTGAAATAAATATTTAAAAAGTACATAATTACAGTATAAAAAAAAAAATACCTAATGAGCGAGCAACTGCAAGGAACGGAATCTCATCAAAATCTGTGCTACGTAACACGGGTCCTTGGTGACCGGGCCTAGGTCTTTTCCAAACAACTCTTTCAACACCAGACTTATTCATAACAAGGCCACCAGATTCGACAATTCTTTGCCGTTCAACCGGACACTCTGGCTTGTGGTCAGTGGTCAAGCATTCTGCTTGCCATTCATCAGAACCTACAAGGGAAAAAGATCATAAGCAACTCTATTTAAAAAACACAGAAAAATAAAACCAGATGCAAACTTTAAATAAATAGGGTTGACAAATGATCTTTTTATAAAAATAAAAACAATTGTGTTTTTTTTTTTTTAATTATTATTTAAAGGTGTATTCAAAAAAATATTTTTCCACCCTGAACAGCTCGAAATTTTCTGAGAGATTTTCAGGCTCATTTTTAAATGTAAAAACACGAAACTTGCTGAGGGGATTCTTGAAGAGATGTTTAAGAGGCCGTGTGATTTCATTTTTCGCTCAATTCATTAGAATTTGATTTTTAAACAATTATTTGCTCAGTATGACCATTTTTTTTCATTCCCAGATCTCCCGCTTCAGAAAATTCGGTTCAAAACGCCAACTTTGACAGCATATTTTCCAATATTTTTTGCATTTATCAAAAAATCGAGAAGCACGGCACATTATGTAGTTTCTAAATAAAAGAATTTCCCAGTTTGATGCGTTTGAGAGTAAAAATGAATTTAAAAATGAATCAGAAAATAAGCAGTTTAGATTAGAATACACCCTTAAGTACCTTCTTTAATTTTAAATGAGATTTTTTTTTTTTCGAGACTTGCAAACAAAAAATTGTACATGGAATTATTTAAGTTATGATTAGGGTCCTATAAATCATGCTATAAATCAATCATGCAAAAAAAAAATCATGCTACAAAATTTTTTTTAAATATGCGGAACTGATGTGATTTATTGAAAATATGCAAATAAAATATAAGCAATAAGGAAAACATAACACTACATACAAGAAGTATATACAGGGTGCCCCTCTTTGTAGCCTACCTAATAGCAAATTCCTAAACTGTCAGTTTTAGATGTATACTTCAAAAAGCAAAAACGTTTAAAATGTTCATCATTTGAAAATAAATTTACATAAAAATAGCTATTTTAAAAAAAGAAGAAGAAATTTACATTCTTATACACCCACTTGGTCTAAAAAGAAATGTAAATTTTTATATTGCCTCTGAATTCTATATGTTATCAGACCCGCCAACCTTTGAAAATGAGAAATCGTAGCACACAAAATTTAAATTAATCTGGAGGTTGGTTGGTTGGTTTTTCGTGTTACACAGCCATCTTTTGACATTCGTAAAAGGAATAAGGTTTCAGTCTTTCAACTCAATATAGTAAATTTTTTCCTTTGAAAATTTTTATATGATTTTTAGAGTTTCTTTTCGTTTCGCAGCGTTTCTTTTTTTTTTTTTTTTTTTTTTTTTTTACATTTGTAAAAGGAGCCTGGTTCCAAATTTTTAGCCCAGTGCAGTAAATTTTGACGAAATTCGGGATTTTTTTCCTGCGATCATTTCAGGATATTCACAATTTTTCCATCATGATTCTTTGTAGAAATCCACTTTTTTTAACATGAACATTTGACGAAATTCGCCTTTTTTACCACGATCCTTTGACGAAATTTTCTTCTGCAACCAATTGACGAAATTGATTTTTTTATATGGTCATTTGTCGAAATTTGCGGTAGTTTATCGCAAATCGTGCGATTTTGCACACTATTTCAAACCTTGTCCCTCAAAGACCCCCCCCCCCCCCTCCTTTTCAGAAATTCTTAAAATGGCACCTTGTTTCTGAGGAAGCGAATTCCTGTATAAATATTTACAGAAACACGATTCACTTGTGGTTAATATACATAAAGAGAATGTTTTATGATAAGAAATTTGTTTTGCAGCCCAGATTTTTTTTTTTCCATGAGCATTTTTTAATGTCCGAATTTTCGGACTAATGGCCAATTTTTTAAACCTTTCAGAAATATATACTTTGAAATTTTGGAAATTTCACAACAGGATCACTCCTGAAAAATATGCTGTGCAGGATAAAAATCGCAACTAGAAACAAAAAATGCGTTTGTGTTTTTTGCAAAAAATCGTAGTTTAAGACCGATTTTCGTAGCATCGTAGTTTATAGGTCCAAATCGTAGTAACTACGATTTTTTCGTAGCAGTTGGCAGGACTGTGTTATGTTCAAGAAAACGTTCTCCATGATATAACAAGTAAGGAAATAAAAATTATTTTGTACAATAAAAACTTGCCAAATTTTGACCCTTTGAATTCGATAGATTTTCTGGATTTAAAATTACTTACTTACACTTACACAATGGTGCTACAATCCATGTAGGATTTTGACCTCCCTCAATATACTTCTCCAGACCTTCCGAACTCTGGCCTTTACTTTATAATTTATAATTTGGTTTTCTGCAAGATCTTTTTCTATCTCTTTTATCCAACTCTTCCTGGGTCTACCAATACTTCTTTTTCCAATTAAATTACCACTATAAATCTTCTTTGTGCTTCGCTCATCCCTCATTCTGATTAGATGGCCTAACCATTGCATTCTTCTTATTTTTATAGTATTTATTATATCTTTTTCATTATATAACTGTTCTAACTCCATATTTGTCCTTATACGCCATGTATTGTCTTCTTTAATAGGTCCAAAAATTTGTCTTAAGATCTTCCTTTCCCAAGTGATAAGTAGCTTTTCATCTTTTTGTGTAGTGGTCCAGGTCTCACTACCATAAATTACTATTGGTTTTATAACAGTTTTATAAATTTTAAGTTTGGATGTACGAGATATTAGAGATGATTTTAGAATGTTTCGAAGAGAAAAATAGCATCTATTTCCTGCTGCAAGTCGGGTTTTAATCTCTGCTTCTACCATATTATCACAGGTGATCGTAGATCCTAAATATTTAAATTCTGTTACTTCATTAAATTGTAATTCATTATTTATTGTTAAAGCTGCTGTTGCCTGTGATTTCATTCGGTCCATTTTCATGTATTTTGTTTTTTCTTTATTAACCACGAGGCCTAGTTTTCTTCCTTCAGTGTCTAATTTATTGTATGTTTCAATCAAGACTTTCTTATTCCTAGCAATTATATCAACATCATCTGCAAATGCAAGGATTTGGAAGGAGAGATTCATAATAGTACCACCTCTGTTGCTGTAAATATTCTAATTATTTTCTCCAGGCATAAATTAAAAAGAATTGTCGAGAGAACATCACCTTGCTTTAGACCTGAATTCACTGCAAATTCCCTTGAAAGTCTTCCCTGTACCTTAACTTTAGCTTTTGTATTTTCCAGTGTTAATTTTATAAGCTTAACTATTTTATCAGGTATTTTAAATTCCTTTAATATTTCAAATAACTTACTTCTGCTTATACTGTCATAGGCCTGTTTAAAATCAACAAACAATTGGTGCAAATTAATATTTTGTTCATAGAATTTTTCAAGGATGTTCCTGATACTAAAGATTTGATCCACTGTTGATCTTCCTTTCCTAAAACCACACTGATAATCACCTATCACGATTTCAGCATACGGTTCTAATCGCTTTGCGATAATCTTTGCCAACACTTTATATGTAACATTTAATAAGGCTATGCCTCTATAATTCTGGCAATTTAAGATATTTCCCTTTTTATGAATTGGGATAATAATAGCACCATTCCATTCATTTAGTATATATTCATTCTGCCAAATCTCTACTATTAGATCATGTAACATTTGTACCAACTTCTCTCCACCATATTTCAAAAGCTCAGCACTTATCAAATCTTCCCCAGGTGCTCTTCCATTTCTTAATTTTGCAATAGCATCCCTTACTTCTTCTACAGTTGGTGGTTCACAGTTTTCTTCATTCATGTCATAATCATTATGATTAGATTGTATTTCTCTTTCGTCATTTGACTGCCTGTTTAACAATTCTTCAAAATATTCTGCCCATCTATCTGTCACATTTGCGTGTCCTCCAATAAGTTTATCATTTCTGTCTTTACAAAAAAGGGTGCGTGGTTGATAGCCCTTTTTGATGCCTTTAAGCTTTGAATACATTTGGCTTATATCACCTAATACTGGTAGGTCTTCAATTTCTTGAATTTTACTCTGCTCTAAAGCTCGTTTCTTCATACGTAACAATTTTTGAGTATTTCTTCTAATTGTTTTAAAGTGATTTTCACTCTGTCTTGTTCTATGTTTCAGCATTTTTTCTCTTGCTTTATTCTTTTCCTTAATCAGTTGCCAACACTCATCATCAAACCATTCATTAATTTCCCTCCTTTCTTCCTTTCCAACTACTTCCTCAGCAGTTTTTAATATGATATTTTTGCATTTAGCCCATTTACTATTGATTATATCTTCCTCATTAAATTCAGCATATTCACTAGCAATTCTTTCTGTTAATTTACTTTGATAAACCTTTCTTCTCTGCATGTTTAGTAAATCTTTTGTTTTAAATTTTACTTGTTTAGTTCCTTTTGCATCTCGAAATCTTGTAACTCTTTGTCTGTATTTCATAATAACAAGGAAATGATCAGTATCTAAATCCGCACCTCTATAACTTCGTACATCCATAACATCACTAGCATGTCTTCTGTCGATCATAATATGGTCAATTTGGTTTTTTGTCTTTCCATCAGGGGAAATCCAAGTTTCTTTATGTATGTTCTTATGCTCAAAACATGTGCTACTTATGATTAAGTTGTTAGAAGCAGCCAAGTCCACAGCTCTTATTCCATTTTCATTACTCACATCATGTAAACTAGATTTTCCAATTGTTGGTACAAAAGTGTATTCTTTTCCAATTTTAGCATTAAAATCACCTATTACCATTTTAACATCATGTCTTGGTATCTTATCAAATTCAATCTGTAGTGTTTCATAAAAAATATCTTTTTGTTCGTCCTCGGTATCTTCCGTTGGTGCATGGACACATACTATTGAAATGTTAAAAAACTTTGCTCTCAATCTCAAGATACACATTCTTTCATTTACATTGTGAAAATCAATAATATTTTCTCTAAGGCATTTTCTGATCATAAATCCAGTGCCATGCGTGTTTCTTCTTCTGCTTGCACTATTAAAAATTGTAAAGTCACCAATATCTCTTATCCCACTCTCCTTCCATCTTACTTCCTGTATGGCCAATATGTCCAGTCTATAACTATCCATCTGACTCTGTAGTTGCTTCACTGCACCAGCTCTGTATAAACTTAAAACATTCCAAGTTCCAATTCTAAAATTCATAAGCCGTTTTCCAGTTCCAGTCCATTTTACCATGAGATCAGTCCGTCTAACATCTGTATTTAAGGGCTTCGCAACAAGGTTTTTTTTTTCCAGGGAAAGGTTGTCAGCCTTTCACCCAACCCCTTTTAGTCGCCTCTTACGACATGCACGGATTACATTGGGACTATTCTTTAATGCCAGTCACCACATGGCATGGATTTAAAATTAGAAAGGTTTATTTTTAGTGTAGACTGCATGATGTTAAGGTAACTTTAAGAATTAAAGATGAAAGAAACATGTGTGTGTGTGTGGGGGGGGGGGGGGGGGGAGCGAGAATAAGTATTTGAAAAATTTGGGATTATGCAGAATCCCATGTCCCTTTTGGCAAAATGCACCGTGTCTTTAAAAAAAATAGTTGAAATTCACCTGTAGTTGTAGCCAGAGATTTCTTGTAAAAAACTTCCCCTTTCAACAGTATTTCTAAATTCATGTGGCCAAGATCTTGCAAAAATATAGAACTTTATTTCTTTAGAAAATACAGGATATTATTAAAATATGTTATTTAATTGTATTTTTCAATTTGTTATTTATAAAATTATTAAAAATTAAGGACACTTTATCATACTAAAAATTATTCTTTTTTTTCTTTTTTTCATTATATCATTACTAAACACATTACTAATATCATGAAATAGTACCCTTTTTTTGGAACTAGCATCCTCTCCCTTTTTCTTTCTAAAATGAATTACAGTAGCCTCCCTCTTAACCGGCCGACTTTTTTCCCAAACATCAGGCAAAATTCAAGGATGGCGGCCTCGGGAACTCATCTTACGCTTTCGAGTTGAAGTGCAATTCCGAGGAGAAGGAGGCGAAATTAAGAAAGGAGTACATCGGTTCTAAACGGATACGCGTTGACCTTCACCACACCAGTGTTGAATTCAGCGTGCGGCCTGGGGGGGAGGGGGGGGCGTCGCACCACCTGGCTGTAAAATGTCGCATGCTAACATGCATGAATGTGCTATGTTGCAAAACGTCGGGCATCTTGCCTTCAACAGAAGAAGTTCGCTTATTTCTTTATGGTTGATTAGCTTAAATGTACATACTGTAGAACAGTATCAACTTCTTATAAAGGTGTGCAACATGATTTTCAACAATTTAATTTGTGTTTTTTTTATTATTTGTTATCAGTAATAATTTTTATTTCAATTCAGTTAATTATAACTAGTATTCATGTCACAAAATATAGAAAATATGTACTTTTTTAAAACTGCACAAATTGAAAAACTAAATGCATCATTACGGGTTTAATTAATTAAATTACACAGATATTAAATGTTTTTTTACTTCTCCACTTTAACCGTTTTTTCTCTTAACGGGCTTACCCTCGGTCCCGTTTAGGCCGGTTAAGCGGGAGGCTACTGTATTATTATTATCAGTTTAATAATTAAGGCTAGAGATGGGAATGCTCGAAAAAAAAAACGGAAAAGTTGAGGGAAAAAACTGGTTTTTTTCCAAAGGGCTATTTTTCAATTTTTCCAAATTGGAAAAATTTAAATTTCATTTACAAAATAATATATTCAAAATTTTGTAATAGCTACAATCTGATACTTTATTATATATATTTTTTTATGTTAAGTGTCCCACATGAAAACATTATTGTGGAAGATCTGATCGCTAAGCAAAAATCTGTTTAAGAAAATTCAAGTCCTGTAAAGGAATCTTCACAACTTTTTTCACCTTAAAACGCAAGACAATTCATAAAATGTTTTCTCTTAAAAATAGACGTTTCAGAAAAATTTTCAATCTCCGAACTGAACCTTTCACAAATGATTCAAGGGGGAAAAAATCAACATGCATTACCAATGAAACTTATCTAGTTGTATATATGTATGAAAGACTTTATTAACCCGGCAGGACGGGCGCGGGGTGTCTCGAAAATATTCGTCTGCTGTCGTTGAGTGCTTTTAATTAATTTTGTTTATTAATTTTTAAAATTAACTATAATTTAACATTTCAGTTATCATTTTTCACGAGAAAGAGTGTAATTATCATGAATTTCACTAACAGACAGAATTCTAAAGTGTTTTTCTTATTTAAGTCATTTAATATGTTTGGGGTGTGCTGACACCCCATGCCCGTTCTCATGCAACTTTTCGTGGTGCCCGTCCTCGCGGGTTAACTAAAATATGAACCTAAATATAACGATACTTTCTAATTCACCAAATTCTGATTACATTTTGTACAAGTATATATATATACAAAAGTTCACAATTTAACAAAAACAAGATTGCATGAAAAAATAATCTAAACAGATTCCTGGTAAAATAACAAAATGCAACTTCTGTTGTTAAAAATGAAAATTCATGTGCAAAATTATTTCAATAATATTTCAATCAATGGAAATGGTAAAGTTGGAAATTTAACATAAAATCTGAAATGTGCATTTATTTTTAACATCATAGCTGCTATTAATCATGTAATCAGATGGTAAGATAAAAATATTTAACTAATTAGAAAAAAAAAATTTTTTAATAATAACATGCATTTGAAGTTACTTCTTTTCTTCCTTTCTTTCATTTCCTTAAATATAGATTTTCAGACTTATTTAACTGTGCATATTTTATTTTATTTTGTGAATTCATGGTAAAATAAGGGGGGTAGGCGGCCAAATTCCTCCACGCTGGCCAAGCGGGTTGGAGGAAGCCCATCCGCGTTCGTTCTCCATGCACTAGGCAAGGGTACTAACAGGCTGTACCGGTGGAAGGTGCGGATTGGACTTTAAGTCTCCGCTCCCAGTTGATTCCTTTAAGTCCTCCTCGAAGGCAATTAAAGGGTCTTCTCCTGGTTAATAAGCAGAGGCTAAAGCTGGATTGGGAAAACATAGGGATTAGAATAAATGGGGAATATTTAAGTCATCTCCGATTCGCTGACGACATTTTAATTTTCAGTAACAGTCCTGAAGAATTAGAAAATATGCTAAAAGATTTGGCAGAAGCTAGCATTAATGTGGGATTAAAAATAAACTTGGAAAAGACTAAGGTGATGTTCAATTCATTTGCATCAAAAAGGAAAATCTTCTACAACAACACTGAAATTAAAGAAGTGCAAAGTTATGTGTACCTTGGGCAAGAAATATCATCTGATAATAGTATCATGAATGAAATCAATAGAAGAATAAGAAATGGATGGAGTGCTTTTGGGAAGAACAATATTATTCTGAAGAGTAGCATGCCCCTGTGTTTGAAAAGAAAGGTATTTAACCAATGTGTTTTGCCTGTCCTAACTTATGGAGCAGAAACATGGACGCTAACAAAACGGATGGTACAAAGATTACAAACAACACAGAGAAGTATGGAAAGATGTATGCTAGGTATAACTAGAAGAGACAGAAAAAGAATAACCTGGATAAGAAGTCAGACGAAAGTTTTTGACATCATTGAAAGAATTAAACGGCTAAAATGGAAATGGGCTGGGCACATCGCAAGAAGACAAGACAATAGATGGAGCACAAACACCCTACAGTGGTATCCCAGAGATGTAAAACGGCCAAGAAGACGACCTCAAGTAAGATGGAGTGATGAAATCAGAAAAGTAGCCGGTGTAAATTGGATGACTAAAGCACTAGACAGGAAACATTGGAAAAATCTGGGGGAGACCTACATCCAGCAGTGGATTGAAAACGGTTGATGATGATGATGATGATGATTTTATTTTATATAAATATATACTAAATAAATTTTAAAAAAAAAAATTAAGCAATTTCCAGTGCAAAAATTTTTTTAAAGCAATTTTTAATCTTATTAAAAAATACACTTGTTTTTTATAACTTTCATATTAAAGAGAGAAAAAACAAACTTTTTTAGTTTCCAAACTCACAAACTTATTACAAAATACTTGGTATATTTTATTATTAAGTATAATTACCGTAAAATCCCGTTAATCTGCCCTTCCTGATTAAGCACCCCCCTCCCACTTTGCAAACAAATTGGAAAATTCAAGAAATCCCGAGAAAGCAGCCTCCACGCAAAAAAAATTTCGGTGCACACGTCAAGATCAATTTCACTCATTTCTTTACCTTTTCTTTTCAACTAAGTTTATTAGTTTACTTACCTTTGATTTCATTTATTTCTTTCAGTTTATTCAAATCTCCTTTCGGCATTTGCACTTACCTTTTGTTTTCATATTGTCGTAAACCTCAGAGGAAACTGTAAACGCAGTTCAGTATTCGTTTTACGATTTGATTAAGAATCGATTCACGTCATCGAATTACCGGTCGGTACTTCCATTCTGTACAGCTACGTAACTTCATATTTATACATATAATTAATATTTTTCATAATACCATTAGCCTTGTGTATTATTATTACTAAATATATAAAATAATAGTGATGATAACAATATACAGCCTTTTTTTTTTTTAGTAACTTTCGGAATTTTATATCGTGTTGGTTTTCTTTCTTCTAAGTTATGGTAGATGGCGCCAAAATAACGCGAAATCGGATTTATTGGTATTATTTATTTTATTATTATTATTAAGTATTGAATTGGTGATTTAATTTGATATTTGATGGTGATATACGTCATATTTACTTTATATATCACTATTTAAAATCAGTTAATGTAGTGATAAAGTTATTTTTTTAAATTAATTCTTTGTCAGTCTGATTTAAATTTCCCATTATAACACATTTCTTCTTTAAAAAAAAAAAAAAATATTAGTTTCATTTGCAATATTTTTCATGTTATTATTGCGATTTGTATTATTTAGTTAGCCTTTATAGATAAGAAATGATGATTTAAAAAAAAAAAAACGGTTATTTAATATCCCTAATATACAACAGATGGCGACACTCCATAAAATGTTTACTAGTTTTAGAAAGAATTTTAGGACATTTTCAAACGCAATTTCTTGGTGTTTTTTAATTATTTTAAATTATTAAGTTCCTTTTATTTTTCTGTTACCATATTAATAACAAATATTAGTGTTGTTATTCATCTTATGACAGATATTAGTGTTATTATTTATTTACCGTATTTTCGGGAATAAGCGCCGCGGCACATACGTGTTTGAAAGTTAAAAATATCCGCGTTGCGGCGCATACGACAGGGCGGCGGGTACGATGATTTTTTTTTCCACACAGCAATATCTAGATGAAATCCATTTCCCACTTTTTCACCAACCCACCCAAATGCTCGCCGTGTCCGAGCCCATTCCGTAACTGTAGCTAATTAGTTTCCCCCACTCTCAATAAAATCATTGCTTTTGATTGATCCCATTTCCCTACTTTTAAAAATGATAACGGCCAGAAAACAGGTTATGCATTCCTTTTTGACGATCTCGCGATCTCAATAAACGGTAAACAAAATTGAAGCTGTTGCCAATCTGAAAAGAAAAGTAACAAAACTGTTTCGTTATTTATTTACTTCCATGGTGATATGAAGATAAGAGAAATATAGCTGGGATTCCAGGTAGATTTTTCTGATTTTTCGCTGTTAGCTAGACGATACTGACCAATCAGAAGCCTGCTTTTTTGAGATTTTTTTCCTTGTTTGAAGTAAACACCGAAAATCCTGCAAAAATGCAGCCTTTTGATTGTTCAATAACTCAATAATTGGTCGCTAACAGTGAAAAATCTATCTGAATTAAGGCCATCATTAATGAAACTTCCTCATAAAAAAAAAGTGTTTATTTTTAAAAATTCGTATTTTTTTCAGAGAATTTATAGATAGATTTAATGTTATTATGAAAACTAAATAAATTTATAGATTGACTCATATTTGTAATGAAAAGGTAGATGGCGTCAGAGTCGACTGGTAGCGTACAAGTATTTTTCTATTTTAAAATCTGGCAACATTGCTCCCAAAAAGTATTCCGTTTGTAGAATTTGAGCTAAGAGCACGTGTTTCATTATCCTGTTTATATTTTTCATTAGTTATTTTTTAGAAGTTTAGTTATTTTTATTATTATTAGTTATTTTTTATATTTTTAACATGCCTCCTAAGCGCCTTAAGAGCTACACTGCAGTATTTAAACTTGCAGTCGTAGAAAAGGCAGAAATCGTAGGCAATCGGGCTGCTGGTCGAGAATTTGGTGTGGACGAACGCTGTGTGCGCCGTTGGAGGTCTGAGAAAACTGATCTGCTGAAAATGCCGAAGTTAAAGAAAGCGAGGAGAGGTGGCGTTGTGCACTGGCCAACACTAGAGTCCAATTTAGCAGAGTGGGTGCGAAATCAAAGAGAGTCCGGCTTCGCTGTTTCAACCGTTCAGATACGCCTACAAGCACGCATAATGGCATCAAACATGCAACTTGAAAATTTTAAAGGTGGTCCAAACTGGTGCTTTAGATTCATGGCCAGGAACAAATTGTCTGTCCGAGCTCGCACCACAGTCGGCCAGAAATTGCCAGATGATTGGGAAAGCAAAAAATCGTCATTTTTAACTTTTGTTAAAAACGTCATCGAACAAAAAAAGTTCACAGAAGGACAAATAATAAATATGGACGAAGTCCCTTTAACGTTCGATGTCCCCCCTACTAGAACTGTGAACACAACAGGTGAAAAAACAGTGTCTATTTTAACGACAGGGAATGAGAAGACCTCATTCACTTGTGTGTTAGCTTGCGCCGCAAATGGCGACAAGCTAAAACCGTTAATCATATTCAAACGGAAAACGATGCCAAAAGGAAATTTTCCACCTGATGTTATCATCAGATGCAATAGCAAAGGGTGGATGTGTGATGAATTGATGCTGGAATGGATAGGCGAGGTGTGGCTGAAAAGGAAAGGTTCTTTTTTCCAACCTGCGGGCCTATTAATAATGGACTCAATGAAGTCCCACCTTGCCGAGTCCGTGAAAGCAGCGGCTAAAAAAGTGTCTGCCTCCCTTGCAATAATTCCAGGGGGGTTAACAAAATGTTTGCAGCCCCTGGATTTATCTGTAAACAAATCATTCAAAGCTAAAGTGCGCAAACAATGGGAGGCATGGATGCTAGATGGACTTCACACCTACACTAAGTCTGGACGAATGCGTAAAGCAACATTTGAAGAGGTTGCGCAATGGGTCTCGCAAGCCTGGAAAGATGTATCCAAACAAACAATTGTTTTGGGATTCACTCAAGCATCTATAATTTCCGACGACGTTGCAATTTCTTCCGATGAGGATGAAAATGGAGATATCCTCACAGATGACTCATTACTAAAACTTTTTCAATCGGACAGTGAGGAATCCAGTTTTGATGGATTTGAATCAAATTGACAAAGCTATTATTATTATTAATGTTTTTTTCTTTTTTTGAATTTTCTTATACTCAGTTGTAAAATAAAAAGCGTTTTGTTTTGAAAAGTGATTTTGTTTCAGTGATAATTTAAAAAAAAAAGATGTCTTATTATTATGAAACGTGATTTTATTCGACGATAATTTTTTTAAAAGAAGAAATGTCTGCTTATTATGAAACATGATTTTATTGCATTCAAAGTTTTGAACCACTGCAATATTTTTCAATATTATTTCCACGAATTTTTAATTAGTAGTTTAAGCTAAATTTCTTCAAAGCATCGATTTTCCAGGTAAGTAATCAAATTTTTTAATTGAATTTTTTCGTATGATTTTTATATATATATATAACCTGTGCTTTATTGTGAATTCATATATTTTATACTATAATTCTTCTTAATTTTAATCCAATTACGCCGATCGTTTTTTACCATGGCTATTTCATCTTTTATTGATATTTCAACGGTGCGGCGCTTACGTTTATATATTTTTTTTTTGTACCGATTTTTCTATGGTGCGGCGCTTACGATGGGTGCGGCGCATATTCCCGAAAATACGGTAAATGTTTAATAAATAGCTTCAATCATCTTATCTAAATGTTTCAAATCAGTTTCAAAGCTTTTGAAATCCAGAATTTTCTATAATTTGAAATTGCCGTTAATTGCGAAGTTATACAGTTTTTCTATTTTTTATATAATTTTTTCTTTTCAAAATGTTTTTATTTTCTTACTTTATTAAAATAATGTGTATTTTGCGACGATCAGCCATTACCATTCCCCACCCCACCACCCATAGATATCATTAATACAATTTTAATACCGTGTAAGCGCCCCCTCTGATTTTATTACGAGTTTCCGTCGTGTTTGGGGGGCGGATTAACGGTATTTTACGGTATACTTGGTACCAGTTTAGATAGATAAACTATACCGAAACTAAATATATTCTTTACAGGAAATGAAAATTATAAAATAAGAAAGGAAAATGTAATATTGTAAAAATATACCATTTTTTAAACAAAGGAAGATTTGAATTATGATATGTATAATAATGACAGAACTGTAACAATGTGTTTCTTTTAAAGTGATATCATTTATATACTTAAAAATCAACGCAATGTAGATGGGATAATAGTACATTTGTTTTCAAACTGTAGAGATATTGACTGAAACTTATGAGGTTTTTTATTTGTTTTTTAAATTAGCTCTATTGGTAAATAGACAAATAAAACTGAAAAATCATTTCAACATAGACATGATATAATAAACAATAGTGTTAAATAAAGTGAGAATGCCACTGTGAAAGGTCTGAGCCCAGTAGCAAAAAATTCGCCAAGTGTCTGCAACAGATACTTCAAGGGCAGAAAATAATCTGCAGGTAAAATATCTTAGAATTGAAGCATTAATTAATCAAATGATCATTTACCTTTGTTATTATGCATTTTGTTAATTTTACTAATAATAATCTTAAGTTTTTGTATTAAGTAATAAAGAGCTAAACATAATATAAAGCGAAATAAAGGTTCAATAGAAAAAATAATCTTCAAACGAGAAAAGAAAATCTGCGATGCCGTCTCCCGTCTCGAACTTTCTGCTACCGAGGGTCTGAGACTGAAAAACTAAACTTTTAAAAGCAGGCCTTGCCCCCCCCCCCCCCTTTTTTTTTAACAATATAATCATATAAAGTGAAAATAATTTGATTTTAGTGTTGATAAATTAAACAATTTTTTATTATTTAGTATTCTCTTAAGAAATATAATTTATTTGGGAGAAACATTTGTGAAAAATCAATTTTTCCAACTTTTCCTATTTTTCCAGAAAAAAACTGGAAAAAAAACGGGGTTTTTCCGCCACTTCAACTTTTCTGGAAAATTTACATCTCTAATTAAGGCTTAAAAATGTATATGTTCCTAATTAAAGAGTTAATTGTTTAATAATTATTAATTTGAAGTAGTGTTAACTATTTAATATAAAATGCAGTTAAAAATTTTAATAAATGTTAAATATCACTAGTATTTATAAAGTTTTACATAATTATTACAATATTAATGTATATAACATTATTATAGGATACTACCTAATGAAACTACTAATTTGCAGTTTTTATAATTTCTGTAATTACTAACTAATAATTATAATTTTATTAATTAAAGTGTAAAAACATAGATTATGTTAGCAATTAGTGGTTTAATTGTGTTTGAAACCTAAAACTCTTGGTAGCTATTCATTATTTGAACGCTGGGAAAAAAATCATAAAAATCCAATTTAAATCAAAAAAATCTGATTTAAATCAAAAGAATCTGATTTAAATCAAAAAAAAAACTTATTTTTTTTAAAAAAATCATGATTTTTTTTTATACCCTAGTTTCATGATTTCAATAACTGCATAACTGTTCTTCCAAATACACAAAAAATAATTACCTTCTTCTTTGACTCCAAGAACAATTCTAGAATCTCCGACATGCCCAGTATATAACTTTCCTTTGCGAATAAATGCTACACTGGCTGTAGTTCCTGCGGTACTCGGTAAACCAGATGAAGTTTTGGGCCAGTTATCTGTGGAGATAATTCATAAACATTTTAGATGAAAATTATATAGTATAGGTACTACCTGTGTTATCATTTTGAAACAATTAGAAAATTTCACAAATTAAAAAAAAAGAAAAAAAAAGGTTTAGGTATTTAAGCATTTTATAATTAATATTTTAGAAAAATTTCATTAATAAAGTAATTATAAAAATAAACCGATTTATCAAAGTATTTTATAAGAAATTGATATTTTAGATAAATGAATTTTAAGGAAAATTACACAGCATATTAATTTTATCGTTTTACAATTATTAAAATTTCACAAATGAAAAAAAAAAAGTTTTTTTTAAACAGTTTATAAGGAATTAAAATTTTAGAAAAAAATTGCTGATAAAATAATCATAAAAATCAATAAGATTTATTGAAATATTTTATAAGAAATTAATTAATATTTTAAACAATATAAAAAGAAATTGCAAATAACCAATATTAGGCAAAATAAAGCTGTATAAGAATACAAGCTTTTCACAAATGTACTCAAAAATTTTCTAAGTTTAATAAAAAATATAGTAATAGTTCTAATTTGTAAAATTTATAAGACAAAAAAATTCTTATTATTTAAAATAACAAAAAGAAAATTATTTTTTAATTAATAGTTAAAATTATTATATTCCAGTTTTTTCAATATTATATTACTCTATTAAAAATATTTAACCATTCTTATAGTTTCATTTCCCAATACTAATCAAAATTTTATTGTAAAAAACAGAACAAAACACGCAAAATTCCAGTAATGGGCACCCTCTGCTTCAGTAATGGACACTCTCAATTCAACTAATGGACAACACCCCCCCCCCCCCCAAAAAAAAAAAAAATATATAAATAGTTTTATCACTATTTAGAATCAGAATTTAATGAAAGCATATTAATAAGAGAAAATATAGTTATTTTAAAATAAATATAACAATTAGAATATCAATAATTAATAAAATATTTGTGAAAATTATTACTGTTTAAATTAATTATTGTGATTATCAAAAGATCACTATTTTAGATAGATGGTTTAAAATACTAGATATCAGGAAATTACAGTAAACAAATTATTGAGACAGTCGGGAGTTTAGAAGGATGATTAAAAAAAATCTTTTATTTCACTATTTTAAAATTTCTGGAAATTTTATAAATCTAGTCAAAACTTATTTCGACTAGGAAAACAGCTTAAAGTTTATTTTGTTAAATGATAAATTTAGTACAACATTAGATTGAGTTTGCCAAAAAAGCATTTAACATTAATTTAATACCTACAACATTTGGAAGGGTTTGCAAATATTTTATTCCGAGCTAAACTTAATTTTCATTATTTTACAATTTTTAACAGCAAAAAAAATTCTAAAGCTAAGCAATTACACTCAGTGTTGAATTCAGGTGTGACCAGGAGAGGGAATTCCTTCAGAAGATTTGTGATTTTGCGCTTTCAATGATCAAAAAGTGCAACCCCCTCCCCCCTTCCCCTAACTCTAAAAAGTCCCCCCGGAGAAAGATGTCTGAATTCAACACTGATTACTCTGCAAGTATGGAAATTTATGTAATAATTTGATTACATATTTCATTTTATATAAATAGTGAGAGAAACTAAATTATGTTAAACAAACAAACAACAAAAAAAAAAATGTTTTAATTTTTACTTAGAAAGAACGTAAAAAGTGATAAGTTTTGCTGTATTCAGATAATTCTGGATCGAAGCAAACCGGAAAATAATTATTCTAAACATGAAGAATTTGCACAAGTCATTAAATTTTGCAATTAAATTTCAAGTCAAATGCATTAATTACACCATAAAAAAAATAAGACCTATGTATATGTTTCTGCTTGAAATGCTATTACATGAGGCAAAAGAATTCCACTTATATTTTATAGTTATTAAAATATTAATTATTATTAAATATATAATATATTAATATTGCTTGAATACAGAGTTTGGTCAATTTATGTACGAGGTAAAGTAATTTAATAAAGTTTCAACTACTTCTGAGTTGTTAAAACTTGTTTTAACTGGTCAAAATTACAACCATTTTAAAATGCACCTTTGACTTTTCTTCAT
This sequence comes from Maratus speciosus, assembly GCA_963932465.1. Taxonomy (NCBI): domain Eukaryota; kingdom Metazoa; phylum Arthropoda; class Arachnida; order Araneae; family Salticidae; genus Maratus; species Maratus speciosus. The sequence continues at coordinate 629,147,595 of OZ010786.1, forward strand.
TTGCCATAAAGAACTTTTCACACTCAAAGTAATCCCGGTAGCAGAAAGACGCGCGACGTGCGTCGCAGATTTATTTTGGACCTTGCAGATAAATTTGCCAACTTGAAAAAAAAAAGTATTTCCTTTAAAAAAAAAAAAAAAGTACGAAAATTCTGACAAAAAATATTGCGAAATCGACAAATGGTCGCCGAAAAATATCAATTTCGGCAATCGTTTGCATAAAAAATCGGTAATTTATAGCCAAAGGGTCGCTATAAAAACGCGAATTTCGTCAAAAGAGACCGGGAAAAAAATCATGAATCTCGTCCCAGGGTTGTAGAAAAAATGCAAATTTCTGTCATAGGATCGCGGAAAAAACACGAATTTCGTCAAAGGATCGCGGAAAAACGCAAATTTATGTCAAAGGATCGCGAACAAACGCAAATTTATGTCAAAGGATTGCGGAAAGAAGGAGGAATTTCGTCAGAAGATCTCGAAAAGCGTAAATTTCTGCCGAAAAATCGCTGTACAAACTTGAATTTTATCCAAAAATCCCGAAAAAACGTGGATTTCGTTCCAGGGGCGCAAGAAAAACGCAAATTTCTGTCAGAAAACCGCGGAAGAAACTTGAATTTCATCAAAGAATCGAGGAAAAAACACGAATTTAGTCAGACAATCGCGGAAAAAGTGTAAATTTCTGTAAAACGATTGCGAAAAAACGCAAATTTTTGTAAAACGATCGCAAAAAAACGCAAATTTCTGTAAAACGATCGCGAAAAAACGCAAATTTATGTCAAAGGATCACGAAAAACGCAGATTACTGTCAAAGGATAGCGAAAAAAGGAAAATTTATGTCAAAAGATCGGAATTAAATTTGCGGAATTTCATCAAAAAATCGCAAAAAGTACAAATTTCTGCCAAAGGATCGCTGTAAAAACGTGAATTTCGTCAAAAGATCCCGGGAAAAACGTGAATTTCTTCCCAGAGGTGCCGAAAAAACGCAAATTTTTGTCGCAGAATCGCAGAAAAAACACAAAGTTCGTCAAAGAATCGAGGAAAAATCACGAAGTTCGTAAAGGATCGCAAAAAAAAAAGCTCACTTTTGTCAAAGGATCGCGAAAAAACGGCAAATTTCGTCAAAAGATCGCGAAAAAAACGAGGAATTTCCTCATAAGATCGCAAAAAACAGCAGATTTCGTCAAAAGATCGCGAAAAAAAACGAGGAATTTCCTCATAAGATCGCAAAAAACAGCAGATTTCGTCAAAAGATCGCGAAAAAAAACCCGGCAAATTTCGTCAAAAGATCGCGAAAAAACCCAAATTTCATCAAAAGTGCACAAGAAAAACACATAATTAGTGGATTTTCGCTCCCTGCTCCCCCTCCCCCTTTGTTGTAACCTTTCGGAAATTTTGCTGTGAATTTCAGAATTTTTTCTTTACTCAGAATCACCCCTGGTATTAATCAGTAAGAACGCTGTTTATTTGAACACTCATAATGTTTGTAAATAAGAAAATGTAACACGCTACCCCCACAGACAATTTTCATCCCACTAAATTGCTGTCGCAGACACAACCATAACTTTCTGCTACTGGGAAAGTAATTTACTTTATTATTATTGTGAAAAGTAACATTGAGAAATTAAAGTATTAAGATTACGCTTTACCATAGTAAGAAAATATTTAACTTTCATAAATCAGTGCTCAAGTGCAGGATTCTTTTTTTCTTGAGGACTAGGGGAAGACGGGGTACAATGAAACAAAATTTATTAATTTTTTTTTCCTATCCACAATTTTGCATGCACAAAAATATAATTAATGCATATTTTTAATCTTGTATTTTCCCCATCTAAACAAATTTTTATTAGGTTCTAAACAATATCTTTATGCTTGAAAAATAACAAAAAATAAATGTCTTACAGTGTTTCATTGTACCCCGTATGCCGGGGTACAATGAAACACATACTGGGGTACAATGAAACACTCCAAATGATAGAAGCAATTTTCACCCAGTATAGTTTATTTTATGAAAAATGAGATAAATACAAAAACAAAACTTGATTAATAAGGAAATTGATAAAAATAGTATAGTCTAAGATGAAAAATAAGAAAATTCTATTAGTTTAAGAAATACCTTTCATTTTACATTAAATTGGTGCAAGTCAGTTTCAAAAGTTAGCATTTCTGTTTATATTTCAGTTGATCCTGAAGGAATATGGGGTGGTAGTTTCAACAGAATGAGTTTTTTTTTAAATGTAAGTTTCTAAAAAAAAAAAAAAACAACCTAGGTTGGAGTCTTTATATCAAGTATTTCACATTTGACTTCATTTAAATGTATGATTTCTCCAACAGTATATATTTCCTTATGTTTTCATTTATACGGATACTGCTTGTGCCGTACATGTTGTGTGTGAATATCTCATTCTTAGTACCTCGATGACCAGCTGGGCCTGGAAAAAATCTGGATCATCATCAGAGTCTGTAGCAGGCAGAGTTTGTTTACAAAACAATCCCTTCTCAGCTTTTTTTCTCTTTCTGTTTTTTAATTGCTTAACAAGAGCATTTTTTACTGACCTGGTTAGAACAAAACTCTTTTTTTTTCTGTTTTCCTACTCTTACTTCTAATATATTCTATTTACTACTTTTATTACTATAATAAAACATGTTTCATTGTACCCCGTCTGCAAGTGTTTCATTGTACCCCGCACTGAGGTTACTAAATAAAAATTTATTTTCAAACTTCTAATATTTATTTTTTTTAGTTTGGTTTTGGAGGTATGAAGACAACAACCCAAAGAAAATAATGTATAGAAAAAATAATTATTACATATAACAACAAGGAAAAATAAACAAAATTACTTTTAGTAAAGAAAGTTACTTTCAATGGCGTAAAAGCAATAATCTTCTATTGCTACTGTTGTAGAAGTCTGAATGTATCCAAATCACATCAGTAATTGAAACATATAGTTGTATAACATATATATAAACTGCAACTCTCTATGACAAATTTGACTGATTTTACAAGTAATGTTTCATTGTACCCCGTGTTTCATTGTACCCCGTCTTCCCCTAGTATTTTGTGAAAAGTAAAACTTCATTTTTGACAAATTTATCATATTTTTGTAAAAAGTAACGTTTTGTAACGAATGACAAAATGCAGTTACTCAACTTCAAATAAAGCATTTATTAACAACTTCTTAATGTCCTTCTGCTAAAGTTTTCCTTTCTGGTGAACTTGTTTTGCCTGCAAATTACACTTTTTAAAACCTAACAAAATAAAAATAATTAATGAAGAGTATGTTTTTATGGAATGGAATTTGTAAAGGGGCCCGTTTTGTTAAAAAGAATTTTGTAAAGGGGTCTGCTTTATTAAGAGGGATTTTGTGAAGGAGCCTGTTTTAAATGTATTTCTGTAAAGGAGCATAAACAGGTTAATAAATAACTTTTGCACGGATCGACCTCTGTAAATTGCAAATTAACAATTATACTATTTCAGGAAAAACAACGGAGTACTTAATTTTTGCAATTTAAATTTTTTTTCTCTCAAAACAAAATATTAAATCATTTCAGAATGATAATATATATATATATATATATTTAAACAGAAGTATAATTGTAAAAACATTTGAGCAAACAACAAGAAGGGAGAAAAAGGCAGAAGAACAATAAAATCAATCGAAAATAAATTTTTTGAGAGATTCAAAATATTCTTTAAATGTAGTTTATGATTATAGGAATAGGAAAAACTCTATGAGTAAAAAGTTTGGAGGGAAACAAATCTGTGACCTTATTTTTAAATTTTACTTACCAACTTCTTTCCACATTGCTAAATGAGTTGTTAAAAATCCATCTCTAATGGCTTTTAAAACTAGTTCATCATCATCTTGCCAAAAGTTTTTAAAATTAACAATATTATCAAGTAAGTTATTTTTCGCATAAAGTGCAGCTTCTTTTCCGCCATGTCCGTCAAATATACCAAAAAATGCGTACTCTAAATCTTTTTTGTCGTCAGTTTGTTGATAAGCCACGACAAATGCATCTTCCATATATTTTCGCCCACCTTGATTACTTTGTCCAGTTACTCGTAGACTAATTTCCAAAGACATGTTTACCGTTTAAAACACATATGACCGCAAAAACAACATCAAGCGTCTCCACCAACGGCCGCTTATTAGCTCCCGACCCACGGGCACGGCAGCGCAAGCGCAGATGCACGTTCAAGCAAGAAGTAACAGGAATTTTTTTTTCTTCATTTTTTCATGATTAATCAATAGGAAGTCCATTGAGGAGTGTTCATTTTGAATTTCGAGTGCATGCCGGCAAAAGATAAAAATATCTTTCTACTGATAACATATCACTTACTAGGAAATAATCAGATATGAAATAGTTTTTGTTTTTGTTTGTATAAAATTCATTTTATTTCCAGAAAACGTCTGCAAATTCAAGTTTCAAATGTTAAAGTTGAGTTGTTCAGTGTTTCACTAAAGGATCGGAATTCACGCAAGTATTTGAATCTTAAGGAGAATACCTTTATAAAAGAGTCTAGGCATACAAGACTAGTCGAGAGGATTTTAGACAAAAAAAAATGTTGATTTTCCTTACCTACTTACTGCCCAGTGCACAGAACAAAGGTCTTTTAAATTGTTAATAGTTTTTTTACATTTAATATATTTTTAATATTGACGACAAACAACGCCAAATAGCATATTTATATGAAAAATATGAATTATATATTCAAATAAAGCTTTGAAATGTAATCGGTACTTTCGCCTCATACCGAAGAAATTGTCAACGATTTCATTATTTACATCAGTCGTTTTTAATCTGATTAATTCAGCGCTTAAGCGGGCGAGATCACCTTAAAACTTTTTAAAAAGACCTAACTTAAACAAAATTATGACGATACTCCAATTATAACCGGTTTTATGATCAAATATATCGAGCGATACCTATCCAAATCAAGGTAAATTTTAACTTTAAAACCATTTTACTCAAATCAGATATTTTTGGCATTGCGCGCATGATATTTACAAAACTAAGTGACATAGAAACTTAAAATTGTGATATCTTTATAACCACTACCTATTTTTAAGTAAGTACCAGTAATACGTTTATTTACTAGCAGCCTTCGCCCGCTACGTAGGTCTCTCTAAAATAATCTTGAATCAAACGAAATATAGCTAGAAAAGACGCAAAAAAAACCCTTTTATTAATATAACGTTTACACTGCTAGAAAGTGTCATTTTCGAACGGTCACCAACAGCACACTTCTTGACGAGTCCTATTTCAGTGTGTCAGGCTAAAGATGACAGTACCTACTGGAGAAGAAATAGGGGTACCCGGTTTTACACCACTTTCACCTACAGAAAATTTTAGTTTTATCTAGTCTAAGAACTCTACGATTTAAGATTTTTAAAGAAAATACTAGTATTTAAAAAGCTGAAGACTTAGCAACTCTGCATAATTACATAAATCCATTACACAATCGTAACAACAATGGTTTCTTTAAATGATTGGAGTGCATTTATCATAAATCACAAAAGTTTTTGTGGTATGAAAGCAATAAATAACACCGTTACTCAAAAATAAATAAAATGTTTGCGTATATGTAACATAATTGACACTAGTTGTTTATTCTATACTAGCAGGCTTTATCTGCTATACTAGCCGGTGTCTCTAAACTAGCCTTGAAACAAACGAAATATATCGGAGAATTGGACCTTGTGTATTAAAGCAGAAGGGATCTTTACCTGGAATGTATTCCCGCATTGTTACAAACGTTACGAATGCCACTGCGCAACTATATTTTTTAATACGTCAAACAGAATTTGAGCTATTAAGGACCAACTCGTTTAGTTGATCATCTACAGTAACAGTAGGATATGGTAAAGAACGATATGTAATACATTAAAACCATCCCTGAAAAATTATCTAACTAACAGTGTAAGTCTTATCAAAATCCGTTCAGTAGAAATTTTTAATAAGGCAAATCTTTCATAATCAGGTACCACCTGATTATGGAACTTTCCCCCATAATTCTATAACTAAGCAACATAGAGCATTACAACTACAACCCATTTGAACCGAACTCAAGTTGTTATTATTTCAAACTTACTTTTATACTATTAAACAGTAAACATGAAAATATGTATTTTTTAATTTTAAAATGTTATCTTTTGAGTTTTGCGATTCCATGCTCCGACATTTTGTCCTGGCGGATGCTAGTTTAATCTCCTAACTGTATTTTCTTTAGAAGAACCCAACCATGATTCAGGGAAAAAGTTAAAATCGATGAAAATTATGTGTCTGAATCTTGTTACTTCTTCTACTAGTATGTAATGTATATAAAATTCAAGTGGGAATTTCGTTCCGACTGCTTATAACTTCAGTTCGGCTGAATGCCTTGATAGTTGCTTCCGATAAGCATAAGTTTAAAGTTTCAAAAAGGGCAAAACATGAAGCCCAGAAGAATTATGGCTGTTTTAGACTATTGTAACCAAACTATTTTTTACAACATGAACTATATTTGTTGCATGTGCTTGTTACATTACCAGCTTCTGTAGCCGAAAATGCATCCAATTTTTCTTAAACATTAAAACCTTATCTTAGAAACTCCCATGAGTAATTAACGGCTGACGGGATTGGCAATTATGTGAACTCATTATCCAGTATCTATTACAGCGCAAGATCTCAATTCAATGACAAGAAATTAAACATGGAAACTGCTGCTTAACTTTAACCATTTGATCCTAACTTTAATGTAAGCAAATGTTTATGCTATATTAAACTTGATTTAAGTAAATTTAACTCTTCAGTATGCGCTCAGTTTTTTTATATCATAGTGTTTGTAAATCTTTGTCGCTGCTAAATATTAACCCTTTCGGACGACCGTCGGTTACAGAATTTTTAATCTTTTATCACCGGTTTTTCAAAACAGAAATTTTGCCTAATTGAATCGGGAAAATGCTCGGATTAAATAAGACGAAATGTACAATAAAAATTTACTGGTGAGAATAATCACGGATTCTGAGCACCTTACATGGCATGTATACCGGTCGCTCGTCCCCAAGGGCTTAATGTAACTTCATTATACAGAGTTAGTCTAAATGATTCATCGGGGTTCAAAAGACTGTTTATTTATAAGTATACGACGTACAAAGTCGGGTGATACATGAAAAGACACATACACTCATCAAGTTTCTGGTACATACGACAAATGGTCGATGTGTGCGCCCTTAGTGACTCGGCACGCATCCCAACGATAATCCAGTTCCGTCCATACGTTCAAGAGCATGTCCCTGTCAATCTCCGTCACAGCAGCAGTGATGCACTGGAGCCACGTGGCGGGATATTAAACTTGGTGATTGTATGTACCGGGTGTCCTAAAAAGGACTGACTGATTTTAAAATTCAATAACTTGCAAACGGTGACAGATATTTAAAAAATCCTTGCAGGAGGGTTATGCAAAAGGTCAAAAGATTTTTTACTCTGATTTTCGATTTTAGTTCGAATTACAAACAATAGATGGCGCTGCAATCAATAGACGCTAAATTCAGGCTCGATTTTTGGTCCTTCGGGACCCAGTTAATACATTTCCATCTCCTTTTTCCGCATGGAAGAAGAGATCGACCAAAAAATCGAGCCTGTTTTAGCGCCTATTGCTTACAGCCCCATCTATTGTTTGTAATTCGAACTAAAATCGAAAATCACTGTAAAAAAAACTTTTGACCTCATGCATAGCGCTCCTGCAAGAATTTTTTAAATATCTGTCACCGTTTGCAAGTTATTGAATTTTAAAATCAGTCAGTCCTTTTTACGACACCCGGTATCTTGTCATGTATCCCCCGTTTCTGTTGGTCGTATATCTACCCCTAAATACTCAGTGTTTTGAAACCCGATGAATCATTTAGGTGAACCCTGTATTATTAGCTGGCATTATAGACATTGATCTTACTTTATTTTACACATGCTATTTTTTTAATTAAGAAATTAAATAAGGACATACCTAAATCCTTAAAGTTACTCGAAATACTTCTATTATACATACACACATAGTCAATATTTTCAAGACGTGATTGCAAGGGACAGGAAAAAGTTTCAATTTAGACAGGCTTCCGTTTAAGAAGTGTAATGAATTATACAGTAAAACCTGTAAAGTTGACCACCCTTGTAAGTTGACCACCTGTCTATGTTGACCTCTGTTGTCAGGAACCAAATTTATCCTATACAAAACCTTAAGACAAACCCTTTGTAACTTGACCACCTGTCTATCTTGTATCTTGACCACTGAAATTATACAAATTTGACTAGAACTATTATAAAATGCCCATCGAAACCCTTTATAACTTGACTATCCAAAAAGCTAACAAATCATGAATTTTTTTTAAAAAGTAACTCTCCACGAAATTTTTTTTTCTTTTTAACTAGAATTTCTGAAAGGGTGAAATAGTTCTTAGCCTGGGAAATGCTTTTAGCAGTGATAGATGTAGGTAAATAATTCAAGGCTTATCTATTCTTACATTGTTGCTCTTGTGGATTTGGCTTTTCAACCTCCCCCTCCATTCTTTGATTCTAGATTTCTTTATTCTATTTTACATTCTCTTATCATTCCTTCCCTTCTTACAATAACACCAGGTGCTACTTGGTAAGAAGAAATATTTTTTAAATGTTTTTTTTTATAAATTATGTGTAATAACTAGTATAGTTTGAAGAATCACTAATTGGCTGTATATTGATTGACTGTTTTTTTTTAAATAAATAGTAATAATACTAATTGATTTTAAAATTGATACAAAACTATTAATTCACTCTTGTAGTTAATCTTTTCTTTTATAAGGTGTTAGAAATATACATGGTAATACAATATTATTTTAAAGCCTGTCAATAAATAAAATTTTTGTGGGAAAAAAATGATATGGTATGAAAATTACGTTTAAAAAAAAGGTAAATTTATCATCACCCTTTATAAGTTGACCACTCCTCTAAGTTGACCACTGAAGTGCGGCACCGCAAGTGGTCAGCTTACACAGGTTTTACTGTACTTCTAAGATACAGTACCCCAATAGATATATTGTTCGTTTCGACGTGATACTGAAACTCTTCCGTTTGAGATAGGATTCTGTTATAGAAACATTGTGCTTTCACTGCCGTTTTTATAAGTACAGTAAAACGTATAAATGTGGAAGCGCTGAAAAGCGGTGAAAATATCTTTTCAGACAGGTTTTCAGCAAATTGAATTGTATAGAAATCCATATCAGGACCATGTAATACTTCCATTTAGGGCAGGATTCTGTTATAGATAATTACCATTTTGACTAGTGCTCCCTTCCCTATTAAACGTTTATACGAGAATACGTATTATACGGGGTACGGATTTCAAATACGTATAATATGGCTACGGTGGTTATACATATTATGCAAAACAGCATATACGGTACATCGTATATACGGATCTTACCCCAAGCGGTTAAACGCATAAACGTCTATACGTTTTTCGTTCAAGGCATGGAAATAGATATTTTAATGCTTATCTGCGGATTAAGAAACATTGAGAAATATCCTCCAGAGTCTTGCTTATAGAGTGGTTTACGGGGGCAATCGCGATTCTTTATTCAAAGAAGCAAGATGGCCTGAGACTTACGTACCTGGTTGTTGTGCAGGTACTTAAATAAATCTGAATACTTTTCCTCTATTTAGATTTTGGTTGTTTTCCCTAAAATCTAAGCTATTAATTATGAAATGTTTTACTATTGGTAGTGCGTAGCTTCAAAGCTACCCTTCGTAGATCTGTAGCATAGCACCAAGCTTCTTTTGATTTATGGTATGGGCACTTCGCTCGAATCATTATTTTTGCATGCGGCCAGAGATTAGACTTAAATTTACTTTATATTTTATAGTGACACTGATCAATCCGGCTGCTGCAGCTGAAAAGTCTCGTTCATAACAGGCAAAATCAACAACTACATCTCCTTATCTTTCCAAAAAATGGCTTTCTTAACCCTTTGAGGGGTAAGCAATTGTGTTTGAGAAATGTTGAATGAACGCCGGGGAAAAGCAACTTTTTGAGATTTTTCTACCAAAGTTTGAAAAGTAAAATTTAATTAAAAGTTTCTAGTGCGAATCTGCATTAAAATTAGGTGGGATATAATATATCCCACCGCCCCTCAAGGGGTTAATAGGCATTCATGACCATGTTTACTCCGGCAAGCAGTTCGGGAACAGAACCAATACCACACTTATTTTTTAAACCATTATGAGAACATAATTAAAACAACTGTAATGGCTACTTTCAGCAATTATTATTTATTTATTAAACAATTTAAACTGTTCCAGCAAATTCATATTACAATTTATCACTTAATTTAATGAAAATTAGATGACAATAAATGAATTAAAATATTTAAAGAGGAAAATAACAAGATCTTATGTATGAAACATAATATGCAGATTGATACGCTAACGCCACCGATTTCCAGCTTATTCTCCATTCAGTGACGTAAGACTGAAGAGGTCCATTATTATTACGATACTTGAAATATACGTATACTTTAAATGTACGTATGCTTAAATATACGTTTAACCGATGTACCCGTATACGTATACGTATTCGGATACGTTTAAACGCATATTTTAAGGTATTCGTATTTCAAAGAAACGTATTATACGTATATCGTTTAAACGTATAACTGAAATACGTATCCCATCGGGAACACTAATTTTGAAAGGTTTTAGTAACGTGTATTTATATAAATACAGCAAAACTTGTAAAAAGAGAGCCAGTCTATAACGGAATTCTGTCTTAAACGGAAATATTCCATAGCCCCATCGAAAAGAATACTATACAATTACACTTGCTAACACGAAAACTGTTTAAAACGAAAACTTTCACCACTTTTTGCAATTTCATCTTGACAGGTTTTATAATATATAACCTGGAGGAAAATTCTGGACCCCTTCCGAAAAGAAATCCTGGCTACACCATTGTCCACAGTAGTTTTTTACAATGTAAAACTCTGGGGTTTGTGTATGGTTGCAGGTTATACAACTGTTAAAGGCAACTGAGTTCGTGAGCATGAAATTTTTCTTCTTTCCAAGATTTAGAAATAGGTTTGATAAGGAAAATCCTTTCAGTTAGAAACGGTCGATGATAATCCTCAAAATCAACCGTTAAAGCCTGGAGGTTGAACTCCTGGGACATAGACAGTATCTTTTACCGTACTTAGACGCCGTTTACCAATCCTTCCTGAGTCAAGATCCATATATTGGTATGTAACTTAACTCTGCATCCAATTGCTAATAAAAGTCCAGCCTGAAGACCATACGCATTATCATTTTCACTCCATCTTGCTATTTTGGTCTGCTAATACTCTTTCCACTGGCCATTTTGATTTATGAAGTATTTCTTGATTTTGTCCTTTAGCTTGCTTGTTTGTGGGGAAAAGGCATATGGCATCTTGAAATCATCTCCCAGTCCTCCATGTTTCATACTTTTCGGTGCAGGAAAATAAAACCAATGATAAATCTCTGATCAATCAATAAAATCGGGTCTGAAGATGGTTTCTACTATAAGTTATTACTTGTCAGACCAGTTGCATTTTAATATGCGAATCGAGTTCTGTCTAATCCTGGAATTTCAGCCGTCAACTCTATGAGGTGATGGTCTGTGTAGCCACCTCTCGGTTTATTTGGTTTGGATCCATTTTTAGATAAAAATCGTTTACTTCGTGTAGGTGGTAGATTAAAAATTTTTAACTTGTCCTTTGATGCCAAATATCAATTAATTCTGCCTAGTGATCACAAACTTACCAAATTAATTTTTGAGTTCCTTCATAAAAAGTACTTGCACATAGGTGCTCAGGAATTGGCTCACCAAATTCGTATGCAATATTGGTCTATTTAGATTTAAGAGCATTGCTCGAAAAATAGTGCATACTTGTGTCACATGTTTCATGCATGAGATACATTGGATCAATAAATGGGAAGCCTCCATTTCGATCGTGTGACACCGCATAAAATACTAAATTTAGAGAAAAAAGGGTTTATCCAAAGTTTTATGCGCCCGAATTTGTATTGCATGTTTGGGGCATTCTCACAATCTTTTGACTTTCATGTCCCTGAATAACAATTTTTATTTTAATACACTTTTTTGTGTTTTCTTTTATTTCATATACTGGGGAACATCCCATTGCACGATCGCACAACAATATTCACGAGATAAATAAGTTTTGGACGATGTTGGGGGTCCAAACACCTGGAGAACTCCTATACCGTCCCGTGTCCCTGATGCTGATTTTTAAGTTTGGAGCTGTCTGGATAAAATTGTTTCAATAAAAATAATTCGATGTCATTTTTTTCTGAAACTGGAACTATTGTTTTATATAAATATGTAGCTAAAAATTAACCTGCGCACATTTTTAAGGTTGTTATTATTTTTTAAACTCTGTCCCTGGGTTTTAGATTCCTTACCATCCGTCTTCTAAAATTATACAGAAAATCATTTCAGATGCAGCCACAGAATTTTTTTCAAATTTTTTCGCATGCAGAAGTATGCTAGAGAAATAATGTCTAAAATTCTTTGGCAGGTAATTTACTGTAGAATTTAAATCAGCATTTAAATATCAATTTCAAGCATCGTGGCTTTATGGGTAGTCTCACCGTTCCCAAAGTTTATTCCTGCACTTTTCGAGGTAAATAATAATAATAAAAAAAATTAATTTAATCCAATGTTAACAACTGTTTCTAAAAATCAATGAACATTGTGGCTATCACTTAGTCTTAACATGATTTCCCGAAAAATAGGTGGTAATTTTACTTACCGTTCCATCCTTACCGCCCCTTTTTTCCAATACCATCCCCCTTTTTTACCTTACCGTCCCTTCTTTATAACACCCCTTTAAGACAATGTTATACAAAAATTCTCTATTAAAAGTACTACATTGTTATTATTTCTTGTTTGAATGTCCTGTGAGTACTATGCAAATTCATTATAAGTAAAAATTTAGAAGAAAATAAAAAGTTTTAGGGCTAAAATGGTAAGGAAAATTAAACTCTCAAGTTTAACTTAAACCTCAGTTAAATAAAAAAATTTTCGCTGCTGACCCTTTTTTCCTTATTTTGAATCATTAAGGCATTCGTTTATCAGATTAAAATGTTATTTTAGCAAGTTTAATTTTGTCAGATTTTTTATTCCCGAAAGTCAAAAGATTGTGGGAATGCCCCGTTTATATCCGCTACTGCATTCATCGGCGCGCTTAAAAGATTTTGCTCTAAGAGAAGCAAAGTAGATAACTCTAACTTCTGATAATGCCATGAATTTTAAAGGTGCACCTGTAGAATTAAATAATTTCAACAAATTAATGAAAACTGGAGGGTGGTGACATCGAAAGTCCCGTGATTGCGGAATTGATTTTTAGGTGCGTTCGTAATTATATAAATAAGTAGCACCTATAGTCGTCGTTCAGTCCGTCTGTCTGCCCGTCCGCACATAACAGAGCAAAAACGACCCAACCAAATGGTCTGAAATTTTTAATATAGGATTGCTGCAAAATTTTATCGAGTGATTTCAAATTTTATGAAAATCGGACGTATAGTTTAATGACAGGGACAGTCAAAAGTTTTCAGTTACATTACCGCCAATGAGAAAAAATTATTTCAAGTACATTTTAAGGATGTTACAGCCTTTTGAACAGAATGAAATGGAAATGCACTAATGAAGTACACTAAAATATACATTCAGTACACTATGCGGTGCAAAAAATATTTATAAAACTAGTTATAGTATGGACGCACCTCATTTGCCACGTTTGACGTGCAATTTCCAACTTGTTTATTATTATATACAGAAATTCTGCTTTTTCAGAATTTAGTGTCGCCCCCGGCATTCCCATTACTTCATTTTCTTCTGATGGACTGATGGCTTCTATTATTATGAAACAGCCATTATAAATGAAACGTTAGGTGAAGATGAAAGAGCAGTCAAAAAATTATGGCCTACAAAAAAAATTAATATTTCAAAAATAAACGGAGATACAGTTTTCAAACAAAATGCATTTAAAAGAACTTTTTTTTTTTCCAATACGACGGTATAAAAATCGAAAATGTGCGATGCTTAGAAGTTTAAAAAATTACTATAGAGTATTTAATCGTACTTCTTTGTTTTACGGCTGGCTTCTGTAAGGTAACGTTATTTTTTGGAATACACAAAAAAAGCTGGGAGAAAGAAATAGCATACCGTACCGGGGACTAAAAAGTGCCCCGGGGGATGAAATTAAGAGTGGGGAATGTGAGGTTCATAATAGTAATATAAAAACAGGCGCGCATTCAAATGCAACGCAATCGGTGAATTTCAAAGAAATCGGTGAAGAACTTTCGGAGTTTTAAGATTTCGTACAAACGAACACTGATGGCTTCTATTATTATGAAACAGCCATTATAAATGAAACGTAAGGTGAAGATGAAAGAGCAGTCAAAAAATTATGGCCATTTTTCCCCCCCATTCTGACCAGAAAATCAGAGTTCTAACTTTTTACGACTGCTCTTTCATCTTCACCTAACGCTTCATTTATAATGGCTGTTTCATAATAATAGAAGCCACCAGTCCATCAGAAGAAAATAATTCGGTTAACCGGGACTCTATTGCAGTACAAAACATATTTCAATTTTAAGACTTAAAGCACACGTTTTATTTTATGTAAGATGACGTCATTCGCATCCGCTATACACATTTACGATCTACTCTTAAACATCTACAGTAAAGCATGCATAGTACATCCCTATTCGCGAAATAATGCACAAATTCAGCAAAAAGATGCCGTCATTCAAGAACATCGACAAAAGAAAAAAAAAAAAAAAAAGAAAGAAAGAAAAAAAACCCGACTATTTAATGATTCATAGATATACTTACAATTAAATATAGTTTATAATAGCTCCATTGTTTTAACAGAAATCATTCGTTTATATATTTTTTCAAAATAGCATGTATTTTAATTACATTTTCTTTCGGTTGTTATGAGAAAATGGCAACAAAAATATATAATTATTATTTTAGAGCTCTTTTTCCTTTACTTTCTACAGAAATGGAGTTCTTCCGTTGCCAATATTAAGAAAATGGCTCCAAACACTAAAAAAAAAAAAAAATTAATATTTCAAAAATAAATGGAGATACAGTTTTCAAACAGAATGCATTTAAAAGAATTTTTTTTTTCGGAATACGACGGTATAAAAATTGAAAATGTACGATGCATAGAAGTTAAAAAAAATTGCTGTAGAGTATTTAACCGTACTGCTTTGTTTTACTGCTGGCTTCTGTAAGGTAACGTTATTTTTTGGAATACACAAAATAGGCTGGGAGAAAGAAATAGCATACCGTACCGGGGGCTAACTAGTTATAGTATGGACGCACCTCATTTGCCACGTTTGACGTGCAATTTCCAACTTGTTTTTTTTTTTTTTTTTTTTTTTTCTAAATCGATAGTAAAAAGTCATACGAACAAAATGAGCTAGGTGGGTCATTCCACACAAAACGAGCATAAATTTTAAAAAAGTCGTGGCCGCATAGAAACCGATTTTAATAAAATTTGGTACACAGATTCAATTCTTATTCAAATAGAGCATTGCAAGGTATCTCGACAAAAAGTAAAATATTTTGGCAAAGTTGTAAAAATTGAAAATTTGTCAATTTTCAGAAAATTAAAAACGTTATAAAAATTAAAGGAATTCAAAAACATCTGTGAAATGGATGCCATATGTAGCGTTACATATTAAGATCGAATTGTTCAAGTTTGGAAGTTGCTATTTATTTCCTTTATCTTTAAAATAACTTAGAAACTTTTTAAAAAAATTTTCAAGAATCACAATTTTTCCTCTTATGTATGCTCAAAAAATTAAATAAAGGAAAAGTCAGACATTAAAAATATTGCATGGGCATAAAGGTCAAATAAGCTCATGATATGCTTTAAAAAAATTAAGATTGTCTTTTGATTCCTAACATAACAAAATTGGGTCCAAAAAGGAAATAGTCTTTTTTACATTCCACTTCAAATTTGTTCGGGCTTTCTACGATATTGCGAACGATTTCAAGAAAAAAAAAATAGTGCTGCCATTTACATTAATTCAGGATTAAGTTATAATTTTCTTTCAACTCAACCACTTTTTCAATTCTAATTTAAAATATTCTTGTGGCAAAAATAAACTGGAAGCAAGAATAAAACATGCTATATTTAAAAAATACACTTTTATCTATAATGTCAAATAATTTAAAATTTTTAAGAGCTGTCTTTCACATTCAAACAAGTGATAGAAATATTGTATTTTCCACTCAACATTTTTTACTATTTTTTCGTCATTAAGGAATAAAAAGGCGAGAATGAAAGTTTCGATATTTAAAATATATACTTTTAGCTATAACGTCAAATAATTTTAAAATTTTAAGAGATTTCCTTCATGTTCAAACGAGTAATAGAAATGTTGTATTTTTCCCTTAAAATCTTTCATTATTAATTTTTTTCTCATTAAGGAATACAAAATACAATTACTAACTTACGACAATATATTACTCATAATTCATTCTTATATATAAATAAATTTTAATGTAGTCCTTCCATTCCCAAGGCTAATAATCAAAATTGAAATTTAAAGCATTTTATAAGCAAAACCTCGATTTTGCATCAACATTTAATGTAAATTTTAATACATAAATAAACAATCCTGAAATCTATTATTTTGCATTTCCTCATAAATAAATATGATCTACTTATATGCTAATTTTCATTAAAATCTGTGCCATATCAGACACAGCTGATTTGCTCATTTTGTATGGAATGACCCAGGTATGACTAGGTTTGACAAGTCTGCCGTTATCGATTTTACATTTGGCCAGCGTCTAGACGCGAAATAAAGAACCACCGGTAAAAATACAAAGCAAAATAAATGTGAAATTTTATCACCGGCCACCTCCTTAAAATAGATATGACAGGTATAGGTATGACAAACTTAAAATAGGTATGACAGACTTTTCCGGCAGAATAAAGTTTGTCATATCAAGTTTTTCTGAAAGAGCACAAAATTTTCCATAAAATGTTCTAAGAGTAATCATTATCCGCGATAACGGTAAAACATTATTGCTTTTTAATAATAATTTAATTAAACACATTTGCGGCTTGTCAAACCTAGTCATACATATCTCATTTTCTCGCATGACTTTTTTACTATCGATTTACATAAAAAAATTTCAATTCCGGGAGCACGGGGCTTTTGGTTTCACTGGCTCCTGGACTATAACGATTAATTAGTAAATTTCCTTGCCGAGAAATTCATGACTTGGAAACAAATTCTCGCATAATCTCCTAATTTTGGCGATCTATGTGACGCAGGCATGTGCTCTTTTTATAATAAGGTCCTTCAGCAAGGGAACACCAGATAAAAATTTATTCAGAGAGGTGAGTAACAATAAAATCACTGTAAATGACTTTGAAGCTGTTGTATTGAAATCGAGGAGCAGGAGATCCTAAATTTCCTGACTTTACGGGCTGTACATATTTTCGTTATCAACTTTTTGGTAATTTTGGACCCCCTCAACCCCTTACGATACAATTCGTTATCATCCCTCATCCCCCACCCCCGCCCTCCCTCGTGATGGTACATCAATTGCGCCTACGGTAGGAGGAGATCATGAATTGCGCCTACAGCTTCGTCCCCTTCTGTATGAACTACGCTCGAAGGGGTGAGATAAGCAATCCATCATTGTATTGAGGGTTGCCTTAAAGTAGGGGTGCACAACCTTTTTATTTGAAGGGCCACTTACAAAAATGCCTGGTTTGTCGAGGGCCACATCAGTAACATGAAGAGAATTCTATTTCGGGGAGGTGATCTGTGGCCGATCAGACAAAAAAAAAAGGTTTGTTTTGGGGGGGGGGGGAGGCACCCCTCTAAGTTCCCCTATCCAGTCAACATGTCCAATTCAGTTAAAAGGATATATCAACAGTTTACGTTTGTATATATAACAAGGATTATTTTGAAGGAGAGATAATATTTATTGACTTTATTGGGGGAAGTAAATTTTGTTTTATTATAAGTGCTAAAAAACAAACATAGGCATGAAAGTGGCTGGTGCTGAAAAAAAAACTGCACTTTATGATCGAAGGGGGGAGAAGGAGCCGATCAATAAAATTTGAGATTTTTACGCTGCTCATCAACGAAATTAGGGACTTTTCGGTTCCCGATCAATGAAATTTGCGATTTTTCCGCACCTGATCGACAAAATTAGCGATTTTTCTGCCCCTGATCAACAAAATTCGCGATTTTTTCGTGCCCGACCAACGAAATTCGTGATTCTTCGGAGCCCGATCGAGAAGAACTAGCGATTTTTCCGTGCAAGAACGATTTAATTTCCGATTTTTCCGCACCTGATCCACGATATTCGTGATTTTTCTGCGAGCGATCAACGAATTTTGCAATTCTTAACTGACACTGACGATATTTGCATTTTTTTTAAACGGCAAATTGACGAAATTCACGATTTGTTCTCGCGATAAACTGACGAAACTCGCGATTTTTCCACAAGTGATGAATGAAATTTAAAATTTTTCCAAGCTTCATCGAGAAAATTTGTGATTTTTCATGCCTGACAACGAAATTTGCGATTTTTCCGAGCCTGATCGACAAAATTAGCGATTTCTCCGTGAATCATCGACAAAATTCACTATTTTCCGCACCTGATCAAGGAAATTCGCGATTTTTCCGAACCCGATCAACGAAATTTCCGATTATTAACTGACTGACAAGTTTTCCCGCGGCAAATTGACGAAATTTACGATTTTTTCCTGAGACTTTTGGACAAAAATTGTCATTTTTTCCAGTTATAAATTGACGATAATCGCGGGCCACTCGTTAAACCATCGCGGGCCACTTTTGGCCCGCGGGCCACAGGTTGTGCATCCCTACCTTAAAGAGTTTTTTTCCCCAAAAAGTCTTCTGGATGCAGATCCAGCGATGGTAAATCTTGGCGACAATAATCACAATACTTAGCACGTGGTCTGCATTCATCTAGCATTGCATTGCATCTTATAAGATATTCAACGTAACGTAATAAATACAGATAAAATATTAAAAGGAACAATAATCCCTAAAGTAGAGGATACTTACTAATATTTACTACAAAAGAAGTGGAGCATCCGATTTAAATGGGCCCGGTGCAAACTGCCGCCCCAAATTTTGTTAGCTCTTTCAAGGTATTCCAAGAAATATCTAGTTATTGTTTTTTTTTAAAGAAAAACACCATTTTAAAAAAAAATTTTATTTTGACTTTTAACATTTGGATAAAAAGCGTTTTTCCGTTTTTAATGACAAAAAATGCTGAAAATTCATAAAATTCAAGTTGTCATAACTCGGTAAGTTTTATTTGTACAAAAATGAAACTTCTATTGTTTTACTTATTAGTACACGAAGAAAGTTTTACTAAATATAATACTTGAATCCCGTAAAAAAATTAATTTCTGTAACTTTTAAAAATAACACTTTTTTTATATAAACGGATTTAATAGGATGAAGAACAACTTTAAAACATGTTTGCTATTGAAACTATTTTTCTAAAGCTAATGGTTTAGGAAATTAGTCATTGGGCAACAAATAGAGCTGACACTCTTATATACTATTTGTCACGATTTTTAATATTTTATATTCAAAAGCTCATTGATTTTCACAAATTTTTTCCTCAAATAATACCAAATCTGTCAGTAGCATGTTTAAATTAACAAGATTATTACTATAAGTTGTAGTATTATTATTTTTTAAATGAAGCAGAATGGAGAAGGTTCTAATTTAGGATTATTTTAAAAATCATTAATATGTTAAATTTTTCTATAGCAACATAATTTTCATTCATTCATGCATTTATATTCTCTTTCAGATATCAAATAACTAATCCATCAGTTATACTTAAAAATTGGCTTTTAAAAGTCAGCAAAAATTTAATTAAAAAATATTTTGAGGATCAAAATCATAAAGTCAACTATAGTCTATTATTGAAAATGTATTTTTTTTTTTTAATAGGAAGTCATCTATTATTTAAAAGGATATTTTATATTTATAGATAAATAATAAAACCGTAATATTTGGAGAAGATACGTTAATTTAATACGATATTAGAAAATCATAATCTTATGTTTATGAAAGTTTTTTTTTTTTTTTTTTTTTTTTTTTTTTTTTTTTTTTTAAGATGTAGGGGTGTTGTAAGAGTTACCCTCAAAATTTTCTAACTTGCAAACTCATTTTTAAACGTAAAAGCATGTCACTTGCAGACATGACTATTGAATTGATTTAGAATCTAATAATCTTTCATTTTTTGATAATTGAATTAAATGTTGAATTATAAGCGATTGTTGTTTGATGAAAATTTTACCGGACTGTCACGTCTAGAAATTCAGTTTAGAACACATTGTAGAAATTTAGTTCTAATCAGGGTTTGCCCAAGTGGGCCCGCCCGAAAAAACCCGCCCGGGATTTTTCGGGTGGGCCCACTTGAAAAAACCCATTGTGGGTTTTTTCAAATTTTCTCATGTTTTCACGACTGTAACATTATTTAATCTAAGGTATAAGAATAGTTGAAAACTGTAAAATTGGATTAACAATCAGTGGCTGTTAGATAGGGTTTGTTCAAGTGGCGTAGTCCGAAAAAACCCACTTAGGTTTTTTCGGGCATTGAAAAAACTTATTGTGGGTTTTTCAAATTTTCTTGTGCTTTCACAATTGCATCATTTAATCTAAGGTATGAGAATGCAAAGATAAAGGGCAATTTAAATATATTTCAAAAGAACCAGATTTAAAGGAATTTCTAAGCAGAGATAAAATGACCAAAATAGAAAAAAGAAGGAAGATTTTCATGCCTGTAATCTAAAATGCATCCAAATTATTTAAATCTTAATGCATGCAAGAAGATGGCACTTGAACCACATCCTGATTGTTTGCATTGTTATAGCTTTTAAGATTAATCATCCCATTTATTATCCTGCTTCAATTTTCAATGAAAGTGTTATATAGGAGTTTTCAATACAAAAATAGTTAAGATTATGGCAAAAAAGAGTGAAACAGATAAGTTTCTTCCTGGATTTTGCCAGTTTTTCTTTTCTTTACATTCAGTACCAGCTACCTCTGCTTCAATCGAACAATACTTTTCTACATTTGGTCTGGTTTGGAGCAAGTTACGTAATCATTTTTGAGTTGATAAAGTAGCAAAGCTAGTAATAAGTGTATCGCTATTTGCGATCTAAATTTACAAATATCACTGAAGCTGACTTCCACGACAGTTTAATTTAACATTAAATACTATTGCAATATATATGTAGCAAATTTTGCTAAAATTTTCAAATATATTATTACAAATCCCATTTCTTTAAAAAAAAAAAAAAAAAAAAAAAAGCCTTTATCTGATTTCTGATTTGAAGTAAATGAAAGAAACTATATAAATTTAGCATGTTTAACTTAAGGTAAGAATTATATAAAGAAATCCAGTTGTGGTTCACTTAATATATGCTTAGTGAAGCAAACTTATCCCATGAGATACAGATGTACCTTTTAAATTAATTTGATTTTTTTTCTTTTTATACATTTTTTGCTAATTCATACTTAATTAATGCAAAATTATGCCCAGGTTTCATTGATAAATGAAGAATTTAGGTATTATGTATATGAAAATTAGAAGTTTAAAAGTGTTCTAAAAAAAAAACTCAATAAAGCCCGAAAAAACCCGGGTTTTAGACTGGTGGGCCCAGTGGGCTGGGTTTTTTCTAATCCTGGTTCTAATGCTTTTGTGAAAGATTGCCTTTAATGAAAATTGGAAAAACCATTCGATTTCATAATTTTTAAATCAGCATCTGTCACTCTCATGCAAGTACAAACAAATATAAATTCTGGAAAGTAATGAGTTTGGATTTGAAAACAGACTTAAGGCTGCTTTTAAATTCAAAGAAGCTATTTTTTGGAACATTTTTTAATTCATTTTTGCTCGAAAACACATTAAATTAGGTGTTCTTATTCAGAAACTAAGTAATCGAATGACTTTTCCATTTTATGGTCAAAGCAGAGGATTTTACAGAAAATACTGTGCAAGTTGGCGATTTGAACCAAATTCACGAAGCAGAGTACGAGAAAGAAGAAAAACTTATCGTCACGTAACAAGAATGGCTTATAACTCTATAAGTAATTTATTTATCTGAAAATGGAAAACGCTATTCAATTATAAATGTTAATTTTATTCCTTGAAGTATAAAAATTAATCAGACAATGTGTCATAAAATTTTGTGTTGCGGGCACTTAAGAAATTAAGTTTCTTTATCCCTTTTTGGATGCATGTTTTTCAAATTATAACGCAATTCTAGTTTTGAATTCATGAGAATTTAATGCCCTTCTTCTTATTATTATTAATTTATATGCATGAGCATAAGAGAATCGTGCGTGATTATAAGAATTATACATTAAGTAAAAATTAAATTTTATCACGAAACACATACTATTTAGGTTTCAGTTATAAAACATCGTACAACCGCTTTGGAATTTTAAAATTTACTTTAGAATTTGAAAAAAAATCAAGTTTTGAAAGAAAATAATAGATCAATATTTAAATACCATAGTTCCAAACAAGTTAATGATAATAATAGTAAAAACAATAATACTAAGGGAAATAAAAGAAGTACTAATTAGCGTTCATAGTAATATTTCAGCAGCAAGAATATCCTTCTATTTAGAATGTTGTTCTTTTCACCCCGAACACCTTTCTTTCAAATTAATACAGAGAATAATTTTAAGATGAAAATTATTTCTATAATATTAATTGAAATACGAAATATCTGTATATAAATGTTAATATTTCATTTGTTTGAGATTCTTGAAGAATCTTAGAATGAAACAATCAAAGGCATAGTCAATAAGAAATTAGTTTAAACCTGTCGAAAATATTTGTTTCCATCATAATTATCCTATGTCAAATATTAAAAAATATATATTTCTAAACGAAAAATAATATGTTTCGGTGTGTGTGTGTGTGTGGAGGGGGGGGGGATAGCATTATTAGGTAACAAGTGTTATTTCTTCATAAAATTTTCTCTCCTAAAGTAGTTAAAAAAAGTCCTTCCGGCCAGTGCCGGGCGGAAGAGGTAGCTTTCATATTCCTTATTTTTAAAAAGCCAACTTATATTATTCAAACATACGAAGCTCAATTAAGTGGAAACCGAATGTAGGAGATTCAATACTAATTTTTATCAATACTAAATCATTATGAATGAGAATTTCGCGAAATTAGTCAGCTTTATCCAAGCTGCTTTTATTTAAAGTCACTTATATTTGGCTGCCAAATTCGGCGATTTCTTAAAGTGCCTGCCATTTTAAGACAACATGGTAGATGAGGCTAACCAGTGAACTTGGTCGAGACCTTAGTAATTGCTGTGCACATGCTCACTCATATCGGAATCGGTTGATATATACGAGTGCTGTCGCAGGCAAAAAATGAGATTTTTCAAAATGTCACCCACTTTAGAAATTGTAACTGCTATATCTGAGCCATTTTTTAAGATAAAGACAAACAAAAAATGCTCCTGAATCCTTATATCAAGGTCAAATACTTAAGAAAGAAACCTTTTTCAATTTCTAATTTTTTTGCACCTCACTTTAAATATAATTTTTTTTTTAATTTAATGGCCGCCATTTTGAAACAAGATGGCTGATGAAGCTGGCCAGCGAACTTGGTCGAGATATTGATGTATACTATCCACATGCCTTCTTCCATCGAAATAGGCGAATAAGTGTGGTATCGCGTGACAAATACAAGATCGTTTCAAAGTGTTAGCCATGATAAAAATTCAAAGTGCTATAATTCAACCACTTTTTAAGATATGAATAAAAGAACAAATTTTCAGAAACAAAAACTGCTCCAGAATCTTTGTATCAAGACCAAACACATATAAAAAAATCTTTTTCATTTTCCAATTTTTTAATACCTCATTTTAAATTTTAAATTACATTTTTTTTTTAAATGGCAACCCTTTTGAAACAAGATGGCGAATGAAGCTGGCCAACGAACTCGGTCGAGACATTGGTATGTACTACGTACAGACCAAGTTACATTCAAATCGGTTCATAAATACGCCTGTTATCGCGTGACAAAAATCAGGTCGTTTTAAAATGTCAGCCACAATAGAAATTCAAAATGTTATAACTCAGCCATTTTCTTAGATGTAGACGAAACAAAACCTGTTCCGGAATCTTTGTATTAAGGTCAAACACATACAAAAAAAATCTTTTTCATTTTCCAATTTTTTGGTATCTCATTTTAAATTTATTTATTTATTTTTTTTTAAATGGCCACCATTTTGAAACAAGATGGCGAATGAAGCTGGTCAACGAATTCGGTTGAGTTATTTATATGTACTATGTACACACCAAGGTACATCCAAATCGGTTCATAAATACGTCTGTTATCACGTGGCAAAAATCAGGACGTTTCAAAATGTCAGCCACGCTAGAAATTCAAAATGCTATAACTCAGCCATTTTTTAAGATATAGACGAAACAAAAACTGCTCCCGAATCTTTTTATCAAGGTCAAACACATAAGAAAAAAATATTTTTTCAATTTTAAATTTTTTGCTACCATATTTCAAATTTAAATTTTTCTTAAAATTTTAAATGGCCGCCATTTTTAAACAAGATGGCGGATGAAGCTGGCCAACGAACTCGTTCGAGACATTGGTCTGTACTATGTATAAACGAAGTTACATCCAAATCGGTTCATAAATACGCCTTTTATCGCGTGACAAAATTCAGGACGTTTCAAAATGTCAGCTTCGCTAGAAATTCAAAATGCTATAACTCAGCCATTTTTTAAGATATAGACGAAACAAAAACTGCTACAGAGTCTTTGTATAAAGGTCAAATACATAAGAAAAAAATATTTTTCCATTTTCAATTTTTTGGTACCACATTTCAAATTTTAAATTTTTTAAAAAATTTTAAATGGCCGCCATTTTGAAACAAAATGGCGGATGAAGGTGGCCAACGAACTCGGTCGAGACATTGGTATGTACTATGTACACACCGAATTACATCCAAATCGGTTCATAAATACGAGAGTTACAGTGTGACATAGGTTATATATATCAATTTTGAACGGATGGTGGTTTCGGGGTCTGGGGGTCATGATCGATGAAAATATACCAAAATTTTTTGAAATCGCTTTCCTCCGAACGGCTGCAATAGGTAGCTTTTTGTAAAGAAAGCTACTTAAAAATCCCCAATATTTAGATTTCTTGTGTAAATATACATTTATATGTGGATTTTTTTTATCATCATACTTTTATTTATTTCCCTATTTTTTTTACAATTTGTGCGTTTTAAAATTAACGGATATGCATGTTTATATTGTCTATTTTTCTGTGCTTTAATAATTATTAACAAAAATTTTTATTATATCTACCCTATATATATGTGAGTTGTGGTTTTAGATTCCCATAAAACCCTACTCATAGCAACAGATACGGTCAGCACTTTTCTATGAGAACTTGTTACCGCAGAATAGCAGATGTTTGAATTTGCTGATATGCAGTTTGCATTCTCTTCGCTTGGAAACAAGTGACAACCGGGAGAAGATTGCATTCTGACGCGGCCGATGGTAGGCATATCTCGCTCTAGACGAGAGCAGAGGCCGAGCTCCGACGATTCTGCGGGCGCGTATGCTGCAGAAAAACCCCCTACCCTCCCGTACTTGTAAATATAATTTCTATTTAATATGTAAAACTATAACCTAGAATCATTAAACTCCTTTTTTCATTAACTAAGGCCTTATCCTTATATCATCCTTATATTACATGGGAGCTCTAGGCCGATTTGAATCCCAAAACGAATTTAAAAAGTAAAATCCCCTAGGCTACCGATCAGAATTGGAGAACTTCCTTCTCAGTCCCGTTATCAACATTCGTGATTCATCCCCTTAGCCATCTGGTGGAAGCTCGTTTATTTTTATTTGTGCAAGATAGTTATCGCTGTACAAGGAATGAATCTTCGACTGCATATTTTTTTTTCTACGGATCATTAATTGGATTACTTCAATATATCGTGGCGAGGAATTTATTTTTCAATTCGATAACTCCTTTTGAAGTAAGTTTTTTTTTTTTTTTCTCTCTCTTTCCTTTCTTGCCTTTTAATATGGAATTGCAAGAAATTGACTTTATTAAAAGCCAGTTGAAATCGGCTAAAACAGATAAAATCAAATTATTGCATGAATTTATATTTGGTTGCGATAAAAATCGCCAGAATAGAGCGAATTTAAGGAAATTTAAAGGTTTTTCTTTTACTGACAAAAGCGATGAGTATGAAAATAAACTCAAACAAGTTTTGGACGATTACGATCAGATACAATTGATTACTATCGCTAATATCTTATCCATTGACATCCATGGATCAAAACAAGATATAGGGCAACGTATTTTAAGCGCACTAGTTGATATTTCGGCTTTTAAAGACACGTTTACGGCAGTTTCCGAATCGGATACAGAATTTGATGATAGCCACAATAGTAGTGGAAGCACTGGTTTATCTTCCCCTTTGACAGTACAGCCAGACCAGACGCGTGTACACTGTACACACTCCGCGCCCAAACAGACAATTTCTTTCCATGACATTGATCATTTAATTACACCGTTTAGTGGTGATAAAACGGAAAACGTTCAAACATGGTTTCAGAGATTTGAATCTCTGGCCCATTCATTTCAACTGTCCGACATGCAGAAATTTGTGTTTGCTGAGCGGGCATTAAAAAGTTTAGCATTATTGTATGTACGTAGTGAAAATAACATTTCTTCATATACATCGCTCAAAGAAGCATTGTTTCGCGAATTTGGACAATCAGCTTCGTCCGCCCAGATACATCAATTACTAGCCGCTAGAGGCTGCCGCCCAAACGAAAAACTATTGGAATATTTTTTGAAAATGAAAGAAATTGCACAAAGAGGAAACATCGATGATATATCTTTAATTCACTATATAATTAATGGGATTAACGATACACCACATAATAAAGCTATATTATTCGGGTGCGCCACGCTTGCCGAATTTAAAAACAAGCTCCAAATTTTCGAACGAATTTGTGAACAGAGTTCTAAAGTTTACCAATCAAAGTCACCGACTACACCCAACACTCCTAAGATTAACCAGACGGAAAAAACTGCAAAATTAACTTGCTGGAATTGTTTAGCCCCAGGACACCTGTCTACCCATTGTGTGCATTTAAATAAAGGAAAAAAGTGTATGAAATGTGCACGTTTTGGTCATGTTTCCAACCAGTGTACAGAGCAAAATCCGGGGCGTAAGCGTTCGACTCAAGGCACCTCCCCTTCACGCAAGACGTCGCCGCGCAGAGACGAACAAATTAACGTAGTCGAAATGTGTCATTCTCATCCGCGCATGCAGAAACCTGTAAAAATTTTCAATTTACAAATCAATTCAATCTTGGACACTGGAAGCTCACTGACGATACTGAGAGAAGACATTTATGAACAAATTGGGTCTCCCCCCCTCACCGGAGCAACTGTGCAATTGTCGGGCATCGGTAACCGTGTTATTCAACCTATAGGATCGTTTTTTACCAATATACAAATAGACGATAATACTTTTTCTACTACTGTTTACGTAGTTAAGTCTTCTCAGATGCCCATGCCACTTATCATAGGGACAGATGTCATATTTCAGGGTACTCTCACATGCGACAAAAACGGAGCTACTTTAACTAAATCTCCACCCACAAGTATTTTTATAAGCTGCATTACTGTGTCTGATAATGTATCTGCAACGAAATCTCAAGATAAATCCTATGTACCTGCATTTCCCGACGCAAGATGCACTACGGAAACATTTGTTTCAAATTCTTTCCCCCAAGATCTAAAACCGCCGACAGTAAATAAAGATTTTTCGAATGAAAATATTCCTACTGACATCGAAGTTGACCCAGTGATTGACTCAGCACATCTGAAACATCTCGCAACATTATCGCCAGACTGCTTTTCCTACGATTTAAATTTCTTATCCTACAAGATGTCCATGACTGTGCTCGTCTTATTGACCATCTATTTATTACTGTTTACGTCTGCCAACGGACTCATTTATCAGCATTCGGCGTTCCATACATCCCAACCATCTCGAGATTCGAGTGACGTTACTAATTGGACCGAAATTCTGCGTGTCCTTATCATTCCTTTTTTATTTTTTATACGCCGACATTTTGTGAAGTCAACAACGAGAAAGAGAAAAAGTAGACTTAAATTTCCAAAAAGAAATATGCTTCACGTATATAGGTCACTAGTGCAACCAACGAATTTATCATAAATGTGTTTTTTATTATTACTACTATTTTTTTTTAAACTGTGTTTATATATTCTGTGTTTGACACCCATATATCTGCTTATTTAAGAGAACATTTATATCATACAGACTATTAGACTGCTACTATCTGTGACTTTCTTAGTAACTTTATTTCAATATCTTCGTTTTTTTTTTTTTACGATTGCAGCAAGCATCCACGATTATTTTTTTTTTTCTGGACGAAACATTAGAATGAGGTGTTTACCAGTGTAACTCACCATTTCAAGAGTCCAATCATTGATGAAAATCTGCAACACAGAATGTTTTTTTCTTCTTCGTATTTTTGTGTGTCATGCCATTCTACAGTGCGATAAACTTCAAGTGCTTTTCTTTTAAAGAAGTTATCGCGTACCAAGCATTTTTATCAACAGTGCTTTCTTTTGTAGTTTTGCTTAGGACTTTTTAGTAAATCAGCAAAACAGTGCTTTTTTTGTAGTTTTGCTTAAGACTTTTTAGTAAATCAGCAAAACAGTGCTTTTTTGTAGTTTTGCTTGAGACTTTTTAGTAAATCAGTAAAACAGTGCTTTTTTTGTAGTTTTGCTTAAAACTTTTTAGTAAATCAGCAAAACAGTGCTTTTTTTGTAGTTTTGCTTAAAACTTTTTAGTAAATCAGCAAAACAGTGCTTTTTTTTGTAGTTTTGCTTAAAACTTTTTATTACAAGTGCAAAACAGTGCTTTTTTTTTAGTTTTGCATAAAACTTTTTTCCAGACTGCCAAGCAGTGACTCCTTTTTTTTTCATGTTGCATAAAACACTTTCGACTATCCAGAACTGTGCCAGCAATATTATTATTTTATTATTATGTACCTGTTTTTATATATTTGAAAT
The DNA here is from genome assembly GCA_963932465.1 of Maratus speciosus. Lineage (NCBI taxonomy): Eukaryota > Metazoa > Arthropoda > Arachnida > Araneae > Salticidae > Maratus > Maratus speciosus. The sequence continues at coordinate 629,176,795 of OZ010786.1, forward strand.
TTTTATAATTTTATATGTTATATGTATAAGTATAGTATTATTATGTGTCCCCCCCCCCCCCAATCGCATATTTTTTTTTACAGAAGTAAGAGCTGGCTGTCGAAAAAAAAAACCTTTTGGTGGGAAATCCTTTTTTTTTTGCTTAGACGAGGCAAACCTTTTTTTTAAATTTTTTTATTCCCGAATGACGTTGGGATAAAGATGTTTTTCTGAGGCGGATTTTAGTATGTTTTCGTGATGATAATATAATGGGCAGACGGCCTTTCAGATTATATTTTTCATCCCTGATGATGGCTCATGAGAAAGACGGTCTCATGACGCAAATTGATGTTATCCTGAGATTTTTTTTTATTCTTTTGTTTTTTTTCTTTGGAGATACCCCACGGCAGCTCAGCATTAATTTACTTAAAATTTAGAATTTTTTTTTATTATTTAGCTCAATTCTCTTAATTATTTAATGACAATTTTTTTTCCTTTGGATTTTAATTATTTTTAGATAGTTTGTTTTTGTTTTTTGACATATCTTGTTGCTTATTTAACGCGCTGTCGAGGTCGACAAGCGGACAAGATGGCCGAGTGTGAGTTGTGGTTTTAGATTCCCATAAAACCCTACTCATAGCAACAGATACGGTCAGCACTTTTCCATGAGAACTTGTTACCGCAGAATAGCAGATGTTTGAATTTGCTGATATGCAGTTTGCATTCTCTTCGCTTGGAAACAAGTGACAACCGGGAGAAGATTGCATTCTGACGCGGCCGATGGTAGGCATATCTCGCTCTAGACGAGAGCAGAGGCCGAGCTCCGACGATTCTGCGGGCGCGTATGCTGCAGAAAAACCCCCTACCCTCCAGTACTTGTAAATATAATTTCTATTTAATATGTAAAACTATAACCTAGAATCATTAAACTCCTTTTTTCATTAACTAAGGCCTTATCCTTATATCATCCTTATATTACATATATAAAATCCTAATGAAACGGATATTATGAAACGAATTTATGTAACGATTCTATGAAACGACTGATTAAACAACTGATTATGTTTCACGGCGATTTCTCCTAAAATACGGAATACTTTGTGATGAAATTAACACCAAAAATCCGTATTGATCTGCAGATCTCAAAACTGGTATTAAAATTTTTAAATTCGAATTAGTTTTCGAAATATTAATTTTTTTCTAATTTTATATACTTTTCTCTAATGATGGCAATTCAAATTTTAATAATAACAATATTTTTTTTCATATTTTAGAAAAGGTTACTATTTTATACTAATTTGGCGACCAGTTTGGCCTCCCTTAAATGTATGCTAAGAAATGTATCATGTTACTTTTATTCATAATTCAATTTGTATTTCATTATCATTTTATTTAATGCAAACTGAAACATTTAAAATAAATGGCTTTCACTTCTTTCTTTATTTTTAAACGAGATGAAAAGAAAAATATTAGGCATAGATGTCATATACGCACCGGGGTACCTAATTGGCGCCAAAATGGCATTATTTTGGTTGACATGGTAACCCGGCTGTCGTTGTTTATTTAATAATAAACTAGGGGGCTCGGCCCCCTACGAGCTACGCTCGCCAACCCCCGTCCAGACACCGCAGGCTCTAAATGCACGCTAATTTGATCGACTTTAAAAAGATTTCGAAAGATTGAATTATAATTTAAAAAACAGTGGCGATCTCCCTATAAACGAATTTCTCTTCATTTCTCTTTGATTGGGGAATTTTAACGCCAAATCCGCTGCGGTACTACTTGATTATCCTGTCGACCCATTTCGCCAAATTATATAAATCGCCAAACCACTCGCCAAATTATACAAATTGATAATTTTTATTTTAAATAACGAAAGAAAAAATAAATTCGTACAACATTAATAAAAACACAAATAAAACGCCGAAATAAAAATAACTTGATGACGTAAACACGTGTAACAACATTTCAAAATAAGCTAATATAAAAGGAATTAAGTTAAGAGAGTCTTTGTCTCCTGGTATTTTTTAACAAAGCGAAAAGAAAGTTCTTTTAAATGAGACATTTTAAATTAATTCTCAAAATATCAAATAAATGTCTAGCGCAATTTCTAAATTTAAACTTTTTTGCAATATTATTTTGTGTTCATTTTATGTAATAACTATAATGTGACGTAAATATGACGTAATTTCTCCTAAGACTTCTAACGCATGAATTTATTATTTTACAATATCCTTTCTCTTTTAAAATTCACGTGTATACTTTTTATGACGTAATTTTTAATAAGTTCCTGCTTTTTATACGTAATTATTTAATTCTAATTTGAAAGTTTTTTTCCCTGTTTATAATAGTCACGTGTAAATAAATTTTTAATTTGAAGCAAACATTATTGCTTGCGTTTTTTATACAGTTGGCAACAGTTTAAATTAGTACAATTTTCTGAAATCTGTAAAAAATATCTCTAGAAATGCTGAAAATTTGAATTTAAAATAGAAATAAAACCTGAAAAAACGAGTCAAAATAAAAAAATTAATGCAATCTGCACTCCGGCAAATTCTAACGCAGAAAATGATCTAAAAAGTATTACACTGCCATGTATAGTTTTTGCTGCTATAAAACTTTTTTAGTGGAACGATTTTGTCCAACTTTAGCATTAAATAACTCTTAAAATAATTCTTCGATTTGAAAACTGTCTGCATCAGCGTATTTATCAAACATTTCTGTATAAAACCACCGATTTTCATATTTTTGTATGCATTATTTTTGTTAATATTAACGAAGAAAGGCCTCCGGTAACAAAAAAATCAAAACCGGCGGCGGCGGCGGCGGCGGCGGCGGTGACAGCGGTAGTTACTTTTTTTTGGAATAGAGAGATGTTTATTTACTTTATTTTCTTTTTTTAAATTACATAAGTTGTTTTGTTCTATAGTTAATTATTTTTTTGGTTATTTTCTTTTAAAAATAATAGAAAATAATTAAAAAATACGGTACTACTTAGTTATTCCGCCGACCCATTTCGCCAAATTATATAAATCGCCAAACCACTCGCCAAATTATACAAATTGACATAAATTTTATTTTAAATAACGAAAGAACAAATAAAATAGTATAACATTAATAAATATACAAATAAAACGTCGAAATAAAAATCACTTGATGACGTAAAGACGTGTAACTTGCTTAAAGTCAAGTGAATGTGACATTTACGATTAACCATTATTGGCATTTAATCTTATAGTTTGGTGGTAGATTTTTGGTCGACGGGATAACTAAGTAGTACCAAAAATACATATGTAATTGGTATTCGAAAACGAAGTTTTCACCAAATTTTCGTAAAAAAAAAATCACGCCAAACCCATATGACATCTGGCCAAATATTAAATGATGTAACAAACCATGACATTTAATTTCAACTTCAAAGCAATGTTTTAATTTACCACTCGAAAAATAAAAAAAAATGCTAACTGGCGTGTTGAAAAAAGCTATTGGCGAGATTTGCACCCGGCTAGCGTAACAGTACTTTGCGGTCATGGCAACTTTTATGTAGTTTTATTCGAAAAAGAAATTTGATTTTTTAATTAAAATGGAAAACTTTCGGCACAGATGTCATATACGGACCCATATTGGTGCGATTTTTTTCTGACGCCAATGTCATATACGCAACGGGTACTTAACTAGCGCCATAGTATCGTTATTTTGCTTGATTTGGTAAGCCGGATGTTGTTGTTTATGCTGTTGATGTTTTCACCAAATTAGCGTCGGAAAAAAATCGCGCCAATATGGTGCCGTATATGATATCTGGGCCAAACTTTCATATGAAAAGCGAAGGGATCAGAGCGTATTTATTTATGGTAGTTACATGACTTGGACTATTATAATATAGATGAAATGATGGCGGTAGAATAATATTTGACGTACCTATCACCTGCGCCTGGCTAACATTAAAGTTCCTAAATGGCACCTGGCTAACATTAAAGTTCCTAAATGGCACCTGGAATATCAAAAGCGAAGTGATCCGCCAAGAACTGTTGATGATAGTCATATGACTTAGGCTATTGTTATAGAAATTGTTTTAAAATACTGGGAGACAAAGACTCTGTACACTTAAATAATTTTATTTTAGTTTCTTTTCAAATGTTTAACTGATCCTCTTTAATCAAACACGGAAACAAACATTGGATGTCTTAACAGCAACTGATTCGGCCTTAAATTTTTGCAATCAAAGAGAATTGAATGGAAAACCGTTTACAGGGAGATCTGCACAGCTTTTTTCAGTATAATTCAATCTTCTTTAATATTTTTAAAACCGGTCAGATTAGCGTGTTTTTAGATTCAGCAGTGTCTGAACGGGGAGTTGGCGAGCGTAGCTTGCAGGCGGCAGAGCCTCCTAGTACATATATAAAATATATGTGTATAAAATTTTTGTGAGTTTAAGAAAAAACATTATTGATAGCCTAAATTATCGATAAAGCGCCCAATTTAGCGAATTAACACCAACAGAAAAGTGTCTTTCTAACAAAAAAAAGTCCTTCCGGCCAGCGCCGGGAGGAAGAGGTAGCTTTCATATTCCTTATTTTTAAAAAGCAAGCTTATATTATTCAAACACACGAAGCTCGATTTAGTGGAAATCGATTATAGGAGATTCAATACTAATTTTTATCAATACTAAATCATTATGAATGAGAATTTCGCGAAATTAGTCAGCTTTGTCCAAGCTGCTTTTATTTAAAGTAACTTATATTTGGTTGCCAAATTCGGCGATACCTTGAACTTTCTGCCATTTTAAGACAACATGGTGGATGGGCTAACGAGTGAACTTGGTCGAGACCTTAGTAATTCCTGTGCACATGCTCACTCACATTGGAATCGGTTGATATATACAAGTGCTGTCGCACGCAAAAAATGAGATTATTCAAAATGACACCCATATTAGAAATTGAAACTGCTATATCTGAGCCATTTTTTAAGATAAAGACAAAACAAAAAATGCTCCGTAATCCTTATATCATGGTCAAATACTTAAGAAAGAAACCTTTTTCAATTTCTAATTTTTTTGCACCTCACTTTAAATATAATTTTTTATTTAATTTAATGGCCTCCATTTTGAAACAAGATGGCTGATGAAGCTGGCCAGCGAACTTGATCGAGACATTGCGATTTACTACCACATGCCTTCTTACAGCGAAATAGGTTAATAAATACGAGTGTTATCACGTGACAAATATCAGATCGTTTCAAAATGTCAGTCATGCTAGAAATTCAAAGTGCTATAATTTAACCATTTTTTAAGATATATACGAAACAAAAACTGCTCCGGAATCTTTGTATCAAGGTCAAACACATAAAAAAAAATCTTATTCATTTTCAATTTTTTGATAACTCATTTTAAATTAAAAATTTAAATTTTTTAAAATGGCAGCCCTTTTGAAACAAGATGGCGAATGAAGCAGGCCAACGAACTCATTCGAGACATTGGTATGCACTATGTACACACCAAGTTACATCCAAATCGGTTCATAAATACGCCTGTTATCTCGTGACAAAAATCAGGTCGTTTCAAAATGTCAGCCACAATAGAAATTCCAAATGCTATAACTCAGCCATTTTTTTTTTTTTTAGATATAGACGAAACAAAAACTGTTCCGGAATCTTTGTATTAAGGTCAAACACATAAAAGAAAAATCTTTTTCATTTTCCAAATTTTTGGTACCTCATTTTAAATTTTAAGTTAAAAAAATTAAATGGCTGCCATTTTGAAACAAGATGGCGGATGAAGCTGGCGAACGAACTCGGTCGAGACATTGGTACGTATTATGTATACACCAAGGTACATCCAAATCGGTTCATAAATACGCCTGTTATCGCGGGAGAAAAATCAGGTCGTTTCAAAATGTCAATTTTAATTGGCTGTCCCATTTGCGGAATTCACAAACCTAATGCTATAAATATTTCTGACAATAGATTAACCCATTGCCAACTTATTACTAAATATATACAACTAGCTGATCCGTCTGGCGTTTCCTGATTCCGTTAAAAAGAGCATGAAACGCGAGAAAACTCTAAAAATCGCTGCACAAATTCTGAATAAAATTTATTGTATAGAGAACAAGATTTACTATATTGGACTAGAAGATTAACTGGATTCCTTTTAATATTGTGGAAAAATCGCCGCGAATCGCAAGAAAACGCTAAAAATTAAGAAAATTAATTTCAAAAGTTGCAGAGGAGAATTTTTTTTTTTTTTTTTTTTTGGACTAAAAGATTAAAGCAAGATTTCTTTTATAAATGTTAAAAAATCGACGCGGATCACGAAAAAACTCTAAAAAACGAATAAATAATTCGCGAAAAATTCAAAATTGCTGTACGAGATCCGAATGAACTTTATTGAAAAGATGTGAGAGGTTGTAAAAACCTTTTAAACTATGATTTACCGGAAATTATAACGGATCGACACTCGAAATGTGACATGGCTGGTACTTTACAGACATAAATGCACCCACAAAGCAGTTTTTTGGAAATTCCGCAATTTTAAAGTGTACAGGAACAAAAAACGTTCTAAAATTGCAATTTCTATGATATAATTGTTACAGAGCCTTGCATAACTAGAACCTAGAAATTTGGCCTAACGGTTATCTTTAAGATTTAATGCTAAGAACGGTTTCAAAAAAAAGAGGGCTTGAAATGTACGGGAGCAAACCGGAACGATATTCCGGTTCGTGAAATTATGATAAATATTGTTCCGTTTCGTGAAATTGTTAAAACATATTATTACAGTTTTATATATGTTATAACGGCGCCTTGCGTGCTAGAGAAAATGGTCGTTATAAAGGAAGTTCGCTGTAGCGAAAGTGAACGGAAAAGGAACTCTAATCAGGTGTAGGAAGATTAAGGTTTCAAAGGAAATTTTATAATACAATGTCATTACAAATTTTTGTTCACTTTCGTATCAAACAAACATTGACATAAAATTTTTTTAAAGAGAATGATTACGCATTTCAAAAATAAAATTTAAAGTAAATGTTAAATCACAGACATAAAATAAAAAAAATTACGTATTAACAGCTATTTTGTAGAAAAATAATTCAAAATTTTTGTTTGTTTTTTGTGCGTTTGATAATTTTTAAACAAAATTTTCCATCTCAATTAGAAGTAAGGCAGTAAAGTGAACCCGGAGATCAATCCTTGAGGAAAGAGAATGATATTTTCTTGGGGAAAAAAAATTGGTCGCTGTATTGGGAAATAAGCTTCTGCTCGATCGTTATATTAGATATAAAAATACCATAGTATAGAGGGAATATATTTCGGGACATTTTGCATCGTTCGTTATAAAAGAACAGTCGGTATAATATCGTTATAACGAGCGTCGACTGTGTACAGCTTATTGTACTCTCTGTAGCTTTGTTTTGTTATTATTTAGGCTCTTAAATGCATTTTTTAAATTGCTTTTATATAGTTAGACATATATTTGTTTATACTTTCAAAAAAAAAAAAAAAAAAAAAAAAAAACAGAAAAAAAAAAAAAAAAACAATGATTTTGAAGTAGCGTTCCGGTTCTTGGTTTTTACATTTCGAGTCCCATTTAATTTCAAATGAAAAATTAAATGAGCGAAAAACTTTCAAAATACATTTTAAATTACGATTTATTTGGAATTATTCTTAGATATTCTCATTAATTAAAGTCTTGTATTCGCCTAATGCAGTTTAAGAATGAAGCTTAGTCAAATTGTTAATTAGCACTTTTGAATTATCCGTAGCAGTATAATGCCCTCTAATAAAAATAGGCACACAAATACTATTTGGCATATTTCAACAACTACGCGAGCAAAGCCGCGGGTTTTACCGGCATTAAATTTTGCCGGCTTTAAACATTATTCATACTTTATACAAAAGTATTATCTGTATAATCTCATTCGCTGCGTAAAAGTAACTTTTAAATTCAATCACAGATGGCAGCACTATGTATTAAAATTCAGTAAGCGAAATAAAAAAAGAATAATTAGGTAGGCTTTCTAGTAAAATGAATTAAAAAAATAATAATAACGATGAAATTATAGCCATCATTGTTGATTGTATTATGTAATGTCATTTGATCTCATTCAAACTCAGTCGTTTATGTGTACTTTTCTTTTACTTTGGAGCAGGGCTCAAAATGGATTAATCCACGAAATGGAACGCTCTTTCAAAATTATTGTTCACTAAACAATTTTCTTTTTCAAAGAATGGAGAAATTTATTTCTAGCCACACAAAATTCTTTTTAAAAAAATTCATTAAAGATCCTAAATAATAAAAAGGTTACAGAGAGCACAACAAGTTATAAATATGAAACACTACCTTTACGTGGCGGAAAACGGTTTCTCTTTTTTTTCCCGATAGCAACTAGTGGACTGTAAACAAATTCCGTGTCTCCGCTCTCCGGTAGGCGGTAGAGATGAGTTCAGGCTCCCTTTTCGTAGCCCGAGCCCGATACCGAAAGTATACTGAAAACAAAGAACAAAAAAATTGCATAACATTTAAAAGCTGTTCTAAATGTAATATCTCATTTTTAACAGCTTCTTACATGAAAGTAACTGTTAATCCCTAGCACATAATTAATTTTATGAAATTTACATTCAATCTTATCAAAAGAGAAGTTTAGTATCAAATACAAATATACTTCCCTGAAAAGGTTCTCTTATTTTTCTCCCGCAACAAGTAAATCTGACAGACACACTAGCGAAGTGCGTTTTATGAATAAATGAATGAAATTTGCAGAAATTCCTAATATTTATATGACGAAGAATCGAACAATGTTTTTCTATTTCCTAAAAAAGGTGTACATTTTTCGCAATTATCATGCCGTTGAAAACCAGGTTAAATTAAAATTTGACACCGTTACTTGAAAGATCCGATGGTTTTATAGGAAAAGAGGAAACACTGCTCGATTGCTTTCTATTGCGAATAACAATACCTGTCAATTTTATCTACTTACGTATGGAAGTGACTTCGTGAAGGGGAAGAGTAGAGCCTCAGAATGAGCAGAGTTCGAGGAGAAAAATAGATACAATCAATAACGTTATTTTCATATAAAAAGCGATTAAGCACTCGCAGACAATACAGGACCAAAAAGTTGCAAACCTTAAGCTAATACCGATTGACGTAAAAGAAAATATTTATTTCGCTTTAGATCTCTAAAAAAAGTAATAATAAATAAACATTCCAATTAAAAAATATCCTAATGACGCCACATCAACAGGTCGTTGCTCGTCATCAATGCCAGACATAAATCAGCAAATATCACAAGTTTTATTTTAAAATAATGTTCTACTATTACTACAAAAAGGAAAACAATTCTGTTACTCTTTCATTCAGATCAAAATAGCATTAAAATGACTTACAATGGAATAAGTAATTTTTAAGGGGCGGGGGAGGGGAGTTATTTTTTGTTTGTATACGAGAAGGAGAATAAATAAAATTGTCAATTTCTGAAAGAATAAGCTCGAACTCAAGCCTACCCGAGTCCGAAGGCTGGTATAAAAATCAAGCCCGATTCCGCATCGGACCTGAATCCGGGCTCGGGCTCGGCCTGAGCGCGCCTTATCTCTAGTCTCCGGTAAGACCTAATTTCAGCTTGGTTTCATCTTCTTTATATCAAAAGATTAAAATTAAAAAACTTCGATGTGTGGCCCGTCATATTTATTGAATCATTACAATTTAACAAGGTGTTATGTAGGATGGTGATCACCGTATAAAATATGAGTGCCATCTACCGCGCGAGCGGTACGGGTGGGTACTGGCTTATCACAGTGATGTTAAGTGCATCACCGCACGTTCTATCCATTTTTAGGGTTTCATACTTAAAAAATAAAAACGGAACCATTATAAGATCAGTCCTGTCTCCTGTCTGTCTGTCACAGCCATTTTACTCATAAACTAATGGAACATGGAAAGTTCAAATTGGGAGTACTAATAAAGACTATTGACCCACATATTTACAGATTGTTAAACATTCACAAATATATTTAGGAACTAGTTGGATGTGCCAATCCCAAAACTTTCTTCTATCTTATACATCTTAATATTTCAAAACCTTGTTACACATGTTAATACTTCAATATTATTAGTTCAATACTATACCAACTTTGATTTTCATCTTAAATTTCTGCTCAAGTCAATTAAACGGACTAAAAACGAGTTAATCTATATCATGATATTTGTTAAAATTATTAATTTTTCCTTATTTTGTTGTTATCAGCTGTTTGCGAATAGCCGGCTTAGTAGGTAGCGAGTTCCCGCCGCTGCATGAGCCGCCGATGCACAATAGAACTACGAAAAATCAAGAAAAGTATACAAAAATCGCTAGCACAGAGCCCCTATACCGCGCAAGGATCTGTTGGCCAAAGCCAACACAACCAGCACAAAAATTTTGGTTCAATTGTATGCATAATTTTATACGTTGTTCGATGGTACAATAATGAAAATGACACAGAGATCGGAATTGTAGCGCCCCCTTCTGGCGGAATTTTTTCAAGTTCAGGGAGGACTTGTTTGCCATAGCCAGAAACATGCACAAAAAATTTGGTTCAATTATATGGATAACTTCATACACTTTTCGATGGTACAATAATGAAAATGGTACAGACATCGCAATTATAGTGCCCCCTACCGGCAGAATTTTTCCAAATTCAGGGAGGACCTTCGTGACATAACTAAAAACAAACACATAAAATTTGGTTCAACTCTATACATAATTTCATACACTTTTCGACGGTACAATATTCAAAATGGCGCAAAAATGGCACAAAAATCGCTATTACAGTGCCCTCTACGAGCGATTTTTTTACAAATTAAGGGAGGACCTCCTTTCCATAGCCAAGAACTTAAAAAAAAATTTTGGTTCAATTCCATGCATAACTTCATACACTTTTCGACGGTATAATATTCAAAATCGCACAAAAATCGCTATTACAGCGCCCCCTACCGGTGAATTTTTTCCAAATTCAGGGAGGACCAGCTTGCCATAGCCAAAAACTTAAAATAAAAATTTGGTTCAATTCTATGCATAACTTCATACACTTTTGGATGGTACAATATTCAAAATCGCACAAAAATCGCATTTACAGCGCCCCCTACCCGCGAATTTTTTCCAAATTCAGGGAGGACCTGCTTGCCATATCCAAAAACTTAGAATAAAAATTTGGTTCAATTCCATGCATAACTCTATACACTTTTGGATGGTACAATATTCAAAATCGCACAAAACTTGCTATATCAGCGCCCCCTACCGGCGAATTTTTTCCAAATTCCAGAAGGACCTGCTTGCCATAGCCAAAAACTTAAAATAAAATTTTGGTTTCATTCTATGCATAACTTCATACACTTTTTGATGGTACAATGGCGACAGACAGACGGACAGACGGGCAGACGGATGGACGGACGGACGGACGGACAGACGGACAGACGGACACACAGACAGACAGACATTTTCTATAAACATGTTTTTTGGAATCTCTGACCCCTAAAACATGTAAATCCGTCGAAAACCGGAAGTCGAAAAAAATTTCGATTACAATACTTTCTTCTATTGAAGATAGAAGAAAGTAAAAATGTAGAGAGGCTAATTAAGTTACTTGAAAAAATAAATCTTTTTTTTTATATATCGTATAGGGTATCATGTATCGTATAGGGTAAGCTTTCGTAACGCTGAACTTGAAAAAATAAATCTTTTTTTTTTTCTATATCGTATAAGGTATCATGGAAAATCTTTCGTAACGATGAACTCGAAAATATATTCCTTTTAATTTTAGGTATTATAGTTTCAGAGATATCGCTGAAAAGGTAGTGAAAAAATATGCCCCCCCCCCCCCCCCCATCTATTTCCGAATCTACTGAAAGTAAAATTATGAAAAAATTAGTGGTAATAGACGTTAATTTAAACCTTGCAGGAAAATTATAGCAAAACCAAAGATTTTTTTTAATAATGCAGTTAATAATTCATATATTTATTGTACGGAACCCTCTGAGCGCGAGTAATACTCGCACTTGATCGTTTATTTCAGATGAACCTGAACCGGAAATGATATATTAATGTTTTGCAGGAACTGTGAAAATATGTTTTAATAGTTGCACGAACCGGAACGATATTTACCATAATTTCACGTATCGGAACAATGCTTGTTGCAATTTCACGAACCGGAATATAGTTCCGGTTTGCTCCGGAACATTTCGAGCCCTGCTTTGGAGTAGAGTACGTTGTACCTGCGTTGGTCTGGCAGTGGACAAATCGACAGAAGACCCCAACCACTGCCCCTTCTACACCTTCTGTTTCTCTAATACAGCTATAGCATATACCCTAGCCATGGACGTTCATGACTCTATCGCATACCCTCTGCTCATAGCGTAAACTCTGCTTTTTTTTTTACGACAACGCTGGTGGGGAGCAATGCCGGAAACTGACCCAAACTTTAAATATTTTAATACGAATTCGAAAAGGAACTCAAGGTAAAAGAAAATCAATCCATTAAAAAAAATATATTATTGAAAAGTAGCCTACAATTATGTCTTTAATATAAATTTTATTTTTATTTTACATATAAAAACGAACACATATACACTCATTAATATGTAATTATACTATGTATATTTTTTCATTTGAAAAAGATTCAGGACTTTGTTTTGGGTCAACCCGACACCGACTCGAAAGACTCAAAACTGAATTCGGAACCGAACCGAACCCGAAATATTTAAATTCAACCGATCCGTAACAAAAACATTTAGTGTTAACCGGACCCGGCCGTAATCCTTGGGACGACTAAGCTCATATATACTCACAGTCACAGTAAGTAAGAAAGAAAAAAGGAAAGAAATAATGAAAAGTATTTCTTAAGAGGCTACTTCAGTCAAGTGAAAAGACCGTTCGCTAATGTTAATCGTATGGAAGAAATTTATAAAGATATCTCGATTGCATTTCAATATTTTTAAATGATTTTTTTGCATTTGATAGTTGAAATCGATCTTGTAACAAAAGCCGTTTTTTGCATTTTCGATTTTGATTGCACATTTTTTTTTTTTTTTTTTTTTTTATGAGGATGCTTTCAGTTTTGAAACCGGTTCCGAAAACGAAAGTGTCCTTATTAAAAATATCTGCAATGAAAATCGAAAAAGTAAAAAACGGCCTTTGTACAGATCGATCTCAGCTATCCAATGCAAAAAAAAAAAAAAAAAAAAAAAAAAAAAAAAAAAAAAAAAATCATTTAAAAAATATTGAAATGCAACCGAGATATCTTTATGCATTTTTTCCATAGGATTAGCATTAGCGAACGGGTCTTTTCACTTGACTGAAGAAGCCTCTTAATGCAGCAAGAAAGTTTTACCAAAATATAACATAACTTTTTCCAAGTTACATACGACTCTAAAAAGTATTCCTTTATCTTTAGAAACCAATAGATTTTCGTGAATTCAGAGGATTGAAGAATTTCTGAGGATTGAAGAATTTCTGAGGATTCAGAAGAATTTCGAAAAAAAAAAAAAAAAAATATATTTTGCTACCCATGATTTTCGGAATCTCTTCCGGTTAGTTTTTACAGTAATCAGTTTTCCAATCCGATTTCGGTTTTTCGGATGCTATCTGTTCTCAAGTAAACGTTATCATGTTCAACAGATAAACATGCTAAATTAACAGCTTAAAATGAACATTATTTTGCTACTCTTGTACGATGTATAAATTCTTTTAAGCAGTGAAAATATTAACTTGAGAAATGATAAAAACCGATAAACTGAAATTTCGTGTTGATACCGGGTTGAGAAAACTGATTAACCCTGTATCTACTGCCAGTACTTATAAGTACCATTAAAATAACTTGTTGTAAAATTCATTTAATACATCGATTACTAAATACAGTTTAGAATGAGTTATAGATGCATTACTTTATCTTGTTCCAAAAGCATTATGGGTTACACAAAACAAAAATACTTTTGAAAGTATGATTTATTTTGCCTTTGCATCTTTCAGCTTACTTGGCGTTGGGGAGGGGGGAGGGGGGGGGGTCAATTCGGAAATACTTCTATATTTCAATTGTAAAAACATTATATTTGTACATTTCCTAATTCTACAACATACTAAGAAAAATATTTAAAATAAAAGATTTGAGTGGGGTTATAAATAGTGCACAAAATTACTATAAATTCAAATTTAATGAATTCTTCTAAATCCTTCAATCTTTCTGAAATCCTTCTAAAAATTTTTAAATGATTATCAAAATCTTCTAATGTAGTTTCAATAAATCACGAAAAATGCTTTAGAAGATAAAATTTTCATGAATCCATAATTCAGTACATAAAGGGTTAATGAACTATGCGTTGTAAAAATTACTTTGTAATGTTTCTGGAAATCTACGGGCAAGAAAAGAGATTAATGTTTCTTTAAATCTCAGAAATCTATTGGCTTCTGAGGTTTCTGGGGGGATGAAGAAAGGCTTTTAGAAAATGCAAGTAACTCGGAATGGGGCATGTTATATTTTGGTAAACGTTTTTGCTAGACCCAAAAACATTTCTCTCTGTCTCTCTTTGCAACCAATACCTTCTAATATAAGTTGAAAAGTGTTTATGACTTCAATTTCTCTGTCCCTGCTCTAGCTCTTGTAATCATATGTTGCTGATATTTACTATGTTCTCTATTGAAAATGGAGTGTATATATTTATAGCTCGTTTACAGGGACACTTAAAATAATTCTGTTACAATAGAGTCTATGGGAAAAATCGTTTGAGATGTATTTTAATGATGTTACACTATTTCAAACATAATAAAATTTATATAAATTATTAAGGTGCAATGCAAGATTCTGACTGTAGAATTTTACGTGCATAAAAGTTATTGTTCCTTTACAGGTAAATGCAAAAGATTTCGGTTGCAGTAAACGATAAATGCTGGAAATGCGCTTTGAGATGTGGTATATGCGTTTCTAAGTTATACTAAATTTTTCCATACTACATGGTATATGTATTAATTCTATAGGTCCTCTACAGGATTACACGAAATAATTTATAAGCATTATTTAATTTCAGCGTGAATTACTTAAGGGTGTTTCCTAACTGAGTTATGCATATCCCAGCTGAACTTCATATGCAGTATAGATGTTTCTAGAAAATAAATAAATTCAAATACCGGGATACGCAAAAAGCATGATTTTTCTTTCCTCTTCTTCTTCTTCTTTTTTATTTTTTTTTTTTTTTTTACAGTGGAGCTACTATTCTGTTACAGGGAGGGCTATAGTGATGAGTATACAGTGGTATATGCTGCATACCGTTTGGATATTTTAAGAAGTTATACCAGGGATGACGAACCTTTTCACATGCGCGTATCAAAAATTTAACAAGTTGGAAATTGCTCGTCAAACGTGGCAAATGAGGTGCGTTCGTACTATAACTAGTTTTATAATTATTTTTTGCACCCCATATTGTACTGAATGTATATTTTTTTGCACTTCATAAAGCGCATAGTCTGATACATCATTAAAATGGACTTCCAATATTTTTTTTCCCATTCCCCGTAATGTAACGGAACACTTTTGACTGTCCCTGTAATTAAACTATACATCCGATTTTCCTAAAATTTGAAATAGCTCAACAAAATTTTGCAACAATTATATCTTTAAAATTTCAAACCATTCGGAAGGCTGTAATATCATTAAAATGCACTTGCAATAATTTTTCCCATTGGCCGTAATGTAAAGAAAAAATTTGACTGTCCCTGTAATTAAACTATACATCCGATTTTCCTAAAATTTGAAAGGGCTCGACAAAATTTTGCAACAGTTATATCTTTAAAATTTCAGATCATTCGGAAGGCTCTAATATCATTAAAATCCACTTGCAATAATTTTTCCCATTGGCCGTAATGTAAAGAAAAACTTTTGACTGTCCCTGTAATTAAACTATACATCCGATTTTCCTAAAATTTGAAAGGGCTCGACAAAATTTTGCAACAATTATATCTTTAAAATTTCAGACCATTCGGAAGGCTGTAATATCATTAAAATGCACTTGCAATAATTTTTCCCATTGGCCGTAATGTAAAGAAAAAATTTGACTGTCCCTGTAATTAAAGTATACATCCGATTTTCCTAAAATTTGAAAGGGCTCGACAAAATTTTGCAACACTTATATCTTTAAAATTTCAGATCATTCGGGAGGCTCTAATATCATTAAAATCCACTTGCAATAATTTTTCCCATTGGCCGTAATGTAAAGAAAAACTTTTGACTGTCCCTGTAATTAAACTATACATCCGATTTTCATAAAATTTGAAATGGCTCGACAAAATTTTGCAACAATCATATATTTGAAATTTCAGACCATTCGGTTGGGTAGTTTTTGCTCTGTTACATGCGGACAGACGGACGGACAGACGGACGGACAGACGGACAGACGGACGGACTGAACGACGACTATAGGTGCTACGTATTTATATAATTACGAACGCACCTAAAAACAATATCTATCAACATTGCAACGAGCCAAACTTTTACACGAAGAAAATATGCCTATACCGATGGTGGGTTATCCCGCGTTGCAGAAACTGTAAACTGCTACATATGCCATTTATACGGAACAGTAGTTAATAGAATCAGTCACTTTCATGCATTAAATATGTAAAAGCAAAAATCAAAATGCGATTATTCACTGTAAAAAAAAAAAAAAAACGGACTAAAATACGGAAATACTACTGGCAATCTAGACGCTAGTACTATTTCCATATTTTAACGGAACTTTTTCCCGGTGAATTACAGAGAAATTTCCGTTAAATTCCAAAGAAACGAAAAAGTTTCTGTAATTTACCGGGAAAAAGCTCCATTAAAATACGGATTTTTTTTAAACCAGTGTTCTGCATATTGGAATTAGCCATTAATTTTATGAAATTTTGACTCGAAAAGGTTCATGTAGAGCGTACAGAAGGAAAGAAATTTTGGAAATTTTTAATTTCAGTAATTTTTAATTTATCATTAATGCAATATCAAACGTATAATAATTTTAGTTGCATTTTAAAGGTAATAATTTATTAACGAGGTTTCTACTGCTGTACGTTTGATAGGAAATGCTTTATCTCTGATTCCTGCATTGTTATTTTAGTAATATACAGAGCAAAATTTTGGCTCCATTTGTCATTTTATTGTAGTGACTGTTTTATAAAATTCAAAGCCTTTTAAAAATTTTACAGAAAGGACAAGTAGTTACTTGTCGAAAACGTTACATAGGATCACAGAAAAAGAAAATTTTCTAATGTGTTATTTCATGAAAAATGATTATACTGTATGTGCAGTCTGTACGTTAAGCAAAATTTTGTTTGCTATAAAAAAACAAAAATTAATTTTATCTAAAAAATAATTATGAAATATAAATTTTTCGCGTGCCAGAGAAATTGCTGTGCGTGCCATCTCGGGCACGCGTGTCATAGGTTCGCCAACCCTGAACTATACCATACGTATATCTACTGTTTCTCAAATTAAGCTATAGCGTATACTCTCCTGAATATAGCTAGACGTAGGTTAACCCTTTATGTACTGATTTATGAAGTCATGAAAATTTTGTTTTTTAAAGCCTTTTTCATGGATTTTTGAAGTTACATTAGAAGATTTACACAATCATTTAATAAATTTCAGAAGGATTTTGCCGATTTAAATTAATTAATGAAATTTGAATTGATAGGGATTTTGTGCACTATTTATAACTCCACTCAAACCTTTTATTTCGAATATTTTTTAAAAGTATTTGATAGAATTAAAAAATGTACAAATATAATGCTCTTACAATAGAAATATAGAAATATTTCCGAACTGAAACTTTTTCCCACAATCTTTCAGCATCAAGAAAGCTGAAAAGATGCAAATGAAAAAGAAATCATCCTTTTAAAAATATTTTTGATTTGTGTAACCCAAAATGCTTTTGGAACAAGATAAAGTAATGCATCTATAACTCATTCTGAACTGTATTACTACTCATCGATGTATTAAATGAATTTTATAACAAGTTATTTTAATGGTACTTATAAGTACCTACCGTCCGTACCTTATAAGTAAGCAGGGCCGAAACTAAAGGGGACGGGCAGAAGGGGCATGTGGCCCGGGCGCCACAACGAAGGGGCGCCAAATGAGGGATTACACCTTTGGAATGGATCATTTTCTTCTGATGAACTGATGGCTTCCATTATTATGAAACAGCCATTGTAAATGAAGTGTTAGGTGAAGATGAAAGAGCAGTCGTAAAAAGTTAGAACTTTGATTTTCTGGTCAGAAAGGGAAAAAAATAATGGCCATACTTTTTTTCTCTTTGATTTTCTGGTCAGAATGGGAAAAAAATTATGGCCATTTCTTTTTCCCATTCTGACTAGAAAATCAGAGTCCTAACTTTTTACGACTGCTCTTTCATCTTCGCCTAACACTTCATTTATAATGGCTGTTTCCTAATAATGGAAGCCTTCAGTCCATCAGAAGAAAATAACTCGGTGACAGCGGAAACTCGGTTAAGCAGGACTCTGATAATTCGGACTCTACTACATGTTTTCTTTTTAAAATGATGTTTAGAATATTTTTGTTGGTATTCAGAGGGACAGTCATGACCCCCGTGACCTCTCCCTTGAATACGCCATTGTAGATTACGTAGTTCGGTATTACATATTTTAAATTTTAAAATAAGTCGGCTATTAGAAAATTAGTAAAACTCTCTTTGTAAATATACTTTGCGGAAGAGAGAGGGGGGCGCCAAAATCCATGTTTGCCCCGGGTGCAAAAAAGGCTAGTTTCGGCCCTATAAGTAAGTCTACCGTTAGTAGATAAAGGGTTAAAGAGTTTGTTTTTCCCTGTGTAGGATAGGTATACCTTCTGTTTGGTTTCTTTTCTTTCTTTCTTTTTTTTTTTTTTTTTTTTTTTTAACCATTTGAAAAAATGGTTATTGTCCTCTGTCAGGGTAGGAAATAAAAAACATATATGAAGCTTTTTATTGGTTGAATCCGCATTTTATTCGTTTTCTGATTGGTCTATACAGTAATCTGTATTTTCCCTTTACTTTCAACAGAGATGGATACTTCTATTGCCACTATGACAAAAAAGTAATAAAAACTACAAAAAAAAAATAATAACTCAGAAACAAATTGAGATACAGCTTTCAAACAAATTGCATTTAAAAGTACATTTTTTTCTCTATACGACGGTGTAAAAAGTAATATTGTGGGATGTTTAGAAGTTTAAGAATGAAATTTCATTTAAAATGGGTCGTCAGATTTCTTGGAAATCTGACGATGGAAAAGCCTTTTCCCGAACAGCCAATGAAATGCTTGGATAATACGCAAGTTTCAGGAAATCTGACGGGTCGCAGGCGATTTTTGTCGCTTGGAATTTTTACGTGTAATAACACTATTAATGTTTAATTCAAGGCGTACGTAATGTATGATCAACTCCGTGCGATTTTTCATGTCTTAAATTTTAGTCTTTGAAAAAATAATTTTCCAAATGGTCGTTGTAATTTGTTAAATTGCTTTTTTTTTTTTTTTTTTTTTTTTTACGATTACACTGGTTATAGATGCGTGTTCAGGTGAAATGCAAGCGTAAGGCCTGAACGGCGAAACAGAGCACGGGAGTGCGGTGATGATGATACGGCAGAGAGGACAAATGCGGTCGTTTGGGTTCAAAAAGCACAAAAATGTGCGACCCGATTACAGGAGCGTTTCGGTGCTAACTGCTGTCCGCTTTTAAACACTACAGCGTGGCTGCCATTTTGATGCCAGCTGGAATGTTTAATGTTTGCTCGATTTATAAATATAGGATTTAATATTTCGCATTATTTTGAGATAGTCAGTTTTGCCGAATAGGATATAATAGAGTCTGGTATGACAGGTTTATGTCCGACCCAATACCGCATAAACAATTTTCAACGATTTACAAAAGTGTTCTATCTGCAGAGCGACAAATTTGTTGCTCTCAAATAAAAAAAAATCCTCTTAAAAATTTGATTAAGTTACAAAGGGGACTCCACTTCTCCTTATTTGTTTTTTTCCTAGCGCGAATCCTCGGATAAGGAAACGTTTCCCCATGGTTAACCAAAATAGAGAAAAATAATGTAGAGTAAAACCTTGCAAAAGGAATCTGTCTATAACGGAAACCTGCCTGCAATGAAAACATTTTATTGTCTCGGAAAAAGAATACATGCTATACAGTTATATTTTCTAAGACGGAAACCTGTCTTAAGTGGAATTTTTTCTGGTTCTTTGTGATTTCGTCTTGGAGTCATCCATTACTGTAATTTATAGAAATAAGGCCGGCAGCACCAACATTATTGAGACTAAGAATGCGCTTAACTAACAGTAAAAATCATAAGAAGTACATCCGAATACTGTTAAATGATGTGGCAAATAACGCTTATTCAATTTTAATAAAGTTGTAAAATTTCATGTACAATTTATTTATCGAAGAAACACCCGTCGCAAATTTCTTGTATTTTTGACACCGCCTATGTCACAGGTCAAATTCGAGCAATACCCTCCTCTTTGTTGTGATTCACTCTGTTTGCAACAATAAAATGTAGAATTTTATGAAAAAAAATATTTATATGATCTGTTTACCTACTGATATAAGAAATATTTCGAAACAGTTAAGATCTTGTGATTCACTTTTACTCAGGGGCGGCGCAACCGTCGGCCGGGCGAATTGGGAGTATTCTTAGGGCACCGAGTCTTTCTAATCAATTCAAAATAACGTTTCCTCTGCATAAAATAATAACAATTTTGCCCTAGATTTGTTTTGAAATGTTTCTTTGTAAGATTTTCTTACTGGCAAAGATGATATAATGGTCGGAGAATGTATAAATTCCACACGATCCCGAAAGTAACCGTGAACGCAAAAAATAAATATTTAAAATATTGTAAAGGATAAAAGAGTTTGTGAAATAAAAAATAATTTTGCACATTAAATGTAAAAGTAGTGGTATTTTTTATACATTCCATTATATAATATTATGCATTATATAGAGTTTTAAAATAATTTCCCGCACTCCTGTGTATGTTTCAAATATTTACATGTTCATTTAATGTCAAGAAAGTTTTAAAATGACCTGCTTATTTTAATGACGTGACTAATTTCAGACGCGCGAACAGGAATCAGGTGAAAAATTGGGTAAAATCGCAGGTTACGGTTTCGCATTTTATTTCTTTTATACTTTAAACTTTTTCATTCAAAATTAATTGATGGATTCAATTAAAATTTAATTATATTTTCAAATATTTGAATGTTCATTTAATATCAAGAAAGTTTTGAAATGACCTCCCTGTTTTAATGACGTGACTAATTTCAGACGCGCGAACAGGAATCAGGGGGAAAATAGGGTAAAATCGCAGATTAAGGTTTCGCATTTTATTTCTTTTATACTTTAAACTTTTTCATTCAAAATTAATTGATGAATTCAATTAAAATTTGATTATATTTTCAATTTTTTTCAATTTTTATTTAAAAGCTTTAGATGAAAAGTGCTGCAAATGCAACATAAATTGTAATACTGTAAAAGAAAAATAATAAAATTATAAATCTATGAAGATGTTTAAAAAAGGTGGTATCCAGCGAATTTATTTTCTAATAGAGTAAAGCCTGTATATAACGGAATCCTGCTATAAACGGAAAAAATCATGGTCCAGCTCTCACAGAAATATTATGCAATTATATTTTTTATGATGAAAACAACCTCTATAAAACGGAATTTTGCACTGGTCGTTTGTGTTTCAGACTAAGCAGGTTTTATTGTGCCATACTTATGCTGAGGGGGGAGGGGCGCATTGGAATTATTGGGCCGGCGGCCGCGGTCTTTTTGTAAGATCCTGATTTTACTGTAAATGATATTAATTTCTAACTTAGATGACAATAAATTTATAGTATGGTTCCGTTCTATTTTAACTAAGAGCTCTTATCATACACTTATAGAAAAATAAGTTTAGCCCTCCTGTGCAAAAGATGACCGTAGCGCCTCTAATCAATAAACCAATCATAATATGTTTCAAAATTTAGGGGCCATAAATCCAGTCCTACTATGCCTAACTGAAAATCAAACTCTACACTGAAAAGATCGTTCTTTCCCATGGAACAGCAACAAGATGGCGAACTTACTGGCTTGAGCTCGAAAGAGTCTTGGTTCAGCTCGCTGAAGGCTAGGAGGCAGCGTAACGGAATAATGTCTGGTTCACATTAATGAAGCTTGTTTATTTTGAAAGAGGATACTATTCGGGCTTCTCGTTAAAGGATTTAAAACAGCATAAACCGAAACACGTGTTCACAAATTAAATTAATACTTGCTGCACAGCCTACTCGATTCTGAAATAACTTGCGGAGAGCACAGTCAAATTTTTAAACTGGATAAAATGCACGCATACAAAAAAAAAGGGGGGGGGGGGATTAACAAAAATAAAATAAAACAGAGGTCAAGTCATTATTCCTTAACTTATTACACTGATATACAAGGTGTCTTCAAAGTATTGAAATGCACTTTAATTTTTTATTTCTTATAGATACTGAGGCAATGTAAACTGTAAAAGTGTTCAAAATAAAACAGGAATTAAAATTACGTCGGTGAAATAGCCCTGGCAATAGTTCTCAAAAAGTTATATTTTTTTCATTTTTTATACAGTTCCTGTGTTTTATGAGTTATATTTAGAAATAGCTTGTCTGTGCTGTGAGGAAAAAAAAAAAACAGTAAAAAATTCATTCTTTTACAACCATGTAATGATGCCTTAAATTTTATGAAACCTTGGAATTTTCCGGCACTATAAAATTGTCTGTTCATTTTTAATGCCGAGAAATTCTGAAATTTCATAAAATTCAAAGTATCACAACTCGGTAAATTTTGGTCACAGAACAATGGAATTTTTTACTTGACAGGCCATGGAGAAAATATTCCTAAATATAACTTATAAGACACAGGGAGGCACCGTATAAAAATTTAAAAATTGTAACTTTTAGAGAAATAATAGCAGGACTATTTCATCGATGTAATCTTAATTCTTACCTCATTTTGAACACTTTTGCAATTTGCACGGACTACGTATCTCCAGGAAATAAAAAGTTAAAGAGCGTTTCCATCGTTCCTTAAATTTTCGATTTAAAAGAGCACTTTTCTGATATCAAATTTAACAAACCAAGTACAACTTTATCCAGATTGCATCAAAAAGAAAATATTAAGATAAGCTTCGAAAAAGATAAAATGATCATTTCAACCTCTAATCATTACTCTTCAATAATCCGTGAATCCATTGAAATTTTGCTTAGAAGTTATAATATTTGTAACGATGTCCTTTCTTATAATATTCCCGCGATTTGCTATAATATCCTAAATATTTCAAGACCTCCTGATAATATGAACTGATCTTTTCACCCCTCTGCAGAGAAATGAACTGAAATCCGCTTGCGCATGCGTACTATTTTGTTTTTGTTTTTAAAATGTATTTCTATTCAGTCAGTCATTTTTTCCCTTTGAAAATGAACGCGTGTGTGTTCGAAAGATCTCAGGGTTGCATTAAATAATACTTTTATATGTTTGTGTCACCTTTTAAGTAGTTATAGGTATATTATAAAGTTTATTAATACCAAGGTGAAAATTTCCTTCACGACACTAGGGTTTAATACAGTGTTTTGACTCTATTGAATTAGGTATATGCAAATAAAAAAAATCTATTAAATTCAAATCAGTGTTGTTTGCATATATGCAAAGCTGCGCACTAAAGGGTTAAGAGATATTTGATGTTAAAGTTGGTCAAAATCGTTCATTAAAAAAGTTTTATAGGAGCAAAAACTATGCATAAAAATTTAATCATTTTTAGATCATTTTATACATTAGAAGTTCTCGGTGTGCAGATTGCATTAATTTTTTTAATTTAACTAATTTTTTGAGGTTTTATTTCTATTTTAAAGTCAATTTTTCAGCATTTCGAGAGATATTTTTTACAACTTTAAGAACATGGTATTATTTTAAATTGTTGCTAAATTTTAAAACAGCGCAAAGAATAATATTTCCTTTAAATTAAAAAATTATTAACACGTGACTATTATAAACAGAAAAAACCTTTCAAATGAGAATTAAATGATTACGTATTAAAAGCAGGAAAATATTAATAATTACATCATAAAAACTATATTTACACGTGGATTTTAAAAGAGAAAGAAAATTGTAAGATAATAAATTCATTATATGCGCTAAAAGTCGTAAATGGACAAAATTACGTCATATTTAAAATTGCCAAACCATAATATTGCCAAACATTTTAAATTTAAAAATATATTTGCGCGAGACATTTTTTTCATATTTTGAGATAATCTTTTTAAACTATTGTTGCGAATTCTCAGATAGCGCAAATAATATTTCCTTTCTAACAGCAAAAGTATTTTCGCATGAATATTAAAAAGAGAAAGAAAATTTTGGTGAAAATTACGTCAGATTTAAAACGATACATTTAAAAAGTCGTATTTAAAAAAACTTTCTTATAGCGTTGTTAAAAAATACTGGGATACAAAGACTCTGTTTACTTAATTCAGTTTATATTAGCTTGTTTTCACATGTTTTATTGATCTGATTCAATCAAAGACGAAAACAACCCATTAACAGGGAGATCGACACCAGTGGCGTAGCCAGGATTTCGTTTCGGGGCAGGTGTGTGGGGGGGGTCCAGAATTTTTCCTTCAGGTTATATATATATAGTAAAACCTGTCAAGATAAAATCGTAAATATTGCTGAAATTTTCCGTTTTATACAGGTTTTTGTGTTATCAGGTGTATTTGTATAGTATTCTTTTCCGTAGCACTATGGAACATTTCTGTTTAAGACACAATTCCGTTATAGGCAGGTTCCATTTTTACAATTTCTGTGTATTTATATAAATATACTTATTTATGTCATATGAATAGAATAAAACTTGTCAAAATAGTAATTGTCTATAACAGAATCCTGCCTTTAACGGAATCGTTACATGGTCTTAATATGAACTGCGATACAATTAAATTTGCTGAACCCGTGTCTGAAAGGGGATTTTCATCGTTCTTTGGTGAAACATAGTGAAGCCTGTGAAAGCGGAATCTTTCTATAACGGAATCCTGTCTCAAACGGAAGAGCTTCAGAATCCCTGCGAAACGAACAATAGATCTTATTGAGGTAGTGTACCTTAGAAGCATAATTAATTACACTTTTTTTTATGGAAGCCTGTCTAAAATGGAGATTTTACCAGTCTTTTGCAATCTTTTCTTGACTGTGTATGTATAACAGAAGTATTTCGAGTAATTTTAAGAATTTTGGTATATCCTTATTTAATTTCTTAATTTAAAAAAAAGCATGGATAAAAAATGTAAGGCCAATCTCTATAACTGCAACTAACAATACATTGAAGTTACATTAATATTTAGCAATGAAACAGATTCACTATGATGTAAAAAGCTGTACGCATACTGAAGAGTTAAATTTAATTAACCCATTCGCTGTCATCCACGAGTATACTCGTGGCTTTAATTTATTAAATACTTTGTCACCACTATTTTAGAATTAAAAAAATTGCCTCATTTATTGGCAGAAATTTCGCTGTATTAGTAAAGCGAAATTTACCTTTTTGAATTTGTGGTAGCAAACGACTTTTAACAAAAAATTTGAAAATTCTTACTTTATAGTTTTGGCAGCGATCAGCGAATGGGTTAAATCAAGTTTCATATTACATAACTTTTGTCTACAATAAAGTTAGGATCAAGTGGTTAAGTTTAAAACAGCAATTTCCATGTTTAATTTCTTTCCATTGAATTAAGAACTTTTGCTGTAATAGATATTGGATAAAGATTTCACATAAGTGTCAGTTGCATGAGCCGTTCATGCGATCCGCCGCGCTCCCCATGGGAGTTTTTGAGATAACCCAGATAGCATGAACATTAGCAGCAAGTTTGATTTTTTCTGATATTATCTTGCCGTGACAAATTTGAATCGAGAAATTCGCAGCAAATCTCCCACAAGGTATACTATATCACCCACTTGCACGAGTAGTTTGTTGTGAAACTGATGCAAGACTATCTTTAATTCACGAAAGTGACTAAAGCAAAAAATCCATCTGCTGAGATAATAGACAATCAGCACATACGCAGAAATTGCAGAAATTTTATTCGGTAGGCACCGCTTTTTCTAAACGCTATACCTATTAAATACCAAAAAATGCTCGAAATGAAAAGTACAAATATTACCTAAATTTGTTTATGGCCATAAAGCCGATGCATGCACCTTCTGACGGCGCTTTCGCATCAATAGACTTGATCAGGTCTATGGACCCATTCAAAGGGGTTAAACTTACAATGTGACATGGAAAGATTACTACTCTGCAGTAAGTTTCTAGTATTTTTGATTACTTGTTTGTCGTTAGTTTGCAATAAATTTGATACAGTATGAATTTAACTTGCACGACAAGTTAGCTGCAAGTTCAAAGTGTGGTGACTTCGGTGTTTGAGTTATCTTGCTGCAATCTTGTTATGAATTTTCAGTCTTGTCATGCTGAGTTTACTGCAACTTCGCAGGTTTTCAAAGCAAGACTGTTGCAAATTTTCTGCAAACTAACAATACTATGTGGGAAGGTTTTAACTTTAAGAAAAAGATCTTGCATTTTCAGCTACAGAAACTAGTAATGTAAGAAGCAAACACATCAAATATAGTTCATGCTGGAAAAAGCAGTATTGTTACAATTGTCTTATTCAGCCATAATTCTTTTGTGTTTCCATGTTTCATGTCTCGCCACTTTTGATACCATATTCTATCTAATAGTTGCTTCCGATATCTGGTCGTCTTTAAGGAAGTTAAATTTTTGTAATAAGTTTATTTGTGATGGATTAGCACTTTTTTGGAAGTATTAGAATGTGTAAAAAGTGGTTCATGGTGGTATCTGTTTTGTATTTCCCAGCCAATTTATTTTAGATGGTTCGAAACAGTTTTAGAATATTCTCCAAGTTCAGCAGTAAGCCTCGGACGGGTCGGATTTATGCAGCTCTGGAAGGGACACTTAGGAGTTCCGTTGAATGGGGTAGCGCCCTTCTAGACCATTAATAATCATAAAATTCCGAATCTTCCGATTGCACCCTTAAACAGCTTGACAGGAGGATCAAGAACCTCATCTCTATATATTTCACATTCACAGTTGCATTGGTAAAAATGTGTCGGTCACTGCGGCCATTCAAAATGACGTCCGTCCATACCATGATTCCACGACCTTTTTATCGATGCCTTTCACTGATGTTTCCAGCCTTATTGCGTGTGATTTTCTCCCTCCATATGGTAAAACGTCTGTAGTAACTCTCTCAACAACATCGGGATTCATCGGTAAAGAGAACTCAGCTCCAGTCCGTGGTACTCCAATGACGATGATCTCTGCACCACTTTAACCGGGCACATTTCGCTACCGGAGTTAGTGGAACACAAATCATGGGTTTCCTTACATGCAGCCTGTCACTCACAGTAAACCAGGATAGTCGAGTTCTTGTTGCTGCAGCAAACTCCCTGTAATCTGAATTGACGTCAATTGCCTATTTCTTTTAGCAATCGTTGGCAAATTACAGTCCTGAGAGCCTATTGTGGTGCGTTTTCTACCTTGACCTGGTTGTTTGTGGACATTATACCAGTGTCTTTAAACCGTTTCCAGATTCTTGACATGACGCTTTTGGCTATTTTTAAGTCTTTACAAACCCCTAAGAGTGTCTGTCCTGCTTCTATTCTCCCTATCACACGCAATTTCTCAAAATCGGTCAAGTGTCTTTTGGACGACATATTCCACCTACTAGAAGCGAAAGTTTTACCTAATTACACGTACAATCCTTAAAATTAGACTTCAAATTACTCACGTGCGCTCCTTTTCACACGTGAACCGAAAGAACGGGCTGAGGCGGAAAAATTTGCATATATTTCTGTAGCGAATGTTAATCCCATTGGACTACGTGATAACGTTGACATTGAGTTACTTTTCTGGAAGTTCACTTAATAGAATTAACATAAAGCACCTTTTTATGGTTGTTCCTTTAATTTTTCTCGCCAGTGCATTTTGAAAGTGGTAACAAATAACCAGACCAAAAATAAAGTTACTTTTATTAATTGCCGGCAGCAGATTTAAAGTAACTGTTAATATTGTCCGTTATAAAGTGAACAAAGATAAGGGTCACGAAACTCAACCCATATACCCTTATTGCGTTCATATAAACTCGTTCTTTCCCATAAGTGTCAACAACAGAACCCCATCGAAGTCCAAGATAAAGAAGTTTCACGTTTAGTCTAGTTACAGTAAATTTATGTAAACGGAATAGCAGGTATACTTGTATAGTTATCTTTCCGTCTCGGGACATTAAAATGTTTTTGTTTATTCACATTTATTTGTTTATTTAAGATTCCGTGTTTTCAGAAAACCTTCCAAGAAGGATTCACAATTGGAACAAGTTTCATTTCAAACGTTAGCAAGCACAAATATATAGTGTTGTTTTCGTTTTTGTTGTTTATAGTGTTGTTTTCCTGTAATAGATTTATGCTCTTCAGAGGTGGTGTTATAGCAGCGGTTTCCAACCTGAGGTAGCGTACCCCTGAGGGTACGTAGCGGGTCTGCAGCAGGTATGTCAAAATAATATCTGTAATGGCGGAAGTCACAAAAATGTTAGGAATATCAATGTAATTTGCATCGATTTATTATATGGTTGTGATAAGAAGATTGCTAATGAAAAAAAGCATGTTTACGTAATCTTCTTGAGTGGAGGGGGGTGGGGAAGGGGCGTGCTTATGAGAAATGGGGGTACTCCGAAATGAAAAAGTCCTTCCGGCCAGTGCCGGGAGGAAGAGGTAGCTTTCATATTCCTTATTTTAAAAAAGCCAACTTATATTATTCAAACACACGAAGCTCAATTAAGTGGAAACCAAATGTAGGAGATTCAATACTAATTTTTATCAATACTAAATCATTATGAATGAGAATTTCGCAAAATTAGTCAGCTTTATCCAAGCTGCTTTTATTTAAAGTAACTTATATTTCGCTGCCAAATTCGGCGATTTCTTAAAGTGCCTGCCATTTTAAGACAACATGGTGGATGAGGCTAACCAGTGAACTTGGTCGACACATTAGTAATTGCTGTGCACATGATCATTCACACCGGAATCGGTTGATACATGCAAGTGCTGTCGCAGGCAAAAAATCAGATTTTTTAAAATGTCACCCACGTTAGAAATTGAAACTGCTATATCTGAGCCATTTTTTAAGATAAAGACAAACAAAAACTGCTCCTGAATCCTTATATCAAGGTCAAATACTTAAGAAAGAAACCTTTTTCAATTTCTAAATTTTTTGCACCTCACTTTAAATATATATATTTTTAATTTAATGGCCGCCATTTTGAAACAAGATGGCTGATGAAGCTGGCCAGCGAACTTGGTCGAGATATTGATGTATACTATCCACATGCCGTCTTCCATCGAAATTGGCGAATATGTGTGGTATCGCGAGACAAATACAAGATTGTTTCAAAGTGTTAGCCATGATAGAAATTCAAAGTGCTATAATTCAACCACTTTTTAAGATATAAACAAAAGAACAAATTTTCAGAAACAAAAACTGCTCCAGAATCTTTGTATCAAGGCCAAACACATAAAACAAAATCTTTTTCATTTTCCAATTTTTTAATACCTCATTTTAAATTTTAAATTACATTTTTTTTTTAAATGGCAACCCTTTTGAAACAAGATGGCGAAAGAAGCTGGCCAACAAACTCGGTCGAAACATTGGTATGTACTATGTACAGACCAAGTTACATTCAAATCGGTTCATAAATACGCCTGTTATCGCGTGACAAAAATCAGGGCGTTTCAAAATGTCAGCCACGCTAGAAATTCAAAATGCTATAACTCAGCCATTTTTTAAGATATAGACGAAACAAAAACTGCTCCCGAATCTTTTTATCGAGGTAAAACACATAAGAAAAAAATATTTTTTCAATTTTCAATTTTTTGGTACCACATTTCAAATTTAAATTTTTCTTAAAATTTTAAATGGCCGCCATTTTTAAACAAAATGGCGGATGAAGCTGGACAACGAACTCGGTCGAGACATTGGTCTGTACTATGTATAAACGAAGTTACATTCAAATCGGTTCATAAATACGCCTTTTATCGCGTGACAAATTTCAGGACGTTTCAAAATGTCAGCTTCGCTAGAAATTCAAAATGCTATAACTCAGCCATTTTTTAAGATATAGACGAAACAAAACCTGCTACGAAGTCTTTGTATAAAGGTCAAATACATAAGAAAAAAATATTTTTCCATTTTCAATTTTTTGGTACCACATTTTAAATTTTAAATTTTTTTTAAATTTTTAAATGGCCGCCATTTTGAAACAAAATGGCGGATGAAGCTGGCCAACGAACTCAGTCGAGACATTGGTATGTACTATGTACACACCGAATTACATCCAAATCGGTTCATAAATACGAGAGTTACAGTGTGACATAAGTCAGATATATATATATATATATATATATATATATATATATATATATATATTGATATATATATATATATATATATATATATATCAATTTTGAACGGAGGGTGGTTTCGGGGTCTGGGGGTCATGATCGATGAAAATATACCAAAATTTTTTGAAATCGCTTTCCTCCGAACGGCTGCAATAGGTAGCTTTTTGTAAAGAAAGCTACCTAAAACCTAAGAAAGAGTACGTGAAAGAAAAAAGTTTCGGAAGTGAGTACGATTTAGCAGTTTTAAGGGATACTGTAAAAACGGAAAGTAGTTATAACGGATATCTGCCTAAAACGGAAAAGCTCATAGTCCCGAAGAAAGACATACCTTTGAATTATGCCTTCTAATACGAACACCTCTCTAAAGCGGAATATTTTATAGATCCTTTGTGATTGTGCCTTAGAAGTTTTTACTATTGTATTTGTATCCATGATTCAGTAAATCAGGTCTACTTTCGGGGGGGGGGGGGGGGGCGGACCCCCTGGACCCCCCTTGGCTACGCCACTGAGCCACTGTTTTTTTTTTAATTATACTTCATTCTTCGAAATTTTTTTAAAGCCGATCAAATTAGCTTGCTTTTAGAGTTTGCGGTGTCTGAACAGGGGTTGGCGACCGTAGCTCGTAAGGGGCAGAGCCCCCTAGTTTAATTGAAACTTCTAATAGATTTTTTAACATTTAATATATTTTACCTCAAACTGTTAGATAGCCAAAATTATCGTTGTGGTGAACGTTTGGGCCCACCAGCTAAGAAAATAGCCGTGATGCTATATTAACAGTAAAACAATTTTTGTGGATGGCAGTGGAGCAGAGATATTTAACTAAGCGATGATCAAATTATACGTTTAAACAGTGAAAGAATGAGAGGTGTAATTCTATCCTAAAGCAATTTTCTTTAATTATTACTCTTTAAAGTTCTTAATTATTTTTAGAGTTCCGTACTTAAAAAGTAAAAACGGAACCATTATAAGATCACTCCTGTGTCTGTCTGTCCGTCTGTCACAGCCATTTTACTTGTAAACTATGGAATGTGGAAAATTCAAATTGGGGGAAGTAATAAAGACTAATGACCGACATATTTACAGATTATTAAACATTGACAAATTTATTTATGAAAAATGTAGAGGGGCTAATTAAGCTACTTGACAAAAAAATATCTTCTTTGTATATCGTATAAGGTATCGTGTGAAAGCTTTCGTAACGCTGAACTCAAAAATGCATTTTTTTTTTAATTTTAGGAATTATAGTTGCAGAGATTTCGTTGAAAATGTAGTGCAAAAATATGTCCCCACTCCTCCCATCTATTTCCGAATCTACTCAAACTAAAATTATGAAAAAATTAGAGGTATTAGACATTGAATTAAACATTGCAGGAAAATTACCCTAGCGAATTACCCTAGGGGCCTGCGATTACCCTAGGTCACATAGTTTTTGAGAAAAGCGCAATTTTCCGTTAAACACAAATTTCGATTTGTGGGCATCCAGCAAAAGTGTTGAGGAACTCTGGTGGTACCTTTCGTAGCAGAAGTATAAAAGCATTGTTGATACAGATTTTCGGAAAAAATCGTCTGTAATTAACCGAGATATTAACCCTTAAAGACACGGGTGGTTTGGCCGCACATAATGATAGGGGCGGCGCATTCTGTGTACCATCGGCTTTTAAAGCGTAGATACCAACTTTAATGATACATTTGTGTAAGGTAATGCCCAGTAGCAGTATAAAAGCAATAAACGTCAAATTGTTAAAAACAGACTAATTTACTTAGAATTAATCACATAAATACTATGGGATTCGCGACTAGTTTGCATTGGGTGGATCTCTCAATACGCCTCCCATGTCTTTAAAAGTTAACTAAAAACCTATCTGGAAAAACCCGGCACGGAATAAGGCAGCGTTGCAATTTTGCGACCTCCTTTCGAAGCGCGCTTAGTACAATGCCAAGTTTAAACTTTGAACAAGGGTTTTGTTTTAGATAAACTGTAAAGAGAAAAGATTACTACTACGCTGAATTTAATTTTATGAAATGCCAAATGAAATTTAAATATGCACTGCATTTATTGTCAGTGCCGAATTAAGTTCATAATGAACATATTAGGACAAGATTAAAAAAAGAGTTATAACAGGAAAGCAATATTTGATATTATTTAGTCTTCATATATCTCTTTGAACTTTTACGGTATACCCATCTATACTTTTATAGTACATACAGCTATACCCAACCCTACGTTGTATAGTTTTTTGCAAAATCTTATTATTATTTTAACAACGATTTTTTTTAATAATTCACATATTTATTGTACGGAACCCTCAGAGCGCGAGTATAACTAACACTTGACCGTTTATTTATTCTAGTCTCCGACACCCGTTAAACCTTTCCGGAGCTGAGTAATTATGTTTGTAAAATGGTAAAAAGATTCACTGACACCAGGATTTACAAAAGAATTTATTAGAAAATAGATATTTACTTATTTTCCCGTACGTTATAAAAGGAAAATTTTATTTAAATATTGTGGGTGCTAGAAAACTTTAAATTAAGTGTCGTTTTTTGTGGACACCGCCCCCGAAAGAGTAAATACCCAGTTAACATCACCTGTAAATGTACTTCTACCTTTATAACAGTGCACCTGGTGAAAAACAAACGTATTCTGTCTACTTTAATGCACTTTCCCGTTTCCTGGAAATGTCATTAAACATAAATAACAACTACAATACTAATACTACAATTATAATATTATTAAAAGTAAAAGATAAATAGAATGTTTTTAAAAATAAAATAAAATAAGCTTTTTCGAATCTATTTATTAGTTATGATTAAATAAATGCTAAAAAAAGTTAAATTAATGCAATTAATATAATAATTTTTATCGTGTTCAAAAAAAAAATATTTCAAAAGTCGAGTTTTTTCTGCAAGTTTTAAAACACTACTGCCATTTATATTTTAATTAATTAATTAATTAATTAATTAAAAATAATTTTAATTTTAGGTAGATTTCGTATGAAATACCACCACCTATTGGGATCACTCCTATGTTGGAATTTCGGAAAATGTTTTGCAGATCTGCACCGATCATGGCCCTTAGAACCCAAAACCACCCCCCAGTTAAAAACTATATATATCTATATATATATACTAGGGGGCTCTGCCCCCTACGAGCTACGCTCGTCAACCCCCGTTCAGACACCGTGGACTCTAAAAGTACGCTAATTTCATCGGCTTTAAAAAGATTTCAGAAGATTGAATTATAATTTAAAAAACAGTGGCGATCTCCCTATAAACGGATTTCTATTCATTTCTCTTTGATTGGGGAATTTTAAGGCCAAATCCGCTGCGGTACTACTTGATTATCCCGTCGTCCAATTTCGCCAAATTATATAAATCGCCAAACCACTCGCCAAATTATACAAATTGACATAATTTTTATTTTAAATAACGAAAGAACAAATAAATTAGTGCAACATTAATAAAAATACAAATAAATCGTCGAAATAAGAATAACTTGATGACGTAGACACGTGTAACTTGCTTAAAGTCAAGTTAATGTGACATTTACGATCAACCATTATTGGCATTTAATCTTATAATTTGGCGAATGATAGATTTTTGGTCGGCGGGATAACTATAAGTAGTACCAAAGATACAATCGCTGTTTTCGTCTTTGATAAAGTAAAATAAGTTAAACATTTCAAAATAAGCTAGTATAAAAGGAATTAAGTAAACAGAGTCTTTGTCTCCCGATATTTTTTAACAAAGCGAAAAGAAAGTTCTTTTAAATAAGACATTTTAAATTTATCGTTTTTAATCTGCCGTAATTTTGACCAAACTATTCTTTCTCTTTTTAATAGTCACGTGAAAATACTTTTGTTAGAAATGAAATATTATTTGCGCTTTCCTAACAAAAATAGTTGAAAAATATCCTCTCAAAATATCAAATAATCTAGCGCAATTTCTAAATTTAAACTGTTTTGCAATATTATTTTGTGTTCATTTTATGTAATAACTGTAATGTAACGTAAATATGACGTAATTTCTTCTATTTAAGGCTTCTAACGCATGTTAATGAATTTATTATTTTACAATTTCCTTTCTCTCTTAAAATTCACGTGCAAATATAGTTTTTATGGCGTAATTTTTAATAAGTTCCTGATTTTTGTACATAATTATTTAATTCTAATTCCAAATGTTTTTGTCTGTTTATAATAGTCACGTGTAAATAAATTTTTAATTTATTTACACGTATAAATATTTTTTTTTTATTTGAAGCAAACATTATTGTTTGCGCTGTTTATACAGTTGGCAACAGTTTAATTTAATATCACTTTCTAAAATATGTAAAAAATATCTCTAGAAATACTGTAATTTGAATTTAAAATAGAAATAAAACCTCAAAAAATGAGTCAAATTAAAAAAAGAAACACAGTCTGCACACCGGAAACTTCAAACGTATAAAATGATCTAAAAATGATTAAATTCCCATGAATAGTTTTTGCTCCTATAAAACTTTTTTAGTGGAACGATTTTGTCCAACTTTGGCATTAAATATCTCTT
Organism: Maratus speciosus; assembly: GCA_963932465.1. Classification (NCBI taxonomy): domain Eukaryota; kingdom Metazoa; phylum Arthropoda; class Arachnida; order Araneae; family Salticidae; genus Maratus; species Maratus speciosus. Next base: position 629,211,839 of record OZ010786.1, read on the forward strand.
TAAATAATTCTTCGATTTGAAAACTGTCTGCATCAGCGTGTTTATCAAACATTTCTGTATAATACTACCGCTTTTCATATTTTTGTATGCATTATTTTTCTTAATATTAACGAAGAAAGACCTTCGGTCACAAAAAATTCAAAACCGGCGGCGGCGGTGACAGCGGTAGTTATTTTTTTTTTAGAATAGAGAGATATATTACTTTTTTATGGACACGATAACTTCCATAATTCTGCACAAATCTTTTCCAAACTGATACATAAAATCAAGGGCATAAAATCTCGATTAAGTTCGTTAATGGACAAAATCGGACAAAGGAGGTAGAAATAGGGAGGGGTTTTGTGAAAAACGAAAAAACCCTATAACTTCTTAGTTATAATACATATCGACTCCGTTTAAAGTTATTATTACTTCTGACAGTGGGCCCAAAATTTATGCATGACAGATTTTTGATAAAACTAAAAATGGGGTCAAGGGGCGCAAAAAATAGGGTTTTTGGGAGAAAAAAATTCATAACTTTGTCAATTCTCACGATATCAAATCCAATTAAATTTATTATATATCTTCTTAGTATTATCTGAAACTTTTACATTGAGAAGTTTTTGATAGGACCAATTCTTACAGCAAAAACAAATTAAAAATACATAGAGATTAAAGAAAAAAATATGTTATGGATGTATTCAAATCCGAACTGCTTATTTTCTGATTCATTTTTAAATTCATTTTTGATTTCAAACGCATCCAATTGGTAGGTTTTCTTGTTCAGAAACTATATAATGTGCCGTAATTGTCTATTTTTTGATAAAGGCAGAATATATTTTAAAAAATGATGTCAAAGTGGGCATTTTGAACCGAATTTTTCGAAGCGATTGTGTTGGAAACGAAAAATAGGGTCCTACTGAAAAAATAATTGTTTATAAATCAAGTTCTAAATAATTGAACGAAAAATAAAAACCTAGGTCGCTTATAAATCTCTTCAAAAATCACTTCAGCAAGTTTCATATTTTTCCTTTTAAAAATGAATCTGAAAATGTGTCAGAAAATTTTGAGTTGCTGAGCATGGAAAAATATTTCTTGAATACTGCCTTAACATGATTCTGATAAAACCAGCTCTTATAAAAAATGAAATTAAAAACTCGTCAAAAGCGGTCAGATAAAATTGTTAAAGTGGGTTTATCTCTAATCATGATTTAGTTTTTGTTGGTGAAATTAGTACTTAACTTCGAAATCTACCTGGGCCTGTAGGCCGAGCCGGCAGAGATTTTTTTAAATTTCATATTTTCAATTTTAAGAAAACACTATTTTTCATTTTGACTCACTTGAACCTCGGCGTGTAGCGTTCCGTGGTACCTCTGAATGGTGTCATTTGAAACCAATAAAACAACAAGAACGAAAATTACTCATTATGCATGGATTAGGAAACAATTTCCAACATTAGTAGAATATTATTAAAAAATTTCATTTTTCCGTACAATGAAATCAGATATCTAAATAACGCAATTAAAGTAAAAACACGCAACTCAGTAAAAATCCATTGCAGCAGCAATTTCTCTCCATATCCTGTAATGTCTGCAAATTCTTTTGAGAAGCCGTGTATATAACCTATAGAATTTATGCATACTATGTAATACAGTGAAACCTCCCTGTGCGACCACCTCCATTAAGCGACCACCTCCCTGAACGACCATTTTTTCATGGAACGAAATTTATTCCCATAGGCTCAATACTAATTTTACCTTCATTCAGAGACCATCCAAGTTGAACTTCCCCCTATGAGCGACCCATTTCTTTGAAGAAAATGAAACAAATTCCGTTTTTTCCTGGTCGCTTGAAGAAGGTTTTATTAGAAAAATAATTCCGGCGAGCGCATTATTCGTCAAACTTCTAAACTAAGTTTAGAAATTTTTTTTTAATTTCGGTAACTTTTAAGTGTTTAAACCCCCCTTTGTGTCTTTTTAGGCAATGAATTTAACTCTGATGACACATTAAGAATGACGGTCAATAAACTCCCCTGCCCTATTCTGTTAGGAAACTCTCAAAGAAATAGATAAATTAATGAAATCGTCATTATTTGTCACGTCAAAAGAAAAAAAATATGCATTTATTTACTGAACTTCGAAAGGACTTGGAAATAAAAGTTATAAAAGATATAACCGTAAAATCAAAGCAAACGTTAAAGTATTCATTTTTTAAACTCAGCAGTCATTAACTTATGTAATTAACTTTTGTTTTGATTCTTAAATTTTCATATTTTTTCCTAATGTGAAAAATAAATTTTAGTAACATTAATTGTTACCTTTTTCAACAATTAAAATCTTGATTTAAACATGACCACCTCTCGGAGCGACCACTTTTTATTGGAACGGAGCATGGTCGCTTTAGGGAGGTTTTACTGTACACTAAAAATTAGTTAAGTTTAATAATGCATACCACATTGGAAAACCCACTTCCAATTAATGATACTAGACTGGTCATATAACTGAATTCTTTTGCGCGTCCCTGTGAATGAACGATAAATGCTACACACACTATAATCTATTGAAAACGCGTTGTAGTGCACTTTAGTACTCCTCTTTAATTTCAATATATTTGAAATATTATAAATAGAGACCGACCGATAGTTCGGTTTCGTTTCCGGCTCAAAATCAGAGTTTCGGCGAAAATGCTATCGGAAATTCGGCCTGACCGAAACTATCTGTATTCCAAAAATCAGGTTTATTTCTTCGGAAATTTTCAACATGGTTCATTGATTTGAACTGTACCGGTTCCAATGAGACACCCTTTACTTATTGCTATGAACTTCACTGTTTATAATTATCAATCATCGCTGACTCGAGACGTGAGTGCAGATTATAAAGCAAGTCATGCATACATGACTAAATTTTGAAGACTCTTTTCACGTGCTCATTAAAAGCTGCAGACCTAACAGTAACAGAAAATTTTAGTTTGAAACCGCAGAAGTGTTTCGAATACTCTTAGAGAAAGTTCTGGTATAACAGAGGATCATTTATAGAAATCATTTTAAATATAAATCGAGGTATGTATACCTAAAATATTTTTTTATGAGATGAAATTCGTATAATTAGAAAATCATTCTGTGTCGTTGATAAATTAATTAGATTTTATTTTATATGAGGCATAGGGAGCCAACTTGGGCCACACGTATAATTGATTAATAATTAAGTATGTTTAATAAACACGTTAAATTAATTAATTAAATAATTTTACTATTATTATTATTATTATTATTATTATATTATTATTATTTTTCTGTAAGAGTTGGTCCTATCAAAAACTTTTCAGTATAAAAGTTGTAGATAATATTAAGAAGCTATATAATAAATTTAAGTGGATTTGATATCTTGTGAATTGACGAAGTTGTGAATTTTTTCTTCTTAAAAAGCTGTTTTTTGGGCCCCTTGAGCCCATTTTTAATGATATCAAAAATCTGTCATACATAAATTTTTGGCTCTTTTCGTAGAAGTAATAATAACTTTAAACTGATTTGATATGTATCATAATTAAAAAGTTACGGGATTTTTTCTGTTTTCACAAACACCCTCCCCGTTTCCAACCCCTTGGTCTGATTTTGCCCATAAATGAACTTGACCATAATTTTCTGCCCCTTGATTTTATGTATCAATTCGGAAGAGATTTGTGCAGAATTATGGAAGTTATCGTATCCATAAGAAAGCAATATATACTATATACATATATGTATATAGATAGATAAAGTTTTGAACTGGGGGTGGTTTGGGGTTCTTGGGAACCAAGATCGGCGTAGATACGCAAAATTTTTTCAGAAATTCCAAGATAGGGGAGAATGTAATAGGTAGTATTTCTTACGAAATCTATCTAGTAAAATGCCCTGTACTATTTTCTCTCCTATGCCATATTGCAGCGGAATTCTTTTGCGTGTCCCTGTAAACAAGCAGATGTTCCACATTTCATTTTCGACACCGAACATTCTGTAGAAAATCTTAATAAAACATATAAAAATTACATGGCAATCTGGATATATTTACGAAAGTCAGAACATGGTCAGGCGGTCAGGCAAACCGAGTTCATAAATACTTTTCAACTATTTTGGTAAGTGTTAAAAATTACATAATAGCCAGAAACGCCGCCATGGGAGGGGGGGGGGTTATGGGGGGAGGGAGTCTCCGCTTCCAATATTTGTGAATTTGTGAAATTTGAGCTTAGAGTTGGGAAATTCTTGATTTTTGAAAGACCTTTTTTCTTTTTAAAGAAAAATAATAAAATAAATATGAATTTCTTATTGTTTTGGTGACTTCTTTTCTGAGAGCTGTAACTGTAAACAAGTTTAATAATCAAAAGAAATACACAAAAAAAGCCCTTGTGCTTTTTTTTTTTCATATCAAAGCAATGACAGACTCAGTCTGTCATTGTGTTTCTCTGTTCTATGAAAATATCATACATCCTCCGAACCTTAATTTCTCTACTCTTCTCTATCAATAGCTGACTCTAATCCGTATCGTTTATTTCCTCTAAAACTTTGTTCTTTTATCAACAATTTAAAAATAAAGTTGTGATTCTTATTAAAAATCACTGACATTATTTTCATATGAAAATCGATTATGATTCGCTCACAACAGAAGACAAAGGATTCACAAACCTTAAACAAAGGCTAGTTTATTAAAAATAAAAAGAAAATGGTCATTTCACGTTATACAGTACAGGCCGATTGATTACCCGCGGAATTGGGTGGCAAGGCCATCACGGATAACCCGAAAAAAACTGAAAATGGGGTGCAAACACGAAAAAAAAAAAAAAAAAAAAAAAAAAAAATTCAGCAAACTATGTTTTAGTGTACAAAAGACATAATGAAACTTTTAAAAGACATACATATGCACAGTAAAGCAGAAACCTTTGCTTTACGTCTAAATCACCAAAATAAAGAACAGTACATAAGAAACAATGCCATACACATTACACATTGTACAAAAAGAGTTGAGTTACACTTTTTTTTTTTTAAATCAGTCACTTGTTTTTGCTTCTTGCTTTGGAAACACCTTTTCTTTATTAAAAATTGTAAACTATTGTTTTTCTTTTAGTATGGAATGATTTTTATTTCGAAAATTAAGCTATTCTTGATATGCTCTCCTTGAATTTATCATAATAGTCTTATTTAATTGTTAAATATTTTATTTGCTGTGTTTATGTTTGGTTAATAAAATCAAGAAAAGACATCAAGCCTTTATATCTGATATTTCAAACATGGCAAACGAATCTAGAAATATTCTTCTATTACTTTCGAATACATGAATTTTTCTGTTTATATTTATTAGTAGGGCTTATTGTATTTTCCTTGCTGTTGGTTCGAATTAGAAAAAAAAAATCGCTTCGCGGATCATCCGTTTGCGGATAATCGGGGCTTTACTGTATCTCTAAAAATAAAAAATGAAATAAACGTTCCAATAAAAAAATATCCTACGGTCACAAACGAAAATCGGACAACAAATTAGTCATGTGTCTTCCGATTGGCGTTATAGTAATAGATCGTTGCCAGAGTGGTTATAAAAGTTCTTAACAGTTGCCACCAATGCCACACATAAATCTGCAAATATCACAAATTTTCTTTTAAAATAGCATTTCTATTCTAATATTAGAAAAGAAAAACACGATGTCACTTTCCCCTTCATTTTGATCTCAAATTGCATTAAAATAAGTTGAGATGAAATAACTAATTTTTTTATTATTATTATTAACTAGAAGTTATTTTTTTCTTTCTACGCATGAATAAACAAAACTTTCAGTTTCAGAAAGAATGAGTCCGAGTCTCCTTAACTATTCATTTTGCTAATGTTTATCTTATCTTCGATCTTTATTTTCATGCCGAATTATTCCAAGATAGGAAAATAGAAACTAATCTAGCTTTGGTTAGAATTATCTAAGTGATAGAGATGTATTTAAACTTTTATTACACAAAGCAATAATTAGAAATTATTAGAATTATGTTTTTAGTTTCAGTATTTTTCTTTGCAAAGGAATTTTTTTACGCATAAATATCATTATCACATAGCTGCCAACTCTTTCGCTTTTTTGTACCATAAAAATGTAATGGAAATTTCTGCCTTATTTAATTGGCTGATTACGGCAATTAAAAAAAAAAAATTATTATAAAATTTTTGTGGTACAAAAAAGCGTAAGATGTTGGAGATGTGTTATCATACATACATTGCACATATAATTGGAGTTGGAAATTAGTTTGTTTCAAGTTGGAAAATTTTTGAATCCCTCCCCCCCCGCCCCCCCCCCAAATAATTATCTGTCGCTACGCCCCTGGTCATAGCTGTCAAGCTCTTGGCCGAAATTTTTGCATTTTGAGAGTTTGTATTTTTAACAAAATGGAGAACTGACACATTTAACAGATAAGAAGTTCTTAAATTCTTAGTTATCACGGGCCATTTTTCACATTTCCTCTGACATCACAGACTCGCAGGATTTGAGATTGAAATTCTTTAGAAAAAAAAATAAATGATATATATGTATATATATCTAATAAAGATAAACAATAAAATCTCTCATCCCAAATCCACAAGAAACATCCCATTGCCGGGGTGATTATTGGTCAGATGTTTTTTTAATTTTATTAATATTATATATATTTTTTAAACAATAAAATTAATTAAGGCTATTTGGGATTACATTCGGTCTCTGTGAGCATTAAAGTTTTGTTTCACTTCAATTTCGTTACTGAGTTACATGGATCTTTATGAAAAGTGACCAATAATCACCCCACTCTGCCCTATCTCAAATTTACATGGATTGTGATCAGAGATTTTTCGGATTTTAAGTTTTCACATCACTTTTTTCATTTTCAAAAATATAGGTTTTATCCTATTAAAAAAACTAATTTCTATAAAACATAAAGAATTTCCCCATAAATTAAAAAGCAAAAAAAAAAAAAAAAAGCTCAATCAATAGAATAAAATAGACAATGAATGATGCATTGAAACAATTTCTTTATTTCAACTCCGCCTGTTCATACAAGCTCCTCCTATTACTTCTGCGTATTCAAACATTAGCTAGAATTTATTCAATTTAAAAAGACATTCTTAAAAATACCTTTTACTTAATTAAAAAAGTTTTGTCAATCATTTTGAAATTGTGTCATTTGTAAAATTAAATAATATTTTGTCACATAAAACTAGCAACTATAAATTTCTTTTGATTTTCTTTTTTTTTTTTTTTTTTGTTATATTTATTGTTATCTTTTTCCTTTTTTTTTCGTTTGTTCTTTTTCTTTTTAATACTGAAAATGAACATCATAAACAATATTCACTAAAATTCGATAAGACGGAATTGCACGAGACAGGAAAATATTTCTGTTTCAGATAGATTTCAGTCTTTACTTATAGATTTTTACCGTACTCCTTTCTTCGAGAAAAACATTTTTTTCTTTTAAGACCGGATTCCTTTATAAAGCTTTTTAACAGGTTTTAGTGAATTTCAGCGATTTGCTCCAGATAAACTACTGTATTTTTATATTCTCTCGTGCTCTTATTAAAGTATTAGTTTAAATACAGGATGATATTGAACTCATGAGAAAAAAAATTAAGGAGTGATGGCATCCGCCTAAGTTACAAACCCAAAACACTATACAGTGTATGGTCGTATCTCGAGCAGTGAAGCGCTACGATGCGTTTTCTAACTATGAAGAGAACCCAGTTTATTTATTTGCTGATTTTAATTATGCGGAACAGTGTGACTAAAACGCTAATATGGATTTAAATTATTTAAAAAAATCAAGTAAATATTATTATTGCATTGTTTGAACTTGAGAGAAGAGGGGAGTGGGAGATTTTAAATTGGACCAAATTTCCTTCAGAAAAATTGAGGGTGAATCGGAACTCATGGTCAAAACTTTAAAGGGTGATGAAATACACCGAAACAATCAATTTTCGTTAGACAATGCATGGGCGTATCGCCAGCGACGAACCTCTAAATGGCTTTAAACACATAAAGTTCGGGCTTTTCACACGCTCGTCATTTTTATAGTGGATTGCAAACGGGGTGGCTGGTTTTACTCATCAGGAAAAGGCGGTCATACATTTCATGTACGGCATTGCAGATGAGAATGCTCTGAAAGCCCAAATTGTCTAGTAAACAGCTCAAGAAAACTTTATTACTACTATTATTATTACAATTTTGTGAGTTTTCATAATTAAAAAATATAATTGGTTTTACAAGATGAATTTCCTTGCATTAACTTTGTTTTAATTTTTGATTAAATAGAAATGCTTAGGAAAAATTATGCATATTTAGCAAGAACAAATTAGGAAAAATACTCTAATAACTAGGATAATTAAAAAGTAATAAAGTAAACTTTTGTGAGGTAAGGATCAATATTAAGTCCTTCCACCGTTGCCAGTTCTCTGTCCCTTCAACCTTTGCAGCAGACGATATTTTCGACCAGGGGATTCCTAGCTTCCACTGCAGCATTAAGAATTACTGTCAAATTTAACGCATCAGTAGCACTGCGTCGTATTTTACGGATTACCGGTTTTTCTTATTTTTTCTCACCGCTTGACAGCAAGAAAAGTTAGTTTCGATCTTTCCGTGTTTATCTAAATCTGTAGTGACAAGCGAAGTATTTCTATCTGAACTTCTGTTCAAATAGAATAAGGTACAAAATAGATTGGACCAAATAGAATGCACCCCAAAAGGATGTTTTACAATTTAAACACATATAAAGAAGAAGAAGAATGAATGAAACTGATTGGCAGATACTTAAGTGCCAGAAGCCAGAGTATTTAAGATAACCGACTACTTTTTAACTTTTAAATATTTTTTATGTAAAATCCATCCTTAGTGTGTAACTGCGTTAACATGGGCGCATGTCCTCCAAGAAATTTTTATGTATTTCTGAAATATGTACGCCACAATCCTTTCCTGTTTTGCAAATAACCATTTTGCCGTTTATAATTTTTATAATGGGACTAGAGTTCTGCAAGGGAAGAAAGTTTTAGGCTCCGCCTGTATAAAAGCTATCATGGTTGGACTCACCCGGATATAAAACTAGAAGTCCAACTCGATCTCCTGTTCTTGTATTTATCGATAAGATGGGATAACTGATAACCTTAAAAACCTTTATCCCGATATCCTTTTAAAATAACTTCCCCCCCCCCTTCACAATGCAGTAGAAGTTCTTTAATCCGGCACGTTCCGGACCACAGCCGAACCGAATTAGCGATTTTGCAGGATTATCGAACGTCAATGCTTTTTTTTTTTTTTTTTGTGTGTGTGTGTGTTCACCTACATTATCAACGTGTGCAAATTGCATAAATATCTGACAAATACTGTTTTATATTTCGTCATTAATACTGTTTTATATTTCGTGTACATATAGGGCACTGTATATGTACATTACGTTGAACATGTAGCAAAAAATATATATTAATATAAACAATACAATTTTAAAAAGTGTCTGATATCATGTTGCTTCCACGATTCGGATTTCTTCTTCAAAAAATCGTTACCGATGATACACAGATTTATAAGTTTAGCAGCGTTCCAGCTTTTATTCGATTAGGCAAATTCTGTGAATATATCTAATGCATCAGAAGCCCTTTTCCAAGAGACTTTAGATTCATCTTTCACAGCTCATTTCTTCATCCGATTCCACCCCCTGAATCTGAGCTTCTTGTGTGTGCTTGCATCCTAGTGATCCGATTCAATACTTCAATAGTGGTCGTAGAAAAAAAAAAAAAAAACGCGGATTCGCGTATCGGATTATAGAATGTGCCGAACCATAGAATGCCGGATGAAAGAGCTTCTACTGTATCTCTATCGGACATATCGCAGTTTTTTCCTACTGGTTCTCTGAATAGGATGCAGACGATATTATATACATTTATTCCGACATGCATAGTTATCTATGACCCCCCCCCCCCCCATGAAAGAAATTTAAGTGTTTGAAGGTCATCTTGCGTTCATTGTTTAAACCAGTGGCGTGGCGTGAAAATTTTCGGTGGTCATCGCAATTATTTAAGTTTGTGGTGAAAAATTATTAACTCTAAAATTCAATGGTTGAATGTTCAAAAAAGAAACTTTAAATCTTACCTTCACTTATACATGAACTCCAAATGTTCTGCTAAAACTGGATCGTAGAGTTTTAAAAGCTTATTAAGAGTTTTAAAATATTGCTTGGTCATCGCAGCATCCAGCGATGACCGGACGCCACGCCACTGGTTTAAACGTACATAAACTTTGTTATATTTAGTTACATTTTAATTCAAAGAAATTTCAAAATTTACTCGTTTAAAAATTAGTGACGAAATCATTTCCTTCACAAGCATTTCACAAACTTTGACTTGCAAATTCGCGCCAACATGATATTCGACAAATTGTACGGAGTAGGCTTTGGCGGTAAAACTAAAAGTTTTTAATTTTATTCTGAGAAATCTATCGAGATTCCGTCACTAAATTTGATTGATATTTTATTGTATGCGTACGTAGATTGTTCAATTTTTTTTTTCAAATTATTTTTTCCTTTCTCTTTTTTAAGGAGATCGTCCTTGTGAATGAACAAAGCTACGTTGGTTTTCGTCCAACTTTAACCGACAGAGATCATTGGAAATTGATGCGGCTTCTGTAGTTAATCCATTTATGACAAGATCTTGAAATGGTATTGTAAACAAAAACAAGATTTCTTTTTTTTTTTTTTTAACGTGCTTAAATAAAGACATCGTAGTAGAGGGTTTGTGTTAGGAGAAAAATCTTATCCTAACCAAAATTTTAAGTGAGATGTTCAAAAATTTGAGTTAATTTAAATGGGATTCCTAACCAGGCCCGTACAAAGGGGGGGTGAACTGGTGCAAATTACAAGGGTCCAACTGCCTGGCTCCCATCCTGGTTTTTAAAAAAAAGAAAAAAAAAGGAAATACCAGAATAAGTAGACTTGTATTTTCATTGTGTTAAAATTTTAAATTAAAATAATTAATAAAATTTAAAAGTCAGAATTTGCTAGAATGTCTTTACATGCCGGGCTCAGAGCCCGTACTTTTTTCCATACATAAAATATTTTAAAGTTCATTTGATAGGGAGAAAGTTTTGAAATAGCTCCCCTGTTTTAATGATGCAGAAGATTTTAGACGCGCGAACAGGAAACAGGGGGAAAGTCTGGTAAGATCACAGGTTAAAGTTTCGTATTTTATTTCTTCATACTTTAAACTTTTCATTCAAAAATAATTGATGATTTCAATTAAAATTTAATTATATTTTCAATATTTAAAATTTTTATTTAGAATCTTTAGATGAATAAGTGTTAAAAATGCATCATCAAGTGCAATATTTTAAAAGAAAAATAATAAAATTCTAAGCAAAATACTACATAGGTTTTTTAGAGAAAGTACTATCTGGCAAATCCACTTTCTAACAGAGTAAAGCCTGTTTATAACGGTATCCTACTGTAAGCGGAAAACATCAAGATCCAGCACCCAAAAATATTATGCAATTATATCTTCTAATATGAAAACAACCTGTATAAAACGGAATTTTTCACAGGTCGTTTTCGTTTAGTTAGTTTTTATTGTATCATAATTATGCTGGAGGGCCCATATTGGGACTATTACCGGGGCCCGCAGTCTCATTGTAAGGCCCTGTTCTTAACTGATTTGCATCATTACCGCATAGCAGAGGATCAATCAGGCTTACTAAGGTTACAGAACGTACTGCTCGGTGTATACAACATAGTTGAAAATTTATTAATTAAAAACATATAAATAGATGTTTTACATCTAATATATATTTTAGATTTCTCACTAACAACACGACACCAGAAGTAATTTATATATAAAAAATATCAATTATGTTTACAAATAAGGTTTTGAAACTTATTAAAAGCGATACTTTTGCATTAGCCGCATGCCTGGAGGAAGAAATCGCCAAAAATTTTACAAATTAAATAAACTTTTTTAATTTTGATTATCTCTGTGTTTAAGCGCGTAGTTCGGTTATATCTGTTAAATTTGTGTTTATTTATATTATTCTTCTATTTACTTACTGGTAAAGTTTTAACCGGAAACAATTACTCAAATATTTAGATTGTTTTAAGTACAACCGTGCCAATCTTCAGCACGCGGGCTCCACGTGATAGAGAGAGATTTTTTATAAAATTCTTCCTTGAAAATTATTTTATAACCAATAAAATATCAGTAAATTGAGATACACTTTTCAAACTAACTGCACTTGAACTTGTACATTTTCTTTCCTTATTCGACATTATAAAATTTAAAGTTATTCGATGTTTAGAAGTTAATAAATTTGCAAAAAAGCAAAATTCATTATTTAGGTTGTTGCCATAGTCAATAGCCATCATTACTCAAGGACATGTTTTTAGGGTTCCGTACCTAAAAATTAAAAACAGAACTATTATAAGATCACTCCTGTGTCTGTCTGTTCGTCTGTCACGGCCATTTTACTCGTAAACTATGGAACGTAGAAAGTTCAAATTGGCTGAAGCATTTTAATGCTTTGCCCACTTATTTTGCTCAAGATTGCACAATACTTCTAAGAAAATTAAATTGATATGCTTCAATGTAAAACTAGTCGGATGTGGCAATCCCAAAACTTTCGTCTATCTCATACATGTTAATACTTCCTGAAAAAAGCAACATTATCAGCACCACCGGTTAGGTGATTTACAACAAAAATTTAATCATGAGCAACTTATGTCAACTTCCAATTGAATCTGAAGTTTGATAAAAATCCATACATTAGTTTTTGAGAGAGAACTATTGCAGAAATCGTAAAAAATTCTGCATAGCAGCGCCACCTGTTGGACGATTTACACCAAAAACTAACTGGGACCCATTTATGCCAGGAACTAACTGAATCTGGAGCTTGATGAAAATTCATGCATTAGTTCTTGAGATAGAACTATTGCGGAAATCGTGAAAAATGCAGCATAGCAGCGCCACCTGTTGTGTGATTTACACCAAAAACGAAACAGCACTAATTTATATCAGGGACTAACTGAATCTGAAGTTTGATGAAAATTCGCTCATTAGTTCTTGAGATAGAGCTATTGCGATAATCATGAATAATGATGCATAGCAGCGCCACCTGTTGGGAGATTTTCACCAAAAAAGTAACCAGCACTAAATTATATAAAGGACTAAAGGAATCTGAAGTTTTATGAAAATCCATGCATTAGTTCTTGAGCTATAGCTATTGCGGAAATCGTGAAAAAGGCAGAATAGCAGCGCCACCTGTTGGACGATTTACACTAAAAAGTAATCAGAGCCAGTTTATATCAAGGTCTAACTGAATCTAAAATTTTGTGAAATTCTGCTCAATAGTTGTTGAGATAGAATGCCCACAAAATTTTTGTCACATACAGACTCACAGGGTGACAAACAGACATTTTCTAAAAACCACCAAATCGTGTTCAGGAGCTTCTAAAACGTATAAATCCATCGAAAATCGGAAGTCGAAGTTTTTCACGAATCCAATACTTTCATCTTGTAAAGATAAAAGAAAGTAACTAGCTCTTAAGGTTCATAAATCTGGAATTGAAACAGTGTGCATCACTCCTTTTTCTTCTCTCTCGATAAGCAGGATATAACAAGAAGCTGCTTAGTAAGATTATACAATAGAACCTCGCTTTTACATTTTTATATGCACCAAAAAAGCTATAATTGTAAATAACTGAAGCAAATTAAAATCTATAACGTATATAAATAACTGTAAATAAATAGCAGAAAAGTAAAAGTTGGAAAAATATAAATATATGAAAATTTAATATATACGTTCATTTTGTCATAAATTGTAAGAAAACGTAAATTTGGAGAAACGTATAAACAAGGTTCTGCTACATTTATGTAGGCTATACGTTTGTAACTCTGAAATGTTTAAGACAGGGGCACACAATGTGAAAAAAAAAATGCAATTTAACAAATTACAACGACCATTTGGAAAAGGATTTTTTCAAAGACTAAAATTTAAGACATGAAAAATCGCACGGAGTTGATCATACATTACGTACGCCATGAATTAAACATTAATAGTGTTATTACACGTAAAAATTGCAAGCGACAAAAATCGCCTGCGACTCGTCACATTTCGTGAAACTTACGTATTATCCAAGCATTTCATTGGCTGTTCGGGAAAAGGCTTTTCCATCGTCAGATTTCTTGGAAATCTGACGACCAATTTTAAATGAAATTTCATTCTTAAACTTCTAAACATCCCACAATATTACTTTTTACACCGTCGTATAGAGAAAAAAAATGTACTTTTAAATGCAATTTGTTTGAAAGCTGTATCTCAATTTGTTTCTGAGCTATTAACTTTTTTTTTGTAGTTTTTATTACTTTTTTGTCATAGTGGCAACAGAAGTATCCATCTCTGTTGAAAGTAAAGGTTAGTGTATAGACCAATCAAAAAACGAATAAAATGCGGATTAAACCAATAAAACGTTTCAGATATGCTTTTGATTTCCTACCCTGACGAGGACAATAACCATTTTTCCAAATGGTTAAAAAAAAATTGGTCGGATATGTAAATTTGAACTTTGTTATGTCCGCAGACGATAGCCCCACCAGTGGCCGAGAGTTTCTGCTCTCTAAGCTGGTGTACAGGAGGTGCTAGGTTTGAACCCAATCGCGCCCGTCGGCCTAACCGTTCGGAGTTTTTGTGGTTTTCTTCGAACCTTTGATTTCCTTGCGTAAATACGGGTTAGGTTCCCTTAGAAAGACCCCCACGGAGGGCACTTCCCCCCTTAGGACCTATATCCCTCATGCTGATAACTGGCCGTCATAAACACAACTAGAGGTCTGCACGGGCCGGAATTTCCAGTCCCGGGCCGTACAAAAATCAGCGAAAACAGGCCCGGCCCGACTCAATTTCTGCAAAAAAAATTCTGTTTTTTCTCGACATACAATTAAGACACTTTTAATAATACTATATACATATTTATGGTAAAATTTTACAGTATATTTTAGATTACTATGTGTTCGCAAAACAGAAAACACACAATAGTGAACATTAACGATTACTAGTGTTTTAGTCATCGTCTCTACAGACGTTTCAAAATTCAAATAAGGATTCATTAAAAAATTAATGTAGTTTAGAATAAAGGGTTAAAAGCATGATAACTTTCGAAGCTGTATAATAAACAGTAGATTTGTGAAACTATTTCTCTCATTTTTAAGGCTTTTCTCAAATCCAAAGACACACATTTTCATTTCAAACATTTCGACACATTTATGAATTCATTTTTTTTCGGAAACGCGTAAGAATGGCAGGTATTCTTATTATGTAAATGCCGTTCTTTTTCTTAGATAAAAGCAATATATCTTTCAGAAAATATTGCCAAAGTTAGCGTTTTGAATCGAATTTCCGGAAGCGATAGCACAGGAAAGGAGAAAAACGTACAGTTACGTGCCAAGAATCTCTGTTATCTCTGTAAGTAATTTAAAAAAAATGGAAAAAACTATTCGATTCCAAATGTCTTCAATAGTCAGGCCTATCAATTTTATGTCTTTATAGCCAGGGCTTAATTTCTAACAAAAAAAGTACCGGATCCCTAATATTCTGCGGTACTAAAATCGTAGCGTCCCCCCTACCCCCCCCCCCCCCCCCCCCGCCATCACTCAAATCCTCATATTTATATTTCATACAGTATTTCTAAAAATTAAAGCATGCTTTTTTTCATTAGCAAAATAAAAAATAAATGAATATATCTGCATATATTTAACTGTCAACTATTCCACTTTTTAATGTATCACTCCTTCCGAATAGAAATCATTGCCTAATTTTAATGTTAATTAATCGCAGAATTCTGCAATTAAATAAGGTAAGGATTATGATTTGGAAATAGCGTTAACACGAAAAAGGGATTGTTCGCAGCCATGCATATATATATATATATAAATATATAATGGATGACTAGCTAGCAAAAACATTTATAAGAAAAGTTTTCAGAAAATCTTACTCGCCGTTTCATCTCCATCTCTTACGTGTGCGACACACTGCGTCACGTAAGTGTTTTATAGAAAAGAATGCAGAAACTTGGAGATGGGAGGGAAAGGAAAGGGTAGTTTAGGCTTCGGTTTTTCAGAATCGCTATTGCTCTGGGCTCCGGAGCCCTGTATTTATGAGCTACGGTGAATTCGGACCAATATTGAAATATTTACTAAAAACAGAGAAGTACCGGAGCTGAGCTCCGGTGGGCTCCGGCGCAAATTAAGCCCTGTTTATAGCTAAAAATGAGTCAGAAAATGTGTCTGAAAGTTTCGAATTGTTGAGCAGTGGATATGAGAACCACCTTAAAGTAAATTTTTAAAGATATTGTTAACAGAAGTTCATTATATCGCTATTCATATTTTTACAAAACATAATACCTGCCCTACACATCCTGAGAACGATTAAGACCAGTTCCACCCCCCCCCCCCCCCGGCACGAGTCTGCTGAAAAAATTAAACCCGGGATCAGACATCATGTAACTGTACGATGCCGATCTCTACGATGGACATGTTACATTTCTCTGTTGATGTTGTTAAACTCGCATCGACTCGTGACGCACAATTATACTTCTCGAGAAAGTAATATTCATTGAAAATGGCTCGTATTTTATCTGCTTCGCTTAAATTCTTATATCGGACCGATAGGCACGATTAATATTTTTATCGGCCCGGCCCTGCAGGCCCGTTCAATGTTTTTGCTGACCTGTCCCGTTTGAAAATTCGTCTTCATTTCTCCGGCCCGCGGGCCAGACTGAGTACGGACCTCGGGCCCAGCCCGGGCCCGTGCTGACTTCTAAACGCAACCAACAGCAGACGATAATTTGTGGCAACAATTGCAATTTAGCTATCGTTGAATAAATGTTGAAAAAGAAAATGGAGTTACGCGAGAGCATTATCGAGCTATGATTTTCTATGATTTTAAAGTGTGACTAAATCAAGAAGAATGTCTTCAACATCTGCAATTAGCATACAGAAATGAAGCTCCATCTCGAGCCACTGTACAGCTCATATTCAAAATATTAGAATAATTACTTTTTTTTACAAATTGAAAATATCGTTTGGTAACTTAATGTCTTTTAATGCAAATATGCAAACGTTATTTTTATTAAGAACTTATTGTTGATTAAACTTATTTATTATTTTAAAATTAATATAAATTTTGAAAAGATTAATTGAAAAAAAAAATTATTTTGAAAAGTCAAAATATTAGAATATTTATTCAAGTGGTTCAAAATATTAGAATATTTCACATTAATTCTCCTTCAATTATTACCAATTGATAACGGGTGGCATCACTGATTAAATTCAGACGATTTTAGGATTCTTTTTGCAGTTTGTTTGCTTTTTCATCTTAAAATAGGTCGTGTGAGTGATATTCCTGAATCTATTAAACTTCGTATGGTTGATTTGTATCGGCACGGTAAAAATCAATGTTATATAGCGAATTATTTACATTGTTCGCAATCGAGCGTTAGTAAAATACTAACACAGTATTCAAAAAATGGAAAATTTCAAAATAATCGCCGAAATTGCGGTCGAAAACCAAAAACATCTGCTAGAGATGACAGGAAATTGAAGCGTATAGTTAAGAAAGACCGTTTTAAAAGTGTGCGATTCTTGCACCGAAAATGGAAAGAAGAAGGATTTGAAGTTTCAACATCGACAACATTAAGACGTCTCCATAAATTTAAGTTTGAATCTCGTGTACCGAAAACAAAACCTCCCATAACTGCAAAACAAAAGCGTATAAGATTGAATTGATATAAATCAAGACGTTTATGGAGCGAAGAAGATTGTAAAAATATGTTATTTAGTGATGAAAGTATGTTTTGTTTTTCATATGGTAATCAAGGTATTCGAGTTTGGAGAATGAAGCAAGAAGCATTTCATAAAGAATGCCTTAAACGTTCCGTAAAATTTGCTGCTAGTGTCATGGTTTGGGGTTGCACGAGTGCAGAAGGACCTGGAAAGTTATACATCGTCTACGAAAAGGTTAAATCTCAGATATATCAAGAAATTCTGGAATTTTACATGATTCCACCATCAGAAGATTTATTTGAAGATGATTTCATCTTTCAACAAGATTTAGTGTCACCGCATACCTCGGTGTCAACTAAGAATTGGTTCCGCCAACGCAACATTAAGGTACTTCCTTGGCCACCAAACTCACCAGACCCCATAGAAAACTTATGGTGTATAATGAAGAAAAAACTCCAAGAAAATCCTCCTTCAAGTAATACTGAGTTAGTGGTACGTATAAAGTCAATTTGGGCTTATATTGATAGAAATGTTTGTAAACACCTTGTATATAATATGCAAGAGCGATTGTATGCTGTTATGAAAGCTAAAGGGGATGCTACAAAATATTAACTACCATTTACTTCATATTCATAAGGTAATATAGTTGCGTAAAATAAAATATTCTAATATTTTGAACCAATCTAAATTTTATTCTAATATTTTGATATGTTTCAGAAAGCTGTATAGCTAATTTATTGTACTGAATTTTATATTTTGTAAATGTGAAAATCTTATCTAAACATTCCAGATTTAATTTATAAGAAATTTAATTGCATTCACTTAGTATCAAAAATAAATAAATGAAAAATATTTTTTCTTATTACTTTTTCTCAATTATTCTAATATTTTGAATATGAGCTGTATTCGGATGGTTTACAGAATTTAGAAGAAGTCGAAATTCTCTTTTGGATGAAGAACACATAGGAAGACTGTTGTCAGCTGCAGTCGCAGAAAAAGTGTCGGCCGGCCGTACGAAAAATATTAATCGATGATAATCGCAGTACCTACCAAATGATACAGAAGAAATTTAACATTGGATCCGCTGCTACGCATAAAATTATTCATGAAGAACTGTATATGAAAAAATTAGTTTGTCGTTGTGTCCCCCATAATTTAACAGAACACCAAAAAGCGGAGCGTGTCAGAAACAGTAAATTAACACTGAAATTACTTAATGATGGTGGCCACCGCATTGTTTCTTAAATCATATCTGGCGATGAGACGTACATACTTTTTTTTATGTTCCATCACGTCAAGAAAGTAAAGTATGGGTCTTTGAAGATGATCTTAAACCAACAATGGTGAAAAGACAACGAGCAATGAAAAAAATAGTGTATGCCGTGTTCTTTAGGTCTGGTCAAAGCCAGTAAGCTAGAGGGACAGAAGACAGTTACAGCTAACTGCTATACTACTAAGTATCTTCCAAAAATTCTTCAAGAGGTGAATGTTAGGGGACTCATGCTTCATCATGACAATGCATCTTCTCATTCAGCAAGGATTACAGTGGATTTCTTGAAGAAGAAAAAAAAAACCGTCAAACTGATAGAACATCCACCCTATTCTCCTGATCTTGCGATGTGTAACTTTTGGCTTTTTTTTTAATTAAAAAAATTACGTGGGCGTCGTTTTCATTTCGAAGATGAGATCGATGATGCTATAAAAGAATATTTTTCATATATTACAATAAATTGATTGGATGGCTTGAGGCATTTAATCTTTGGAAAATTCGCCTACAAAAGTGAATTGATCTTGGAGAGAACTACTTTGAACACTCCTAAGAGTTGGTAAGTGTAATTTGTACCATTTAGACGTATCTCAAAAATTTTAGAGTAACCCTCGAATTTAAATAGAATCGAAGGGAAAAAGTTAATTGTAGCATTTTTTAAGGACATTTAAAATATCATTCTACATTTATTAATTTTATTATTATCAATTATTCTAATGTTTTGATTTTATAATCTATATATACATACATACATATATATATATATATATATATATATATATATATATATATATATATATACTAGCAGGCTTCACCCGCTAACTCTGATCATTTTCTCCAAGTGAACCTTGAATCAAACGAAATATATCGGTGAATTTTATTTGTGTTTTAAAACAATATGGACTTTTTTCTAGAAAGGCTTTCCACATTACTGTCAACTATACGAACGCCATTGTGCTGTTACATTTTCTAATGTGTCAGATAAAATTTGGGCTTTTGACCAACTCGTTTAGTTTATCATTTATAGTAGGATTTGGGACAATATAATGATATGCACTATACTAAAACCATCGCTGAAAAATTATCTAACTAACAATGCAAAGTCTCATCAAAATCCGCGAAAGAGAATTTTTTTAAAAGGCTAATCTTTCATAATCGATTTGATTATAGAACTTTCCCAAATAATTCTAAACCAAGCAACATAGAACAATATGCATATACTAAAACCGTTGCTGAAAAAGCATCTAACAATGCAAGTGTCAAAATTCGCCTAGTATAGAACGTATTAAAAGTCTAATCTTTCGTAATCGGGTTCACTTGATTGTAGAACTTTTCCCCATAATTATATAACTAAGTAACGTAGCACGATATGCAATATACTAGAATCTCCCCTCAAAAATTATTTAACTAACAGTGCACGCCCTATTAAAATCCATTCAGCAAAACTCAAGTTATAAACAGCCGGAACGAAATTCCCATTTGCATTAATAGATATATATTATATAGCGTGGTATTACGTTGTATTTAAATTCAGGAATCTTCCTTAATCCTGTATTTTTTCTGCACTGCTTTGCTCATAAACGAAAATGATATCCACTAAAAAAGAAAAAAAAAGCCACAAATAGTATATGTAATTTTATTTTATTTTTCATCTCGTTTAAATAAATAAAATGGAATAAAACATATCGTTTCAGAATTGCTCATCTGTAAGAAATTAGTGATAATAATATCAAATGTGAATCATTTCCTGCAAAGCTTCCGTGAATTTGTATCTCGTGAAAACCTGCATACGTACACTCATTCAAATTATACTTGTAAAGCCGCGATATCTCCCTTCATTCGAGTAAGAATTTTCCAAAATCAATTCTCTCAGGAATAAAACTCCTTAATTTTTTTTTAACTCATTCATTTACATTTTCTCAGAATAATAATCTCCCTCCCCCCCCCCCCCCCCCAATTTATAATACGTATGTGTAATGTTTGGAATAGCATCATCCAAAAAGTTATTTAATTGCTGGATAAGAACTATTTTTTTTTCAGCTGACAAGAAAAGTGAAATTTTGTTTGAAAAACAACCAAACTTAAATCGTTTTTTTTTTTTTTGTTTTTTTTTTGTTTTTTTTTGTTTTTACAATATTGCCTTTTTGTTTTTTTAAATTAATTTGATTCTCATGAAAAAAAGTTTTCTCCACCCAACAACTCTAAACTTTTCGGCACATTTATGGACTCATTTTTAAACATAAAAACATGATACATTATACAAACCGGCGTGATTATTAACATAATTTGGTATCGAACATTTTTTTTTGTATTTTCCGATAAATTAATTACATCTTGAGTTATAAGCGATTGTTGTCTCATGACAACAGTTTTTATTCTTTCCTGAGCTGTCGCTATCACGCGTATAATTCGGTTCAAAACAACCACTTTGATAGCTTTTTTCTTAACTCCTCTGCAATTAACAAAAAAAGGAAAAACTGTTCGATTACACAGTTTCTGCATACGGGACTATTTCATGCGTTCGCGTATAAGAATGAATTCAGAAAGTTACAGCAGTTTGGATTTGGGAACAACTTTCAAGATAAGCACCTTAAAAATTAATGATATATGAGAGTTCACTCAAAAGTTGTTTTTTGATCAATTAAGTCGAAATAGAATTTCAAAATTTAAAGACCTTTACAAGGCGCGTAGAATTTTATCATATTTTTCAACTCGAATTTTTTGCCTTATTCAAATGCACGAAAATATTTAAAATGATGTGATTAATCGACAAAACATTTTTAATCCGAAAAAAATATTATACAAAGATTTCTAAATCTGAGAAGGCGTGCCATGTTTCTTTGAAATTCTAGGGGGTGTATGCAACTTGCCATTAGAAGCGTTTTCGTCCGCAATTAAAAACATTTCTATTGAAAATCAGTTTTAATATATACCAGCGGGGATGACCGAGCTTAGCTCGGTAAAAATTAGCTTTGTGTTCAACTCGATTCTCATTGTATCGTTCTTGCTGTTTTAGATACAATTAGCTTGACCCTGGCCATAGTGACCCAAAATGGCCCGCTAATCGATCTTGAGCATGCGACCCAGCCTAATGGTCTTCTCGTGCTTGGAAACGGCATAATGCAAAATTTTGTCAAAATCTTTTGAGCCGTTTTATGGATACAATGAGCTTGACTCTGATCCATTATGGCCCAAAATGATCCACTAATCGAATTTCCTTGAGCATGTGACATAACCCAACGGTCTTCTCGAACCCGAAAACGATTGAATACAAAATTTAATCAAAATTGTTAGAGCCGTTTTCCAGATAAAATTAGCTTGACCCACAGTGACCCAAAAATGACCCACTAATCGAATTTTCTCGAATGTGTGATTCAGCTCAATGATCTTCTCGTGCACGGAAACGTATAATACAAAATTTTGTCAAAATCGTTTGAGGCATTTTTTAGATACAATTAACCTGACCCTGAGCCATTGTGACACAAAATGACCCACTAATCTAATTTTCTTGAACATGCGACCTAGCCCAATGGTCTTCTCGTGCCCCCAAACAATAGAATTCAAAATTGAATTAAAACCATTGGAATCATTTTCTAGATCAAATTAACTTGACCCACAGTGACCTCAAAATGACCGACTAATCGAATTTTCCCGAACATGTGACTTAGCCCAATGGTCTTCTCGTAATCCAAAACTGTAGCATATAAAGTTTAGTGAAAATCGCTGGAGCCGTTTTTTAGATAAAATTAGCTAAATTAGATAAAATTAGACCCAAAATGACCCACTAATTGAAATTTCTCGAACATGTGACCTAGCCCAATAGTCTTCTCGTACCCGAAAATGGTTGGATGCAAAATTCAGTCAACATCGATTGAACCGTTTTTTAGATATAACTAGGGGGCTCTGCCCCCTACGAGCTACGCTCGTCAACCCCCGTTCAGACACCGCAGACTCTAACAGCACGCTAATTTGATCGCCTTTAAAAATATTTCGGAAGATTGAATTATAATTTGAATATGACAATTATAATCTGACGTAATTTTCACCAAACTTTTCTTTCTCTTTTTAATATTCACGTCAAAATACTTTTGTTAGAAATGAAATATTATGATCATCTTAAAATGTCAAGTAAATGTCTCGCGCAATTTTTAAATTAAAACTGTTTTGCAATATTATTTTTTGTTAATTTTACGTAATAAGTGTAATATAACGTAAATTCTCCTATTTAGGACTTCTAACACATGTTACTGAATTTATTATTTTACAATATTCTTTCTCATTTAAAATTCACGTGTAACTATAGTTTTTATGACGTAATTTTCAATGAGTTCCTGCTTTTTATATTTTTTGTTTATAATAGTCACGTGTAAAATAAATTTTTAATTTGAAGCAAACATTACTGTTTGCGCTCTTTATACAGCTGGCAACAGTTTAAATTAATACAATTTTCTAAAATTTGTAAAAAATATCTCTCGAAATGCTGAAAATTTGAATTTAAAATAGAAATAAAACCTCGAAAAATTATTCAAATTAAAAAACTAACTGCAATCTGCACACCGGGAAATTCTGATGCATAAAAGGATCTAAAAATGATTAAATTCCTATGTACAGTTTTTGCTCCTATAAAACTTTTTTAATGGAACGATTTTGTCCAACTTTGGCATTAAACATCTCTTAAAATAATTCTTCGATTTGAAAACTGTCTACATCAGCGTATTTATCAAACATTTTTCTATAATACTACCGATTTTCATATTTTTGTATGCAACAGTTTTTTTAATATTAACGAAGAAAGACCTCCGGTCACAAAAAATTCAAAACCGGCGGCGGCGGCGGCGGTGACAGCGGTAGTTACTTTTTTTTAGAATAGAGAGATTAATTTGACCCTGACACATAATGACCCAAAATGTCCCACTAATAGAATTTTCTCGAATATCTGACCCAGCCCAATGGTCTTCTCGTGCCCCAAAACGACAAAAACGTTAGGGTGAAAAATTTAGTCAAAATCGTTAGGGCCGTTTTTAAGATAAAATTTACATGTACACACACACACAAGATTTGCTCGTATTATAATACAAGATAAATAACCCTTAAACTATAAACTGTACATTATGAGTGTATAAACATTTATATTTTATATTTGCCGAAACGTCAGTTGAGGCTGGAGACCCGAACATATTTTTTTATGTCTGTTTCTCGGTTGCTCTCTCTGTATGTGTTGTGATGTCTGTGTATGTGGCGCGATAACTGCCGCGACATGCATTTGATTAATCTGTCATTAGGTGGTGAGATACATGGAATCGGATGTTTTTTGTTAAAAATCTATCCATTCATTCGAAAAATATAGATTTTTTTTTTTCGTCACATAATACTTTTCGATGGAAATTCAGGCGATTTTCAAATTTTACCTTTCATTGGAAAGACAATGGCTCATTTGGATAATTTACTTAAATATTAAATTATCGATGCTAAAATTTCCCAATGGGGATCTGAAATGATTCCGATTAATTTGAAATTTTGTCGATGCATATATCAGACATTCTAAATTATGTTTATATATATTTAAGGAGTTTTGTACATCTGTTCGAAAAATATAAAGCATTTTAACTTTCGAATTTTATATTTTTGTTATCATAAGTAATTTCTTTTTTCACATTTTACTCTACCCGTTGCCTAGCGTAGCAACTCTATTTCATAGCGTGTCATAAAAAGAAAATGTATGCATTAATTATGCAAAATAATGCATTCATTGCAACTTTCCCGATTACGAAAAATTTGAAAAAAAATAGTTTAGATATTGTATGAAGTAAGATGAAAATTAAAATGTCTTGCAAAATTGACATTGCCGCCCTGATCTGAAGATTTATTAGTTTATTTTAGAACAAATGAATTTTTATTTATGAATTTGAATTAAAACTTGCACATGAAAATATTGTGTTATGAATACTGAATGAATAGAATCATGAATTCAACTTTTGAGTCTATTGAATTATAATCAAGATTGATTTTTTATCTATCTTTTTTATAATTAATAAAAAATTTCTCAAACTTTCGTAATTATTTCTAGAATAATTCAACTTTTGAGTCTATTGAATTATAATCATGATTGATTTTTTTATCTATCTTTTTTTATAATTTATAAAAAATTTCTCAAACTTTCGTGATTATTTCTAGAATAATTCAACTTTTGAGCCTATTGAATTATAATCATGATTGATTTTTTTATCTCTCTTTTTTTATAATTAATAAAAAATTTCTCAAACTTTCGTGATTATTTCTAGAATAATTCAACTTTTGAGTCTATTGAATTATAATCATGATTTATTTTTTTATCTATCATTTTTTATAATTAATAAAAATTTTTTTAAACTTTCGTGATTATTTCTAGAATAATTCAACTTTTGAGCCTATTGAATTATAATCATGATTGATTTTTTTATCTATCTTTTTTTATAATTAATAAAAAATTTCTCAAACTTTCGTGATTATTTCTAGAATAATTCAACTTTTGAACCTATTGAATTATAATCATGATTGATTTTTTTATCTCTCTTTTTTTATAATTAATAAAAAATTTCTCAAACTTTCGTGATTATTTCTAGAATAATTCAACTTTTGAGTCTATTGAATTATAATCATGATTTATTTTTTTATCTATCATTTTTTATAATTAATAAAAAATTTTTTAAACTTTCGTGATTATTTCTAGAATAATTCAACTTTTGAGCCTATTGAATTATAATCATGATTGATTTTTTTATCTATCTTTTTTTATAATTAATAAAAAATTTCTCAAACTTTCGTGATTATTTCTAGAATAATTCAACTTTTGAACCTATTGAATTATAATCATGATTGATTTTTTTATCTCTCTTTTTTTATAATTAATAAAAAATTTCTCAAACTTTCGTGATTATTTCTAGAATAATTCAACTTTTGAGTCTATTGAATTATAATCATGATTTATTTTTTTATCTATCATTTTTTATAATTAATAAAAATTTTTTTAAACTTTCGTGATTATTTCTAGAATAATTCAACTTTTGAGCCTATTGAATTATAATCATGATTGATTTTTTTATCTATCTTTTTTTATAATTAATAAAAAATTTCTCAAACTTTCGTGATTATTTCTAGAATAATTCAACTTTTGAGCCTATTGAATTACAATCATGATTGATTTTTTTATCTATCTTTTTTTATAATTAATAAAAAATTTCTCAAACTTTCGTGATTATTTCTAGAATAATTCAACTTTTGAGTCTATTGAATTATAATCATGATTTATTTTTTTATCTATCTTTTTTTATAATTAATAAAAAATTTCTTAAACTTTCGTAATTACTTCTAGAAATATTTAATATTTCGGCATGAGATGTAAATATAGAAATAATATAGATAAATATGTCTACATTGTTCAACTAAAAATTTATTTGCTTAATGTGATAAAGGCTTATAAATAAACATATCAACAAGTTTTGTACGCTCAATCTGCGACATTATCAAGATCAATAAGGGATAAACAAACTATTTTCGCAAAATTTTTTGAAAATGAACTTGATAAACAAAACCACGCGATCAGGTGAATAATGAAAGTAGGTATTTTAAAATGGTCAACTCTAAACGTGAAAATTATTTCATTTTATTTCTTTTTTAATCAGTAAAACACATCTCACGCCAAATTTTAGGTAACTCAGAGGAAATTTGACATGTTTTCGCGACGCATATAGATGTCTATTAATTCTCGGATAGTAGATGGGAAATTAACTTATTTTACTATTCTTAAAGTCAATTTGCAAAGGCTCTATATTGTGTAGTCCGGCTAAAGCTGTAGTTCTTTTTAGGTAGATTTCGTATGAAATACTACTTATTGCGATCTCTCCTATGTTGGAATTTCTAAAATTTTTTTTGCAGATCTACACCGATCACGACCCCTAGAACCCAAAATCACCTTCAGTAAAAACTCTATCTATCTACCCATCTATCTATTTACCTATATATATATATATATATATATATATAGGGGAGGGTAGTACACAGTGAAACGAAAATTATTATTACTTAACGGATGGCGAGGATTTTTATTCTTTTGAAAAAAAATTTGCTACACCTTTAAGCTACACAAATACGCTACACATTAATGTATAAATGTTTTTAAAAAAGTTATTTATAAAAGCACAGAAGCAGCATAACGGAGTATCGAAAATAGTCTCATTGTGTACCACAAGTGGTACACAGTGAGACAATGTATATATTTTCATAAACCATACATTTTTACACTCTATCAATAGTTTTCTGCAGTTTATGATTTCTAATTAATATTTCTAGATTTTCAAAATTTTAAAAATATGAGCCTCGGGTGGACAGTGGCAGACTTTGGGCTACCTTCATTGAAATTTTCAGCCTCTTACGTTTAGTAGATTTCCCTAGCCATCGCACCTCTACACACACACACACACAGAAAGAGAGAGAGAGAGAAACCTTCTTTTATTAATAAATAACTTTTTTGCATCAGAACCTCATAGTAGGTACACAGTGAGGCACGTCTCACTGTGTACCACAACTGTGTGTCCCACTGTGTACTTTCGTTACGATGTAACAAAATGGATGTCATATCTATTACATCAATTTTATCGCTTTAAAAAGTTTATACCGTTTTGTCAAAATAGTCTATTATTAGGTATAGCTAAGTTTGGTTAAGTAAATATATGTCATATTTAAGGAAATAAACTCTAAAATAGACGTTTATGTAACCTTAACCACTATAAAATAAAGGATTATTTACTATTTTGTCCGACGAGTAACTGAAGTGCCGAAACTACACCCACGTGTTGCATAAGATGAGGTCGCTATGTGTGTGTGCCAGCTTGGAGAAAAAGTTACAACTATATGTCAAAGTGGCTGCTGTCTCACTGTGTACGATGTCTCACTGTGTACTACTCTCCCCTATATATATCACTTTTTTATGGACAAGATAATTTCCATAATTCTGCACAAATCTCTTCCAAACTGATACATAAAATCAAGGAGCATAAAATCTCGTTCAAGTTCGTTAATGGGCAAAATCGGACCAAGGGGGTGGAAATAGGGAGGGGTTTTGTGAAAACTGAAAAAAAAACGTAATTTCTTAATTATAATGCATATAGAATCAGTTTGAACTTATTTCTAAAAAAAGTTCAATTTGTTTCTAAAAAAAGGGCCAAAAAAAGTTCTATTTGTTTCTAAAAAAAGGGCCAAAAATTTATGCATGACAGATTTTTGATAAAATAAAAAATGGGCTCAAGGAGCGAAAAAATAGGGTTTTGAGGAGAAAAAAATTCATAACTTCGTCAATTCTCAAGATACCAAATCCAATTAAAATTACTATAAATCTTTTTAATATTATCTACAATTTTTATATCGACAAGATTTTGATAGGATCAACTCTTACAGCAAAAACAAATAAAAAAAGGGGGGGGGGGGCTGAAGAAGAAAAAAATCCATAACTTCGTCAATTCACAATATACAAAATCCGCATGAATTTATTATATATCTTCTTAATATTATCTACAACTTTTATATTGACAAGTTTTTGATAGGACCAATTCTTACAGCGAAAACAAATTAAAAATACATAGCGGTCAAAGAAAAAGTAATTGTATTAAGGGTGTGCTCAAATCCAAACTGCTTATTTTCTGACTCATTTTAGGTAGATTTCGTATGAAATACAACCTATTGGGATCGTTCCAATGTTGGAATTACTGAAAAATTTGTGCAGATCTACACCGATCATGACCCCTAGAACCCAAAACCAACCCTCAGTAAAAAACTATATATATATATATGTATATATATGTAGAAATTTAATGCACATTGATTTTGACGAATAAATGTACACTGTGGTCGGTGTCTAGAAGTAATTAGTCCAGGCAGATTCTTGAGGGAATCTTAAACTTTAATGTTCTTGAATATATGGATGAGGTATTTACAGATGGGGTATTTACATTTAGATTAAACATGATAATTATAACTGGGTGGCGACATTCCGCCTTATGCAGGTCCGTGGAACAGCGACGTTTCAACACGTCTGCTCTCACGAGCAACCAACAGTCATCTCTATCTTTTTCACAATAGTTTTTGTAAGTTTAGCAGTTTTTTCGTTGACTTAGAGGTTGGGGTGGATCGTCCCGAGCCTCATTTAAGAATGTGCTAGGCTTTGCAGTACAGAGTTCAAACTCTGTCACCACAATTCGGCCTACCTGACAGGGCTGGGTCCTCCCAGTCACCCATCTCCTTTATATACCTGACTGGTACTGGACTACTTTTTCCAGAACGTATATTATACACACAAAAAATTCACAAACAATGTATAAAACAAAATAATAACAAAATCAGTCACTAAATACTGCTTTTTTAAAAAAAGTTTTCAGTCCTTGACCAATATTTTTAGAGTTAGAAAAATAATAAAGTTTTTCTGCTTGTCACTTGGAAGCAGTTCTTTTCCACAGTTTATTCATAATAGTAATAAAAAAAAAAAGATATCAATAACACACAGTTTAAAAAAATAAAAATAAAAAACACAATAATCATTTAAAGCTCAAATATTTCGTCTTAGACAGTAAAAGGTAAAGGCTTCATGTGATCTGCAGCCGTTGAGGTCGTATTTGGACCCTCATGGTGTCCAACTTTACTCACGTTATAGCGATAGTTTCTTTTTACTGCAGTAATCTCATAGGGACCAAGAAACTTAGGCTTTAGTTTGGTACCTGTCCCAAACTGTGTTTTTTGAATGGCCTCCAAATCACCGAGTTTATAGGTGTTGGCCTTTTTTCGCTTTTTGTTATACGTTTTCACGTTTTCCTGTTGTATTTTTAGTATGTTTTGCTTAGCTATTTCTCTATTCGAATTTCTTTCCGATATGAACGAATTTAATTCCTCATCATCTAACAGCGTTTTGATTTGCAGATCTGTTTTCTGCCGCAGTTTCGTTCCTGTCAGTAGTTCAAAAGGTGTAAATTTTGTACTCCTCGATACGGTACTATTCATGATACGTTGCACGGGCGCGACAAATTTGCACCATTTAGTAGGGTCTTCTACACTAAGTTTTGCTAAAATTGGGATAAGAATTCTGTGCATTCGCTCTATTTGACCGTTTTCTCTAGGTATCCCTATTGATATGGGAATATGCTCTATGTTTTCTTCCTTACAATATTTCTCAAAATCAGCAGAGGTAAATGCTGGTCCTTTATCGGTAATGATTCGCGATGGATTTCCGAAAATATCATGTTGTCTGGTCACTTTATCGATGACTTCTTTAGCGGCTGTAGTTTTAACGGGGTATAGCCAAACAAATTTAGTAAATGCGTCCACAACAGTAAAAATATGATTGTAATTTTTATTTGTAGAAGGCATGGGACCAATGTGATCTATATGATAGGTCTCGAGGGGCATATTTTGTTTGGGGATCGGGTTTAACAGGCCTTCTCCTTTTCCTTGCTTTTTATTGCAAAGTATACACTCTATGCAGCTGGCAATGGCACTTTCAATTTGCTTTCTTAATTGGGGTATAAAATAATTTTCTTTTAAAATAATTTCAGTTTTAGCCACTGCGTAATGACCTTTGTTATGAACATCGCGTATTATTTCCTTTTGCATATTGGTGGGAATCATCAGAAGTTCTCTATCATTTTTATATTTGTATATGATGTCGTTTCTTATAAAATATTCTGAACTTTCATTTTTTTCAATTAACTTTTTTATCGCTTGTATGTGTTCGTCTTCTTGTTGTGCATTCTTTATTTTTAATGTTGATTCATCTTGCGATCGGGTAACTATTAGAACTGTATTTCTACTCAATACGTCTACATGTTTCATTTGGGATCCTGATCGGTAGGCAATTTCATAATCAAATTCCTGTAAGAATAGAGCCCATCTGGCTACTTTTGGCGTAATGTCTTTTTTGTCCATTGTCTTTTGAAACGCGGAACAATCTGTCACAATTTTAAATTTCGTGCCTAACAAGTAGTTTCGGAATTTTTTAACCGATTCTATTACCGCGAGTGTTTCCAATTCGTAACTCGAGTATTTTGCTTGAGTAGGTGTAGTTTTGCGGCTCATATAATGAATAGGATGTAAGTTTTTGTTTTCATCTTCTTGTAGTAGGACACTACCAAAACCTATGGCGCTTGCATCGGTGTGCAATTCTAGTCTAGCGCCTCGTCGGAATGTATGCAATATGGGGGGTTAACTAATTTTTCTTTAAGAGTCTCAAAAGCTTATTTTTCGAGGATTCCAAATTTAAATGTATTTCCCGCTTTTAATAAATCACTTAAAGGTCTCGCTATAGTTGCATAATGTGGGATGTATTTTCTGAAATAAGAAGTTAAACCCAGAAAACTGTGTAATTGTTTAAGGGTGCGGGGTTCAGGAAAATTCTTTACTGCCAAAGTTTTGGCTTCCGAGGGCCTAGTAGTTCCGTTTTCGATAATATAGCCTAAAAATTCAATTTTCCGTTTAAGGAATTGGGATTTTGCAAAATTAAATTCAAGTCCGTAATCCGATGCAACTTCTAGGACGCGTTTCAGTTTTAAAAGCGCTTCTTCTTCAGTCTTCGCAAGTACTATGACATCGTCTAAGTAAATTAACATTACTTTTTCTTTAATTAACTGTTTAAAAACAGCTTGAATATATATCTCTGAAAATTCTGGGGGCCAATCGATAATCCGAATGGAAGCTTTAAATATTCGTACTGGGAGTTATGCGTGACAAATGCTGTATATTTCCTACTCTCCTCTGCTACGTCTATATGAAAAAACCGTTTTTTAAATCCAATGTAGTAAAAACCTTCGCTTCCTCAATGTTATCTAAAACGTCCTCTATTCTTGGCAAGGGAAAATTATCTCTAATTATTTTTTTATTGAGGGGTCTATAGTCAACACACAATCTCCAGGAATTATCTTTCTTTTTCGCTAACACAATAGACGATGCATAATTAGAATTACTCTCCGTTATAATTCCCATTTCCAACCCTTCTTGTATTTGTTTATCTACAAATTCCTGTTCCGGATATGCTAACCTACGCGGTCGCTGCGCAATCGGAATATTATCAGTTAATGTTTTATTTACTTTTAACTCTGTGTCCTTAACCTTATCTGGCTTATAATTAGTGATCAATTCCGTTAATTCTTTCTTAATAGTATTGTTTGTAATATGGTTTAGCTCAACTTCCTGAAAATTTATAGAATTAGCTGTCTCAGCTAAATAAATATCTGTGGTTTTCGCTGAGTCTAACTGTGGGACAGAACACTGTTCACTTTCCAACAAACAATTTTTATCAGAGCTTAATTGCATCTTTATTTTTTCACTAAAGTTGCAAGCTGTTTCATTTTGACTAGTTTGTTCCTTTCTCACCAATTCAGCTGTCGCAATCGTTTTTCCTATCATGGGATTGTTTTGCTTTTCTGACCGCAACATTGCATGAAATCTGGGTGTGACATAGATGACGCGTCTGGTTTTTGTCATTACTGTTTCTTGTGGAAAAGCAGTGACGTAATTCACCCTAACTTCCTTCAATTTCCGTTTCCCTGTAATTCGCAATCCTTTTTCCGACATATTGAAATTTACCTGTTTCAAAAAGTTATTTCCTAAAATTATAGAATGGCTCAAAATTTTTACGACGTATAAATCTGCATTCACTGTGTAACCATCTATTTCAATTTTTACGGTCGTAAATCCTATGGGTGTAATTTGGCTACCACCAATACCTGACAAAACAAGTCATTTTCATGCAATTTAGGTCATCCCGGGGCTGTATAAGTATCGTTGCTACACATATTGACGTCACTTCCTGTATCAATTAAAGCATCCATATTTTCCCCTAAAATCCCCACGCTTTTTATTATTTTATCAACCGGATTTGAGTTATTGCTTACGGCAGCATTTGCATTTTTAGGAGAATTATTTGTACACTGGTCAGACCTGTGGCCAGGAATTTTGCACTTCCAGCAGACCGGACTTTCTTTTTTTGGGGGGCAATCCCTAAAACGGTGGGAAAAGTCATTGCAATTGAAACAACGGATTTTTGTATTTAAATTCTTTTGGGGGGTAGGTGTGTAGTTTTTCTCATATGGTACGCGACTAATGTCATTTCAATGGAACGCTCGATTATTTTCACTACCTTGACGTTTCCTAAATTCCATGTTTGGGGGCTTAATTTCAGTTTTCCGTAAGTTAATTCAGGCGGTTTCAAAATCATCCAATTTATTGGTCAAATTTTCTACACTCGTAATTTTTAGCAATTCGTCACAAAAGTGTTCCTTCATTTCTAGGGACAATTTTCGCCTAATCTGGTCAATGATTAAAATATTTTTTTTAACTCTTCGAATGTTGATATGTGTAATCCCAATAACCATTCATTCAGAAAATTTGCGATTTCAAATGAAAAATCTTTCCATGACGCTGAATTTTGTTTTCTATGTAAAAAGAATTTTTGCCTGAATTACTCTGGTGTAAGTTTGAAACGTCTTAAAAGTATTTTCTTTACACAGTCGTAATCACTGGATAGTTCTTCACTTTCACGATTTACTAAACTACCAATAGCGAGCGGTAACAGTGCCAACAGATATGTAACCCATTCATCTTTTTCTATCCCAAGACGCTTCGCTTGGCGTTCGAAAAGGGTTAAGTAAATGCTAATTTCTTCCTCATTATTATATCTATTTAGCAATTTTAGAACATCGGAACCCTTTCCGGCGATTGTACATATTGGATTATGCAATTGGGTATTTTGTGTCTTTTCCAATTGTAATTTTCTTAACTCAAAATCACGATTTTCGATTTCTTTTTGTTACAACAACTTTTCTTTCTCTTCCCTTTCGCTTATAATCCCCGCTAGCAAATTTTTTACTAAATCCTCATTATACCCTTCGGATTTTAAAATTAAATCAGTCAGTTGACTTTTATTAGCACCATCTGGAGGATTTAAACCTAACTCGATTACCACAGTAACCAGATCGATCTTTTTAGACCTTATTAAGTGTGCCATAATTATATCTAACCAATTAACACATAAATAAAATATCTTAATATGAATCAATAATATATAAGCACCCGATAAATCAAATATATCTATATATATAATAATATTAACAGTTTTCTAAAATAGACTTACTTTGTACCAGATTTTTCCACAAAAAATATAAGTATATATATTTTCTTCACAATATAACAATACAAAAAAAAATAATTATTGAATACCAATTTTATAAAAACTTGCTTCCCTTTAAATATTCTCACAGAATATATATTCCTTTCTTTTCACAAAAAAATAACAAGATAAAAAAAATTATATCGTTAATACTTTTTTCTTTCAAGGAAGCAAAAAAAAAAAAAAAAAAAAACATGTATTTCTTAGGAAGCAAAAAAAAAAAAAAACCACCTTCCTGTATTTCCTCTTCGCAGACACGTCTAAGCAAGTGCCTTATTTCTTTTATTAAAAAAAAGTGCAGAACAAAAAAAAATCCACTTCTGCATAAATTACTAAATATGCTTTTTCTTCTGGCGTACACAACAGAACACTCACTGTACACCTTTTATTAACACAATTCAAGCACTTATGGGGAAAAATAAAAAACGCACTTCCTCATTTTATCACAAGAAAAGAAGCTGGAATTGGGTCAACGTATATTTCTTCTCGCAGAGACTCGAAAATATTGTCACACTTTTTTATCAGCACTCAGAATTCACGATGTATTCCAAATGATTCATCGCAGAACACTCCACTTCGATCCTTCGATGAAATAAATACCCAGTTGAAATTCCGACTTTCTTCCTTCATTAACGGACTTTATCGACGCACAAGACAGAAACGACTTGACTCTTTTTATCTTTCTTTCTGCATGAGAATTTTCTCTTTTTTCCAGCTATAACGGGACATTCGACGAAAGCAACTTTTCTTCTTTTCTTTTTCAGAACATCAGAATTTCTTTAGGACATCAGAAAATTTTTCACACAAGTTAAATCCACACTTTGCCTGTAAATATCCCGGACGAGGTCGCCAATCTGTAGAAATTTAATGCACATTGATTTTGACGAATAAATGTACACTGTGGTCGGTGTCTAGAAGTAATTAGTCCAGGCAGATTCTTGAGGGAATCTTAAACTTTAATGTTCTTGAATATATGGATGAGGTATTTACAGATGGGGTATTTACATTTAGATTAAACATGATAATTATAACTGGGTGGCGACATTCCGCCTTATGCAGGTCCGTGACCCGGTATTCGGTCGAACAGCGACGTTTCAACACGTCTGCTCTCACGAGCAACCAACAGTCATCTCTATCTTTTTCACAATAGTTTTTGTAAGTTTAGCAGTTTTTCCGTTGACTCAGAGGTTGGGATGGATCGTCCCGAGCCTCATTTAAGAATGTGCTAGGCTTTGCAGTACAGAGTTCAAACTCTGTCACCACATATATATATATATATATATATATATATATATATTAGAGTACGGAGGAGGCTGGTGTTGTCTGGATAATACGCAATGGTTAATTAAAAAAAATGGGGGATTTTGTATTATTACTATATTTTATATGGATGTTGATTTGATATTTTATATGTAATTGGAGAATTTCATTAATATTATAATTAGCTTAATTATTGATTAATCTAATTTACAATTATTTGCTATTAAATTTTAATTTACTAAGGACAATATCATATTAATTACTAATAGTATGCCATTTTTATAGTGATTAATATACATATAAGTATGTTTAATATAAATATAGTTATACTGTATGCATTAAAATTGGGTAATTATTTTTATTATTATTCCTCTATTCTTTTAATATTTATTATCGGTTTAATGTTTTTGAATGTCCCACATTCATACTTTTTGGATTTTTATGGATGTCTGAAAATAATCCACACTCTATATTTGTGCTTTTTAAGTAATGGGAATTTAAGTATCATTTAACCTTCTATATACTTCCACATGTTTTTTATTTCCTGTTCATTTTATAAATATCTTATATATAATTGATTAAAAAATAATTTTTATATTATTTTTAATAATTATTTATATTATTACTGAATTTATTTTGTTTTATAGCATATAGCTATATGCTATATATTATCAAAGTTCTAGAATTATTTAAATTCTTAGTTTAGTTTAAATAAGTTAGCTAATAGAATATATTGTATGCTTTTAAATTTTATTAACAATAGTTTTTTTAAATACATTGTGTGGTTTATATTAGGTTTATAATTCTCTATATATAAGGATATGTTTGGTTTTGCTGTTTAAAAAATTATTTACATTCAAATGCTTACAAATATTTATCTTGCGACAGTTGATTAATAAAAGTAATACTAGATGGCAGCACCAAATTTTGTCTCTTTAAGATAGCTCTAAATTTTAATTTTTCTAGCTCCATTTCAGTTATAATTTAATACACCAGGGGATATTTTTAGCTAAATTTTGACGATATTGTTAAACAGTTATTAATTAATTTAATAGTGCATTTTAAATAATGTAATTACTATCTATTTATTTTATATTATATTAAATGTGTTTAACAAGGTATTTAAAATTTTATTTCAAAATGTATTAACTGCATCCTTTGGTATCATTTACTGTGATTTCTTAACTGTTTTATTCACCTTAATCGTTATGATATTCTGGTAGACATGTGCGCGTGGATATTTGTAAAATACTGAAATATTAATCGGTATGGTGTTTATTATTTATATTTTATATCCTATAAATATTTAAATACGTTTTATTGATTCTTCCATTTCATATTATTTGTTTCTATTCTGCTTTCATTTTTAATCAATTCACTTGATTTTAATGGTTGTTTGGGCACTGGAAAAAATAATTTTTAGCTTTAGCTTATTTTTCCCACAGAAAACAACCATTTTGCTTATATCATTGAATTCTGTGCCCTTGATAACGTAATTCAATATATAAGCTTTTCAATTTTTGTCGGTGTCCACTTTTTTCTTTTTCTTCCATAATAATTCTTATATATATATATTTTTTTTAATACTTACAGCTTTAATTCATAATAATTGACGGTGGTAGGTTATGTTTAATTAATGGTTATATATATATATATATATATATATATATATATATATATATATCACTTTCTTCTGGACACGATAACTTCCACAATTCTACACAAATCTCTTCCAAACTGATACATAAAATAAAGAGGCATAAAATCTCGGTCATGTTCGTTAATGGGCAAAATCGGACCAAGGGGATGGAAATAGGGAGGGGTTTTGTGAAAACAGAAAAAAACCCATAACTTCTTAATTTTTGTACATATCAAATCAGTTTAAAATTTTTATTACTTCTAAAAATAGGGCCAAAAATTTATGTATCCCAGATTTTTGATAAAATTAAAAATGGGTTCAAGGGGCGCAAAAAATAGGGTTTTTGGGAGAAAAAAATTCCCAACTTCGTCAATTCTCAAGATATTAAATCCAATTAATTTTATAATACATTTCCTTAATATTATCTACAACTTTTATATTCGCAAGTTTTTGATAGGACCAATTCGTACCCCCCAAAAAAAAAATAAAAAAAAAATAAAAACGAAAACAAAAAAGGGGGGGTTGAAGAAGGAAAATTTCCATAACTCCGTCAATTCACAAGATATAAAATCCCCATGAATTTATCATATATCTTCTTAATATTGTCTTCAACATTTATATAGACAAGTTTTTGATAGGACCAATTCTTACAACAAAAACAAATTAAAAATACATAGCGGTTGAAGAAAAAAAATCATCTTATTAAGGGTGTATTCAAATCCAAACTGCCTATTTTCTTACTCTTTTTTAAATTCATTTTTGCTCTCAAATGCATCCAATTGGTAGATTCTCTTATTCAGAAACTATATAATGTACCGTAATGATCGATTTTTTGATAGAGGCAGAATATATTTCAAAAAATTATGTCAAAGTGGGCATTTTGAACAGAATTTCCTGAAGCGATTGTGTTAGAAACGAAAAATATTGTCCTACTGAGAAAATAATTGTTTATTAATCAAGTTTTAATTAATTTAAAGAAAAATAAAAACACAGGTCGCTTATAAATCTTTTCAAAAATCACGTCAGCAAGTTTCATATTTTTTCTATTAAAAATGAATCTGAAAATGTGCCAGAAAATTTCGGGTTGTTGAGCATGGGAAAGTATTTTTTTTAATACCGCCTTAACATGATTCTGATAAAACCAGCTATTATATGAAAAATGAAATAAAACTTGTCAAAAGCGGCTAGATAAAACTGTTAAAGTGGATTTATATCTAATCATGATTTACTTTTTGTTGGTGAAATTAATATACTTAACTTCGAAATCTACCTCCGCCTGTAGGCCGGGCCGGCAGGTTTTTTTTTTTTTTTTTTAATTCATTTTTGCTCTCAAACGCATCCAATTGGTAGATTTTCTTATTCAGAAACTATATAATGCACCGTAATGGTCGATGTTTTGATAGAGGCAGAATATATTTCAAAAAATCTTCTCAGAGTGGGCATGTTGAACCGAATTTCCCGAAGCGATTGTGTTGGAAACGAAAAATATTAGCCTACTGAGAAAAAATAATTTTTTATAAATCAAGTTCTAATTAATTGAATGAAAAATGAAAAAAAAAACAGGTCGCTTATAAATCTCTTAAAAAATCACGTCAGCAAGTTTCATGTTTTTACTTTTAAAAAATGAATGTGAAAATGTGTCAGAAAATTTCGAGTGGTTGAGCATGGAAAAGTATTTTTTTTTAAGACCACCTTAACATGATTCTGATAAAACCAGCTCTTATATAAAAATTAAATTAAAAACTCGTCAAAAGCGGCCAGATAAAATTGTTAAAGTGGGTTTATCGCTAATCATGATTTAGTTTTTGCTGTTGAAATTAGTATTTAACTTCGAAATCTACCTGCGCCTGTAGGCCGAGCTGGCAGGGATTTTGTTGTATTTGATATCTGCTCTATGTTCTTCTATTTTCGTTTTAAACTTTTTATTTTTCATGCCTATATAATATTGCATTGTTCCATTTGCTTTGGGATTTCATATACATCTTATAATTGATCAGGTTCCATTGGATCTATTTTCTTACAGGCTATGTTTTTTTTTTTTTTTTGGGGGGGGGGGGGGGGATTTTGTGATATCAGAAATATATTAAAAAATTACTGTTGATAAATTTCTCAAAATTTATGCATTGTATTATTTATTTATTTTATTTATTTATTTATTTTTTTTTTTAAGAAAGAGTGTCAACAACTCCAGTAACTACCTTCCTTTGAAAAACCAATAACTGACACAAAGTGAACCTGTGTCTGATACTGATACAAATATAAAAAAGAAAGAGTTATTTAATATTTTTCAAGGAATTTATGCTTTAAAAATACTTTAATCTTTATTATGAAAGCAAAATACTTAAACCTCACTTGATATGATATCATACTCGAGATGCATGTATCCCCTTTTTTATGTTTAAATTATTAGTAATGAAGATATCTAATAAACTGATATTTATGAACCAGTCACTGACAAATGATGACAGGCCCTGGTAGACCAACTTAAATTTCAGTGATGTTGACTACAAAATAACCAACAATTGGCACTCCCATATTAATCCCCTAAATATATCCCCCTATATCCCCTAAATTAAATAACTATGAACCAGAAATCATGCTCCTAATGTATCATATGCTTCTTTTAACTAATTTCTATTAGTATAACTTTAAGAAAAAGTTTATAATGGTTACATTACAAATAGGTTAACCTTAATTTTAGAAATAAGATGGATGCTTCAAAATGGTACTTCTTGTGTTCTCAAAAGTTTCTTCCTCATTGAATATGTTTTTGTCCTAATAGGTGGGTGGTTCAATAATTATTGTCCCTAGTCTATATAAAATACTTGTACTGCGATGGTTGATGTGGAATATCAAAGACTAATGTCTTAAATGCCTATATGCTCAATTTCAGAACCGCAGCTGCTACATATTAACATAGTTTTGGAGGGAGGGGTGAAGTTTTAAGCCCTATTTTTGTGGGAGTTTTTAAGGAGGGGGGAGAGTGAAATGCTAGTTTGGAGGCTACATTTGTGACAGCCACATCACTATGATCCCTTGTCCAAACGACAGCAGTTACGTCATATCCACTGTTACAAATTTTAGCCTCATAAGCTAAAAATCAACCTTTCACCCCCACTCCCCCCTTTCACTCCTCTCTCCAAAACAATGTGAATATAGCAGCTATGGTTCTGAAATTGAGCATATACGCATCTAAGACATTAGGCTTCGATATCCCACAACAACCGTCGCAATCGCAATACAAATATTTAATATACACTAGAGACAATAATTATTGAACCACCCTCGTACATGTATTCTCTCCCCTTTCGCAGAAAGCCCCTATCCCTTGAACAGCAAAGGCATTTAAAATCCCCCCTCCCCCAGTATAATGTCAAAAATTTGCGTTCTTGTGCTAAATTTGCAACAGTTAATATATTTATGTTACATCCCTAAACTCTGTCCCTCCCCAATTACCCTATAAAAAAAGCCAAAAAATGAAAAGAAAAATCCGGATAATAGATAAAAGTTGCCGCTTTATTCTTTTTTATTTCATAGTCTAAAATTTCTCTATGTAAAGTTACTTATTATTTTCCCTTCCCTAGTCCACTCTCCTTCAAAGTCAATTCTTAATGAAAATTTAAAATATATAAAGTTTCCCAAATGTCAAAATTGTTTTTTCGGCCCAAATTTGAGAATTCTATTTCACATCTTTCTTTTAATCTAATAAATCTCCACCCTTTCCTCCCCGTATTCTGTAAGAATAAAAAATCTTGACATTCCCGGCTGCTGTACTTTATTGGCGCGTTTTTAAACGATATTTATAATGCATAAGACAAACAGGGAAAATCACAGTGGGATTACAATTTAGTATGTATTACATCGGTCAGAAGAAAAAACTGTTTTTTTTTTTTTTTCATTAAACAGTTTTTATTCTGTAAAAAATGTACGGATTTTCTCTGTAAAAATTAGAAATTCCATATTTTTTACAGAAAGAGACTGTTTTTTCACTAAAACAGTTTTTTTTCTGTAAAAAATATAGATTTTTTCTGTAAAAATCACAAAATTTATACTTTTTACAGAAAAAAACTGCTTTTCCTCTAAAACAGTTTTTCTCTGTAAAAAGTACGGTTTTTTTCTGAAAAAAATTACAGTTTTTTTTTTTTGTTGTTTGTTTGTTTTTTTTTTTAACTGTTTTCTAGTGAGGAATAAATTGACTCCAAAATAAAAATAAGCCACTAGATGAATTCATTTTCCAGAATTTTACAAGAAAATGGTTATTTGAGTTAGATTTTTGTGAAGTGTCAGTTACTGGTTGGGTGTCAATAACTGGGGGTTTCACCTTATATTGAATTTGTTAAACTTACATTTAAATCTTTTCAAGAGCCCAGGAAAATATTGTCAAGTAAGTAGCAGTATCCTCATTGAAGTTTCTTTTCTTCTTCTTATGCATGCTGATAATTAATTTATTAATAGTTCTTTCTTCATATCGGTTATTTCTTGCGATATCGCGTATTTTATTTATTTCGATGGCTAACTGATCAGGGGTACAGACTGTTATCGCTGTATTTATTCTTTGTCAGGTTTCACGCCCATGATTTTTATTTCAAAACTAGCTGCAGTTCTCACTCTCTCTCTCTCTGTTTTCTTTCTTTTTTTTTTCTTTTCATGTTTTCTTTCTTTCTTTTTTTCTTTTTAATTGAGTAATGAATTAATTTAACTTCTGGAATAACTTATAATTATAGAAATAATTTTGCTAAAAAATATTAATTAATGATGGTTCTAAGCAAAATAAAAGTCTATAATAAATACGACTTATTATGTTTAAAAAATCACTTTATTATTATTATTATTATTATTATTATTGTTGTTGTTGTTATTACTATTATTATTATTATGAGAAAAATATACATAGGAATGAAAAACGATTTGAAGGTATATCAGTAGAAAAAGTCTCCTATTATATTAATCTTTAACACAAATATTAAAAAAAAAAATCAAAATGGAGGCGCTAGAGCTATGACAACTTGGAGATGCTAAAAAGTTGGCTTGTAGCATAACTTAACAATTTTCATTCGATCTCTGCCAAATTTTAATCCCATGTACGCCCAACAACTTTCTTTACAGAAGAACGCAAGGGATTGGTTAAATATTTTAATTTTTTAAACATTCTAGAAATTCAAAGATTCTTAAGAAAAATCGTATCCTTCTTTTGCATGTTTGACATTTTTAGGTATTATCTATATTTTTTAATAATTTTGTGTAGTTCTCTTGCAAATTTAATGTAGATTAACAGAGGAAAAAACATTTTTGTTTAGGTTTATTTGGGGAACGCCTCTGCCGCAAACCGTAGAGAGATACATTTTGGGCATCACCATTTTGCCACAGCTCCGTCATTAACATTTTGGTTTTTAGCTCACAGGCTATCAAAGCCTGAGAGCTAATGTGCCCGCCCGTTCTGTATGTATGTACGTACGTATGTATGTATGTATGTATGTATGTATGTATGTATGTATGTACGTAACGCGATAACTCTTGATAGAAACGTCCGATTTGCTTCAAAATTTTTTTCTAGGTTCATTGTGATAAGGCGCTTCCCTGATTAGTTTTGGGAGTTCATTGGTTAAGGATAAAGGGGGAAAAACGGGGTTAGTCCAGCCCCTTAATTCAGATAAATGGGTTTTTCATTCAGAATCATTCGATTTGCTCCGAATTTGGTATACCGGTTTATTATGCTAAGGAACTTCTCTGATTAGTTTTGGGAGTTCATTGGTTAAGGATAACGGGGGGAAAACGGGCTTAGTCCACCCCCCTTAATTCAGATATATGGGTTTTTCATGCAGAATCATTCGATTTGCCCCGAATTTGGTATACTGGTTTATTATGTTAAGGAACTTCCCT
Organism: Maratus speciosus; assembly: GCA_963932465.1. Taxonomy (NCBI): domain Eukaryota; kingdom Metazoa; phylum Arthropoda; class Arachnida; order Araneae; family Salticidae; genus Maratus; species Maratus speciosus. The sequence continues at coordinate 629,254,819 of OZ010786.1, forward strand.
GATTAGTTTTGGGGGTTCATTGGTTAAGGATAAAGGGGGAAAAACGGGGTTAGTCCACCTCCTTAATTCAGATAAATGAGTTTTTCATGCAGAATCATTCGATTTGCTCCGAATTTGGTATACCGGTTTATTATGTTAAAAAACTTCCCTGATTAGTTTTGGGGGTTCATTGGTTAAGGATAAAGGGGGAAAAGGGGGGTTAGTCCACCCCCTTAATTCAGATAAATGTGTTTTTCATGCAGAATGATTCGATTTGCTCCGAATTTGGTATACCGGTTTATTATGTAAAAAGAACTTCCCTTATTAGTTTTGGGGGTTCATTGGTTAAGAATAAAGGGGAAAAAGGGGGGCTAGTCCACCCCCTTAATTCAGATAAATGGGTTTTTCATGCAGAATCATTCGATTTGCTCCGAATTTGGTATACCGGTTTATTATGTTAAGGAACTTCCCTGATTAGTTTTGGGAGTTCATTGGTTAAGGATAAAGGGGGAAAAACGGGATTAGTCCACCCCCCCCCCCCTTAATTCAGGTAAATGGGTTTTTCATGCAGAATCTTTCGATTTGCTCCGAATTGGGTATACCGTTTTATTATGTTAAGGAACTTCCCTGACTAGTTTTGGGGGTTCATTGGTTAAAGATAAAGGGGGAAAAGGGGGGTTAGACCACCCCCTTAATTCAGATAAATGGGTTTTTCATGCAGAATCATTCGATTTGCTCCGAATTTGGTATACCGGTTTATTATGTTAAGGAACTTCCCTGATTAGTTTTGGGGGTTCATTGGTTAAGGATAAAGGGGAAAAAGGGGGGTTAGTCCACCCCCTTAATTCAGATAAATGGGTTTTTCATGCAGAATTATTCGATTTGCTCCGAATTTGTATACCGGTTTATTATGTTAAGGAACTTCCCTGATTAGTTTTGGGGGTTCATTGGTTAAGGATAAAAGGGGAAGGTGGGCTAGTCCACACCCCTTAATTTATATAAACGGGTTTTTCATGCAGAATTATTCGCTTTGCTCCGAATTTGGTATACCGGTTTATTATGTTAAGGAGCTTCCCTGATTCGTTTTGGGGATTCATTGGTTAAGGATAAAGGGGGGCTAGTCCACCCCCTTAATTTAGATAAATGGTTTTTATTTTGCAGGATTATTTGATTTGCTCCAAATTTGGTATACCGGTTTATTATGATAAGGAGCTTCCCTGATTAGATTTGGAGGTTCACTGGTTATGTATAAAGGGGGAAACGTTGGCTAATTCCCCTTCACTTATTTTTTTGAGGGGCATTATTCTTTAAAATAAGAGTATAATATACAATTAGTGTGAATAGCCTGTGAGCTCAATGCCATTAGTTTAGCTGGGCACTTTTCTTTTTTATTAGTAATACCTAGTTGAATGGTAAGCCGATGTGTTGCTTTTGAATTGCATGAGATCATTCGATACTTTTGCGGAAAATGAAATTTAACTTTACCGTAAATTTAGAAGACAACTGTAATATTAATTTTATTGAATACAATATTTCAAATAATAAATTATATTTACAATTTAAGTCAAAAGCTTTCCCAGTGCACATATTTTATAACTTTATTTGCCAACAGCTTTTCATTCTTCCAAGGTTTGGCTTCCAATTTCGGAGATGGTAGAAATGACGTCATTTGAATGAACTTACACAAAAATTACTTTGTTTTAGTAGATTTAATCAAAAGCATTTTATAGTTATGAATTAAAATAAATGCTATTTGCTAAAACATTTTGTTTTAACGTTCTTGTGAAAAATTTTAATCGACATCTTAAAGAAATAGTTGAGATTCTGTTTTTCTACTTGAAAGTAAATTAAAAAAGCTAAGATTTTTTTCTTTTTTCGTCAATGAAATTTATCTTAATGTTCTAGTCAACAGACGATAAAATAAACTGATTCCTGAAGCTTGAATAAATGAAAATAAGTTTGTATTTCATGAAGTTCTTGAAAAACGCATTTGAATCTCAATATTATTTTCACTATATACAGTCAAACCTCGTTATCCGGACACTTTAATGATCAGAAAAAAGTGTCGTCATAAGCGGAGTGTCGCGGTAACCGGAGTTGGGGAAAAATAAGTTTATAAAAAGCTGTATTTTTAATTAATTTGAGACAATTTTAAAATCATTACTGTTCTTGCAGTTTTAAGCAATAAAACATTATTATTAAGCAAAATAAACAAAAAAAGAAAAAAAATTGAAAAGAATAAAAATTAGGTTTATGATGACTTGTTTTTTTTTTTTTTTTTTTTTTTACATGAGATATTGATAAATTAAGGTTTGTTTAACCCTAGATGTGCTTCCTACAATTCTTTATTTAATATTATACAATGAATTGTAATCAATATTTGTTGTTTCAGACATGGATGTTAGATACTTTCTGATCGTTTCAATGCAATGCAATGCTTCGGTTTTAGTCGGATGAAAAACGCCGCCGCCTGACTAGAACAAAAAGTGCGCGAGTAGAATGATACGTCTATTTGGAGTTTAAGTGGGTTTGGAGCTTATTCAGATAAAGAATAGAAGTAAAATTTCTCATTTATCGCAATGTGTATTTTAGACGCTTTTGTGAAAAGTTTGCCTAAGGAATTTCTTCCAGCTTAATTTCCGTGCTTATAAGATAGATTATGAAAAATGGATAATTTTCCTAAACCGTCGGGATATCCGAAGTTGAAAATGATTCAACGACGTAAAATCTGGAGTTTATTCACATTAAAATCATATACAGAAAATCGGGATGTTGAAAACCTGGCGTGATAAGCGGAGTGACGTGAAAACCGGGTGCCGGGATAACGAGGTCCGACTGTATTCAAATAAAAGTTGAGTCCAGCTTGAAAATGATGTCAAAGAAGTCTAATAATCGCTATCGTTTTCCTTTTTTCTTCCTTTTATCCACAATAATGGAACAATTTAGTTGTCATCATTACAGAAATGTTATTAAAAAAGTATGAAAAGATTAATATCTCGAAAACTAATTCAAATTTTTAAATTCTAAGACCATTTTTGACACCCTCAAATCCATGCGGATAACTGGCGTTAATTTGATCGCCCAACGTTCTAGCTCTACAGTAGCGCCAACTTTTGAAAAATATTGGGTAGGCTAAAAAAAAATTGAGTTAAATAATACATACTAATTTTCCCAGTGTGTCTGCATGGAGAGAGAGACGGGGGAGGAGTGAATGTCTAAAGATGATAATTCGAAGTTAAAATATGGTTTTTCTAAGCAGAATATAAATTAATTATAATTTATTAAAATATATTCTTACAAATTCTTCCTTATAAATACGTTAATATTTATTACAAATAACATAAAAATTGCTAACTATTGAAAAGCAATAAACTAAATAGCAAGAAAAACTAAATGTCATTTTAATCACCTTCAATAAAATCAAATTTTACTTCAGCGATTAAATAAATAAATAACGAAATAAATCAATGGAAATTGGGCGGGCGGAGAGAGGAAATTATTGGGTGGGTTCGCGCATAATTCTATATTCTAGGAGGAGTATTTGTGAAATACAAACGGACAGTAATTTTTTAATAAAACAGATTGATGAAAATTTAACTTCGTTATGATAAATTAGTTAGAGACAAATGCTGAACTATTTATATTGTTTTAAGTGCAAATGAGTTATTTCGTAATGGAGCATGCAGGCGATGAAGATTATATCAAAGAAGATAGAAATAAATATCATGCTTGAAAATTATTTAAAAAACCATTATAAATCAGTCAATTAAGATACAGTTTTCAAACAAATTGCATTTGAAAGTAGATTTTCCCCCCTATATTACGGTATAGAAATTCAAAATGTGCTGTGTTTAGAAATTAAAAAAAATGCAGTAACAAAAATTGCAAAACCGAAATTTCATCATCAAATGTTGCCATTCGCAAAATGACGTCAACGTTACGCACGGACACGTTTGACCTTTATTATTAATAGGGGAAAATATTATTGAAGTTAAAGATTGAGTTTTTCTCATCTGAAAAAAGTATTCTAGACTTTTTTTGAAAAATCGTGTCAACTCGCACTCGACATGCAATAATCAATCCGAACCCGAAACATTTAAAGTCAACCAAACCCGCAACGAAAAAACCGTTAACCCTACCTCGGGTAAAATCGGATTACTCGGCCCGATGCAGAAATTTAAAGCAATCTACAACAAACAATTTTTGTATTGTAAACCAGGGTTGCAATCTGCTTATTATTCAGTCAAAAATGCAGCCCACTTCAATCTGAGCCCAGATTTTTGGTCATATCTTTAACAATAATAATGGAGATATTTTAACGATATTCACAAACAGACTTAACTTACTTTCTGCAAAATGCGATGAAGTCTCGAAAAGGGCTAAAAGTATACAGTAATTTGGTCAGTGCACCGTATGTAATGCCAACTACATTCCGAAAAATACATCGTCTAAATTAGCGCTGATTGGATGCGGATGGTAGTCACTTCCACCACCGTAAATGAGACACTATCACGAGATGGGCCGGAAATGGTCGCCATCCCCATCCAATCAGCGCTAAATTAGAGGTTCGCATTTTTGAAGAGAGGATATATTTGTAAACATGCAGTTAATTAAGAATGGTGAACTTTTCAAAACTTTTTTTCTAGACTGCACGATATATCCGAATGAGCGATATAACTACGCAGCACCCATCGCCAAAAGGGGAACTGGGGGTAAAAAGGGAGGCTCCCCCCAAAAATTGATGTTTTTTTTTTTTTTTTTTTTTTTTTTTTGACTTGGAAAATACACAAACTTTATTCGCAAATTTGTTAAACATTTTCCCTATTAAAAAAAGAAAAAAAAAAAGGGCAGTAGTAAAATCTTTTAAAGCCGGGAGAAACGCCTGTTTCAGACAGGTTTTCGTTTTAGCTGCTGTAACTGTATAATGTTCCTTCTATCGAAACAGTGAAATTTTTCCATTTAAGTTAGGATTCCGTTATAGACAGGTTCTTGTTTCATAGAATTTATTGCAATACTGTTTCTGGTTATTGAACATAGTTGGAACTGATTATTAACTTGGCAATTTTATGGTCCTCTCCCCTCCCAATAATAAGTCATAAGGATATCACTGTAACGAAGGGCTACTGTATTTAAAAACCAAAATTCATGCACCATTTAATTTGCTGCTTTTGGCAACACACAGGTTCTTCCGATTTCTCTCGAGCGCTCGAAGCGCCATCATTTTTATTTCATCGTCTGCTCGATGTCGTCGGATACGCTCACTTCGATTTGCGAGGGTGGATTGGATCCATCCGGCATTCGGCGCTTTTAGCGGCTCGCAAAAAAAGTGAAAGATAGCGGCTCTCTATTAGGATGTAATAATGTTCTTTGAGTGATGGAGGTTATTATGTTGTGGAGCAGGTGTAGAATATAAAAACGTGTTCGAAGCCGGTGTTTTTTTCTTTCTTGCAATTGTTCGTCTAGTGTCATGCATATTCTTCAGTGATTAAATCATGTGTTGACAGTGAATTCGTGAGAAAGAGAAAGTGCTTTGAAATGTTGCCTTATATTTCATATGCAATATTTTTACCATCCCGTATTCGTTGCCTTTTTAAAGAGCGGAAGAAAAATTTTGTATGATTTGGGAAAAAAATGAGAATTTTTTATACATCGTCTTTCGGTAGTTTTTCTCAATTCTTGATAAAGTTATTTATTTTACGAGAAATTGTCATTTGCAACTTTCTGATGTCTTCAAATGAGAGTGATAGTCGAATTGATTCAATGTGATTTTTTAAATATTATATTGCAATGAAAAAATTATCGTCTGCAACCTGTGGATATTATAATCGAATTGACTGATTGTGATTTTTTTAAAAAAATATTACATTTCAATTTTCTGAAAAGTTTGGAGTACATTTACATCTTTACGAAAGTACTAAATTTCTTTTATAAAATGTGATACACCAATATAAAGCCAATCAAATTCGTCCATATTTCTCCAGCCATGTTTTCATTTTTTAAAAAATATATACACATGCGATAGTATTTTTCGCATTTGCCGATAACTTATTATGAACATGAAAAATAATATATAAGATAATCCCTTCTTGCGCGAATCAGCCAATTCAAAACTTCAAGAAATCTACATTGCTTTACATGAAAATCGTCTGCTAAACAGCAAAAGAAAAGAAAAACTTTTACTACCAATCAAGTTTTTAACCTTGATCGTTTTACTCTACTGTCAATATTTACGTAAAACTGCTTTATTGAAGGACAGCTGATCACACGTTCAACATGACGTCGGGTATGTATTAACTTACATTTATGACATGTTTGATACTATCTTGATAATAGCTGCAAATCTGAAACTTGTTTTCTGCGCTCTTTAATATGAAATTTAAATATTCGTAGGATTTTATTTTTATATATTTATTTATGTTTTCATTTTTTACCTTTAGGAAAATAGAAAATATCTCTGTTTACAAAATAATTTATTTTGTAGATAAACTAGAATCGGTAAATAAATAATTCGTTTGAATAATTTAGAGTGAAATAAACTGTATTGTTATAACAATTTATTACGTATACAGGTTTGTGTTTTTTTTTTTTTTTTTTTTTTTTTTTTTTTTTTTTTTTTAACGTGGAAATAAATAAAATATTTTGAACTTAATACACTTTTTTTAAAATTAATATTATTATGAATTATTGCGAAAATACGTTTTACATAATGAAACCTTTTATACTTGATAATTACGAGTATAATACAAATGTTTTTTTTTTTTTTTTTTATGTTATGTCGGTGAAATTGTTGAGTCTGTTTTTGTGCATTGTTATAGATTAATCGAATCGTTGCTTTGTCCATTCGATATTTCAGTTTATCAGTTAATATTATTTTAGACGTAATTCAACGGAACGTTATTAAAATATTTTCTTTCTTTCTTTCCGTTTTTGAGTTTTCTGATGAAAAAAAAAAAAAAAAATCTAATCCTATAGGTAATTTTAAATGAAATAAAAATTTATATTAACAATTATATAACATATTAAATTTACATTATTAATTTAAATTTATGTAACTATAATTTTAAATGTATATAAAACTATTAAGAAGGTGTGCTGCTCTTCCGAGTCTCTGCTCTTTAATTATACAATCGAAATTGATTGCAGCGGTGGGAACTAAACATTTGATGGAAAACTAAGAGATTAGCCGATGAAGGTATGAAGATTTTTTCAATATCGCTTTCGATAATTTTTAAATATATCTTGATATGCCATATTTTCAGCAAATCTGAAACTTATTTTGTGGGTTTTTTAAATATGAAGTTTAAGTATTCCTAACATTTTTGGTGAGTATTATTTTTATTTCCGTTCTTTCTCTTGGTTTAAAAAAAAAAAATCTTATTTTCTCAATAAGAGATTCTATTTAAACAATGATTTTTTCCCTACGAAAATACATATCTTATTTGCATGATGATTTATTTTAGCAGGTAAATTAGAATTGGAAAAAAAAATTAATGTAGAAAAAAGTATTTTTACCCATTTTTTAAGGAAAAAATATTATTTTACATAAAAATATGTAAAAGTTTTTTTTTATTTAATTAGTACATGAGTATTTTTTAAAATAATAATTTAAATAGTATTTCTTTAAGTAGTATAAATTAAAATACTATAATTTTAAATAGTATAACAGTAATATGTTTTTTTAATATCTACGCTTTTTAATGAATAATGAATGATTGCGGAGGCATGCTGTTTAATGTATTTTATTTGATAATGCCTCTTAATGATTCTACGGTAAATAAGCTTTTTTATAGCTAAATTGCTAGAAATTATTTTAATTTATTTTCATGCATTGTTGCATGACTAATCGAATAGCTTTGATCTTTACGTATTTCTTTTCTTCAGTGTTAGAAGCATTCCACCTTATTAAAACCATTTTTTTTTAAATTCTGTATTTCTGTCTTTTAGTTTTCCTAATAAAAAGAAAACTGATATTTATCATTTCTTTTTGCTCCCCTGTATTTTTTTCTGCTTTTCAATTATACAGTTGAATTCGATTACTGACAGAAGGAAGAATAAGAATCGTTTGCGATTGCGCTTTAGTGCAGCAAAATATATCAGGGGTCTGCCCAGACTTTTCTTACAGGGTCCTGTCTTTGTAAAATTGTAAATATTTTTTTTATACTCGTAAAAAAATGTTGAGCGATGACAGAAGCACAGGGTCCGGATTTCTCAGTAGCCTCACCCCCACTTTATGGCCGGACCTGTTTCACTTGATTGGAGTTAAAATTGTTTTTTATACAAGTTATAAAAACAAAAATACCTAAACCTTAGTAATAGCACTTAAATAATTCTTCTTATCTATACATAAATGAGGAAGCATAAAAGATAGCGTGTCACCAAATCTCCCTAATAACAGCGTCGTTTAATTAAACCAACTGCTTCTCCCTCAACATAATCGTCCGACCGCAGATTTCCATAATGAGTATCTGTTAAAGGTTTTTAATAGAATCGGTTGGATAATCGCTATTTCGTGTCTTTTTCTTTTATCACATTTTTTTTCCTAATAGATATTTTCACTAACAATCAGCAGAGAAGAATTATTCGGCATTGCTATTAAATTTTAATGTTGACGAACATTTTAGAATTTGTAAAAACATAAAAAAGCAATAAAGTTTTTTTTTCTTTCTAATACTTAAGTGGTTTAATTATTTATTTTTATTTATTTATTATAAAATAGATAAATTATTATCGTTAAAATTACGAGTTATTGTGGGCTCAAAATGCTTTGTATTTATCAAGCAATCTTTAGAAAAGAGATGGGTTCATTTTCCTCCCACACCCAACCCCCCCCCCGTACTGTCATTTTTTCCCTTAAAAAAAAAAAAAAAAACCCTTTCAAGGGCGGTGTTCTTAAAAAAGGACACTTAATTTTAATTCCAAAACTGACAAACGGCACCAAGAATATTTAATTAAAATTTTCCTATTATAATTTACGTGAAAATAAGGAAGTTCGTATTTTCAAATGAATTCGTTTACAAATTCCGCTGTCAGTCCATTATTTCATCAGCTTATGAACAGAATTACTCCGCGCCGGTAAAGGTTAAATGGTTTGATTATTTTAGTATAATTTTGGGCTTTATATTTACTACCTCTCTGATGGACTTTTGTTTGAAAATTGTTTTAGTGTGCTGTAGATTATTAGAAACATTGGCTTTTTTAGAAAGTTTTTACGTATTTCGATTATACCAATTTAATTATTTTTCGATATGAAGCGCTAATAGCATCAGCGTAGTTTTTACACGCATTTTATTTTATTTTTTACACATAAATACATATGACGACGTGAGTTTCAAAACTCGCCTTATCCAAAATTTAAAAAATCGAGTTTTCTCTATATGTATCTATTCTATTGATGAACTTGCGTCGAAAAAAAAAAATAAATAAATAAAATCTACAAAAAAATCAAGTTTTATCGTATATTTCCAGCATTGTAAAATCTCGGTTTTCAATGAAAACCAATGGGCACAGTCAGAGGAGGTTTTTCGCGATTTCTCAAAATTTGATTTTCTAGATAATGCGAGTTTTGAAACTCGCGTCCTACACAATTTACTTCTTTTATTAAAACTTAATTATTTGTAATTTATTTCTGGCATAATTAATTTATAAAATAATTATTATGGAACTAGTTATTGATCTGCAAAATTAAAATCAGCTTTCAATAATTGCTTTGCAAAAAACAAATGTTAAAATGCATTAAAAAGGATACAGAGTCAAAAATGGCAATTAGTAAAATGTTTATTTAAAAAATGCTAATGAATATTTAAAACCTCGTCATTAAAGGCGCAATCTGCAAACTTGTCTAGAAGTGAATGCATCTAAAATATGTATAAAGAAAGAATGCTAAAAGAGTTTTTAAAAATATTCCCAAATAAGTTTATCGGAAGCAGTTTAGGCCTAATTAGTTTATCCAATAATTATTGAAAAAATAATTATTTATTTGTAAAATTCAAATTAGTTCTTAATAATCGCTTCTAAAAGTAATCATTAAACATACTTAAAATAAAAATGAATTTTTTTAGTGAAAAATAATTATTAATTCGTAAAATTATTTATGAATAGTACCTTTCTTCGAATACTTTTAAAAAATCTTTTCAAAAGAAAAAAAATGAAAGTAAAATTCATTAGTTAAAAATAATTATCAATTTTTAAAATATTTTTTCTAAATATATACAAGCCTTCTTGAATATTATATATATATATATATATATATATATATTTATTTATTTATTCACTAAAAAAAACTAATAACAACTTTTTAAAAATTTACTAAAGTGATATTAAAATATTTTTACGAAAAATAAATATTAATTTGTAAAATAATTTTAAAAATATATACATCAGCTTTTTATATAATTAAGAATGTTTACATTAAAAAATAAATTCTGTAAAATAATTAAAAAAATATATACATTAGTTTTTTTATATGATTAAGAATGTTTAAAAAGAAATCAATTAACCATAAAAATCAAAGAAAATGAAAGTAAAATTAATTAGTTAAAAATTATTATTAGCTTGAATAAGTAAAATATGTACATTTAAATATTAACTTTCTTGATTCCTTAAAAAAAAAAAAACCATCTCAAAAATAATTTATTGATTGTTTAAATCAATAAATTATTAAAAGATAATTTAATTTTAGTTAAATTAGCTAGTGACAAATAATTATTATAAATATGTATATTTTTACAATATTAACTTCCTCTAATGCTTAAAAATGTTTTTCATTAAAAATACAGTAAACTATTAAGAGTTCATTAAACTGACAGCAAAATAAAAATGAGGAAGAAAATAGTTTGTAAAATAATTTTTAAAATATATGCTATTAACTTTTTTTAAAAGTGTTTACATTAGGAAAATCGACAAACTATTAAAATTAGTTAAAATGAAAGTAAAACTAATTAGTTAAATTAATTATTATGTTGCAGAATAATTTTTAATAATAATTTTAAAACATATATTTTAGTTTTCTTGAATTAAGAAAAACAAACAAATGAATGAAACATCATTAAATTATTAAAAGACAATTAAATTAAAACCAAAATTATTTATGACAAATAATTATTAATTAGTAAAGTAACTTAAAAAATATTAACTTTCTTGTATACTTAAAAATGTATTCACTAAATAATCAATAAATTAGTAAAAGTTAAGTAAATTGAAAACAATGATGATTAAAAATATAAGTATTAGTTTGTAAAATAATTTTTAAAAATATGCTGTGTTAGCCTTTTCAATTGTTTACAAATCATTACAGTAAAAAATTAACAAACTGTTAACATAAATAAAAATAAATAAGTTTTTAAAACTATATTAAAACATACATAATAGCTTTCTTGAATTTTGTAAAAATATAAATGTATACAAAATAATTAAATTATTAAAAACAGTTAAATCAAAAGCTAAAATAGTGAAAAAAAATTTTAGTTTGTAAAATAATTTGAAGAATATTTTAACTTTCTTGAATGTTTAAAAAATATATTCCCTAAAGAATCAACAAACTATTAAAAGTTAATTAAATTGAAAATGGTGTAAAAAGGGTTAAAAATAAATATTAATTTTTAATATAATTTAAATAATATAAATTTTAAATAATTTTTAAAATATGCAGCATTAGCTTTTCTAAATATCTAAAAATCTCTACATTAAAAAGTGTATTAAATTATTAACATCGATTAAAATAAAAGTTAAACTAATTAGCTAAATATAATTATTAGTTTATAAAATAAGTTTAAAACACATATGTTGGCTTTCTTGGATAATAATAAAAAACGCATTAAACATAGACAAATCATTAAAATGTAATTAAATTAAAAGCAAAATTTATCTGTGAAAAATAATTATTACTTTATAAAATAGCTTTAAAAACGTATTGACTTTCTTGGATATTTTAAATATATATTCACTAAAGAATCAATAAATGAAAATAAAGCTAATTATTTAAAAATAATTATTGATTTTTTAAATAATTAAAAAAACATATATATTAGCTTTCTTGAATTCTTAAAAAAAGTACTGAAAAACCATTAAATTGCTAATGAAACAGTGAAACTGAAAGCAAAATTACTTAATGAAAAAGGATTATTAGTTTGTAACATAACTTAAAAATTATTAACATTCTTGAATACTTTAAAATAGTATTCACTAAAGAATTAATAAACTATTAAAAGTTAATTAAATTGAAAAAAAATAATTAAAAAACATTAATTTGTTTAATAATTTTTAAAATGTGCTTTTTAAATCTTTTAAAATCTCTACATAAAAAGGCACAGAACTATTAAAATTATTTAATATGAAAGACAAACTAATTAGTTAAAAATAACTGTTAATTTTAAAAGTAATTTTAAAACATATATATTAGCTTTCTTGGATTCTTAAAAAAAATTATGCATAAAAAATCATTAAATTATTAAAAGAAAATTAAAATGAAAGCAAATTTAATCAAGGAAAAATAATTACTTTTGTAAAATAATTTTAAAAAATATTAACTTTCTTGAATATGTAAAAAAGAAAAAAAAAAAAAAAAAAAAAAAAAAAATCACTAGAGAATCAATAAAATATTAAATCTTAATTAAATTTAAAACAAAGCTAAAATTGTTTAAAATAATGGTTAAAATGGTAATGGTAAATTAATAATTGTTAAAAAATCAGCGCATTCTGAAAAGCCAATTAAACTAGAAGCAAAATTAGTTTGTGAAAAATAATTAATTAACTTATACTTTTTTATTTAACTTTCTTGTATGCTTCAAAATTTCTTCAATAAAAAATCAAACAACTTTTATTCAACAAAATTAATTAAAATGGAAAAAATCAGTGGAAAATAATTATTAGTTTACAAAATAGTTAAATATATATAGTATTAGCTTTGTCGGATGCTTAAAAAAGCTTTTTTTTTTAAAAAAAAATTTAGTATATTAAAAACTAATTAAATTGAAAGTATAATTAATTATTAATAAAGTTATTAGTATTATTTATATAGTATTTATTGTAGTGTTATTAGTGTTATATTTAAATATTTGCTTTCTGGAATTACTTAGAATTATCTTTATTAAAAAATCCATAAGCTGTTAAATATTAAACGAAAATAAAAATAATTATTAACTTTTTAAAAAAAATCAATAAATTTACCTTTCTTTTATAAATATTTTTTCATTAAAAAGCGTATTAAAAAGTAATTAAAATGAAAGTAAAATTTATTATTGAATTAGAGTTATTAATTTGCAATTCATATTTTTTAATATGAGCTTTTTTGAATATTTAAAAAAAAAACCTTCTTTCAAAAATCAATAAATTGTTAAACATTAACTGAAAAATATTCGCTTCTTTAATGTTTTTGATTTTAAAATTTATTCACCAAAGAAAACAAAAATCAATAAACCATTAAAAATGGATTAAAATTAAAGTAAAATAAATCAGTGAAAGTAATTATTAGTTTGTAAAATAATGAAGTATAGCTAGCTTTAGTTTTATTGAAGGTTAAAAAAATATTTAAATTAAAAGTAAACTATTATAAGATAATTAAAATAAAATTAATTGTTGAATAGTGATATTAGTTTGTAAGATTTTCTTTAAATATTAGATTTCTTGAATGACTTAAAAAATAACTTCATAAAAAAAATAATAAACTTATGTAAAAATAAATACACTTAAAAATTATATACTAAAACAAAGTAAAATTACTCATTTTTATAAAATATCTTTAAAACTCGGAGTTTTAAAGAAAACGGTGCAAAAAATCTGAACTTCATCCTTATAAATAAAAAAAAAAAAAACTTTGTGTATACGAATTTCTAAATCTAAATAGCTGAATAAGAAGGAACTAAATATAGTAAAAAAGAAAGAAATACTAGGGGATGGGAGGACTTTTCTATTTAAAAAACCTCATTGAAATATTTAAAAAATATTAAAATGAAAATAAAATTAACTATTGAATAAGAATTATTAATTTTTAAACATTATTTAAAAAATGGCTTAACTGCTAACTTGCTACATTGATTACTTCAATGGCTTAAAATATCTGCATTAAAAAAATCTGCAAATTTATGTAAAAATTAATTCAGTTAAAATTTATATGGAAAAAACCCTCTCAATGAGTTTATATTGAATGATATACAAAATCTTAATTTCATTTTTGTAAATTAAAAAAAAAAAAAACTTTTTGTATACAAATTTCTAAAGCTGAATAAGGAACTAAATATAGCTTCACAAAGAAAAAAAAATACGAGGCAAAAAAGCCTGTTCATTGACTTCTTTTGAAGAGGAGTTATTTTCGAAATGACCAAAGGGTTAAACTTATTGATCCTCGATTGGGATATTAAACTAAGGCTGATCTCAAATTCTCTCAATTTATTTATATTTATAAACACATAAAATTGTCAATAGGAAATTTCATAATTCATATACCAAAAATTATGAAATTTAATACCGTTTTTCATTTGTTGATAAGGCAAAGGGTTTTTCAGAAAATGCTGTCAAATTTAGCATTATAAACGGAAATGTCGGACTCGAAAGTCCGAAACAATTAGTCATGAGACGGTAATAGCTTATAACCCAAGTTGGCATTGAAAACCGAAAAACACTATGCGATTCGAAATCATTTTAACAGTCATGCTTAGCATTTACGTGTTTTTGCGTTTAAAAATAAGCCCGCGACCGCGAGTGTGTCAGAAAGTTTCGCGTTGTTGAGCTGGGAAACTGTATTTACATGCCATCTTCATTTAGAATTTTGGATATTATTGTTGTATTTAACTGTTTTTTTTTTTTTTTTTTATTGTTCAAAAGTATTATATATATATATATTAAACGCCTTAAGTTAGATATTATTGAAATTAATGTTTTAGCTAATCGTTTAGAAGTTTAAAAAAAAGTAAAAAAAGACATAAATAACTTTAAATAAGAAAAAAATTATTCTGCATAATTTTTTTTTACATATTCATTAAAAATCTTTCATTAAACACATACATAAAATAAATTAATAAATGTAAAGATAAAAACCAATACGTTATTTTTCTATCCTTCTGTAATGGTCCCTCATGTTTTGATTCGTGAAAGTTTTTTTTTTTTTTTTTTTTTAACTAATTAACGTATATGATTCAAATGTATAATTAAAAGAAATCTGAAGTGAATCTACAGGACTTTTTCCCGAAAACTCTTTACAGAATGCTATCCGTTCGAGTAACTTTGATCCTAATTTTATATTAGATGAAAAGTTTTCACTGGTGAAAATGACTTCTATTCATTCATTCAGTTTCATTCATGAACTAAAATTTTCTTTAATTATGAGGTAATTTTCAATGAATTTTTATTCCGACCGCACTGAAATTAAAGCCTGTAAGATAAAAAATATATATATATATATATATTGAAATTGAATTTGCATATAGTCATGATGGTTATGGGAGTTTTAAGTTGTTTTAAATGTATAGATATTTCGAAATTTTACTCAACAAAATGCAATACAATACTTAAATTCCCATTTCTTAGATTAAGAAAATTCAATGTACCAAATGTAGTAATGCTCCAAAATAGTCCTTAGCCTGGGGCTTAAAACTTTAGCTACTCCACTGTGTTCTCGTATGTACAAAGTACAAGCCTCTAGAATTAATCTAATAGCACTAGTACAGAGTTGTCTTTACAGAGATGATCATCAAGCATTGATGACAGAAAATAGTCTCTGAGATAGATCATGCGACTTTAAAAAAATACAAAATCAGTAAAAAAAAAAAAAACTTCTATAAAGGGTATTCATATACATAAAGCTATCAAATTTTTGTGATTTTGGACCCTCACCCCTTTACGATATCATCCCACGAACATCCCCCACCCTAATGATATCGTTATCAATGTCTAAAAATTATTTTGATTGTTGCATTTTTTTTTTTTTTTTTTTTTTTTTTTTTTTTTTGCTTGCAGTGACATACAGATATAGTTATACATTTATTATTCGCATATTTTAATGATTCAAATGAAGAGAAGTCAATAAAATATCACTATTAATAACTTTATATTAAATGGCACTTAAAAGAAATAGCTACTGTTTAAAAGTATTTAATAATAGCTTTTTGTTACATAATGCATTCAACAATAACATGTCTTTTTGCCCTTTCCCCTGCCTGGTAGGGTGGGGGGCGGGGGGGTACAGACAGAACTTCTTCGTGGACTTTTGCTCCTATACTGAAAGGTTGGCTGTCCATGAGTGTGTGATTTCTATCAATAAAACAGGTGGACGGCATTCTTTCCCTTTTCTTTACTGGTAAGCACAACAGGTATCCTTTCAGACATACTTCGGAAATAGTTTCTCGAACAGCAGATTATATATGCATACACATATGCCAGAAGAATAGGAATGCCAAATGTTGGAGTATTCCACAATTTTGGAATTAAATAATTTTATAATCATTTAATCATTTTAATAATAACTTTGTATTTTCGTAAAAATATACATGGTGTATTCCAGGGTGTTTATAAAGTCCTGGACCCATTTTGATGTTTAAGAGGCTACTTCAGTCAAATGAAAAGACATATTCGCTAATGCTAATCCTATGGAAGAAATTTATAAAGATATCTCGGTCGCATTTCAACATTTTTAAATGATTTCTTTTGCATTGAATAGTTGAGATCGATCTGTATGCAGGCCGTTTTTTACTTTTTCGATTTTGACTGCAGATATTTTTTATGGGGATGCTTTTACTTTCGAAACCGGTTCCAAAAATGAAAGTGTTCTCATAAGAAATACCTGCAAACAAAATCGAAAAAGTAAAAAACGGTCTTTGTACAGATCAATCTCAACTATTCAATGCAAAAGAAATCATTTAAAAATATTGAAATGCGACCGAGATATCTTTATAATTTCTTCCATAGGATTAGCATTAGCGAACGGGTCTTTTCCTTTGACTGAAGTAGCCTCTTAATAACTCATAAAATAATAAAGATAGATTAAAATTAATAACATAAATGGTTAGATAGACTCAAAAAGTTTCATGACCCTTGTCAATGAACTTCTACGTGTGCCCCCTTCGTCGCACGCAGAATATCAAGTTGATAGTCGATTTCACGCCAGGTAGCGGCAAGCATGTCGGCATCCACAGAGGCTATGGCGGTTGTAATTCTGGCTTTTAAGTCATCAATTAGACGTGTTGGAAAACTTCGTATTTCCACAACTAGAAGAGCTTCAGCCACATGTCATTTTGCAACAAGATGGTGCACCACCTCGTTGGGGTACCATCGTTCGTACTTCTTTGAATGACCATTTTCCAGGAAGATGGATTGGGCGAGGAGGTCCAATTCCTTGGCCACCCAGATCACCTGATATAACGCCGCTGGACTTTTTCCTTTGGGGATTTGTAAAGGACAATGTTTACAGGAGGAGAGTGTCGAACATTGATGACTTAAAAGCCAGAATTACAACCGCAATAGCCTCTGTGGATGCCGACATGCTTACCGCTACCTGGCGTGAAATTGACTATCGACTTGATATTCTCCGTGCGACGAAGGGAGCACACGTGGAAGTTCATTGACAAGGGTTATGAAACTTTTTGAGTCTATCTAACCATTTATGTTATTAATTTTAATCTATCTTTATTATTTTATGAGTTATTAAACATCAAAATGGTTCCGGGACTTTATAAACACCCTGTATAATAGACTATTTTGATGTATAAAACAAGTTACAATTAAAGAGCGAAAATTTGTTTGGGTCACAAATAATAACGATGTCAAAAGACAAATCCCCTCCCCGTAGAGATATCTTACGATATCATGTCCCAGACCCCTCTCTCCCCTAATGTGATAACGTCATATTTGCACAGCCACTAAGCATTCAATGCTTATCTTAAAAGTCACGCCTAATTTCTTGTAGTTCCGAAAATTTTCTGCTACAATACTTTAATTTGGCTTGCGCCGTGATTATTGAAAAATCACTCTTTTATTTTATGCTTACAGTCGTCCCCGTATAAACGAATATTGACGGCTCCAGAAATAATATTCGATTAAGCGAGTTATTTGATTAAACGGGGAATCATAACTGTAATATTTAATACGTAATAAAAAGGCAAAATAACCATCATCTATGGTACATTTAATTAACAGCATAATAAATCGTTAATAGAATAACATAAACTAAAATAAATACAAATGCTAATATAAAGTACATACTTATTAATTTAATGTCAGTACATACATTTATATGGTTTACATCACACTTAATGCAGCTCATTTGAATTTGGTCAAAACTTTGCTACTTCTAATTTACTTTACTTAAAAAAAAATCGTTTAAAGTGGTTTGTTTAAGTGGAATTTTAAAGGAGTAAATATTGAGTTATTTTTCGAATGAGTGCAAAATATCACAACTACCATCTCGAGTCTCGAAGTGACGGCGCATTACCTTTAAAGTCTGGTTAACAGCAAGAAGTGCTTGTGGTGAAATAATTTGACCTGTCCGTTATACACATGCCAGCCGAAATCATTGCAGGAAGAACTGAAAATTTGTTTTTAGCGTAAAAGAACCTAAAATGACCAAAGTTAGAAGGAAATTCCAGCTGAAATGTGCTTTCCGCGCCTATTTTCAAACATCGGTCACACAGTTGTTATTCGATTAAGCGGAGACGGTCGTAAAAGGTTAGAGCCACTTTTAAGCGGGGAGAAATAACATGGAACCAACAGGAATAAATTCGGTTCCGGAGTATTCTATTCAAATAAGCGGGGGTATTCGATTATCCGTGACCCGATTAAGTGGGGCGGACTGTACGTTCGTTTTATGAATTGCAAATTGAACAAAACATTTTCAAGTATGAAATGGATTACTTCTCGATCTTTCATGTTTCTTTTAACCATACATTTCATTAAAAAAAGAAAAATCTTTGAATCGCAATACTGGTCTTTCTTTACACAATGGGTCTTCAAAATAATCTTTACACAATGGGTCGATAAAATGGCAAGAAGTCTTCACATTCTATCTATAAAGATGATTAAAGTAAAGTAAAAACAAGTCGGAAATTGTAATTCAAATGTGGCAAATGAGGTGTGTTCGTACTATAACTATATAAATAATCAGATCTTGGTGCAATAGCTGTTGCACTCTTATGAAAAAATGCACGAATGCAAAATTTACCACGATTCTATAGATTAAATTCAGTAATAATAGGACTCCATCTTAAATAGGACGTCATCACCCTGGCAAACTAGAATCATGGGACATCATGGGATACCATTGAATTCATGACGTAGGATAGGATTTAATAGAATGAAGAAAACTTTTATTAACATGTTTTTTAGTTTTGATTTAATTTTCATAAAGTTTGAAGTGGCTCTAACAAAATTCTACAACGATTAATATTAAATTTTAAACCATTCGGTTGGGTAGTTACCAGACGACGACTATACGTGTTACGTATTTATGTAATTACGAACGCACTTAATAAAAGAGTGTAGACTGTAGAAATAATCTTCATTCGAATGTGGCGGGCTTGAATCCCGTGAGTCTCTCTCTTTCCCGCTCTCCTGCTTTTTAAATTTGTGATTATTTCTCGCTCTGATATCAATCGTCATGTGCCACGAACCAAATAAACTCATCCGCCGGCTACATCAAAGAAAAGAACTTTTCCCCATTTAATTTTATTTTACAAAAAATGAGTGAGTCATGGGGAATATTCCATTTTCATGCCTTCGCCATTTTCTTGATCGCGTGAAACGAAATTTCGATACATCTGACGACAACTTTCGGGAAAAAATGGGAAAACCGGTTAGTATTTTAAATGGCAGACTAATTTAGACTTGGAATATACAGTCTTAGCCTAAAGTATTGAGCACTCTCTTATTACCCGACTGCCAAGAAGGGTTATGTGTTTCACGCGTATCTGGGTATGTGGATTTCTTTATACCCTCGAAACATCCCAACGGCTGGATGGATTTTAATGAATGAGGTCTCCATCGATTCGTCTTAACCGTCCGATGGTTATAGGCTTGGTTTTGTTTTTATAAATTCAAAATGACAGACGTAAAATACAAAATGTCGGTAGAGACGAAAAAAAATTTTTACGCACCATACTGAGTGGCATATCATTGGACAGATCTTTCAAAATGAAGACGATGATTCATTGACTATTTTACAGTCAGAAGCTCCGTTTAAATGTTATACAAGTTGGAAGTTGTGTAGGTAGGATCTCTAGCTTTACTACAACTCTAACCTTCATAGGCATCTATAGGCCTCATCAAACGGTGTTTATAGATAGGAACTAACAATTAAACACAATTTAAAAGTCATCAATACAAGTAAATAAAAAAATAGGTACGTCATATAAAAAGTAGTTTCACATTGATCAGAAATAATTAATTAGTTCGCTTTTCACGCAGTCGGGTGTTTTGGTTTCTTAAATTTAATTTTTATTACATCTTTAAAAGAAAATTAATATCGGCATACAAACGTTTCACTGCATACGAATTTCTTTTTTAAGTTATTACAGCTTGGGAAAAATGACAGCAAACAAACAGTTGAACTTTTAATTATAAAATCAAAAGACGAAACGCAATTTTTCACCTTGATTCAAACATAAAACATATTATAATGAACTTTAAAAAGTTCACTGTTTTACTTAAAAGGCGATTAAAATAATGAAAGAGATGTTACAAGTTAATCACATACATTTTATTTAAAACTTCTTGTTGCTTTCAAGCTTTTCGAAGCTCTTCATCAGAGAATATTTTAATAACTAATTGTTGTTTATTTATACAAGTACGTCACTTCGTTTCGCAAATGAGAGAGCCAATAATTAGTAGAATTGAAAGTAGAAGTGGCAGTTTCTTAGATTAAACTTAAGGGCCTATACTTCAGTCACGCGAAAAGACCCGTTCGCTAATGCTATTCCTATGGAAGAAATTTATAAAGATATCTCGGTCGTATTTCAATATTTTTAGATGATTTTTTTTTGCAGCGGCTAGCTGAAGTCGATCTGTAAAAAGGTCGTTTTTTACTTTTTCGATTTTCATTGGGGATTTTTTTCAAGAGGGTGCTTTCATTTTAGGAATCGGTTCTGAAAATGAAAGTGTCCTGATTAAAAATACTTGTAAACGAAATTGAAAAAGTAGAAAATGTCCTGCATACAGATTGACCTCAGTTAGCCATTGAAAATAATAATAATAATAATAATAATAATAATAATCTAAAAATATTGAAATGCGACCGAGATATCTTTATAAATTTCTTCCAGGAATAGCATTAGCGAACGGGTCTTTTTGTGTGACTGAAATAGGCCCTTAATTATATAACTGCAGTTCTATTTACTTTATTACATCACTCTGTTCTCGTACATATCAGAGAATCCATAGAAAGAATAATGGAATACATCGGAATGACTAAAAGAACATGAAGCAGATATGAAATTTTGTCGTCAATCCACAGCTCTCTCTCGTTTAAGTTTCATTCAGAATATCACAATAGATTTTCATCAGGCAAAAATCATATTCCCAACATTCAATTGTTGCGCATCCACTATCAGAGAATTCATAGAAATCCTGTGTAAAAACAATCAATTGGTGGCAACATGCTGCCTCCAATTTTATGGGGCAATTTAACGAAAATAATGATGTAATATAACACATTAGTGTAACGTAACGCCAGTTATATTGGTTAAATTACTCCATAAAATGGAGGCAGCAAGGCTGACGCCAATTTTATGGAGTAACGTTGCATAATTTTTTTACAGTGTTTATATGATTTTTTTTTTAAATTATTTTTATTAACACGTGTAAAAAAAATTAAACGATGCACATTTTATTAAACTGCGAATGCAAAAGGAATTTTAAAAATCGCATTTCACGCTCAAAAAATACACGGGTATAAGGATGTTTCAGTACTTTTGCACCAAGTTGCGTGTATTACGTATGTCGGTTTGCGAGTCGATGATGGTCAGTTTCTGCATGGTATGTTCAATTCAATCTCTAGGAAAATCTGAGTTTCTAATGATCAGACTGCCCGTGGCGTGCGTTCACAAAACGACCGTTTCTACTTGTACCGCATCTGATTGTTGTAAAGCGGAAAAGCGTGGAAGTCGATTCTTTGGCTGTCGTTTCACACACACACACCGAGATTGGAATTGGATTGTTGGGGATTATTATGCAGGTAGTGTGACCGGAATACACGATCACACCTTTCCGGTGCGATTCCCTCTTTTGATCAACTTGTGTCAATGTCAGCTGCTTTTTTCTTTTGTTATTACTGCGCTAATAATATGGGGCATGTTACAGTCGGTAAAAAAAGAACGAATATTACAACCTTATCGGAAAAAGTGACAAATAAATTAAATTAGAAATATATGTACATTTGTTTAAGTTTTTATATACACAATAATAATTAAAATAATAATAACAAATATATACCGGGTGTCCCAAAAAGGACTGACTGATTTTAAAATTCAATAACTTGCAAACGGTGACAGATATTTAAAAAATTCTTGCAGGAGGGTTATGCATAAGGTCAAAAGTTTTATTACAGTGATTTTCGATTTTAGTTCGAATTACAAACAATAGATGGCGCTGTAAGCAATAATCGCTAAATACAGGCTCGATTTCTGGTCCTTCCTCTTGTTCCATGCTGAAAAAGGAGATGGAAATGTATTATCCGGGCCACGAAGTACCAAAAATCGAGCTTGAATTCAGCGTCTATTGATTGCAGCGCCATCTATTGTGTGTAATTCGAACTAAAATTGAAAATCACTGTAAAAAAACTTTTGACCTTATGCATAACCCTCCTGCAAGAATTTTTTAAATATCTGTCACCGTTTACAAGTTATTGAATTTTAAAATCAGTCAGTCCTTTTTGGGACACCCGGTATATACATACATACAAACAATCGATTATAATATAATATAATACGATTAAGATTCCGAAAATCTAACTTTTTGGACCTATTATATTAAACACACTTCCATACTATTATACTCCCCAACTACTTATTGCTGGAATTTTTTAGGACGTGATAAAAAAAAATTATATGATGTGAAAATGATAACTCAGTCAGAATGATAAAAAATATCAAAAGTTACAATGAATGACATATTTCAATAAATTTTCTTTTTCTGACATGTTATAAAATATAATTGCTAGGCAACTGATAAAGTAAAACAGAAAATATAATTACCTATGATAGAAAAAATATAAAATCGAAAAAGTAAAATGTTTTATATTTTTCGCACAAATAAATTTTCTTTTTCTGACATGTTATGAAATATAATTGCTAGGCAACTGATAAAGTAAAACAGAAAAGATAATTATGACAGAAAAAGCATAAAATTGAAAAACTAAAATGCTTTATATTTTTCGCACATATGCGAAAAAATTTCTTCAGAAAATATACAGATAATTCAGAATGTCTGACACATATATTGACAAAATTTCAAATTAGTAGGAGTAATTTAAGAACGCCATTGGGAAATTTTAACATTCATAATTAACATTTAAATCAATTATCCAAATTCGCCATTTTCTTTTTAGCAAATGGTAAAATTAGAAAATCGTCTGCACTGACATAAAGAAACACTGTAACGTAAAAGAAAATGTTCTATATTTTTCGAACAAATGAGCCAAATTAAATGAAAAACTATACATCTAATTCTAAGTACCTCACCAGCATTTCTACAAAAAAATCACGCTAATTGGATGTTTTTTGCGACAATTATCGCGGGCATTGACACACAGTGACAAACAAGCAGACACCAAAAATTTTCCTTCTCTACATATATCTTTCACTTGACGTTTCGACAATAATGTGTCGTAATAACTTTCTGAAATCTAGGAAGAGTTTAGTCTTTAAAATGAAAAATATTTTACGTGGAATTTATATTATTAAATTATTTATTTCATGGAATAATTAATTTTAGGATAATTTTATTAAACTAGTTATTTCTTAGAAATAATGTCCTTAATAATAATAATAATGCCAATTCGCAACAGAAAGAAAACCATGATACAGATGAAACTTTAAAAGAATTTATGCATTGTAGAAAAGCGGACTTTTGATGCCCCGCGAAACGAATTTTAAAACTCCTGGGGCGAATGAGACACATTAAAAACCTCTCCTTGGAAGTATTTAACTGCAAGCTAATAACTGTTAAACTGTAATGGTAACTAGCTATGGCTGTTCTCAAATCCAAACTGGCTACTTTCTGACACATTTTTAAAATTCATTTTTGTTCGCAATCGTATCAAACTGGCAGGTGCTCTTATTAAGAAATTATGGTATCGAACTGTTTTTCCATTTTTCGCTAAGGACAGGAGATTTTTGAGAAACTGCTGTCAAATTTGGGGTTCTGAACCAAATTTTCGTACGCGACAGTGCAGGAAAGAAAAGAAACTGCCGTTCTGAGGCATTAATCACTTATAACTCAAGCTGTAATTGATCCATCAGAAAATGAAAAACTCTTCGATTACAAATCACTCCAATTATCATGCCTGCAAGTATTATACTTTCATGTTTAAAAATGAGTCAGAAATGTGTCAAAAAAGTTTCGCGTTGTTGAGCGCGTATTTGTTATATTTATTATATTTATTTATTTTTGACAATCGGTACAAGTAACAGTTTGTTGCATACATATAATTATGCCGATTTCTTTCCAAAGAATCTCGCGAAACTTTACTAATTCTGAAACAGTGAAAAATGCAGATGTTGAAATTTTGATATAGAAACGCATATCGATTGATAGCGAATTACATTAAATAATATTTATCTAGATTTAATTTAATTCATTTTCCAGTTTCAAAATTATGGCCTCCAGGCTTCCAGTTCTCCTGTTCGCTATCGATGCAACTTTCAGGAAAGGGGGCGGTGTTTGCCAACCCCCTCTCCAATGTTATGTTTCCCTCGCTGTTGATAAGGCCGCGGGCTGTTTATATGAACGACAATGACCTCCTAACAACTGATGCCCCAAACCCCTTCAAGAAAAACGATAATTTTCTCTTCCAGCAGCCTGGATAGTGTGTGGCTTTCTTATCCGGGGCTTCCTTATCACTTTCTCATTTTTCACTTTCGAGAGAGAAGTTCTCTGGAAGAAAAAAAAAGTTATCTCCACCAGGATAAATTTCTCCGAGACTTTGTGTCTGGGTTGCCACGCCTGGTTATTGATCGGGCCATGGCGGCAGGGTTATGTTTACGGCGAGACAATGCAGTGGTTATCCCAGAACAAAGGACGTAATGTGGATGTACTAGGAGGCGAAAGTAACGGATGCATTCAGCGATGTACCCGGAATTAGAGTCCGGCTTCGGATTAACTGACCGTGATTTACCCGATTATGATCCGATTCGCAGGTCGGTTCGGATCAGATTGGCGTTGGCACCAATATTTTTTGCTGTGGATCAGGTTATTTTCTTTGGTACTCTGTTTATGGTTTTTGCTGGTCGGTTTCTGATATATCCGAATTTTTTACAAGAATGTCTAGAATATAGCTTCAGATAAAATATACAGATACAGAAAGTCCCTTCTTATCATTAACCAATAGCTATTTTCTAAACCGTTAATTTTAGAAGTACAGTTTTACTTGCAAAACTGCTATCGTTCTTCATTACATGAAAATCGATTTACGTCAAAACAATTTTTTTTTTTTTTTTTAAGTTACGAAATTTAATTTTTTATACGGTCCTTGGATCCTGTAAGTTCTATTTAAACAAGCTTTCTCGATGCAAGAACAAGTAAGACAGTAAAAATTCCATTCTTCTATGTAAGTTTTGGTCCTACAAAATGGAATGTTTACTGTTTTAATTGTTAGCGAACGGAGAAATTTTTTCTAAATAGAACTTGCAGGATCCAAGGACCGTATAAAAATTTTAATTTCGTAACTTTTAAAAAAATAAGTGTTTTGACGTACCGTATTTTATGGAAGAAACGCCGCAACCGTCGTAAAAGCCGCACTCTTCAAATTGGCCTGAATAAGCTTAAAAATATCGTGATCGCCGCACCCGTTGTAAACGCCGCATCCATCGGAACGTTACTTTTTCGACACCGTCACATTGACCTAACTTTAATCAAAGTTTTCTGAGCAGTGTAGGATGCCTCGTTTTTAATATCTTAAGATGTCTGAAGTTTTATTTTAAATATTTTTATAAATTTTTAAATTAAGGAAACTCAGTTGGTCTTTAAAAAAAATCGTAAACGCCGCACTTGGAAAAAAAATATCTTTTAAACTCGTAAACGCCGCGGCGTTTCTTCCATAAAATACGGTAAATGGATTTTCATGTGATGAAGAACGATAACAGTTTTTCATACCTCTAAAAGTAACGGTTTGGGAATTAGCTATTCATCATCGATAAAAAGGAATACTCTGGTATATTTCAGTATGAAGGATGTATAAATATTAATTTCTCTCCGTTGAAGATAAAAATGTTATTAGAGATGTTATTCTAGATTATTTCTTTTTTCCATAATTTCATTAAAATATGGATTAGATTTCCCTCCCTTTTGGATCGAGTTCCGATTGAAGTTTGCAGTGTTTCCTTAGGTATTAATGGCGCCTATGGGTCCGTGGGACGCGAGTCCACCCAATTTCAATTGATTTAATTCGAAATTTATTTATTAGCCCCCGGTACGGTATGCTATTTCTTTCTCCCAGCTTATTTTGTGTATTCAAAAAATAACGTTACCTTACAGAAGCCAGCAATAAACAAAGCAGATGTATCATTGTACGATTAAATGCTCTATAGCAATTTTTTTAATTTCTAAGCATCGCACATTTTTAATTTTTATACCGTCGTATTGGAAAAAAAAAAGTACTTTTAAATGCAATTTGTATGAAAACTGTATCTCCATTTATTTTTGAAATATTATTATTATTATTATTATTATTATTATTATTATTATTATTATTTTGTAGTTTTTAGCACTATTTGTTTCATTTTGGCAACTCAAGTACTCCATTTCTGTAGAAAGTAGAGGGAAAATAGTTGAAAAATAGCAAATATATCTTTTTGTTGTCATTTTCTCATAACAACCGAAAGAAAATGTAATTAAAATACATGCTATTTTGAAAGAATATAAGCGAATAATTTCTGTTAAAACATGGAGCTATTATAAAATGTTACAAACAAATGAAGGCCTATGAATCATTAGATAGCCGTTTTTTTCTCGAGTTTCTTTAATGACGGCATCCTTTTGCTGTATTTGTGTATTATTTTGCGATAGTAACATCCTATGCATGCTTTACTGTAGATGTTTAAGAGTGGATCGTAAATGTGAAATTCTTAAGCGGATGCGAATGACGTCATTTTACGTAAAATAAAAGTGTGTGCTTTAAGTCTTAAAATTGAAATATGTTTTGTACTGTTATACATATATTTTTTTTTTCATCGGAGCACACTAAATTCTGGAAATCCAGAATTCCTGTTTTCTACTCTTTTTATTTATTTAATCGCTGAAATGAAATTTGGTTTTATTAATGTTCTCGAAGTAATTCAGTTTGAAAAATAATAAGGACATCCATTAGACTCACAGGATCACTGAAAACCCCTTCACCGGATGTAGAGTTATATTTCTCACGAAAACAAATTTCCTGCTTATTTTGCCAACCGTTTTGATGTCTTGAATTGATAAAGCACTTAGGTGATTAAAATGTATGTTTTCGTAACATTTAGTTTTTTGCACTTTCAATAGTTAACAGTTCCAATGTTATTTAAAATAAATATTAATGTATTTATAAGGAAGAACTTATAAGAATATAATTTAATAAAATCTCTCTATTCTAAAAAAAAGTAACTACCGCTGTCACCGCCGCCGCCGTCGCCGGTTTTGAATTTTTTGTGACCGGAGGTCTTTCTTCGTTAATATTAAGCAAAATATTGCATACAAAAATATGAAAATAGGTGGAATTATAGAGAAATGTTTGATAAACACGCTGACGCAGACAGTTTTCAAATCGAAGAAATATTTAAAGAGATATTTAATGCTAAAGTTGGACAAAATCGTTCCATTAAAAAAGTTTTATAGGAGCAAAAACTGTACATCGGAATTTAATCATTTTTAGATCATTTTATGCGTCAGAATTTCCCGGTGTGCAGACTGCACTCAGTTTATTAATTTGACTCATTTTTTGAGGTTTTATTTCTATTTTAAATTCAAATTTTCAGCATTTCGAGAGAAATTTTTTTACACATTTTAGAAAATGGTATTAATTTAAACTGTTGCCAACTGTACAAACAGCGCAAATAATATTTGCTTCAAATTAAAAATTTATTTTACACGTGACTATTATAAACAAGAAAATATAAAAAGCAGGAACTCATTGAAAGTTATCATAAAAACCATATTACACGTGAATTTTAAAAGTGAAAGAATGTTGTAAAATAATAAATTCCTTAACATGCGTTAGAAGTGTTAAATAGGAGAAATTACGTCACATTTAAGTCAGATTACACATTACGTAAAATGAACAAAAAATAATATTGCAAAACAGTTTAAATTTAAAAATTGCGCGAGACATATATGTAATATTTTAAGATGATATTTTCAACTATTTTTATTAGGATAGCGCAAATAATATTTCATTTCTAACAAAATTCTTTTCACGTGAATAGTAAAAGGAGAAAGAAAAGTTTAGTTAAAATTACGTCAGATTAAAAACGATACATTTAAAGTGTCATTAAAAAAAAAAAAAACTTTCTTTTCGCTTAGCTAAAAAATACCGGGAGGCAAAGACTCTGTTTATTTAATTCATTTTATATTAGCTTATTTTGAAATGTCAACTGATTTTATTTAATCAAAGACGGAAACAGCCATTGTATCATTTAACAGCCGCTGATTTGGCTTTAAAATTCCCCAATCAAAGAGAAATGAATAGAAACCCGTTTTTAGGGCGATCGCCACTGTTTTTAAACTTATAATTCAATCTTCCGAAATATTTTTTAAGCCGATCAAATTAGCGTGCTTTTAGAGACTGCGGTGTCTGAATGGGGGTTGACGAGCGTAGCTCGTAGGGGGCAGCGCCCCCTAGTTATTTATACAATTATAATGAAATTATAATAATTTAAATATTTGCTTAGAAAAAACAACTTTGAATTATCATCTGCAGTCATTCGCTCCTCCCCTCTCTCTCCCCACACACATACACACTAACAGAAGAAAAATTATATGTGTTATTTTACTCAAAAATGTTTGAGCTCACCCAATATTTTTGAAAAGTAAGCACTACTGCTTAGATTTGCTGGTTAAAGAAAATTATTGGTTATAATCCGACCGGTGCTGGACTAGACTATAGCTGGTTAGATATAGCTCAGGTTGATTCTAATTTTTGATGTTGCCCACCGGCTTTGTTCTAATTTTTCATTTTTATTACACTCAATTTTCTTTTCGTATGTAAAGATGACATTGAGAATGGATGACATCCAAAAATTTTATATTCCGGGTAGAGAAAACTGATTAATACACTATAAAAATTTATTCGGAATCCTTTCCGAAAATCAGTGTAGCAAAAATTACTTTGTTTTAACACTCCTTTATTTAGCTCAACCTGGTTTTTGTAAGTAAAGATAGAATTTTGTAATAGATTTTTAACCCACTTTCTGACAGACTAGAGTTACGAAAATTACATTCACATGTGTGTTTCCGATAACAATACAGCATTTTAATATTTTTAGGTCTTAATTATAATTTAATACATCCATTTCAGGGCATTTTCCCCTAAGCCCGCCAGAGGTGATAAATCGTCCAGTATTCCCCGTAATTCATGTAAATGTATACGTGTTACAACAACAATGGATTGAATAATGCGCCCATAAACGCTTGCCAAAATGGGCCAATGGCTGTGAATCTGCAATACTGAAACATTTTAAAGGCTAAAAAGTAGAAAATAAATTACAAATAAAAAGTGAAGAGTACAAAATTTAAAAAAATACCCTTTTATCATTCAATGCGAGTGCTTTAATATTAATTAATTTAGAATTATACGTTGAGAAATTAATTTTAAAATCCTAAAAGGATAGTTTAAATAATGTTTATTTTTTTAAACTATATATATTATCGAATTAAATATTTTTTTTAAAAAAAGAAGGTAAACAAATAAAGGTTAATCTGTTATATTTAATGCAGAAACCACTGATTGCTCACGTCATTTTGATGTTGGCAACATCTGACCATAAAATTTTGCTTTTTTGCAATACTTTAAAATTCTGAAAGTCGCACATTTCAATTTTTATTCCATCGTATAGGTAAAAAAATGTTCTTTCTACTGCAATTTATTTGAAAACTGTTTCGTAATTTACTAATGTATTAAATTTAAAAAATAAATAAATTTCCAGCATATGTTTTTTTTTATTTATTTGAAAAGATTAATCCCAGGGTACCTCAAGGTAATTCCAAGCATTTGTTTCCAACTAATATTCCATAACTAAATTAAAACTTCATCAAGCTATAAATAAAACACAAATTTAGCACACATGTAATCGAACTGCGCGCTTAAACAGCTGAAATTATCAGAATCAAAATGACTGCTACATCTGTACGGGCAGAAATTTCCAGGCCCGGACAGACCCATAGAAAGAAAATTTCGTCCCGGCCCGATATAAAATTAAAAGTTCGGCCCAAGACCAGCCCAGCCCAGAAAAAACTCGGCCTGAGCCCGGTCCGGTCTGAGTTAATGTTTACTGTTTAATTGTAGAAGAATGGAGATTTAAAAATATTTCCATTTTTTTCTTTCAAAAATTTTTGCATCAGGCCAAATTTTACTGATCCTTGAACAGACCAGGCCACACCGAGACAATGATTTTCATACGGGTTGGGTCAAAACTGGGACTAAAAATTTTGGTCACTCAAGACTATGAAGAATGAAACCACCTGACTCGGTACGAAAAAAATAAATTAGGACCGGGGCGGCCCGGAAGAAGTAGTGAATAGGCCCGGCCCGAGTCTTCAGAAAAAGTAAGGCCCCGTCCGAGAGCCGTAAATGGAAATGGGCGAGAGCACGGCTCGCGGGCCGGCCCTTGCTCGGGTTTTGTGCCAGGGCCCGGCCCGTGCAGACCTCTGCTCTAGATAACGAAATGTTTGTCGATTTCTTCTAGTATCTAACACCTGGCATGAGGTCAACACGAAAGTACTGCTTTTAATAAATGTCAAAACTTTACTTGAATGCATAATTGATATATTTCATATACAGTAGGAACTCGTTTTCCCGACACCCTGTTTTCCCGTCACTCCGCTTATCACGTCAGTTTTTCAAAGTTCCGATTTTCTGTATAAGATTTTAATGTAAATAAACTCCGAATTTTACGTCTTTGAATAATTATCAACTCCGGATGTCCCGACGGTTTATGAAAATTGTCCATTTTTCGCAATCCATCTTATAAGCACGGAAATTAAGCGGTAAGAAATGTCTTAGCCAAACTTTTCACAAAAGTGTGTAAAATACCCATTGAGATAAATGAGAAATTTTAATTAAATACTTTATCTGAATAAATGGCTATTTCTTGTGGTTGCACGGCATCTTTCATCCGACTAAAACTGAAGCATATTGCATTGCATTGAAACGATCAGAAATGATCTAACATCCGTTTCTGAAACAACGAAAATTGATTACAATTCATTGTATAATATTGAAAAAAGAATTGTAGGAAGCACATCTAGGGATAAGCAAACCATAATTCATCAATATTTCATGTAACAATAAAAGAAAAAGTCATCATAAATCTGAATTTTATTTTTTTCAATTTTGTCTTTGTTTTGTTTAATAATAATGTTTTATTAATTAAAACTGCAAGAACAGTTATGAATTTAAAATTATCATAAATTAATTTAAAATATAGCTTTTTGTAAACATATTTTTTTCCAATTCCAGTTACCGCGACACTCCGCTTATGATGATGCTTTTTTTCTGAGCATTAGAGTGTCGGGATAATGAGTTTCGACTGTAAAATGATTTGTGGTGTTGTTTGTTAGGAAGCAATCTAAAAAAAATATATTAAATGTAAATAATCTATTAGAGTTTTCACAGTTTTAAAAAAAATGGTTATTACCTATTCTGTAAACCGGGAAACTTGGGTCAGATCCCCTTCAATTCAGTAATTGCAAGATTTCCTCAGAAATAAAAATGGTTACATAGGAGACCGATTTATGGAGTTTTCGTTTTATTTTCCGGAAATCAACTTACCTCATGATTCGTTTTTCTCCTTTTACGGGTTTTCCCTTTGGTATGAAATATTTAACTCCTGGGGCAATATATTTTTACCCTGGGACTGTCGACGATGGAATGTGCCTATCACGTGACTTTCATTTCCCGATATCGGAAGAAGAAAAACAAAAAACAGAAATGGAAGTTTCGTAAAAATATGTTTCTTCCCTTTATATGAGAGGGGGGGGGGGGATTACATACGCATAGCGCTTGTTACCACTATGTTTGGTTTAATATGTTATATTTTAGTTAAAAAATATTATTATTTATAAATGTCTACCTCGAGCTTCTTTATTTCTTCATCACTGGTGCAGGGTATAAAATTTACTTTTACTTTTATTTTTTAGACAGAAAGTAAGAAAATAACTATTATTTGTGTTTCTTAAAAAGATAAAAAATTAAAAATTAAAAAAATATCAAAAGCTATAATACATACAGGTTATGAATGACATCTCGGTTTAAATATATATTTCAGTTTTAATTGAATCAAGATAAAAAAAAAATAATAATAATAAAAAACACTAACAATGGGTTAAAGTTTTTGATGAAATGTGTTATTTCATTTAGGATGTAATATACTGTTTATATAATTACGAAACATACGCCTAACCAATATTATAAGGACACTAAGAAAAGGGGAATAAAGAGTCGTAAATTTTACACAATTCCAAGAAATTCTAAAATATATAATGAGCTGTCTTGATAATTTATATTTAAATATATGTATAAAATTATATATACACTGGTGTCCAAAATTAAGGACCAGTCACAAAATGCTAATTTTTAAGTAAGCGAATACTCAAAAGGAAATAATATAATTCAAATAATTACTATTCCTACAGCACAGCTAGTCCATATAGCATCTCATTGATGTCACACATGATCACAGGTGTCACATTCACTACGGTGAAACAAAAAATAGGAAATTCCACACGCCTCATTATTAGTCTCAAATGATCACTATATGTGACTCCACTGAGACGTCAATGTGACTGCTGCTTTGTGACGAGTCACAAAGCAGCTTTACAATGTAGGCTTTATAATGTAGTTACATTGTGACCCTCATCTGACTGTCATTTTTAGACTGAATTTCAAAGTCATCATGAACTTTGCATCATGATAAATCACCAAATAATCACCAATTATAGTCACATGGTGACTTTTCACAAAAGAGCACAATGGTGACTTCACAGTCTCTGTCACCTGAAAGTCATCATGTGACTTTAATGTGACATTATTTTGTAACTTATCACAATGCAGCGTTCACGATGACTTTGAAATTGAGTCTACAGATGACAGTCACATAAGAGTCACAATGTAACTAAATTGTAAAGTCGCATGGTGACTCGTCACAAAGCAGCAGTCACAATGACGTCTCAGTGGAGTCACATACAGTGATCATTTGAAACTCATAATGAGATGTATGAAATTTCCCATTTTTTTGCTTCCCCGTAGTAACTGTGACACTTGTGACCATGTGTGACATGAATGAGATGTTATATGGGCTAGCTGGGCTGTACAGATAGTAATTATTCGAATTATATTATTTCCTTTTGAGTATTCGCATACTTGAAAATTAGCATTTTGTGATTGGTCCTTAATTTTGGACACCAGTGTATATATATAAATTTTCTGTTCAATAATACCATTGAAAGATATTGAAAATGACCAATAATATGAAATCACAAACACCACATAAACCAGATGATATTTAAAAAGTATAGTCCCATGTACTACTTTATGAGGATTAAAATGGAAGAAAAAAGAAACATAAACAATCAAGATTTAAAATGCAAATTGACTATATACGAATGACATATAACGCATAGTGTCCATGGCCAAGATTTCAAAAACATTTGTTATAACAATAACAATAATCACAAAAAGTTATTGACATATATATATATAGAAAAAATATTGCAATTTCTTATTGGTCATAAGTATAAAGACACAATTTATAAGTGCGGTGTGGCACGACGCATTATCTTGTTGAAATATGAATTTCCTAAGAGTGTGTGTCATTTATATTTTATTTATTTATTGATGAAGTTTTAATTTCATTATGGAATATAACTCAGAAACAAATGCAGAACTATTTATTGTTTTAAGTGAAAACGGGTCACTCTTTCACAATCGTCTACCCGTGATAGAGATGATAGATTAAAAAATATATATCTTCCTTAAAATCAATAAATTGTGACAGAGTTTAAAAAAAAACTGCATTTGAAAGATTTTTTTTTCCTATTCAACGGTGTAAAAATTTTAAAGGTGCGAAGACGTTTAGAAGTTTTAAAAAATTTGCAGCAAAAGCGAAATTTAATCGTCAGGTGTTGCCAATGTCAAAATGACGTAGGCGTTACTAACGCAAACGTTTGTTCTTTATACTATAGATTTTTTTTATTATTATTATTCTCAAACTGGTGTTATTTTAAAATCGTTAATAGCGATATTTTTCAGTGCTTTCAATTTAATCAGCATAAAAATTGTTCTCCTGCTACCTCCTCCCTCTCCCCCTCCCCCCATAAGTATGAGGTCCGGTACAAATTATTCTTGTGTTTTATTATATATAAAACCCTCCCTCTCACTGTGTTCAGGCCTCTGTCCAGGTTGGAGCAGAAACAAAATCAGCAACAAAATGTCGGTTATATGAACTCTCCGTTTGAAAGTCGCATTCTGCCGATTATCTCCGATGTCGGCAGGGAATGGCAAGACGTTACACCAAATCGAATATTTTACGATTCATGGATTTTCCAAATGCCCCCCGGGCTGTTTGCTTTATTACTTAACATCAAACATGCATGTGTACTTCTGTAGGAGAATGTGTACAAATGTTTCCCACGTACTACTTGGTGTATCTCTTTTTCATTCTTTTACCAGACGTGTTCAACTAATGTTCCGAAAAATAACGCAAAGTACTCTGAACCTAACGGGGAGTCAAGGTAATAAAACGTAAGAGACCTATAGATTACACATTAATAATGTAACTACTTTCTAAGGTTACTATTTTTTCTCGTCATTTTTAGCACATGAGAACTAGTATTTGAAAATTTGCAATTTTCGTGGCACAAGAAAAAAAAAATGTTCACGGAGCACGTAGAGGTTGGGTTCAAATTATTGTTCAATATTTGATGCGTAAAAACTCGACATGGCCACTTTCATAAAGATGAAACCTATTTGTTTTTTCACAATTTTTTCCACTTAAAAAGGAACGACACCGCAGCTGACCGCTTACCTAATAATTAATTAATTTTAATTTAATCCTTAAGTTGATACTCTTAGTTATTTCCTTAACACTAAAACTACCGCGAGGGGTCAAATGATTCATTTTTGAATTTTTTTGAGGGATTTCTCAAACTTAAACTTTTTGAAATATCTTTATATTTCACGACTTTTATTAAAATTTAGGATCATATTATTCCTTAAAATGCCTCATCTCCGAACTAACTTTTTTGACTAGAAAAAATTATTTTAGGCCAAGCACCGCAAAGGGTCATTTGACCCCTGAATAAATTTATGTTAAATCATAAAGGTATAAATCTTTTATTTTGTAAGAACATTAGTCAATTGCGTATTTTAGGTAGCTTTCATTACAAAAAGCTACCTATTGCAGCCGTTCGGAGGAAAGCGATTTCAAAAAATTTTGGTATATTTTCATCGATCATGACCCCCAGACCCCGAAACCACCCTCCGTTCAAAAGTTGATATATATATATATATATATATATATATATATATATATCCATATATATATATATATATCTGACATTTGTCATACTGTAACTCTCGAATTTATGAACCGATTTGGATGTAATTCGGTATGTACATAGTACATACCAATGTCTCGACCGAGTTCGTTGGCCAGCTTCATCCGCCATTTTGTTTCAAAATGGCGGCCATTTAAAATTTTCTTAAAAATTTTAAATTTTAAATGTGGTACCAAAGAATTGAAAATGGAAAAATATTTTTTTCTTATGTATTTGACCTTTATACAAAGATTCCGGAGCAGTTTTTGTTTCGTCTATATCTTAAAAAATGGCTGAGTTATAGCATTTTGAATTTCTAGCGTGGCTGACATTTTGAAACGTCCTGAATTTTGTCACGCGATAAAAGGCGTATTTATGAACCGATTTGGATGTAACTTCGTTTGTACATAGTACATACCAATGTCTCGACCGAGTTCGTTGGTCAGCTTCATCTGCCATCTTGTTTAAAAATGGCAGCCATTTAAATTTTTAAGAAAAATTTAAATTTCAAATGTGGTACCAAAAAATTGAAAATTGAAAAAATATTTTTTTGTTATGTATTTGACCTTAATACAAAGATTCGGGAGCAGTTTTTGTTTCGTTTATATCTCAAGAAATGGTTGAGTTATAGCATTTTGAATTTCTAGCGTGGCTGACATTTTGAAACGTCCTGATATTTGTTACGTGATAACAGACGTATTTATGAACCGATTTGGATGTACTTTGGTGTGTACATAGTACATACAAATATCTCGACCGAGTTCGTTGGCCAGCTTCATCCGCCATCTTGTTTCAAAATGGCGGCCATTTAAAAAAATTTTAAAAATTTAAAATTTAAAATGAGATACCAAAATATTGGAAAATGAAAAAGATTTTTTTCGTATGTGTTTGACCTTAATACAAAGATCCCGGAACAGTTTTTGTTTCGTCTATATCTAAAAAAATGGCTGAGTTATAGCGTTTTGAATTTCTATTGTGGCTGACATTTTAAAACGACCTGATTTTTGTCACGCGATAACAAGCGTAATTATGAACCGATTTGGATGTTACTTGGTCTGTACATAGTACATACCAATGTCTCGACCGAGTTCGTTGGCCAGCTTCATTCGCCATCTTGTTTCAAAAGGGTTGCCATTTAAAAAAATTAAATTTAAAATTTAAAATGAGGTATTAAAAAATTGGAAAATGAAAAAGATTTTTTTATGTGTTTGACCTCGATACAAAGATTCCGGAGCTGATTTTGTTTCTGGAAATTTGTTCTTTTGTTTATATCTTACAAAATGGTTGAATTATAGCACTTTGAATTTCTAGTATGGCTAACATTTTGAAACGATCTTGTACTTGTCACGCGATAACACACGTATTCGCCTATTTCCATGTGAGAAAGCATGTGGATAGTATACATCAACATCTCAGCCAAATATAAGTTACTTTAAATAAAAGCAGCTTGGATAAAGCTGACTAATTTCGTGAAATTCTCATTCATAATGATTTAGTATTGATAAAAATTAGTATTGAATCTCCTATATTCGGTTTCCACTAAATTGAGCTTCGTGTGTTTGAATAATATAAGTTGGCTTTTTTAAAATAAGGTATTTGAAAGCTACCTCTTCCTCCCGACACTGGCCGGAAGGACTTTTTGCTATTACATCATTTATTCTACTGTATTACATCATATTTGTTAACGTGTGATTGTACAATTAGAAATTGACTTTACTCCAGGTGAGATTCTAGTTTGAGCATTTCAGGTTACATCGAGAACGAAATAATCTTAAAAATATGGGGTGAACATAAAACAAATTCGCACAATATTTGTTTATTAAATTTTCGAATTTTTTGAAATAATTGTTTTCTTAATTTTCTTGCGTAATTAATTTTTTTTTTTTTTTTACTTTAATAAATAAACAATTTGTAATAATTATTTGAAGAAAAAAAAAAGTTTTGTTCATACACCAAAATGTATCAACTGGTATATTTTTTGCAAAACATCGTAAAATAAATAACTTTTTATATAGGGGTCATTTGACCCCTTTCGGTAGGAATAGGTATAAAAAAAAAATATCGGTACGCTTAGTGTTAAGGCTGTTCTTAACTGCTTTGCTCAACAAGCGCAAAACATTTTGACCAGGGTTGGCTTTTTCCCGTCCAAAACTTGTTTTTCCCATCCCACCGGGAAAAACTGGTAAATACCGGGAAAAACTGGTAAATACTGGGAAAAAGTGGTAAATACTGGGAAAAACTTCCAAATGACAATATAAATATAAGAAATATTCTGGCTTTCTGAATCAGATGTGTAAAATTAAAGATAGAAATACAAGTAGTAATTACAAATTTCCCTTAGGTTTAAAATTATTTTGTAGGAAAGGAATATAAATAAAGAATTATTGAAAGTAGAAGTTCAAGAATCTGCTGTAGAGAAAATAGCTGGGAGAACTGTTACTCACATGCAAGATGGAAGGAAATGTACATAATGACCCTGTTATAGCCAATTTCATATTTTGTAATGGAAAAAGTGTGTTTCTTTCTGCAATAGATTTCAGGAAAAATAAGAAAACGAGTGAGTATTGTACGAATCTTGATCGTGGGGCAAAAATTGCAG
Source organism: Maratus speciosus (assembly GCA_963932465.1). NCBI lineage: Eukaryota > Metazoa > Arthropoda > Arachnida > Araneae > Salticidae > Maratus > Maratus speciosus. Next base: position 629,293,310 of record OZ010786.1, read on the forward strand.
CAGAAGCTACATATGGATGCACTGTAAAAAGTTTCGTTTCGGATAATGAACAGAAAATGCTTACAATGTGGCAGAATCTTGAAACGGAAGATATTATACCAGTTACATATGGATCTGCATCACATTATTTAAATATTCTTGGCAAGAATGTAACTACTGATTCTGTTGTGGCTAATGTTGTCAAAATTCAGAAATTTTTTAGAAATCACTTTATCCCTGGGAGTTTATTGAAAGAGCATGCCAATTCAGTTAAACTACAAATTCCAGGTGAAACAAGTGGAACTCACAAATAACTTATTTAAGAACTTTTATTACTAACGGGCCTTTTTATCTTCAAATTGAAGATAATCACGAAGATAAAACTGATAACAACATTGTTTAGTAAATAATCTCCATCTTAGTAAATAAAGAGGGAAAGTTTAGTAAATAAAGAAGGAAAAAATATGTACAACCAAATGGAACTAGTTCCAAAAGCCCTTATGAAGTTACAACACGATAATAATGCCAATATTGCTGATGCTTGTGAAATTTACCTAAAGCATCTTCAAATTAAAGAACTCTATCCACATTTCAGCAAAGTGAAATTTAGCTTTCATAAAGCAATGATCAGAGTCCGTTTTTTGGCACACCTGAAGAATCCGAAATATAAATGTGAAAAGTTATTACAGGATCAGGAGGAATCTGCTCGTGAATATTTGCAGATTTTAAATCCAAAGTACTTACAATACAGTTCAGGTCAGAAGATGCACCTTTCCGAAGACATTACAAACACTATTTCATTTGCACTATGGTGGAAGAATTTAAGTAAAACTGGAATAGATGCAGAATTTCTCCAATTAATGGAACATCTTGAGGGATGTCCTGCATCATCAGAATCTCTGGAGCGTATGTTTTCTAATTTTTCTTTCGTCCAAAACAAGATTAGAAATAGACTGGGTTTAAAAAAAGCTTCTAAATTAGTATTTTATCATATGATGCTAAAATCCAATGTGGAAGTGGAAGACGAAGAATATCAATACAATTATGATTGGTAAATGTTTAGGTATATGTGTAGTGTGTAAATATTTAAATAAATACACTCCATTGTCTGTTTTTGTAGATCTTCCTTTTCTCTCTCTCTCTCTCTTTTTTTTTTTTTTTTTTTTTTTTTTTTTTTACCTTTCAAGCTATTTACTTAGAATTCGAATTTTGACAATTTAAAGGTTGTTTTGAATTTATATTTATGTTTTCAATAGTCAGTTTTTCCCACGTGGGAAAAACATAGTATTTCCCAGGACGGTAAATACCGGTTTTTACCATGGTATTTACCGGGGGTGGGAAAAACCTTGCCAACCCTGATTTTGACACATTTATAAATTTATTTCTTAACAAAAATCTATAAAATTGGAAAGCCTGGCCATGGAAGCGATTTGGAATTGAACTGTTTTTTCAATTTTTTGATGCATCCATTACCTATTGAGTTATAAGCAATTTCGATCACGTGACAAACCCGTTTTTTGCCCGCTCTTGAGTGCTCTTTCTCCCTTCGCGCGGAAATTCGGTTCAAAACGCCCACTTTGACGCTATTTTCTAAAAAATCTATTGCGTTTGCAAAAAAAAAAAAAAAAATGGAAAAAACAGCTTAATGACATAGTTTCTGAACAACAACACCAGCTAGTTTCATGCATTTTCGAACAAAAATAAATTAAAACTTATGTCAGAAAGTTGCCCTTTTGGATTTGAGAACACACTTAAGAGGGCAAGGGACCTTCAAACTCATATTTTTATTTTTTAAATAACACTTTAAATACTATTCAAGGGCAAACTACATGAATTATGGCACATATTTATCACACAAGAGATTAAAAAAGAAAATATTTTGGAGAAAAATAAAGAGTTTTCCTGAATATTTTAATCGTTATGAAGAACTTTTCAAAATGCCCCATGTGCATTCCATATCAATTAAAATCCCCAATATTTTTTATGCCAGTTTAGTTTACATATACAAATAAAACTGCGCATAGTTTTTTTTAAAACTAAATATAATTGAAAAAGTTAAAGGTAGTTAAGTGCAGAAATAAGAGGCAAAAATGCTGAAAATTTCATAAAATTTAGAAAATATCTTTTACTTACCTTTATATTCAAATATAGAAAATTCGGTGCACAGTTTTATTTGTATATGTAAACCAAACTGAACTGGCATAAAAATATTGGGGATTTTAATTGATATTTAATGCGTATGGGGAATTTTGAAAAGTTCTCCATAGCGTTTAAAATATTCAGGAAAACTCTTTATTTTTCTCCAAAATATTTTCTTTTTTAATCTTTTGTGTGATAAATATATGCCATAATTCATATAGTGTGACCTTGAATAATTTTTAGAGTAGAATTTTTAAAAATGTGAATTTGAAGGTCCCTTGTCCCCAATAAGGGGATAAGGGGTACTTATATAACGTTATCAACTTTTTGGTAATTTTGAACCCCCTCCCCCCGGTACGATATCATACGTTATCATCTTATGAACCCCCCGTAATGATATCGTTATTAACGTCTTATTTATTTATTTTTCTTTTTGAATTTCTTTTCTTTTGATTTTTTTGTTTTGTTTTGTTTTGTTTTTAGTGATATACAGCTATCACTAAACATTTATTATTCACACACTTTATTGATTCAAATGAAGAACACTATTATATATGAAATATCTTTCTATCAAATAATACTTAAAAGAAATAGCTACTATTTAAAAGTTATTTTAGCTTTTTATTACATAATGCATTCAACAGTAAAAATGTCTTCTTGAACTTGCCCCTGCACAGGGTGGCGGAGGGGGGGTCGGAATTTCTTATCAACAAAACAGGTAGACAACATTCTTTCTCTTTTCTTGACGTAGTAAACACAAGTATAACTTAAAAACAGACCTGGTTTGACGAACAGCGGATTATATACACATACACATATGACAGAATATCAAAGGTAGGGTATTCTTCATTAGAAATTAAATAATTTTATAATCATTTAATGATTTTAATATTAACCTTGTTGTATTTTCCTAAAGATAGATAACAGACAAACAAAAGCTAATAGACTATAAAGAACAAGTTTACAAATAAAAAGAGAAAACTTTGGTTCCATCAAAAATGATATCAAAAAACTGCCCCCCCCCCTAGAGATATCTTACGATATCATATACCTTACCCCTCCTCCCCCTTAAGTGATAACGTTATATATGCATAGCCCCTAATGGACTTTCAAAATCATGAAATCCAACAAAGAAATCGATTTTTTTTTAAGAGAATTATGAAACTAGATGCTCAAATTTATCTGTTGCAAAAAGAAGTTTTCAATTCAACGCTTCTTCGTAGAGATATAAGCTTTTATATTTGTAAAAACCGTATATATTTATTCAGTTTGTTTTACTTAAAATATTCCTTTCTTAAAGTTGAAAGTCTCACACATTTCTAACTCTTAAAATGTTCCATGCGCATTCATAAATTATCAGATTCTTTTGAAATTTATACTGTATATCTTCTACAGCATTTATATACAATAGTGAACAAACATTAACATAAAAAGTTGCATTTCAGGAATATCTTAGAGTTGAAATTTACGAGCCTATGAAAATACGCAATTTAAAAACTTTTTATTATTTTTACAGCAAATCTTAAATATAAATATTCGAGCTTGCTATTAACATGTCTTCCAATTTTCAACTAAATCAATTGAAAATTGAAGGTTTTGGTTTCTAATGTCCACTGTCAATTTAAGGGCTTCATTTACTTGAGCCCGCTCGCTAATTCTAAAACTATGGGCAGGATGTTTTCGAATTTCACATTTAAATTTTAATATTTTTAAACTTCTTTTTTTCCATAGGAAAGCTGAGGTCAATCTCTAATATGGCTATTTTTTACATTTCCAATTTCGGTTGCAGATTTTTTAATAAAGATAAAAAAAAAACCCTGCTGGCTCGGCCTACAGGCACATGTAGATTTCGAAGTTAAGTACTAATTTCACCAACAAAAACTAAATCAAGATTAAAGATAAATCGAGTTTAACACTTATATTTGGTCGCTTTTGACGAGTTTTTAATTTCATTTTTCTGTAAGAGCTGGTTTTATCCGAATTTTATTAATCCGATAGTTTTTTCTTCAACCCCTATTTTTTCTTCTTTTTTTTTTTCGCTGTAAGAATTGGTCCTATCAAAAACTTGTCAATATAAAAGTTGTAGATAAGGTTAAGAAGATTTATAATACATTCAAGTGGGTTTGATATGTTGTGAAGTTATGAATTTTCATTCTCTTAAAACCTCTGAGAAAAATTTAAGCGTAAACTCTTATTATAAAATCATAGGATACGGTGGGTTTTCTAATAAAAACTTAGTAAAAGCACCCGTATAGCCATTTTAGTTTCAAAAACATATGTTCTAAAAAATAAAAATAAAGGTAAATAAATAAATAAAAAATATTAGCATGGGGATAAGCCGTTTCAGTTTTTAACATGCCCGCGGTACTGTTCAAAGATTTATTTATGCTACAAAGCCTCTTTAGACTCGATCCTAGCGTAACAAGACAGGAAAGTGGTATTAGCTTTAACGGATACCTTTGAGGAAAAGGTGCGGGTTCTTTCATTGTAGTAGGTTGTAATATACATGCGGGAAGTTAAGAACCTCGGCAGGCCACTCTTTCAGCAGATTTATCTGAGTATTTTTCTGTGTGCATATATATATATATATATATATTCTTTTTTCATTTTTTTTTTTTTTTTTTAAAGTGCCGGCTTTTAAAAACTTTTGCGGAAGAGCGGCGAAAAAATAATTATGTTACGCGGCAGGGTAGGAGAAACAATCGATACGGGAAGGTAGAAATTTTACGATTTTCAATATTGAGCCCATATTTCTTAAAAGCTTTCATAAAAAATTCTTTATAAAGTGAAACGACTTTCTTTCCTTTTTAATGATTAAGCTTCTGATAGATAATTTTCCTGAGAATATGCCGTAATTCTTCTCAATACTATATCTTCACGAAATAATTTTCTTTGGGGGGACTCAGTACCCTTTGAAGATTTTTGAAGATAATTTTTTACTTATGTACATTTACTTATTATATATATACACATGTTATTATAGGTAATACTCAGAAAAACTGATTTTGACTAGGAAATTAAATTTAAAAAATAAAAAAAACCAACTGCGTAAAAAGCGAACTAATTAATTATTTCTCATCAATGTTAAACTATTTTTACTATTGTAATCGAAATTTTTTTCGACTTCTGGTTTTCGACGGATTTACACATTTTAGGGGTCAGAGATCCCCAAAAACATGTTTATAGAAAATGTCTGTGTGTTCGTCTGTCCGTGTGTCCGTCTGTCTGTCGCCATTGTACCATCAAAAAGTGTATGAAGTTATGCATGGAATTGAACCAAATTTTTATTTTAAGTTTTTGGCTATGGCAAGCAGATCCTCCCTGAATTTGGAAAAAATTCGCCGCTAGGGGGCGCTGTAATAGCGATTTTTGTGCGATTTTGATAATTGTATCATCGAAAAGTGTATGAAGTTTTGCATAGAATTGAACCAAATCTTTATTTTAAGTTTTTGGCTATGGCAAGCAGATCCTCCCTGAATTTGGAAAACATTCGCCGGTAGGGGGCGCTGTAATAGCGATTTTTGTGCGATTTTGAATATCGTACAATCCAAAAGTGTATGAAGTCATGCATAGAATTGAACCAAATTTTTATTTTAAGTTTTTGGCTATGGCAAGCAGATCCTCCCCGAATTTGGAAAACATTCGCCAGTAGGGGTCGCTGTAATAGCGATTTTTGTGTGATTTTGAATATGGTACCATCCAAAAGTGTATGAAGTTATGCATAGAATTGAACAAAATATTTACTTTAAGTTTTTGGCTATGTCAAGAAGGTCCTCCCTGAATTTGGAAAAAATTCGCCGCTAAAGGGGCGCTGTAATAGTGATTTTTGTGCGATTTTGAAAATTGTACCATCGAAAAGTGTATGAAGTTTTGCATAGAATTGAACCAAATTTTTATTTTAAATTCTTGGCTATGGCAAGCAGGTCCTTCCTTAATTTGGAAAAAATTCGCCGGTAGGGCGCGCTGTAATAGCAATTTTTGTGCCATTTTGAATATTGTACCATCGAAAAGTGTATGAAGTTAAGCATTGAATTGAGCCAAATTTTTTGTGTTTGTTTTTGGTCATGGCACGAAGGTCCTCCCTGAATTTGGAAAAATTCCGCCCGAAGGGGACGCTATAATTGCGATGTCTGTATTATTTTCGTTATTGTACGATCCTATGCATAGAATTGAACCAAATTTTTTGTGTATGTTTCTGGCTGTGGCAAGTAAGGCTTCCCTGAACTTGAAAAAATTCTGCCAGAAGGGGGCGCTATAATTGGATCTCTGTGCCATTTTCATTATTGTACCATCGAAAAGTGTATGAATTTATGCATAGAATCGAACCAAATTTTTTGTTTACGTTTCTGGCTATGGCAAACAAGTGCTCCCTGAATTTGAAAAAAATCTGCCGGAAGGGGGTCGCGCTGTAATAGCGATGTTTGTGCCATTTTCTTTATTGTACAATCGAAAAGTGTATAAAATTATGCATACAATTGAACCAAATTTTTTGTGCATATTTTTGGCTTTGGCCAACAGGTCCTCCTTGAATTTGGAAATATCGCGCGGTAAAGGGGCTCCTTGATAGCAATTTTTGTATACTTTTCTTGATTTTTCGTAGTTCTATTGTCCATCGGCGGATCGTGCAAAGGCGGGAACTCGCTTCCTGCTAAGCCGGCTATTCGCAAACATCTGATAACAACAGAATAAGGAAAAACTATTAGTTTTAACAAATATCATGATATAGATTAACTCGTTTTTAGTTCGTTTAATTGACTGAAGCAGAAATTTAAGATGAAAATCAAAGTTGGTATAGTATTAAACTAATAATATTGAAGTATTAACATGTGTAACTAATAGTTTTTGAAATATTAAGATGTATAAGATAGAAGAAAGTTTTGGGATTGGCACATCCAACTAGTTTTATATTACTTACCTATTTTTGTATTCACTTGTATTGATGATTTTTAAGTTGTGTTTAATTGTTAGTTCCTATCTATAAACACTGTTTTGATGAGGCCTATAGATGCCTATGAAAGTTAGAATTGCGGTAAAGCTAGAGATCCTACCTACACGACTTCCAGGTTGTGTAATATTTAAACGAAGCTTCTGACTGTAAAATAGTCATTGAAACATCGTCTTCATTTTGAAAGACATATATACAATGATATGCCACTTAATAGGGTGCGTAAAAATATTTTTTCGTCTCTACCGCCATTTTGCATTTTACGGCCGCCATTTTGAATTTATAAAAACAAAACCCAGCCTATAATCATCAGACGGTTAAGACGAATCGATAGAGACCTCATTCATTAAAATTCATCCAACCGTTGGGATGTTTCGAGGGTGTAAAGAAATTCACATACCCAGATACGCGTGAAACACATAACCCTTCTTGGCAGTCGGGTAAAAGTAATCATTCTGTGGGTAAAATTGAGAATTACCGTGTTTAAGGGGACAAGGGATCTTCAAACTCATTTATTTATTTATTTTTAATTCACTTTAAATACTGTTTAAGGACACGCTAGATGCATTATGGCATATATTTATCACACAAGAAAAAAAAAATTGGTGTGAAAAATAAGAACTTTTTCTGAATATTTTAAGCGTTATGCTGAACTTTTCAAAGTGTCCCATGCGCTTTCCATATCAGTTAAAATCCCCAATATTTTTTATAGCCGTTTGTCATTATATATATCATAAAACTGTGCATACTTTTTTTTTAAACTAACTATAATTGGAAAAGGTAAAGGTAGTTAATAGCTTAAATAGGATGCAAAAAGGCTGAAAATTTCATAAAATTTTGAAAGTATTTTTCTTTCTACCTTTATATTCAAATATATAAAATTCGATGCACAGTTTTATTTGTTTACAAACCAAACTTGTATAAAAAATATTGGGTATTTTAATTGATATGGAATACGCATGGGGCAATTTGAAAAGTTTTGCATAACGCATACAATATTCAAGAAAATTCCTTATTTCTTGTGTGATAAATCTAATACATACAGTGCGCCCTTGAATAGCAGTTAAAGTGATTTTTTTTTTTAAAGTTAAAAAATGAGTTTGAAAGTCCCTTGTACCCTTAAAACACTAAAACTTCTACAAATATTTGTCAAATCCCTCCGTTATTACTTTCTTCTATCTTCAATAGAAGAAAGTATTGTAATCGAAATTTTTTCGACTTCCGGTTTTCGACGGATTTGCATGTTTTAGGGGTCAGAGATTCCAAAAAACATGTTTATAGAAAATGTCTGTCTGTCTGTGTGTCCGTCTGTCTGTCCGTCCGTCCGTCTGTCTGTCGCCATTGTACCATCAAAAAGTGTATGAAGTTATGTATAGAATTAAACCAAAATTTTATTATAAGTTTTTGGCTATGGCAAGCAGGTTCTCCCGGAATTTGGAAAAAATTCGCCGGTAGGGGGCGCTGATATAACAATTTTTGTGCTATTTTGAATATTGTACCATCCAAAAGTGTATGGAGTTATGCATAGAATTGAACCAAATTTTTAGTTTAAGTTTTTGGATATGACAAGCAGGTCCTCCCTGCATTTGAAAAAAATTCGCCGGTAGGGGGCGCTGTAAATGCGTTTTTTGTGCGATTTTGAATATTGTACCATCGAAAAGTATATGAAGTTATGCATAGAATTGAACCAAATTTTTATTTTAAGTTTTTGGCTATGGCAAGCAGGTCCTCCCTGAATTTGGAAAAAAATCGCCGGTAGGGGGCGCTGTAATAGCGATTTTTGTGCGATTTTGAATATTGTACCGTCCAAAAGTGTATGAAGTTATGCATAGAATTAAACCAAATTTTTATTTTAAGTTTTTGGATATGGCAAGCAGGTCCTCCATGAATTTGCAAAAAATTCGCCGTTAGGGGGCGCTGTAATAGCGATTTTTGTGCGATTTTGAATATTGCACCATCGAAAAGTGTATGAAGTTATGCATAGAATTGAACCAAAAAAAAATTTTAAGTTCTTGGCTATGGCAAGGAGGTCCTCCCTTAATTTGTAAAAAAATCGCTCGTAGAGGGCGCTGTAATAGCGATTTTTGTACAATTTTTGTGCCATTTTGAATATTGTACCGCCGAAAAGTGTATGAAGTTATGCATAGAATTGAACCAAATTTTATGTGTTTATTTTTGGTCATGTCACGAAGGTCCTCCCTGAATTTGGAAAAATTCTGCCGGAAGGGGGCACTATAATTGCGATGTCTGTACCATTTTCATTATTGTACCATCGAAAAGTGTATGAAGTTATCTATATAATTGAACCAAATTTTTTGTGCATGTTTCTGGCTATGGCAAACAAGTCCTCCCTGAACTTGAAAAAATTCCGAAAGAAGGGGGCGCTATAATTCCGATCTCTGTGGCATTTTCATTATTGTACCATCGAACAGCGTATAAAATTATGCATACAATTGAACCAAAATGTTTGTGTTTGTTTTTGGCTTTGGCCAACAGGTTCTCCTTGAATTTGGAAATATTGCGCGGTAAAGGGGCTCCGTGCTAACGATTTTTGTATACTTTTCTTGATTTTTCGTTGTTCTATTGTGCAGCGGCGGGAACTCGCTTCCTGCTATGCCGGCTATTCGCAAGCAGCTGATAACGACAGAATAAGGAAAAATTAATAATTTAAACAAATATCATGATATAGATTAACTCGTTTTTAGTCCGTTTAATTGACTTGAGCAGAAATTTAAGATGAAAATCAAAGTTGGTATAGTATTGAACTAATAATATTGAAGTATTAACATGTGTAACTAGGTTTTAAAATATTAAGATGTATAAGATAGAAGAAAGTTTTGGGATTGGCACATCCAACTAGTTTTTTCGTATCCTCAATAGAGTGTACTTAATAAAATCGTGATTCATCCCCTTAGCCATCTGGTTGAAGCTCGTTTATTTTTATTTGTGCAAGATAGTTATCGCTGTACAAGGAATGAATCTTCGACTGCATATTTTTTTTCTACGGATCATTAATTGGATTACTTCAATATATCGTGGCGAGGAATTTATTTTTCAATTGGATAACTCCTTTTGAAGTAAGTTTATTTTTTTTTTCTCTTTCCTTTCTTGCCTTTTAATATGGAATTACAAGAAATTGACTTTATTAAAAGCCAGTTGAAATCGGCTAAAACAGATAAAATCAAATTATTGCATGAATTTATATTTGGTTGCGATAAAAATCGCCAGAATAGAGCGAATTTAAGGAAATTTAAAGGTTTTTCTTTTACTGACAAAAGCGATGAGTATGAAAATAAACTCAAAGTAATTTTGGACGATTACGATCAGATACAATTGATTACTATTGCTAATATCTTATCCATTGACATCCATGGATCAAAGGAAGATATAGGGCAACGTATTTTAAGTGCACTAGTTGATATTTCGGCTTTTAAAGACACGTTTACGGCAGTTTCCGAATCGGATACAGAATTTGATGATAGCCACAATAGTAGTGGAAGCACTGGTTTATCTTCGCCTTTGGCAGTACAGCCAGACCAAGCGCGTGTACACTGTACACACTCCGCGCCCAAACAGACAATTTCTTTCCATGACATTGATCATTTAATTACACCGTTTAGTGGTGATAAAACGGAAAACGTTCAAACATGGTTTCAGAGATTTGAATCTCTGGCCCATTCATTTCAACTGTCCGACATACAGAAATTTGTGTTTGCTGAGCGGGCATTAAAAAGTTTAGCATTATTGTATGTACGTAGTGAAAATAACATTTCTTCATATACATCACTCAAAGAGGCATTGTTTCGCGAATTTGGACAATCAGCTTCGTCCGCCCAGATACATCAATTACTAGCCGCTAGAGGCTGCCGCCCGAACGAAAAACTATTGGAATATTTTTTGAAAATGAAAGAAATAGCACAAAGAGGAAACATCGATGATATATCTTTAATTCACTATATAATTAATGGGATTAACGATACACCACATAATAAAGCTATATTATTCGGGTGCGCCACGCTTGCCGAATTTAAAAACAAGCTCCAAATTTTCGAACGAATTTGTGAACAGAGTTCTAAAGTTTACCAATCAAAGTCACCGACAACACCCAACACTCCTAAGATTAACCAGACGGAAAAAACTGCAAAATTAACTTGCTGGAATTGTTTAGCCCCAGGACACCTATCTACCCATTGTGTGCATTTGAATAAAGGAAAAAAGTGTATGAAATGTGCACGTTTTGGTCATGTTTCCAATCAATGTACGGAACAAACGCCGGAGCGTAAGCGTTCGACTCAAGGCACCTCCCCTTCACACAAGACGTCGCCACGCAGAGACGAACAAATCCACGTAGTAGAAATGTGTCATTCTCATCCACGCATGCAGAAACCTGTAAAAATTTTTAATTTACAAATCAATTCAATCTTGGACACTGGAAGCTCACTGACGATACTAAGAGAAGACATTTATGAACAAATTGGGTCTCCCCCCCTCACCGGAGCTCCTGTACAATTGTCGGGTATCGGTAACCGTGTTATTCAACCTATAGGATCGTTTTCTACCGATATAGAGGTAGACGATAATACTTTTTCTACTTTCCATGAGAACTTGTTACCGCAGAACAGCAGATGTTACTGAATTTGCTGATATGCAGTTTGCATTCTCTTCGCTTGGAAACAAGTGACGACCGAGAGCAGATTTCATTCTGACGCGGTTGATGTTACACGTATCTTTCTCGCTCTAGACGAGAGCAGAGGCCGATATGGAATCTCGACGATTCTGTGAGCGCGTATGCTGCAGAAAAACCCCCTACCCTCCCGTACTTGTAAATATAATTTCTATTTAATATGTAAAACTATAACCTAGAATCATTAAACTCCTTTTTTCATTAACTAAGGCCTTATCCTTATATCATCCTTATATTACATATATATATATATATAACAAAAGTCAAATATTTTTCAATCTACGAAAATATTTCATGGAACTCTCGGAAGTATAATACAATTCAGTTATACCTGCTAAGCCGGAAGTGGATTTTCTTGCTATCCATAGTGATTCTATTATTACAAGTTGTACAGTATTTCAAGAAAAAAAAATTCCACATATTTCTTTTTTTTCCGCATATGGGTGATTTTCAAAAAGTGTCGTGTTTTACTGTCCTTTCACATTTGCACAGAAAAATAGTTAAATATCATAATTTTAATTATTGCATCTTAACTATCATGTTTTTTAATGATAATTTACAGATATATTATTATTTATAAAAAGTTTTAAAATAAGAAATAAATTATTTTGTAGTCAAAATGTCATTACCGTCGGTTGTCCCAACAAGCAATTTATCAGGTAAAGATTTGACTAAGTTCCATTTGAAACAGATGGTTATAATTTTTTTAATACATTTTTTATTTATTAAGGTGCTACTAATTAAAAAATATTTATATTCATAAATCAAGCTTATCTATAATTCTTAATAAATTTTTAAAATCGTGTCCCAAGAAAGAGTGTCATTGCCATGCTTCTGAAAAAAACTTCATCTGGAATTTTTTAGAGGGCTGCACGTGCCTTTTTATCAAGGCAAAAATAATCCTTAAAAGTCAACTTGTTATCATGTTTAGATAATCAGAGTAAATAGTTTTATACTTTCAATAAAACAAGCAAAGACTTTGAATGTTTTGGTGAGTATTTTTTTGTGCGTCATTATCATACCCGCTTCTAATTAATAATTAAATGAACTTTTATTTCTGAATCTGCTTTTATTATATAAGAAATAGAAAATCATTGTATGGGCTAGAAGATGTAATGGCTGCCATTTATGCCTGGGGGAAAATAAAAATATTTTGCTTAATTTGTCATTACCAAAGATGTCATCACCGTGCTCACTTATGTCATTGCCATTAAAACTTGCCATTAAAAATGTCATTACCACTTATGTCATTGTTCATTAAAATTTAAAAATTAGTTTTAAAATGTTAAATTAATAATTTTTGTCTCTGCTCATGCTTGTATATTAATGTTTATGAGGTAAAGTAATTATTTACAAAAAATTCAGAACTTTCTGATTATTTCTAAAACTTTGATTTTGCTATTCCAAAACATGGACAGATTTCGAAAATGACTCATATATCTGGGGGTCACTCAGTCCGGTGATTATGATGATAGCCACAAAATGAGAAGCTTGGAGTTTCGATTACTTGTGCGCTCTGGAAGAGGTGAGGCGACGGCGCAAGTTTTTAAGGGTTTTTCTTGTACGAGAACCATAATTCGGGTCAGTTTCTTTTCAAAGTTTCCCCTGAAAGCATCTTTTATACAGCAATATAGCATACTTGCCAACCTCCCGATTTTTTCAATACCAGTAAAATCTTACAAAAATGTCCGCTTTATGTAATTGGATAAATTGCGCGATTATACAAAACAAGTTTTTCTGGATAAAAATATTGGTATTAGAAAAAGCGGGAGGTTGGCAACTATGAATATAGCCAAAAAGTGGCTGATGCTTAGCAAATCACATCACCCTCCTCGTACATTTAGAAATAAGTGCCACGTAGTCCGCAGATCAACCCCAGGATTAAATATTTTATACCAAAGAGAGAGCACGTAAGAGAAAACGAATTCAGGTAAGTTGATTTACGAAATATAAAACGAAAACCTTGCACATCATGCTTTTTACACCTTTTTATTAACACTTTCCAACAAAGTTTAAAAGTGTTCAAGCATTCGGTTTGTCTGGCCGTCTGTCCACGCTCTGACTCCCGTAAATAGATTCGGATTCTCATGCAATTGATAAACGTTATTTAGGGTCACTAAAGCATGTTTGGTATTGCATATGAAGTATGTAGGATTAATCGTTCATTTACAGGGACACTCAAAAGTATTCCATTACATTATGGTATAGGGGGGGAAATCGTTTGCAGAGTATTTTAATGACATGACGCTATTTCAAATGTATTGAATCTGATATAAATCACTGAATTTCACTACGATCACGATAGAACAGGTCATTCATAGCATTTTTTTATTCATTTACAGCAGGGTTGCCGGCTTTTAGCCAGGCCAAAAAAAGCCGGCCGGCTTTTTTTGGTTTTAACCACTTAAAAAAAGCCGGCTTTTATTGAAAAAAGCCGGTTTTTATTTTTTAAAGATGATTTACAGTTAATTCATTTTAAATTTAGATCAATTCATTTTTAATACACTTATAAATATATTCTACTAAAAAAATTATCGATTTCTATTAAATTTTGTCAAATAAATAAGTTTTTATAACTTCTAGAAGGCAATTGTGAAGGCATTATGTCTGAAAAAAAAAATTATAAACATTGAAAATAATATAAGTTAAGCTCCAAACTGGTGTATTGAAATTCTATATTACATAGCTCCACATATACTACACAGTTTAAAGATTGTTTAATTAATGACAAAATGTAGCACATCAACATAGAAACATTCTTATGTGTCCATATGGAGAGATTAAGCTATAAATGTCACAAGAGAAATTGGAAAGGATATAATATTTGAGGAGTGTGGTACATAAGTGTATAAAAAATAGAGCATTTAAACAAGAAAAAAAAAAAAGAAATTCTCTAAATAAAATTTTGAAAAGCTTGTTGCTAAGCATATTCATGCATATGCTATTCATAATGCTTTTAATAGTGAGAAATGGTGGTTTTTTTAATATGACTACATATAATTTTCAATGTTTACAAGAAACAAAATAAGACATATATTAATAGCTCTTAAAATTAATTAAGTAATAAAACATGTAACTAAGTAACCATTGTCCCCTTTAATTTTATAAAGCAGTAAAAATGAAAAAAATCGCAGTTAGTATGACCCTTTTAAAATGTAGCTGGCATATTTGCAATTGTAACTACAAATCACTCGCAAAACCATCTAAGTTTTATTCCAGTATTAATGTCCTCATTATTTAGAAATTGGATTACTTATTAAACTGTAAATCAATTAAATGTCATTAAAACTAATTAAAAACCCTTTAAAATGTGTAGTTTATAATTACAATGCTTCATTGTATAAAAGCCAATTATGGCCAAAAAAGGCCAATTTTAGCCAGAAAAAGCCGGTTAAAACCAATAAAAGCCACCGGCCTGGCTTTTTTTAATTTTAGCCGGCTTTTTTGGAACCCTGATTTACAGGGACAAACAAAAGAAATCCGTTACAATACTAAAATAAATCCGTTACAATACTGTCTTTGAGTCATAATTGCTGGAGTATTACGGTTTAAAATTCGGTATGCGCTTTTAAATCTAATTATTTTTTTGCAAGTTACTCACTCTATATAAATTCTATACCTCCTAGACAGAGCGGCACAAAAGTATTCCCGTACCATTCGCCTTATGAGAGGAAATGGCTGAAAGGGAATTTTCAACTGAAGTAGTATATGGTTTCCTTAAGTGAACTCAATTTTGGTATGCACGCAATTAGTAGATACAAATCTATATACCCTATACAGGGCTGCTGAAAAAATTCGGATACTTTTCCAATTGTAGAGGGGAACAGCTTCATCGGACTTCAGAGCCGTCGCGGTACTCGGGATAGATTTAAGTAGTCATACGATGCATCTCCTCACAAGGGCGGCAAAATCGGCATGACATTAAGCATAGCTCCAGGACTCTGCGGGCAGGATCTATTATATCTTCGATATGCGCTTTTATGCAGACTCTTTCAGGTAGCATACTTCCTCGGCCTTTCCATCACTTTACCAGGGCTGTCGGCACCGCATTTGCATCACCAGGGCTGTCAGGACCGCATTTGCATCTCCAGGGCTATCAGGACCGCACTTGCATCTTCGGAATATTTTTTTAGACTCCTTCTTCAAACTTTACTCTTGCACCTCATACCTTGGTAGTAGGCGGAACAATTTGTTATAGCCCTACCTTATTGGTTGTGAGTAGATAATAATTGGGGGTTCGACATCAGCGGTGGGAGCGGTGTGACCTCTGTGCACCTGTGAAGGTCATGCGGCGGCGGAGGTCATGGGGTCAAGGTCATGCGTCGTACTCTTGGAGGTGGGGTCAAGGTGATGCGGCGGTGAAGGTGATGTGTCATCTTATAGTATGAGGGGTTATTTTGAGTTTAATTATTTTACTAATGATAATTAATTTTAATTGGGGGACTTTAACTTTTTTCGGGGTAATTTTTGAAGATTGAATTTTTGGGAGATTGATTTTTTTTTCTTACCGTACTACAGTATGAGGGGTAATTTTAAGTTTTTTTTTTTTACTAATGATAATTAATTTTAATTGGGGGACTTTAACTTTTTTCAGGGTAATTTTTGAAGATTGAAATTTTTAGAGATTCATTTTTTTTCTCACCGTACTACAGTACTTAGGGATAATTTTACATTTGAAAAATACATTAACGATAATTAATTAAGAAATTTTAATCGGGGGACTTAAATTTTTTGGAGTAATTTTTTGAAATTTTTGGGACACTGATTTTTTTTTTTTTTCGTCGTACGAGGGGTTATTTTAAGTTTGATATTTTTTCATTAATGATAATTAATTAAGAAATTTTAATTGGGGGACTTTAACTTTTTTCGGGGTAATTTTTGAATTTTTAGGGGTCATTGATTTTTCTTTTCGTCGCACGAGGGGTTTTTTGAGTTTGATTTTTTTCATTAATGATAATTAATTAAGAAATTTTAATTGAGACACTTTAACTTTTTGGGGGTAATTTTTGAATTTTCATGGACATTGATTTATTTCGCTGTTGTTTTGTACGAGGGGATATTTTGAGTTGGATATTTTTTTACTAATGATAATTAAGAAATTTTAATTGGGGGACTTTAACTTTTTGGGGATAATTTTTTAGATAGAATTTTTTAGGAGATAGATTTTTCTTTTCGTCGTACTCCAGTACGAGGGGTCATTTGTACTTTTAAAAATTAATTTAGAAGTTTTAATTGGGAGATTTTAATTTTAGGGAATAATTTCTGAGATAGATTTTTTTTTGTGACATATATTTTTTAGCGCACTTGAGTTTTCGGTGTTATTTTTAGGGGCATAATTTTTGTGTTAGAGTTATTAATAGTGGTGATTTTTAATATTAATTTGAGAACTTGAAAATATTTTTTTTTCTTTTTCACGATTTTTCATTGCCAATCGAATTTTAAACATTCATTAAACATTTTAATTGGGAGACTTTATCTTTTAACGCAAATTTTTAGATAAAAATGGAATTTTCAACATAAATTAGATGAGGGGACTTTACGCGATTCAATTTAGTGACGTATGCGCTAGAATATTGAGTATTAATTAAAATTATGAATGATTGTGAATTTTGTTATTTAGTGTTAGAATTTTTGTCTGCAAATTTTAAAATAGTACTGCCCCCACCAGTGGCTGAGAGGTTCTGCTCACGAAGCTAATAGACGAGAAGTGCTGGGTTCGATCCTAATCGCACCCGTCGGCCTAATCGTTCGGAGTTTTCTTCGAACAATGGATTTTCATGCGTAAATTCGGGTTAGGTTACCTTAGAAAGACCTTCACGAAGGGTACTCCCCTCTATATCCCTAGTGTAGATAATCATTCGCGCCCGTCGGCTTAATCGTTCGGAGTTTTGTTTGAGCCATGAATTTGCATGCGTAAATATGGGTTAGGTTACCTTAGAAAGACCTCCACGAAGGGCACTCCTTCCTCGGGCCTAGTGTAGATAATCGCCCGTCAAAATCAACCCACCTTTTAAATAGTGTTAATAAATTTTAGAATTTTTTTTTTCTGAATACGTGTTAGATCGGTGGTTATGTTTTCGCGGATTTAATCATAAATAGAAATTGTTAGGATATTTTTAAGGATATCAGTTTTCGATTTGTTATGCAATTTTTAGGCATGTATTGCTTAATTTATATGAAAATATAATTTGAAATAAACATGAAATGTCCTTCATAAAGATATTAGGAAATTTTCCCCCTTTCCCCCTTAATGAATATATTTATTTGTAAAATATAGGGTTGCCTATTAAAGGGTACGTTTGAATTTGTACCTTAAAAATTTTATGACGCATGTGTTTGAAAATGTATCTATTTTTTAACAGTGGCATTATAAATTATCTAGGTCTATTTTTTAAAACTAGAAAATCGATTTTTTAAACGTTTATATTAAAACACTTTGAATTTTTAATAAGATTTTTGAAAAAAAAACGCACTTTTGACAAATTTTCGCTAATAATTGCGCTTTTTAGAATAAAACTATTAAATACATAAATTTAGCAAAAATTTAACACACTTACTTTACTTAAAATGACTTTCAGAGCCTAAAAAACGCGTGTTTCTGTAGGAAAATGTCTACTATACTGAACCGTGGTCATCGTGCGTTATCTTTGGGAACACTCAGAAGTGAATCACTTTAACTAGATAAGGAGATAAGGGGTTTTCCTTTTTATCGTGATAGGATATTAGATTTTAATTTCGATTGACTAATGGTGGGGTACAAATTAAGATTTTCAAATAATTAATTTAAGATTTTTATTATCTCACTGATAGCGAATTTAATGAATAATTTAATATTGCGTCACAATTTTTGAATGATTTTATTAATATAAAATTTTTATCCAATTGGGGGTCATTTTTTCTCATAGATTTATTTTAAATAAAATTGGAATATTTATTAGCAATTTAATGCATGTGTTACATTTCTTTTGGATAAAGTTAAAACTATTTTCTAATGAGACCTTTAAAAACGGATACTTTTTTAACTGATTCATTAACCGCGAGACTACTTCAAACATGTCATGAATGAGTCATCACGAATAACACTCGAAAACATGAAAGTTTTAATAAATATATTGAGGTTTATGAAAAGTAACACTTATTGAAATTTATTTAATATTTGAAATAAACATTACGCGCAGTGACCGTCACACATACATTTTAAAATATAGATCTAGTTCAAATTTTACTAAGTTTCGTTTTGGAGGTCACGTGATATCATCACCAATCACAGTTCATTCGTTATCAGTTTTCTAAAACAGTAGTGTAGGTATCCTTTTTTTGAAAATGTATTCGGAAAATGTTTGGTATTAACAGTTTAAGTGAGGTTTTGTTAATACAATCACACTCTGTTTGTTTCGTGTTACCACGTGATTGAATCTCTTCATAAGAGTATTTAATCAAGAGGTAGGTCGGGTAGGGGTTCATTTTATGATATGACGTCATGCGAGAAAGACTAGGATGAAGATGATGCGTTTTCGAGTTAATGTGACAAATAATCAAATTTTATGTTGTAATGAAGGCGATTTATCCGGTTCCAAGTCACGCAGCAAGTTTTGGTGGTGTAAATGCTTTGTATCGTGCTGCCAAAGGCAAAGTAACGAAGAAAGCGATTCAGAAATGGTTGAGCGGAGTCGACTCGTATATGCTTCACAAACCGGCTCGGAGAAATTTCCCGACAAACCGAGTGGTCGTGTATTCGATCGATCAGCAATGGCAAGCCGACCTGGTGGATCTCATCAGTTTACAAAAGTACAATCAAGGGTTTCGATACCTCCTGACGTGTATAGACATTCTGTCTAAATATGCGTGGGCGATTCCCTTAAAAACGAAACGAGGAGAAGAAATTGTGAATGCCTTTCGTTCTATTTTTTCAACCAGAAAGCCCAAGTCCCTTCAATCTGATGCCGGAAAAGAATTTAAGAACCGACTGTTTCAAAGGTTTTTAAAACAAGAAGGTGTTCGATTTTTCACAACGAATAATAATACAAAGGCGTCGGTGGTCGAACGATTTAACCGTACTCTTAAAACGAAAATGTGGAAATGTTTCACACATAATCATACCTATAGTTATACGGATGTATTGGATCAGTTATTACAAAGTTATAACCAGACCTATCACTCAAGTATCAAGAGACCCCCAGTGGAAGTGACAAAGGAAAATGAAAGCGATGTGTGGTTTACTTTATATGGAGACATGGAAAATGTGAAAAGAAAACCCTGTGTGTTTCAAGCGGGAGATGTGGTACGTGTGTCGAAACAGAAAATGACCTTTGAAAAAGGGTATGAAACCAATTGGACGGAAGAATTGTTTGTGGTGACGGAGTGTGTACCGAGAGACCCTCCCGTGTATCGAATAAAGGACTTGTTAGACGAACCCATTCAAGGAACCTTTTACCCACAAGAACTTCAAAAAGTGCAAATGAAAGAAACTTATGCGATTGAAAAAATGTTAAAGAAGCGCACGAGAAAAAGTCAAGTGGAATATTTTGTGAAGTATAAGGGATATCCCAACAAATTCAATCAATGGATTCCCTCCTCAGATTTATCTTCTTTATAAGTCAATGCAAGAATGATCCAAGATCATTTGCTAACATGTCCTTCTACCTGACGTTACCTTCGGATAGTTCCAGGAATTATTTTCCTGAGAATAAAATTTCTCATTTCATTACACGATTGCCAGCCCCTATCGAATTGAAAGGAGAATGGGAAGTGGGACTCGTGGAATTTATTTACCCACACACCTGGTATAATGTGAATCAACACACGAACTTAATTGGATTCGACTAAAACGATGGAAGGATCATTGGCAGACGAATCCCTCCTGGATTTTATGAGACGGTACCTGATATTTTGAAAGCTATTACTATCAAAGACATGGAACAAAAAATTTTGTTTTCCTACAATCCCATCACGAAAAGAGTCACCATCAACGTGCGAGATAAAGCTAAAGTGATTTTAGAAGCTGGATTATCTGAAATGCTGGGGTTCGAACCGTGCGAGATTGCTTCCTTAGATAATAATATTGAACAAACTGTCGATAGTTCGTATGTGGCAGATCCATGTGCTCATTATAGAGTATTGATGATTTATTCGGACATAGTAGAACCTCAAATTATCGGTGATGTGTTGGCACCACTGTTACGAATTGTAAATGTCACCGGAAAAGACGGAGAAGTGATTTGTGTGAAATTTGATCGACCCCATTACTTACCCATCAGTCGAAAATCATTCGACTCATTAGAAATCGTTATAAGGAACCTCTTGGGTGAATTAACGCCATTTGAACGTGGACGCTCGTACGTGAAACTTCATCTTCGTCAAAAATACCTCTCGTGATGTTTGTTCCCTACCAGTGTTGTGCGAAATCTTTTGAAGATTATTATACTCATGAGTCGGGTAGCGGCTTAAACTATTATCAAGGAACTACTTTACAAAGAGGATATGGATTCGGTGGACTGTTTCGATCGCTGTTTCGTGCAGCAGTACCCCTTTTCAAGTCTGGAGCGAAAGCCGTGGGAAAACAATTGTTTCATTCCGGTGTGAACGTTCTCAGTGATCTATCACGAGGAGAAGATATTAAAATAGCGGCCAAGCGCCGGTTAAAAGAAGCCGGACAAAACTTGACTGATAAAGCAGCTACTAAAATGAAGACCATGATTGGATCGGGTCATCAGTATAAAAAGAGGAAACGTTCTCACAATGTCGTCATTCCTCGCAAAGCTAAGAGAGTGAAAGTACACGATATTTTCTCTTAAAGATGTTTGGACTCATTCATAAAGATTCTGCTGCTTGTGCCAAATCCGAATTGGATCTGTTTTTAATTCCACCTACCCAGACGGCTATTGAAAAAGGATATTTCATCGAATATCATCCCCTTGCTAATATCCGAGATGGAGGACCTGTGGAATTTAACATTTCTGGGAATGGTGAAGATTATATTGATTTGTCGGCTTCCTACCTCTACGTCAAAGTGAAAATCACCAAGTCAGACGGAACGGATTTACCGGCAAGCGAACCTGTGGCTCCTGTCAATTTGTTTTTACAAGCTTTGTTTTCGCAAGTGGATATCAGTTTGAATGAAAGAGCCATCTCTTCTTCGAGTAACACATATCCTTATCGTGCTTATATTGAAACCCTGCTGAACTATGGAGAAGATGCTAAGAAATCTTTATTAAGATGTGAATGTTTTTACAAAGACACGAATTTGACTGAAACAGACCCCATCACCAATGGAAACCCTGGATTGAAGAAACGCTATGAACTGACTAAAACTAGCAAAACATTGGATATGATTGGTCCCCTACATTGTGATATTTTCCAACAAAATCGACTACTCTTGAATATGGTCGATCTGAAAATTAAAATGACTCGCAGCAAATCAGACTTTTGTTTGATGGCTAAGAAAGAACCGCCTAAAACTTTTCACGACTATAAAGTGATTTTAGAACATGCCTCTGTGTTTGTTCGCAAAGTGAAAGTGAGTCCCGGCGTGTTATTGGGTCATGCCAAAGCCCTGGAAAAAAACTCTGCAAAATATCCCATTGATCGAGTGTTATGCAAGACTTATTCAATCTCCACTGGAAGTAATTCTTTTATGCAAGATAATGTGTTTTTAGGAGCGATGCCGAAACGTATCATTGTTGGACTTTTAGACAACAGTGCTTATGCTGGACAATACGATTTGAATCCCTTTTACTTTTATCATCACAAAGTCAACTTTTTAAGTGTCTATGTGGATGGTCAACCTGTGCCCAGTAAACCTTTGGAATTGGATTTTGACGAAAACAACTATATAAGAGCCTATCATCGACTGTTCTCTGGTTTTAATCATGATGCCGGCATTTATTTAACACGTGAAGAATTTGCTGATGGACACACCTTATATAATTTCGACTTAAGCCCTGACTTGTGTGACGGACCTCATCTGAATTTACCGCATCAAGGAAATTTACGAATTGAAATCAAATTCGCTGAAGCGTTAGAAAAAACAACGACCGTATTGATTTATGCGGAATTTGAAAACATTATCGAAATAAGTAAATCACGTCATGTGATTTGCGACTTTCCCAACTGAATGGATTCATTACAAATCGAGTCCATTTTATCTCATGAAGCCGTGACCCGAAACTATTTTTTGGGTGTTTTTCCAAGTGATCAGCTACCAAGAAGAATCGAGCGGTATCCTGTCTGTTTTATCTGCAACGTGGACAAGTCTACAGAACCTGGAAGTCACTGGGTGGCTTTCTACCTATCTTCGCCTGATGAAGTGGAATTCTTCGACTCCTATGGAAACAAGCCTTCCTTTTTTAAAGGATCCCTACCGAACTATGTATCACGTTTTTCACGAGTTATGTTTAATCCACTCGTATTACAAACTCACGTGACTGCCGTCTGCGGGCAGTATTGTATATTTTACCTTTATTCTCGATGTCAAGGTAAAACCCTAAAGGATTTTTTATCTCATTTTGTCACTGAAGAGTTGTCGAACGATCGACGAGTCTATAATTTTGTAGCCAAACGATTTGGCATTCGTGCACATTTTTATCAATAAATATGAATTTAACTGTGAACCATGCGTCTGTGATTATTTAAAGTGTGTGTTTTACTTGTGTACATTTATTAACGATGGAGTTTCCACGCTTTCAACACCCCTGTACGATGCTCCTTGCAGGTCCCACAAGAGTGGGCAAAAGTTGGTTTCTACGTGATTTGCTAAGGGAAAAAAACGTTATGTTTGACCCTCATCCTGATAAAGTGATTTGGTTTTACGGTATCTACCAAAAACTGTATAACGAAATACCGGATGTTACCTTTGTGGAAGGTCTTCCTTCGAATTACACCGAGTATTTAGGAACAAATTCTTTAATGATCTTAGACGATCTCATGGTGGAATGTGGATCAGACGAACGTCTGACCTTTCTCTTTACAAAGGCAAGTCATCATTTAAACGTGAGTGTGATATTTATTACACAAAATCTCTTTCATAAAGGGAAAGAAATGAGAAGCGTTTCCCTAAACAGTCAATATTTGGTCCTGTTTAAAAATCGACGTGACATGAGTCAAATCAGTCATTTGGCTCAACAATTATATCCAACGAACACTAAATTTTTCCAAGAAGTCTTTACTGATGCCACTCAAAAACCGTTTTCTTATTTATTAGTCGATTTAAGAAATGAAACCCCAGAAGAACTGCAGTTAAGAACACTGGTGTTACCGGGACAGAGACAATACGTGTACACTTTGAAAAAAGGTTTAAAAAGAAAGACATTTTCTTCTTAATTCAGTTGCGATCATGACGTTGACCGAGAAACAACTGCGTGATTTAGAGCTCATTAAGACATGTCCTAAAACCTTACGCAAGCAACTTTTGAAAAAATTACCTTCTCGCTCGGTGAAAGCCATTTGTGAGTGTACCCACAACGTATTAAAAGGAAACGTACCTCTCTCACCCAATCGAAAGAAGTCTTTGAAGAAGTATAAAAACCCTCTTCGAAAAATCGGTACGAAAAAAGGAACTCTCTTTTCAAAAAAGAAACTGATTGTGCAACACGGAGGATTTTTAAATATTTTAATTCCTGCGGCCCTGAGTGTGTTAACGGGTCTTATCAATGGAGCTCGCTACTAAATATGCTCTAATACCGGAAGAAGAGTTGACTAGACATGTGCCCACAAAAAAGCAAATGACTGAGTTTGATGTGGCAATGTCCAATATACTCAATAGTTCACTTCCCGATCATGAGAAAGTTCAGCAGTACTATGAACTTTTAAAAAGGAAAATGAATTTGCAAGAATTTAATGTCCCTTGGAGATCAAGACCTTTTGACGATGACGGCGAGAAAAGAAAGTCCAAACCTCTCAAGGCGGAACCTGACAAAACAGAACCTGTTAAAACGGAACCTGTGCAAACGGAATCTACCAAGACCGAACCTACACTGTCAGAAAAATCCTCTGAAGTATCTCAAGAAGATGATTACGACACGTTGGTGATAGCCTCAACACCTTCACATATGAGAAAACAAGCTGGATCTTTACTCAGGTTACTGAAATCGAAATCAAGCAACATGACCTGGGATCAAACTGGAATAATCACTTATAATGGAAACACCTTGCAAGATACGAATTTAGCGGAACTCTTTCATCTCATTTTTAATGTGAATAAAAAACCTGTGAAAACACCGACAGAATTTCTTCATGCGCTTCATGAAATTGGAGTACCTTCAAGTATTATAAAAAATAAATATTTATCTCCTGCATCAATGAAGAAAATAACGAAAGTTTTGTCCCCAAGAAGAAACTTTGTAAAACCCAAGAAGAGATCTAACAATGTATTACTAAATCCTACTTGGACAAGTTTATATTAATAAAAATGAATTGTCATAAACTGTGTATTCCTTTTTGTCTACACTACATATTAAAAACTTATTATAAAAAGAACTGAAAATGCTACTTACCTAAACACGTCCACCTAGTACACTTGCTTGGGAAGAAATGAATACAAGTTCTAATCGTCTAATCTTATCAGCAATCAGTGACGTCACTAGTCACCAGAGCGCATGCTCTGAGATATAATGCGATCTTGGGTTAGTAGATAAGGAGTGACGTTATCAGTCATTCCCCTCGTGGCTAGCAAAGTGAAAGGTTCGATTTTATTTCGCGCAAGTTAAATATAGCAGATTTGAGAAGAATTTACTAAATGACTTAATTATTTTCATTGAATTAAAAATAATTTATTTTTAAAAGATTAACTAAATAATTATTTTATTGATTAAAAAATCAATTAAAGGAGTTTTGTTAATTAGAGCTTCACAGTCAAAATATTTTTTATCTACTCTAAATCAGCGACGTTACCTATGTGGGAAAACTCATAAATGACTCATAAGTGACTTGTCTAAACTTGCCAGTGATTTGAAGTATCAATATATAAGAACTTGTCTTCTCCATTATTCAAGTAAGTGTATCAAGTAGATGTGCTCGTAAAAGGTAAGTACAATTTATATGTGGATTCTCTTAAATATTTGTCAAGCATTTATGAAACTTAATCAAGAATTTCAAAAGTAATTAAAGTATGTAAGATATGTTCAGTCAAATTCTAGTGTATTCAAAACAAAGTTTTGACTTTAGAAAATTTTACAATATAGTTAATATGAAAATTATTTTTAAATAAAAAACGCTAAGCTTTTAAAATCACATAATATTTATTGATCGTTTTAAATAGCAGTTACAAAATTATGCAAAAAGGGTACAAATATTTTATTTCCAACAATATTTAGCTGTCGACAATTCAATGTTCAAAATTTGGTCTAATGTCCAATTAGAACCACGTTGACAGAACTTCTCATAGGAATTTAATATTTTTTAAAAGGCTTCCTCAATATGAACAGGTAAATTTTGGTTCGTCAATTCGAGCACAGTTTTAGAATGAAAAAAGGGAGTAGCAGTCTCTATGTCCCCCTCATTAGTTACACGACTAACAATAGCTTGTACAGTTGCATACCATTTTATAGACTTTTTTACTTCAATCTGATAATGTAATTCGTTCGAAACGTCTGGACGAACACTATCAAAAAATGTGATAAAGTCTTTGTCGTTCTCCTCATTCGATTCGATCATAGTTTTAGTAAAAATACCGAGTGCATTAAATCTTTCAAAATGCTTAACCTTTTCATATAACATATCTTTTAAAGAGGATGATTTAACGGGTTTGTATAAATCCTTATGCGAAGTACGCACATGACGTAATAAATCAGACTTTCGGTTAAACAATTCAGTACAATGCACACATTTATATTCCTTGGCAGACTTATGAATCTTTTTGTGTAAAATTAAGTCCCGCTTTTTTGAAAATACTTCCAAACATTCATTGCAATTAAATTGCTTGTTAGGTTTATGAATAATCTTATGTGTTAATAAATCACGTTTTCTTGAAAATATGAGATCACATACATCACATTTTAAAATCACAGGAGTCTTTGAATGAATCCTCCTATGTTGTTGTAAATCACTGTTTTGAACAAATGATTTTTCGCACAAATCACATGAAAATGGTTTTTTCTGCAGGTGAGAATTCTTATGTCTATTTAACACGAATTTTCGAGAAAAGGCTTGGTTGCACACATTACATACAAAAGGTAACTTTCGCAGATCTAATGAAGAAGCTGCCACTTCAGTATTCGAAACAGGTTGCGATAAAACTTCCAAATCATGGTTTATTTCAGGAGAATGCAGAGCTTGTACCACTTCAGTATTCGAAACAGGTTGCGATAAAACTTCCATATCTTGGTTTAATTTAGGAGAATGCATAGCTTGTACCACTTCAGTATTCGAAACATGTTGCGATGAAACTTCCATGTCTGGGTCCTTCAATTCTGAAGAAAGGGGATGACTCATCATGTTGGAATTAGAAGAAAGCTAGACTTGTTCCATTTTAACACAAGTAAATACTAACTCAAATTACCGAACAGCCGAAAACGTCTTCACAGAGCTACCTCAGCGCGCAGAATAATGATAACGTCTCGTTGCACGCAAATTTATACACTCGTAGAGGGCGCGCGTGTGCAATAATGATAACGAATGAACTGCGATTGGTGATGATATCACGTGACCTCCAAAACGAAACTTAGTAAAATTTGAACTTGATCTCTATTTCAAAATGTATGTCTAAAGTACCCCTGTGCTTAATGATTTTTTCAAAAAGTCTTACTATTTATAAACCACGATATATTTATTAAAACTTTCATGTTTACGAGTGTTATGAGTGATGACTCATTCATGACATGTTTGAAGTAGTCTCGCGGTTAATGAATCAGTTAAAAAAGTATCCGTTTTTAAAGGTCTCATTGGAAAATAGTTTTAATTTTATCCAAAAGAAATGTAACACATGCATTAAATTGCTAATAAATATTCCAATTTTATTTAAAATAAATCTATGAGAAAAAATGACCCCCAATTGGATAAAAATTTTATATTAATAAAATCATTCAAAAATTGTGACGCAATATTAAATTATTCATAAAATTCGTTTTGTGTGACGTAATATTAATTATTCATTCATTAAATTCGCTATCAGTGAGATAATAAAAATCTTAAATTAATTATTTGAAAATCTTAATTTGTACCCCACCATTAGTCAATCGAAATTAAAATCTAATATCCTATCACGATAAAAAGGAAAACCCCTTATCTCCTTATCTAGATAAAGTGATTCACTTCTGAGTGTTCCCAAAGATAACGCACGATGACCACGGTTCAGTATAGTAGACATTTTCCTACAGAAACACGCGTTTTTTAGGCTCTGAAAGTCATTTTAAGTAAAGTAAGTGTGTTAAATTTTTGCTAAATTTATGTATTTAATAGTTTTATTCTGAAAAGCGCAATTATTAGCGAAAATTTGTCAAAAGTGCGTTTTTTTTTCAAAAATCATATTAAAAATTCAAACTGTTTTAATATAAACGATTAAAAAATCGATTTTCTAGTTTTAAAAAATAGATCTAGATAATTTATAATGCCACTGTTAAAAAATAAATACATTTTCAAACACATGCGTCATAAAAATTTTAAGGTACAAATTCAAACGTGCCCTTTAATAGGCAATCCTATATTTTACAAATAAATATATTCATTAAGGGGGAAAGGGGGAAAATTTCCTAATATCTTTATTAAGGACATTTCATGTTTTTTTCAAAATATATTTTCATATAAATTAAGCAATACATGCCTAAAAATTGCATAACAAATCGAAAACTGATATCCTTAAAAATATCCTAACAATTTCTATTTATGATTAAATCCGCGAAAACATAACCACCGATCTAACACGTATTCAGAAAAAAAAATTCTAAAATTTATTAACACTATTTAAAAGGTGGGTTGATTTTGACGGGCGATTATCTACACTAGGCCTGAGGGGGGAGTGCCCTTCGTGGAGGTCTTTCTAAGGTAACCTAACCCATATTTACGCATGCAAATTCATGGCTCAAACAAAACTCCGAACGATTAGGCCGATGGGCGCGAATGATTATCTACACTAGGGATATAGGAGGGAGTACCCTTCGTGAAGGTCTTTCTAAGGTAACCTAACCCGAATTTACGCATGAAAATCCATGGTTCGAAGAAAACTCCGAACGATTAGGCCGACGGGTGCGATTGGGATCGAACCCAGCACTTCCCGTCTATTAGCTTCGTGAGCAGAACCTCTCAGCCACTGGTGGGGGCAGTACTATTTTAAAATTTGCAGACAAAAATTCTAACACTAAATAACAAAATTCACAATCATTCATAATTTTAATTAATACTCAATATTCTAGCGCATACGTCACTAAATTGAATCGCGTAAAGTCCCCTCATTCAATTTATGTTGAAAATTCCATTTTTATCTAAAAATTTGCGTTAAAAGATAAAGTCTCCCAATTAAAATGTTTAATGAATGTTTAAAATTCGATTGGCAATGAAAAATCGTGAAAAAGAAAAAAAAATATTTTCAAGTTCTCAAATTAATGTTAAAAATCACCACTATTAAAAACTCTAACACAAAAATTATGCCCCTAAAAATAACACCGAAAACTCAAGTGCGCTAAAAAATATATGTCACAAAAAAAAAATCTATCTCAGAAATTATTCCCTAAAATTAAAGTCTCCCAATTAAAACTTCTAAATTAATTTTTAAAAGTACAAATGACCCCTCGTACTGGAGTACGACGAAAAGAAAAATCTATCTCCTAAAAAATTCTATCTCAAAAATTATCCCCAAAAAGTTAAAGTCCCCCAATTAAAATTTCTTAATTATCATTAGTAAAAAAATATCCAACTCAAAATATCCCCTCGTACTAAAACAACAGCGAAATAAATCAATGTCCATGAAAATTCAAAAATTACCCCCAAAAAGTTAAAGTGTCTCAATTAAAATTTCTTAATTAATTATCATTAATGAAAAAAATCAAACTCAAAAAACCCCTCGTGCGACGAAAAGAAAAATCAATGACCCCTAAAAATTCCAAAATTACCCCGAAAAAAGTTAAAGTCCCCCAATTAAAATTTCTTAATTAATTATCATTAGTAAAAAAAATCAAACTCAAAATAACCCCTCATACTGCAGTACGACGAAAAAATTCAATGTCCATGAAAAATTCAATCTTCAAAAATACTCCCAAAAAAAGTTTAAGTCCCCCAATTAAAATTTCTTAATTAATTATCATTAATGAAAAAATATCAAACTTAAAATAACCCCTCGAACGACGAAAAAAAAAAAAAAAAATCAATGTCCCAAAAATTTCAAAAAATTACTCCAAAAAATTTAATCCCCCCAATTAAAATTTCTTAATTAATTATCGTTAATGTATTTTTCAAATGTAAAATTATCCCTAAGTACTGTAGTACGGTGAGAAAAAAAATGAATCTCTAAAAATTTCAATCTTAAAAAATTACCCTGAAAAAAGTTAAAGTCCCCCAATTAAAATTAATTATCATTAGTAAAAAAAAAAAAAAAAAAAAAAAAAAAACTTAAAATTACCCCTCATACTGTAGTACGGTAAGAAAAAAAAAATCAATCTCCCAAAAAATTCAATCTTCAAAAGTTAAAGTCCCCCAATTAAAATTAATTATCATTAGTAAAATAATTAAACTCAAAATAACCCCTCATACTATAAGATGACACATCACCTTCACCGCCGCATCACTTTGACCCCACCTCCAAGAGTACGACGCATGACCTTGACCCCATGACCTCCGCCGCCGCATGACCTTCACAGGTGCACAGAGGTCACACCCCTCCCACCGCTGATGATGAACCCCCAATTATTATCTACTGTTGTGAGAAAACTTTTTAGTATGCTTGGCTAGACCTATTAGCTGCCAGTCCTCAAATGCCCCTCACATATACTTTAATTTTATTACGTACGATAAACTCTGGGTGGTCTACTGTCGTATATTTCTTCCGACATTTTTATTATTTAACGATTCCCTATTATAAACAACTTTTTTTTTTTATTGTCCTGAAACGACGTCAGAGCGTCTAGCTATCATTTTGCTATTGTTGTTTACTGAGATCTAAACTGTATATTCAACATTATATGTGTATTTCACTATAAAGTAATTTTTAAAAATATCTATTTAATATTTATAATAAAATTAATAATTTTTGTAGGAACCTCCATTCCTATTTTACTCAAACATATACTTATTACAATTTTAAACTCATAATTATATTTTATAAAAATATATTTGTACTACAGTAACATCAAATTACGCACTTGTACTGTGACTTAATCAAAATGTTGCGGGAACATATTATTGTTATATGTATTCCAGCAGTGCCCATGGGGTCAAATGAATGTATTGTGACGAAAAGTTTTGGGAAAAAACATGATTGCAGTCAAAAAATATAGCACGTGATTTTCAAGGTAAACATTAAATGCTTATAAAAAAGTGGCGTTATTATTATTATTATTATTATTTTACTTATTTTGTTTTCATGACTTCATTTTTGTTTTTACTAAAAGTTACAAGCTGAGGAAATAGTTCAAGCGAGTCTTTCAGTTACTGAAATATTTAAAAGCATCCGTTGTAATGATTCTCTTCTTTTTTTAACACGTTAAGCGCCACATAAGTCACCGGTGACTGACACCGGACTTTCCGTCTAAAACGCGTCATTCATCGATGACTGACGGTCTTAAATAGGATATAAAACTAAAAATATATGTATTGCTTTAAGTAATTACTGAAAATTTATTTAAAATTTACTTACCTTCTATTTATTACAGGATTATACTTTCTTAAAAAATACTTAAAACATTGTAAATTTTTCAGTGTCAGTCACCGTGGCACTCAACGTGTTAAACGATTTAAGCATCTATTTCGAAATCGTTTAAAACTATAACGTATTCTTCTTTAACCTCTCATGAACGACAGCCTAACGACCTGTATTCTGTCTGTAACGACCTATCTCCGATAACCTATGGCTTGTTTCCCCTGCGTAATTCTTCTGTGAAGGAAAAACTCGTTTTACAGTCACCGGTACCAATTTCGCATGTATGTCGTGTCTGAGATTAGAAATGCTTAAAAACCGAATTACTATTTTTTAAATTAGCTATAAATGAACTATTATTTTAACACAATCAAGCTGATTGGTAAAGTTATCATACGAACTGAATATTTCCAACTGAACGAAAAAATGCCCAGGCTGGGAATCGAACCCAGATCCTTGGCTTGTACCTAATTGTCAAAAATTGCAAATAATAATAATAATAATAATAATAATAATAATAATAATAATAAGACAATAGAAGTAGACTTTTCGATATTGTTTTAAAATGGAGTTCCCTATTAAAGAATGCCTATGTCTTTTCATGAAAGTCTTAAATTAGATTTTTTTTTTTAATAAACGCATGCGCAATCGTTTTCACTGGCGATGGAGCCAAGAGAAATAGATTATGCTACTTTCAACTGCTGATGAACAACGTTGAAGCGATGAACAAATTTTCTTCATTTGTTTACCTTGGCTACTTCCACGTACGGAATCTTTAAATTGGATTTTCTCCGTGATCATTTTTTGCTGAGTTTCATGTACAAATAAGTTCTTAAGATTTTTTTCTTTTGTAAATAAGATAAAATGTTTAGTTAACAGGAAGGATTTTTATTTATTTATTATTATTATTATTATTTGTGAATAAGATAAAATGTTTTTGTTGTTGTTTATAAACAAGATAGAAAAAAATTAGTTAACACGAAATAGGGTCGGCGTAAGTCTCGCGGGATCCTGGCAAAACAATTGCAACACATATTGCAATACTGGACTCATAAAAATTATTTTTAAATTGTATATAGTATAGCTTAAAATAAGATATATAATATGGATAATAAAATGTATTAAACAACACTGAAAAAAATGAAGTACTCAAAAAGGAGTAAATCGATGTACTCATATCGAATTGAGTACGTTTGGATAAAAAAATGAACGTATGTTTTCTCAATTTTGAAACATCACTTGTTATCAAACCGAAACAAAACAATAATTTTGTACCTTGTAATGGTTTATTTAATTTATGGTGGCATAAAAGATGTTCATGATGATTCAAATATTAAATTATGTAGAGTATTTTAAAATAATTTAAAAGTGCTTACAAATAAAGCTCTTGTCATAAAAATATTCGATTTGCGTATCTTGCTAATAATTTTGCTATTTTTCTTTAAAAATAATCAATTAATCGTTTTGTTGTTAATAATTTAAAACGGAAAATAAATGTTAGTACATTTTTAATTTAATTTGTAGGTTCAGGGGCTGCGGTGCATATCGATTTATATTTAAACACAACCATGGTATCAAAAATGAGTACATGTGTTTCTCAATTTTGAGTACATTTGGAACGGAGCTATTTTGAGTATGTCACATATGTAAAATTGAGTACTTTTTACTCAACTTTTACTTTTATCATTTCAAAACAAATCTAAATCAAAAATATTATTATTTTATACAGAGAAAAATTATTTTGAGTTGTATACAGAGACTTGGGGGGAGGGGGGGCTGAAAAGACCCCGAACTGGTGTGGGGCCCTGGGCAATAACCCCGTTTACCCGATGGTTGCATCTGTCTTGACTGGAAATATATATGTATATATTGTAAACAAGTAAAATGTTTAGTTAACAGGACGGGTTTTATTGTTTTATTTTATTTTATTATTTTATTGATTTATTTATTTGTATTTATTTATTTTGTGTATAGTCCTGCAAAAATAAAATAAAAGAAAGAAAGGGAAACATATCCCCTACTAACAATGTCCCAAATCATCGTATATAAAAATGTGACTGGTACCAATTGATCAGTAATAACGGTAACAATGATATATTTAAACTCTTCTTAGGGGATCATTTATTTGTAACAAACTGGAAAATTTTCCAACGAATCCAAAATTACAGTACATTCTGCTAAAAAGTTTTTGAGTTATACTTAAAAAACCATCTTCATTGCAATCTGTTTTGAAAAGATTAAAAAATAATTTAACATTAGAAGTTCCAAACTTTAAACCTGTATAATTCCTAAACTACATAACTGAATGATTTCCCGTTTTCTATCCGAAGATAAAATTTACCGAGGAATCCAAACAGGATAACAAAATTAGCTGTTCGTATTAAAAAGTTTTAAAGTTTGTTATACACTTCCTATATATAGGCACCATAACTCAAAAAAGCCAATTTTTGAGTTGTGACACTTTTGTAGCAAGGGTGCGATATTATTACTGTTTCATACATATAGCTTACTATGCTTTCTGTAACTTTTTTTTCTAATTATTTAGAATCTTGAATGCATTTTTTTAAATGGTTTTTCTACGTTTAAATATAAATTTGCTATACAGTAAAGTACCTATTATCCGAGTTAATATGGACCAAGCTCACCTCGGATAAGCAAAAACTCGTAAACCGGATCTACACAAATCGAATGAAATAGGAATTTTCGCTTAAATCATTCATTTTTATGGTACTAGTAACATTTCATTGATGTACAATTCCGTTACTTTTAAGAAATACGGGGAATGATATTGTTTATTGGAAAAAGCCCTTGATAGTTTTTTGTTTGTTGAATGTCAATTTTGCTGCAGTTTTTTTTCTTTCTTTTCTTTTTTCTTTTCTTTTCTTTTCTTTTTTTTTTTTTTTTTTTTTTTTTTTTTACTGCAGTATTACGCTACTGCATAGCCACCAATTTCTAAGATTTTTTTTCTTGCTTCTAAAACTTACCAGTAAATTTCGCCTAATTCAATCGCCGAAATCTAACAATTGTCAATGATTAAATATCCCAAAAATTTGTATCCAATTTTAGAGGTAACAAAACCGTACAAATTGGCAGCTATATTATTCTACTAGTGTCATGAAAATGCAGGTGTAGCCTCTTCTTTCTGCCCAAAGTATTAAATAGTCTTTTTCAATCAAAGTGAAACCTTTGGAATGGATATTTTCTTCTGATGGACTGATGGCTTCTATTGTTATGAAACAGCCATTATAAATGAAATGTTAGGTGAAGATGAAAGAGCAGAATTAAAAAGAATTATGAAATAATTCTTTTTTATTCTTATTTAAAGAATTTATTTTATGAAAAAAAAATTATGGCCATTTTTTTCCTCATTCTGACCAGAAAATCAGAGTTCTAACTTTTTAATGCTGCTCTTTCATCTTCACCTAACATTTCATTTATAATGGCTGTTTCATAATAATGGAAGCCACCAGTCCATCTGAAGAAAATAACTCTGAAATAAAGCTGAAACTAGGTTAAGCTGAACTTGGATAATCGGGACTTTACTGTACTTAAAAAAAAAAAAAAAAAAAAATTGGTCGACAATAATTTTGAATCCCTGATTTGATCCCTGATTAATTTCAAATTTCGAAGTAATTTTCGAGTTCGAGATGAATATAACTCGTCTTGTGTGCGACTCTAACCGGAACTGGGCAAATGATTGTGGAACTGGACGGTTGGTAATCATAGTTTACGCTGACGAAGACTCTTCTTTAGGATGCATTTTTGCCGCGTTTTCTCTGAAAGACTGTAATCCAAAACCCATCGTTCCTTAAAATCTCGGTTGGAAATAAACATCCCTGGTGGATCGATCAAAAGACGTTGCTGTTCTTCTCGGTTAAAAAAGAAAAATAAGATAGAGGCAGAAAAAAAAATGTGAATTATATTTAGAACATTCTTTGGAGTACTTACACAAAAGTGCAATTGTCGAAAAGTTTGAAATTCTCTTTTACAGTGGTGGTGAAAAAAAAAAAAAAAAATGGACCGTGTTCATTTTTAGGTTCAAAAGAATGTGTTTCCTTTTTCACTCTTTTCTTATTTGTGGTTCTCGTGGTTATCACTAATCCACATAAAAAAATGTGGGGAAACAATTGTGGTGGGTTGACAAAAATGAAAAAATAAAGAACACAATATTTATTTTTTATACATAGGTTCTCAACACTCAACTGCTATTAATGGTCTGACAGTGATTTTACTTTCTTCTGTCTTTACAAGAAGAAAGTATTGGATTCGTGAAAATTTTCAATTTTCTGTTTTCGACGCATTTACACGTTTTAGGGGTCAGAGATCCCAAAAAGCATGTTTTTACAAAATGTCTGCCTGTCTGTCTGTCTGTGTGTGACACAAATTTTGTAGGCGCTCTATCTCAAGAACTAATGAAAGGAATTTAATAAAGCTTTAGATTCAGTTAGTCCCTGATATAAATTGGGGCTGATTACTTTTTGATGTAAATCGCCCAGCAGGTGGCGCGCTATGTTACATTATTCATTATTTCCACAATGTCTATATCTCAAGAATTAAAGCATGGATTTTCAGAAAACTTCAGATTCAGTTAGTCCTTGATATAATTTGGTAGTTCTAACTTTTTGGTGCAAATCGCACAATAGATGGTGCTACTATGCTCCATTTTTCACGATTTCCGCAATAGCTGTATCTCAAGAACTAATGCATGAATTTTCATCAAATTTTAGATTCAGCTAGTCCCTGATATAAATTAATTCTCATCAATTTTTGGTGCAAATTGCCCAACAGATGTCACTGCTATGCAGAACTTTTCACGATTTCAGCAATCGCTCTATCTCAAAAACTGATGCACGGATTTTCATCAAACTTCAAATTCAATTAGAAGTTGACATAAGTTATTGCTGATTAGATTGTGGCGTAAATCATCTAACCGGTAGCGCTGCTATGCTGCATTTTTCAGGAAGCAGTATGAGATGTAATCATTAACATGTATGAGATACAGAAACTAGCGGAATTTTGATTTGTTTTGGCGCCCTAGTTACTTTCGCTAGACACTTCTGAATGGATGATTTTTAATTATAAAAATGCCGTCTTCAAAGTTTAGTATAGAAGCAGCTGTGAATTTAGTTTAGAAATATTCTATATGAATTAATCGAGCCTTTTATTGATCTTTCGATCAAGCGGTCTCAGAGACCGCTCACAAACAACCGCTATACAAAATTTTTTGTGACAGTTGTAAAGGGTTTGGTAAAAAATGACAGTTGTAAACCTTTTGCAGTCCAAAGTCGAATCTGACTCGAGATCATCTTTCTTTGCAAAATTTGTTTTTAGCACCAGTAATAAAGAAAAGTAATATTTGCCTTATATAATTAGAGCCTTTTCGAAATTATGTAATAGAAGGTAACTTTTTGAAAAAAAAAGTAGTGAATAAAATTTGAGTAAGAAACATCAGTCCTGAAAGGGTTAGATAAGTGAGGATGTAAGTTTCAAAACTCGCCTTATCCAGAAAATCAAATTTTGGGAAATCGCGAAAAACCTCTGATGCGTCCATTGGTTTTCATTGTAAACCAAGATTTTACAATGCCAGAAATACACGATAAAACGAGTTTTTTTTTTTTTTTTTTTCAGTTTGTAGTGTTTTTTCCATGCAGGTTCGCCAATAGAATAACTTCGAAACCCTTTCAAAGTAAAGGGGTGCCATGATACTGCCACCCCCAGCGGAATTTTATAATATCCTACCCTCGGCAGGGTATAAATACGACCCAAGGAAAAATACAGCAAACTTCCGATTATCCACAGCTCTATAAACCGCCACCCTTGGTTAACCGTCGCACCCCTCCCCTCATTCCTTTTTTTTTTTTTTTTTTTTTTTTTTCTTTTTTTAACGGCACCAAGAATATTTTAATAAAATTTTGCTTTTATAATGAAAGTTTAGGAAAACAGTTTTAACTTTCTAAGAAATTCGTCTGTAAATTCTGGTGTCAGTCAATCATTTCATCATTTCACGAACAGAATATTTCTCCGCCTGAAAGGGTTAAATCACGCGTATTTTTTCGCCGTTTAAGTTAATGGGCAGTCTCTATCATGTGAGTGTACCGCCACCAAACGATGCAAATGAGGAAGTATTTTAAAAATAATGTTTACAAGGAGGTCCTTCTCGAATGACGCTCGCCGTCCAGCTTCGAGTCTCGCTCTCGACTCGCAGAAAAAAGAGAGAGAGAGAGAGAGAGATAGAGAAACACTTTCTTCTATAGGTGGGTCACAAGGCCACTGATTGAATCTGATCCTTTTTCACGAGAGTGTTTAAACTTCCTTTTTTTTCTCTATAAAGAAATAGAAGTTCGTCAGTCCAGACATGTTGTTGCCCAGCAAGGCCGAAACTAGCCTTTTTTGCACCTGGGGCAAACATGGATTTTGCCCCCCCCCCCCCTCTTCCGCAAAGTATATTTACAAAGAGAATTTTACTAATTTTCTAATAGCTGACATTTTAAAATTTAAAATATGTCATCATAAAATATGCGATACTGAACTACGTTATCTAGAATGGCGGATCCAAGGTTGAGGTCACGACCCCCCTCCCTCTGAACACCAACAAAAATATTCTAAAGATCATTTTTAAAATGAAATATACAGTAGAGTCCCGATTATCCGAGTCCCGCTTAACCGAATTTCCGCTTTAACCGAGTTATTTTCTTCTGATGGACTGATGGCTTCCATTCTTATGAAACAGACATTATAAATGAAGTGTTAGGTGAAGATGAAAGAGCAGCCGTGAAAAGTTAGAACTCTGGCATCCGGGGCACATGCCCCTCTGCTCCCCCCTTAGTTTCGGCGCTGTTACCAAGTACTTGTAAGTAAGGATTGACCGAAGCAAAGTTTTAAGACCGAAACAGAAACAGAAACCGAATTTAGGTAATTTCCTATTTTCGGACAAAAATGAAAACGAAAATGTCCAAAACTTTTTAAAAGTAATTAATACATACATAAACTAACAGAAATATTAATTAATTACAGTTATAATTATACATGTGGGACAAGTTGGTTACATGTGGAATAAGTTGGTTCTCTGTGCCTGTGACCAAATTTTTTTTTATTTTCATATAAAATAAAATTTAATGAATTCATCTACAACACAGAATGATTTTCTAATTATACAAATTTCCTGTAATTAAAAAATGTTTTGGGTATACATACCTCGATTTATCTTTTATAATGATTTTTGTAATTGAACATCTGCTTTACTAGAACTTTCTCAAAGAGTAGTAGAAACACTTCTGTGGTTTCAAACTAAAAATTTTCTATTACTGTTAAGTCTGCAACTTTTAAAGAGCACGTAAAAAGCACTTTCAAAGTTTAGTCTTATATGCATTGCTTGCTTTATAATTTGCATTCACGTCTTGAGTCAGTTATGACTATAAACAGTGAAGCTTATAGCAATCAATAAAGAGTGTTTCATTTGAGCCGATTCAGCTCACATCAATGAGTCATGTTGAAAATTTCCGAAGGAAGAAATGAGATTTTTGGAATACAGATAGTTTCGGCCCGGCCGAATTTTTGGCAGCATTTTCGCCGAAAAAAATTTTTCGGTGAAATTTAAATTTTGGACCGAAAACGAAAACCGAATTTTCTGTTGATCTCTATTTTCAAGTTTTTAATCGACTACAAAAAATGGAGTTTTGGCTAGCCCGTATACAATAGACAAATATTCCTTGTCCTTAATTTTTCAATATTATTTAATTTGATCTTTAACTATTCTATAACTTTTAAAGACACAGACGGCGGGCGTTTTGTGTTCGCCACTTTGTGAAAAAAACGGTTGAAAATTCTAAGATAATTATTTAATTAACATCTGTGCTTCCGTTGCCCTTTTCCGGAAGACCCTTCAATGTTCAACCAATGTTTAACCCTTTCAGCGGCAAATTACTTCTATGCGTAAAATGCTGAAATGATTGAATATAACACCAGAATTTACAAACAAGTTTATTAGTGGCCCAAAAATGAACCACCGCTATTCAATGGATTAAGGGGACCGGGTAGGCGAAATTCAACCAAAAAATCGATTTTTACTTTTTATATCATTAAATAGTTTAAACTTTTATCTTTTCAACGATGTATTACACATGTTTATATATTTTAAAAAAAAAGTGTTAGATTTTTTCATTCTTTCTAAGAGCACTTCACAGCAGTGGGCTACTTTCTTAAAATTCAAATTTCTTGATTGGCACCACTTTTCTGAAGTGGCAAAATTCCCATTGTTTTCGCCTTAATTAATATGTTATTAAATAAGGCGAATTTTACTATTTCAAAAAAGTGGTGCCAATCAAAAAATCACAATTTTAAAAAAGTAGTTACTGGCAACACTGCTTCACAGCTTTAATAGACGTTTTCTCAAAAGTTCGATTTTTCATGTTTGTGTTCCTTTCTTTCATTATCTATTAAACTTAAGAACTCAGATTTTTCTAAATACTTATATTATGTTATAGTGCATACTTTAAC
Organism: Maratus speciosus; assembly: GCA_963932465.1. Lineage (NCBI taxonomy): Eukaryota > Metazoa > Arthropoda > Arachnida > Araneae > Salticidae > Maratus > Maratus speciosus. The sequence goes on from OZ010786.1 coordinate 629,333,330, forward strand.
ACAGGGATTTAATGATTTGTTGAGAATTATTTATTTTAGGCAGTGAAATCTTACCAAAAATGCTAATTTAAAAATGTCTTTCGTTAAATAATTAATAATTAATTTTCAGATTCTCTTAAAAAGAAAATGGTCTGTTAAAATACGTAAAGCATGTTATTTTAACTACTCTAAAAAATCTAGACCTCTATCTTGCACCATTTCTGAGAAAAAGGTACATAAAGTTGGTGTATTTTAACATGGCCGAGATAGAGCTTACCCGGTTCCCTTAAATTTGAATTTAGCAGTTCTTTCTTGCATTATTTGTATTGGCAAGTCATCACTGGTGTGTGGAATACGCAATCTCTCCTGTATTTGTGTAATTTATTCTATTTTTCTTCCTTAATTAAACTTTTTTGTTTATAAATGTCTGTTATTTTTATATTATTACTAGACGTTGGACATTATTATTCTGCTGCACCAAAAGTTGATATTTAGGCTTCAAAAGGCGTTGGCGCATGGAGTGCGCCGACCGTGTCTTTATGTTATTACAAACCGTACAACCCGTCCGTGTTTATATTAATTCTAATTAAATTAGTTATTTTTACAACTTCATGTTTATTACTTTTACATTGCTATTAGACATTGCATTAAACAAATACCGGGTGACCAAAAGTTCGTTAAAATTTTAAAAACTCATAAAAAAGGAAGAAATTGTGATAAAGGAGTGCGGTTTGCAAGAAAGGGCTCACAAGATAGTCGGATTTTTTTTTTTTTTTTTTTTTTTTTTAGCAGCAAAGAAATTAGATAAAAACTCACATGTAGAGGGCGCTTACGACCCGAAACGCAATGAACAGGACAACAATACGCTCCATTCATTTGTTCTTCTAATAACAAATGTTCAACATGACCTCCAGAACATTCTACAACACTATTGTTGTCCTGTTTATTGTGTTTCGGGTCGTCAACGCCACCTACATGTGATTTTTTACCTTTCTTCTTCTTCTTTTTTTTTTTTTTTTTTTTTTTTTTTTTTTTGGTGCTAAAAAAATTCGACTACCTTGTGAACCCTTTCTTGCAAACCGTACTCCTTTATCACAATTTCTTCCTTTTTTATGAGTTTTTAAAGTTGTAACGAACGGTATATCATTAAAAGCTATTTACTCTTTAAAAGCCGATGGCGCATAGAGTTTCCGTCTGTATTTTAAAAGGTTAAATACGGTAAAAAAAAATGTGCTACATTTTTCAAGATTTCAAGTAACAATTTATTAGAACTTTTCTGCGTTAAGGGGGCTGGTCACTCAGCTTTCGATCAGGGATGTAGTGGAGGGTATACGGGGGTATACGCCGTATACCCTCTGGATTTTTTTAAGGAACACCGTATACCCTCTGTTTTTCAAGAAAGCTATAGTATATATAGACTAGGGTATACCCTCTGCCTTGAGCGTATACCCTCTGCTTGGAGCGTATACCCTCTGTTTTTTTTACGACTACACCACTGCTTTCGATTTTCCCCTCACTAAAGTAAAGTCTATGGGCATTGGATGCATTCGTATCAGGGTTGCAAAAAAGCCGGCTAAAATTAAAAAAAGCCACGCCGGTGGCTTTTATTGGTTTTAACCGGCTTTTTTTGGCCAAAATTGGCCTTTTTTGGCCAAAATTGGCTTTTATACAGTGAAGCATTTTAACTATAGACTACACATTTTAAAGTGTTTTTAATTAGTTTTAATGACATTTTAAACTGATTTAGAATATAATAAGTAACCCAATTTCTCAATAATGAAGCCATAATACTGGGGAGGGGGGGGGGGAATTAGATGGAGCTGCTAGAATTTTGAAGTGAGAATTGGAAATATGTCAGCTAAATTTTAAAAGAGTCATACCAACTGCTTTATCTGGTTTACACTGTCCTTTTACCCCCGACTCCCCCTTTTTTTATTCCATTTTTACTGCTTTATTAAATTAAAGAGGACAATGATTACTAAGTTACATGATTTATTACTTAAGGAATATTAAGAGCTATTAATATACATACAAGTCTTTATTTCTCATTAACATTTAAAATCATACATAATCACAATAAATACATAATCACAATGCCTTTACTGTTGCCTTGTAGCAGTTATAAAGATTTATTTGATAAAATTTAATAGAAATTTGTAATTCTTTTAGTAGAAAATATTTATAAGTGTATAAAAAAATAATGAATCCATATTTAACACAAATTAACTGTAAACCAACCTTTAATAATTAAAGCCGGCTTTTTTTAATAAAAGCCGGCTTTTTTTAAGTGGCTAAAACCAAAAAAAGCCGGCCGGCTTTTTTTGGCCTGGCTAAAAGCCGACAACCCTGATTCGTATATATTTAAAATATCTCCCCGAGAAATTAATATTTTTAACTTCAATTTTTTGTGTACACTTCCTAAAAGATGTCTCCTTTTTCTCAATTCTCAAAATATTTCTAAAGTATAGACTTCATTTTATAGGAAGTGTTAAAATCTTACTCACAGTTCGTCCGCTTTTAATACATAAAATATTAAATTCAGCATAGATTTTAGAAATATTTTGAAAACTAAGAAAAAAAGAGACATCTTTAAAGACGAGTACGCAGAAAAAAGATGTTAAAAATATTAATTTCCCGAGAAGATATTTTAAATAGACGAATGCATCAAAAGTCCATATAGACTCAACATGGCGGAGGAGAATTCCGAAGCTGAGTGACCAGCCCCCCTAATTCCTTACCTCATTGGCCAGAGCTTTACGAAACTGGCGTTATATGCGAGGTAATGTTTCAGGTGATAACAAGGTTCGTAACGATTTATCGCCGTATGAGGGAAATCTATTTCATGTCTTTTAAAAGGAGTGCTTTTTAAATAAATACGTACATGTTTTATTAAGTAAGGCGAAATATTAAAAATAATTAGCTTTTAGGTACGGAAAAACATTAAAAAATTAACTTTTCATTTGTTATTTCTTTCCCATCTACTATATTTTTCAATATTTTCTGCCGTTATCAAAGACATTTTATTTACTAAATAAATAGAAGAAGGTCTTTTCAATAATATCACTGACTTCCGTATCGAATCCAGCTTTCGAAAAACTTCCAAACACAGATATAGATGGGGAGGGATGTCATGAGAAATAGCTTGGCTTTGGAGAAAAAGAAAATTTCATGTAAACTCTTATGTAACGTATTCTTTTAAAATATATACATTATGTATGGAAGGGATTTTTTCCCTTTTCTCCCTTTTGCTAACGTTTCTTTTTTCGAAAGGGTCGGCAGAAAGATGACACTTCTGCCCCCCTCTTTTTTTCTTCCCCTAAGGGGTCTTTTCTTTATCGTCGTCGTCGTAATATTTTGATGCCCTTTTTTATAGTCATACACAGCGATTCTAAATGGTCCCCCAAAACCAACTTTTCGTAACTTTAAAAGAAGTTTTTTTTCTCATTCAGAGAACGGAGAGAGGCAAAAAAAAGAAGAAAAACATTCCTCATCATTCTTCTTCTTCTTCTTCTATTTAAAATTTAATCAATTTTGATGCACTCGGCGGCCTTTTGAAAAACTGAAGATGACTTTTCAGATGGGGAGAGATTGCGCTAGATTTTAGAAAAAGAGTGTACTAAGAATTATTTTCTTCACAAATGCGGAATTTTACTAAGTACATCAATTTTAGGATTCAGCAGTTACTTTAAAATTGTATTAAAAGAAGCAGAAACGCAACCAATAGAAGCTAGATTTCGTATGTAAGGTAAACGCACCAGTAGCGAACCACTTAAAGGACATTTATCTAAATTACTATTAAAGTGTTAGTAAATTCTAAAAGATATATATCTTGTTAGCCTAGTCCTACCTTCATGTATCAGAATAAACATTCAAAGTTTAAAAATATATTTTTCGCAAAACATGAAAAATAATAACAATTAAATTTTAAAAATCAAAAAACCTGATTGCGTAAAAAGCGAACTAATTATTTCTCATCAATGTGAAACTATTTTTTTATATTACTTACTTATTTTTTTATTTACTTGTATTGATGACTTTTAAGTTGTGTTTAATTGTTAGTTCCTATCTATAAACACTGTTTTGACGAGGCCTATAAATGTCTATGATGGTTAGAGTTTCAGTAAAGCTAGAGATCCTACCTACACAACTTCCAGGCTGTGTAATATTTAAACGGAGCTTCTGACTGTAAAATAGTCAATGAAACATCGTCTTCATTTTGAAGACCTATCTAATGATAGGCCACTCAATAGGCTGCGTAAAAAACTTTTTTTAGTCTCTACTTCCATTTTGTATTTTACGGCCGCCATTTTGAATTTATAAAAACAAAACCTAGCCTATAACCATCGGACCGTTAAGACGAATCGGTAGAGACCTCATTCATTAAAATCCATTCAGCTGTTGGGATGTTTCGAGGGTATAAAGAAATCCGCATACCCAGATACTCGTGAAACACATAAACCTTTCTTTTCAGTCGGGTAAAAAATGTTACCTTACCTTCCGTTATGCTGCAGTAGTGAGCCTTAGTAAATTTCTGATACATAAATCTTTAAGTTTTAGGCTTATGCAACAGATTATTTATAATGTAATAGAGAATATCAAACTATGTTTCAAATAAAAACTTCTCTTAATGAAATTTCTAAGGATTTGCCAAAAAAATCTGTTTTTGAAGACACTATAGATAGAAAATAAACAAATGTACCAGCACAAAAATTAAAAAATATTATTTCAAACAGTTTATCGAAAGTTAACATTTAAGAATGTTAGTAAATCAGATTTCTTTCAGTAGTTTTCAAGAAATTCATTTTGGCTTGTTTTCGAACTTTAAAATTTAGTGGCCTAGATTCCGTATGTATCTAAAGCTGCTCACAATAGTGAGTGGACACTTTTAAAATTCAAATTGGAATAATTAAAAAGCATTAAAAAGATATAATTATTGTTATTTGAATAGAATTATTCTCTATGTTGCATGCTTGCTATTGCATGCATGCTTGCAAAACTGCATAATTTTTACTCAACTCCGTCTAAATGTCTATGTCTATAGGCCTATAAGGTACGTTTTTCCAATTCTAAAACTATTATTGCAGATAACGTCTTTATATCATGCATAAATATTAAAACTATAGCATTTAATGATAAGAATATTCATTTTTCCTTTCATTTTTATAAAAAATAAATTAATTAAAAAATATAATTATTGAAACATTCTGAATTTAGAAAAAAATGATGTATTCCAATATATCTTCTATGTAATATTACTCATAATGTTTGATCGTTTTAAAGATACAGAAAAAAAAAAAAAAAAAAAAAATCCGAAAACGGAACAGGTTAGAGCAAACAAATCAGATTAAAACAGAATAGTCATACATGTATATGAGATTTTAATTCACTAGCTTTAATAGATTTTACAATAAAAAAGAAAAGTGCACAGCTAAACGGATGGCATTGAGCTCACAGGCTATTCACACTAATTGTATATTATACTCTTATGTTAAAGAATAATGCCCCTCAAAAAATAAGTGAAGGGGAATTAGCCCCAATTTCCCCCTTTATCCTTAACCAATGAATCCCCAAAACGAATCAGGGAAACTCCTTAACATAATAAACCGGTATACCAAATTCGGAGCAAATCTAATAATTGTGCGTGAAAAACCCATTTATCTGAATTAAGGGGGGGGGGCTAGCCCCCTTTTTTCTTAACCAATGAACCCCCAAAACTAATCAGGGAAGTTCCTTAACATAGTAAACCGGTATACCAAATTCGGAGCAAATAGAATCATTCTGCATGAAAAACCCATTTATCTGAATTAAGGGGGGTGGACTAACCCCCTTTATCCTTAACCAATGAAATCCCAAAATTAATCATGGAAGCTCCTTAACATAATAAACTGGTATACGAAATTCGGAGCAAATCGAATCATTCTGCATGAAAAACCCATTTATCTGAATTAAGGGGGGTGGACTAACACCCCTTTTCCCTCTTTATCCTTAACCAATGAACTCCCAAAACTAATCAGGGAAGCGCCTTATCACAATGAACGTAGAAAATTTTTTTGAAGCAAATCGGATGTTTCTATGAATAGTTATCGCGTTACGTACGTACGTACATACATAACATACAGAACGGGCGAGCACATGAGCTCTCAGGCTTTGGTAGCCTGTGAGCTAAAAAGTATACCTAAAGTTGTAAAAAATGCATTCACGGAAAAACTGAAAAAAAGATTTATATATATAATCGCGGTATTGTTTGTTTCTAAACTTAAAGGCTCTATTTAGGGATTTTCATATTATGAAACTATGTAAATTAATTATTTTTGGAATTATCTGAGTATGTTTTATATTTTTTTAAGCAGAAAATTGAAAATTCGAAATTTTCAAGCATTTTATTCCACTTGTGTCCTTAACCTCCTGACCGCCGAACAAAAGGTCAAATTTGTAATGTTGTTTTCTCTGTAATTTTTTTAAAATGCTAAAAAAAATATGTTTTTTCTAACATGATATAAAAAAATTTAATACGTATAGGCATATAAGCCTTGGAAGTATTAATCATAACTCAATTTTTTAAAACTAGATCATATCTGTGAAATAATATTAATTTAAGTAATGGTTCTATTGCAGTGAAACCTACAGCTTAGTGGACGGATATATCAGTTCGCGGCAATGAGAAAGTTTGAAAACCTCCTGTTATAAAATACAGTATTATGAATAATGGCAGCGCTTTTTATAATTGTCTGCTCTATGTTATTGAAATAATTTTGCTGGTATACCAGGTCTGCGAAGTCGGTGGGGAAAATGGACGACTCCGACTCCGGGAATTTTAACAGATCCGATTTCGACTCCGACTCTTTCGCTCAAAAATGGGCCCGACTCCGACTCCGCAGCCCTGTGGCATACTAATAATTTTATACAGTTGTTGTGAATCCTGGATTCTTAAAAAAAAAAAAAAAAAAAAAAAAAAAAAGTCACAAATCTGAATGGCCCGCACTCCGCAAGAACCAACTTTTCGTAACTTTAAAAAAAAAAGTTTTTTTTTTGTCTCTCTTTCAGAGAACGAGGGACAAAAGGGGGTGAAAAAAAATCCCCATCATTCTTTTTTTCTTTCTTTCTTGATTTAATCAATTTTGATGCACTCGGTCTCTTGAAAAATGGAAGATGACTGTTCCGGGTGGGGGAAGATTACGCTAGATTTTAGAAAAGAAGTGCCCTAAGCATTATATTCCCCTTTTCACAAACACTGAAGGAGGTGTGCAGTTCCTACTAATTTGTATGCTTTTACTGCCATTCGAGTGGAAATTTGTCATCAGACTTGAAATTTAGTTTGACGTGTATAAGAAATCGCAAATCGATTTCGAACTCCAAATGCCTTTAATGTTGGGAAGGAGGGGAAGGGGGGGGGGGGGGTAACTGCCAGCTAGGACAAAATTTATTAAAATAACAGAAAGTTCGTAATAAATATAGATTTTCTTCTCGTAAAATAAGGTTTATAAATGGTGTCCTGGCTAATGTTTTACTTTCTTTTAAAATTAACAGATTTTTGCGATTGACAATGTATATTAGAACTTAACATGTGGTCTAATTGTCTCACTATTTTTTTATTTTATTTATTTATTCTTTTTTGGGGGGGAGGCGGGGGGGAGTTCGGGCTGATTTTAAGTATTTTGTTTTCAAGTAGGCTTGATTATTATTTTTTTTTCCCCGCTTCTTGCGGGTCGGGATCAGATTCGATTATATCCGATTTTTCAAAAGAATATTCTAAATATTTCTACTAAATAACGTTTGCTCGTTTAGTATAAAAGAATATTTTTAATAATAAAAAATTTTACACTTAAGGGTGTATTCCAATTCAAACTGCTTATTTTCTAATTCATTTTTGCTCTCAAACGCATCAAACTGGGAAATTCTCTTATTTAGAAACTACGTGCCGTGCTTCTCGATCTTTTAATAAATGCAGAAAATATTATAAAACAAAATGCTGTCAAAGTGGGCGTTTTGAATCGAATTTTCCTAAGCAGAAGATCTGGGGATGAAAAAAAGGGTCATATTGAGAAAATAATTGTTTAAAAGTCAAATTTTAATGAATTGAGTGAAAAATGAAATAACACGGCCTCTTACACATCTCTTCAAAAATCATCTCAGCAAGTTTCATGTTTTTATTTTTAAAAATGAGTCTGAAAATGTCTCAGAAAATTTCGAGCTGTTGTGGGTGGAAAAATATTTTTTCGAATACACCCTTAACCATCCCCCCCCCCCCCCTCCTTTCAAAAAATTTCATCATGCACAAAAATATATTTTGAAACTAAAGCGCATATTTAAGTAAACATTGTTTCCATATGAAGCGTATTTTTCATGATCACTCACCCTCTCAAGAACTTTATGAATAAATATCTTTAAAACAATGTTTTTTTTTTCTAGTTATTTTAAACATGAACATATGTTTAAATAGTCATTATTCTGATGCATAGGATGTTTATTATTCCAATGATTTATCTAATCCCCTCAAAACTTTGCCATAAATCTCAATCCAAAACTCATTATGGAGAAATCAATACTTTTACAGAGTTCGTAAAACTAAGCTGACAATAATGATATGAATGGGAAAATATGCCATCTTAGTTTCTATAGCAACAGAAATACAAATACTTCATAATACATTGTAAGATAATCTTGTTAAATCCTCAGTAAAGCCCTGTTACAAGTTATGTAAATAACCTCCCTTCTCCCCTTTTCTAATTGCTTTTAAATTAAAATTTAACGGGAGTGAAAGTCTCATAATCCCAACATCCACGGCGTCATGCTTTGCATAATTTATTAAAGAGAAAAAATTAAAACAAATTATATATTTAAACAGGATTATATTCGAAGACATGCGTGGCGTTCTTACTGCAATCTTCGAAAAAAGATTTTCATTAAGTTTTAATTGACTGCTGTTTGTAATCAAACAACACGATTTAACGAAATGTAAATGCACTATGGAAGAAGCCTGTTCAAACCTTTTGGAATGATGCTTCATCAGGGCTCGATCCAGGCAAAATTCGGGGCCTATTTAGGGCCTCTTGCCCAAATCCATTAATTAACCCCTTAACGATCGCATTAAATTAACGGTTTAAAAATTCAAATTGCTTATTGCCACCACTTTTTTAAAAAAGAAATATTCACCTTATTTAATGACATGTAAAATGATACAAGGATAAAGAGAATTACACTATTTTATAAAACTGGTGGGAATTAAACAATCTAAATAAAAAACACAGCCCGTGAATATCACGGGAGCGAGAATTAAGGGGTTAAAACTGGCCCCTTCACAAAATCCCATTCCATAAAAAACATACTTTTCATTGATTATTTTTATTAAAATGTTTCAAATTTAAACAAAATAAGCTCATCAAAACGGAAAACTTTAGCAGAAGTATTTAAAGAAGTTATTGTTGATAACCATTTGATTCGAATTTGAGAAACTGCATTTCATCTTTCGTGACAAAATATTATTTTTCACAAAAAATAACGCATTTCACAAAAATAACTTTTACTTTTCACAAAATGGGCTTAAAAAAAAAAAAAAAAAAAAAAAAAACCTGTATCGACTCCTGTTTATTCATCCTTGTGCAATTTTTCTCGACATAGGAAAAGGTATGCTGACATCAGAAACAGTATACCATGAAACCTCCATAACAGACATTCTCGAATAGCGAACATCTCTCTTTAGCGAGTACTTTTTCAATCCCCAACGCCTGTATAATTGTATGCTTTTACCTCTGAATTATTTAATCGTAGATTGTCTATCGTTAATAAATCAAAGATGGCTTTTCTGAAATAGTGGTAGATATTTTAAATTTAAAAGAAAATAACAATCTGTCAAAATCGTATGAGGCTCCTAACGAACTGTCAAAAGCAAAGTTTTAACATTTGTTTTCGAGTACATTTTATTTTAAATGATACTTTTTAGATATTAAGGCCACCTCTATGAAATATAAATTATTTGTTCTGCACAATCTATTATAGCGTTTTAATTATATTAACTTGCAGATTGTTTTTTTTTCTATATATTTAATTTTCAAAATAATCAATGTAAATAAAAATATTTTTTAATAACATAAATAAAAAAGAATTTTTAATAATAAATAATGCGTGGAAAGATTAAGTTAACTGTCTAAGTTCGAAAATTCGATTTTCGACTATATCTGGATCTTTACTTTCTTTGTTTTCCTTTTCTTTTTAAATGTAAGCATACTCATCTCGTTATTCAACTTTTATGTTTCCATAAACGTAACGTTTTATTTTTAATTTACGTCAATTAAAAATTGTGATTACAGCTTTAAAAAAAAAAAAAAAAAATTCCTCTATATTTTTTTCCATGTCAAATCAACCAATGAAAATTGGTCAAGTTGAATGAAAATCAAGTTGAAAATTGAAATTTTTTGTTTGATTTGACATTGAATGAATCAATAATTGTACGTGTTAAAATATTGTTTTTTTTTGTTTTTTTTAAATCTCCCCTATTATCATGATACATGAAGTAATATAGTGAAGATAATTTAAGATAATAATGTAGTGAAATTAATCTAACTTTCAGATAATTTTTGAAATTCACAAGAAATGACCCAAAATATTTTATATGCGCTCTAAAAATGTCGCAGATCCTTCTTAATCTAGGAAAATATGATATAAGGGACTGTACATATATAACGTTACCAATTTTTTGACAATTTTGGACGCCCTCTTCCCCCTAACGATATCACACGTTGTCATTCCTTGACCCCACCCCTTCCCTCTTAATGATATCTTTATCACCAGTGCCGAAAAATTCTTTTTTTTTTTGACAATTTTGGACGCCCCCTTCCCCCTAACGATATCACACGTTGTCACTCCTTGACCCCACCCCTTCCCTCTTAATGATATCTTTATCACCAGTGCCTAAAAATTCTTTTTTTTTTGACAATTTTGGACGCCCTCTTCCCCCTAACGATATCACACGTTGTCACTCCTTGACCCCATCCCTTCCCTCTTAATGATATCTTTATCACCAGTGCCTAAAAATTCTTTTTTTTTTGACAATTTTGGACGCCCTCTTCCCCCTAACGATATCACACGTTGTCACTCCTTGACCCCACCCCTTCCCTCTTAATGATATCTTTATCACCAGTGCCTAAAAATTCTTTTTTTTTTTTGACAATTTTGGACGCCCTCTTCTCCCTAACGATATCCCACGTTGTCACTCCTTGACCCCACCCCTTCCCTCTTAATGATATCTTTATCACCAGTGCCTAAAAATTCTTTTTTTTTTTTTTTTTTTTTTTTTTTTTTTTTTTTTACAATTTTTTTCCTTGTTTTTGTTTTTATACGTTTGCAATAATATACAGATATAGTTATACGTTTACTATTTGCATACTTTACTGATTTAAATGAAGAGAAGAAGTTAATAAAATATCATTATTAAATAACTTTTTATGAAATAACACTAAGAAATACTTACTACTTAAAAGTATTTAATAATAGTTTTTTGTTACACAATGCATTACATAGTAATATTGTCTTCTTGCACTGAAACGAAGAAAAATTTACCAAAAAAATAAAATTTTGGTTGATTCAAAAATTATAACCATATCAAAAGACAAATCCCCTCCCCTCCCCCTAGAAATATCTTACGATGTCAAGTGCCAGACATCCCCACTAACGTGATAACATTATATACGTATGTATTATGTATAGCCCTAATCACGAACGAAAACATTCGCGTAACGTGCAAAATGATCGTTTTAACCGTGTCCTTGTTTTGCCCGTGCTCGTATTAAACGAATTCGACTGTATGTACCAGTTCTTTTCTGGCACATGCCTATGTCCAAAATCATATCTGAATTAATTCACTTCACTTCATGAGATATGTAATTCCTAATGTAGTCCAGTATGATAGAAGCACAAGACAGATTATCTTTTTCTGTTATCCTGTTTATTTATATAAAATCTCCTTTTAGATTTCTATGTCACCTCAGCAGTTTTCTTAAGTTGTCTCACCTGTTTTATTTTCAGCAAAATGCCTTGTGATCTACCCAATGAATTTGCAAGGAATACTTTTAAGCAGCTGTACATATATAATGTTGTCAACTTTTTGGATATTTTGGACCCCCTCTTCCCTTACTATATCATACATTATCATTCCTCAACCCTCTCCACCCCCCCCCCCCGCCTCCCCCTTATGTTATCGTTATCAGTGTCTAAAAATTATTTTTATTTTTACAATATTTTTCTTTTTTTTCTTTTTATATGTTTTCAATCATATACAGACAGAGGAATACATTTATTATACGCATACTTTACTGATTTAAATGGAGAGAATAAGTTAACAAAATATCACTATGAAATAACTTTATATTAAATAACACTTTAGAGAAATACATAATATTTATTTGATAATAGCTTCTTGTTACGCAATTCATTCAACAGTAATAGTATAGTGTCTTCTTGCTCCGTGCACGGGAGTAAGCAGAACTTCTTGTAACAAAATAGGTGGCCCATTTTTTAATAGTAAAAATAACAAGTATAATTTCGAACCTGGTTTCTCTAACAACAAATTATATGAGCATATGGCAGAAGAATAGGAATTCCGAACGTCGAATGTTATTTTCGAATGAAATGATTTTATAAATATTCAATGGTTTTAATAATAACTTTCTGCTAAGACAGACTTTCTGCTTAGATATAAAAATAGATTCAGACTTAAAAAAAAAAAAAAAAAAACAGATGTATAGAAAAAGTTAGCAAAAAAAGAAAATTTTGGTTGGATCAAAAATTATAACGATATAAAAAGACAACCCCCCCCCCCTCCCTCTAGAGATATCTTACGATATCAAGTGCCAGACCCCCCCCCCCCACACACACACACCCCACCCTACAGTGATAACGTTATACATGTACAGCCCTTTTCTGGTGCGTGAAGATGTTCAAAATCATATCGGAATTAATTCACTTCACTTCATGAGATATGTAATTTCTCATATGTTAATCCAGTATGATAGAACAGCAATACAGATTTTCTTTTTCTGTTATCCTGTTTGTTTACATAAAATCCCTTTTAATGTTCATTTCTCTGGCAGCTCAGCAGTTTTCGTATGTTGTCTCACCTGCTTTATTTTCAGCAAAATGCCTTGTGATAACTACACAATGAATTTCCAAGGATACTTTAACAGGAATCTGACACGGCGTTTCCATTTATTTAATAATTTTAAATCTCTACTTAACAAGGTTTTTGCAATTATATATAAAACCTTTCAAACATACCGCGAATAAAGAACAAAAAACGGTTTCCCTGCTGGCTCGACATTTTTCAACACTTCCATCAGAAAAAAAAAAATCGATATGCAGTCGATGAAACAAAACAAATGAAAAATTTTACCTGCTTGCTGGATTTTTATACCGTTTCAGCACTTTTCTGTCAAACAGGGGAGAAGGGTGGCAAATGGTCCGTGGGAAATACTTTTCTACAAATTATTGCTAAAAGGAAAGAATAATTTAACCTAAAAAAAAACTGTTGAAGGGGAAATGGCAGAAAAACAATTTATACTGCCGTAATCGCTTTTATAAAGAAGTTTATCTTCTCTTTTTTTGAACAAATCATGGTAGAAATAATTGCTCGGAGACATGAATTAAATAAATGTTTTTTCTCTTCTTTTTTTTTCCTTTTTGTTACACGTGTCGTCTCTCATTAAAATTAAATTAAGAGAACTGAATGAGAGTAAGGGAATATGAAATTAGTGTACATAACTTATGCATTCAGATTGTGTCAAGCAGAAAAAGAATTATTTTGGACTAGTTGACCCGCTCGGCGTTGCCCGGACCCGTGAACTCTTAAATATACCTAAAAGTAATGTTGAATAGTTGCATATTTTTAAATGAAAATCTTTCAAAACGGCCTAATGTCGGAAACCAACTGCCTTCGGCAACGAAAGCTCTAGAATTTGTATGATTTTATATTTTTAAACGAAAATTCATCCAAACTAACCCGGAGATGGGGCCCTACTGCCTGCAGCAGCGTACATCTTCGAATTTGTCATAATTAAATGTTTTTTAACGAAAATCTGTACAAAATAATCCAAAGTTAAGGGCCCACTGCCTTCAGCAACTAAAGGTCTAGAATTTGTAGGATTTTATATTTTAAACGAAATTCCGTTCAAACTAGCCTAGAGATGGGACTCCACTGTTTGCAGCAGTGTACATCTTTGAATTTGTCAAGATTATACATTTTTAAATGAAAATCTGTACAAACGAATTCAGAGTTAAGGGACCCACTACCTTCGGCAACGTACATCGGGCATGCTCGCATGCTCCAATCTGGTTTTCCAAATGAACTTTTGTATGTATATATATATATATATATATATATATACATACAAATATATTCTTAATTTTAAACAAAATATATATATCCAAACTAACTTAGAGTTTATATGAGCAGCGTATATAGACTTTATATGAGACTTCGGCAGCGTACACTGGGCATGCTCACACGCTCCAATCTTGCTTTCCAAACGAACTTTTGTATATATATTTATTTAATTTTAAACAAAAATCTATCCAAACTAACTTACAGTTTATATGAAGAAACTGTTGCCAATCGTTAATGCAAAAAATAGACATAATTCTGCTGAAGAATAAAATTTTTAAGAATCGAAAATCTTCCTAATAAAAAAATCCAGAAAAAAGGCTTCAGCACTTTTGTAATGCATTAGAGGAAAGTGACAAATCGTGAGAAACACATTTCTACAGATTATTTCTAAAAATAAAAGATTATTTAGTCTTTTAAAAGAGAAAATTGGCAGAAAATGATTTATTCTACTTTAACTGCCTTTATATATAAGTAAATTCTCCTGAGGTAGATTTGGGATTTTATGCTTATTGAAGGTCTAGAAGTGCCATCCTCTCCAAAGCTTCAAAAATCCCTCCCGGAAGAAAATGCCTGAATTCAACTCTGCTTTAATGTAAAAATACAACCCTTTCGACAAAAGTTATATTTTTTAATGCATCATTTACTCTGTATTTTTCACTGAGTAATTGGATTGCGAGATCGCTTCCTAAACAAAAATTGTTTTTTGTAGCCTCCGCTTCCAACGAAGTTTGTAAATGAAGTTCCGAAACACCCGGTATATTAAAGGTATGCACGGGCCAAAATTTCCAGGCCCGGGACCGGCCCGATACATAGAAAAAAAATTCGACCCGACCCGGCCTGATACAAAAATTAAAAGTTCAGCCCGAGCCCTGCTCGGAACGAACAAAAAAATTTTTGACCCGTCCCGGCCCGATTTAAAAGTTAAAAGTTCGGCCTGAGCCCTACCAAGCCCGAAAAAAAGTTAAAATGCCGGCCCGGCCCGACTTAATTTCTACAAAGCATTGTTTTTTACGTCGACTTTGTTAAAAATTTGCCTCGTACGAGGAGATCTAATCAAAAATTCTTATCTTAGCTTTTTTTTCATGTTTATAATCTTTTTTTTTTTTTTTATAGAAGTGCCACAGCCTGCGATATTTATTTTTATAATAAATATCTATATGTTCTATCTAAGTGTTTCAGTTATCATTAATATTGCTAATCGATATTCCGTGTATTGAAGAGTTAAAAATCTGAAAAATGCTATACAGTAAAATCTTTTAAGACGGAATTGCACGGGGAAGAAAAAAATGAGTTATAGACAATTTCCCTTCTTAGCAGGTGTAAATGTATTATATATTCTTTTCTTATATATTAGTATATTCATTTTGCATGGATCAACACATTTTTCAGTTTAAGACAGGATTCCGTCATATGCAGGTTCTTTTTCACACGTTTCACTATACTTTAATTTAACCATATTCAAATAAGCGTACAAATCTACTATTCTTTAAAAATAATAAATTTTAATGTTTAATTTATTTTAAAATGTATGCATTTTTTGCAAAGATTTTTGAGCCAGGTCTAATTTTATTCGCATACGAATATATTATACTGACATACGAATATATATTGACATAATTTTATTGTCATACAGGCCGGGTCAAAATTAGGACTGAAAATTTTGGAGCATGATGACTAGGAAGAATTAAACTAGTCCCGGCTCTGTACAGGAAAAATAAGTTAAGGCACGGCCGATCCTTCAGGAAAAAAGTAAGGCCCGAACCCGACCAGGCCCGAGTGCCATGAATAAAAACAGGCTCGAGCCCGTCCCGTGCAGATCTCTATTGTATATATTGGCCAACGTACGAAAGAACAGAGAAATATCATAAAAATATACGAACACAATATTCGCAAAAAATACTCTGTAAAGAAGGAAAAAAATCCGAGATACTTTATCATTTTAAAAACATTTCAGCACTTTTTCCTTGAGGGGAAAGGGTGGTAAGCGATTCGTAGAAAACCATTAAACTAAAAGCAAAAGTCTGCATTTCAATATAAAAAATGTTCAAGGGGGGGAAACAGCATAAAAACAATTTATTTTTCCGAAACTCATTTTATGGAAAGTTTATTTTTTCTATCTTGCCTTTCTTCTTTCTTTCTTCCTTTACTTTTTTTGAATAGATAAAGATAGAAATATTGGTTCGCGAGCTTGGATTAAATTTCTTTCTTTTTAACAGGTGTCTTTCATTGAAGTTAAATTCAAGTATAATCTGTAGGAAGATCTGAGATTTATGTACATAACTCAGTGTTCAGATTTTGTCGAGAGATAACAGGATTAGCTTGAATGCATAATTAATTGTTTTGCGCGCCTCTAGAGCTAGCGTAAACACGATGACAGGCGATTTAAAAAGTGAAGGCTCGAAGTTTAAGGCTCCTTATCAGTCAGAGCTCAAATTCCAATGTTAAATTTACGGCCAAGGAATGCAAGTCGTATTTTTCAAATTTCTCGTCATAAAAATTAAAATTTTACTATTTTTTTTTCTGTATGCCCTTCTTAAAGGATGTCTGTTTGCTGTCTAGCTGACAAATTATTTCTGAAAGGAGTACATACTTAATTTTATTTTGAGTGTTACACTCTGATTCGTAATTTGTTAGCTCCACTAAGATTTCAATATTTAAAATATAATATGAAGAAAAGGTTTAATAGGTATTTCGTCAATAAGACGGCAAAGAGACATATTCTAACAACAGTGTGGCAGAAAAAAGAAAGAAAGAGCAATAATTTTCTGATGAGAAATTTGTAAGTACAAATGCATTCCACGGGCATAGGTCCAACATTTAAGAATGGAAATTGGGCAAAAAGTATAATAATTTTAATAATTTATTTTTATTTATGTGGGATGATTATAAGCAGGCACACAAAACTGTGACTTGTTCAAACTGAGAAATATTTTAATTGTAACTTTCTTGACTATTCACTAAAAATACAGGCACTTAAAAGTTCTGGGCCATAGGAATTATAGAATATATACAGATATACAATATTTAAAATATAATTGAAGGTTAAATTATTGATCGGATCAACACGATCCTATTCCATCAGGAATAAAAGAAAGGGGCTGCGCCCGATCATCAAAACAGCGGTCGGCAGAAACGTCTTTCTCTAGCCAACGCTTAAAAGCATCTCCCGTCGTCTGTCCCCAGTTATCTGGGTGTTCATCCTTAAGTTTTTGCTGGGCTCACAATCCTTTTCCTGGGAATCCGACCTCGACCTCTCAGGGCATTTGGTGTGCGGTATTGTCTCGCCACCACATTTATGAAAATACAGTAAAAAAGGCCAATCCACATAATTTCAACATCTGTTTTCTTTTTCTTTTTTCTCACCCCCCCCCCCGCACCATTTTTAGGTGCCTTCGTAATTATATAAATACATAGCACCTATGGTCGTCTGGTCCGTCTGTCTGTCCGCCTAGAACAGCGCACAAACTACCCAACCGAATGGTTTGAAATTTAATATCTATACTGGTTGTAGAATTGTGTCGAGTCATTTCAAATTTTAAGAAAATCGAATCTAAACTTAAAAAGATATTAATAAAAGTTTTCTTCATTCTATTCAATCCTATCCTGTGTCACGAATTCAACGCTATCCTATGATAGGTCATGATTCTAGGTTGCCAGGGTGATGATGTCCTATTGAAGAGTGAGTCCTATTATTTCCGTATTACTGAGTTTAATATATAGAATCGTAATAAATATTTTATTCATGCATCAGAGTGCAACAGCTATTGCAACAAGATCTCAATACTTATAAAACTAGTTATAGTACGAACGCACCTCATTTGCAGCATTTAACGTACTGTTTCCGACTTGTTGATTTCCCCCATACTTTGTATTTAGAAATCTATATACGCACGGGTCGGTTCGGGTTCTGGTAGAATCGGATTACCAGAGCCGATGCAGGACTCTATTCTGTATATACAGGGTGTCTCAGCACCGGATTACAAACTTTAAAAGGTGGTAGAGCACGCTACAACAAACAATTTTTGAATAGGAAATCAGGGCGCAATCTGCATTTATTCATACAAAAACATAAGCTGTCTTACACCAATTTGAATCTGAAATTTTTATCAACTTTGATCATAACGAAGACAGTTTTGTGGTAAAATATATATATATATATATTTGACAGAAGAGAAAACTATCAGCCAGAATGCAATTGTAAAAAACAGATTGTTTTACGAAAATCTCATTTTTAACCTTAAAAATAATATTTACCTCTTGCATGTTAAAAAATAGAGCTTTAAAAAGACAAGACTTTTTTAAATTAACATTTATTGCCCTGTTAACTGATATCTTTTTCCCGTCAATTTGCAATCTCTTTTTTAACGCATTAGAACACGTTATTTATAATTTTTTAATATGTATGATTAATGTTTCCCATTTAGCATCCATAAAATTAACGCGTCTTTCCCTATTTACGAGAAACTCTATTCCCCTTCCTCAAATAAATTATCTTTGTATTCAAATATCATTCACCGTAATTAAAGAAGTTCTTCATTACAGTAAATTACCATGTTGGGGAAACTTTCGGGTGTGGGAGCAAAACCTAATACATCTCTTAAATAAGGAATGTCAAAAATTAACACCTTCTTTGTACTTGTTTCATTAAAAGCCTTCATAAGTTCTCTAAGAGCCCCTTTCCTCCTTATGCGTTAATTGTCGCCCACATTTTAATAAAACTTTAGGAAAACATAGAGGATAAATTGAATTTTTACTTTCTTCTATCTATAATACACTGGTTATCAATTAAGGAAAAGTTACAAAATGCTAATTTTCAAATACGTGAACACTCAAAAGGAAATAATATAATTCGAGTAATTACTATCTCTACAACACAGCTAGCCCATATAACATCTCATTCATGTCACACATGGTCACAAGTGTCACAGTCACTACGGTGAAGCCAAAAACATAGGAAATTCCATACATCTCGTTATGAGTCTCAAATAATCACTATATGTGACTCCACTGAGAAGTCAATGTGACTGCTGCTTTGTGAGGAGTCACCAGGTGACTTTACAATTTAGTTAAATTGTGACTCTCATGTGAGTGTCATTTTTAGACTCAATTTCATAGTCATCATGAAGGTTGCATTATGATAAGTCACCAAATAATATCATATTATAGTCACATGGAGACTTTTCCTAAAAGAGCACAATGGTGACTTCACAGTAGTCTCTCTGTCACCTGAAAGTCATCATGTGACTTTAATGTGACATTATTTGATAACTTATCACAATGCTGCGTTCACGATGACTATGAAATTGAGTCTCAAAATGACAGTCACATGAGAGTCACAATGTAACTACACTGTAAAGTCACATGGTGACTCGTCACAAGGCAGCAGTCACAGTGACATCTCAGTGGAGTCACATATAGTGATCATTTGAGACTCATAATGAGATGTATGGAATTTCCTATTTTTTTGTTTCACCGTAGTGACTGTGACACTAGTGACCATGTGTGACATGAATGAGATGTTATATGGGCTAGCTGTGTTGTAGAGATAGTAATTACTCGAATTATATTATTTCCTTTTGAGTGTTCGCGTATTTGAAAATTAGCATTTTGTGACTTTTCCTTAATTTTTGATAACCAGTGTAGAATAAAGCACTATCGATATTTTGTTTTCAACAGATTTGTACGTTTTGGGGATCAAAGATCCCGGAAAACACGTTTTTGCAAATTGTAATGTCTATCTGTGCGTCCGTTTGTCCTTTTTGTATTATCGAAAAGTGCATGAAGTTATGCATAGAATTGAGCCAAATTTCATATATTGGGTGATTTCAAAAGTCCGTGCCCGATTTCCAATGCATCGAGTTTCGAAGTGTACCCAAGTTGTTTTAAATGGCGAAATGCAGTTGAATTGTCAACATTGAGTCTCTCAGCAATCTCTTCAGTAAATCCGTAGATAAACTACGGATTCACTAAATCGCGGATTAACTCAATATCAATGTCTGAAGGTCGCCCAGAGCGAATTTTATCGTTTAGATTGAAATCTCCATTTCGAAATCGACGTAACCACTTTTTTAGCTCACAGGCTATCAAAGCCTGAGAGCTAATGTGCCCGCGGGTTCTGTATGTACGTACGTATGTATGTATGTACATAACGCGATAACTCTTGATAGAAATATCCGATTTGCTTCAAATTTTTTTCGAGGTTCATTTTGATAATGCGCTTCCCTGATTATTTTTTTTGGGGGGGGGGTGGGGGGGGGGGTTATTAGCTATGTATAAAGGGGGGGCGAAGGGCTAATACCCCTTAATTTAGATAAATGGGTTTTTCTATCCGATTTGCTTCAAATTTGGTATACCAGTTTATTCTGATAAGGCGCTTCCCTAATTAGATTTGGAGGTTCATTGGTTAAGTTTAAAAGGGGAAAACTGGGGCTAATACCTCTCTTAATTTAGATAAATGGGTTTTTCTATCCGATTTGCTTCAAATTTGGTATACCGGTTTATTCTGATAAGGCGCTTCCCTGCTGAGATTTGGAGGCTCATTGGTTAAGTATAAAGATGTGAAACAGCGGAAGGAGCTAATCCCCCCTTAATTTAATTTTCGAGGGCATTGTTCTTTTAAATAAGAGTATCATATACAATTAGTGTGAATAGCCTGTGAGCTCAATGCGGTTAGTTTAATTGGCACTTTTATTTTTTTGTATGTTGTAGCTTTCTTTTTATTGGTTGTAGCTTTATAACTATCCTGAGAGTGGGAGCAAGATCCAAATAAACGCCTTGAATAGTTTTTGTAACACGCCCACTCACTCCTTTTTTAAACCCATATAACATAACATGACGAAAATGTAACTTTTCATTTTCCATCTTGAATATTAACCTTGCACACAAATTAATTTGAAAAACTTTTTTTTAACGTTATGGTCACTCATGATACATGTAGATAAATGACATTTAATAATATGGTTATAGAAAAAACCCACCAGCACAGTCAAAATTGCAAGTTCTTTCTATCTATGAAATAGGGCACGAACTTTTGGGATCACCCAATATATGTTTTTGGCTATGACCAGCAGGTTCGAGTTGAAATTGAGGATATTCTGCATGAAGGGGGCGCTGTGATAAAAAAATTTATACAATTTTTATTTTATATCATCGGGAAGTGTATGAAGTTATGCATAGAACTGAACCAAACTTCATATGTATGTTTTTGATTGTGGACTTCAGGTCCCAGTTGAAAGTGAGGTTATTCCCCCGAGGAAGAGGGTGCTTTGACAACGATTCTTGTGCTATTTTCCTTATTGTATCATCGGGAAGTAGAGTAGGTGGAGGCAAAGATATGCACTTTCCATACATTTTGATTTTTAACGCACACATTGGTCTAAACTTATGTAATGAGTGATTAAAATGTTAGATTAGAACCTTAGACAAGTGTCACCATCAACCAACATTCTGTCAAATTATAATTCTGCGAGAAATTGCAATTTTTAAAAAACAATGCTCTGCGTATCTTTGCCCCATCGGTTGGGGTAAAAGTACGCAGTCGGGGGAAAAGATACGCAGTGCGTATTTTTGCCCAGTTACTGTGGGGTTTTGCGCCATTTCCAATAAAACGAATGAGTTATGCAAAAGCATTAGTAAATTTCACTAGTATTTATAGTTAAACTAAAAATTGTAAGTTAAACCATGAAAAAAAAGAAAAAACCAGCGGTCTGTGAGATCGCAAATAGCAGTTAACCTCTAACTACTGTGAAAAAAATTGTTGCATAAATACTGTGAGCCGTCCCAAAGACCCCTTGATCGTAGAATAAATAAAAGGGTTAACTGACTCATAAGATACTGTTTTTGCGCTAAACTTTATGTAAAGGTCTATTATAATAAAAATTATCCTTATTTAGAAGTCTTTAGCGATACTACTAAGTTTCCAAACGAATCAAAATTAAACTAACATCAATAGTTAAATTGAAAATTGAATATAGCAGCGGTCTGTGATTTTGTTAACAGGAGTTAAGGGTTAAGACTAGGGATTGACCGAATACCGAATAGTCGATTCGGTATTCGGTGATTCGGCATGTAAACCGAATATTCGGCTTCGGCCGAATACTTAAAAGTATTCGGCCGAATAATTGCGGATAAGTATTTTCTTAGAAGTAGAAGAATTCTCTTTTACTTAGAAGTAGAATAGGCTAAATGATGAGTTTCAATATTATGTGCATGAGTTCAAAGTTCAGTTGCACTACCAAAAACAAGTCAAAGGCCATTTTTAATTACAAAAAACTTTTTTTTTCTTTTCTAAAATAGTCTATATAGGGGTGAATCAGAACAACTGTCTACGATATAGGGAAAAAAAGTAAGGAATATGGGCATCTTTCCATTACCATTTAATTTTAATTATTTCTACATTAATTTTTTCAATTTAAATTTATTTAATGTGTATTCTTTTTAATATACACCTCAAATAAGTATATCAGAGTTCATCTCTGTATATCTAAGGTTTATATTAAAGAAAATACATGCATCAAAAAAGTATACTCCTATGCCTATCCTATAGCTTTTATAACCATTAAATTAAAATCACTCAAATTTATCTTCATCACCACAGTGATAAATATTAATCAAAATATAAATATGTATCAATAATTTCACAGAAAATAGTTAAATGTACAAATTGATATGATACCTTTTGTATTTGAGAACATTCCAATTCAATATGTATATAATTAGACAATCAGTAAATCAGCTTAATGACAACATTGTTTCTTTTTATTTGAATGAACTTTTGTTTTTCTGAGAATCCTTATCCTTAATAATAGCCTGCATAGTTTAATACTTTCATTGGGTTAATTTGGATATTAACTAGTGATAAAATAATGAAAAAATAAGTAATGGGTTAATGAATTTGTGAGTTGAAAGAAGTCATTAAAATTTTTTGTGTAATTAGATTTAAGAATAAAAATGTAACTGAATTAAATTATTAATAATTTAATTTTAATTAAAGTTATTAAAAAAGCTAATATATGCAAAAATGTGTATTAAAAATTTTTAAGTATTCGGTTGCCGAATACCGAATATTCGGTGTGCACTTTGACCGAAGCTTCGGTATTCGGTATTCGGCAAAATTGCTGATTCGGTCAATCCCTAGTTAAGACTTAAAACAAAATCGTTTTATGAAACAAGAATATTGATTTTTAAAAGTAGATAGGTAGTTCTAAATTGAAAAAAAAAAAAAACTTAAATAGAAAAGGAAAAGGTAGTTAACTAGCTTATATTAGTTAAGTAACTTTTATATTTTATACTATATAAAAAATAAAACTTTCCACAAATTGTGGAAAGCTTTGCATCTAACTAAAACGATAGGACAAAGCCCCGAATCTTAAACTTGTGCGTATCTTTGCCCCAAGACGGATGCGTACTTTTTACCCCATTCTGCAGTATTTTACTTAGCCGGCTACTGACAAGTTTAAACAAATGTTATCGAGGTAAACTATATGACATTTAGAAGCTATAGAGCTTCCGTTCTCCACTGAATTTTTGGATTTGTAAAAATTCGAAGTATTGTCAGCTAAACAATAAAGTAAAAATTTAAAAATATTAGATCAAAAGGAGAAAATTTAAACTTACCTCATTTTCTTGGCATGGAGTGCTACTTTTTTCACAAGGTTTGAACGCACAACTACTATACTTGAGACCAAACTACCACCTAGCGGTCATGATTGTAGAAATGTTTCTTCATATTAAATCAGCCAGTGCGTATCTTTGCCCCCACCTACTCTATATGAAGCAGTGTTGAATTCAGACACTTTTCTCCGGAAGGGATTTCTGTGGCTCCAGGGAGGGACATTATAGAGTTCCGGGGGGGGGGGGAAAGAATTGTACTTTTTGACCATTGAAAACACAAAATCTCAAATCTCCCGGGGGGGGATGTCCCCCCCCCCCCCCCCCGGCCACCACCTGAAATCAACACTGATATGAATTTATGCATAGAACTGAACCAAAATACATGTATATATTTTTTGACTATGATCTTCAGGTCCCATTTGAAAATGCGGATTTGCCCCCAAACGAGGGCGTTGTGATAGCGATTTTTGTTCGATGTTTTTTTCAGTTTAAGTGAAGAATTTAGGAATATTTTTCATACATGTATTTATATATAATAAACAATTTATTTATGTATATTATTATTATCGTTTTTTATATAAAATGTACTTCTGTTTGCATATATTGATAAACAAGTTGGAAATTGCACGTCAGACGTGGCAAATGAAGTGCGTTCGTACTATAACTATAGTTTTATAAATATTTTTTGCACCGCATAGTGTACTGAATGTGTATTTTAGTGCACTTCATAAGTGCCTATCCATTTCATTCTGTTCGAAAGGCTGTAACATCATTAAAATGCACTTTCAATAACTTTTTCCCATTGGCCGTCCAGTAACGAAAACTTTTGACTGTCCCTGTCATTAAACTATCCATCCGATTTTCATAAAATTTGAAATGACCCAACAAAATTTTGCAGCAATTATATATTTAAAATTTCAGACCATTCGGTTGGGTAGTTTTTGCTCTGTTATATGCGGGCGGGCGGACAGAGAGACGGATCGAACGACTATAGGTGCTACGTATTTATATAATTACGAACGCTCCTAAAAATGGCCTCTTTATATTAAATGAATTGTATTTAAAAAAAAAAAAATCTGGTGTATATGAAACAATGAATATATTGCCAGAAAATATGCATGAAAAATTTCCATCTCTCGGCAAGGCCATTTTATCTATCTCGCGAAGACACCTGTACTAGAAAAGTACAGAAATTCCAATAAGCACCATCGTCTTAAATAAAGAGCGTCGAAGATTATTAACACTTTTCTCGCTTTATTAAAGACAGCGCTAAATTCTCTCGTAATTGTCGCCAACATTTTAATGAAACTTGGGGGAAAACCAAGGGAGTAAATAAGAATATATATATATTCCGTCCACAGCTCATATACTTTTTAAATCCTTCGGTGCATCGATGTCTTTTCCATCGATTTTTAAGCGATTTTATTTCAGCCTGTTTCGAGGCACATTAAAATCAACTTTTAGCAGATTATTTTCGTTTAATCCCTTCGCGATCGCGACGAGCGTCCTTTAAGGAGTTTTTACACTCTTGTATTTAACTCCAACCTGCTTTTTGTACGTAAAGATGTAATTTTATAATCGGTTTTTGATCCACTTCTTGATCGGCTAGAATTGTCAAAATTACACAGGTGTGTTTCCGATGTAAAATCTTAAAACCAAAATGATATAACACAACACATTACGGATACATCAGTTTTATTTTATAGTTTTTAATGTTTTTACAGTCTTTTATTTCTCTTAATCTTTTTTTTTTTTTTTTTTTTTTTTTTACATGGCGGAATTTGGGCATCAGAAAGTGATATTTGTTGCCAAATCATATAAACAGCTATGAAATCAAACTTGATTAATTTTTTTCTGTTTGTTTATATATTTATTTTAATTAAAATGTGAGGGACACACAGAGACTTGGATTTTATATAAATAGATTAATGCATTACCTTTAAGGCATTTTTCAGTTAGCCTTCCACTGGTGATCCATTGCCCGGTATTATCTGTAGCTTGCCCTAAACACTCGTCAAAATAGGCCAACTGGCTGTAAAACTGCATCAATAAAACATGTTAAAGATTAAAAAGTAGCAAATTAAATTATAAATAAAATATGAAGAGTGCAATATAAAAAAAAAATACGCTATTTTATCAATAATAGTTTCATATTAATTAATTTAGATTATACGTAGTATTGTATTAGTATTGCTAGTTCTTCTCTCACTAAAAAGCTGGACAAGAGGACATCTATGTCAGGACATTAAAAAAAAAAAAAACAGGAAAACGGAACCTGTCTTAAACGTAACAAGTTCACGATAGCTACTGAAGGAATACCATACAATTATACCTGCTGTCGAAAACCTGTCTAAAACGGAATTTGTTCCTGATCATCGTCTTAGCAGGTTTTACTATATTAAATAAACACAATAATTCGTACAATGAATTAATTTTAAACTGTATGATTTGTGAAGCAGCATCGCTTAAAAATCGAAACAAAGTCCATTTTGGAGAGGTGTCTGATTGCATAGTTATAGTTGCGCGATATTTCTTTGTGTGACATTTTTCAGTTTTAAACAAGTTTAGTTTTCGCAGGTTATACTAAGTAAAGTACAATAAAACCTGTAAAAAAATAATTGGTAGAGACTGGAAAAATGTTTCGCCTTAGATACGTTTTCATTTTAGCTGGTAGATTTATACGGTATTCATTTTTGCGGAATCCTAAAATTCCTTTATAGACAGGTTCTGTTTTTCCAGGTTTTACTGCATTAAGTTCAACTCGATGCAAACTAACGAATATCCTAGTACAAAAAAAAAAATAAATAAATAAATAAAAATAAAAATAAAAAAGGAGAAAAAAAAATAAAAAATTAAAGAACTCTTGCATTCTATAAAAACTTTTGCCGACCCCCGCAGTGTCGTGCGGTCTTGAACTCCTGAAAATCGGAACGTCTCTTGTAAATTGAGACATCTGGCAGCACTGCCTACAACCCATGTGTTTGAAATCCTTCGGTGTATTTATGCGTAATTTCCATCGTTTTTTAATTGAAGCTATTTCAGCTTGCTTAATAGGCACATAAACACAAAGCAACAGGTGGATTAACTTTGCATCGAGCCTGTTCTCAATCGCGCGACTTTCTCACTAATTCAAGAGCCGTTTTTATACTTGAATGCATTAAATTTGCAGGTCTTTTTATTCAGACACAAAGAAATCGAAGCGCATTTTTCGTTTTTCTGTAAAGTCCTTTGAAATAGAGAGGGAATGTTGATTTTTGGACGTCTGTCACGAAAATATCGTTATAAGGAAGCAACCATTACAGGTAACGATGTATCTCCTTTAAAGAAAAATGGATACAGCTGTTCGATTCTGTAGTACTTAAATAATATTACTTGCAAACTTCATGATTCTACGTATGAAAGCGGCTTTACGAATGTGTCAGAAAAAAATTGTATCATTTAGTGAGCGGGGAAATCATCTTTAAAACATCACTTTTTGTAATTTAATAAACTCTTAAATATAGTTAATTACTGTACTGGTAACATTTGCGACGTGGTAACGAAACCTTCTAATATATCACTTAAACAAAGAGCGTCAAAAATTATTAGCACTTTCTTTGTGCTTTTCTCGCTTTATTAAAGACACCCCTAAATTCTCCCCTAATTGTCGCCGACATTTTAATGAAACTTGGGGAAAACCAAGTGAATAAATTAATTTTTTTTTTTTTTTGCCTACAACCCATGTCTTTGAAATCTTTCGGTGCATATACGTCTTTTCCATCGATTTGTAGGTGAAGTTATTTCAATCTGTTTAGAGGCACATAAACACCGAGCAACAAGGGTTGGGGCTCCTCCTTCTTCTCCAATTTAAGAAATATTGATTTTTGGAGTGGAGAAAAAGGGGGTGGGGGGGGGGGGTGGGTTACCGAGGCATATTCGAAAAGGGTGTGTGGAATCTTTGAATTTTAAAAGATGAGATAAGTTAGAGTTGCTGACTGTTTCCATGCTAAACGAAGTGCAGTCTGTCAACCAGGAAAGGTGAGTACATTCTTTGCTGAGCTAACCATTTTTTTATTTGGCATGTGACTCATGATCACCGGCAGGTAGAGGGGTGGGTATTATGCTTTCCATCTAGATTTTGAGGTTTTTTTAAATTTTCATTAACATTTTATCTAAAATTATTAAGATTATAAAATGCGAGAAATGTATCTTTTTTTTTTTCTTTTTTACATTTTGAAAATGCGTTTTCCTATATCCCACCCCTGCAAAAATAAATTTACCTCCCCTCCCGTGCGGATTTAGTTCTACCGCTGCTCATAATGTAAATTTATCTGTATAAATTTTCTTTAGACATGTGCTATAGGGAAATTTTTGAAGAAAGAACTGCGTTAAGAATGTTTTTAGTCTCATATAAAATATTTTTCAACAGTCAAGATTTTTCTAAAACCCACCCTCTCAAAAGAAATTTATCTTCCCTCCCCTCCCGTGCGGATTTAGTTCTACCGCTGTTCATAATGTAAATTTATCTGTATAATTTTTCTATAGACATGCGCTTTAAGGAATTTTTTTGAAGAAAGAAACGCGTTAAGTTTTTAATATTACAAGGTGGAACCCGTCGAATTTCGACGAAAGAAAATGTTTACAAAGTAACTGTAGCATCAAATTTGTACACTATGACGCAAAAGTTTAGACAATGACGTCATTCAGCTTTAAAATGTAGAATTATGACGTCAGAATTACAAAAACCTGTAAATATATTCAAAAACTGATTTAAAATGCTATGTACAAAACACAGTCGTTTTATTTGCTATAATACTAATTTTTTTTCATAAAAATTCAAATGTGCTTGTCGCAAAATGTAAATTAAATTACTTACTCATTTAGGAATAAATTTTGATTTAGTTATAATTTAAGCCGCGGCGTATTGGATTTTTGGGGGGGACGAAATTGGGACAATTTTTTTCCTTTGCATTTTTTTGATACTTTTGAAAAAACAATTTTCGCATTGTTAATTTTTTTTTTTTTTGCACGATATTTGCCTATGTTTCTATGTGCGTGTGTAATTAGTCTATCTAAAATCCAAATTTGGTAGATTTTCACTGAAAATTACAGCATCTAAAGGCCTAAAAGTGACTGGGGGACGATAATAGGGCACCTTACCCTGCCCAATTGTCAGGGGCCTCGCTAAGAGGGCGGGCGGGGGGAGCCTTCCCCCCAAAAACGTTTGCGAATGCTGTTACACTTGGCAAATTTATAAACTTAGTTGGCAAATTTGTTTAACTCTTTAATAAAAACTATAATGCACTTTCTATTTCTGATAGACTTGACAAAAGTTACAAATCTAATTGGGAATATTATTAAACTTTTTACAAATAGGAACTATATTACATTTTTTAATTGTGGTAACTTGGCAAAATTATAAAACTAGTTGGCAAATACTGAAATTTGACTTGGCAATTTAAAGTCCTCTCCACCCCCCCCCCCCGGAAGAAAAAGTCTTATCGATGGCCCTGACAATTGTGACAACAAAGAACGTTTGGCGTTTTATCACCCGTTAACCGAAAAATGCATGAAAATTAATTTATTTATTTATAATTAAATTCTAAAAACATTAAAATGTTGTATTGGCACCAGAAACACACCTATGTTCATTGCTTTTGCTTTATTATTATTATTATTTATTTATTTATTTTTTTTTTTTTAAATAATTTTAAGCTATCAGGAAGTGAGTGAAAAATCCGCTACAAAATTCCACATATACATGCACTCCAGGCTAACGAAAACCAAAGGCTACCGCGGTGCTTTACGCGTACCTTTTTTTACAGACCGCTGGAGTCATGTGATGCTCGAATGCACCAAAAAGAGCATGACTTCACTCTAGCGGTCTGTAAAATGACATATGAGGAATGCACCGCGGTAGCCTGTCTACTAAAACCAAGTTATAAGCCAATACTGGGTGGGGCAAAAGACCTTGGCAAGTTTTTTAATTTAATATAAAATCGAGTAATTAAAGTCAGGTTTTTTTTTTTTTTTGGTAAAAAGTTTACAATTATTATTAATATTTAGAACGTAAAATTGTTTTGATATGATTTTAGTCCTTTTTTTTTTTTTTTTTTTTTTTTTTTTTGCTACTGTCATTGTATTTTGATGAGTGTGTGTCAAGACTTATCGAAATAGAAACAATTCAACACGTCTAGATAGATTAAAAAACTGTCGATCGATCATTTTTTTTTCCTTATCAAGGTAGAGTAGTAACTTATAATCAGTAGATATCTTCACCTTCCGACATCTTATTATAGCTACTTTTTATAATTATTATAATTAACTTACATAACCGCCCTTCGTAGGACATCACATCTCCCCGATGTCCGAATCGATGTAATTGGCCGGTTTTCGTGCGCCCCATATTTTGCGTTAAATCACGCATGAAGAATACACGCACCGTCGCTCGTTTATTCAGCTCGTGACACAAAACAAGAGAGGCTCAAGTTGTATTTCCTTCCGGTGGCAACAATCCGCCGCTGCAAGCAGATGCTTTGGGGGAAAATGCGCATTTGCATGATAAAACGGATGTGACAAAAGCCATTAACTCTTGTCGTAATAGTCACATTTTTGCCAGTTTTGTATTTATCAAAATTCGAGCAAAAGCCATCTCTCTCATCACCTCTCCCACCAAAAAGAGAGAAGGGGGGGGGGGGGATATTGAAGTGATGATTATAAAAGGAGAAGCCGCAACATCACTTAATGCTTTTATGCCTTAGAAGAACGTTAAAGTAACATTATGGGGGTCCGGGACACATTTTAAAGTAATTTTTATTTATTGACGTAAAATTTTGAATTTTTTTGTATTGGTTAAACATATCATTTGTAAACAAAATCACATGATAAAATTTGTTATATATTCTTTTTTAAATTAAATTTTAAAATTTATTAAAAAAGTGGGGTTAAAATTTATTAAAATCGTTATAACTCGAAATATTAGTAGAATTTCTTTTTTTTTTTTCTTTTTTTTTTTTTTTTTTTTTTTTTTTTGCATTTAAATAAACAGAAATGGACAAGTTTTAATTATGATTCAGCATTTTAAAAATATTAATTTAAATAAAAATTAAAAATATTTAAAGTAAAAAAAAATAAAAAAATGATGTATCTTTTAAAAAAAAATCATATTTTCAAAAGTAAATTTTCTTTTCAAATTTGCTGAATCAAAATGAAAATAAAACAGTTGAAAAAAACATATTCCAAGTTAGAACCATTTATCTTTAACGGTTTTTGACTTATAACAATTTTAATACGAGAAATGGGGAAAAAATCCATCATGAAGAAAAACGCATTTTCACAACAAGTCGTTTCCACGACCATTGCTTGAAAGTTAGATTTTGAAAACAAATCAAAACGAAGAAATTAATATTCCCTATTCTAACTAAGACAGAAACATGAATTAAATGTTATTTAAAGCAGAAAAAAGAAACAGAGAAATTTTTAATGCAATAATTTTCTTTTAGAGAATTTGAAGATTTTTGTGTCCCGTACCCCCTTAATTTATTTATACAGAGTGTCCCCGAATTCATGGTCCAAACAGTAAGGGACGATAAAGTACACATAAAGAAGCAATTTTGGTATAGCAATGCGGGATCGAAAATGAAAAGTTTTGGCGAAAAATGTGGAGGAAATGAAAACAGCATTTTATTGACATAACAATTACAGCAGGTGCTCAAGTGTACCACTGGCAGCGTCTAGTAAGTGATTAATGTACCTTTTCGCAGATTCCAAGAGCTTGACGAACATTTGCAGCCATGACTGAAAGTCTTGCAATGAGTTCCTTATCAGGGTCAACTGGTGTCTCATAGATGAGACATCTGGAACCTTCGAAGCGGTCCATCACTTCCTAGACGCTGCCAGGTAGGTATCGATGTGGATGGTGGCACATTTGTAGCACTTACTGTAATTTTTATGTCAATAAAACACATGTTTTCATTATTTTCCGCATTTCTTGTTTTTCGCCAAAACTTTTCATTTCCGACCCCCACATTGCTATACCAAAATTGCTTATTTATGTGTACTTTAACTGCCCATACAGTTTGGCCCATGAATTCGGGGACACCCTGCATATGTATAATTCATTTTACACACAGATTGGCATTAATACGAGTTAGGATAAGTTGAAGACAGAGATAAAGATAGATGAGTTATGTTCCAAAAACGTGGTTCGTTCTACAAAGCAAACTAAAACAAAACGAATTAAATACATAAAATGCGTAATTTCTTTTCCAATTATAATTGAGTAACTTTCCTGGTGTTAAAAGGCATGAGTGGAAAGTTTCCCTTTGGAAAAACTTCTATATTTATAATGTAAAACCATTATATTTGTACATTTTCTAATTTTGCTAAATATTGAAAATAATAATTTAAAGAAATTGTTTGGGTCGCATACTACAGAATTCTAATATTCTACAAAAACCTCTATTAATACAGATTTATTTCATAAATTTTTATTGACTAAACTTTTTTTTTTTTTTAAATAATTGCACAAATTACAGAACATATAGGTTTAATATACATAATTTATATAATGCTTGCAAAATGCTTTTAAAGAAATAAACTAATATCACTAGAACAGACAAGGCTTTCCCACTGAAATCTTTATAAATTTTTAATTAACAGTAAAGTGTTATACAAACAACGTGTGTTAACGAAATGTAAGTATATTCTATGTCAAAAGCTAGTTCAAAAACCTTTCGTATGGTACCCCATTTATCGTTGTGTGTTTTGTATGTGCATAGAATAATTATAAACTCTTTAACAAAAAAAGAAAAAAAGACTCCAATTAATTGATTTTATATTAAATTCAAAAATTTGGCACGGACTTTTGGCCCTTCCTGTATTAACGTAAAGATCCCACCATCGGCATCGTAAAAATATAGTTCTTCAAATGAAGCGAGTTTGGGGTACACTGACTTATGGGTGAAATCCTAGTTGAATTTAAACGCTTTACTTCTTTTTTTTTTTTTAACTGATTGTTTATGTTATAAAAGATTTTAACGATTAAAACATTGCTTTTTAATTTTTCCTACAACAATTCTGGAAACAAAACCGTGTAAAAAGGAAGGGAAATCGCCGGGTGGCGACTTTGTCGCCAAACAGATGTCTCTATGTCTCTGTATAAAAATCGGTGAAAATTAAATATTTTAAAGATGTTTATTTATTTGGTTTTTGTGGCATTTCTAAAAACGTACTGAACCTATTTTGATGAAATTTAAATGTGACTAATTCGAGAGTATCCTCTTTCAATAATAATAATAATAAAATCACATGAATCGGTCTCGTAGTTTCGGAGTAATCTGTGAATATACATAAAAATAATAACGTGTCGAATTGAGAACCTCCTCTTTTTTTTTTTTTTTTTAAGTCGGTTAATAAGAGATGATGACATGGGAAATAATACACATGATATTTATTAGTAACTTTATGAAATGCGCTAACACTTCTGAAAAAAATTATTTTTATTCACCTGTAAACCGCTTTTCAGAAAGATATTTATGAATAAAGCAAATCAAATAATAGTGGAAATAAAAATAAATAAAACTGTAATAACTTTGAAAAGACTTTCCGAATCAGGAGACAGTTACGATTTTTTGTTTTCTCCATTCAGCAGTCATTCATTTCTTTTTCAGAAGTAAAATTGGTAACTACGTCATGCTCTTCTTATCATATTACTGTATTTTACTGGAGAAGAAATAGAAGAAACTTATTTTAAACAGAGAAATTTTTCTTCTTTGTAATGCTTAACGCACTTTCATTTCCTGTTTGTCTCTTTTCCTCTTTTTTTCTATAAGAAAGAACTAGTTTTTGCATTTTCTGGGCCTCCTTAAAAAAATTTTCAAATTGGCAAGGAATTGGTTTGAAAATTTATAACAATGAATAAATGTAGAACTCCACTAAATTATAAAATGCTTTTTAAATTCGTACCTGTGAGTATTTTTCTCTAACTTGGTAGAATTGAATTTCGCAAACGATAAATTTAATTAAATATATTTCAACATCCTATTGAAGATGCAGACGTTTCACTTCATTGTAATCGAAATTCATTTCAGTAAATGCTAAATAAAGCAGTGAAATTTATTTTAATCTGTGCTATGCGAAGTATTTATCTTGGGCATAAAAAAGAGGGCTATTAAGAAAAGTGTTATTTTCTTTTAAAAAAAGAAAGTGCTTCTTTTGGCCTTCTAAGTGTAGCCCTTCTAATTTTAAGGACCGTATTCTTCCTTTCGGTTCGAGACTATAAAAATCGCCATTTTACCTTGTGTGGCGTCACAGGAATATTGTCTATCGTACTTGTTGCATGCAGATAATTACGTAAAATTTCGTTTACACTTAAAAGAATATAAATAGTTTAGAATTTGTTTCCGGCTAATAATCCATAAAAAATGGAGCCTATTCTTCCTTTCGGTTCGAGGCTATAAAAATCGTCATTTATGTTACTTCACAGGAATACTGTCCATCCTGTATGGAATTATCTCGAAACTGTGTTCGGAAATATTCATTTAAATATATATATATATATAATTACTTTCTTTTAAACTCTGGTTAACTTTTGACATTTCTTGCACTAATTTTTCCAAGTAATCTAATAATTTAAAATCAGAAATAATGAAACAATCACACATATTTCACAAAATTTATCAAATGGATGCTGCTTTAATACACAACCAGTTAACCGGAAAAACCAGTTATCCGAAATACATCTGAGCTCAAGCATTCCGGATAAATGGTTCTGTACTGTATTTTGAAAATCTACTGGGAATTACTACGGTATGTTTTGTAAGATTTCTATTGCTATGAATTAAATATTTAATGGGTTGTAGTTTTTTTTCCATTTCATGGCATTTGATAATGTTCTGTATTCATCTTGAAACTATTATTTTGATTATATTGGTTGTTTGAGTACAGGGGAAAAAAATTTTTCAGCTTATAGCTTTTTTCCCACAGAAAACAACCGATTTGCTTATATCATTGAATTCTGTACTCTTGGAAACGTAATTCAATATATAAGTTTTTCAATTTTTTCGGAATCCATATTCTTCTTTTTTTCTTCCATGTTAATTCTTGTAATTAGGTATACGGTACTTTATTTTACACATACAGTTCTATATTGTTGGTTTATGGCGTGTAGTCAATCATTCACAATATTGCAGTTTTTGATGATGGTCAGTAATGTTTAATTAATGGTTATATATATATATATATATATATATATATATATATATTAAAATTGTAACTAATTGATCATTAAAAATAATCTAAATGTTTGAAATTTCTCAATGATATTAATTCATTCTATAGGTATAATAGTACAACCGTACTATAGATATAATAGTACAACCGTATACCCTAAAGGAAAATTTTAGGTTTATTTATTGAATAGTTTTTTATTTATTTTTAATCTCACATGTCGTCATGAAAATTTAAATTTCCAGAACATGGAACGTTAAATTAGAATTATCTATCTTATCTCTCAAGTGAAAGTAACTAGTTTTGGTTATACTATCTCCGGTTCTAATGCG
The DNA here is from genome assembly GCA_963932465.1 of Maratus speciosus. Classification (NCBI taxonomy): domain Eukaryota; kingdom Metazoa; phylum Arthropoda; class Arachnida; order Araneae; family Salticidae; genus Maratus; species Maratus speciosus. Next base: position 629,368,835 of record OZ010786.1, read on the forward strand.
GATTTTTTAATGCATTCTTTTTAGGTGCGTTCGTAATTATATAAATACGTAGCACCTACTATAGTCGTCGTTCAGCCCGTCTATCTGTTCGTCCGCATATAACAGCGCAAAAACTATTCGACCGAATCGTTTGAAATTTAACATATATAATTGTTCCATAATTTTGTCGAGTCATTTCCAATTTTATTAAAATCGGATGTACAGTTTAATGACAGGGGCAGTCAGAAGCTTTCCGTTACATGACGGCCAAAGGGAAAAAATTATTTCAAGTGCATTTTAATGATTTGACAGCCTTTCGAACAGAATGAAATGCATAGGCGCTTCTGAAGTGCACTAAAATATACATTCAGTACACTATGCGGTGCAAAAAATATTTATAAAACTAGTTACAGTACGAACGCACCACATTTGCCACGCTTGACGTGCAATTTCCAACTTGTTAAATCTTTTCAGAACTCACTGCAGAATAAAAATCAGTATATTGTTTTCTATTTTAAAAGGAATGAGAATTAATTATAAAACATATTTTTTTATTAAGTTCGTGCTATATTTATTATTAAAGGCATGCGATTTATTAATAAAAAAATATAGTTATCTTATCATTCTTTAAATCTTTGTACTTTTTTGTAAAAACTCAAACAAATATTGCGAATAAGATAATACTTTTTTATAATTTAAATCACAAAAAAATAAATATATATATAGGAAGAAAGACGCAATACGTTGTCAAATGCTGACTACTTTTTTTTTCATTGTTGCACATTGTAATAAATGTGACGGACGTTGTAGCAATTTATTATAATAGATTTTGAGTAACCGATTGTTTTTAAACTTTGACATACGGGACTCTGAAAATAATAAGTTAAAAACATCCGGTAGAAGACTATAAGCGACCGTGAAATGGTTTAAGCTTTTAACTGTAAATTACGTAATATGCTTCACAGGAAATAGTAAAGCATTAAGTTGTTAACGTTATATTTGTCGCGTAGGTTTCAGTTTGGCCTACACACTCATTGTTCAGTTGTATCTATTGCGTGAGAAGAAGCAATAAGCAGTTAAATTTAGCCGACTAACTAGCGTGCATTCTGCATATTAACCCTTTTCCCTCTTTTTTTTTTTTACTTTCCTGTCATCATTATATTCGGTGTTCAGCCATTGTGAATAATTATAGCTTTCGAAAACTAGTAAAATTTTATTTAAGCCTTTTTTACCTAACTGGAGTCGCCATATTTTTTTTCATGAAAACCACAGACAGTATTGGGAAGGCAAAAACGAATTAAGATTTTTTTTTTTTTTTTGTCTTTCTCTTATTACTTACTGGTAGAGAGATAGTAAGAAAAAATTTACGCACCAAAATGTCTGAGATTAATAAATACTTCCTTTTTTAATCGAAAAATTATAGTTGCCGATTCCTCAACAGAGTCTGCAGATGAGGGAAGTTTTTATTGCTTTCGATTATCATTTCAATTTCGGATTTTGGATTTCAATCATACTTCAATTCATACTTCTTATAATCATGTTTTAAATATCGATTCAATACCAATTCAGACGGTCGCAAACTAAAATAATTCCAAAACAATGAGCGAATTTTCCCTTTTTTTAACCAAACGTTGGCTTTAATTGTTGCATTGTAGAAGTGACAACCCAGTGCTAATAAATAAAAAATAATAATAATTTAGAACCATGTATGTAGAAGATAATATTTTTAACACGCACTATCTCGAAGCATCTCTTTTTTACGAATGTTATAGACACGCTATTTCTAGTCCAAATAGAATAAATTTACACGAGAAACACCACGGAAATGAACTCTTTCCAAAATAGTCTATATTATAAAGACAAAACATGTCCGTCGTAGTAAACAGGGCCGAAATTAGCCTTTTTTTGCACCCGGGGCAAACATGGGTTTTGGTGCCCACTCGCCTCCTCCGCAAAATATATTTACAAAGAGAATTTTCTAATAACCGACTTATTTTGAAATTTAAAATATGTAATCATAAAATATGTCATACTGAACTACGTAATGTGCTTTGTAAAATATCATTAAAATTTTGAAAACGGAATCGAAAAAAATTCCGCTTTATATAGGATCTTTATGCCATATCACATCTTTAGATTCTTCTATATGCTTTGGCATATCCCAGACAGGATGATTTTAACAATACCGTGCTCCATAGATGTGAGAAAAATCGACAAACAAAATCTTCATTTGGCGTCCCTTAGTTCTGCCACCCGTGGCACATGCCCCCCCCCCCCCCCAATAGTTTTGGCCCTGGTAGTAAAAACATATCCGGGACGGTTTAAATAGGCACGGACAGTAAAAACAGACTGGAGTATTAATCGGAGTAAAAAAGCGTTAATCTCGATCTTGATATTTATTAAAATCAGTAGTTTTTCGTTATTCTGCTGCACATCAGCTGTTTGCGGATAGCCGGTTTAGCAGGATGCGAAATTATTATCCCTGCACGAGCAGCCGATGTACAATAGAACTGCAAAAAATCGAGAAAATTATACAAATATTGCTGTTATAGCGCACGGTGGGAGATTGGGCGATTCTAGCAGGCCAAAATTATTTTTGGCGTCAATATAGTCGCATCGCCACGAAATTTAAAAATGTTATTGATATTCACTATGGCATGTTCGGTATTGAAAATGAAGCATGTAGCAGTCATAATTCCGTTACGTTACAGGGACATTAAAAAAATTCCACTGCATTACGGCCTAGGGGGGGGGGCGGGGGGAAATCGTTTGCGGTGGTTTTTAATGACGTTTCATAATTTCAAACCTATTGAAATTTATATACATAACTAGGAAGGGCACTACAAGATGTTTGCTATAGAATATGGTATGGATAGCATTTATCGATCAATTTACAGGGACACTAAAAAGAATTACATTACATTACAATCTGTGGAGAAAAATCGTTTGCGGTGCATTTTGTTCATGTTACACAATTTCAAACATATTTAAATTGATATATGTCTCCGAGGTGTTCTGTAAGATGCTTACTATTGAATATTATGTGCATAGCATTCATTTCTCATATACAGATCCACACAAAATAAATCAGTTATATTTCTGTCTATGAACAATGGTTGCTGGAAGTGCGTTTTCAGTTGTGGAAATGCTTTTTTAAATTAAAAAAAATTGCATACTATTTAGCAGGGACCCGGAGCTGGAGCTGGAGCCCGGAGCCGGAGCGCTCCGGAGCTGTGTTTTCCCTGGAGCTGGAGCCGGAGCTGGAGCTCTAAATTTTCCCCAGCTCCAGGGCTCCTTTAGTTTTTAATATTCTTTTAAATCTTTTTTTCCAGTCTTTTAAATTTTTAGGCTCAAAATATTTTAATTACAGTAGAAGATCTTTATAGCGCGATTCTATATGATGCAATTCTCCATATAACGCACAACTTCTCAGATGTAAACAATGAATTTTGCAGGTAAGAAGCACCTGAAATCCCACATCGTAAATATTGCTACTCTCTAGAAAACTACATTTGATACATTAATTCAACTTTATCTCCTTAATTCAAAACTTTTTAATGAAAAAAAATTGCTATTATTACAATAAATATTATATTTTTGGAAATGAGTAATATAATGAATGATTGGGTCCAGGTATAGTTGGACCATGTTTATAAAATAAACAATATAAAATGATCATGTAATGCAAAAATTTATAATTTGGATAATTCCTGGTGACAAGAAGTGCAGTATAAAGATACTCTAATGTATTTTGGTATCTTTCAGATTTATATGGTCGTGTTTATAAGGTAAATTTAATGATGTGTGAAATGTGATCCATATAATGCAAAATTCTATATAACGCACAACCTTGCGTTTTTAGGTTTGCGTTATAAAGATCTTCTACTGTACATCATCATTCAGTATTTTAATTATATCATTTTTTAGGTTTTTATTACTATTATTAGAGAAGGAAATTTTCTCAAAACATGGTAACACTACTTTACTTCTACTTTCTACTTGAACTAAGTGACAACACTATTCGAAAACAAATATGGCCGCCTGTTGTTTACATGTGTAGTTGTACAATTTTGGCTGTTTGAAAAGTGTAGAAGAAATTTAAGATTTTTCTGTTTAAAATTTTACCAAACTTTCTATTTTAAAAGCAAAAGCTAGATGTCATACTTTCTGAACAAGCATTTGAAGTTTGATGAGAAGAAAAATGCATTTTGTCAGATCTTTAATGAGGTAGAAAGTATATATGAGCAAAAAATTAAACGCGCAAATTAAAATCTGCAACTCAAAAGCGCGAAGTCGGAGCCGAGTTGGAGCCGGAACCGGAGCTGGAGCCACAATATTTTCTCTAGGAGCGGAGCTGGAGCTGGAGCATCAAAAATTGTTCGGCTCCGGGTCACTGCATTTAGTGTGTATAAATTCTATAAATCATATACAGGGATTCACAAAACATCTGAAATACATTTCCGTTTATTGGCGAAAAATACTGAAGGAGAATTTTCAACTCTTCTATATGCGTTCCCTAACTGTTCTAAATTCTAGCATATTATAAATCTATCAGTTCACATACAAGAATGTACAAAGTTTTCTGTTATTTTTTCGACTTTGGTTGAAATTGTGTTTTCAAACTTGTTATGCGTTTTACAAATTATTAGTTAGACATCGATTTTCTTGTTATTAAACTATGAAGTTTTATTATAGTAGTAATCTGCTCGACGCATGATTTTACGTTCTTGTTGATAATTTTAATGATGCTTTCTTAACGGTTACGGAAGCTGAAGTGATAAAACTATTTTTGTATTATTATAATAACAAATCCTAAAAAATATTTTTTTCTAAAATTATATTAAAATTTAAGATACGAGACAGACATTCGACAGTTGTAATGAAAATTGCTGCGTTGTATATTCTATTGTATATTTATATTTATCTCTGCACAGCGGAAACTTATGTAAAGAATGGGAATCATAAGACATCATGGGAAAAGGTCTACATTATGTTTTGCATTGTATCCAATCTTAATTTGGAGAATTTGTCTGGATTAATTTTGTAACAACTCAAAATTTGCAACCAAGTAATATATTTTACATCAATTTGTCCTGAGATATCTGCATACAACTGACAACTTTTGAACAAATTTGGTCATAAATTTTAACATTTCGCGCTTGCAAAACTTCTTGGGCTCTTCATTTTAATTTTCCTCTATAAACAAAACATTTTCAACCAAATTCACATTTTCGTTAAATTTTAAATCTTGTTGGCGTTGCATAATGGTGCAAAATTTATTTATATGACTAACTTAAATTCCGCTGACTTTGATAAAAGAAAAATGGTACTTGAACTAAAATTTAAAAAAATATATATTTAGACTTAATAAGCTAAAAACAATTCTAAAAACTGGGGAAGCAGATAAAGGCAGACAAATTAAACAGGAACGGAAGTTAATAATCTAAACTATTTAATGATATGGGCTCTGTAATAGCGATTTTTGTGCGATTTTTGTGCATTTTGAATATTGTACCATCGAAAAATATATGATGTTATGCATAGAATTGAACCAAATTTTTTGTGCATGTGTTTGGCTATGGCAAGAAGGTCCTCCCTGAATTTGGAAAAATTCCGCCTGTGGGGGGGGGGGGGGGAGGGGCGCTGTAATAGTGATTTTTGTGCATTTTGAATACTGTACCATTGAAAAGTGTATGAAGTTATGCATAGAATTGAAGCAAAATTTTTGTGTATGTTTTTGGCCATGGCAAAAAGGTCCTCCCTGAATTTGGAAAAAATCTGCAGGTAGGGGCGCTTTAATAGCGATTTTTGTGCGATTTTTGAATATTGTACCATCGAAAAGTGTATGAAGTTATGCATAGAATTGAACCAAATTTTTTGTGTATGTTTTTGGCCATGGCAAGAAGATTCTCCCTGAATTTGGAAAAACTCCGCCGGAAGGGAGCGCTGTAATAGCGATTTTTGTGCAATTTTCAATATTGTACCATCGAAAAGTGTATAAAGTTATGCATAATTTGAATAAAAATACTAATAAAACAAATTAAAATGAAATATTGACATGAGATAGAAGAATGTTTTGGGATTGGCACATCCAACTAGTTTATATTAAAAATGAAAGATTGTAAAAAAAATGCAGAGTTTTTTGCGATATTAAATACGAAATAACAGCTGATATGCGCAAAATTTATGCACATAAATTCCATGAAATAAAGTCCACATTTTGTTCGAAAGCGTCCACAATCGAGCTGTATATTTTATTCCGCTTCAAGTAACAGATTAAACAACTACACTCAAATTAATTAAATCATTCCCAACTAAGAAGTACCAACTTTGCACTAGTCTATGGACCATACAAGTACATTTATATCAAAACCAATAGCAGGGTACAACGCCCTAACTATTAAGCTACAACAGGAAGAAAATAAACTATGCTACGATAAACTTTTAAAAATCGACTTTTGGCCAGCTAGAATCGGTAAATCTCCCATCGAGCGCCTCCTTCTGACGAAATATTTCGAAATTCAAGGAGGACCTGCTTGCCATAGCCAAAAACATAAATATGAAATTTGGTTCATTTCTTTGCATATCTTCAGATACTTTTCGATAGTGCAATAATGAAAATGGCATGAAAATCGCAGTTACAACGTCCCCTTCTACCGAAATATTTCCAAATTCAAGGAGGAATTGCTTGCCATAGCCAAAAACATAAATATGAAATTTGATTCATTTCTTTGCATATCTTCAGATACTTTTCGATAGAAGTACAATAATGAAAATGGCATGAAAATCGAAGTTATAGCGTCCCCTTCTACCGCATTATTTCGAAATTGAAGGAGGACCTGCTTGCCATAGCCAAAAACATAAATATGAAATTTGGTTCATTTCTGTGCATAACTTCAGATACTTTTCGATAGAAGTACAATAATAAAAATGGCATGAAAATCGCAGTTACAGCGTCTCCTTCTACCGCATTATTTCGAAATTGAAGGAGGACCTGCTTGCCATAGCCAAAAACATAAATATGAAATTTGGTTCATTTCTTTGCATATCTTCAGATACTTTTCGATAGAAGTACAATAATGAAAATGGCATGAAAATCGAAGTTATAGCGTCCCCTTCTACCGCATTATTTCGAAATTGAAGGAGGACCTGCTTGCCATAGCCAAAAACATAAATATGAAATTTGGTTCATTTCTTTGCATATCTTCAGATACTTTTCGATAGAAGTACAATAATGAAAATGGCATGAAAATCGAAGTTATAGCGTCCCCTTCTACCGCATTATTTCGAAATTGAAGGAGGACCTGCTTGCCATAGCCAAAAACATAAATATGAAATTTGGTTCATTTCTTTGCATAACTTCAGATACTTTTCGATAGAAGTACAATAATGAAAATGGCATGAAAATCGCAGTTACAGCGTCCCCTTCTACCGAAATATTTCGAAATTGAAGGAGGACCTGCATGCCATAGCCAAAAACATAAATATGAAATTTGATTCATTTCTTTGCATAAATTCTGACACTTTTCGATAGTACAGTAATGAAAATGGCACAAAAATCGCTATTACAAAGCCCTCTTCCGGTGGAATATTTCTAAATTCATAGGACCCGCTGGCAAAAACATACACAAAAAATTTGGTTCAATTCTATGCATAATTTCATACACTTTTCGATGGTACAATGGCGACACACGGATACACAGTCTTGGACGGACAGACATTTCGTATAAACATGTTTATGTGATCTCTGACACCTAAAACGTGTAAATCCGTCGAAAACCGGAAACCGAAAAAAATTTCGAGTACAGAAAGTAAAAATTAATAAATTCTCTTCTCATACTGCTTTTAAGGGGGGTCCGGGAATAAAAATTCTTTAAAAAGATGCATTTTTTATTGGCTCTGAATATGGCTCTCTGGCTATACTGAATTTTTAGCGTTAAATATCGCAAGCCGCATGCTTTTATCTTAATTAGATCCAGCGATATAACACCTTTTGCCTTAAGAAGCGATGCAACAGCAGCCTTCTGATGAGAACTTTAACTTAATTTATCTCAGAATGAATTTTTTCACGATTTGTCAACTTTAAAAGAATATATCTAAAATTCCTTGCAATATATATGTATGAAATTTTCAACAGAGATTTTATGCTATATTTCAAACAAATTGTCTTCAGGATTTTTAATTTTAAGTGATAATTGTGAAAATATGCTAATTAATGCAAAACTCTATCATAAAAAAAAATTCATTTTTTTACTTAAATTTTTTTATATAAAATTCATAATCAATATTTTAAGAAATCCCGAAGACAAATTAAAATGGCACATTTTCTGTACACAAAAGTGTAAAAATTTTGTAAATCGAGTAAGTACTTCCAAAGTTATAATCAAAATTTAAATATGTTTAAAATTTTAAAATTAATAATTTTTTTTTTTAATATTTACTGTTTTTCAGATTTTTTTACATGCAATATTCTTATTATATTAAAACACATTTCAGAAAAAAAATTCATAACAAATTCTCTATAAATTAAAAAACATAGAATTTTGAGCCCTGGACCCCCTTAATTAGTTAACAATTAACAAAACTTGGATTAAATTTGAGAAACTAAATGAAATTAAGTGAAATCTCAAATTATTTTGTAGAAATATACTGAGAACGTTGATAAATATCCATCCGTAACTAACAATTGAAAGGATACAAGAGGAAAAAAATAATTGTTTCGAGGGAAAGAAATAATTGTTTCGAGGGGAAAAAAATAATTGTTTCGTGGGAAAAAATATGACACCATTGCTTCTAATAGTTTATTCAAAAAAAAAAAAAAAAAAAAAAAAATCAACAATTTCATAATAATATCGGTTAATCAGACGGAACAGCGTTTTCAAGCATGAAAAACAGTCGATGATAGAAGCAACAGTTGCCCAAACCTCTATGTATGTTTCACCTCCTGGCTGATTTATTGTCAATGGACCTTTGAATGTTTGAAAGAAGTCGTTTGAATGTTAGAAGCTATTTGCTTTATTTGTGGAAACAACAGACCATCTTTGTATAATAGTAAGATATTTTAATATTCATTATTTGTTGTCCGTTATTAGGTGCGTTCATAATTATATAAATACATAGCACCTATAGTTATCGTCTTGTTCGCCCGTCTGTCTGTCCGTCTCTCCGAATAGAACAACGTAAAAGCTACGCAACCGCGAATGGTTTGAAATTTAATATATATAATAGTTGCAGAATTGTGTCGAGTCATTTCAAATTTTATGAAAATCAAATCAAAACTTAAAAAGATATTAATAAAAGTTTTCTTCATTCTATCAAATCCTATCATACGTCATGAACTCAATGATATCCCGTTCTAGGTAATGATTTTTATAGGTTTCCATGGTGATGACGTCCTATTTAAGAGAGAGTCCTATTATTTCCGTATTACTGAATTTAACATGTAGAATCGTAATAAATTTTTATTCATGCATTTTTGCATTAAGAATGCAACAGCTATAGCACAAAGATCGGAATGTTTATAAAACTAGTTATAGTACGAACGCACCTCATTTTCCACGTTTGACGTACAATTTCAGACTTGTTTATTGTTCGTTATTATCATTAACAGAGGATCCAACCGAGGGTTTCTCAGATTATAGAACATATAGTCTGGTGTACAGAACATGAGGGAAAACCATTTCATTTAATTAAAAAATGCAAGAGATTTTCTTTTAATATACTTTTTCAGATTGCCCATTAACAACTCCAAAAGGAACACTTTTATATGAAAAATATCAATTATATATTCAAATAAAGTTTTGAAAGTTATTAAAACCGATACTTGCGTATTAACCGCATGCCAGAGGGAAATCGACAATGATTTCGCTATTTACAGCAGTCCTTTTTGTTCTGATAATTTCAGCGGTTTAAACATTGATTACATATCTTACAAATTCGTGTTTTATTACCCGGCTGCCAAGAGGGATTATGTGTTTCATGGGTATCTGGGTATGTGGATTTCTTTACACCCACGAAACATCCCAACGGCTGGATGGATTTTAATGAATAAGGTCTCTATCAATTCGTCTTAACCGTCCGATGGTTATAGGCTAGGTTTTATATTTATAAATTCAAAATGGCGGTAGAGACGAATTTTTTTTTTACATACCCTATTGAGTGGCATCATTGGATAACTCTTTTAAAATGAAGACGATGTTTCATTGACTATTTTACAATCAGAAATTCCGTTTAAATATTACACAATCTAGGAGTTGTGTAGGTAGGATCTCTAATTTTACTGCAACTCTAACCTTCATAAACATCTGTAGGTATCATCAAAACAGTAGTGTTTATAGATTGGAACTAACAATTAAACAGAACTTAAAAGTCATCAATACAAGTAAATAAAAAAAATAAGTAAGTAATATAAAAAAGTTTCACATTGATGAGAAATAATTAATTAGTTTCTTTTTACGCAGTCGGTTTTTTTTTATTTTTCAAATTTAGTTTTTACTTGTTTATATTTATTTATTTATTTATTTATTTATTGGTGAAGTGTTAATTTCGTTACAGAATATTAGCCGGAAACAAACGCTAAACTATTTATATTGTTTTAAGTGTAAGCGGGTTAATTTTCCGTAATCGAGCTGCACTTGATAAAGAAAGATTTTTTTTTCAAATCATGCTTGAAGATAAATTTAAAAACCATACAAAATCAGTCAGTTGAGATACAATTTTCAAACAAATTGCCTTAGAAAGTAAGTCCCCCCCCCCCCCTATTTGGCGGTGTAAAAAATTTAAATTATTCAAATTTTTGAAGTAAATAAATTAGCTAAAAAGGGGAATTGGATTGCTTACATTGTTGCCACAGTCAATATGACGAAAGCTATCATGGACATATTTTTCCTTTATAATACAGCTTACTGCCACAAAATTGAAAATGTTTCCGAATATACTTTTTTTCCTGCTGTGTAAGTTATTTTATAAAAATTTATTCAGATATTTGAATATATATATAGATATATTTTCGATCTGCAGTTTATTAGTTAGGCACCAGCGTTATGGTTACGCAGGCAGTACAAGAATAGATGTCGAAGGTGACCAGATGAGCCACAAGTGATGTTGTTCGAGTTATTACGCAGTGGATATTGCTTGTTAATAACGATTTAAATTTGTTTACCCTGTAAATATCATTGTATATAGTCTTTATTTCTTTAATATAATATTTAAAAATTAATCTCTCATTCATCATTCCTCTACATATGTTCTCGGTACCGTATGAAATAAACTCTTCGGATCTTTTTTAGTTACACTATCCTGCAAAATTTGAGTTTTGACATATTATTTAGCTTTTCTTGATTGGTTCTTACGTATTTTTTAGCACCGAATCCGAAAATGACCTTCATTTTTTACCATCACGTCAGGATTTTTTGCAAATCGTAAATTTCAGTCAAAAAGTCAAATAATTCAAGCGAAAATCTGATACTATAAAATAGATGCGATGGTTCTGTTTTTTAGCATTTGATAATTGATTTTTATGTATTTAGTAGCTCTGAATCCTAAAATGGCCTTCATTTTTACCACCGTCAGGATTTTTCGCAAATCTTTAATCTCAAAGTAGAATAAACAATTAAATTTTAAAAATCAAAAAACCCGACTGCGTAAAAAGCGAACTAATTAATTATTTCTCATCAATGTGAAACTATTTTTTTTCAATTCCTACTATTAGCTCACACTCTCGCTATATATATCTTGTTCAAATTTTCAATCGTTAATAAAATACTTATCATTCTTCCAATCAAGCTCAAATAAATTTTTTTAAACTTTTAGTGGATGACACTTGATGTTAATCCAGTTTTTTTCAAATATTAATTCATTAATTAAATTAAATTAATTAATTTTCAATAATAGAGAGGGCCCCCTTCTTGATCAAGGTATTTTAAGACCGAGAGAGCCCTCTTCTTGATCAAGGCATTTTCAGCGCCACTGAAAAAGAAAAAAGAATGGGAGAAAAAAATTCTCTTATTGACCTAAGTAGGAATTGACTTAAAATATTTTTTTATATTACTTGTTTATATTACTTACCTATTTTTTTTATTTACTTGTATTGATGACTTTCAAGTTGTGTTTAACTATTAGTTCCTATCTATAAACACTGTTTTGATGAGGTCTATAGATGTCTATGATGGATAAAGTTGCAGTAAAGCTAGAGATCCACAATACATACACAACTTCTAGGTTGTATAATATTTTAACGGAGCTTCTGGCTGTAAAATAGTCAATGAAACATCGTCTTCATTTTGAAAGACCTATCCAATGATAGGCCACTCAATAGGGTGCGTAATGTTTTTTTCGTCTCTACCGCCATTTTGTATTTTACGGCCGTCATTTTGAATTTATAAAAACAAAACTTAGCCTATAACCATCGGGCCGTTAAGACGAATTGATAGAGACCCCATTCATTAAAATCCATCCAGCCGTTGGAATGTTTCGAGGGTATAAAGAAATCCACATACACAGATACGCGTGAAACACATAACCCTTCTTTTACAGTCGAGAGTAAAAAGGGTCAAAGTTAAAAGTGAACTCCTCCTCCCACCCCTCATCGGATCCCAGATCTGTTTAGCTGTAAGAATACCTTAGTGTAAGCAAATAAATTGAATAAATTATTGAATTAAATAAAATTAAATTGAATAAAAATAGTTTTATACACGTATTTTATAGTATCAGATTTTAGCTATTTATTTTTTATTGATTAACTTTGAAATTTGCGATTTCCGAAAAAATCTGACGTGATGGTTAAAAAGGAAGGTTATTTTCAGATTTAGTGCTACAAAGTATATAAAAATCAATTATCAAAATTTAAAAAACACAATCATCACACCTATTTTATAGTATCAGAATTTCACTATTTTTTTACTTTGAAATTTACGATTTACAAAAAACCCTGACATGATGGTTAAAAATGAAGGTGATTTTTTAATTCAGCGCTAAAATATATATAAAGTTCAGTTATCAAAAGTTAAGAAACACAACCATCTCCTCTATCTTTTAGTATCAAATGCTATTTCTTTTTACTTTTTACAATTGAAATTTACGATTTTCAAAAAATCTGACGTGATGGTTAAAAATGAAGGTCATTTTCGGATTCAGCGCTAAAAAAAATACATAAAAATCACTTGCCAAAATTCAAACAACACAACCATCGCAGGCTTGTGTAGTTTCCGACGAAATATTAAGTCTGACAGTAAAACTGTCGAATGCGATAGTTGTGGTGAATCATGTTGCTCTTTCGATTGGCATTTTTTTTTTTTTTTTTTTTTTTTTTTTTTTTTGTGAAATACCGTTGTTTGTATTGACTTTTGAAGTAAAGATTGTGTATGTTCGAACTTTTCACTTTTCGTGGTGCTACATCAAAGTAATGTCAAATTGTACCATAAAAATTATATTATTCCTAAGTTGTGTTGTGCCATAAAGGGAGTGTGCCATTGTATATCGTCTTTATTTCTTTACTATAATATTTAAAAGTTTATAATATTGTGCCATTTATTATTCCTCATCCCTCTACATGCGTTTTTTGTAGCCCATGAACTCTTCGGGCCTATTTTAATTAGCTTTTGACTTAATATTAAGTCTGCCAATAGAACTGTAAAATTATGTGCGATATTTATGGCGAATCCTGTTGCCCATTCAACAGGCATTTTTTCGTGAAACATCGCTGTTTATATTGACTTTTAAAGCAAAGATATGTTCGAACTTTTAATCTTTCGTGTTGCTACATCGAATTAGTGTCAAATTGTGCCATGTAGTGATGTAGTCGTAAAAAACCAGAAGGTATAACCTAGAGAGTATACATTATAGCTTTATTTGGATATACGGAGCTTCTTTTTAAAAAAAATCCAGGTGGTATACAGTATATATCATCGTATACCCTCCACTACACTTCTATCCCATGAGGATTATATTATTTCCAAGTTATGTTGTGCCGTAATCATTATATTATTTCCCAGTTGTGTTGTATCATTAGGATTATATTATTTCCAAGTTGTGTTGTGCCTTAAGGACTGTACCGCTCACCCGCAAGAAAAGCGACACATCTCGCAAAAATTCATTTTGCGTTTTATTCCACTAACGGGTCTGTCATAGGTGCATCTCGCTACACAAAAAGTTTAGTTATACGGAAAATCACTTTATTACGCTATATGTCCATTTCTGACCACAGAAGAGGGGTGGACTGTGTGGGGAGGTAAAATGGCCCAACCCCCAAATCACATCCTACATCTTTATTCTTAATGGTTTTACGCATTTAGACACGTTGTTATTCCTGCATGCAGACCTAAGGGCTATAATTTCATGTTACAGTAAAATCCTGCAGATTTTCTTTTGTCTCTTCTGTGAAATTTACTTTTGTCGAAACATGTCACTTTGCTTGCGGGTGAGCAATATTATTTCCAAGTTGTATTGTGACATTGGGATTATACACTAAATGGCCAAAGGTGACCGGTCACTTGCAAATTTAGACGTTTTGTCAAATATCTAGAAAAATACTTGAGGAATTAACCTGAAACTGCAGGTGTGTAAACAGTATAGTATAAGTCACATATTTCGGCGAAGATTTTTTCCCGAAACCCCATAGGGGACCGTCAACATATTAAAAAAGAACGAATATCTTTTGGATAACCCTGTAAAAACTAATGTAGCAAAAACGTTCAAACTCGAGATTATTAATAAGTGGGTTATTGTAATATACTGTGTTCATTTTTATGAGGATAGCATGTATACTCGTAGAGAAATTAAGGTTTTTATAAAAACAGTCCCAAATTTCGCCAAGTTTTTTGCTTATAATTTGCAGAATTCTTAATATAACAAAAAGTTCTTTTCAGAAAATAGGACAAACAACATTGTACACAATACTCTGCAATCAGAATGAAAAAATAATAAAAATTGCATGAAAAATGAGCAGGTTTACTAAATAATGATTCACCGCGCATGCTCGAACGTAATCAAAATATAATTTGCATAATGTGTTAGCAAAATGTATAGGGTAACTTTTGTAAAAATCTCAAAATCATAACTTGAAAATTCTGAAAATAATCGTCGATAGAATAAGCTCGAAATCCGTTGTTCCCAAAAACAAGCAAAAAGATCAGGGGTTGTATCAAATATCTGTTGATTAGTGCCAAGCGTACGCAATATTGCACGTACTACTATATTTGGATACAACCCCTGATCTTTTTGCTTGTTTTTGCTTGTTTTGGGGAACAACGGATTTCGAGCTTATTCTATCGACGATTATTTTCAGAATTTTCAAGTTATGATTTTGAGACTTTCACAAAAGTTGCTCTATATACTTAGCTAATACATTATGCACATTATATTTTGATTGCATTCGCGCATGCGCAGTGAAACATTTTTTAGTAAACCTGCTCATTTTTCATCCAATTTTTATTATTTTTTAATTCTGATTGCAGAGTATTGTGTACAATGTTGTTCGTCATATTTTCTGAAAAGAACTTTTTTTTTATATTAAGAATTCTGCAAATTATAAGCAAAAAACTTGGCGAAATTTGGGACTATTTTTATAAAAACCTTAATTTCTCTACGAGTACACATACTATCCTCATAAAAATTAACACAGTGTATTACAAAAAGCCACTTATTAATAATCTCGAGTTTGAACGCTTTTACTACATTAGTTTTTTACAGGGTTATCCAAAAGATATTCGCTCTTTTTCAATTTTTTGACGGTCCCCTATGGGTTTTCGGGAAAAAATCTTCGCGGAAATATATGACCTATATTATACTGTTTACACACCTGCAGTTTCAGGTTAATTCCTCATGTATTTTTCTAGATATTTAACAAAACGTCTAAAATCGCAAGTGACCGGTCACCTTTAGCCATATAGTGTATTACTTCCAACTGGTGTTGAGCCATAAGGA
The DNA here is from genome assembly GCA_963932465.1 of Maratus speciosus. Classification (NCBI taxonomy): domain Eukaryota; kingdom Metazoa; phylum Arthropoda; class Arachnida; order Araneae; family Salticidae; genus Maratus; species Maratus speciosus. The sequence goes on from OZ010786.1 coordinate 629,384,735, forward strand.
CATTCATTGCCTTTATTTCTTTAATATAACATTTAAAAGTTAAGGATATCGTGTCATCTGTTATTCGTCATCACTCTAGATAAATACAACTAGTTGTCTAAAAAAATTAATAAATATCTTCGGTTTTAAGAATCAAAATTAGTAATAACTAGCTACCCAGCGTTGCCCGGAATTTTAAGAATGTTTGTTTTGAAAAAACAGTTTCAAAATTTAACATACAACATAAAACAAAAAGTAAAAAAAAGCAGGCGAAGTGTTGTACACATGAATCAAATGAAAACCTAATATAAAAATCTATAAATTTATATAACAGACGCAAAATAATACAGCTATAAATGAACTTATTTCCATTCATCATTGGAGCAATAATGTTAAAATATGCAAATATTTCCATAATCGAGTTTTTGTTATGCTTCAATACATTTTTTCCCACTTATATGACGTTATATATTCACCACGTCCTTTATATGTCCAATATGACATAATATTCCTTTTTTTTAATTCGTCAAATTAATTAAATATGATTTTTCACATCGAAATCATAAAACTGAAAAATTATGACGTAACATTTACTTTTGTTTTTAATTCGTCAAACTATTTATTTTATTTTCATTTTTCCCGTGGAAATCTTGCAGTAGAAAAGTTATGATGTAATATTCCCTTTTTTTAAATTTGTCAAACCATTTATTTCATTTTTTTCACGTGGAAATCTTGCATTAGAAAAGTAATTGTTGTGGTAAGAATTTTATTGCGGATTTTTAATTGTTGGCAACAGCTATAACGAAAAATGTTTAAATTTGATTGGAAATTGCTGATAAATTTGTGGTTTTTTATTAATTAAAAATTAACTGTAAGTTATTTCGACTCCAGATTACTTTAGTTGCCTCAGCCGTGTTTTAATACACGTGTACGTAACATTTCACAATTCTGGCTTCCTAACTGTGGATTTGTATAGCATTACAGACAGACAAAATTTCATTTTAATATATGAGATAAACGTTATTTAAATAAGCGGAACTTACTGTAATAACAAAGATTAAAAATTTAATCGAATTGGAAGAATAGTCACGGGAAAAGACACTTCCTTAATCCAAGCGAAGGAGCAGAGTATCGCTGTCATAATGGGCTCTTTTGTTTGCTCATCGACAGCCATAATGTTTGCTTTGTTCGAGCGTTTTTGTTTCTCTCCATGTAAGTAGCTTCATAATGAAACTCTTTCAGCTGAAGTATACACCACTAATTGCTTCTACTCTTTGCAGAAATAAAAGTCGTAGTACTTTTTTTTTCCCTTCATTCTCTTTTTTTTTTCCTCCGAGATTTATTTTTTTTCCCTCCTTGACATTTCTATTACGCTTTAATACCGCCGAAAATGATTTTCAAGTTCTTATAAGATTCTGTTTGGGAATTTGGATTATGATGCTAGAGAAAAAATGTGAAAAATAAGTGACGCAGGTCGGATCTTCACCTGTGAGGGGTTTTGACTTATTATTATTATTACTCATAAAATAACCAAATTTCTTTGCTTTACATGTTTCCAAACAGGGATTTATTGGAGGGTATACGGTGGTATACGCCATATGCATTTTGGTTAATTCCGTTACGCCCTCCATAATTACAGCTTATTTACTCGCTGGTGTACAGTCCTGGAAAAAAAGAAAGTAAACACCCCCTACTAACTTTGCAACTAATTATAATTACACTCATGTCCAAAATTAAGGTCACAACCATAAAATCTGTGAAAACTGCGGAACTATTTACTGCGTTGCCACAAAATTTGGCACAGAGGTATATTGTAATGAGAGAAAGAATATAGCAACATAACAATATGGAAAAGATTTTAATTGTGAATTAAAATACAGGGTATATGAAAAAGTGTTAAATCATGAATCAGAGATAAAACATTTATCTCGGAAAAAGTCTTTCTAATATGGAGTGTGACCACCGTACACTGCTATACAAACCTCACAACCAGATCTCATACTGTTTATGAGGATGTCAATAAATGTTTGTGGCAACAAGCCCATTCTTCCTAAAGCTTTTAACTTATGGCGAGTCCTGGGAGGGGAGGTTACGCTGTGCAATGGTTCTTCCTAGACCACTCCAAACATGTTCAACAGGATTGAGGTCCGGAGGGCTTCGCAATATGTGGCACGGGTCAACTACACAATAGAATTCTCCCCACCTCCAAACGGTCTGTCGGGGCTCAGATGAGAAGGAAATATTTTCTTCTTTGCACTGGCCTGCTATTGATGCATACAGGAATCCATTTTGTTGCCTAAGTGGAAGCATAAATACAGAATGACTGCACGCGAGAGGAAAGACGCGAATAAAACAATAATAAGTGGAATATTTACGTAGCTTGTGCGTTCTTAAAATGCAGTTACATTTTTTTTTTCAATTTTAAGCCTTCGTGAAGGTTTCAAAATGTATAATATCAATGATTTTTAACCCCTAAAATAACAATTTTTAAATTTAAGAATTTCTTACGATACATATTTATGAATAAGATTATGAAGTTTTAACATCTATCATTGTTTTTCAGTTATACATAAATATTTTTCAACATCAAAGTTAATCAACGTAGTATATAACTGAGATTTTAATTCCCATCAGCAGTATTTGTTTTCTATTTAAAATAAAAGCCACTTTTTATTTATTTATTATATATATGAATACTTTTCATTTTTTAAGGTGGGAGGGGGTATCTTTAAAATTTTTAATGTCATCTAATCCTCCACTCCCTTGCACAGAGTTTAAAATCATGAAATTTTTTTTCTTTTTTGACCATTGGCTTCTTAGTAATGACAATAAGTATCCGCGTAAAATTTTCCTTACCCACAAAACTTAAAACATTTAAAATATTTTTCTCTTTTCTTGTTTCTTTCAAATGTTAAGTTGTGTTAAATGTTAAATAAATAAATGACTTACCCTTCTCCCAAATAAAAAAATAAATTAATAAATAAAATATAAAAATAATTTCAAAATTTTTAGATTATTATACTGTATTTGTTATTCATTAGAATCGTTGATGTTAATTCTCTCCCATCCCCCCAGCAAATAGAGAATAATTAATAGCTGGTATTAATACAAAAAAAATTCTTTTTTTTCAGCTTTTGTAGTCTTAAACCCTGTAAAAAAAAAGGGGAACACATTTTCTTATTTCATTGTAAGTTTCACACCTTTGTTTAAAATAAGCTATCTAAATCTGCAAAAATATGTTACCAATTTACCTTTATAAATGTGTGAAATTTAAATAGCAAGATTATTTTCCTTTATAATAATAATAATAATAATAAAAAATACTCCGCATTCATAATGCTTATTCTTTAGCTATTATTTTTTCCGTCATTACTCAGCGAATTTAGATAAAACATTAATTACTTTATCAAAGTCAATATTTTTAATAAATATTTCTTTATTAAACTGGGCTAACGACTAATTATTGCCAAATGATAATTTAAAATACTTTTATTGCTTAAAAAATATATAAGTTTCACATATTTTCTTTAATCGTTTAAACAAACAAATCTTAAAACCCCTTTTTATGAAATTTTCATTATACTAATATTTTCAATAAACAGTATAGTGCAATACAAAATTTTAGTTTTATTTAACCTTTTGCTCTTCTTTGTGGAGAGTAACTTGCCATTTTTTAAAAATCTCTGCTACTAGGTGTGCGAAGTGTTAATGCAACAATAGCTTGGCTTTTTTTTTCCCCCATCAGTAACCCCCCCCCCCCCCCAAAAAAAAAAAAAAAAAAAAAAAAAAAAAAAAAAAAAAAAAAAGAGAGAGACAGAGAGAGAGAATTTGGTTCAAAATTCAAGAGAGTGTTCTTAAAGAAATTGTTATTCTTGTTCTAGGGATTGTTTTCCCTTTTTTTTTTTATCTATAATATTTTACATGTTTTCTTATCATGTTTTGAATAATTTAAAGTTTTTTTTTTTATTATTTTATGCCAGAATCCTCCCAGATTACGATTATCTTACGATTATTTATTACCAGCTGATTCGATTAAACAATAATGAACTTTGTTTTCACAAAAAAAAAAAGAATGATTTTATTATATAGTCAATCGTATAAACTGCGTGCTTATGTAATTTTTTTGTATCACGACAGACAATTTTTGTATAAGAAATCAGGATTGCAATCCACTTCTTATTTAATCAAAAATATAGAATATGTCACTAAGCCGAAGTCTTATTTTTATTCCACGTTTTAAAGCCTTATAAAAGAACAATTTTTAATCTTTTATCATCAATAACTTGAAATGGAAATAAATCTTCGCTTATCTTAAATGCATAAATTCTGCGGATTTCAATATTCAAAATTATTGAAAGAAAATTTAAAGATTGTACGCATTCTAAATGTCCCGTACTATACGCAACAACTGTCGTGACGTTGTTAATAATAATGTAGCTCTTGTAAAGATAATTTAAACAAACCTACTTTATTATAAATAAACTATAATAACTCGAGAAGTACTAAAAATTTCTTTGGCTTACATCCAGGCAACACTGAGCTAGTTACTCCATACTTTGGACTCAAGAAAAAAAAAGTAGCTTGAATATTTTATTCATCTTTTAATTATACCTTTAATAGTTTCAATTCAAGAATAACATTTTCAATAATCAATTTTTCCTATGTTTTCCATATATTATTCAAGTTATTAAAAAATGACTCATAATTTTTTTCATTCAAGAAATTCCTTATATTTGTATAATTATTTTTCCTTTCTATTATAAGGAATTTTTTGAATGAAAAAAATAATATGTCATGTTTTTAATAGCTTGAAAGTTGTTTTGTCCTTTGAACTATAAAGGACAAAATATAAGTATAAAATACAGGCATTACAAAAGGCAGATATTTCTGTCGATAAAAATTATCTAAAAAAATATTCATCAGTTAAATGCAGCATTTAATGTTATTAAACTCAAAAGAGAAAAACAAAGGCCGCGCACTTGAATTTTATGTTTTATTTTTAAATATGCAAATTTTTTATCAGAGTTCTTGGCAAAGTCTTTAGGTAAGCAGTTTGAAGATTGTGAAATCTTTAGTGGATAAAAATAGATTTTTAAATTTAAGAGAAATTTCAAAAGTTTCTAAGATTTTAGATAAAGAGTATAATTCGAGACAAAAAAGATGTAGTTTTGCATCAAAATGGATGCTTTACTAACTCCGCAGTCAAACCTATTCAGACTATCTTCCTTTAATCTCCTCCTAATCTACCCATCTTGACCTTTGGGGAGGAAAATGCAGGAAAAAGTAATTATACCGTGCGGAGCGCAACTATCCCGGTCCGGAGACCTCGAGGGCCAATTCATACGGCGAATATCCTCTTCTTCAAGAAAATCATCAAAAATGTGAGCTCTGTATGGCTTCGCATTATCGTCCATAAACATGGAGTCCGGGCCAACAGCACCCCGGAAGAGCCTCACACAGGCTTCAAGGACCTCATCCCTACAACGATGTGCGTTGACAGTACCCGCATAGAAGACGTGCGGTGGTGCACGACTGCCCAACGTTATGCCGCACCAGACAAGGATTCCTTTGCCACCAAATCTGTCAATTTCTTTTACGTAGGAGGGATGATAGCGAGCTCCACAATCTCTCCAGGTGAAGATTCGACGAGAATCGCTCTGCGTGGTGAATCTCGACTCATCACTGAAAATAACACGCCCCCTTCTTGTTGTGTCCAAGACGGATGTCTTCGGCTTCACAACAACCGGGCTGTCCTGTTGGATGCAGTGAAAGGAACACACACGACTGGATGCCGGGCGTTAGGGATGAGATCCTTGAAGCCTATGTGAGGTTGTTCTGAAGTGCTGTAGGCCCATGTTCATGTTTATGGACGATAATGCGAAGCCACACAGAGCTCACTATGTTGAAGCTTTTCTTGAAGAAGAGGTCATTCGCCGTATGGATTGGCCCTCTAGGTCTCTGGACCTCAATCTTATTGAACATGTTTGGGATGGTCTAAGAAGAGCCATAGCACAGCGTAACCCGCCTCCCAGGACCCGCCAGGAGTTAAAAGCTGCGTTTTTGGAAGAATGGGTTTTGTTGCCACAAACATTTATTGACACCCTCATAAACAGTTTGAGAACTCATTGTGAGACTTCTATAGCCGTGCACGGTGGCCACACTCCATATTAGACAGATTTTTCCCGAGATAAATGTTTTATCTCTGATTCATGATTTAACACTTTTTGATATACCCTGTATCTTACTTCATAATTAAAATCCTTTCCATATTATTATGTTGCTATAGTCTTTCTCCCATTGTAATATACCTCCGTACCAAATTCCGTGGCAACATAATGAATAGTTCATCAGTTTACACAGATTTTATGTTTGTAATTCTAATTTTGGACATGAGTGTAGAAGAAAGTTACTGGTACCAAACGTTTGGAAATAAAGTCTACTTTTAAATTATGTATATAAAATTTGCTTAGGAAGCCATCTACAAATCAAAACCAGACCAAATTTTGTTTTTTTCAATGGAAACACCCAATTTTAACAATATATTTTAAATTTTCGGTTCAAAGTATGTCTAAAAATGAAATTTCAAATCATTTGGATGATAAGTTTTTGAGTTATAAACATTCAAAATTTAGAGCTACTAATGTTAAATTACATTTTCATACTTTTATTAATATCTCCTGAAATTATAATCCTAATGTGATAATTTTTTGTGGTGTTATAATACTAAAAAACCCAAACATAAATACATTAAATTTGTAATTTAAAAAATTTTATAATACGAATTATGAAATTAATAATCGAAAAACTCATGAATTGCAACCTACATTTTTTTTGATAAATTTAAATTTATTATGTCCTGCTTTAGTGGTAGTAGTTAGTAGGGGTGTTTAATTTTTTTCCCACGATTGTACATCCTTTGTTTTTTACGACCACTGTTTATAAAGTAGTTTTAGTAAATATTTAAAGTATTAAAAGCACACATACAGCATACAGATGTTCCAAGGCTTCATAAAAAGAGCCCCCTTTTCAAACTTAAAAAAAAAAAAAAAAAAAGAAAAGAAAAGAAAAGGAAATAAACAGCTGGAGCAGTAAAGCGTTGCATCACAGTATTCGAATTGTGCGTACAAATTTGCTTATATCTCTACATTCTATTTTAAGATTTCAAACACTTGTTTATCCTTATAAACTTAGTTTTTAATATTTTTCTTTAATGTACGTTATTATTGAAATATGTATCGAAGCTTGACTTTTTAAAATTAGAATATATTTTTTGTAATATAAAAATTTCAGTTAGGCATATTAAATTATTTTTCAACGATCATTTCTACTGCATTTTGTATTGTTATCAACCTTTTCCTTAGGAAACACGATTTTTCCCTGAAAGAATTAAATTTATCTGAAAATGTGAGACTCTTTTCATTATTTCTTCGCATAATCTCAAAAAGAAATAAAAATCATGCGTTAAGCATAGGTTGCACTTTCCAACACATTCAGAATTTATAATGGTGCCTAAGTAAACAATTTGGAAAAAACAATAACACACTTGGAAACCCAATTTCAGCAATTACCATCTAAAGTTTGAAAAATATCCGAATTATTTTCTGCATCCCTGTATATGATCCATAGATTTGTATATACTACTGTGACAAAAAAGTATCCGGAATGCTTCATTTAAAAATACTTCTGTAGTAGATATCGTCTGAAAACTTTTATCAAAAATTTTTACGACTTCTATAAACTCCGGGCAATAGTCAGGCATTTACAGTGAAACCTCCCTATGCGACCACCTCCCTGAACGACCAGTTTTTCATAGAACAAAATTTATTCCCATAGGCTCAATACTAATTTTACCTCCATTCAGAGACCATCCCCGTTCAACTCCCTCCATGAGCGACCCATTTCTTTGAAAAGAATGAAACAAATTCCGTTTTCTCCTAGCCGCTTGAAGGAGATTTTATTAGAATAATAATTCCGGAGAACACATTATTCATCAAATTTTTAAACTAAGTTTATAATTTTTATTTATTCCGGCAACTTTTAAGTGTTTAAACCCCTTTGTGTCTTTTTAGGCAATGAATTTAACTCTGATGACAAATTAAGGATGACGGTCATTAAACTCCCCTGCTCTATCCTGTTAGGAATCTCTCAAAGAAATAGATAAATTAATGAAATCGTCATAATTTGCTTCCGTCCAAAAAAAAAAAATTGTTTATTTACTGAAACTCGAAAGGACTTGGAAATAAAAGTTATAGAAGATAAAACCGTAAAATCAAAGTAAACGTCAATGTATTCATTTTTTAAACTCTGTACTAATTAACTTTTGTTTTAATACTTAAATTTTCCTACTTTTTCCTAATGTGAAAAATAAATTTTAGTAACATTAATTGTTACATTTTTTCAACAGTTAAAATCTATATTTAAGCATGACCTCCATTAAGAGACCACCCCTCGAAGCGACCCATTTTTAATGGAACGGAACGTGGTCGGTTTAGGGAGGTTTTACTGTATTTCGTTTTATCTTCTGAAAATAAATTTGTTTTTAATGAGATAAATAATTTTCCCTCTGTTGTTTTTTCCGAAATGGCGAATGTTACTGAGCAAAGAACATGCGTTAAATTTTGTGTTGCAATGAAATTTTGTGCGCCCCTGTACATGAACGATTATGAACACTCTATTCTACAGTAAGCATCTTGTAGCGCACCTCAATGATATATATCAATCTCAATATGTTTGAAATAGTGTAATGTCAATAAAATGCACCGCAAACGATTTTTCTTCTTAGACCGTAATGTAAAGGCATTCTTTTGAGTGTCCCTGTAAACGAACTATAAATGTACTGCATTTTCAATACCGAACATGTCACAGTAAACCTCAATAACATATATCAATAACATATATGAAATGTTGGATGTTATAAAGTACTGCACTGAAAAAAAATTCTGCCCACTGCCATCCATAAAATAAATTGTGGCTCAAGAAAAAATAGTTCCATGTCATCCTTATAAATTCTAGTTCCCTTTGCTTTATCTCGATTAAAATTCAAGGGTGTTTTCCTATATTTATCGTGGTCAAACTTATTTAAAAATCTCTGCAAATAAATGCGAACACAAGAAGTGAGTTTTAGTAAGTATAATTCTAGTTTATGAATTAATTCTAGAAATCAAGTGATAATTTCTCGCAATTCAAACGATTCATAATATAATGTATCGTTTCAGCACCTAGGAAACTATAGACTAGAAATTCTCGATCGTGTTGTCTATTCAGTTTATTTGTTTACCTTACTCGCATAGCTCGGAAATCTATATTTCTAGTTTAGGGATTTAGAAAATGATTACCTATTAGTTCTAGATAAAAGCGGTATATTTTTTTCTTTCACTGCGATATTTTGTTTAATTCTTAAAAATTTGGTGCAACTTAATTTAAAATTTTCGTGGTCCACCTGAGATTATTATTGCTATGTGTGTCCCGATTTACATTGGATTTTCCCGATTTCTAACGCTTCCGACCTGTCCTGCGGAACCAGTGTGGGAAGACGCCAAAAGTCCCAATTTTTCATGTACAAATTCTTTTCAATTTCTTTTTAGTACAGTAGAACCTCTTTTATCCGAAACTCTCGGTTAACCAAAATCCCTTTTTAAAGCTTTTTCTTTTAACTATCATATTCCTTGTGTGCAAGCGGTCCTCTCCGAGCTACGAGTACATATAATTATTTTCGATCCCCTTTCTTAAAGTTCCTTTGAATTTAACTTGAGCTCCCGTAAACTGCGGAGTGGAACGAAGAAAACGAACAAATTAGCAATTCTGAAGCTTTTGAATGTTTTGCAAAAGATTTGGCAGGGCTGGAGCAGCAGAAAGACTGCGATACTGGTGAATTAATAATACAGGGTCATTCATAATTCCCTCCGAGGTTTCGAAACGTTATAGTAAAAAACGAAGACGAATATGAAAAAAAGAAACATATGAAATTATTCCGAAACTATTCAAGTTTTAATTTAATTAGTTTCCGGTAGATGGCAGTAACATCTGTATTGAAGTCAGTTGTAGTAAAGAAAAATGGCGTTTACAGGCGAAGAGAAAGCTTTTTGTGTGTTGGAGTTTGCAAAATCTGAATCAGTGGTGTCAGTTCAACGGGCCTTTCGTAATAAATATCGAAAACAGGGACCAACTGCCAAAACAATTCATGTGTGGTACCGGAAATTTAAAGAAACGGGATGCCTATGTGACAGGAAACGAAGTGGTCGGCCTGGTCCATCTGCGGATCGTGTACGGGAAACGTTTTTAAGGAGCCCGACGAAATCAACCGTTAGCGGAAGCCGAGAATTGGGGATCTCTCAACCAACAGTGTGGCGAATTCTGCGAAAACGTCTTTGTTTGAAGCCGTACAGATTGGGACCGGTGCAAGCGTTGACTCCAGCAGACTGCATTTCTCGTTTCACGTTTTGCATTGATGTCCATGAACGTGAAACACTAATGTCGAAATTGATTTTTAGTGATGAAAGCACATTTCACATGTGTGGCACTGTCAACCGCCACAACGTACGCATTTGGGGCACTGGAAATCCCCATTCTGTAGTGGAACACTATCGGGATTCCCCAAAAGTTAACGTGTTTTGCGCTATGTCCTCCTCACGTGTTTATGGGCCATTCTTTTTTACAGAGAAGACCATTACCGATGTAGTGTACCTGGATATGTTGCAGCTGTGGCTAATGCCGCAGTTAGAGGAACATGAGGATGATTTCGTATTTCAACAAGACGGTGCTCCTCCCCATTTTTTGTGTGATGTGCGTGAATACCTGAACTCACACTTACCTCATCGATGGATTGGACGAGCTTCTGAAGATGACGTACCTCTTCTAAAGTGGCCTCCACGGTCACCGGATTTAACACCGTGTGACTTTTTCTTGTGGGGGTATGTGAAAGACCAGGTTTTTGTACAACCTATGCCACGTGATTTAGCTGACCTGCGTGAAAGGATAACACGTGCTATCAATAACACAGACAGTACCATGTTGAGTAGAGTATGGCAGGAACTGGAATATCGCATTGATGCATGCCGTGTGACCAAGGGTTCACACATAGAACACCTGTAATGTATGTAAGTAAAACTTGAATAGTTTCGGAATAATTTCATATGTTTCTTTTTTTCATATTCGTCTTCGTTTTTTTACTATAACGTTTCGAAACCCCGGAGGGAATTATGAATGACCCGTATTAGAAAACTCTGTGATAGAGCTTCAAAGCAAAGGCAATCGTAACTGCGACAAACGAAACATTTTTTCAAACTCTTTTGAAATATGTAAAAAGTACTTATCTGCAAAATTAAAATAAAGGTAATTTATTCTCGTTTCTATTTTGCTACTGTTTTATTTTTATTAAGCACTTGTTATCATAATAAGAAATATTGCATATATTTCTACTTAACTTTTTCCGGCGCGGAGTAATTCTGATTGTAAAAGGATGAAATGATGGACTCACTCCAGAATTTACAAACACATTTATTAGAAAATAAAAATTTGTTTATTTTCCAGTACTTTATAAACGGAAAATTTTAATTACATTTTCTTGGTGCCGTTTGTCAGTTTTGGAATTAAAACTAGGTTTCCTTTTGGGGGGATACCGCCCGCTAAAGGGTTAATCTTAAAATTGAAGCATTCTCGACTATCCGAAAATTTCGATTTTCCGAAAGACGGTCGGTCCCAATTACTTCGGATAATCGAGGCTCTACTCTATTATGCTATTCGTAAGTCTGCATCAAGTGAACTTTATACAGTAAACCTGTTAAAACACAATCTGTCTGAAGCGGAAAATGTTTACGGTCTCGGCGAAAGGAACCTACTTGCTCAAACGAAAACCTGTCTAAAACGGAAAATTTTACTGGCCATTCTGTTTTTACGGTCTTAATGTACTTAGTTCAGTAAATCCTGTAAAAACGGAACCTGTCTATAACAAATCTCGCCATATTCTTATAACAATCATGCCCCCTAAGGTAAGAATATCATGCAATGATATGATACGTCAATACTTAACAACACACTTCATGCACTTTTCAATCGTATACCTCTGCAGTAAGGAATTTTGTTCCGGTCACTAACGATTCCGCTTTCACAGATTTTACTCCCCAAGATTATTGTGTTTATTTAGAACAGTGAAACCTACTAAGATGGAAATCTCAAATGACCAGAGAAAAAAATGGTGTGTTCACAAAGTTTCACGACTGGTCTGACAATACAAAATTTATTAAACATTTTTGTACAGCGAACTGAAATTCTTTGAAATATGAACCTAGAGCATCAACACACCGCTGCCAGCGTTTTTTCCATTATTCATAGGCTCCCTGGAAGTCTTCGCGCGCAAAGCTGTTAAGGGACCTCGTCGAAGCTGGAATCGTGGATCGCTGGAAATGTGTCAAATTGCTTCCCTTTCAGGTCTTTTTTTTATCCGGAGGGACAAAAAAAAGTCATTGGGAGCGAGGTCGGGGCTGTAGGGGGCCTTGTGGCAGGATTGCCACGTTAAACTTAGCCAAAACTTTGGCGGCTGCGAGCGACGTGTGAGAGGGTCCATTGTCGTGATACAATCCAATCGTATCTGATGTCTGCGCCGACGCGCCGGGTCAGGTCAGTTTTACGCTGGAATGCACTACCATTTGAAAGATCGAGTCCGGCGCTTCCGCCCAGACATCAGAAATGATTGGATTGTATACCACGACAATGAGCCCTCTCAGACGTCGCTTGCCGCCGCCGAAGCTTTGGCTAAGTTTAACGTGGCAATACTGCCGCAAGCCCCCCCCCTACAGCCCAGACCTTGCTCCCAGCGACTATTTTTGTTCCCTGGTTCAAGAAAGACATGAAAGGGAAACGATTCGACACGATTCAAGCGATCCAGGCAGCTTCGACGAGGTCCCTCAACAGGCTTGCGGCCGGAGGCTTCCAAGGAGCCTATGAATAATGGAAAAAAACGCTGATAGCGGTGTGTTGATGCCCAAGGGTCATATTCCGAAGAATTTTAGTTCGCTGTACAAAAATGTTTACTAAATTTTGTATTCTCAGACCAGTCTTGAAACTTTGTGAACACACCATGTACTCCGGTTTGGATAGTCGTTAGTCCGTCGATAGTTTCGTCTTAGCAGGTATGGTACTCTTTCCATTGGGAATATGGAGATTTTATATTTCAGACAGGATTTCGCTATAGAAAGTTTCCGTTTTCTTTTGGATTTATTGTATTTTTAATGTCCCGATATAGCCGGCCATTGTCCCGTTTTTTTGTGACAGTGGACCTGGCAACACTACCTGAGATCGTCTCACACGCATATGGCTTTGTATAGCGACACAGCGCTTGAGAACCATGCATTAGAATAGTCTCGGGATTCTATTTTATGTTGTTAATTAGGTGCGTTTGTAATTATATAAGTACGTAGCACTTTATAGTCGCCGTCTGTCCGCATATAACAGCGCAAAAACTATCCAACCGAATGGTTTGAAAATTAATATACAGAATCGTTGCAGAATTGTGTTGAGTGATTTGAAATTTTATGAAAATCGAATCAAAACTTAAAAAGATATTAATAAAAGTTTTCTTCCTTCTATTATATCATACGCTATTAATTCAACGATATCCCATGATAAGTAATGGTTCTAGGTTGCCATGGTGATGAGGATGACGTCCTATTTAAGATGGTGTCCTATTATTTCCGTACTACTGAATTTAATGTATAGAATCGTAATGAATTCTGTATTCATGCATTTCTGCATAAGAGTGCAGCAGGTATTACACCAAGATCTGAATATTTACAAAACTAGTGTACAGTACATTTGCCCGTTTGGCGTACAATTTCCGACTTGTTTTATTTCGTTTGATTTTCGCCCACACACACATTCAAGCATTCATTCTTAAATTCACGCTATTACAAGCTTTCTTCAGATGTTTACAGATCCGATCATGTAGTTTCAGTTCTCAAAGTGAAACTAAACGTTGCACGTTATCCACTAAACTCTGATAGCTTTTTATCACGATTGAAATAACTCATAAAACGGTAGCTTTGCAACCACAACCACTCTCAGCTTATCTGCTTAAGCCCTCTCGAAAAACAGTTTATTTCGGGAAAATATTCCCATGATTTAAGATAAAGTTATCGCCCTATCTTGCCGGTTTATCCAATGGATAGTAAGTGATACAGTAATGTTAAACGGAAATTTTACATTGATTTTGCTTCCTGTATTGATTTTTCTTTTCTTTTTTTCCTGTCTGTCTTTCTTCGCCTTTTTTCTTGTTTTGTACTTAAGAAAAATGGGCAACATAAAATAAATTTAAAAAATATCAATTTTATTTTAGTTCATTTTTTATTATTATTAAAAAAATGTTTAAAAAGTTAAGTTACTGTAAAAAACATGTAATAATACGTGAGAAAAGAATATAACACTTTTACACCTACTAAAAAGGGAACTTGTCTATAACGCATTTTTTTTTTTTTTTTTTTTTTTTTTTTTGCCTATGCGATTCCCTATTAAAAGATTTTATTGTAAAGCTTTTTTCAGACTTTTAAGTCTTCGCAATACATGGAATATAGACTAACGATTTTAATGATAACTGAAATATTTGCTTGCAAATTCCTTAAAAAAATAAATATCGCAGCCTTGGACGCTTTTTAAAAAATGAAGATTACAAACATGAATAAAAAAGCTAAAACAAGTATTTTTGGTAAGGATTCCTCGTACGAGAAAATTTTACATTTTTACTGTACATTTACTGTAGATTTTTTGTGGGTTAATCACTAATTGCTCTGCCAAACCAGATGATTTCTTACAACATTTTGGGAAAATAAGGAAGAAACCTTTATTTAAATAATTTTTGTGTTGGTAACAGCTTGTTTGAAACTATACTCTTAAAACTATACTCTGATATCCCCTAGAAGTGGAGGATGGTGAAGATATATTCCGTGTCTTGAAACTGCATCTCTTCTACCACACACACATACATTGTACAGCCGGGGATTGAAAGAGCTATCCCATGCCTCTTCGTCGAAAACACTGATAATGAGTATCATTTGTTGAAAACTTCAGAGAAACAAATTTACGTTATCTCATGCAAGTGATGATTTCTTGTGTGTAGACCATCCTAATTTTCTTCCTAATGATTTGTTGAGTTTCTTTTTTTTTTCCTTCGTATTTTTCTTTGGAAAATTACCTCAAGCTAAGTCACATTTCTAGGAACTAGAAAATAGATTATTGAAACTTCTATCCTTTAATAAGGGATTTTAAGCCTCAATTGTATATGTATGTAACAAAGGTAAAAAAAAAATATTTTTTTGTTGCGAATGGTTACTCCAATGTTATTTTTACAAGCTAAAGTTATTTCAAAATCGTATTTATCGGCAATATAGTCCAGCGTCCCCTTTTGGCAACCAATTTTAGCGTAGATGATTTTGGTATATATATGATACAGATAACGAAACTGTCTGTCAGTGGTTGTTGTTGCTATGGCAAGATCACACACTGCTTTTTAGGTGCGTTCGTTATTATATAAATACCTAGCACCTCTAGTCGCCATCTGGTCCGTCCGTCTGTCTTTTCGCATAGAACAGTGCAAAAACTACCCAACCGAATGGTTTGAAATTTAATATATAGAATCTTTGCAGAATTCTGTCGCGTCATTTCAAATTTTATCAAAATCGAATCAAAACTTAACAAGATAGTAATAAAAGTTTTCTTCATTCTATTAAATCCTATCACACGTAATTAATTCGATGATACCCCATGATAGTAATGATTCTATAGGTTGCCATGGTGATTATTCAATTAAATCCTATCATACATAATTAATCCAGTGATATCCCATGACAGGTTATGATTCTAGTTTGCCATGGTGATGACGTCCTATTTAAGATGGAGTCCTATTATTTTCGTATTACTGATTTTAATCTATATAGAATCGCAATAAATTTTGTATTCATGTCTTTTTGCATAAGAGTTCAACAGCTATTGCACCAAGATCTGATTATTTATGAAACTAGTCGTCGTACGAACGCACGTCATTGGCCACGTTTGACGTACAATTTCCAACTTGTTTTACTTTTCGACCAAAATGATTTTAACTCTTTGACTGCTAATTTATTTTCCATGTTAAATTCACGCAAGTGACTGAGCATGTCTATTTATCTTGGTATTCACCCTCGCAAGTGTTCGCATAATCTAGGTCAGGCTTTCCTAAAATATTAAACTGGCGCACCACTAAAACGGAATTAGCACTTTCGATGGACCAATATGTAATGGAACAAAGGTAATGTTAATACTCTATATTGCCAAAGATGACCGGTCATACTTGCGATCTTAGACGTTTTCTTAAATATCTAGAAAAATACATGAGGAATTATCCTGAAACTCCAGTTGTATAAACTCCAGGTCATATATTTCCGTGGAGATTTTTTTCCCGAAACCCCATAGGGGACCGCCAACAAATTGAAAAAGAACGAATATCTTCTGGATAACCCTGCAAAAAGTAACGTAGCAAAAGCATTCAAACTATGGATTATGATTAAGTGCCTTTATTGTAATAAACTGTGTTCTTTTTTATGAGAATAGCATGTATACTCGTAGAGAAATTAAAGTTTTTATGAAAAGAGTCCTAAATTTTGCCAAGTTTTTTGCTTATAATTTGTAGAGTTCTGAATATAAAAAAAAAAGTTCTTTTCAGAAAATATGACGAACAATATTGTGCACGATACCCTGCAATCAGAATGAAAAAATAATAAAAATTGTATGAAAAATGAGCAGGTTTACTAAATAATGATTCACTGCGCATGCCCGAATGTAAGCAAAATTTAATTTGCATAATGTGTTAACTAAATATATAAAGCAACCTCTGTAAAAGTCTCAAAAACATAGTTTGAAAAGTCTGAAAATTATCGTTGGCAGAATAAGCCCCAAATCTGTTATTCCCAAAAGGATGCAAAAAGATGAGGGTCTGTATCTAAATACAGTAGTACGTGCAATATTGTGTATGCTACATTGGCACTAATCAATAAATATATGGATACAGCCCCTCATCTTTTTGCTTCATTTTGAAAACAACGGATTTTGGGCTTATTCTATCAACTATAATTTTCAGAATTTTCAAGCTATGTTTTTGAGACTTTTACAAAAGTTGCTCTATACATTTAGATAACACATTACGCACATTATATTTTGATTGCCTTCGGGCATGCACAGTGAACCGTTATTTAGTAATCCTGCTCATTTTTCATACAATTTTTACTATATTTTAATTCTGATTGCAGGGTATTGTGTACAATGTTGTTTGTCATATTTTCTGAAAATAACTTTTTTTACATTAACATTTTTATATTAAGAACTCTGTAAGTTATTAGCAAAAAACTTGTCCAAATTTGATACTTTTTGTATGAAAACTTGAATTTCTTTTCGAGTATACATGCTATTCTCATAAAAATGAACACAAATTATTACAATAAGTCACTTAATTATAATAAACTACAGTTTGAACGCTTTTGCTACATTAGTTTTGACAGGGTTATCCAAAAAATATTCGTTCTTATTCAATTTGTTGGCGGTCCCCTATGGGGTTTCGGAAAAAAAATCTTCACGGAAATATATGACCTGTACTATTCTGTTTACATACATGGAGTTTCAGGATAATTCCTCATGTAGTTTTCTAGATATTTAAGAAAATGTCTAAAATCGCAAGTGACCGGTCATTTTTGGCCATATAGTGTATTTAAAATTTCGTGATTATATTAAATTGGTACTTCCATTACTCTCTTTTGTTAACGTGAGTAAAATCATGGTTATACATTAATAACATGAGTAAGTTATCGTTCATAGCCGCCGGAAACAGCGACGGTGCAACCATCGGGCAAACGGGGCGGCTGCCCGCTCAGGGTCCCGCGCCAGTTTAAGTATTGTTAGGGGCTCCGAGTGTCTCTATATCAGCCATACTCAAACTTTTTTTCTCGCGGACCGCAAACATACGTTTTCGACTTCAGGCGGACCGAAAATATAAGTTTCCAACTTTAGGCGGGCTGCAACACACTTATAAAAGAGTTAAAAAACAGTAATTGAAATAACACGAGTAAGTATAACAGTACAATATACCAAAGTTAATATTATCACTAGGATTGAACGCTTCTCGCGGAAGAAATATTACCCAAAACATTAACGCCTCTCTTTCCAAATAATAAACTTTGTAGTAGATTTCTATTGCAAATGCTGTAGAAATATACCGCGAAGTTTTCTGGTTGACAATAGTGTTGCAAAATGTTTTTGGTGCCAATTTTTTCCGCGGCAAAAGTTCAAGCCTAAAAAGTAATATTAGCATATTAGCTATATAATAGGTATGAAACGTAATATTAGAACAATGTAAGAATCTCCAAGAAGATGTTCTCTAATAAATCCATGTTTTGCTCAATAATAATAATAATAAAAAAAAATTGTAGAAATATATAATGCAAACATAATTTGGAATGATGTTTGATTATTGTTAGATACTAAGAAATGTTAGGACAAATAGGACTACATGAAAAAAAGAACTTTTGACTAAGGAAACGCAGGGCTCGTTCGGGTATCGTTATTTTCAAGACGAAATATCAGTATTTTTTATAGAAAAATAAATCTAATTTAAACGCGCGAAATTGCGCCTTATTTAAGGAGAGATTTTCTGTAAGAAAATAGTAATACCGAAGAATTTCTTAGTCTGGAAATTCAAAGACCCGTACGAACCCTGAAACGGCTTTTAACACAATTTTAATTTAATTATAAATAACAGGACAGATTTTATCATCCCATGAAAATGTATAAAACAACGCTGAAGATCTTAAATACTTTTTCATCTGCATCTCAATTAATTGTATAAATAGGGATTAATGATTATGTATCTCGGGTCGCACATAAAACGTCGCCGGGCCGCAGGCTGAGTATGGCTGCTCTATACAATTTGAAATAACGTTACCCTGTGTAAAATAGTGATATTGTTGCTCTTAATTTGTCTTTAATTTTTTTTTTTTTTTTTTTTTTTTTTTTGCGAAAAAAAAAGTTTAACTTTATTTCTTTCTGCCAAAGTTGATATAATGGTCGGAGAATGTACAGATGTGGGGATTCTGAAAGTAACCGTAAACGAAAAAAAAAAAAAAAATTAAATATCCTAAAGGATAGAACATTTTCAGAAATTAAAAATGATTATGCACCTTACGTGTGAAAGAATTTGCATGTTTTTTTTTTCATATATTTTATTCTTTATAAAGTTTTATGATAAAAGTGTCTTCTTTTTATTAGTTCATTTGAATGCTAAAGTGATCCATAAGTGATATCTTTAAAACATTTTTGAAGACTAGAAAAAAGGAATTCTGCTTTTTCAGAATTTGGTGTCGCCCCCGATGAAAAAAAAAATATATATGTATATAAATATAGATAATACGAAACATATTTTAGTTTTAAGACGTAAAACAGGCGCTTTTATCTTATATAAAATGACATCATTCGAATCCTCTGAAGAATTCCTCATTTACGATCCAGTCTTAAACAAACTTCTACAGTAAAGTATTCATATGACATCACTATCGCTGAATAATACACACACACACACACACACACACACACAAAAAAAAAAAAAAAAAAAAAAAAAAAAAAAAAAAACAGATGTTACTTAAGAAATTCGGGAAAAAAAATCGGCTATCTAATGATTCATATGCCTTCATTTGTTTGTAATATAGATAATTAAATTAAATATAGTTTATATATAGCTCCATGTTTTATCAGAAATCATTCATTTATATTTTTTCAAAATAACGCGTATTTTAATTGCAATTTTTTTTCAGTAATTATGGGGAAAATGGCAACAAAAATAAATAATTACTATTTTCCAACTATTTTTTCTTTACTTTCTACAAAAATGGAGCACTTGAGTTTCCAAAATTAAAATAATGGCGCTAAAAGCTACAAAAAAATTAATATCTCAAAAATAAATGAAGATGCAGTTTTCACACAAATTGCATTAAAAAGTACTTTTTTTCCCAGTACAACGGTATAAAAATTCAAAATGCGCGATGCTTAGAATTTTAAAAAATTGCAGCAGATTATTTAACAGTACAATGATGCATCTGCTTTTACGGTTGGTTTATACAACGGAACGCTATTTTTTGAGACGACACTTCAATTGCTGGGAGAAAGAAATAGCATATCGGGTAGGGGTCTGCACGGGCCGAAATTTCCGGGCCCGGCCCGTACAAAAATCAGTGAAAACAGGCCCGGCCCGACTCAATTTCCACAAAAAATTTCGTCTTTTGTCCACATACAATTAAGATTCTTTTAATGAATACTACATAGTATATATTTATGGGGATATTTTACAGTATATTTTAGATTACTATGTGTTCGCAAAACAGAAAACACACGATAGTAAACATTAACGATTACTTGCAATGTTTTAGTCATTGTCTCTGCAGATATTTCAAAATTCAAATAAGGATTCATTAAAAAATTAATGTAGTTTAGAATAAAGGGTTAAAAACATGATAACTTTTGAAGCTGTATAATAAAAAGTAGATTTGTGAAACCATTTCTCTTACTTTTTAAGGCTTTTCTCAAATCCAAAGGAGGTACAGTCGAAAAAAAAAAAAGTAAACACCCCCTACTAACTCCTCAACAAATTATCGTAAACGAAAGTTACTGGTACCGAACGATTGAAAATAAAGCCTACTTTTAAATGATGTACATAAAATTTGCTTAGGGGGCCATCTACATATTAAAACGAATCCAAACTTCATTTTTTTCAATGGCAATACCCAATTTTAACGAGATATTTCAAAATTTCGGTTCAAACTATGCCTAGACACCAAATTTCAAGTCATTTGAATGATAAGTTTTTGAATTATAAACATTCAAAATTTAGTGCTTCTAATGTTTAAATTACATTTTCATATTTTTATTTATGTATCTCCTGAAATTATGCTCCTAATGTGCTAAATTTTTGTGTAGCAATAATACTAATATACCCAAACATAAATACGCTGAATTTGCATAATTTTTATAATTTTATGATACATGAATTATGAAATTAATATTCGAAAAAAATATGAATTGCAACCTACAATTTTTTTGGTGGATTTAGATTTATTAAGTCCTGCTTTATGGAAATCCAAAATTTCACATTTTTCTTCCAAGTAATTTTCAAATTATGCTTAAAAAACGGCAAAATGATGGTTTAAGGGTCCGTCTGTGATAGAAGTGAGTAGATATTTTGAAATTTCTTCTGCTGTCCTGTAATCTAACCGACTTCATTCACTGCTTGAGTGGTGTTTAAGGTGCCTTGATCAAGAAGGGGGGACTCTCTCGGTTAACAATCGAGTGCGGAACTTCAATTTGGATACAGCCCTTAAAATACGCTCATTTTAAAATAATTAATTTCTCGGAAACTTATGGTACGAATTGCATAAAAATTTGTTTTTAGGCTAATTGAAGGGTGTAGAGTTCATCTATGCTGTTAGAACTGTGTGCTGCTATTGAAAAAAAAACAAATTTATGGTTCGTTTTAATATGTAGATGGCCCCCTAAACAAATTTTATGTACATCATTTAAAAATAGACTTTATTTCCAATCGTTCGGTACCAGTAACTTTCTTCTAGGATAATTTGTTGAGGAGTTAGTAGGGGGTGTTTACTTTTTTTTTTTCGACGACTGTACATTTCGACACATTTATGAATTCATTTCTTTTCGGAAACACGTAAGATAGGCAGGTATTCTTATTCATAAACTATGTAAATGCCGTTTTTTCCCTTAAATAAAAGTAATATATCTTTCAGAAAATACTGTCAAAGTTTTGGATTGAATTTCCGGAAGCGATAGCACAGGAAAGGAGTAAAACGTACAGTCACGTGACAAGAATGTCTGTTATCTCTGTAAGTAATTTATCAAAAATGGAAAAAGCTATTTGATTCCAAATGCCTTCAATAGTCTGGCCTGTCAATTTTTTGCCTTTATAGTTAAAAATTCGGAATGTCAGAAAATGTGTCTGAAAGTTTCGCATTGTTGAGCAGTGAATATGAGAACCGCCTTAAGGTAATATTTCCAAAGATACTGTTAACAGAAGTTCATTATCGCTATTAATATTACAAAGCATAATGCCTGCCCTATACATCCTGAGAACGATTACGACATGTTCCGTCCGAGCACGAGTCTGCTGAAAAAATTAAACCCGCGATCAGACCTCATGTTAGAGATCTGCACGGGCCGACCCGTGGCCCGAAGCCCAAGCCCGGGCCATACTTTTTTCTGAAGACTCGGGCCGGGCCGGGCTCGGGCCTTACTTTTTTCCTGATGGTTCGGGCCGGGCCGGGCCTAACTTATTTTTCTGCACGGAGCCGGTACTGGTTTCATTCCTAATCTTCACGGCCAAAAATTTCCATTCCTAGTTTTGAACCAGCCCGTATGAAAATCATTGTCTCGGCGTGACCTAGTCCGTTCAAAGGTCCGTAAAATTAGGCTTGGCACAATTAAAAAAAAAAAAAAATGCATACATTTTTAAATCGCCATTATTCTACAACTAAGCATTCAAATTCATCCTTTTTAAGGAATAGTAAATTTCTACGCTTATTAAAATATAGTTAAATTAAAATATAGTAAAACGTGTGAAAAAGAACCTGCCTATGACGGAATCTTGTTTTAAACTGAAAAACATGTTGATCCATGCCAGATTAATATACTACTATACGTAAGAAAAGAATATATAATACATTTACACTTGCTAAGAAAGAGAACTTGTCTATAACGCATTTTTTTTTTCTTTTCTATGCAATTCCATCTTAGATTTTACTGTACAGCATTTTCAGATTTTTAATACTTCAATACATGGAATATGGATTAACAATATTGATGATAACTGAAACATTTACATACAAGAAATAGAGATTCATTAAAAAAATAACTATCGCACCCTGTGGCACTTCTATAAAAATGAAGATTATACACATGAAAAGAAAAGTTAAGATAAATATTTTTGGCCTGAACTCCTCGTTCGAGACAAATTTTTAACCAAATCGACGTAAAAATCAATGTTTTATAAAAATTCACTCGTGCCGAGATTTTAACTTTTTTTCGGGCCGGGCCGGGCCGGGCCAATAAATTTTATTTACGGGCCGGGCCGGACTCGGGCAGAACTTTTAACTTTTCTACCGGGCCGGGCCAATATTTTTTTTGTACGGGCCGGGAAAATTTTTTTTTCTCTCTGTCGGGCCGGGCCCGGGCCTGGAAATGTCGGCCCGTCACAGACCTCTACCTCATGTAACTGTACGATGCCGATCTCTAAGATGGTACTCTGTACGATCTCTAAGATGGACATGTTACATTTCTGTATTGATGTTGTTAAACTCGCATCGGCACGCGACGCACATTTATACTTCTCAAGAAAGTCATATTCATTAAAAATGGCTCGTATTTTATCTGCTTCGCTTAAATTTTTTTATCGGCCCGGCCCTGCAGGCCCGTTCAATTTTTTTGCCGGCCCGGCCCGTTTATTTTGTCGGTCGGCCCGGTCCGTTGAAAAAATTGTCCTAATTGTGCCGGCCCGGCAGGTTTGAAAATCGCCTTCATTTCGCTGGCCCGGCTGGTGCAGACCTCTAATATCGGGGGCTAAAAATATCAAAAGAGAAAAAAATCTAATGCACGTTTCGTTAGAATACCTGGCAATTCTTATTTTGCCGTTAGCGAAATCGCTCGTTTTCACTATCCTGGGTCTGTCCAGGCTTTTCTCCCAGTCTCCTGTTTCTGTGAAATTGTGAATAGTTTTTTACATTTGTGAAAAGTATAGCTATAATTTTGTGAATTTAAAATGATCCTTATATTCGGGTTCTTCTTTATACATTTTTAAGAAGATATATTTATGCGAAATACATTTTTTCCCTTTATATTTGTAAAAGTGTACAGGTCAGATTTTAGTTTTAAATGATTGAATTTGTGAAAGATTCCAGTTGGAGATGGAAAAGTTTTGTGAAAGGCCTATTTTTAACTCAACGAATTTTGTGAAGAGTCCTGTTTTAAGGTGAAAAGTTTTGTTTTGAGATGAAAAATTTTGTGAAGGGTTCTTTAAAGGACCCAATTTCTTCCTAACCAGATCCCTAACTACATAAAACTACCTGGAGTCTGTTTAAGAAAAAATTGGGTCCTTTAAAGAACCCTTCACAAAATTTTTCATCTCAAAACAGGATCCTTCACAAAACTTTTCACTTTAAAAAAAGACCCTTCAAAAAATACTTTGTCTTAAAAAATCGACCTTTTACAAAAAATTTTCAGCTCTAAACTAAATCTTTCAGAAATTTAACCATTTAAAAGTATAATCTGACCTGTCACTTTTACATATATAAAGAAAATATATGTATTTTACGTATACTATATCTTCTTTAAAATATATAAAAAAGAACCTGGTTTAACTATCATTTCAAATTCACAAAATTAGGACTAGATTTTTCACAAATGTAAAAAAGCTGATCACAATTTCACAAAAACAGGACCTTGAGAGAAAAGTCTTGACTGACCCCTGACTACCTATTATAGTTATTCTAGAAACTTCTTGCATTCATTACAGAGTTACACAGAAGACTTCAAAATGAATTTAGTGCTTGTCATTTTTCAAATGCAGAAGCTGAGTTCATTTCTCTTTATTGTTTTAACTCGCTTTAACGATGGGGATGAGGTCACTCTCGATTCGTCATCTATCATTCATTCATCCCCATGTCTGCTAGATAAAAATAATGTATTTATTCGTAAACATCTTGCTTGCTACATACAAATTTACGACAATGGAAACAGATCATAGTGAATCTTTAGCAGCCTAGCAGCCATGTGGCAAACTAAAGTTTCTAGGGAAATCTGTAAACAATGAAATAATATGAACATTTCAAAAATAGCTATATTTTTTCTAGTATGAAAATGAAGAGATGCTCATTGCAGGCAAACACCGTGCTGAATTGTGCTGTTTCAAAATCATGTAAATGTAAGCGTCCGCAATATTACTCAAATTCCAATATTGGCTATAAATTAACTGGAGTTTAAAAAGTATAGAAGCTGGTCTTTTCCACTAGAAGTTCAGCAAAAAAGCAATCACAGTTTCAAGATGGATTAATTAACAGCTCTCTTCATCGTATAATAAGTAGCTGAGAGTAGGGTAAAGTGCCCATACTTCGTCCTCTTTCCTAATTTCGTCCCCCTTAACTTCTCCCCTTCTGCGAAAGTGGCGCCACTTATGACGCAAGGCACAGGGGACGGAAGGTAAAAAAGGCCAGTATTGAAAATTTCGTACGCCAAGACGCATACATAAATTAAAAACGCCGAATTTCCTATTTTTAGAAGACCTGAGTTCTTATTGCGTCGTTTGTAGGACGTTATTTACAGTACTATAAGTATTTATTTCTTATTCATTGCATGTATTTTACGTAGGTAAGATGCTGACAGTAGCATACAGTGAGTTTTAGGACGCTCAGTTCGTCTTACGGGAACTGAAGCTCTGCCATATTGGAAAGTAGCGTGGTCTCAATTTCGTCCCCCTTGCAGTTCTTATTTTCGTCCCGGGGACGAAATTAGGAATGCTTTTTCATGACAAATTTTTCCTCATGTTTGAACTTTGAATGGCTAATGTTTCGTTACATTATTCTTTCACTGATAATTAGTACATTTCTTTGTGCCTTACTTTAATGTAAATTAAATTACTTACTCATTTAGAAATAAATTTTGATTTAGTTATAAGTTA
The DNA here is from genome assembly GCA_963932465.1 of Maratus speciosus. Classification (NCBI taxonomy): domain Eukaryota; kingdom Metazoa; phylum Arthropoda; class Arachnida; order Araneae; family Salticidae; genus Maratus; species Maratus speciosus. The sequence goes on from OZ010786.1 coordinate 629,410,455, forward strand.
AACCTCGGCATATTGGATTTTTTGGGGGGACGAAATTTGGACCATTTTTTTTTCTTTTGCATTTTTTAGATACTTTTGAAAAAAACAATTTTTCGCATTGTTAAAATTTTTTTGTACGATACTAGGGGGCTCTGCCCCCTACGAGCTACGATCGTCAACCCCCGTTCAGACAGCCCCGCAACAGTTTAACTTAATACAATTTTCTAAATTTTGTAAAAAATATCTCTCGAAATGCTGAAAATTTGAATTTAAAATAGAAATAAAACCTCAAAAAATGAATCAAATTAAAATACTAAATGCAGTCCGCACACTGGGAAATTCTGACGCATAAAATGATCTAAAAATGATTAAATTCCGATGTACAGTTTTTGCTCCTATAAAACTTTTTTAATGGAACGATTTTGTCCAACTTTAGCATTAAATATCTCTTAAAATAATTCTTCGATTTGAAAACTGTCTGCATCAGCGTGTTTATCAAACATTTCTCTATAATACTACCGATTTTCATATTTTTATATGCAACAGTTTTTTTTTTTTATATTAACGAAGAAAGGCCATGATTAGCATTCAAATTGGATGCCGATCTGCCGGGAATATCTACGCAGATTTTCATTGGTCCATTTCCAAATCAAAACTTTTTTTTATATATAGAAGGATTTGCCTATGTTTCTATATGTGTGGGTAGTTAGTCTATGTAAAATCCAAATTTGGTAGGTTTTCACTGAAAATTACATTTACGGCCTAAAAGTGACTGGGGGGGGGGGGGACGAAATATGAGGACTTTACCCTAGCTGTCCCAGCAAGGGTAAAAACTATTTTCCAAGACAAATAAAACGTTGATGTAAATCTGAAGATTGAAAAGGAGTATTAGTGAATGGTCAAGTAAAAAAACTGTCAATTTCTGCTGAAACTAGTTTTTTTTTTTTTTTTTTTTTTTTTTTTTTTTTTTTTTCACAGCTTCCGGACAGGGTCCCGCCTGATTCAGGACATTGAGGACCTTAAACATACTCACTATATTGTAGGCCCCAATACAAAACTTGCCTTGCATAGTCTATCCATTGATTAATAGAGTATCATCAAAAAATCTATGCACATAACCTCAGTTGCAAAAACAGTGCAGCACGGCAGCAGGCGCTGAAGATTATTTACAGACCGTGCAGATTAATCTAACAGCTTAAAAAGAAAAGCTAGACTTAAACTATTGCTAAAATTTACTTTAAGTCTCTAGATTGATTGTATTAATGGTGCATTGTTATTATTTTTTTAAATGCAAGTTTTGCTTATTTTAGAGGTTACTATTATTTCTTATGTGTGACAGTAATGAACTCGGTTCAGCATTGTTGAGATGTAGATAAATTTGGGCTTGCTGCAGATCCACATAGAAAATTCTACTGCTGGAGCACATAACTACAAAATTTTTAGTTGGGCATTTGGGTGCTCCTGAACTAAACCTATGAGGCCCAAAGCCCAGACCTTGCGGGTCTACGCGAAAATCAGGGTGTGTTTCTGAAGAAAATAAATACTTCTATATTAGTCGAATATTGTCTGAGAATTTGCCAAATCCATTCACCCAAAAACTGTGTTTGCAGACGTAATCAAAGCGACCGTTACGTTGAAGTTGAAGTCATCGCAAGTAAAAACGTCAATGTTTCCAAGTTGTAAATAAGTGACACTTTAAAGCTCGACCCTGAGATTCTGTCTATTTTGAGGCACAACAACCTGTTGATTAGGAGTGGTGTACTTCATCATGTTATTCTTGAGCAGCGCTTGTTTTTCAGTCGACAGCATTCGACAAGCACATAACTCAGATCCTAAATGCTGTTTTTACGTCTCTCTCCGCATTCAGTGCAACTCATTTCTCCCTGAATTGCTCCTAAAATTCGAGCGACCGTGTGTTGATTCTGTTGGTTCTACCACTATACGTGTGAAGTACGTGCGTGATTTTCAATTTGTTATTTTCCCTTCATATTGCCTTTACGATATCGAAGTAACAGCCTCAATAATTGAGGTGCAGTGATTACAAATATCTTTCGTAAGTATATTTATTCGCAATTTTAAGGTAAACGTTTATGCTTCTTTAATCTTGATTATATGTAAAGTACTAAAAGCATCAGAATGCAAAAGATGCATGAAAGAAAATCATGCGCCAAGTATACTTATGAAACACTTTCCATCACATTCAGAATAGTGTAACAAAACTTCACCGATTAACCCTTTATCTAGTGACGGTACATTAAAATACCATTAAAATAACTTGTTATAAAATTCATTTAATACATCGATTACAGTTTAGAATGAATTATAGATGCATTACTTTATCTTGTTCCAAAAGCATTATGGGTTGCACAAAACAAAAATATTTTTAAAAGAATGATTTATTTTGCCTTTGCATCTTTTCAGCTTTCTTGGCGTTGTGGGGGGGGGGGGGGGATATTTTTCAATTCGGAAATATTTCTATATTTCTATTGTAAGAATATTATATTTGTACATTTCCTAATTCTACAAAATACAAAGAAAAATATTTAAATAGTTGAGTGAGGTTATAAATACTGCACAAAATCCCTATAAATTCAAATTTAATTAATCCTTCTAAAATTTATTGAATGATTATGTAAATCTTCTAATGTAGTTTCAAAAATTCACGAAAAATGCTTTCGAAGATAAAATTTTCATGAATTCATAATTCAGTACATAAAGGGTTAATTAGGTGAACGTAAGATGATGTCTAAGTCAACAATCTGAAAAACGCATTGCACATTTGAAAATGCAATTTCAGCAATTACGGAAAAATATCTGAATTCTTTTGTGCTGCCTTGTATATGATTTTTAAATGTGTATATAGTATGCTGCTTACATAGTACGCAAATATTTAGTTCAGCATAACACAGTTGAAAATTCCCCTTCCGCAATTTCCGCCAATAAGCGATAATGTACGCGAATTCCCTTGTTACAGCTCTCTACATAATCTACTGCATTTCGTTTTTTGATTTTTATTAAAAAATTTTACTTTTATACTTATTTGATTTTGACATGTGATAACTGCTACTTTCTAAAATAGCAAATTCTTTGAGGAGAGAGCAATTAGCCTCTCCCAAATGACGCGCCCCTGCATCTTGCTATTCCGTCTTAGCAGGTTTCACTGTACTCGGGAAGCATCTTTTTTCGGCGTAGATGCTTAAAATGCGGGGTTAACGACTGGAGCTTGCAGATGAACTTGTCGTGCATCAGTGGTTTCATCTCATCATGAAATATTCATAACCGTAGTTTTAACTGGATGCCTGTTGCTTCTTATCTTTCTCCTTTGCTTCATTAGTACCGAATTCACATCATTTCGGTAGCGGGGGTTACTCGCACTCACCAACCTGCAGTAGAAATAATTTATTGTAACTGTCTGGCCACCTGTAAAGGATGTTCTTTTTATAATATATTCGAGAAACTAATACCACTCGTGAGTGACCTTAAAAATTTTAAATGTGCCTATCAAAATGAATAATACATAAATAAAACAAGAACGAAAAATCATGCGTACAGCATAGATTATAAAACACTTTCAACACATTCTCAATACTATAACAAAACTTAACAGCAAAGTACTTATTAACCCTTTATCTATTGAATTATGAATTCATGAAAATTTTATCTTCTAAAGCATTTTTCGTGAATTGTTTAAACAAAATTAGAAGATTTACATAATTATTTAATAAATTTTAGAAGGATTTTAGAAGTATTGATGGATTTAGAAGGATTAATTAGATTTTAATTTATAGAGATTTTGTGCAATATTTATAACCCTACTCAAATCTTTTATTTTAAATATTTTTCTATAGTATTTTGTAGAATTAGGAAATGCACAAATATAATGTTCTTACAATAGAAATATAGAAATACTTCCGAATTGAAAAATTCCTCCTCCCTCTCCCTCAGCGCTGAAAAACTGAAAAAACGCAAAGACAAAAGAAATCGTCCTTTTAAAAATATTTTTGTTTTGTAAAACCCATAATGCTATTGGAACAAGATAAAGTAATGTATCTATAACTCATTCTTAACAGTATTGCTACTAATCGATGTATTAAATGAATTTTATAACAATTTATTTTAATGGTACTTATAAGTACCGTCAGTAGATAAAGGGTTAATTGCTATAAGTGATAAACGTAAATTTTAAAGCGGCAAAATACCTTTATTTATTTACATTTCGACATGTTTCATTGCATCATATAGGAATGATAAATAAAAAGCTCAAAACTGGGATCAAAGAACATATAGCAGACATCAAATACAGCAGGAAAACTACAACTCTGGCCAGGCTATATAACAGAGAACCATTGAAAATAGATTTTAAAAATAGTAGAACAATTTATCCATCAAGATGTTATTTGCCGTCCATCATCACAGAATCAATAGAGATCTTCTTACACAATGGAAATATTTGCAATGATTCAATCTCCATGGAGGTCCCAAAAATTTGGAAAGAAATGCTATTCAGGATATGAAACAATAATATAAAATAATTCGCGTTCACAAATTTACATTTTTAATATTACAGTTAATTTCATTAGGTTTGTGTCCACATGTTTTTTGTTTTTGTGTTTGTTTACTAGTTTTTCGATTTGAATTTTTGCGAAAATATTTTTATCATTTTATTTTCTTGAGAATGTTGGCGTCTGATGCACTGAAACATGTCGAAATGTAAATAAATAAAGGTATTTTGCCGTTTTAAAATTTATGTTTATCACTTATAGCAATTAATAATTATTATGATGATGTGAAGTGATTTTTATATATAGTTTAAAACTTAACAATTTACTAAGGTGAAGTCTAAATGAACAATATGGAAAAAGCATAACCATAACGTATTTCAAAACCAAATTTCTGCCATTACCATAAATAGTCGAGAAAATATGCGATTTTTTTGTGCAGCCCTGTATATGATCTATTGATGAGTATACTACATAGTATGCTAAATGTTAGTTCAGTTAAACGCATAGCACAGTTGAAAACTCCCATTCAGCAATTTCCGCCAATAAACGGATGTTGTTGAGACTTTTTTTTTTTTTTTTTTCTGTGACCCTATCTATGATCTATAGAATTTATACACACCAAGTAATATTTAAAAAACTTAAAAACGCATACCACAACTGAAAATGCACCTCCAGCAATTACTGTTCGAAGGCCTCAATAGCTCAATTATTGCTCATTTTCTTCTTTAGCTAATTCTTTTGTGTGTCCCTATAAATGAACGATAAGTTTTATGCACACCACATTCTATAGTTGATGTGATTAAAAATCATACCATCAAAAACTAGTCAGATGTACCAATCCCATAACTTTCTTCTATCTCATACATGTTAATACTTCAAAATTCGCTATCATAGTGCCAAAATTAAATGGCAAATTCCGTGCATTAGTTCTTGAGATATGACTATCGCTGAAATCGTCTAAATCCAGCAAAATGCTGCCTAGCAGCGCCACCTATTGGGTGATTTATACCAAATCCTAATCAACAACAATTTATGTCAACGTCTGACTGAATCTGAAGTTTGGAGAAAATCCGTGCATTAGTTTTTGAGATAGAGCTATAGCGAAAATCGTGAAAATTCCTGCATAGCAGCGCCACCTATTGGGTGATTAACACCAAAACCTAATTAACAACAACTTGTGTCAACATACAACTAAATCTGAAGTTAGATGAAAATTCGTGCATTAGTTTTTGAGATAGAGCTATTGAGGCAATCGTGAAAAAGTCAGCACAGAAGCGCCACCTGTTGGGCGATTTACACCAACACATAATCAGTAGCAAGACATGTGAAGGACTAATTGTATCTGAAGTTTGGTGAAAATCCGTGTGTTAGTTCTTAAAATAGAGCTATTGGGGAAATCGTGTAAATCCTGCAAAATTCATCATAACAGCGCCACCTGTTGGGCGATTTACACCAAAACGTAACCAGCATCAATTCATATCAAGGACTAACAAAATCTGAAGTTTGACCAAAATCCGTGCATTGGTTCGTGAGATAGAGCTATTGCGAAAATCGTGAAAAATGCAGCATAGCAGCGCCACCTGTTGAGCGATTTACACCAAAAACTAATCAGCATCAATTTGTAATAGGGACTCACTGAATATAAATGTCTATTAAATTCCGTACATTAGTTCTTGAGATAGAGCGCCCACAAAATTTGTGTCACATACACACAGACAGACAGACAGACTCACAGAGTCACAGACAGACATTTTGTAAAAACATGTTTTTTGGAATCTCTGACCCCTAAAACGTGTAAATCCGTCGAAAACCGGAATTCGAAAATTTTCATGAATCCAATACTTTCTTCTTGTAAAGATAGAAGAAAGTAAAAGGAATATCACCCCTAGATAAAACTAAATGATGGACAAGGACCTCCCACAAAGCGAATTTATGACTGGACAGTGTCGTATTTTCTGGCTGTCTTTTAAGTGTCCATAAGACAGCCAGAAAATCCGACCTCCCAGAAGTAAATTTTAGGACTGGACACTAAACGTTTAGGAATGATGGAAAATTCATTTCTGCATCCAAGATTCCCAGAAGCCAAATACGATCACCAATTGTTATGTATATTAATTAATTCTTTTATAGTTAACTAAATTTGATGCACAAAAGGCATTAGTGAAGTATTAGTCATAGGAGTTTATGAGCGCTAGCAAAATATTTACAAGATATTTAGGTGTGTAAAATTCCCCCATCAATAGTAAAAACCTTGCAGTATACCTTAGTGATGTATATCAATTTCAATACCTTTAAAATACACGGCAAACGATTTTTCTCCATAGACCGTATGTAACGGAATGGCGTTGTAATTGAACTGAAAATTTTACACACTTCGTTTTCAATACCGAACATGCCATAGTAAACACCAATAATATATATCAATTTCATAGCAGTCGGACTCTATTTACGTGAGTTAGATCACGGACAGACGGACGCAGACAAACTGAATTCATAAGCACTTTTCAACTATGTTTGAAAGTACAGTTGTCCCCGTATAAACGAATATTGACGGTTCCAGAAATAATATTCGGTTAAGCGGGTTATTTGATTAAACGGGGAATCAAAACAGTAATATTTATTGCGTAATAAAAAGGCAAAATAACCATCATCTACGGTACATTTAATTAACAGCATAATAAATCGTTAATAGAATAACATAAACTAAAATAAATACAAATGCTAATATAAGTAAATACGTATTAATTTAATGTCAGTACATACATTTATATGGTTTACATCACACTTAATGGAGCTCATTTGAATTTCGTCAAAACTTTGCTACTTCTAATTTACTTTACTTTAAAAAAATCGTTTAAAGTGGTTTGTTTAAGTGGAATTTTAAAGGAGTAAATATTGAGTTATTTTTCGAATGAGTGCAAAATATCACAACTACCATCTCGAGTCTCGAAGTGACGGCGCATTACCATTAAAGTCTGGTTAACAGCAAGAAGTGCTTGTGGGGAAATAATTTGACCTGTCCGTTATACACATGCCAGCCGAAATCATTGCAGGAAGAACTGAAAATTTGTTTTCAGCGTAAAGGAACCGAAAATGACCAAAGGTGAAAGGAAATTCCAGCTGAAATGTGCTTTCCGCGCCTATTTTCAAACATCGGTCACACAGTTGTTATACGATTAAGCGGAGACGTTCGTAAAACGTATGTGGTTTAAGCGGGGAGAAATAACATGGAACCAATAGGAATAAATTCGGTTCCGGAGGATTCTATTCGAATAAGCGGGGTATTCGATTATCCGTGACCCGATTAAGTGGGGAGGAATAAAAATAGCAATAAAACAACGTCATAATTCAATAAATTATAAGTGAAAATACACTTTAAAGACAAGCTTTTATTATAATGTACTCAAAAGGAGAAAAAAATTGTTGATGGATAATTGATTGAAATAAATATTTTTTAAAGAAACAAATTAAATTGCGGATGATTTTTTCATCAGTTTGTTTTAAAAAATAGATATACAATTTTAAATCCAGGTTCCTGGCAAAGACAAAAATCCATCAAAATCCTTCTAAGGCTCGAACCCACATCCATTCACTCCTTACGCGGAACTGAAAGATGACGCATTTACCAACCATGTCACGGTGCAATCGGAGAACATCAGCTTATTTCGGAAGCAACCAGGGTTGGCTTTTTCCCGTCCAAAACTTGTTTTTCCCATCCCACCGGGAAAAACTGGTAAATACCGGGATAAAGTGGTAAATACCGGGAAAAAGTGGTAAATACTGGAAAAAACTTCCAAATGACAATATGTAATATTCTGGTTTTCTGAATCCGATGTGTAAAATGAAAGTTGGAAATACATAATTATTACAAATTTCCTTTAGGTTTAAAATTATCCTGTAAGAAAGGAATACAGTAGAAGATCTGTATAACGAAAACCTAAAAATGCAAGGTTGTGCATTATATGGGTCACATTTCGCACATCATTAAATTTACCTTATAAATAAGGCGAAATATGTCTGAAACATATATGAAAATACATTACAGTATATTTATACTGCATTCCTTGTCCACAGGAGTTTTCCAGATTATGAACTTTTTAATGACATTGATTATTCCATATATTGTTAAATATACTTTAACATGGTCAACTATACCTGGACAAAATCATTCATTATATTACTCATTTTCAAAAATGTCTGTTGTAATGAATACCATTTTTCTTTTCATTAAAGTTCTAAATTAAGGGGATAAAGATGAACTAATGTAACAAATTCATAATAATAATTAACAATAAAGATCTTCTACTGTATAAATAAATAAGAATTATTGCATAAAACATCTTCAGGGATGTCCTGCATCATCAGCATCTTTGGAGAGTTTTTTTTTCTAAATTTTCTTTCGTCCAAAACAAGATTAGAAATAGACTGGGTTTACAAAAAGTCTCTAAATTAGTATTTTGTTATATGATGCTAAAATCCAATGTGGAAGACGAAGAATATGAATACGATTATGATTGATAAAATGTTTGGGAATCTGTGTACTAGTGTGTGAATATTTAAATAAATGCACTCCATTGTCTGTTTTTGTAGATCTTCCTTTTCTTTTCTTTTTTTTACCTTTCAAGCTATTTTTTGGAACCCAATTTTGACATTTTTAAAGGTTGTTTTGAATTTATATTTATGTTTTTAATAATCAGTTTTTTCCATGTGGGAAAAACATAGTATTTCCCAGGACGGTAAATACCGGTTTTTACCATGGTATTTACCGGGTGTGGGAAAAACCTTGCCAACCCTGGAAGCAACCAATGACATTTACGTGATCACATACGTGATGGCATTTGAGTACCCTGGTTAGACAATATTTTACGTACCCTTATATATTGTTTTTGTCCCCTGATGGGTGGCGAAGGCAAATTTCATTTTTTTTTTTTTTTTTTAAACAGAATGTTGTATTGTCGGTGAAAATACGTCACACTGCTAATTAGGTCAATATTAGCACAAAATGTGTGTTAGTTTTTTCTTTTTTTTACTTTTACTGCCCGAGAGAGACTGCTCAGACTAAGAATAAAGTCTGTGGGGCATAGATGTCCCTCCCGGTCCCCTTTCTTGAGGTCTTTAAAAAAAAATTACAAAATTCAGCCAAAGCTAAGCCCGTCGATAAGCGCGACAGAGGGCGGGAGTGGTGTCTGGTGTATACAATATGCAAATAAATGTGGCAATAATAAAACTTGTAAAAGGACAATAAACAGCCTAAAAATGATAAAGATAATATAATACAAAGTTGCGATCCGACATTAAGCTCTGAATAAGGAGGAAAATGAGCCCCTGGTTCAGTGATGGAATAAAATAGAAAGGTCACATAAGAAGTTAAAGATGCTTTTAAGCTTTGAGAGCAAAGACGGGCGCGATAAAATATTGGCTAGCCAACCATCTGGAAGAACAGGAGGACGGCGAATATGCCAGCAAGTTGTGAACCCTTTATCTACTCACAGTACTTATAAGTATCCTTAAAATAACTTGTTATAAAATTCATTTAATACATCGATTTAGTAATACAGTTTAGAATGAGTTATAGATATATTACTTTATCTTGTTCCAAAAGCATTATTGGTTACACAGAACAAAAATATTTTTAAAAGGATGATTTCTTTTGTCTTTGCATCTTCTCAACTTTCCTTGGGGGGGGGGGGGGGGGGATTTTTCAATTCGGAAATATTTCTATATTTCTATTGTAGGAACATTATATTTGTACATTTCCTAATTCTACAAAATACTAAGAAAAATATTCAAAATAAAATATGTGAGTGGGGCTATAAATAGTGCACAAAATCGCTATAAATTCAAATTTAATTAATCCTTCTAAAATTTATTAAATGGTTATGTAAATCTTCTAATGTAGTTTCAAAAATTCACGAAAAATGCTTTAGAAGATAAAATTTTCATGAATTCATAATTCAGTATATAAAGGGTTAAAGGACAATTATAGAAGTAATAAATGAGAGGCAAGGAGCTACATTACCGCACTCACAAAGAGGAGAAAGGGCTCTCTTGAACTTGAAGAGGTATGCCCAAAAGGGACCATCACCGGTAAGGCAAGGCGTAGTGGAGGAAGTGAGCAGGAGAAGATCCCAAGGAAATCATTGGGATCAGATCATAGGTATATTCTACCTTTACCTGAGTAGTCCCAGGATGCTGCCATTGTTTCATAAAATGAGCGCGAAGATGTCTTTTGATGTGTGAGTGCGGTACTGGGAGTGAACAATCAACTGATGATCTAGCAGTTGCCTCCTTTGCCAACAAATCTACCTTTTCATTTCCCAGGATACCCTTATGGGCAAAAAGGTGTCCTAAATGGGTTCTCCATAGAAAATTTCTAATTAGTAATTTAATCATATAAGTTGTGATTTTCCAACCGGGTGAAAAAACAATTAGAATAATTGTGTTAAAATTAATCAAGTATAATTATGTATCCAGCTTTGACTTGGAGTCCCATTGCCTGCGATTTATTCTGTTGAGCTGTCCCAGATAACAGACCAATATGTCAATATCAAAAGGCTGTCTGAGTGAATTGTGCCCGCCAAATTTGCCCAGGATAGCTCGGTTGGCAGGGCATTGGCAGCTTAAGCCAAAGGTCTCTGGTTAAAATACTTGCCTGGCCATTTTTTCGCGCAGTTGAAAAATTGCAACTCATATGATTTATTTACCAATTAGGACAATTGTATTAAAATTAATCAAACATAAATTATTTCTTTGGGCTTTCTTTTCCAACATCCCTATAGTGTCGACAAAGTGCTTTGTGTCTACAAATAAATTTTCCCAGAAATATTTTTCACGAATTGCATTATATGTTTTTAGGACCCCGAAATGGGAAATGTGTTTAGCCGTTAAAACATGTGGCTTATATTTATCTGGGATTACGATTTGTTCTACATCCGTTGTTTTTCTGATTCTCGGAATAAATGCTTTATGCATTAATAAGTTGTCCTTTAAAAAATAGTTTGGATATTTATGGGATATTTGTTGCGGGTTGTCTTTTAAATCAGTAATAATTTTCGATAACTTGATATCTTCATATTGTGCTAATTTAATGTCTAGTACTGTTGGCAAGTTAATTTGAATAGCGTTGACTATGAAATTATTAGATTTAACGGTTTCTGGTGTGTTTTCCGCATTCTCATACATTAAAATGTATGCTTCCTGGTTGAGTACCTCATGAAGCTTCACCCGTTCCACCTTTTCATCGTTCATACGATACCAATTGTTTTTGTCATCCTTAATATAACAAAAATAGTGTCCCTTTTCCACTGAATGTCCCGAATGAACAATTACTGACTTAAGATTGTACCATAATGGTCTCTTACTCTGTTCTTTAATCATATATGGGCGGAAATTGATTTTATTTGGGTAAGAAATAAATTTCGTTAGCTTATGGGTGTTCATGTTCGAGAATTCAAATCTTTTTAGATGTAAAGTAATGATTTCAGGACTTTTGAAAATTGATATGTCCTTCATTGCTTCTGTATTCGTTTTGCAGTTGTAACACCGGTAATTTTCCTTGATAAGTTCTGGTTTTATAAATTCCCTTAGTATATCTTTAATGTTCCCTATATCTTTCGCAATTTCTAGTGAAATATCCATAAATGGGTCAAAAGTGAGGCTTCTTTTATTGCATTTTAAACACTTAACTTGACTTTGGAAGTTTCCTTCAAACAATTGTTTAATGGGATTTATTAGTAAATTGGCTGTGTTATCTTTCTTTCCATTTAAGTGAATTTGATGGCATTGTTCAAGACAGTTTAAGAATCCACGTAAGAATTCGTGCGCGTCGGCCTGTCTGTTCGGTAAAAACTGTTCTCCAATTTTATGCAAGTGTTGATATATTTCCAGTGGTTTTATGGCAAGCTCTGAATGCTTTTTTATGTCATTCAAGTGTCTTTTAAATATGCAACTCATGCAAAACTTTCCTTTTTCACAGTTGAACGTATCACTTAAAAAGTAATTATTTAATGGTTGTAAATGTGATATACTCTGTAAGATAGTATTTATGAAGCAGGAATTACCTAAGTTTTGCAAACCTGCACCAATTTTGAAGTCTTGTAATTGTTTTTTACTACTTAGTTCTTTAATCGCGCCATTCGTAGTTTTGTTTGTAGAATGAAGGTTATTGGTTTCATTAGTATTAGTTTTTAGATTTCGTGTAATTTCATTTTTATCTGTCATTTTTTTATTTTCTGATACTTCTTCGGTTACAGCGGAGTTTAATGTATCATTTGTCGTTTTTGCGAAAAAATCCCGCGAAAAAATGTCTGCAATAAAGTTTTCCTCCGATTTTACTAAATCAAATGTATAATTATAATCTGATAAAAATGCAAAACAACGTGCAATTCTATTGCCTGGTGATTCTAATTTTGACAGTTGGACTAAAGCAGAATTGTCGCATTTTATTGTAAATTGTCTGCCGTAGAGATAATGTTTAAACGTGGCTACGGCTTGAACCACCGCGAGTAGTTCCTTTTCCATTATTGTGTATCTGCGCTGTGTGGGATTTAGTTTCTTTGTAAAAAATGCTATCGGTCGCATAATACCAGTTTCATCGGTTTGTCCTAGCATTCCCCCAAGCGCGTGATCAGATGCATCAGTTGATAAGATAAATGGTTTATTGAAGTCCGGATGTATAAGAATAGGGGCTTGTGAAAGACATGTTTTTAGCTTATCAAATGCAGTTTGGGCATCCATCGTCCATTTGAATCGTTGATTCTTTTTTGTTAGATCAGTAAGAGCGGAAGAGATTTCAGAAAAATTTTTAATAAATTTTCTATAGTATGACACAAGTCCAACGAATCTCCTTATCTTTTTTACTGTATTAGGGGTTGGAAAGTCTTGGATTTTTACAATATTATCTTCGATTGGACGTATTCCTTGCGCATTTAAATGGTGACCTAAAAAACGTATTTCTGGTAGAAAGAAAGCGCATTTTTCAGGATTGATTGTGATTCCAAACGTTCTGAATCTCTCAAATAATTGTTTTAATTTGTCTAACATTTCATTCACGTCGTTCGAACCGATTGCAAAATCATCGATGAAGTTACTGATGTTTAATTCTGAAAGAGGAGCTAATATTTGATCCGCTAAATTCGAAAAAGTTTCACTCGCCGCAGATAGGCCCTGAGGCATCGTGATGTATTTAAAATTACCAATAGGCGTGCAAAATGTGGTCATGTCCCTATGTTCGGGTTTCAATGGAATTTGGAAGAAAGAGTTTGAAAGATCTAGTGTGGTGAATAATGAATTTCCCCTTAATTTATCCAACAGATGATGAATAATTGGGAGTTTGTAACGTGGATATTTGAGATGCCGATTTAGTAATCGATAATCTGTGACAAGACGCCATCTTTGTTTAGCAGGATCACCTGACGGATTTTTCTTCTTAATTAAAATTAATGGAAAGCTAACATGACAATTGGAAGGTTCAATAATGTTAGCTTGTTGTAACTCTGTTAATTGCCTTCTTAATTCGTTTTGTAGAGCGTACGGTACAGGATATGGACGAATTGATGGCAAATCATTTAAATTAACTTGTAAATTTGGTTGTATAGCTTCTGTTCGGCCTATGGTGTAAAGTCTTTTGCTGAATATGTCAGCATATTCAAAGAGCAAAACAAGTAACTTCGAACGTGTTTCGGGATCTAAATGAGACAGTTCAAAGTCATTTTCTGATAGTTCTTCGCGTCTTAGTTTCTTTATATTTTCAATATCTCTAGAATCAAAATCCTGACTAACCGATCCTGCACGCGTATTTTTATTGAATGGGATCGTTCTGTTCGATAAATTCTTCACTTTTACGGTTATCCCCCGATCGTTATTCACTGTATATATATTGTTTACGAATTCAATATTTGGGTTTTTGAGACATGGAAAGAATTTGATTAATTCCCCTTTCCCTGTCGTCCTATCTAATAGTAGTTTTATTTCTTTAGATTCGCCTGGTTTTAGAGTAAACTTATTGGTTATGTACGCGTAAATCGTATTATTTGCGCTAGCTGAAAAAAATCTTGCATCTCTAATTTGCGAAGTGGAATTGCCAGATTGTAATTTATTGTTAATAAAGGAAATTTCAAATTCTTTAGATTTAAGTAGATCATAACCTATAATTGATTGATAATAATCAGAAAGTGCATCTTTAACAATATAAAACTTATGGAGGAATTGTTTATTTCCAATTTGAACCGGTAATAAAACGCAATCTGTAATGTTTAAATTTTCACCTGTGATGGATTTGACTAATGCATCTATTTGTAAGTGTTTAATTCGCTTATCTGTGTTGAATGAATTAAAGATCTTTTGTTCTAATAAACAGATTGATGAGCCGGTGTCAATTAACGTAATTACTGCATTTCCTGCTAATTTTATTTCTGTAACGGGTAGCGTATGTTTCAAATTTCCCTTTTCTTTCACAAACTGTGTATTCACATTTTCTTCGCGTAAATATTTTGGTCCTTGGTTACAATAATTCATTTGGGAACGAGCTGTTTTGGGACCTTCATTTGCTAGCCGTTCCCTTAGGCATTTCCCGACTGCTCTCTGTTATCATAACGTTTTATTTGTTGATTGTCAGTATATCTGTTTCCACGAGTATTTCTAAAAGTGCCTCTCCTATTTCCTCGAAATCCTCCCCGGTAAACAGTTTTGTTCGATGGGTTGAAATAGCAATCTATCGATCTGTGCGATTTTTTACAAAAATTGCAAGAAGGGGAATTTCTTTGTGCATAGTATCTAGTCTGTCCGATATATCTATTGTTATAGCCTGAAGGTTGTCTGAGAGGGGGTCTTGTGTATTGATTGCGCACCTGTTGACCGCGGTCTTGAGATTGAAGTTTTAACGTTTCAACCTCTTTTGTCAGCGAATTTACTATCTCTTGTGTGTGCGATGCATGCGTTTCGATTAGTGTTTTAAGTTGTTCCGTAGCTGCATTCGTGTTTATGTTATTGACTGCAGGGTTCAGTTCCGCGTCAAAAGGGGAAATATCGTTTGCTTGTAACATCTGAACAAAAGATACAGCTTCGTCGAATGTCTTGGGATCTTTAAGAATCACGGATTGTTTGTATGACGGTAAAAGTCCTTCTATAAATTTAGCAAGTTTCGATTGTTCAAAAATGCTTTTTACTGCATCATTTGTTAGATCCGGGTTGTTAAAAAAATGTTGCGTTGCTAGAGAGACCTTGGCTGCGTAAACTTTCACGAGTTCACGAGGCAGCATTTTACAGTTAGAGAACTGGCGCTGCCGCGCCCCTAAACTGTATTGCGTGTCAAAAAACGCTAGAAACTTTTTTTTAAATTCATCGAAGTCCTTTTCCTGGTTCAAGTCGGGTGAGTTAATAACATTGCTCAGTGCATCCCCGCGTAGACGAGATTTCATAATAAGGATTTTTTCGTCATTGGTACAATTGGCCAAAGTTGTAATTTGTTCTAGGTTTTCTATAAAGAATTTCGGTGTAATAGCACTTAGATTGTCAAATTGGGCTATAAGCGTTTGAAAACTCGCTAATTTTCGGACCATAGCTTCCGCTTGATGGGCTTCTGCGTCAGCCATTATAATTAAAATCTAATATTTTAAATAATAGTAACACAATATACTAATTTATTGAATAATACTGTGACTCAGTATAGACGCTTCCACTAAATTACGCTAGTCTAACGCATTTGTTTACACTTAAATATAATAAACTACAGGGATTTTGGATACATTTTAGAATCCTTTTCATAAAATATACAAAATACTAAAAGACATATGTATATATACACAATGAACCATTCAATAACAATAATATATAGAATAAATGCACATATATAAGGTATTATATTTTCGAAAAAATGGTGATCAGAGTATTTGACACCTAGGAGAATAATCACAGTAGAAAATAGTAGATGGATACTTGAAAATAATATATATCCCAACACACATATGTCCCATTTCTTTTCTTTTCCTTTTCTTTTTTTTTTTTTTTTTTTTTTTTTTTTTTTTTTTTTTTACCAATGCTTTGATTATCACTACAATTTTATATACTTATTTATATATTTATTATTATTATTATTATTAATATATATATTTTTTTTTAATAAATTTTAATTTATTCATTCTTAGTAACAATATATTTATATAAAATTAACTTCCTTTTGTTGTACAAAGGTTAAGCAAGTGTGAATTATTTCTAAAACAAAAGAAAAAAACATCCTTGTTAATGCATCGTTTCTTATTATTTAATATTTATTAATTTACTGGAATTATTAAGTAAACATCCCTTTGGTTCCAGCCATTTCCTTTCTTTTAATACTTAAAGAAGTATTAAACTGTCACGGCACCATTGTCCGGCTACTGATTTGCTATCTTTAATTCTTTATTGCATATCTGTTTTTTCCTATTATTATTACCTGCGCTACTCGCTGGTAAGATTATTATAACTATTAATTGCTATGGATTCTAACATCTTATGGCCGATCTCGCTAAACCCAGAATTCTTGCAAGCCGGAATATTGTTATGTGTTAGTCATATGGAAATAATGGTTTAAAGAAAGAGAGAAAGGGTTGAAGATATCAATATGGTTTATTCAAACACAGTATTCCACTAATACATTAGATTTGAGCTATATGCTTTATGATTTCTAAAATGAGCCAATACATGTCTCTTTGCCATTACATAATGACTTGTCATCATAACTAAACACCTTAAATACAATAACACAAGTTATAGAATAGAATGCGAAACGCAAAGGGATGTGCAGCGGGAGTTAACGTTAGGCTAATAAATGAAATTGCTCGAAATACTAAAAGGATTTATCCACTTACCCCAATACTGCTTGGCTGATGTCATCTCTAGAAATCCAAACACTGATTTTTTTTAACTTAAGTTTAAAACTTAGCTCTACAGTGAGCTCTCTATGTTATACTTTTCAGAGAACGCTCAAAAATCCGATAGCCCTTATTTTTTCGTGTTCGCTCTTTTTCTTCAGCGTCCCTGCTTTCCTAAAATTTTACGCCCCCCTCAGAATTTCCAATCAGAGCTCTTTCGGTACCTAACTGGATACTCATTTACAATAAGCCTCTAGCCATTGGACACTTTCACCCTTCATGTCTCATATTGCATATTATTATCCCCCTTTTACTATAATTTTGATATAAACTTTCAATTTCCCCCTTTTTTTTTCTTTTGCCAGACCCCTGCATCCTGTCGGTAAATATCAAAGGGTTTCGCGGCTTATTCGTGATGCCACATGCACATGTTTTCTTGACCATAAATATCTGGGGAACGTTCGTGCATCACTGATTTTTATAAAAACCCCTTTTACACAACTACGACTAGCCCCGTTTCTACATAACACCTTTTTATACCCTTTTATTCGTAATTCTTTTATTCGTAATTCTTACGATATATCCGAAATTTCTTTCGTAACGCGTTAACTTGCACCTGGGAATTTCTCTGTTGTATTTTCTACATGCGAGATCTACACACAGATTCTTGTTACACGAATAATTTCTATGCATATAGCTTACCCTTTTATATTAATATAAAGCCATATTTATATCCTTTCATTTCGTTTATTCATTGCCACATATTTGCAGCTTTGTATGGGGAATTTCTTCCTTTCTTAACCTGTAGCCTTATTTTTGTTGACCGCTTCTTGCAGCTGTTCTTTTTGACTTAGACCAAGTCGCCAAGTTTTATTTTCGAGGCTAAAATGAACGTAGTTTATATCTGTTTCTTTCCTTCTTTGATTATTTTTGCTGTGGTTATTTCCACAGTTGTGACTTTTTTTTTTTTTTTTTTTTTTTTTTTTTTTTAATTGTTATTATTGCTCTTCAAAGGTTTCGAAGCAAAGCGCACGAAATCGAAAAAATAAATCACTCCCAAGGCAAGTGAAATCAGATCTGGAACTCTCCTCCACTATCGTCGCATTCTCTTGCCGTGCGACAAAATAATGACCCCATCAAACAAGCCGAAAAAGGTCCGGCACTTAGTCGCGCTGGTGTATTTTAACCTTAAAACTTTAATTGTGCCTTAGAATACTGACGTACATTTGTATGAACATTCACCTTAGACGCGTTTACATTATCTCTAGATTTTATTCTTTTCTTTCTTTTTTCCTCTTTCTCTCTGTCTTCAACTACAATGTGACATCTCACCCGAAACGAGCCGCTCTGTTTGTTTACTTAAAAAGACGCTCACTTCAGGGCATGTCTCGTGCCTTGAGTCACGCGGGAAAAAAATAAAATAAAACAAAAACAGATTGTTTCAAGACCGAACTACAACAACCTTTTTTCTAGCTACAAAGGACCGACATCTTTTTTTTTTCTTTTCTTTTCTTAAATTGAGGTCGGTATTTGAAGCTTAGATTGCTAGTCAATGAGTCTTCTGCTATCTACTATCTATATTATAAAGAACAAAAGTGTCCGTGCGTAACGCTGACGTCATTTTGACGGTGGCAACAGCAGACGATCAAATTTAACTTTTATTGCAACTTATTAAACTTCTAATTACCGCACATTTTCAATTTTTACACCGTCCAATAGAGAAAAAAAATATACTTTCAAATGCAATTTGTTTGAAAACTATATCGCTGTTTATTTGAAAACTGTTTTGCCATTTACTCAATTTTTATTATTTTTTAAAATTAATTTTCAAACATGATTTTTTTCTTTTTTTTTTTAAATCGATCTCTATCGCCTGCAAAGGTAAATCCATTTGCACTTAAATTAATATAAATAGATCATCATTTGATTTCAACTTATACTCCATAACGAAATTGAAACATTCATCTATTAATAAATAAAACAATGAAATATAAGTAAAACACAAATTTAAGACATGTCATCACATTTCGCACTTAATCCTCTGAAATGAACAGAATAAAAAAGGCAGATTGTAAATAGCGATCTTTGGTGATTTCTTCTACTGTTAACTCCTGACGGTAGGCCAATATGAAAATATAGCTTTTAATACGTTTCAAAACTTTATTTGAACGCATTATTGCTATTTTTCATATAAATATAATTTTTAGTATTGTTAGTAGGCATTCTAAAAAATATATTAAGGGGATATTTAGACTCTTAAAGCTTCAAAATTTTCAAAATTTTAATTTTTTTAGAGGTTAAACTTCTATCTTTTCTGAACATTTTGATGTAATTGTTTTCTTGAAATTCCCATTAGAACAGAAGTTATGGCTTTTAGAATTATACCGGCGCAATAGCTGAAGCGGCATTTCAAAAAATTTGAAGTCATTTTTCTCCAAATGACGTTTTTGGGTTTAACGCGCATGAAATCTCAAAAACTTCTGAATATTTTTTCATGAAATTTTCAAAACATATGTTTCATGTTAGTCTGTATAAACTGAACCTAAGATTTTCTTTTTATACTCAAAAAAATATTTTTTAGGTGATTATACTGTAGAAATTTTCAAAATTTTGCATTAGCTAAATACAACTTTGTACTAAAAATATAAAAATGCTTTAAATACAAATTTATTTAAGTTCAAGGTAATTATTATAACCTGAAACATAAGTAGGCACTAAATTTTCCATTCTAGTTGCAAAATTTATTTTGTAATCCTGCGCGTAAACTATTATACCAATTTTATGCTCGTGAAATGTCTGACACTTTGGAGCCCCCTATAAATGCTAATTCTGCATCTTACCATTTTTCAAATACCTGAAATGAAAGAACATACTTATATCTTTCACCCCCACTAAAAATTGTGTTTCAAAATCATATACATTTTACGATATTAAATGTTGAAAATGGTCTGTTTTTATTTTCATTTTTTTTCAATTTTAAGAGTCCTGAGACCCCTAAAATGTAAAAAATCTATTAGAGTTAGTAATTAAAAGAAAAAAAGCAGTAGATACGTGTGAGGCTTTCGCACAGCAATCGTTGAGATTATTGGCTGATACGTTTTTCCATTAATTTTTTATTAACTACAATTCTTTTTTATCAAACAACTTGTTTTAACGATATATATGTAGACTATGTCAAAATCTACTTGTAGAAAGTTTCTAAAAATACCTCATTCATCGCTGTGCCTTTAGTACGTGAAGATAAAAGAAAAATATGTTAACATCAGAAATAATATATATGATGGTTTTCATTTATATTCTGTAACCCGAGAAGCCCCTTATATATATATAATACAAATGGAAATTTCGTTCCGGCTGCTAATAACTTGAGTTCTGGCGAATGGATTTTGGTGGAGCTTGCACTGTTAGTTAGATAATTTTTTGGGAGGAACGTTTTAGTACATTGCATATTGTTCTACGTTAGTTAGTTATAGAATTATTCGAGAAAGTTCTATAATCAGATGAACCCGATTATGAAAGATTAGCCTTTTTAAAAAGTTCTACTGGACGGATTTCGATGGGAAATTCTGCATTCAAAATCCCCAAAACTTAAAAAATCGCCGCGACAAAATTTACTATATTAGGCTAAACGTTTATAACAAAATTCCTTTTATAAATGTCAAAAAATCGCTAAAAATTAAAAAATTGCAGAGGACAAAATTTATTATATTACGCTGAAAGTTTGACAACGAATTATTCTTAGGAATGTCAAAAAAATTGCCGCGAAACGGGAAAAAAACATCAAAATAACTAGAAAAAAATTAAAAATCGCTGTACGTTATTCCGAATAAGCTTACTGAAAATAGGACAAATTTTTTTAACTATTTGGAAAAATGGTTATTGTCCTCGTCAGGGTAGGAAATCAAAAGCATATCTGAAGGTTTTTATTGGTTTAATCATCATTTTATTAGTTTTCTGATTGGTCTATAGAGTAATCTGTATTTCCCTTTACTTTCAACAGAGATGGACAACAGAGTGTTGCCATTATGACAAAAAAGTAATAAAAACTACAAAAAAAAAAAAATAATAATAGCTCAGAAACAAATTGAGATACAGCTTTCAAACAAATTGCATTTAAAAGTACATTTTTTTCTCTATACGACGATATAAAAAGTAATATTGTGGGATATGATATTTTATGATATTTGTTTTTCTTTGTTTTTTTAGTTCATGTTTTTTTCTTTTTAGCTCATAGGCTATTAAAGCCTGAGAGCTAATGTTCCCGCAGGTTCTGTATGTATGTATGTAACGCAATAACTCTTGATAGAAATATCCGATTTGCTTCAAATTTTGTACATAGTTTCATTGTGATAAGGCGCTTCCCTGATTAGTTTTGGGAGTTCATTGGTTAAGTATAAAGGGAGAAACGGGTGGTAATCCCCCTTAATTTATTTTTCAATGGGTATTATTCTTTGAAATAAGAGTATAATATACAATTAGTGTGAATAGCCTGTGAACTCAATGCCATAAGTTTAACTCGGCACATATCTTTTTAATTTACTCGATCTGTCAGGGATGCCACCGCACGTACTGCAATTGACAATCAGCCTGCCAATTATAATGTTGCGAAATATTCACAAGCCAAATCTTTGCAACGGCACGCGGCTTGCAGTAAAAAAATAATGAGCAACTTCGTAGAAGCAACAATCTTGTCAGGACCTTTCAAAGGTGTAGATGTCCTCATTCCTCGCATTCCTTTAATTTCAACGGATGCGCAATTTCAATTTAAGAGATTGCAATTACCTATTTGATTGGCTTTTGTAATCTCCATCAACAAAGCTTAAGGGCCAAGCTTTAAAATTCTGCGGTTTAGGTCTAATCATGAATTGCTTCTCCCACGGGCAATTACACATGTTTCGTGTTCTAGAATCGGCAAATCAGACAATCTCTATATCTGCACAGACAATGCAACAACAAAAAATATTGTACACTATGGCGCAAAAGTTTAGACAATGACGTCATTCAGCTTTAAAATGTAGAATTATGACGTCAGAATTACAAAAACCTGTAAATATATTCAAAAACTGATTTAAAATGATATGTACAAAAGACAGTCGTTTTATTTGCTATAATACTAATTTTTTTCATAAAAATTCAAATGTGCTTGTCGCAAAAGTTTAGACACTATTCTAAATTTCTTTGAATATTCGCTGCCATATGCAAATTTAGAATCGATGATGTCACAAATTTGGAGTACTTAAGTTCTGCAAACGATTGCGCTTCATAGTCGACATGCCGAGAGCTAAAGAAATTCAAGTGAATGAGGTTTCAAGGATTTGGCAGTTGAAAGGTGAAGGGAAGAGCGTTTCTGAAATTTCTGCTATTATTAAAAGGTCAAAAAAATCTATTTATCGAGTTTTATCGAGTGGTTCCGAATATAAAGCAAAATGTCGGTCTGGGAGGCCACGTGTGACAAATGTACGAGAGGATCGCCTGATACAAAGACTAGCGAGTACTCAACAAATGAGCGTACGTGGAGTTCAAAGCTCATCGGGACTCTTTGTATCAAAGGATACGATTCGTAGACGAATTTTGGAAAAAGGAACAATCGTTTATAGCAAAATGCAGAAGAAACCAGCTCTGAAACCACATCATAAGTTACAAAGACTTATGTGGGCTCGAAAGCATATGTCATATGGAGAGAAATGGCAGTCAGTCATATTTAGCGATGAAAAAAAGTGGAATCTGGATGGTCCAGATGGTTGTTTGTCGTATTGGCATGACTTGCGGAAGGAACCTCGACGTTTTTTTAGTCGCAGACAAGGAGGGGGCTTGGTGATGGTTTGGGCAGCCTTTTGCTATAATGGACAAGTATTTCTGACCTTCACCAGTGGTCGTCAAACTTCACAGCATTATACACAGACATTAGAAGAAAACCTACTGCCATTTGCTGAGCTTCTAGGGGGTCCTCGGTGGGAATTTCAGCAAGACAATGCTTCAATTCACACTGCAAAACATTCAAAATCTTGGTTTAATTCCCATAATATAAGAGTTCTCGACTGGCCAGCATGTAGCCCAGATCTTAACCCTATAGAAAACCTTTGGAGCATCATGTGTCGCAAAGTTTATAGCAACGCTAGACAATACTCTTCTGAAAAGGAACTTAAGACATCTATTGAGAATGCATGGTACGATATCGATCCACAAACTATGCAAGATTTAGTTTGTTCCATGCAATCTCGTGTATATGACGTAATACATAAGCATGGATGCGCAACCAGGTTTTAAAAATTGTTTATTTCGATTTTATTTAATTTGTGTCTAAACTTTTGAGACAGCAGTTTATTTTTGTTACCATTTAATTTATTGCAATATGCACAATTCCACTTTTCTTTGTTATAAATATTGTTTATATGTACAGCACATTAATTTCAAGCAGTGATTTGAAAATTGAATAAATATTTTTCAAAGTATGTAAGAATTTCTTCATTGTCTAAACTTTTGCGTCATAGTGTATACTCACAAGTATTGTGAAATGAAACATATTAGAAACGTACACTTTCTCTTTTCTTTCTTTTGCATTTAGCCAGACTGAGTCACAGCAACGCGTGGCCGAGTACAGCTAGTATTTAATAAAAATTATGTCAATTTGTATAATTTAGCGAGTGGTTTGGCGATTTATATAGTTTGGCGAAATTAGTCGAACGGATAACTAAGTAGTACCATATATATATATATATATATATATATATATACAAATACATATGTGTGTACTATACATACAACATATGCATATATACATATATGAATGTATATATAACACTGGCGCCCGGCTAACCGAAAAGTGCCTCAAAAACTAATCAGCAACAACTTATGTCAACGTGTAACTGAATCTAAAGTTTTGTGAAATTCCGTGCATTATTTTAGAAGTGTAAAAATAACAACGTTAAAAGCACCAAACATTTTAAATTTCAAGTATACCGGTTTCGGTAGCATATAGCATACCTTCCTGAAATATGCCTGAAGATATGCTATATGCTACCGAAACCGGTATGCTTGAAATTTAAAATTTTTGGTGCTTTTAACGTTGTTATTTTTACACTTCCATTATATTGCAAAAAACTCCTTCTTGATAATTATTGATCCGAGCATTAGTTCTTGAGATAGAACGCCCACAAACTTTTTTTCAGATACAGACAGAGCGGCATTTTCTAAAAGCCATCAAATCGTGTTCAGGGCCTTCTAAAACATATAAATCCATCGAAAACCGGAAGTCCAAATCTTTCACGAATCCAATACTTTCCTGTAAAGATAGATGAAAGTAATAAGAATATTTTACGGTCATTTATCTCCCATTGCGAATACACATAAATGAATGTTTTGCTTATTTCCTTTAAAATCTTGAAAGACTGGAAGATTTTTTTGTACTCTAAAGGGTTAAGTATTCTAATTTTCACTTTTAAAGTGCTGCTATAACAAAAATTTTGAAATACAGTCAAACCCCGTTAATACGCGCCCTGCTTATTACGCGAAACCGCTTAATACGCGAATTTTCTTCGGTCCCTTGAAATACGCCTATCTTTTGCATATAAAAAACTCCTCTTAATACGCAAACGGTTTATACGCGAACCCGTTTAATACGCGAAATTTTATCAGTCCCAGGCAAGAAAAACCTACGTTTAATACGCGAATGAGCTTGTTCGAAACAGATGAGGTTTTAGAGGGAATATTTTCCCAAGCATTTTATACGACAAATCTTTAAACTATGAAAGCTTTTTTCTGTCAACATTTAATGCAACCATGAATAGCTTTACTAAAAATATCAATTTCAACCTCTCCCGGTTAAAGAAGAAATCTTTCCTCGATTATTTCGTATAGTCAAACAGACCAGGAAGAAAGAAGAGAAATTGTTAATGCTAACGAGCGCGTTGTAAGATAAGCACTTCCAATTCGTTGTCTGGTCAGTGCTGTAGTATTTTACAAAGAAAGAGGGTCGCTTGTCGCTCCCGGTAGGATCTAGTCAATGACATCCAGCTGTGCTTTTAAAATTATAATCTAGTCTATGCCATGGCGGAAGAAGCAAAACCTATTAAAAGAAAGGCTCTCTCCATCACTGAGAAATTACAAATTGTAAATCAGTACGAAGCCCAGAATGTTTCGAATAAGTCTACGTCCACCAAATAAAAAGGCTTATCAAAGTCAACTTTAAGAACTTTTATAAAGAAGAAGGATGCCATCGTTAACCAAGCTGTTGTTGGGGGAACAAAGAACAAGAAAATAAAAACCGCCAAGTTTGAGGACATGGAGAAGCAGCCCACGAGTGGTTTGTTAAAGCGTCTACGAAGCACTGCGAAGTACGAACATCCGAATAAGCGGTCTGCTAATCCAAGATAAAGCTTCTGAAGTCGCTGCAAAAATGGGATTTCTAGATTTCAATGCCTCAAATGGATGGATGGCTGGATCGATTTAAAGCTCGCCACGGAATAAAATTCATGCAAGTGTGCGGTGAGTCAACTGCTGTTAACAATGAAGACGTCGATTGTTGGAAAACAAATGTGCTTTCGTAACTTGTAAAAACTACTCACGTCTCAATATTTACAACGTGAACGAATTTTGGCTTTTTTACAAAATGACACTCAATAAAACAATGGCTATGAAAGGAGAAACATGTCATGGGGGTAAACTAATGACTGTCTTACTCTTCTTCTCATGGATCAGACAAGTTAAAGCTACTGGTCATAGTGAATTAATGCAAACAGCGAGGCTTTAAAAATGTCAAGAATCTTCACTTCCTGTGCCGAAGTCAGCGCAGAGCGTGAATGACGGGCAACCTTTTTCAACAGGGGTTCGTAATTTTGCTCGGCGTATGGGGAAAGAATCACGCCATGTTTCATTGCTTGTGGACAACTGTACTGCGCATCCAAAAGATAACGAAGGCCTGAAGAATGTCCAAGAAGAATTTGTACCTCCAAATTCGGCCAGTGCCACTCAGCCAATGTCCCAAGGAATAATTAACAGCGACAAAGTAAATTACAAGACTCGCCTAGTACGACGATACCTTCACCAAATGGAACAGGGCAGAAAGCCTTCTTGCGAGTACACGCCATTTCGGTCCCGACACTGTGTTATAAGTGTTTGCGTTATCAAGTCCTTATATTCGGGTTATACTAAAATTTAGGGCGTTCAGTTAAAAAATCCGATAATGTACATCCTTTTATAAATATTACGTTTACCGTACAAAATATTAGTGTTTTGCGATAATTATAGATGGAGTTATAAATGTTTTAATTTATCAGGATCTTATACTTAAGATACACTAAAATATAGAAAAAGTCAACAGAGCCCCCCTCCCCCCCCCCCCTACTGCTTTTTAAAACGGTTACGATTAACATACGAAATTTGTGTGAGCTGCGACAATTTTGATCTGTGTTATAAGTGTTTGCGTTTTCGAGTCCTTATATTCGGGTTATACTAAAATTTAGGGAGTTCAGTTAAAAAATCGGATAATGTCCTTCCTTTTATAAAGATTACGTTTACCATACAAAATATGAGTGTTTTGCGATAATTTAATTAGCGAGTTATAAATGTTTTAATTTATCAGGACCTTATACTTATAATACACTAAAATATAGAAAATGTCAATCGCCCTCCCTACTTTTTAAAATAATTACTATACGGAATTTGCGCGAGCTGTTACTAAAATTTTAAGGCCTTTATTTAAAAAACTCTACAATGTCCCCTATAAAATTATGTCACCTATTTCAAATGCATAAAATTTCAGCTTGCTGGAAAAGGGACCGAAATGGCAAGGGACCGAAATGGTTAGGGACCGAAATAGTTAAGGACCGAAATGTCTCGGGACCGAAATGACTTGGGACCGAAATGGCCAGGGATCGAAATGTCTCGGGACCGAAATGTCTTGGGACCGAAATGTCTCGGGACCGAAACGTCCTGCTTCCCTTCTTGCTATGAGTGTCGTTCTATTACAGTCCTCGACACTATGCACATGCTTACCGCAGCATGGGAGAGTGTCACACTAACGAC
This sequence comes from Maratus speciosus, assembly GCA_963932465.1. Taxonomy (NCBI): domain Eukaryota; kingdom Metazoa; phylum Arthropoda; class Arachnida; order Araneae; family Salticidae; genus Maratus; species Maratus speciosus. The sequence goes on from OZ010786.1 coordinate 629,437,807, forward strand.
GATTGCAAATGGTTTTTGCAAAGCGGGTTTCGGAAGTAGCGAGGAATATGATTTATAAAGAGCGAACCTCGCACCTTAATGTTGAAGAAGACTGGCTGGGATACACAAGAAACTGTAGGGGAAGATTTTGTCGATTTAGACACGCTCATTAATATTGACAAAGAACTAGTCACCTCCGAGCTCAGAAGTCCGGATGACATCATCGCCGATGTAACTGCGATTCATAAACCATATGAGGAGGAAAAGGATGATGAACCTGCGTATCTGGCACCATCCCCATTCTCCAAAGTTACGGATGCGTTCAGTTTTCTCAGACAGTCACTTGACGCAGGGCCCTCGATGACAGAGGTTTAACATCACCTGAATAGGGCTGAAAGCAACACGACCGTAAGTCAAAAAGGCCTTTGATACAGAGTCTGTCCAGGATATAATGAGACTGGATTTTTCGCGCCAAGTAGAAGGCCAAAGCAGCCAAGTTTGCGGGCGGTGCGTTCGGTGGGAACTGTAAGCTACAGAGTCTAGCGAAAGTCAGTTCGACTTGAGCCTTTGCAACACGCGGATCACTCGTGAAGTAGACACATGTTTGAGAGTGAGATTAGGTTTTCAGAATTCAGCGGAGTGTCAAACAGCGGTACAACATAAATTTTTGTGTAAAGCTAAAGAAATCGGCTACTGAGACACTTTCCATATGGTACAAGAAGCCTATGGAAAGGGTTCGTTGTCGAAGGCTCGTTTAGATGGTACAAAAACTTGAAAGACAGAAGAGAGGTCATCGATGACGAACAACACGTTGGGCGTCCATCAAGTTCTTAAACGTCAGGCAATGCGACTAAAATGAAAGCACTTTAGGGACTCTGATCGCCGGATGAGTGTCCGAATGATGGCGGAGGGGACTTACAAAATCGATTGTCAATCGATTACAAATCGTCACGGAAGAACTTCAAATGCGGAAAATTTATGCTAAGTTGATTCCTCCAAAGCGACTTAATTTCTGGCAAAACACAGTGTCGCAACGCTGCCCCCAACCATAATGCAGCCCGATCTGTCACCGCCGGACTTTTTTCTATTCCCTCGGTAAAAATCCAGCTTAAAAGGTCATTGTTTTGACAATCTGGAGAGCTTTCAGAAAAACAGAACGCGCGTTCTGAACAGTATTTCCATTTGAAGACTTCCAGGCGGACATAAATGTGTTTCAGAGTCTTTGGTGTTGTATTAATGCAGGAGGAGGTTATTTTCAAGAATATTAAATGTCTCTAAAATTATCTTCAAATAAACGAATTTTATGGAATCAGTCTCATTACTTCCTGGACAGACACTGTAACTACTTTGCCAAAATGTAGTTTTTATGTCATTATTGACTTTATTAAATTTTAACTTTTGTTTTTATATTGATTTTTTATTATTTTCAACACTGTTCCCTATATGTTCTGTGTAGCTAACAAGGATTTTAATTTTATTAACATTAGTTTTAGTTAACGTGGTTAGCAGACATTTTGGGTTCGTTTTGATCAATGTTATGCGTCATACATAATAAATCTAAATTTGAATAGACTTATAGGATTTTTACCTAAGACAATAACACTTGTTTGAATTTCCAGCGTTTGAACGTCCCTGCTTAATGAGCACATAATGATTAAAACAAATAAAATGTTATTTTAGGTCTTAAAAACGCTAAAAACTGTCAATATGATGTGTTTTATCCGTATAGGTTGTTATTAGATTGACCACTGGTCTTAAATTTGCGACCTTTGGTTAATACGCGAATTTCGATCAATCCCCTCATTCGCGTATTAACGGGTTCGACTGTAATTGTTAAATGCTCCTTTATAACAATAATTATTGACCTTTACAAAGAATGCGAGCAAAATCAAATGTGAAGTGCTTTACAATTCACAAAATATACATAAATTGCAGTTTGAAATGTAAAAACTAATAATATATACCTGTTTTCATTAAATACCATGTTAGATATTTGTAAATAAACACTAAATCATTGCCAAATTCAAAATCATTTTAATTTTTCTCGAGCGCCATATTTGAATTCTATTAAAACGTAAAATCGAAAAAGAAAAATTAAAGTTTTTTTATCACGCAATATTTTCTTTTATGTTTAACTAAGTTTGCATAAAAGATTGTGGAATTAATAAATAATAATATTAAAAGTAAATAAAAGCTTTTTATCCTGTTTTTCGTGTTAAATTTCACATATATAAATGTATTTGCTTTTATCTCTATTTCTTACTTATTAATCTGATTTCTATAAAAGAAATGCGCTAAAACGATGTTCCGACAAATGGAAAATGTTTTGAGTAACTAAAAATCATACGCTCATTTGGAGAAGTCAGTTTAATAAATTGATCAATGCATTAAGTGCTACATTTCGAAAAGCATATGAAATTCGAATTCGCAATGGCCGCCATCTTGAATTTTTCGAAACTTCTTATAGCTCTTTTATTCGCAATATCCCCCAAACCAAACGATATTTCATTGATGAAAATATCTTAGCTAGTTGGAAAACTAGCATAAAAGAAATTCAATTTTCTCATTCCATGGATCACTATTTGTTTTCCGAAATGTACTATAACTTATGTTACATTAACATAAGCATCGTGAAGTTCACAGATCTTGGTAATGAAATTTCCATCTCCTTTTTCCGCATAGAACAAGAGAAAGGACAAAAAATCGAGCCTGTATTTAGCGACTATTGCTTACAGCGCCATCTATTGTTTGTAATTCGAACTAAAATCGAAAATCACTGTAATAAAACTTTTGACCTTATGCATAAACCTCCTGCAAGAATGTTTTAAATATCTGTCACCGTTTGCAAGTTATTGAATTTTAAAATCAGTCAGTCCTTTTTGGGACACCCGGTACCTTTTTCAAGAAGACTCACGTTTTGAGCACCTTATTGCCAGAGTAAGGGTTGGCGCGGGGATGAATTCAACGCTACGCACCCTTTTTTGTTCGTGACGTCGTACGCGTAGCAAACAGCAACCCCATTCCTTTGCTGAGAGGAAGAGATGTGCTTTTTTTCATTTGTTTTTTCCGCAAATGTAAAAAGCTAGACGAAATGTTATTTCACCGTGGTTTGCAATTAGAACCTTGCTTAAAACAAAGATCTATTTCGGATTAAAATAACTTTTAATGGCACAAATATATATAATTCAAACATAAGTTATTTTTTTCAGTTCTATAATATACATTTATATCATTAATTCACTATATGTTCGAAGAAATTGAGAACGTATTTTAAAAACAGACGTAAAAATTTTCTTTAATAAATATAATTGTATTAATCATGTTTTTATGACACAATTGAACATAGTTTTATTAGTATTATTACTGAATGAATTTAGTTTTTTTTTCTATTATTAAGCGGCATAATTAAGTGACGTGTTGATTGCATTAATAAAACACATTTTCACTGAAATAATTCATTAAAAATTAATTGTTTTTTATTTAATTGCGATTAGAAGTTAATAGGAAGTTGAAACTAAAATCAATTCGATTATAATTAGATTGAACGATAAAGCATAAATTATTTAGCCGTATCCTGCAATTAAATCTATCAGCTAAAATAACTGCAAGTTGATGCATGGAATTAAATCAATTACTATTACATTTTAATATTGTTAAAATTTTATCATTATTTGAGTTTTTACGAAAAAGACATTGGTCTGTCCCTAGTGCACAAAATTAAAAATCTTTAAAATTCTTCAGTTTTTTATTTTAAAATTTTTGCCATATTTTTAAATATTATTTCGCTTTAGTTGTTTTATTTATTATTTAAAAATAATAATTCGTCATATTTGAATAAATCATGTAAATTCTTCTCTCGAATGAAATCCCCCCCCCACACACACACACACACTTTATATTTCATCATTCTGCACACATATTGCTCTATTTATTAAGTTGAAGTGGTAATAAAATAATGCTCAACCGTCTGAGGCAACCTCCCATTTCGAATTTTCTCTTCCCACTCCCACCACCCCCCCTCTCCTCCATCACACTATTTTTTGCCCATTTAAAATTCATTGTTGCCTTACAGAAAAGATTAGTTAAAATTGCGTCTGAAATGTTAACTATTCCTTCGCTTATCTATAACAGTGTATAAAGTTTACTGTTTTGCTCTATCTGTTGATTTTTGAATAACAAATAAATAATTTACCATAAAAAAAGATAAGGAAACAAATAGAATGAAAGATTTTAAAAATAATAATAAGGATTAACCTTTTGTGCGCACGCTTTCATTTTTTTTTTAAATTCTTTATAGTTTTTTTAAATTTTCTGTCCTATTTATTACTTTGAAGTAACTATAAGTAAAGACCAATTATTCAAATTCTGCCCCCCCCCCCCCCCCCGCCAAAAAAAAGTTAAATATTTCAAGTTTTTAATTTTTTGGTTTGTTTTTTCTATTTGTTAATTGATAAATTTAACTATTTAAATCTATAGCCCCTCACTATCATATACAGTTAAAAAAATTCTCTAATGATTTTATTTGTTACTTTGAAGTAACAAAAGATAGTCATTCAATCTTCCTTCTACCCCACCTCCCCTTAAGAATTTCATCTCACATTGAAAAGGCAATTTCTAAACATCCTGTTTGGGGATGTGAAAGGTTTTTTTTTTTTTCTTTCTTGGTTTGGCCTATTTTCACTCGACTTTGGGGGCTGTTTCTGCAGAATGCTTTGGTATTAAATTAATTATACAAGTTCATCGCAGAAAATATAGTAATTTTCTGCCACAGGTATTTTTTAAAATCTGTGTTTATATATACATCAAAATGCACTGAAACTGCATTAATTCATGATCCCCATAAATTCATCTTTATATGTAATCAAATATCTAAATATATGAAGGTAATGAGTTTTTGTTTAAGAGGTATGGAATTAATAATGCTCAATTGAATGAAAATTTAGATTTTTGAGGGGATCAAATAATCAAAATTTTAGCCTATATCATCAAAAGTAATAAAGGCCTTCGATAAAACAGAGTATAAGAATTCGTAATACAATTTCTTTCGAAGAACATTTCTTTTCATCAAGAACACATAACTGAAAATATTTCTTTAATTTAGTTAGGACTAAAATATGCTAGTTCGTCTTCCGCCATTTCGGTTCAAAACAAAACACAAGACGACGATTGGTGTTAGAGCTATCTGAACGCTCTCGCTTTCGCCAACTCGCCAAGCTGGTGCTGAAAACGTGAGCCTTCTTGAAAAAGCCACCCGGTATCATCCAACTGTGGATGTTAACGATAAAGATAAGAAAATCTATCTTGAAATGTTTTGAATTAATACGTTTTGAAAGTGAAAAAAGTCCTTCCGGCCAGTACCGGGAGGAAGAGGTAGCTTTCATATTCCTTATTTTAAAAAAGCCAACTTATATTATTCAAACACACGAAGCTCAATTAAGTGGAAACCGAATGTAGGAGATTCAATACTAATTTTTATCAATACTAAATCATTATGAATGAGAATTTCGCGAAATTAGACAGCTGTATCCAAGATGCTTTTATTTAAAGTAATTTATATTTGGCTGCCAAATTCGGCGATTTCTTAAAGTGCCTGCCATTTTAAGACAACATGATGAATGAGGCTAACCAGTGAACTTGGTCGAGACCTTAGTAATTGCTGTGCACATGCTCACTCACATCGGAATCGGTTGATATATACGAGTGCTGTCGCAGGCAAAAAATCAGATTTTTCAAAATGTCACCCACGATAGAAATTGAAACTGCTATATCTGAGCCATTTTTTAAGATAAAGACAAGCAAAAAATGCTCCTGAATCCTTATATGAAGGTCAAATACTTAAGAAAGAAACCTTTTTCAATTTGTAATTTTTTTTTGCATCTCACTTTAAATATATATTTTTTTTTATTTAATGGCCGCCATTTTGAAACAAGATGGCTGATGAAGCTGGCCAGCGAACTTGGTCGAGATATTGATGTATACTATCCACATGCCTTCTTCCATCGAAATAGGCGAATACGTGTGGTATCGCATGACAAATACAAGATCGTTTCAAAGTGTTAGCCATGATAGAAATTCAAAGTGCTATAATTCAACCACTTTTTAAGATATAAACAAAAGAACAAATTTTCAGAAACAAAAACTGCTCCAGAATCTTTGTATCAAGGCCAAACACATAAAAAAAAATCTTTTTCATTTTCCAATTTTTTAATACCTCATTTTAAATTTTAAATTACATTTTTAAAAAAAAATGGCAACCCTTTTGAAACAAGATGGCGAATGAAGCTGGCCAACGAACTCGGTCGAGACATTGGTATGTACTATGTACAGACCAAGTTACATTCAAATCGGTTCATAAAAACGCCTGTTATCGCGTGACAAAAATCAGGTCGTTTTAAAATGTCAGCCACAATAGAAATTCAAAATGTTATAACTCAGCCATTTTTTTAGATATAGACGAAAAGAAACCTGTTCCGGAATCTTTGTATTAAGGTCAAACACATACGAAAAAATCTTTTTCATTTTCCAATTTTTTAGTATCTCATTTTAAATTTAATTTTTTTTAAATTTTTTTAAATGGCCGCCATTTTGAAACAAGATGGCGGATGAAGCTGGCCAAGGAATTCGGTTGAGTTATTTGTATGTACTATGTACACACCAAGGTACATCCAAATCGGTTCATAAATACGTCTGTTATCACGTGGCAAAAATCAGGACGTTTCAAAATGTCAGCCACGCTAGAAATTAAAAATGCTATAACTCAGCCATTTTTTAAGATATAGACGAAACAAAAACTGCTCCCGAATCTTTTTATCAAGGTCCAACACATAAGAAAGAAATATTTTTTCAATTTTCAATTTTTTGGTACCACATTTCAAATTAAAATTTTTCTTAAAATTTTAAATGGCCGCCATTTTTAAACCAGATGGCGGATGAAGCTGGCCAACGAACTCGGTCGAGACATTGGTCTGTACTGTGTACAAACGAAGTTACATCCAAATCGGTTCATAAATACGCCTTTTATCGCGTGACAAAATTCAGGACGTTTCAAAATGTCAGCTTCGCTAGAAATTCAAAATGCTATAACTCAGCCATTTTTTAAGATATAGACGAAACAAAAACTGCTACAGAGTCTTTGTATAAAGGTCAAAGACATAAGAAAAAAATATTTTTCCATTTTCAATTTTTTGGTACCACATTTCAAATTTTAAAATTTTTTAAATTTTTTAAATGGCCGCCATTTTGAAACAAAATGGCGGATGAAGCTGGCCAACAAACTCGGTCGAGACATTGGTATGTATTATGTACACACCGAATTACATCCAAATCGGTTCATAAATACGAGAGTTACAGTGTGACATAGGTCAGATATATATATATATATATATTGATATATATATATATATATATATCAATTTTGAACGGAGGGTGGTTTCGGGGTCTGGGGGTCATGATCGATGAAAATATACCAAAATTTTTTGAAATCGCTTTCCTCCGAACGGCTGCAATAGGTAGCTTTTTGCAAAGAAAGCTATCTAAAAGAACAGATTAGAAAATCCATTTTAAGATAATGTCAACGTACTCGTTATACTGTCTATGAATGTTGCATTTAAAAACATTCCTTTAAACAACAACAGATGCATTATATGTTTAATCCTGCTTCTGTTTGAGCAATTGTGCAGAAATTTTATAGTTTTGTCGAAGACATTTTATTTTGTGTATAACTAACATTTTTACACCGAAGCGGTAGTCATATTAAACATTGTGTAATATATTAAAGGAATTTGGGTGAAATGTAAACAAAATATTTTTAATTGAATTCAATTTTGTGCAACAAAATTTTTATAAATCTATTTAAGGAGAAGTGTTCTATGGGATTCTGAAGCCTTTGCACGGTCAGTGTTAGTAACATAAAGAAAGTATGGGAAATCCCTTCTCTTTCCCCTCTCTGTGTTTGAAGCCCTTTTCAGAATGGCTGGGAAAACAGAAATCATGTCTTACTGCAATATTTTGAAATTAGTTGGATGCTCTAATCCCTAAACTTTCTTCAATCTCATACATGTTAATACTTCAAAATTCGCTATCATAGTGCCTACATTAAATGAACAATCTGTGCCCATCATGAGGATTCTAAAGGTATAAGTTCGTTGACTTGTTTACATTTGTTTACAAAAAGTAGATATAGCCGAACCTCGTTATCCCGACACCCGGTTTTCAAGTCACCCCGTTTATCATGCCAGTTTTTCAAAGTCCCGATTTCTGTATATGATTTTATTGTAAATAAACTCCAGATTTTACGTCGTTGAATAATTTTCAACGCCGGATATCCCGACGGTTTAGGAAAATTGTCTATTTTTCATAATCCATCTTATAAGCAAGGAAATTAAGCGGTAAGAAACAGCTTAGACAAAATTTTCACAAAGTGTCTAAAATACCCTTTCAGATAAATGAGAAATTTTACTTCAATCCTTTATCTGAATAATTAAATCCACACACGATGAATAACCCACTCAAGTTCCAGATAGCCGTATCAGTCTATTCGCGGTCTTTTTTATTCTGGTCAGGCGGCGCTTTCTTGCAATTACATGGCGTTTTACATCCGACTAAAAACCGAAGCATTGCATTGCATTGAAATGACCCGAAATTATCTAACATCCATTTCTGAAACAATGAATATTGATTACAATTCATTGTATAATATTGATAAAAGAATTGTAGGAAACACATCTAGGGATAAGCAAACCTTAATTCATCAATATTTCACGTAACAATAAAAAAACAAATCATCATAAATCTTATTTTTATTCTTTTCAATTGTGCTTAATAATAATGTTTTATTGCTTAAAACTGCGAGAACAGTTATGAATTTAAAATTGTCTTAAATTAATTAAAAATACAGCTTTTTATTAAACATATTTTTTTCCAACTCCAGTTACCGCGACACTCCGCTTATGACGATACTTTTTTTTCTGGACATTAGAATGTCGGGGTAACGAGGTTTGACTGTATAAGCATCGCATTTTTCAAACAAATCATTGAGTTTCAGCACACACGCTCTTAGATGTCTGCAGCCAAAATTCCCAACCCAAAGAGCATAAAAGCGACATTTGTTGGGCAATATACACCCAAGCCTAATAAAGAACTGTTTATGTGAAAGTGTAGCAGAATATGGAGTTTGATTCAATTCCGCAAATTAGTTTTTGAGATATAGCTATAGTGAAAAATGCAGCATGGCAGGGCCAGCTGTTACATGATTTACACGAAAACCAAATCAGCACCAACTTATGTTAACAAAATAAATAGCAAGTTTGGTGAAATTCTGTGCATTAGTTCTTGAGGTATGAAATCATCTAAATCCTGAAAAATTCAGCATAACATCGCCACCTGGCGATTTACATCACAACATAATAAGTAACAATTTATGTCAGTCTAACTGGTTCTGAACTTTGATAAAAAAAATCCGTCCATTAGTTCTTGAGATAGAGCTATTGCAGAAATCGTGAAAAATGCAGCTTAGAAGCGACACCTGTTGTGCGACTTACACCGAAACCTACTGAACAGCAACAACTTATATCAAGGTCTAACTGAATCTAAAGTTTTTTTTTTCTTTTTCGTGCATTAGTTCTTGAGATAGAGTGCTCGCAAATTTTTTGCCGCTTACAGACCGGCCTCTAAAACGTATAAATCCGTCGGAATTTTTCACGAATCCAAGACTATCTTCTTGTAAAGATAGAAAAAAGTAATAATAAGACTGGTAACTTTCGCAGATGTCTGCCAGTGGTTGGGTGTAAATAACAAATTTGTTATTTTAAACACATTTTCAGGGACATGAAAATCACTAAACGTTATCAGGAGGGGGAATTTAGGATTAGTATTTATTACTGTGTAAGAAGAGATTTTATAAAAGAGAAAATTAATCGTGAAAATATTTAAATCTTATTAATTTTTTTCTAGTGCATGCTTTCAGCATCGGGCTCGGGACCTGATGACACAAAAAATGTCGGTCTCGGATTTCAAATCATCTGGCTGGGACTCCGAAAAAAAGAGACCAAACTCATACTCAGGCTCTCTAGTGCCTTTTCCTCGGGAACTTACTGATGCGATTTCGATATTTTTTAGATAGTTCTGGTATCACCTAAGCTATAATTGGATCCTGGCAAAAAATAAAGTATAAAATACGAGCGATAAAAGCGATTTCGTAAGCAACAAAAAATGAAAAGAAAAGTAGCTGACATTGATATACTTTATTCTCGAGAATTACTGAATCGATTCCAATATTGTTTTAAAAAAATAGTCTTGGTAGTATACAAACTATACATTGATCGTTCGGCAGGAAATAAAGATAAAAAAATATAATATGAACATTTTCACAAACAAAATAAATCTCAGTTTTTGTGTTTTTATATTAATTAACAGAACTGTTGCATTTTTTATTTTTCGTCGAACGTTCAATGTATAGTTTGTCTAACTGCCAAAACTTATTGAAATAGTTTCACCAGTTCCCGAGAAAAGGGTTATCTAATCAACACTTGCTGGTATAATCAGATGCTTTTTGTAACTTTCCAAACTTCCCCGTCATACTTTAATGTTGCCTCAGCTTTTTGTTTAACACGACTTGTACGCAGTGTGTGTTACTATAACAACCAAAGAAACACACTAAAGTTGCGTATAGAGTAGATTCTTATTGGACTAAACAGTTCTGTGCGAATAATGCGGCTGTCCCAATTATCAGAAGTCAATTTAATGATTTGTTTCTGTTTTCTTCTTTACGATTCCCGCCAGATAACTGGAATATACTCTATTTGTCTTGTTTAGGAGCTAAACAACGAAATACAAATGTAAAAAATCTGGAGTGTCTCCTCTTGACTTTCCAAACACATGCGTACGTTGTTCAATTTGTATTAAATGTGACGTACTACGTTCAATTAAATATGCATATTAAAAAAGCATTCTCCGACTAACTTTTACCCCTACTGCCCTAATCTTCCGACTGAGCCATAAGGGCTTGTTTATTATTGTTGTTGTTCAAAATTTCTTGAATGAATGAAAGTTAATACATACTTTGTACTTTGAACCAGAAATTTTTATTAATTAATGGAATCAAATAAGTAGATCTTAGAGAAAGGTCTTAGAAACAAGGCAAATTAATATTATATTTTAATAAATAAATGTTTTGGTTTCAGAAACTTTTTTTGAGTTGAAAAATACCAGGAGGTTGGCAGCTAAGCTGATTTAATTATTCACTGACCATTTTGCTAAGTTTGCAAGATCATTTAGTTGACAACTTTCGACATCACGTGAAATTAGCTGCCATTTCACTGGTGAAGGTTGTCCGGAAAATTCTAGGAGGGTAAAACTAGTAAAAAAACGAAAAAGCTAACCAGCCGAAAATCAGAGAAATATTTATCCCAGTTATCCCCAATAATTTTTTGTTTTATGAGACTCTCTTAGTTCAAGTGCCACTTCGTTTCTACTCATATAATTATTCAATCGAATCGCTTGAATTGCGGGTTAGCCATCCAGTTAGCAATCTCAGAAATACCTGGAAGCTATTTAATGATACAAAAGTTAACTTTCATGATTGATTTTTTTGCATTATACGGGGGCTTTTCAGAATTTTTGTCAAGTGGCTCAATAAATGATTAAATGCCTTCACTATTCAAGACATTTTTAAGAATCTTCCTTTTAACACTACATTCCATAGATACCCCCCCCCCCCCACACACACACACACATTTTTCAGAGTTGCTAATCTTGGTGTATATAATTGATTAAATGATATATGTAAAAAAACTGCCAGTCAACGGAAATGTTGGCACCATCAATATCGCACAGCTCAATGCAAAGTGAAATGAATGGTATCCCGATTATAGATATTTCCTAGAATTGGTAGCAGTCTTTCTTAATCAAGATGCCATTCATTTCATTTTACGTCGGGTTATGTGATGTTGCTATGTAAACAACGTCGCTAGAGCGTAAGCTGACTGACAGTTTCGTTCCCAGTGGCAGAAACACCGCGACACGGCGACATAGTCGCGGACACAAAAAACCTTTTGCAGACAATTATTGTCTGCACTAATGAAATCAATTAAAAAAATTGTCCGCAACTTTCTGACAATTTTTTCCAGCGAAAAAAAACGCGAATTTCGGCAAAAGATCACATAAAAAGCTCGAATTTCGGCAAAAGATTGCGTAAAAATCGCGAATTTCGACAAAAGATCGCGTAAAAAGCTCGAATTTCGGCAAAAGATTGCGTAAAAATCGCGAATTTCGACAAAAGATCGCGTAAAAACCGCAAATTTTGGCAAAAGATCGTGTTAATGGAGTGAATTTCGGCAAAAGATCGCGTTAAAAGCTTTAATTTCGGCAAAAGATCGGGTACAAAGCACGAATTTTGGCAAAAGATTGCGTAAAAAGCGCGAATTTCGGCAAAAGATCGCGTAAAAAGCGTGAATTTTGGCAAAAGATCGCGTAATAAGCGCAAATTTCGGCAAAAGATAGATTTTTGGCTTGAATTTCGGCAAAAGATCGCGCAAATTTCGGCAAAAGATCGTGTTAATGGCGTGGATTTCAGCAAAAGATCGCGTAAAAAATGTGAATTTCAACAAAAGATTGCGTAAAAAAAAACGAATTTAGGCAAAAGATCGCGTAAAAAGCGCGAATTTCGACAAAAGATCGCGTAAACAGTGTGAATTTCAGCAAAAGATCGCGTTAAAAGCTTTTATTTTGGAAAAAGATCGGGTAAAAGGCGTGAATTTTGGCAAAAGATCGCGTAAAAATCGCGAATTTCGGCAAAAGATTGCGTAAAAATCGCGAATTTCGACAATAGATCGCGTAAAAAGCGCAAATTTCGGCTAAAGATCGCGTTAATGGCGCAAATTTCAGCAAAAGATCGCGTTAAAAGCTTTAATTTCGGCAAAAGATCGGGTAAAAGGCGTGATTTTTGGTAAAAGATCGTGTAAAAAACATGAATTTTGGTAAAAAGCGCGAATTTCAGCAAAGGATGGTGAAACAAACGCAAATTTTGTATAATCGTGAAATAAACGCAAATTTCGTCAAGGGATCACGAAAAAAAAAACTCAAATTTCGTCCAAAAATTGCGGCAAAAACAAGAAATTCGTCAAAAACCCATGGAAAAAATGTGAATGTCACCAAAGAATTACAAAAAAAATAATTTCCTCAAAAGGCCGCAGAAAAAAAAAAGCGAATTTTGTCAAGGGATCGCGAAAAAAACGCAAAATTCATCAAAGGGTCGGGGAAAAAACACGAATTTCACCAGAAGTGTGCGAAAAAACACATTTTGTCAAAGGATTGGGGAAAAAAAATTCATTCAAGGGTTTTAGAAAAAACTCAGTGCTTTTTGCGCTTGAAGCCTCTGAAGCTTCCGAAGGTTTTTAAAAGCATCGTTACTGCCTATGTGTGGTTCTGCTTATCCTTCACACTTTAGAAATTCTACAAGAAGTTAGATGATGAAAAGTTATAAGCAAAATTAATGAGAATGCATCATGCTTACCATGTTTTAAATAGAATGATAAAAAATTTCTAGTTTAATTTATTACTTATTCATTAAAATGACATACAAAATTTGCAGACAGATTATGAAATTTTAAAAGCTTGTCGCAGACAGCTACAAAATTTTCTGCCACTGGGGTTTCGTTATCTGTATCATCTAATCTATCATATACAGGAAAATCAACGTCGTTAAAAGTGGTTGCGAAAATATGTATTACACTAGTATGTTACGGGGAAAATTATCTTGAAAATATGTTGAATAATGAAAATATTTTGTCATTTATTGAGGCATGAGACATGCCCGTTTTATATGGAATATCAAAATGCAATAATATTTTTTTATAACTTTTCGGATTTTATTATAGATATATAATTTGAAGTGGCACTCCTAAGCCTCCCTACCACGTCAAGGTGGAGTCTCGTCAGGGAGGCCCCCACCCCCCTACAGCAGAGCTGACCAATTAATTAACTGTCTAAAGTAGGGATTGACCGAAGCAGCAATTTTGCCGAATACTTGACACTTTTTAATATGCATTTTTGCATATATTAGCTTTTTTAATAAGCTTTAATTGAAATTCAATTCTCAATAATTTAATTAAGTTACATTTTTATTCTCAAATCTTAATTCACAAAAAAATTTAATGATTTCTTTCCACTCACAAATTCATTAACCCATCACTTATTTTTTATTATTTTATCACTAGTCAATACCCAAAAATAACCTATGAAAGTATTAAACTATACAGGGTATTATTAAGGATAAGGATTGTCAGAAAAACAAAAGTTCATTCAAATACAAAGAAACAATGTTGTCATTAAGCTGATTTACTGATTGTCTAAGTCTAATTATAAACATATTGAATAGGAATGTTCTCAAAATACAAAAGGTATCATATCAATTTGTACATTTAACTATTTTCTGTCAAATTATTGATAGAATATTTATATTTTGATTAATATTTTAACATTGTGGTGATGAAGAAAAGAAATTTGAGCGATTTTGATACAATGGTTATAAAAGCTATAGGATAGGCATAGGTGTATACTTATTTATTGTGTGTATTTTCTTTAATATGCACTTTAGATATACAGATATGAACTCTGATATACTTATTTGATGTGTATATTAAAGAAAATACACATTAAATAAATGTAAATTAAAAAAAACTAATGTAGAAGTAAATAAAATTAAATGATAAGGGAAAGATGCGCATCTTCCTTACTTTTTTTTTTTTTCTCTGTTGTAGACAGTTGTTTTGATTTCACACCTATGTAGACTATTTTAGGAAGGAAAAAGTTTTTTTTTTAAATAAAAAATGGCCTTTGACTTGTTTTTTGTTGTGCAGCTGAACTCTGAACTCATGCACATAATATTAAAACTCGTTGTTTAGCCTATTCTTCTGCTAAGTAAAAGAGAATTCTTGTACTGCTAAGAAAATACTTATCTGCAATTATTCGGCTGAATACTTTTAAGTATTCGGCCAAAGCCGAATATTCGGTTTACATGCCGAACCACCGAATACCGAATCAACTATTCGATATTCGGTCAATCCCTAGTCTAAAGCTTCGACATATATCCAATGGTAATGCAACAAAAACCATGTAAAAATCCAGAAAATAAATCAACACTATTTTGGAAAACACTTAAAATATATTAAATCAATAGCTCGATTTAGTGTATGATGCAAAATATACTAAAAATATTACCAATTCAACTCTTTTTTTTTTCCTTTTTGGTCTATTAAGCTATTTTACATTGTTGAAATATAATAATAAAAATAATAATAAACAGATTTTCGATATTTTGCCCATGATTGCTATTCAAGCTGTCTAAAAAAAATAACTGCCGTATAGAACTTTTACAGAATAGAAGCACGAATAAAATTTACCTTTAGATGATCGTGCAAGTTCATGCAAAAATTTTCTTTAAAAATCACTTTTATGTGATACGATATCTTACAAAATCTTATAATTTAAAATCATAAACCTTGTTTTTTTCCGGTTTTTCATCAACAACTGAAGATTTTTATTTAAACGCAAAATACAT
Organism: Maratus speciosus; assembly: GCA_963932465.1. NCBI lineage: Eukaryota > Metazoa > Arthropoda > Arachnida > Araneae > Salticidae > Maratus > Maratus speciosus. The sequence goes on from OZ010786.1 coordinate 629,453,342, forward strand.
ATTTGGCATTGAGTTATCTTACTGAGGTTGCCACATTAACAAAGTAGTTGCTATTTAGAGCTGTTTATTTTTCTTTCTTTTTTTTTTTTTTTGAGAAATTAAAAAATATAGTGAAGATACTTGGTAAATTGGCCAGCTATGCTTTTTTCACGCGCGCGAAGCTAAATATAGCAATATAACTTCCCCTTAAAGAAAAAAAAAGCTTGACAATTTCTATAATTTGTAAATAATTATAAGTATCGATTTCTCATAAATGCAAGCAAACTACGACAAATTGATTTACCTTTTTACCCCTTCAAACACCCCCCCCCCCCAAAAAAAAAAATAATAATAATAAAATAAAATAAAAATTAAGAAAATCAATACTTCAACGATATTGAACACAAGAGTAGTACCTAGCCCATGAGTAAAGAACATTGATGCTGCCAAACTGAAGCCTGATGTTTGTGGATTGTGTGATGTTTAGTGGAGAAAGATCGGTTTTTAATTGTCCCGGGGCCAAAAACCGCAGAAAAAGCAACGAAGAATCGGTTTTTAATTCTCCCGAGGCCAAAAACCGTAGAAAAAGCAACACAGTGATCGGTTTTTAATTATCCTAAGGCCAAAAACCGTAGGAAAAGCACACAGAAATCGGTTTTTAATTGTCCCGAGGCCATGATGATTGCTAAATTTTTTATTGAAAATTCTATTAATTGGAATTCTCTAAAATTGAAGCTAATGCAATAATTCTGTGACCAGATGCCTCCACTTCTGCACATCACCCCAACGAAAAAGCGGTCTTTCCCAATTTTCGTTCTTCCATAGGAAGCCATCTAGCAATGAGACGCTAGGGATCTCGACTTCAAAACAAAATTTATAGGCATTGCGATTACAACGCCATCTGTTAGCGGTTTTGGCAACTAATTTTTGCAACTTCTGTACAACATTTTTACAGCTTAGCTAATAAACAAACCGTTTACCGCATAATTCTATTGATCTTTGTTTTTGAGATATTCAATTTTGAAATCAGGGTCTTATTCGCTGGACATTCTGTATAGACCCACGACGAGAAGAGACCTGTCAATCATACGTGACGTAGTCTAAGACGAACCCATTTCTTCCAAATCGGAGCGGGGAATTGTCTTCTCTACGCCGCGCCGTAGAGGAAAAAGGAAAGGTTGTCGTATTCCCCAAATATGCGAGGTTTTGGCGCTATTTATATATATAATATTGACTTTAAAGGGGAGTTACATAAAATCGTTAAAAATTTATATAAACTATGTTACTTTTTAATTATTACGATAATACAGAGAATTAATTATTTTTGTTTAAGTATAATTTATTAAAAATTTTGTTAAAAAATAGTATTTTTTCTTTTTTAATGAATGAATTACATCTCGACTTTTTGTAATGGCGAAATACTTAAGAAATACTAATTTACTTTATTTAAGCACATCTTTCATTCTAAGAATAATCAACTGAGTTGTGTATTTTTGTATAGGTACTAATAGTAAAGGTAATAATATCATATTTTGGACTTTTAACTTATATTATCTTGAAACTTAATGTATTTTTAAATACTTTTAATAACCAATAAAGATATAATTTAATACAATAGTCAATGAAAAATTTAAAAAATAAAATAAAGTAAAAATTAAATAATTTATTTATAATTTACCAGCTTAATTTATAATATAATTACTAAAAAATTTTAAGGCAAATTAATGATCCAACTATGACATTTTTCTTAATTTATTTTTAGCTCGATGGACAGAAAAAAAAAATCTACGAGCGGAAAAATTAAAAAATAGATGCATCTGTAGTCCGTTTTTAAAAATTAAGAATATCTATATGAAATAAGTTAAATTAAGAAATGCACTTGACAAAAGGAGGGGGGGGGGGGTCTGATGTAAAATTATAAGCGACTTGCTGTTTCAGAATGGCAGTATTTTTTTTTTCTTTATTTCTGTGCTGTCACGTCCGAAAATTCTGTTCAAAACGCCTGTTTTGATCTTTTCTACGTTTATTTTTTGCTCTATGGACAGAAAAAAAAAAATCTACGAAGGGAAATATAAAAAAATAGATGCATCTAAAATCCGTAGCCCAGACCGCATTTTTTAAAATGAAGAATATGTATATGAAATAAGTTAAATTAAGAAATGCACTTTAAAAAGGGAGGGGGGTGGGAGTGGAAGCTCCTGATGTACAATTATAAGCGACTTGCTGTTTCAGAATGGCAGTATTTTTTTATTTTTTTCTGTGCTGTCAGGTCCGAAAATTCTGTTCAAAACGCCCGTTTTGATCTTTTCGACGTTTATTTTTTGCTCTATGGACAAAAAAAAAAAAAAAATCTACGAAGGGAAATATTAGAAAATAGATGCATCTAAAATCCGTAGCCCAGACCGCATTTTTTAAAATGAAGAATATATATATGAAATAAGTTAAATTAGGAAATGCACTTTAAAAAAGGAGGGGTGTGGGGGGGGGGGGGTGGAAGCTCCTGGTGTAAAATTATAAGCGACTTGCTGTTTCAGAATGGCAGTATTTTTTTTCTTTATTTCTATGCTGTCACGTCCGAAAATTCTGTTCAAAACGCCTGTTTTGATCTTTTCTACGTTTATTTTTTGCTCTATGGACAGAAAAAAGAATCTACGAAAGGGAAATATTAGAAAATAGTCGCATCTAAAATCCATATCCCAGACCGCATTTTTAAAAATGAAGAATACATATATGAAATAAGTTAAATTAAGAAATGCACTTAAAAAAAGAAGGGGGGGGGGGGGCTCCTGCTGTAAAATTATAAGCGACTTGCTGTTTCAGAATGGCAGAACTTCTTTTCTTTAATTTTGTGTATGTACAATCATTCTTTCTTTAGAATGAATTGTTTTCCCTTTTGAGGACATGTTTAATATTAAAAAGAATTGTTTTGAATAAAAAAAACAGTTTAAAAATGGCAAGATAAACTAAATGACAGAGAGATACAGTAAAACACAGCTAACCCAGAGAGGGAAAACAGGTTTATGTCAAGGAATGAGCAAGTTATTGGCGCGAAAATTATTTTATTGCAACCCCTTGCTCTTAGTGGGGAATGGTCTCTGAGGGTCAAACTGAAACAGCGGGGTCATTTTCCCCCTCCAGTATCGCCTTGCACACCTTCCGTAAAATAGACTCATCTAAAAGAGGGTGTTTCCCAAGTCTCATCTCGTGGTGGGTTTATAATATATACTATATAATGGGAAAATTTAGTTTAGCAAGAAAACGCATAACAGGTTAAAATTTCTCTTTCAGCAATTTATACTAACAGATGGAAAAATACGTGAATATTTCTTCACAGACCTGTAGTTTATTACACGCCACTATTTAGTTAAAATTTAATTCCAACTAAAACACTCTTAAAACTACTGAAATCACATTTACAGAAATTATCATCCATAGACAGCATGTATCTAATTCTTTGTGTGACCCTGTATGTATCATTTTATCTATATTCTACAAACATCTCTTATAGTAAACTAAATGCAGTTCAGCGTAAAATGCACAGCTCATTTTAAAATCACCTTTAAGCAATTTGCGCTCATACCCAGTAACTCTTACGAATTCTTTTGTGTAGCCATGTACAGAGCCCGATCAAGATGAAGTTGGGCCCAGGGCCTGTTAAAAAGTTGGGCCCCCCTACCTCCCCATTCCCGGCCACACTTTCAGAAAAAAGTGAAAAGGACTTTTAATTGAAAAGGACTTTTACAGAAAAATTAAATATGGATGTTTTTTATTACAGTATAACTTTGTTTTTATGTCAGGGACCAAAATATAAAATGCAAACAGTGGAAAAACTTAAATTGTGAGAAAATACACACAAATTTGTGGGCCCCTGAAATTGGTGGGCCCAGGGCCGAGGCCCTGGAGGCCCGTGCATTAATCAGGCCCTGGCCATGTATATGAATTATAGCATGTATACACACCATATATAGTATGCATAAATATAGTGAAACATAAAAGAGCATATCATAATTAAAAATGCATTTCCAGCAATCACTGGTAATGTACCGTACTTCTGATGCAATATAGTATCTGAAATCTTTTGTGTGTCCCTTTAAATGCTACGCACTTCGTATTATACATGAAATAACTTATAGTAAACCTCAGCGACGTATATCAATTTCATTATAGATGAAATAGTTTAACATAATTAAAATACGCCACAAAGAATCCCCCCCCCCCCCATATCGTTATGCAGCGGAATTCTGAAAGACTTTTTTCCCATTGGCCGTAATGTAACGGAATACTTTTGATTGTCCCTGTAAATGAACTAAACAGGCTACAAACTTCATTTGAAATAGGGATCGTGCTATGATAAACGTCAATAACATCAAAAAATTCCAGGACAATCCGAGTATAATTACGAGAGTTAGATCGCGGATAGATGGCCAGACACAAACCGAAGTCATAAACACTTTTCAACTTTGTTGAAAAGTATTAAAAACGCTAAAGATTCAAAAAACGCATGAGACAAAATTTACAAACAATCTAACAGGAATTCATTTACGAACGTTAACGAATCAGCGCGAAAAAAAGCTAAAAATCGCATTGAAAATCGTGGGCGAGAAAAGTATTATATTGCGCTAAATGTTTGAAACCAATTCCTGTTGTGAATGTGAAACGCCGCGGAACGCAATAATGCTAAAAATTGCATTGAAAATCGCGTAAGGTTTTACTATTCGGTTAAAAGTTTGAAATTGATTTTTTTTTTTTTTTTAACAATGTAAAAAAAACGCCGAAAAACGCTAAGAATCGTATTGAAATCGCCTTAAATAAAAATCAATAAAAAATCAAAAAATGCGGAGGACAAAGTTTGCTACATTAGGCTAAAAGTTTAAAACCGAATTCCTTTCACGAATGCAGGGATATGTTTAGGTAAATTTTAGGTCCTTTAAAGGACCCTTCACAAAATTTTTCATCCCAAAACAGGACCCTTCACAAAACTTTTTAACCCACAACAGGACCCTTCACAAAATTCTTTTGTCTCTTAAATAGACCTTTTACAGAATTTTTCCACCTTCAAATTGAACTGTTCACAAATTTAATCATTTAAAAATAAAATCTGACCTTTAGGAAAACAGCTGAACTGATTAAAGAACATATTACTTAGCTTTTTTATAGTTGAAGGATAGAACCTGAATATATCGATAATTTCAAATTCACAAAATTATGACTAGAATTTTCACAAATGTAAGAAAATCAGGACCCTGTGAGAAAAGTCTAGACAGAACCCTGGAATGTCAAAAAATCGCAGCGGAAGGCGAAAAATAGCAGAGAACAAAATTTTCTGTTGTGCACTAAAACATTGTAACCAGAATTCTGTCATTGTATTTATATGCAACTTCTATGACTGTAATTATATGCAATGTGCTCCGTATTTTCTAAAATAAGGGAAAAAAATCTTTCTCTCTCTTTTTTCTTAAATTTCGACACACTATTAAAAAACCTGTAATTTTTCAGAAAAGAAATGTATTTTTTACAGAAAAAAACTGTTTTAAAGAAAAAACATTTTTCTGTAAAAATTACAAAATCCGTACTTTTTACAGAAAAAAAATCTTTATTTTTTACAGAAAAGAACTGTTTCAATGAACAGATTACAGATATTTTCTGTAAATTAAACGATTTTCCACTGGGGCCAAAAGTGACATTTTTTTCTGTCAGGTTGAGAGTTTTTTCAGTGCTTACATAACATAGAATATATGCAAGTCAAATGCCGCCCTTCTTAGGATGCGCCCTAAGGCGGCCTCCTCATGCCTGTCGCCGGTCCTGATCTAGTGGCGGAAAAGAAAAGAAAAATATACGAATCCCTAGATTAGCATTTCAATTACATGAAGTATTTATAACTGCATTAAGCAATTATTTAATCACATTTTGTTCTAAAATAATCGCGGGAAAGGGCAGGGCCCGACTTAGACAGTGGGGGGCCCCGGGGCAAACATTATTCGGGGGGCCCCCTTCGATCTTTTGAAATTTTTCTTGAATTATTTTGAAATGACTAAAACTAAACTTCATACCTATTTTATGTAGACTTAAATTTCATACCAAGTACTATTCACATCTGTATACAGTATAGTACAAGAAAGATAACTTTAAGAAACTATAGCATGCATTTTTTTTTTTTTTTGGTTATAGGAATATAAGGATAAATGTGAGACGTTAAAATGTAAATTCAGTTCTCTAAGGCATTATTGGCTGTTTGTATTAATACTTTTCTATTAACTTAATCTTTGTATTCAATCAACATGCATTTGGGTGATTCTATCATATAGAAAGGTAAGTGGTGGCATGCATTTAATAATAATAGCAACAAATTTCAATATGTGTTGTGTTGTTACTGCCATTCCCCATGATGCCTTAAAGTACTTTGGTATAAAGTTTCATAATATGAAAACAGAAAGCAACAGATAGCAGATGCGTGATATTACTGTAATATTTTAATTAAAATTATGTATTAAAACAATATGAAATCAGTAACGAAGAAATTAAATATCACAAAATGAAAAACACTTTAAATTAGGATCTGGTCACTTTTGGATATTTTTTATCATTTGGCTGTCCTTTAACTAAAACTTATATCTGCCCTTGGGGGGGGGGGGGGGGCTGAAATCGGGGGGCCCGGGGCAGCTGCCCCGCATGCCCCTGCATTAGTCGGGACCTGGGAAAGGGGGAAGGGCGCCAATCTACTACCTTCCCCGAGTGAAATTAAGTCTAGCTTCGTCACTGCTCTCCAAAAGAAAATTTTTAGAAGTGTCGGTCAATACTCAACCTAGAGGTCTGCACGGGCCGGTATTGATCTTCACCCTTTTCGAGCCGAACCGGGACTAACATATATTTTCCATATCGAATCGGGACTGGCCTCTCTCTTCTTAGGTCTGCACGGGCCGAAATTTTCAGTACTGGTCTCGACCCAGCCCATATGAAAATCATTGTCTTGGCATCCGTGCAAAAATCAGTAAAATTTGACACGGCCCAAAAATTTTTGCAAAAAATGTATATATTTTTAAATTGCGATTATTCTACAATTAAACTTTATTCTTTTTAACCCCTTCGGGACGAGCATCTTTTACAGAATTTTTAATCACCGGTTTTTTAAAACAGAAATTTTTGCCTAATTGAATCGGGAAAATGCTCGGATTAAATAAAGCAAAATTTACAATAAAAATTTACTGGTGAGAATAATCCCCGATTCTAAGTACCTGACGTGGCACGAATACCGGTCGCTCGTCCCCAAGGGGTTAAAGAATACCTAGTAGATTTCTGGGCAGTAAAATTAAACTGAAGTAAAACATGTAAAAAAGGAGCAGCCTATGACAGAACCCTGCCTTAAGAGGCTACTTCAGTCAAATGAAAAGACATATTCGCTAATGCTAATCCTATGGAAGAAATTTATAAAGATATCTCGATCGCATTTCAACATTTTTAAATGATTTCTTTTGCATTGAATAGTTGAGATCGATCTGTATGCAGGCCGTTTTTTACTTTTTCGATTTTGACTGCAGATATTTTTTATGGGGAAGCTTTTACTTTCGAAACCGGTTCCAAATATGAAAGTGTTCTCATAAGAAATACCTGCAAACAAAATCGAAAAAGCAAAAAACGGCCTTTGTACAGATCAATCTCAACTATTCAATGCAAAAGAAATCATTTAAAAATATTGAAATGCGACCGAGATATCTTTATAAATTTCTTCCATAGGATTAGCATTAGCGAACGGGTCTTTTCCTTTGACTGAAGTAGCCTCTTAAACGGATAAATGTGTTGATCCATGCAAAATGAATATAATAATACGTGAAAAAAGACTATAATATATTTACACTTGCTAAGAAGGAAACTTGTTTATAACGCATTTTTTTCTTTCCTATGCGATTCCGTCATAGAAGATTTTATTGTATACCCTTTTTCAGATTTTTAAGCCTCCAATACATGGAATATGAATTAACGATAAACTGAAACATTTAGTAGTACATATAGTAGTACACATATTAGTAGTACACATAGTGATAACTGAAACATTTACATAGAAATAGAGATTCATTAAAAAAAAAAAATAAATAAATATCGCAGCCTACGCTTTAAAAATTAAGTTTATAAACATGAAAAAAAAGTTTAAAAAATTATATTTGGTCAAAACTCCTACTACGAAACAATTTTTTAACCGTATCAACGTAAAAATCCACGTTTTGTAGAAATTCAGTCGAGCCGGTCCGGGCTCCGGTCGAGATCGTAACCTATCCCGTGCCGTGCCCGGCCATTGATTTTTTTTTTGTACGGACCAGGCCAGGCTCGTGCCGATTTTTTAACTTTTATACTGGGGCGAACTTTCTTTTCTATGGGTCGGACCGGGACCTGGAAATTTCGACTTGTGAAGACCTCTATAATTCAGGCAAACGTAAAATACAAAAAGAAAGAGAGAGGGAGAGAGAAATGTTTTTACTGATACTTTTTCTGTTTCAGTTTCAAAAATCTATATTAGTTAATCTAAATAAATCTATAAAAACAAAAAATAGATCAAATTCACTTAGTTAGTGGAAGCATGTAATTATATATATAAAAAAATAATTATACGCATAATTCTCTAAATAAAGACAAACATTCTGTTTCGGCGCTTTTATTTATGAGTAATTTTCCATCGAAACTTTCTTTTAACACTATTTTTTTAAAATTGCCTCAATTTTGCTCATAAAAAAGATTTTTCCACAACGTGAGTTTTCGCCTAACTAAATTGATAAATTGGTTGGCCGAGTATTTGTTTGTAAACATTACCTTTTCTTCTAAAGACGAAAACTGATACAGCGCCATCTATAAATAAAATAGAGATATATTTGAATATCGTTATGGTATCGAAATGAGGATAAAAATTTAATCGTAATCATTGCCTGGGTGGACGTTTGATCTGAATGTTTACGTTTAAATTTAGTTTTTAAAAAGCATGATGGTGTTTATGTGTTTAAGATGCGTGCATATATTTGACAGTTAAAATAATTGGCGGCAATATTATTGCCGAAAATTTTAAAGTTTGGATTTTTCCTCGTCAACTATTTTATATACATATTTATTTTTTTAAACAAATGTCGATATTTAGGTAAGCCTTGCTTTTACATGCAATAATATTGTTTATTTGTGATAAATACTTTTTTTTTTTTTTTTTTTTAAACCAGCCAGTGACAAAAACTTAAAGTATTAAATTTTAATAATATGCTTCTAAAATAAAAGGTAAATTTATATGCAAGTTGTTTTGTTATGATTTCCAATTTTCTATACATTTCATACAATGTGCATAAAAATATGTACCCTACTGTGTCTAGGGATGTAGTGGAGGGTATATAGCGATATATACCGTATACTTTCTGATTTTTTTTTTTTTTTTCAAGCTCCGTTTATCCTCTGGTTTTGAAGTAAAACTATATAAAATTTACTATTCAGAAAGCAGATATTTATGTTTTTGTAGCAAGATATTTTTGACACCAATATTGGTTTTGTAACCAATTGTGAATATTAAACAAACATTAATCACTGTTTCATTTATTTGTAATTGACTATTTTCATATATGTAATTTAATAGTCAGCTTGAGAGTATATTTCTGTGAACTGGCTTTTATAAATTATAATATATTTAAAGAAATGTGATAGGGGAAGACGGGGTACAATGAAACATTATTTGTAAAATCAATCAAATTTGTCATAGAGAGTTGCAGTTTATATATATGTTATACAACTATATGTTCCAATTACTGATGTGATTTGGATACATTCACACTTCTACAACAGTAGCAATAGAAGATTATTGCTTTTGCACCATTGAAAGTAACTTTCTTTACTAAAAGTAATTTTGTTTCTTTTTCCTTGTTTTTATATGTAATAATTATTTTTTCTATACATTGTTATCTTTGGGTTGTTGTCTTCATACCTCCAAAACCAAACTAAAAAAAATAAATATTAGAAGTTTGAAAATAAATTTTTATTTAGTAATCTCAGTGCGGGGTACAATGAAACACTTGCAGACGGGGTACAATGAAACATGTTTTATTACAGTAATAAAAATAGTAAATAGAATATATTAGAAGTAAGAGTAGGAAAACAGAAAAAAAAAAGAGTTTTGTTCTAACCAGGTCAGTAAAAAATGCTCTTGTTAAGCAATTAAAAAATAGAAAGAGAAAAAAAGCTAAGAAGGGATTGTTTTGAAAACAAACTCTGCCTGCTACAGACTCTGATGATGATCCAGATTTTTTTTCCAGTCCCAGCTGGTCATCGAGGTACTAAGAATGAGATATCCCCACACAACATGTATGGTACAAGCAGTATCCGTACAAATGGAAACATAAGGAAATATATACCGTTGGAAAAATCATACATAAATGAAGTCAAATGTGAAGTACTTGATATAAAAAAACTTCAATTAAGTTTTAATTTTTTTTTTTTTTTTTTTTTTTTTTTTTTTTTTTTTTAGAAACTTACATTTAAAAAAAAAACTCAATTGTGTTGAAACTACCATCCCATATTCCTTCAGGAGCAACTGAAATATAAGCAGAAATGCTAATTTTTGAAACTGACTTGAGCCAATTTAATATAAAATGAAAGGTATTTCTTAACTAATAGAATTTTCTTATTTTTCATCTTAGACTATAATATTTTTATCAAATTTCATATTAATCAAGTTTTGTTTCTGTATTTATCTCATTTTTCATAAAATAAACTATACTGGGTGAAAATTGTTTCCATCATTTAGTGTGTTTCATTGTACCCCAGCATACGGGGTACAATGAAACACTGTAAGACATTTATTTTTTGTTATTTTTCAAGCATAAAGATATTGTTTAGAACATAATAAAAATTTATTTAGATGGGGAAAATACAAGGTTAAAAATATGCATTAATTATATTTCTGTGCATGCAAAATTGTGGATAAGAAAAAATAATTAGTACATTTTGTTTCATTGTACCCCGTCTTCCCCTACCTACTATTAATCACTAATTTTCATTGCTAAATGTGAATCATAAAAGTAAAAATTATAATGCAAAGTTTCTCGAACAGGCAGTTTCAAGAGGGTGCTGCACCTTGTCTGCCCTTTAGTTTTAAAAATAGCTTTTTTTTGCTGAAAAAAAATAACACCCTTGAAAAATTGTGCTCTTGCTGCCTTTTGTATTAAAATATTTGCTTGTGTAGCATAAAATGACTAGATTGTATTCTTAAAAGAGTTGTCCAGCTTTTAAAAAATGGTATGAAAAGTGCCCTTAAGGGAGAACTCTTCACTCACTTGAAAACACCCACTCTCTAATAATGCTAAACCTATGGGCAGGTTGTTTTTAAATTTCTCGTTTAAATTTTAATACTTTTAAACTATTTTTTTTCACATGATAGCTGAGGTCGATCTCTAATATTGCTATTTTTAATTTTTTCAATTTCGGTTGCAGATTTTTTTAATAAAGGTATACTTTCACTTTCAGAACTGGTTTCGAAAGTGAATAAAATTAAATAGTATTGTAATTCAGAGTAAAGTAAAAATTATGTTTTAAAGGAGCATGTTAACGTTAAGAAATGCCATTAGTTTGTCATTCACATCTACCATTTACAGGTTTTTCAAAGCAGAAATTTTTGCCTAATTGCAGAAATGCTCTGTTAAATAAGGCAAAGTTTACAATTAAACGTGACTGGGATTAATCAAGTATTCTGAGAACCGGTACAGATGCCATATTCGCCCCATATTGGCGCGATTTTTTTCTGACGCCAATGTCATATACGCAACGGGTACTTAACTGGCGCCAAAGTATCGTTATTTTGCTTAATGTGGTAACCCAGATTATGTTGTTTATGCTGTTGATGTTTTCGCCAAAATGGCAACCGAAAAAAATCGCGCCAATATGGGGCGAATATGACATCTGTGCCTGAGAACCTTATGTGATGCTTGTTGCGAAGGGGTTAAAACAAACATTAAGAAGAAATTTGCTTAATTTATGCATAAATGAGCCATATAATAATCTAACACAAAGTATAACATACATAAGCTATATAAGAAATTTCTTTAATTGGTTGCAATTTCACTTTTGTGATTGTTTATGATATTTGGTATGAAATTGCTCTTTTGTAAGATTGAGTTATGCAGTTATGCCCTATACAAAGAAGTACTTAAATTTATATATATTGTTATATAACATAATAGGGATGCACCGAATACTCGGTATTCGGCCATACTACCGAATGTTCGGTTAGGCCGAATATCAAACAATTTTGTATGGCCGAATAATCAAACTATTCGGTATGCTGAATATCAAAATATTCAGCCAGATCGAATACTTAAAAGACCTTTATAAAAGATCTGTATATTTAAAACGCTAAGGGTTTTCTTTCGACAGCCCGTGAGAAGAAACTACTGCATCAAATTACACCGATCTTTTTTTAAATGAAAAATATTTGGCCACAGATTTGTTATCGTTCATTCGTTTGTTGAAATATTTTATTAGTTAGCCGTAATTTTAAATTAAAATTCTACAGTTGTACATGCGCAGTATGTAAGTACAAGTCTGCCTTTGGAGTGATGCGCTGCACAAGCGCAAAGATGCTCGCTCAGTTGAACTATCAATATCATGTCACAGGTAGTTCTTTTAAGTTCGTCTGCTATTCGATCTTACTGTAAACTAGCTTTTCTTTCTTTCACAAAGTTAATATTATTTGGCTCTTTCAGCATTATTAACAATTCAAAAATTTACTGTGTGAGCTAGATACGGTTTATTTTGAGAGTGCCATATAGTTTTGGTCATAATACACACAGAAGATAAACACAGTGACTTGAGGCTAAAACTTATATCCGTCTTATGAATTGCCTATAGTTACACATGAAGATTGGGAAACTAGCACGTTAATTTGTAGCTGCTTCTTTGAAAAAGTAAGGTATAAATATTAAAATGCCAAAGTTTTTCTGTAAGATCAAAACTCAAATTTGAGACAATTACGTATGTGTCATCTGTTTTTCAAACTTCTTCAATTTAGAAGGGAGAAAAAGGAGTTCCAGTTAACATAGTGGGTTAACGCAACAATCTAAAGCTCAGAATTTTTGTAGCGGGCACACGTTTGAACCCAAGCCTGGCAAAATGTGTAATATTTTTGTAAATAATTCCTTTCAGTAATGACAAAGTTTATTAGGAAGAGAAGTTATAGGATTTTTATTATTTTTTTTTATTATTATTATGAATGCTTTATAATTAAATGAAATTTAACACTCAATAAAATTTTTAAAAAATGATTTTATATTTAAAATATTTTGCATGTAATTATCAATTAAATAAATTGATCTACGATTTTCGTTATATTTTCTGACCATTATCAAGAATATATATATGCAGAGTTTCCCCCAGACAGTTTCAGGAGGGTGCTGCACCCTGCCTGCCCTTAGGTTTACAAAATAGCACCCCTCTTGTCCCTCATTTAAAATATTAGCTCCCTTGTTACCCCCACCTGAAAAAAGTGCCTTTACTCCTTTGTTTATTAAAAAAATTACTTGCTTAGTAAAAATTGACTCATTGCTGTCTTTAAAATAGTGTTGTCTATTAAATATTAAAAAGTTGTTTTAAAAATCAAAAGAATGCCTTTAAAAATTTCAAGAAATGCCCTTAAGAATCCAAAACATGCCCTTCGGAATTAAAAAGTGCCCTTTTCCCACAAGCACAACCCTGCCCTTTTATAAACCTGGGGGAAACTGTATATATATGTGTGTGTCAGAAAGAAAAGTTTGTCATTCTTTTCCGTAAAAAATAAAATGGAAATAAAGAAAAATATTCGTATAAGAGCTATAAAAGAAATCACCTTGATATCCAGGTTTAATATTTAAAAAATGTATAAAAATGTGAAATAAAATTCAAGTAATAAAAAAAATGTATATTATAAATCGTTAGCTTCATCAAGTTTCAAAATTAGGGTTTTAGATAAAAATTGAGACAGATAAAAATTAAATTCACGTCAGCTTTTAATCGTCGTGTAGTTAAAAAAAAAAAAAAAAAAAAAAAAAAGAGGCTATAGTAAGTTAAATTCTACCTGACATTTTTAGGTAAATTTCTGATTAAAAGCAAGCATAATTGGTTGTAAATTATAAACTTAAAATTCTTTTACTTCATTGAATAGGTTAGACTGACAGCACCATCTATCGCCTTAAAGAAATAGGAATCACTTATGCAGTATAAAAATTCGTCATTCAATAATTAATTTAAAAGCGTAAATTAAAAAAATTCAAGAATTTTTCTGATGAAACATTCAAGTTATTTACCGTCAAATCTTGAAGGGCACTATCTAGTATAACCTTAAAACAACTTCTTTTTTTAACTGACAATTAATAAAGATATATAGAATAATTAAAAATAGAATTATATTTAAATAAAAGATAATGCACAGAATTATATTTAAAAGTGAATGCTTTTACATTTTTTATTTGCTATTTGAAAAGTATCCCATAAGAAAAATAATGAATAATGATGATTTTAGTCCCTTTCTGACAAATAAACAATATATGACTGTAAAATTTTTCTTCCAATTCCTTCAAAATTTCACTTTGATTTTAAAATATTTGTTTTAGAATATAAGAAAATTTTATTCATTTTTTTTTTTTAATTCAGAGAGGAATCCATGAATTTAAAATTTTATCAATTAAAGAAGTTTTGAAGTTTTAAAACTATCCTTCTTAAGTAACAATTCAAAGCATAATTTTTTTTAGTGTAAAATTTACTCATAAAAAGATCTTGTTTATCAATATGGAAGTATGTGTGTTAAATATTATGTAAAATTGTTTTAAAATTTAACTTTTTAATACTTTCAATTCAAACTCTGAAGTTTCGAAGTATTCAGAAAGCCGAATATTCGGTATTCAGTCGAATAGTTACTATTTGGCTGGCCAAATATTTGGTATTCTGCTTGATAGCCTGTATTTGGGTAGCCGGATATTCAGTTTACCTGTTGGCCGAATATTCTGTATTCGGTGAATCCCTATAACATACACTAAGGTATTTGCTTAACCCCTTTATCGTCATGCCCATTGGCCCGATACATTCACAGGCAAATTATTTGTACATGAAATGCAAACCACGACTATTAAGGGGTTAAGTACGTTATAGTGTAGTTTTACAAATGAAGCGACATTTTTCATCTCAGTTATACCTTTTTTAATAGAGCTTTAGTTACAACTGTACTTGAAAAAATTTTTGTAGTTTTTTAAAAATTTTATATGATGTAATTTGTTTTATTTTTTCGTTTCAGGTCGTGACTTAGCAGTTGCCAATGCTAAAGGTAGTAAAGTCTTCGGTTTGTCCAAAAGTCGCCATGAAGAACAACAAACCTTCCTCTGGGAAACCAAGTGGAAATACAGTCTCAAAGAGCCACCCATTAGGTATCTCTACTGTTTCATCGCGGAATAAGACTGCGGCTGACAGTTTGTCTACTGGAAATACAAAAAAAGAATCTATAAAAACTCGCACGAATCAGTGTTCTAGCAGCCAGGAGAGTCTTACAGGTGGTATCACCAGTGTTAGGCGAAAAACTGCAGCTCCTGTAAAACCTGCTACTGTTAATTTTGGTAATAAAACTGAATCAACTCCCATACGTATGTTGAACAATCTGCAGAGTGGTACTCGATTATCAGCCAAGAAGAGTGCTTTCAAACGCAGCAGTAATATGAGGAGGGCAGTGAGTAAGGACAGTGTGGACTTGGCAGCCAAAGAGCGGGAGAAGGAAAATGTAAAGATAGCTCTTGGGAGGAACAAAAATAACAGCAACTGTATTACAATATTGCAGTTGGAAAAAGAAAAAGCTCAGATGGAACAACAAATTTCTGAGCTTGTGAAAAATGCAGAAAGCAAAAAAGCAGAAATAGCTACACTAAAAATAGAAATAAATAAATTAAAGGTAATTATTATTTTTTTGTTTTCTATTACATTTTGTGGCTCTCGTATATTTTATTGTATTTCATGATATAATCTGAAGAGAGAAAAAAGTAGCTAACTGTATTATTCTTACAGAGACTTGATGATTAGCAGTAGATCTACAGGAATTCTCCTAAATTTAAAATGTATGTTTTTTCGTAATTTTTGTTCATTCATTTTAAAAAGATATTCAAAATTAGACAGCTGGTAAAGAAAATGGGCTAGAGGTATATATATGTAGTGCATTGTAATACCTTCAAATTCATATTGCTCTAAAAATAAGTTATATTTTCAGATGATTTTAAACATAAAATTGGAAACCCATCAAATTGACGGGCTTCGTAAATCTAGTGATAAAGCAGGACTATACAATAGAGAAGTGCTAGTTCACAAGGAAGTAGAAAATGCAGATGGAAGTTTACCATTATGATATGACATAACGTGTGGCTCAGACAAGAAAAACCCTGAGTAGGTTTCCTGCTTTCGAAGGTTCTAAAACTTGTAGCTTGTAGGGAATTAACTTTGTTCATAGGAGCAGAAGGACAAAAAAGACCACAGTAATTCTCAGAATCACTGATTGAATGGGAGAAAAAAAAATGCCAGACTTCCCTAAAATAAAGTCGACTGACCAGTTACCCTCGCAGAACTGAGCCAAGACCAACCAGTTCCAGGGTCTTTCTTGTCTAAGCCAAATAGTAGCTGGACATTCACTTTGGAAGGGAAGTATATAAAGAGATATGGGATTTTTTAAAAAGAATTTTTGACCTGCTTTTGTATATACAGTATGGAACCATTTATCCAGAAACCAGTTATCCAGAATATTTCCAATTGACTTGTTTCAGAAAAATGAGCCATAGAGTCCCAAGCTGATATGTAAATATTACTTTAAACACTACAGTACAACATGCATGATATGACTTGATTCCACCAACTAAGACTTGAAATGGAAGCATATTAGTTATATATTGGACATTTTGATTTTTATGCATAGGAAAAAGGGGAGTTTTTGTTTTCAGGGTATTTCTATAAATTGCCTTCTTTTAAACTTTGAATAATGTCTGATCATGTTTGGGCTTGATTTTTTCTGAATAGTCTAATAATTAATTTGAGATCAGAACACTGTCTTAGCCGCATACATTCTACAAATCTGATCAAATAGATGTTGCTTTAATGCCCAACCAGTTATCTGGAATACATCTGATCCTCAACCATTCTGGATAAATGGTTCTGTACTGTATATATATTTTCAAGATATTATGGATGAATTTCAAGATGTTATGGTTCATTTATCCTCTATTTTTTGTTTTTAAATCAGTGTTAAATGGTTGCATAAAAGAAGTTCTAAAAGTTTTGCCTCTAATTAAGCAATTGATTTATTTGTAAAGTTTTTCAAATGAAATAAATTATTTTTGAAAATATCTCTTAACAAACCTTGAATTATGTTTTAAAATATTATACTGAATCAGAAACATTGACATAATCACTAATATATTTTAAAACTTGCACAATAATATATATTAATTATTTAAAAAGGTAGAAAAGGAAAAAAAATATTTTATGTTCTTTACTAAAATCATAATAGTATAAATACTAAAGAGTAGTAAAAGAATTTTTTTTTTTCCCCTGATAAAATTAGGTGAATTCTTTTCACGAACGAAATTAATCAATGAAAATTGTCATATTTTTCACAAACTTTTGTTTTAGTTCAATCTTTGCAGTTTTTGATGAATCATTATTTGGTTTAAGAACTTTGTTTTCATCTTAACCTCAGCAATTTATGAAATATTTCTGTCTTTTTCATTTAGCACTTTCACTTATTTGTTCATCTGTGTTTTGAGCCAGTAATTTCCAATTTTCGCCAGGGCAGATTTCATGAGCCCTCGGAGAAATTTTCTGTGAGGGCTCCTCAATCTTTCCCAACCTAGTATTATCATTCAGTGTTCGAAATCCTTGGTGGTCCGCTGGTCCGAGACCACTAAAAATTCAATCGGACCACTAATTTAAAAAATTTAGTGGTCCGCAGGGCCAGTAACTTTTTTCCCTCTCTGACAGGTAAATGTAAATTTTCCCGTCCCTGAGAAAACCGAAACCAAACACCAACCACTCAATTTTATTTTATTTAAAAAAATAAATATATAAAAAAATGCAGTAAAACTTAGTCAGTTGAAATAAATAGTCGGAAATAAAATACATAATTAATAATTTTATAGTTTTTGTTTATGTACTGTTTATTTAATTTTTAGCAAATCATAATTTTATATTTTATTATGCTGCTGAAAATTTTGGATAACTGAAGTTTGGTTTATGTTCTAGGAGGAGGAGGAGGAGGAGGGGAAGGGTGTCACTCAAAGGGTTAAAGGTACTTAGTAGAATTTTATGTAGCGGGCCAGTGACGATGTGTGCGGACCAGTAAACTCTGATGTTTACTGGTCCTTGGGACCAGTGACTTTTTTTTACGAATTCTACCACTGTCATTGTACACTATCAGGCATAGTATTTCTAGGTTAGCTATATACCGTAAACTCAAGTAAAGTAATAAACTAAAATAATAAAAATTTAGGTAATTTTTAAAATATTAAAAGTAAAGGGTAAATAATGTATAATTAAATATAATACATAATAAAGATAAGATACATTTTTCTTAAGGTATGATCCATGTCAATTCAGGCAGCCAAAGAAAAAAAATCTTACCTTCATAGTCTCAGAAGTTTTTGAATTGAACATATGTTAAAATTCAATAAAAAATAAGATACTTGTATATTTTGGTTTTGCCCAAAAAAATTCCTGGCCCGAGATACAGGCCGCCAAAGATGGCATCCCGGGCACAATTTCCCATTCGCCATTTTCGATAAAAATTTTAAAGTGCTCTATCTCTAGAACGGTGCAAGATATTTTGTTGCGGGTTTTTTTTTTATTTTAAAGATAATATTCTTCTGTTTAAAATGATATACCCAATTTTGAAAAATGTATTCAACTTTTCTTGTGGCAACCTTTTGAAAAAAAAATTTTTTTTTTCGAAAATGCCAATCCTAAAAATTTTGATTTTTTTGTTGTTAATCAATACCATTGGGAACTATCTTCACTGTAAAGGAGAACTTCCACTTTTGAGTATAACAAATTTTAGAAACATTTAAAAAAATCAGAGAATTTTACAGGAACTGTATATATACAGTTCCAGTAAAAGTCACTGAATTTTTGCTTATTTGTATCATATTTGTAAGGATAAGCCTACTATATATCCTAAACAAGTTAGAAATTGCAATATCAAATGTGGCAAATGAGGTGCATGCATAGTATTAACTAGTTTTATAAATATTCAGATCTTGGTGCAATAAGTGTTACACTCTTGGGCAAAAAGGCATGAATACAAAATTTACTGTAATTCCATATATTAAATTCAGTAATACGGAAGTAATATGAATCCATTTTAAAAGGACTTAATCGCCATGGCAGCCTAGAATCATTGCCTATCATGGTATATCATTGAATCAATTATGTATTATAGGATTTTTAAATAGAATGAAGAAAACTTTTATTAATGTCTTTTATGTTTTAATTTGATTTTCATAGCATTTGAAGTGATACATACTTTATTTTCAATACCGAACATAGTAAAACAATCTCAATAACATATATCAATTACACAGCAATACAAATTATATTAATACAAGTTAGAGTTCAGACAGATGGGCAGACAAATCGAATCCATAAAGACTTTCAACTATGTTGGAAATTGTTAAAAGCACATAAATAGGTCCTTTTAGAAATTTATGTCAATAGACGGAAGCATACTTGAATACTTTCATACAACCCTGTATTTTACCTACTATCTTTATATACATGCCACTATTTAGCAAATATTTAATTAAGATTAAAACATCCTTAAAACCAGTGAAATCACACTTCCAGAGATTATCATCCATAGACGGCCATGTATCTAATTCTTTGCGTGGACCTGTATATCATTTTATCTATATTCTCCAAACATATCTTAGTATACTAAATGTAGTTCAGTGTAAAAATGCATAACTCATTTAAAAATCATCTTTAAGCTACTTTCATTCATACTCAGTAAACCCTTAAGATTTCTTTTGTGTAGCCCTGTATATGATCTACAGCATTTATGCACACAGCGTAATATGGAAAAATTTAGTAGTTAAACTTAAAAACTCAAACACAACTAAAAATGCACTTCCAGCAATACCCTTACAATTTCTTTTGTGTAGCCTTGTATATGATCTACAGCCTTTATACACACAACGTAATATGGAAATATTTAATTAAACTTAAAAACTCATATCACAACTAAAAATGCACCTCTAGCAATCATTGCTAATGTACAGTATTTCCAATAAGGTAAAGTATCCGAAATTTTTTGTGTGTCCCTGTAAACACTATGCACTTTCTATGACACAGGAAGTAATTTTTTGTAAACCTCTGCAATAAAGTATGTATCACTTCAAATGCTATGAAAATCAAATTAAAACATAAAAGACATTAATAAAAGTTTTCTTCATTCTATTTAAAAATCCTTTATACATAATTGATTCAATGATATACCATGATAGGCAATGATTCTAGGTTGCCATGGCGATTAAGTCCTTTTAAGATGGATTCATATTACTTCTGTATTACTGAATTTAATATATGGAATTGCAGTAAATTTTGTATTCATGCCTTTTTGCCCAAGAGTGTAACACTTATTGCACCAAGATCTGAATATTTATAAAACTAGTTAATACTATGCACGCACCTCATTTGCCACATTTGATATTTCATCAAAAGGTCTCAAATTTCGTCAAAAGATCGCAAATTTCGTCAAAAGATCGCGAATTTCGTCAAAGGAGCGCTAACTTCATCAAAAAGCGAACAAAACGCGGTCAAAAGATCGTGAAAAAATGCGATTTCGCGAAAAACACGCCAATTTCGTCAAAAGATCGCGAAAACATGCCAATTTCGTCAAAGGATCACAAAAAAACGTGAATTTTGCCAAAGGATAGCTAACTTCGTCAAAAAATAAAAAAAACATAGTCAAAAGATCGTGGGAAAACGCTACTTTCGTTAAAATATCGTGAAAAAAATGCAAATTTTATCAAAAGGTCGCAAAAAATGCGTGAATTTTGTCAAAAGATCTCGAAAAACACCCGGATTTTGTCCGAGGATTGAGAAAAAAAACGCTAATTTTGTCAAAGAATCGCTAATTTCGTCAAAAAACGAACAAAACAGGCACAAAAAATTGTGAAAAAATGCGAATTTCGTTGAAAGAACGCGGAAAAAATCGCAAATTTCGTCAAAAGATTTCGAAAAACACGCTTCAAAAGAAAGTGAAAAACACGCTGATTTGAACAAACAACAAAGGGTCCGAATAACTGAGAAAAGTCCACGATTTTGTCAAAAAACTGCAAACAATATGCAAATTTGGTCAAAAGATTACGCAAATTTCATCAAAGGATTGTGAAAAAACGGGAATTTCGTTGAAAGATCGCGGAAAGAATCACAAATTTCATCAAAAGGTCACAAAAAAACTGCAAATTTTGTCAAAAGATCGCGAAAAACTGCAAATTTCGTCAAAAGATTTCAAAAAACACGCTTCAAAAGAAAGTGAAAAACACGCTGATTTCAACAAACAACAAAGGATCCGAATAACATGAGAAAAGTACACGAATTTTGTCAAAAAACTGCAAACAATATGCAAATTTGGTCAAAAGATTACGCAAATTTCGTCAAAGGATTGTTAAAAAAAATGGGAATTTCGTTGAAAGATCGCGGAAAAAATCGCTAATTTCATCAAAAAGTCGCAAAAAACTGCAAATTTTGTCAAAAGATCGCAAAAAACTGCAAATTTCGTCAAAAGATTTCGAAAAACACGCTTCAAAAGAAAGTGAAAAACACGCTGATTTCAACAAACAACAAAGAGTCCGAATAACATGAGAAAAGTACGCGAATTTTGTCAAAAAACTGCAAACAATATGCAAATTTGGTCAAAAGATTACGCAAAACATGCAAATTTCGTCAAAGGATTGTGAAAAAATGCGAATTTTGTGAAAGAGTTGTGAAAAAAAAAACACTAATTTCATCAAACAATTGCAGGAAAAACGCGAATTTCGTCAAAGAATCATAGAAAAAAAACGAATTAACTACTTGCATGAACAGTATGTATTCAGCAATGGAATCATCAATATCAATTTCTGAACAAAATTGTTTTATTATATCGTTAATGGAATTATAGTCAAAACCTGACTCCCTAGCATTTTCTTTGTTTAAAATTCGAATACAAATTTGAATGCTTGTTCAATTAAAGTCAAAAGATTGAAATGGAAACTGTTGATTCATTTCTTCTACTACACGAGAAACGTAGGTTAACTTTAAATTGTCAAGTCCTAATTTCTGTTAATTGCAAGGATCAACTTGTTTGGTATTTCTATATATGTTTGATTGGAGCTCGGAAATTTTCTTTGATGTGCATCACAAGATCTTTGCGATCCTTCTAATCTTATTTTTGTTTAGTACTGAATCTAGATCAATTTGCCAGAGTACAGCACCCGATGACACTTAATGTCCTTTTTTGGAGCACCCTTTTGGATATTTTCCCTTTTCTGTCACAGGAAAAAAATATTGTGAAAT
This sequence comes from Maratus speciosus, assembly GCA_963932465.1. NCBI lineage: Eukaryota > Metazoa > Arthropoda > Arachnida > Araneae > Salticidae > Maratus > Maratus speciosus. The sequence continues at coordinate 629,475,881 of OZ010786.1, forward strand.
ATGCCAATCGGGCATAGGAAACAATCGTGAATTTCCTTGATCGGTCAAGGGAAGAATATCGTGAAATTCATCGATCAGACGCGGGAAAACTATGAATTTCGTTAGTCTGTTGCAAAAAGTAACCATAAAATTCGCGGGTGTTTGAGTAAAAAAAAAAAAATCTGAAATTCACAGCAAATTTTCTGAAAGGTTACAGCAGGGGACGGGAAGGGATTAGGAAATCCTCTCCAGGCGCTAATTATTTTTGTTGTAGGTCAAGTAAACTCTTTTTTTTTTTGGTTCGGTTTGATTTCAGGTCGAGTGTTGATTTCTGTAAATTGGATTCGGATAAAAGCCAATTTTTTGCGATCTTTTGATAAAAATAGCGTTTTCTTTCACAACCTTTTATCGAAAATCGCGTTTTCTTTCGCGACCTCTTGACAAATTTTGCGATATTTTGACAAAATTCACGTTCTTTCACGATATTTTGACGAAATATGCGTTTTTCATGATCTTTTGATGAAATTCCTTATTTTTTCGCGATCGATCCTTTGACGAAATTCGTGTATTTTTAGCGATTCTTTGACGAAATTTGCGTTTTTTCGTGATCTTTAGATGAAATTCGCGTTTTTTCGCGATCCTTTGACGAAATGCATGTTTTTCACAAGATCCTTTGCCAAAATTAGTTTTTTCGTGATCCTTTGATGAAATTCACATTTTTTTCAGCGGCCCTTTGACTAAATTTGCATTTATTCCGCGATCCTTTGTAGAAATTTGCATTTTTTCTGCGATCCTTTGTAGAAATTTGCATTTTTTCCGCGATCCTTTTACTTAATTCTCTTTTTTTTCGCGATCCTTTGACAAAATTCACGTTTTTTCGCGATCCTTTGATGAAATTCGCATTTATTTCGCGATCCTTTGATGAAATTCACGTTTATTTTGTGATCCTTTGATGAAATTCATGTTTATTTTGTGATCCTTTGATGAAAGTCACGTTTATTTTGTGATCCTTTGATGAAATTCGCGTTTTTTCAGCGGCCTTTTGACTAATTTTGCGTTTATTTTGCGATCCTTTGATGAAATTTGTATTTTTCCGCGATCCTTTGACTAAATTCGCTTTTCTCACGATCCTTTGCCAAAACTCGCGCTTCTTCCGCGTTCCTTTGATGTAATATGCGTTTTTTCGCTATTCTTTGATGAATTTAGAGTTTTTTTCACGATCTTTTGACAAAATTTGCATTTTATTTGCAATCCTTTGCAACGAAATTGGCAAACTTTTCCTCGAACAATTGATGAAATTGATTTTTCTGTTGAACCGATGAACGATTTTTCATAATTTTCGGAATCTATTGCTTTAAATTTTCGGAAAATTCGGAACAGAATCACCTCTGAATTCGCCAATCGGTCGCGCACACTTGTTAACCGATCTCGAGAAAAAATAATGAAATTTGTCTATCGGTCACGTGAAAAATTAGTGAATGTCAACGATCTTTTGCAGTAAAAAAAACCGCATTATGTGTCAATCGGCAGCGCGAAAATATCGAGAAATTTGCAAGGAGTTCGCGGGAGTTGATCGTAATTTCAAAATGCAAAATTTTCAGGAAAATGGCGAGATTTCAAAATTTTGGGCGCGAATCCTGCCCTGAAATTCAAGCCCTGTCCGAGAATATCCTCCTTTACGTAAAATTGAGTTAGTGGCACGAACAAAGTCTGCTTGGGCTGATATTGATAGAAATGTTTGTAAACACCTTGTATATAGTATGCAAGATCGATTGTACATTGATATGAAAGCTAAATGGGATGCTACATAGTATTAACTACCATTTACTTCATATTCATAAGGTAATATTGTTGTGTAAAATAAAATATTCTAATATTTTGAACCAATCTAAATTTTATTCTAATATTTTGATGTGTTTCAGAAAGCTGTATACCTAATTTATTGTACTGTATTTTATATTTTGTAAATCTTATCTAAACATTCCAGATTTAATTTATAAGAAATTTAATTGCATTTACTTAGTATTAAAAATTAATAAATGAAAAATAGTTTTTTCTTATTACTTTTGCTCAATTATTCTAATATTTTGATTATGAGCTGTATATATATATGTATTACTATCATCAACAACCGTTTTCAATCCACTACTAGATGCAAGTCTTCCCCAGATCCCTATCACCTGAGCACTTAGAATGAAACTACCAACTTTATGCTGATTGCTTAATGTCACTAATTTTATCATTCCTATCTTCTACTTACCTAACTTAGGTTTTTGTGTGTACTTTTTATAATATCTGTGAATAATGCATTTTTTGGCTTTTATGCCACCATTTGTACATGATACAAAGTGTTCTTTGTGTAGCAGAAAAGTACTGTTATTTGTCATTGTTTTATTTTTAAGGATTTAAAAAACGACGATGCAGTAGAACAGCTTCGACAAGAATTAGAAGGTGTTCTAATGGAAAACAGAGCCTTAAAAGAAAGACTTGTCCAACTCGGTGAACCCTTGGAAATGGCTGCAATATCAGATAACCAGAAAGAACAAATTTTAATACAGCGGTCATTATCTGGATCATTTCTCAATATTGATAAGGGCCAAGTATGTAGAATTGTTTTGTTTAAACTTGAATGTGAATTTAATAAATTTTATTTTCTAATTTTCCATTATAGGGACCTTGGTAATTTTTTAAAAAGCTTGGCACAATTCTGACTTCAGAAAGTAAGACTTGTTGGCAAATGATATAAACAGCTATGAAAACAAACCTTGTCACCTTTTACACTTTTTTATATATGTATTTATGTACATATACAGTAAAAGCTCAACTAACCGGAATGCTCAGGAAACGTCGATTGCCGGATACTTGAAAAGTCCGGATAGTTGAGCGCTACAAAATGTGTCATGAAAGAAGGGGGGGGGGGGCATCAACATAAAAATTAAACAGGAAAATGATTTTTAGGCTCTTTTCCTGCCATTAGGAAGTCGATCAAATAACTCTTATTATTATTATTAAATTTGCAGTTGATAAAGTTATTCTTTCCGAATAAAAAATAAAATAAACAAATTTCTATATTTATTTATTAATCTTTTATAAAGTTTTGGTATTAGCGTTGAATAAAACCAATAAGTTTTCTATTAGTTGGAATGGTCCTGGCACAGTGGAAAAGAAAGTTTCGGAAACAAATTATATAGTAAATTTACCTCATCGTAGAACGCCTTCTCAAATTTATCACGTAAATTTACTCAAACCCTACCTTCAAAGAGAACAGTTAGTGAATTTAGTCATAAAAGAACATTATGAGCCCAATGGAAACGAATACGTTTTAGAGATTCCGCAATTAACTAGCACCCCGGAAGAATACGATTTCCAAAAAATAGTGACAGACAGTGCTTTAGGCAGGGTTGGCACAGTTTAAACCAAGTGGTTTTAACCATGGTTTAAACCACGGTTTAAACCAATTGGTTTTTTTGTCAAAAAAACCATTTGGTTTTTTTAGAAAAAATCTGATATAATATTTTCTCTTTTTCGTAATTTAATTGTTTTAAATTATTGATAGAAGTAATTTCTACTTTTAACACTTCATCTCAGCAGTCAACATGAGACATAATGAGCCTAGGTCATGTTTCTATGCATGTAGAATGAAAATTAGCATGTGCTGATGAACATATCTGGTACCCTAAAGATTTTTCTTAAAACATGTGAAATTAGAAAAGATAAAATAGATAAATAATATTCAATATTTAGCATAAAATATTTTCATTTAAAAAATGCAGATTATTTTACAGCAGTTAATAACAAAATACAATGATCTTTAAGATTTTGGTTAAGTTGTAGAAGAAAATTTTCTGGATTCGGGAAGATTATCCTTAAAGAATTTAAAAGAGTAACTTAACATATCAAATTGAATAACACAGCTTGCAAAAATTGAGTGCTAGTTATAGCATTTCACCAATACCAATCAATCTTTTCTGTTAGTTGCTGAATCTAATGGCCAAAAATGTAGACTTGGACACTTGGAGTTATCACTCAGAAAACAAAATAACCAGAAGTATTTGGATATTTAAAAAATAATAATAATAACAACCATAGAATAATATATTATATTCATGAAACTGCATCAAATGTTTATTTATTGATTATTATATTATCAGTCAAAGGATTCTTCATACAATTTTAAAAGGTATCAATGTTTCACTGTGTAGAGCGGTTTACTTTGAACATAAGACATAGTTGTTACCAATATTGTTTAAATTAGAAATGATTTCAATTTTCTATACAATTGACTGTAATTATTTAATTTAAATATTTTCAAAAGTTATATTACTTATATAATATCCAAAAATGTTTATTTTATGAACAGATATGCATCTGTATGCAATAGGAAATTATATTTTAAAAAACCCGGTTTAAACCAAATAAACCGGTTTTTTTGGTTTTTTACAAAAAAACCCGGTTTTTTTCCAACCCTGTCTTTAGGAGAAAAGTGCTCGTCAGACCAGATAACGGAGTTGGCTGAAGTTTTATGTGGGAGGAGGGATGTTTTCTCTAACGACCCGGGAAAAACCGATTTAATTGAGCATGACATAGAGTTGACTAGCAATGTACCCATAAGGCTTTGCCCTTATCGAAATTTACTAAGACAAACGGAAATTTTAAAAGCAGAGATAAAGCGAATGCTAGAATTAGGAGTGATAATTGAAGGTGAGTCGGAATATAATTCTCCTATGATACTTGTAGAAGCCCCGGGGCGAGATCCTCGTCCTTGCATTGATTATCGGAAAATTAACGCAATAACCCGTCCCGAAGTGTTTCCTTTACCTAACATAGAAGAGAGAGTCGAACGAGTGGCAAGGGCCAATTACATAACTATCTTGGATTTGACGAAGGGTTATTGGCAGATCCCTATGACGCCGAAAGCTCAGAAAATAGCAGCTTTCGTGACTAGTTGGGGCTCATTTCTTCCGATCATGATGCCATTTGGGTTGATAGGAGCGAGCTATAGATTTTCAAAATTTATGAGTACATTACTTAGAGGCCTGGAAGATTTTTGTCTCCCATACTTAGATGATATGGCCATATTTTCCGATGATTGGAATGACCATATGAGACATCTAGGAATAATTTTAGATCGAATCAAGGAAGCCAAAATAAAAGTAAAATTATCTAAGTGCAAATTTGCGCAGCGTACGGTCAAATATTTGGGACATGTGGTGGGCGACGGACGGCACACCCCTGCAGAGTCTAAAATACAAGCGATAACGGAATTTCCAGCACCTAAATCGAAAACCGAAATACGCCGTTTTTTAGGGATGTCGAGGTACTATTCTAGATATATTAGAAATTATGCCACGATAATAGAACCTTTGACGAGGGCTTTGAAAGGGAAAGAACATATGCTAAAATTAGTTGGACTCCAGAGATGGAAGGAGCATTCCTCACTTTAAAAAGAAAATTGACCGAAAACCCGGTTTTATATGCGCCAAATTATGCAGAGGAATTCATCATTCAGAGTGACGCATCTGACCGCGGTATAGACGGGTTGCACATGACGTCACATGTCTGAAATCGCTTCCTATGGCACCCAAATATAAGGCGAATTTCGTGCTCTCCATTTGATTTTTTAGACTTATTTGCACTATAATAATTAAAATAAGGAAGCTCTAAATTAAAGATAAAGATAACACGTGCTTTTAACGGCAAACGGGGAGTTCTGTGCTCCAGAATCTATAGTATCAGTAGTTGCTAATAGCAACGTGACGTCAATGCAAGGGGTCTATAGGAATTATAATGGCCAACGCGTAAATGGTGAAGAACACCCAGTCATATACCTCAGTAGGAAATTCACTCCTCCAGAGCGAAAGTTTTCTGCGAATGAGAAAGAATGTGCTGCTATAATATATGCGATAAAAAAATTAAGGCATTATTTAGACGGCCAGAAGTTTAGTATCGAGACAGACCACAACCCTCTAATTTGGCTTCAAAAGAACGCTGGAAATAATCCGCGACTGATCCGTTGGTCCTTCATACTTCAGCCTTATCATTATACAATCAGGCACCGTCCGGGGAAAGAAATAGTGCATGTCGATTGCTTAAGTAGGACTGAATAAATTTAGGAAAATTGTATATAATTCTCAAAAAAATTGCTTGCATCATAAGGTATAAATAATTTTCATTTTGTATATATTGTTGTAATTGTCATAATAATGTTCCTGGAAAAGAGTGTAAATTTATGTGTGATTAGTACAAAAAAAAATGAATGGTGAACCTCTGTGGTGAACAAATTTTAAGTGTAACACTGACTTCACTATAGATTTTCCAGCTACGTGAAAAATCTCTCTTGGAGGGGGGATTGCTGTAAGAACTTTACTAATTGCCCCTAAAGACTAATTATTCACGAACTATTATTCGAGAGAAGATTCCTCTGGAAGGATCTTCTAAACTTTCCCACGCTAAATCTCATCGGTCATTTCTGAACAAAGCCATGGCGCCGTCAAGGCTAGAAATATCAATGGAGAAGACAGTAGAATTTCGTTCCGGCACGAACTTAACATTCCATTGAATTGCAGAGAGAGCAGGAGTTTCAGCCTTCCAGTAAAAGAGCGGTGGCAACGGCTAAGGAGGAGAAAAGACTAGTTCTCCTAGAACCGGGAGCTTCAGCCTTCGAGAATTAGGCGGTGGCAACGTCCAAGGGGGAAAAGACTGGTTTCCCTAGAACCCGGAGCTTCAGCCTTCGAGAAAGGTGAGGTGGCAACGCGGAAGGAGAGAAGAAGGAGAAGGACTTAGGAAGCGGGAGAGTGAGGACGCTTACGAGGACAGGTCTTGCTAGGCCTGGTGGTGGATATCGAAGTGAGGAGAGATAGATGATCGTCCCGATCAGTCCTCTCTCAGATTGAAGCACTATATCTATGGAAGCATCCCGTTAATTGAACTTTTTGTCCTGTGTAGAATTGACTAGAACCCAAGACTAATATTATTTAAGTTGCAAATACTCTTCATTAACTTAGAAATTGATGTAAATAAAGGACTTAGAAAAAAGAAACACTGCGCTACCATTTCCTCTTGTCCAGTGATATCTAAGTCCCTACACCCTCTTTCTAAACATCTAATAATGTCTAGCTTCTGAGTTATGGTTAAAACAACTCGTTTCCTTTTATTAGGATTTGACTGATCTGCCATTTTTTAATTTGACAAAAAATGTGACAGAACGCGATTAATAAAGGTTGTGAGCAATTTACTAGGCTAGCTGATTAAGCACAAGCAAATGGCAGTAAAAATGTGCCAAAACGAAAAAAAAAAGCATCAGCGTGATTTAAGTCAAATTCTAATTGGTCAAACTGAATGTGTAGACCCAAATGGGTGGGACAGATGGAAAGTTCTACAGACAGATGGAATTTTCTAGTAACTCCAGGGAGAAGGGGGGGGACTACTGTGCATCTGGGGGGAAAAAATACGATATCTAAAATGACCATATCCCCATCCCAGTTCTTAGAAAACAGTTTTCCTTCATGCTCCTGGCTGCCTCACTTAGCAGTTCAGTTTTCGGAAAAGATGTAGCTTTCTACTGTTTATCACGCCTTCCCCCTCCCCATTTAGTTTCGCCAAGTGCAGAAAAGAAAGATCAAGCCTCTCTTCTCTTGTCTTCATTTTCCACCCCCTCCTTCTCTCTTTCGGAAGGAAAAACAGCCGGCGCGGTGGACTATCGCATACTATGACGCACCATGAAGTTATTCTGCGCTAACGAGCTATAGACAGTTCTTTATGCTATATTTTTATTTTATAATGTTCACTGTTATGAACTTACACACAGATCTGTTTTACGCTGAATTAATCGCTGAGATAATTTGAGAAAGCTAACAGTAAATTTCCTAAAATAGTAGTAAAAATTTTTGAACTGTTTATGGGGGAAAAAAATAAACGATTTCTCCTAATTTTTCCGGTTAGTTGAGCTTTCCGGTTACTTGAATGCCAGATAACAGAGCTTTTACTGTGTAAGCATTTTATTTACACATTATATACAATTTACTTCTGTTTATTTATAAAAATACATAAATAGCATGTTTATATTAAATAAATTACATAAATATAGATAAAATTTTACAGTGAATTGAAGCAATGAATAGGTTACCTGAAAATATGCATGAAAAAATTTCCTTCTCTTTCCAAGCCCATTCGCTGTATCTCGCCGAGGACCCTATACTGGAAAAGTACCTTTTATTTATATCTTAAACAGTCCTGTATGAAATTGTTACAAAATTTACTGCATTAAATTTTAGGTATCACAAATGTATATAGCAATAAAAAATCAAAGAAAATTTTAATGAGGAATTTGCACACATGGGGGATTTGATCATTTATATATTTTTCTGATAGTTCCACATCCACAGTTTTCAAAAATGTTCTCGAAAACGCGAAAAAAAATCTATACTATTAAATAATTAGTCCTAAAAGTAAGCTAAAATCACGTCGCTTCAAATCGGGGCGTGTCTTACTATGACGTCACAGTTCACAACAGGTAAGCGGAACGGAAAGAAAAGAGATACTAGGCTTTGGAAATAAAGGTTCGAAATTTTTAAACTACTGATTTTACAAATTTGGTTCTTTCGCATCTAGATGTTATTTTGTACATTGATTTATAAAATGTCAATTTGAAAAAAAATGAACGCTAAGTTTATGAAAAAATCGATTTTTAAACTCATTAAAAGTCTTTTCACATAGAGAAAGTTGACGGGATATTGTTAAAATTAGGAAAAATAAAGAACTGGTCGCTTTTAAACTTTGACGTTGTTTTTAACGCATAATAAGGATTTTATAAATTTAAGATGAGTTGATTTTTGGTGGTGGTGGTGTGGGGGGGGTTTCTCTTTTTTCCTTCAGATCAACTATTTATTGCGTTTTAAATGCGATTTTTAATTTAACACTCAAATAAATATTATTTTTTAACATTAGATATTTGAAAGAGTGGGAAATGCAGAGGGAGGGAAGGGTCATCCGGGGAGGAGCTATTTTCTAAATTTTGAGTATGCGCCTCATGTGACATATCGTTAGAAAGGTGTATGAAAACTTATTCATATTATGCACATCCGGTGCCCCTCCCCCCCCCCCACTTCATCCCCTGGGGGCACTTTTGTAAATTTTTAGGTTTTTTACAAGAATTTGCAGTGCGTGTGCAGCACGTGGTGCTATACGATGCCGCAGACAGCGGGGATGTGGTTCGCGTTTTTTTTTCCAGTTGATTTTTAAGATTATGCAGTACTGTCGAAGAACGCCAGCTACACGGTGTCATAGGCAGCGGGACCTAAAGTATTTTTATGTTGAAAAGTAAAAATTTAACATTAAAATTTTTTTGAGTAGTTTCAATATTTTTACATTTTATAATATCTATTAAGACATGACAAAATATTGTTTCGAAATAAATCCTTTATTTTTTAAACCTAGTCCCTAACTTAAAAATGTACACTTACGCAATAAAATTTTTATTTATTTCCTAAATAAAAACTAACATATTTGTATGTGTCATATCTTAGACGTTTCTACGTTTTACCTATTTAATCATCAATAAAACAGGGTTATTGCTTATTAATCTTTACAGATACAATATACGTATGAAATCTACTACAGAGTGTTTTGTTTGTTTTTAAATACGAATGAGTACATCATAAATATGAATGCTTTTTTTCTCTCTTGAGTAACTATTTATCCAATCAATTAATGTTCTAAAATAGTAATATTTAAACAAAATCAAACATAAAGTTACTGAAAAATGATCTTCACAAGATCAAAGAGATGATGTATTAGATAAATTAGGATTTTTCTTGTCATCTCTCTTCATAGCTTTAGTCCATGATTTTCTAATGGCAGGGTCTTTTGGCACACTGAAAAACAACTTTTCGCTAGAAGTTACTGGTTGTATTAGTGCAGAGTGGTACAATACAGTACAGTAAAACCTCCTTAAAGCGACCACGTTTCATTCTAATAAAAATTGATCGTTTCGAGAGGTGGCCTCATAATGGAGGTCATGTTTAAATCTAGGTTTTAATTGTTGAATAAAAGTAGAAATAATGTTACTAGAATTTATTTTTTACATTAAAAAAAAAATATAAAAATTTAAATATCAAAATAAAAGTTAATTATATAAGTTAATTACTGCAGTGTTTAAAAATGAATATATTGACGTTTGCTTTGGTTTTACGGTTTTATCTTTCATAACATTTATTTCCAAGTCCTTTCAAAATTCAGTAAAAAAATGCAATTTTTTTTTGGACGGGAACAAATAATGATATTTTCATTAATTTATCTATTTCTTTGAGAGTTTCCTAACAGAATAGGGTAGGGGAGTTTATTGATCGTCATTCTTAATTTGTCATCAGAGTTAACTTCATTGTCTAAAAAGGCATAAAGGGGTTTAAACACTTAAAAGTTACCGGAATTAAAAAAAAAATCTAAACTTAGTTTAGAAGTTTAAAGCCCCTCGGAATTATTTTTCTAATACAACCTTCTTCAAGTGGCAGGAAAAAAACGGAATTTGTTTCCTTTTCTTCAAAGAAATTGGTCGCTCATGGAGAGAGGTCAGCTGGGATGGTCTCTGAATGGAAGTAAAATTAGTATTGAGCCTATGGGAATAAATTTCGTTCAATGAAAAACTGATCGTTCAGGGAGGTGGTCGCACAGAGAGGTTTCACTGTATTTATAATATGACTTTGTGTTCTCAGTCATAATAATTTTAGAAACAGCAATATTTAAAATGAACAAGTTGAAAAGCGACACACGTAAAGAATAACAGTCGTTTGTTGTCATGAACTGTGACGTCAGATGTATTACGGAGCGTTTTCGGGATACGGTAAATAGTGCGATATTGAAACAATCATAAATCAGTAATAAAAGCTCAAAATAAAAAAAAATATGCAGGGTATCCTTCTTATTTTTTCATGTACTATTGTTTCGTGATAAAGTTAGAAAACGTGCAAATTCTCCATTATCGGTACTCCTCTGTCCCCGTAGCAGAAAGTTCGAGACGGGAGACAGGCGTTGCAGATTTTCTTTCATCGAACCTTTATTTTGCTTCATATTATGTTAACTCTTTATTACTTAATACAAAAAGTTAAGATTATTATTAATAAAAATTTATAAAATGCCTAAAAACACTACAGGTAAGTGATTGTTTGATTAATTAACGCTTCAGTTGGAAAAATATTTTCACCTGCAGATTATTTTTTGCCCCTGAAGTATATGTCGCAGACACTTCGAGAAATTTCTGCTACTGGGTCCTCTGTTATAGGGGCCTTGGGAAAATAGAGAAAATGACCTTTCAAAGATAAGGAAATTTTTCATACATATTTTCTGGCAACCTATTCACTGTTTTATACACACAAGCAATTTTTTCAATATCCATACAATTTATTTAACAAGCATAATCCATTTATCCATTGTTATATACAAACAGAAGTAATTTTTCCAACGTATGTAATGAAAAGCAATTTCTTAATATATACATAAACAAGCATAAGTTCATGAGTTTGTTTTCATAGTTGTTTATATTTAATTTGGCAACAAATCTCACTTTCTTGATCTCCAACTGTGCCAAACTCTTTAAAAATGCACCAATGCCTCTATAATAAAGAAGTACCAAATTACCTTCCTAAATTGTTAAAAAAAAAAAACTTCTGCTTTTAAAATAAATTTTGTTTAAAAAAATGCATAGATAACCTAGTTGTGTCATTTTTAACTTGTAATTTGTTTTATTTGTATGTTCAATCTTTTTTTATTCTGAATAATATACAGTAAACTCTCTGTAAGTCGGAAAGATTTTCAAGTCCCTCTGAATCCATAGACATAGAATAAAATATGTCTAAGGCGGAATAGTGTCTAGTATGGAAAATTTCCTTGGTCCCGATCGATTCCGCCTTAGATAGAGTTTACTGTATAGATAAAGTAAAAGCAGAAGTTGATGCAGGGATTCTTTCTTGAAACCTATTTTGTGAAATTTATCATATTTTTGTGAAAAATAAGTTATTTTTGTGAAATTTATTATATTTTGTAACAAAATATGAAATCCAGTTACTGAAATCCCAACCAAGCATGTTAATAACTTCTATAAGTCCTTCTACTAAATTTTTTATTTCTTGGGAACTTGTTTTCTTTGTAAGTTACACATTTTAAAACATAACAATGTGAAAATAATTAATGAAGATTATGCTTTTATGGAATAGGATTTTGTGAAAGGGCCTGTTTTATTAAAAGGAATTTTATGAATGGTCCCATTTTATTAAAATGAATTTTATGAAGGGTCCTGTTTTATTAAATGGATTTTTGTGAAGGGGTCCTTAATGGACACCAAATTTTGCCCGGATTGACCCCTAAAAGGTTTAATGTAATATTAAATAGTGATCAATTTAGTTTTACTTGTCAACATCAAACTTCAAAAAAATTTTTGCTTATCTTTTTTGGAAGTGCAGGGTGTAATCATAAATCTCTTCACATTTCAAAAATTCATTAAATATGAAATTGTCATAATGGATTGGTAGTTTGCACCACAAGCTTTGTCAAAGGTTGGATTTTTTGTGATAAAAGAAGTAAAAAAAGATATTTTATTTTAAAGAAAGTAATATGGATTCAGTTTTTTGGGAAAATATTTTTTTTTAAATTAACTTTTAAGAAAATATCTATTGTAATCCAAAAATTTTCGACAGAAATAGATTTCTAGAAGTTTTTAATATGTGAAAAAATCCAAAATTATAGCTCATTCTGCCAAGTAAATCTTGAGTTATGCTGTACAAAACTGCTTGCATTGTAATCGGTTTCGCAATGATTACAAATGAATAATTTAACATTAAGAATTCCAAACTTTAAACTCCTCAGCATTCGAAATCCTTGATGGTCTGCTGGTCCGAGACCACTAAAAATTCAATTGGACCACTAATTTAAAAAATTTAGTGGTCCACAGGACCAGTAACTTTTCCCCCTCTCTAACAGGTAAACGTAAATTTTCCCGTCTCTGAGAAATCCTCAACCAAACACAAACATCAGAATTTTATTTTATTTAAAAAAATAAATAAATAATTGCATTAAAACTTAGTCAGTTGAAATAAATAATCAGCAATAAAATACATAATTAATAATTTTATAGTTTTTGTTTATGTACTGTTTATTTAATTTTTAGCAAATTATAATTTTACATTTTATTATGCCGAAAATTTTGGTAACTGAAAAAAAGTTTGGTTTATATTCTAGGAGGAGGGGGTGGGGTGTCACTCAAAGAATTAAAGGTACTTAATAGAATTTTATGTAGCGGACCAGTGATGATTTCTGCAGACCAGTAAACTCTTATGTTTACTGGTCCTTGGGACCAGTAACCTTTTTTTATCAATTCTACCGCTGCTCCTATAATTACTAAACTGCTTGAACAGATGACTTTCCATTTGGTATTCTAAAGCAAAATGTGCCAAAAAAGCCAAATAAGATGTCAGGTGTTTTTGTATTGAAAATTTCATAGCTTGGTACAATTTGCAGTATTATCAAACATCATTTACCCGTGCCCTAATGCAGTTCTGGTATCTGTGTTAGCTATTGAATAACGCATAATTGTTTTACTTTTTGGGGTATCTTTAAACAGCCGATCCCTATGCAGCCGTGGGTTATTTTCTCAGGTCCCTAAGCCAACCCTTCCTGCTTTTCAGTGTCTTTCATTTAATCAATTTCCCTTTTAAATTTGTCCGGTTTAATTTTTTTTTTCTTTTTCTTCCTGACGCCAGTCTGCTAGACAGTCTCGGCAAAAGGGATGCAGGAAGGGACCTTGGACGGACACGCGGAACGGCACGCTCCGCGAATTCTGCGGTGGTCTCCCAGCCCACTCACCCCCAACTGCCACCCGAGACTAATAATGAGCTTGAAGTCGCTGTGGTCGGCCGGTAGCTTCAGTGGAGCTAAGCTTTTTTTTTTTTTTTTTAACAAAATTCAGGGGGGAAAAAGTGTTTGTCAGCCAAATAGGTATTTCTTTCTGTTTTTATTTTTATTTATTTATTTATTTATTTTGTGTGTGTGTGTGTGTGTGACAATTTGGAAATTAAATTGTGTGTGTGTAGGCGGGGGGGGGGGGGGGGACAACTGGGAAAGACAAATTGAATGTTTCTAGCTCACTGGGTAACATCCATTGCCCCTGAAATATTTCTGTATTCATTTTTATGGGTTATTCTTACCCATAAATCTGGATCCTTAAACCAGCCTTATATTGCTTTTAAATTATGAATTTTATTTATATATATATATATTTTAGAGTAACTCTAGTGATGGACCTAAGTCCCTGGACACTGAATTTGGTGAAGCATCGGGTCTTAATCTTCCTCTTACTGGCAGAAGTCTATCAGAATGGGAGAGAGGAAGCAGCAGTAGCCTTAGTGAGATGTCATTTGCTTGTTTACAAGACAAGATCATGCAAATGGAAGAAACAAACCATTGGTAAGTATTCTTGTTTCATAAATTTAAATGTTCTTTTAATATTTTTGTGACATTTTCTTGAAGTATTTTAAATGTCTATCTTGTAACTGTAGATCGCCAAATTTAAATGTAACATGCAAATTGCCTGAAGGATAGGTGAAATAATAAAAAGAAGGTTTAAACTTTTTATTACTAGTGAAAAGGTTCTGGAATGTTTGATAACTTCTATGATTATCATTCTGAGAAAACTTGCTCAAAATTTTTACTTGATTTGTCTGGAAATTATGTGTTTTTTTTCAATTTGTTAAAAAAAAAAAAAAAAAAAAAAAAGGCTTAGGGGTGTTTTTATTCTGAAGTTTTTAATCCAAATGCCTAATTTTGACACCATATTTGACTTTTTTCAGTAAATTTTACCATAGAATACCAAATGGGAAATCATTTGATCAGGAATTATGAAGATTTAAAGTTTGAAACTTCTAATGTTAAATTATTTGTAATTGTTGCAAAACTGGTTGTAATTAGGGATTGACCGAATACCGAATAGTCGATTCGGTAGTCGGTGGTTCGGCATGTAAACCGAATATTCGGCCGAATAATTGTGGATAAGTATTTTCTTAGAAGTAGAATAAACTTAATAATGAGTTTTAATATTGTGTGCATGAGTTCATATGCTGCACAACAAATCAGCTGCACAATAAAAAACAAGCCAAAAAAAAATATATATATTAAGGAAGATGGGCATCTTTCCCTTATCATTTAATTTTAATTATTTCTACATTAGTTTCCGTAATTTAAATTTATTTAATGCATATTTTCTTTAATATACACATCAAATAAGTATATCAGAAATCATCTCTGTATATCTAAGGTGTATATTAAAGGAAATACACACATCAAATAAGTATACCACTATGCCTATCCTATAGCTTTTATAATCATTAAATTAAAATCGCTCAAATTTGTTATCTTCATCACCACAATGTTAAAATATCAATGAAAATATAAATATGTATATCCGTAATTTGACATAAAATATAGTTAAATGTACATATTGATATGATACCTTTTGTATTTGAGAACATTCCTATTCCATATGTTTATACAGTAGAACCTCTTTTATCCGAAACTCTTTTAACTGAAGTTCTCGGTTAACCAAAATCCATTTCTAAAGCATTTTTTTTTTTTTACTGTCACTTTCCTTGTGTGCAAGCGGTCCTTCCCGAACCACGAGTACAGATAAATATTTCGGATCCCGTTTCTTAGAATTTCTTTGAATTTAACTTCAGCACCCGTAAACTGCGGAGTGAACTAGAACACAGTAAGAGGAAGGACAACTGGAATGTCTGACTGTAGTCTAGCAGGCGAAGAAAACGAACAAATTAGCAATTCTGAAGCTATTGAATGTTTCACAATAGGTTTAGCATAGCTGGAGCAGCAGAAAGACTGATACTGTTGAAGCAATAGTATTATAAAATATTTCGTGATAGAGCTGAAAATCGACAAACAAAACTTTGTGAAATATGCAAAAAGTACTTAATTTAAAATTCAGGAAATTTATTCTTGTATTAAGCACTTGTTATCATAATAAGAAAGACCGCATATATTTGTTCTTGATCTTAAAATTGAAGCACTCTTGATTATCCGAAAATTTTAATTTTCCGAACGATCGTCGGTCCCGGATAATCAAGGTTCTACTGTAATTAGAGAATCAGTAAATCAGCTTTGACAACATTGTTTCTTTTTATTTGAATGAACTTTTGTTTTTCTGAAAATTCTTATCCTTAATAATAGCCTGTATAGTTTAATATTTTCATAGGTTATTTTGGATATTGACTAGTGATAAAATAATAAATAAATGATGGGTTAATGAATTTGTGAGTGGAAAGAAGCCATTAATTTTTTTTGTTTAATTAGATTTAAGAATAAAATGTAATTGAATTAAATTATTAAGAATTTAATGTTAATTAAACTTTATTAAAAAAGCTAATATATGCAAAAATGTGTATTAAAAAATTTTAAGTATTCGGATACCGAATATTCGGTGTACACTTTGACCGAAGCTTCGGTATTCGGCAAAATTGCTGCTTTGGTCAATCCCTAGTTGTAATGCAGGTAGTTTTTTTAAGCGTTGGCTAAATGAATTGTAATTTTGAATTTGCATATTTAAAGCTTATAGAAATGGATTTCTGTTTAAAAGAATTGTACAGTTCATTTTCTTTTGAAAAAATAATTAAAAATATATATTTATTCAAAATAAATTTTTGAAAAATTATGAATAGTAACCTATGAAATTTTTAACAGAGATCAATTTCTAGAAGTTTCGGGTATGTGAATCAAACATTACAGCTCATTCCACATAGTTCTTGAGTTATGCTTAAAAAACTAGCCGCATTGCTATTTGTTTTGTAATGATTACAAATGAATTTAACATTAAGAATTCCAAACGTTAAACCTTCTTATATCCTAAGCTACTTTTGACAGAAGTGGTGACTTCTTGTTTTATATCCCGTGGCAAAATTAATCAAAAAAGCCAAATATAATGTCAAAATGATGTGTTTGTATTGAAAATTTCAGTTTGGTATGATTTTGGTATGGACACAACCACCTAAGCTTATTTTTTGTAACTTAAATTGCAAGACGACATTTTCAATCAAATTGCTATTTCCATTTCAAATCCTAATTTTAAAAAAAATATAGTTAATAAAAAGTTTGCTTTTATAAAATTTGTAAAAGGGATTCTTTTATTAAAGAAATTTTGTGAAGGGGCCCTGTTTTACAGAAAAAAGAAATCATGAAGGTGGCCTTAAAAAGACAAAAAAAATTTTCCTGTAATCAGTACTTGGAAACACATTCATTGTTTGTTTTTGATAAAAGTGTTATTGATTCATCAAAAGCAGTGATCGAAATTGGGAAATAAAAGGTAGGCAGGCGTCAAATGACGACTACTGTAAAAAGGTCAGACGTCAAATTAGAATTTTTAGCTGCAATTTCTAAAATGTGCTTTTAACATTACTGTAATATTATGTGCCACTTTTTAGGAAAGCACAAGTAATTGTTTTTATTTTAATTATTGCAGTTCTTAATCTCCAAGATTATAATAATTGAAGCAACTGTAAAACTGTCGTAAAGCAGTTTTAGTTATTGCTATATTTAGAAATTAATAGAAAAATGCACTGAATCATGTAAAACAAAATTAAAACTTGATAACTTCTTGGCAAAACAAAATTTATCCACTGTTGATAATTACAACGGAATTTAGTAAAAATAAAAAAACATAATGCATCTACATTTGAATCTCGTAAAATGAAATCAAAAGATGCACTAATTATTTTTTGTGTGTGTGTTAACCTTTAAAATGATAGTTAATAAATGTTAGAAAAGCTAGGTGTCAATTTTGAGGACTGAGAATAATTGTGTATTCGTTGAATGCAATAATTTAGTTCCATTTAACGACTAACAACTGCTGTGTTTGAACACTGATCAAAAGATAACCTTTCAGAAAATCCTTTTAGAGATAAATTCTGTACATGAAACATTAACTTGAATCTTACTTTTAAAATAAATTCTCTTGCATTTGTAGTATGCGATTTTCAATAGCAAGCAAAGCAACAATTGTTGCTTTGCTACAATATAGCAAACATTTGCTACAATATAGCTATATTGTAAATATTGTATTTGCTACAATATTTGCTACAATATAGCTACAATATACAATATAGCAAAGCAACAATTGTTGCTTTGCTATAAAAGCTAATAGTATTTTTTTCTTTTTCTTTTAATCAGTATTTGTTTATATTGTAAAAAATGGTTAACAGAAAGGAAAATAACATAAAGTCCTCACAGTAAAAAGCAAAAAGGATCACATTTTAGTAAAGCAATGTTGATAACACAATTGATTCATTTGTCATTAGTGTAGGTCCTAACAATTGTGAATTATCAAGTTTCAACAGTGATTTTTAAAATATGTAAAAAAATATATAAATATATATATATACTGGGTGTCCCAAAAAGGACTGACTGATTTTAAAATTCAATAACTTCCAAACGGTGACAGATATTAAAAAAATTCTTGCAGGAGGGTTATGCATAAAGTCAAAAGTTTTATTACAGTAATTTTCGATTTTAGTTTGAATTACAAACAATAGATGGTGCTGTAAGCAATAGTCGCTAAATATAGGCTCAATTTTTGATCCTTTCTGTTGTTCCATGCAGAAAAAGGAGATGGAAATGTATTATCCAGGCCACGAAGTACCAAAAATCGAGCCTGAATTTAGCCTCTATTGATCGCAGCGCCATCTATTGTTTGTAATTCAAACTAAAATCGAAAATCACTGTAAAAAAACTTTTGACTTTATGCGTAACCCTCCTGCAAGAATTTTTTTAATATCTGTCACCGTTTGGAAGTTATTGAATTTTAAAATCAGTCAGTCCTTTTTGGGACACCCGGTATATTCAAAACTGTTTAATTTGTATAATTAATGTATCAGTTAAATGTAATTGTTAATTTGCGTAGTTAAATTTAATATTTGTTTAAAAAAAAAAAATTCTAAATTTTAACAAATATTTACTTTTATAAAATCACAATAAGTGAAAAGCTGCACTCCCTCATACAAATTGGCAACCCTTATGTTTACTTGAAGTTTTACTTGATTTTCAAAGAACTATAGTACATTGTGTACAAATGTTTTAATACAGTAGTAAATTTATGTTTGTAATATTAAAACTATACCTTAATTTTCTTTTTTAATAGTACAAATGAAGAACTTCAAGCTACCCTCCAAGAGCTCACTGATCTACAAGACCAAATATCCTACCTTCAGATGGAAAATGAAAGAATGTCTGAAGAAAAGGCCGTCCTTTTAGAGTCACTCTGCTCGCAGACAGAAAAACTCGAAGAGTGTCGCACTCAAATAACCCAATTGAAGCAACTGTTGTTTCAGCAACATAATGAAGAAGGGCAGCCTTTATCTACATCGGAGAGAGAGTGTAACTTAGTAGATCTGTTGAAGGTGTGGTTGATTTAAAAGTCTTGTTTACCTAATTTGTTTTCACTATAGATAAATAATTCAGTATAGATAGTTAAAGGGCAAAACTGGGAAATTTCATCAGGGGCCAGTAGTACCAGTTTAATAAGTGGCCACTTTTTTACTTGAAAGTACTAAACAGTAAACTTTTGCTAAAATTTCAATTAGCATTGAGCTATAATTGAATAGATCAAATAAATATGTTAGTATAAACATATTGCAACCAGGAAATAGTAGAATCCTTGATGGAATGCAGAAAAAGTTTACTCTGTCCTTGTAGGAAAGTGGCCATAAGATGTCCGGTGCCAAACAATTTTTGAATAGCCACTTTTTCTCATTTAATGGCCCTGTGGCCGGTGGCTAGTGCTAATTTTGCCCTTTATAGATAGTACTTGTCTATTTTTCCCATTTATTGCTTTCTGTAAAAGATAACTATTGCCAATAAAGGGATTTAAATGCATAAGCATCATGATGTCAAATTCACTTGATGTCCCATATATTCCCGATTTTCGGCCAATAACTGTGAACGAATGCCTCATTCGTGCTTCCCTGACTATAGAAGTTTATTGAGAAGCTACCATGCCAAAAAGTTTTTAAATAATAGGCAGGATAAAGCTGTTTGCATCAAAATTCCTTGTTTATGGTTTTGTATGTTACTGTTATAGTTGAGTTTTCTGCGGGGATGTAACAAATGCCAATAATAATAGAAGTTTGGTAGCAACAGATTGCTCTTTATTTAGTCAGAAAATGTAAACAGGTGTAATTCAAGAACTACGGAGAGGAATAAATTTTGGATTTTCACACATGAAGCTTCTAGAAAATTTTTCTGAAACAAAATATGCATAGTTTATGATTCATATTTTTCTCAAAAATCAATTTAAAAAATATATCTATTTTGAAATTAATTTTTAAAAAAATAAAGCGTGACCTGTAATTTTTTTTTTTTTTTTTTTTTTACATTAGTAAATTTCTAGAAGCTTTAAATTTGTGAATCCAAAATTAGAGTTCATTCTGCCCAGTATTTCCTGAGTTGTACTTAAAAAACTACCTGCATTAGAAATTGACTGAAAATTCGATTTCGTTTTCGGCCCGAATTGTGAGTTTCAGCGAAAATGCTACTGAAAATTCAGCCAGACCAAAACTAGAAATCTTGTTCCTTCCTTCGGGAATTTTCAACATTACTCATTCATTTGAGCTCTATCGGCTCAAATGCTATTACTTGCTGTGAACTTCACTGTTTATGATTACTCGTTATGACTGACTCAAGACGTGAGTGCAAATTATAAAGCAAGCAATATATGACTAAACTTTGAAGACACTTTTCATATACTCATGAAAAGCAGCAAACTTAACAGTAATAGAAAATGTTTAGTTTGAAACCTCAGAAGTGTTAAGAATACTCTTTGAAAAAGTTCTAGTGTAACAGATGATCATTTACAAAAATCATTATAAAAGATAAATCGGTACTTTTTGGTTAGCCGGGCACCAGTGTCATATTACATATATTGTCTATATACATGTATATATATACATATATGTGTATGTACACTATATGGCAAAAGGTGACCGGTCACTTGCAATTTTAGATGTTTTGTTAAATATCTAGAAAAATACATGGGGAATTAACCTGAAACTACAGGTGTGTAAACATGTGTGTAGTATAAATCATATATTTCCGCGAAGATTTTTTCCTGAAACCCCATAGGGGGCTGTGAACAAATTTGAAAAAGAACGAATATCTTTTGAATAACCCTGTAAAAACTAATGTAGCAAAAGCGTTCAAACTCAAGATTATTAATAAGTGGTTTATTGTAATATACTGTGTTCATTTTTATGAGGATAGCATGTATACTCGTAGAGAAATTAAGGTTTTTAAAAAAACAGTCCCAAATTTCGCCAAGTTTTTTGCTTATAATTTGCAGAGTTCTTAATATAAAAAAAAGTTCTTTTCAGAAAATATGACAAACAAAACTGTACACAATACCCTGCAATCAGAATGAAAAATCAGTAGGTTTACTAAATAAGGATTCACTGCGCGTGCTCGAACGTAATCAAAATATAATTTGCATAATGTGTTAGCTAAATGTATGGAGCAACTTTTGTGAAAGTCTCAAAAACATAGTTTAAAAAGTCTGTAATAATCATTTATAGAATGAGCTCAAAATCTGTTATTCCCAAAAGGAAGCAAAAAGATGAGGGGCTGTATCCAAATACAGTAGTACATGCAATATTGTGTATGCTATATTGGCACTAATCAATGGATATATGGATACGGCCCCTCATCTTTTTCCTTTATTTTGAGAACAACGGATTTTGAGCTTATTCTATGAACGATAATTTTCAGAATTTTCAAGCTATGTTTTTGAGACTTTTACAAAAGTTGCTCTGTACATTTTGCTAACACATTATGCACATTATATTTTGATTGCATTCAGGCATGCACAGTGAAATATTATTTTGTAAACCTGCTCATTTTTCATACAATTTTCAATATTTTTTAATTCTGATTGCAGGGTATTGTGTACAGTTTTGTTTGTCATATTTTTTGTAAAGAACCTTTTTTTTATATTAAGAACTTTGCAAATTATAAGCAAAAAAACTTGAGACTGTTTTTATGGAAACCGGAATTTCTCTTCCAGTGTACATACTATCCTCATAAAATTTAGCTAACAAATTATGCACATTATATTTTAATTGCATTTGCGCATGCACAGTGAAACATTTTTTTGTAAACCTGCTCATTCTTCATCCAATTTTTATTATTTTTTAATTCTGATTGCAGAGTATTATGTACAATGTTGTTCATATTTTCTGAAAATAACTTTTTTTAAAAAAAACTTGGCGAAATTTGGGACCATTTTTATAAAAACCTTAATTTTTCTACGAGTATAAATGCTATCCTCATAAAAATGAACACAGTATATTTCAGTGAGCCACTTATTAATAATCTTGAGTTTGAACGCTTTTGCTACATTAGTTTTTATAGGGTTATCCAAAAGATATTCGTTCTTTTTCAATTTGTTGACGGTCCCCTATGGGGTTTGGGGAAAAAATCTTCACGGAAATATATGACCTATACTATACTGTTTACACACCTGCAGTTTCAGGTTAATTCCTTATGTATTTTTCTAGATATTTAATAAAACGTCTAAAATCACAAGTGACTGGTCACCTTTGGCCATATAGTGTATACAATATATGTGCATATATATATATATGTATGTATGTATGTATGTATGTATATATAATATTGTCACCCGACTAACCGAAAAGTACTGATAAATCTGATTATATACAGTATAGGACACATTATCCGGAATTCCGAAATCCAAGAAAAAAATTATTTGAAAATTTTCTAAATTTTTACTGAAATTTTTCGAAAATTTTACAGATTCCTAATTTTTTTTTTCAGTTCATTGTGTTTCAATGTGTAACCACTAAAATATGTTACTTCAGTGATGGGAAAACACTGATTCCCCTCTGCCTCCAAATTAGAAAAAAAAAAATCTCAAATTCAAATCTAGTATAAAATTAATTTCTATTACGATTCGTAAAAAAAACGGTCTCAGTCTGAAAATTCAGACATAAAAAATTCATAAATAATTTCAACAAATGGTCGCTGAAATAAATCAATTATGTTAATCATTTGCAGAAAGAACCGACAATTTCGCCAAAGGATTGCAGAAAAAACATGAATTTTGTCAAAGGATTGCGAAAAAAATGCAAATTTTGTCAAAGGAATTCGAAAAAAAACACGCTAATTTCGCCAACAGATCGTGAAAAACAACACTATTCTATCAAAGAATCGCAGAAAAAAAATTGGGATTTTGTCAAAGAATCACAGGAAAACGGAAATTTCGTCAAAGAATCATTTAAAAAAAAAAAACACTAATTTTGTCAAAGAATCGCAGAAAAAAAATGTAAATTTCGTCAAAAAATCGTTAAAAAAAAAAAATGCTAATTTCTTTGAAAGAACCGCAAAATTGAAATGCAAATTTCATCAAAGGATCGCAAAAAAATGCAATTGTCAAAAGATCGTAGAAAAAATATGCAAATTTTATCAAAGAATCGCAGAAAAAATATGCACATTTTATCAAAGAATCCCAGAAAAAATATCCAAATTTTATCAAAGAATCCCAGAAAAAAATGCTAATTTCATCAAAGGACTGTGAAAAGTGCAAATTTTGTCAAAGAATTGTGGGAAAAAAAGGCTAATTTCGTCAAATGATCGCAGAAAAACACTTAATTTTGTCAAAGGATCGCAGAAAAAAACGCAAACTTCGGGAGGAGCCGAAATCCAAAAAGGGTTTGGACCCGAGGATTCTGGATAATGGTCCTGTATACCTAAAACATTTTTAATTAGATCAAATTTATATAATTCGAAAATCATTTTGTGTCCATGAATTAATTATGTTTTATTTTATATGAAAATAAAAAGTATTGGTCAGAGCCACAGAGAGCCAACTTTGGCCACACATATAATTAATTGATAATTATATATATGTTTATGTACATATTAATTAAAAATAATAATTGGACATTTTCATTTTCAGAAAAAATAGGAAGATTACCGATATTTTGTTTCTTAATAAGATTTACAGTAGAACCTCTTAATACCAGGCACCTCAGAACCATAACATTTGTCTGCTATCTGGAGGTATCCTTTATTTAGAAGTAAAAACATAACTATAGTCAAGGATCAATAATCCATGCACCCATTATCCGCAATTTTCTATAATCCGTGTTGCTTAGCAAAAGTAAATATCGTGAATTTTGCCAATCTGTCGGTGGAAAATATTGTGAACTTCAGCAAACAGTCGCGGTCAATAGATCGCAGAAAAAAAAAATTGCTAATTTTGTGAAATGATCATGAATATCATAAAAAAAATTATGAAAACACATAGCGAATTTTGAATGAAAAATATCGCGAATTTCGCCAATCTCTTGTTAGAAAAACTTGGCAAACAATTGTGATGAAAAACGTTAATTTCTGTCGTAAATCGAAGAAAAATATTGTAATTTTTGTCAAAAGATCGCGGAAATACATAGCCAATTTGTCAAAAGATTGCGGAAATACAAAGCAAAATTTGTCAAAAGATTGCGGAAGCACATGGCCAATTTGTTGCTGAAAAATATCGTGAACTTTGACAAATGGTCGTGGAAAAAAATCACAAATTTCATCAATCTATCGCAGGAAAAAACTCTAATTTCATCAAAGATCATTGAAAAAAAATCCTGAAATGATCGTGGAAAAAAACTCGAATTTCAGTAATTGATCGTGAAAATAAACACGAATTTCATCAAACGATCTTGGAAGAAAAATCATGAATTCTGTTGAAAGGTTGCGGGAAAAAAATCTCAAACTTTGACAAATGATTGCAGGAAAAACATCAAGAATTTCAATTAATCAATTGCGGGAAAATATGGAATTTCATCAAACGATCGTTGAAAAAAATGTAAATTTCAGCAATTGATCATGGAAAATAAAAATATCAGATTATCAATGTATTTATTGTTCTTTAAATATATACAGCAATAAATACATTGATAATTTCATTTTCATTGATAATTTCCTTAATAAAAGAACTTGGAAAATTGCATTTTATGAGATAGCTTATAGAATTATTTCATTTCATATTTATCTTATGCTATACTGAATATGGTATTAAAATGTACTCCAGAAAAAACAAAATAATTCATAATCCACTTAACCTGCTATAATCTGCACAACCTTTGGTCCCAACTTGTGCAGATTAAAGAGCATTGCCTGTATGTAGGTGTAAAGTAATTCTTAAAAGCCTATAAGTCTAAAACATGTTTATCTTATGTTTTGTAAGAAAAATAATTGCAAAGAAAGCTTTTATTTGTAAACTTTTTTTTTTTTTTTTAATTTCTAATTTTTACAGAAAAAAAAACAAAAAAAAAACACTATTTCAAAATTTCTAGAAATTTTACATCTCTAGTTCCATGACTAAAAAAGCAATTTAGGTTCATTTCTGGTTTTTGTTTTATTAGAATGAAATAAGATATTTTCTGGTTTTCATTTCAAAATCCTAATCGTAACTAATTAAGAAAATATTTATTTACTCCATTAGTTAATTTTGTCTATCATTCTGTTATTGAAATAAATATAGATTTTTCATAGTTCTTTTTATGCATTTTTTCTTTTTTTTTTTTTTTTTTTACAGTGTTATTTATGTTCATTCATAATTTCAGAAAGCTCAAGAATCACATGACGTTCTTCTAATGAAACAAGAGGAGCTAATGTCTGAACTTCAAGCTACAAAGAATAACACAAATCCTCAAACAGATTTAATTCTTTTAAGGGACAGGGTGCGACTTTTAGAATCTACTGTTGAAAGCATCAAGGCTGATAAGCATTTAATGGAAAAGCAATATAATGAAAGTCTAGAACAGCTTTCTGCCTCTCAGATTGAAATCTCCCAGTTAAAGCTTCAACTGGAAAACGAACAACAAAAAGTAAGCATTATATATTTTTATAATTAGAACCCCAGTAGCAGAAATTTCTCCAAGTGTCTGCGACAGATAATTCAGGGGCAAAAAATAATCTGCAGGTAAAATATTTTTATAAATGAAGCGTTAATTAATCAAACAATCCTGTAGCGTTTTTAGGCATTTTATAAATTTTTATTAATAATAGTCTTAACTTTTTGTATTAAGTAATAAAGAGCTAAACATAATACGAAGCAAAGTAAAAGTTCGATGAAAAAGAATCTGCAAAAGAGAAAAGAAAATCTGCGACGCCCGTCTCTCGTCTCGAACTTTCTGCTACCGGATTAGAACTGCATTTATTAGGACCTTTTAGGTTTTTAGAATCTGCCTGTTTTGGGTTAACCTTGGGGTTTGTCTTTTGACTTAAATAGCAGGCTATAGAAGGAAAATCTTAATTATATTAAGCAAGGATTTAGGTAAAGGTGGTACCAATTGAAAATTCTTTGAAAATTTATCACTGAGCTTGTTACCAAGCAATTGGCAAATATACCTCCAGCCATATCTAAGTAGATATTTGTAAAGTTTTCTTGGAAATTGCTGTTCATGATGCTATCGCATCACATAGGGTATGCTATATGTAAAACCATGATAGTGATGGATGTTATCTATGGCTTTAAAATGCCAAGTAACTATACTTAGTAGTAGCCAAACTGTGCAAATACTTTGTGCAGTTTAGGAAGTTAGGTACCAGTTTTCTCCAAATAATGGTTATTTTCGAAGCCATAGAATTCTTGTGTAATACCTGTAAAAGCAACTTTTTTTACTGCTTTTGAATCATGACATTTACCTATAAAAATAATATACATAAAAACAATATTATTTAAAAAACTTGTTAAATACATCATAAAAAGAAGCTAAAGCAATGCATTTTGAAAGATTGGATCTTTTCTTTTAGACATCTTACACTATGAAAGTTGAAGTGAGACTGTCAGTAGATTGATAATAGAAGGAAGAGATATAAAAGGCCATAAGAAAGGAAATTCTGCAAGTATTCTTTTTACTCTCATAGTAGGACATCTTTTTATACCTCCAGAAGGAAAATATCTTCTGTAAAGTGATCGTTTGAAATGTGTTAACTTTTTTCTATAGTGATTTTTTTTTTTTTTTTTTTTATTTTAATGGTAATTTGGAGGTATTGGTGGTTTTTAGGGGCAAATGAAAGTTTTTAAAAATGGTACTGTATTTTACATTAGTCTTTAAAACTTTTTCTTGTGATACATAAACATATCTACAACTTTCATTTACCATTCAACACAATTACTATTCCAATTTATGCAAGTAGATGAAGTCACTGTGCATATCATCAAATAGAAAAAAAGTTCCAGATAAAGATTATTATAGACTGGACTGCTATCACTCAAGCAATAGACAGAATCACTGCACCCTTCAAGACTTTTGGGAAAGAGGTTGCCCCAATCACGGACAATATCACTAAAAAATTCTTAAAGGAAAATTCAATAAGTCAAAGACATAGATTCAAGTGGACCAGTGCGCTTAATACTTTGGGTGAATGTGATGGCTTCAAGCTTATTAATTTATTAAAAATATTATTTAAAATTGTGCCTAACATATTTAAGAATAATACAAATCCTTCCTTCTTTTCTGAATAAATATAAAGTGTTATTATTTTCATTACATCACAAAGAAAGGACAGTCATTAAGATATCTTTTTGTTGTTGTTGTTGTTTAAACAGAGTCTTAAAAATAAATTCAGAATAGCTGTAAAATCACATGTTGAAAATGAAACTGTTGTTATGAGAAGGGAGGAATAAAATAGGTCAACAGCACAATACCATCTGTGATGCAATTGTCCTCGCCCCATGATTGTAGAGGAAACAAGGTCATAAGGGCGAGGAATGTAATGCATTGGAGGAAAACACAAATCACTTGTGTGGCGAACTAAAATGTAGCTTCAAGACACAATGTTCCTCGTAAATTCATATTGTGAGATTTTGTTTATAATGTGCATATAAGTCTGTTTCTAATTTAAGTAAACTTTAATTGTAAATAATGAAAATTTTTCTTTAAAATTTAAATTTAAAAAGCACCTTGATTTACCCATTTTATGTAAATTGATATCAAGTTCAAATATGCATCCCCATAAATATATATATATTGTCAAGCATGTTAAAAGTTTTTTGCTTTAATTATCTCTTGCAAATAAGTAACATTATTCATAAAATATGTCTCAGTACAGCTATGTATCTCTATACTGTTATACCCCACCAGTGGCTGAGAGGTTCTGCTCTCGAAGCTGGTAGACGGGAGGTGCTGGGTTTGAACCCAATCGCGCCCGTCGGCCTAATCGTTCGGAGTTTTCGTGGTTTTCTTCGAACCGTGGATTTCCATGCGTTAATACGGATTAGGTTCCCTTAGAAAGACCTCCACGGAAGGCACTTCCCCTAGGGCCCATATCCCTTGTGTAGTTAATTGGCCGTCAACAATCAACCCTATACTGTTATCTAATTAATTTTTCCCAAAATTTTAACCAGTATGAAAATAATTATCATTCTTATGCAGATACAAATATACATCTTTCAACTTACATTCATCAAATATAATTAGTATTCATTCTAGAAAGAAATAAAAAAGGGCTGGTTGTTAGTTATTTAAAAGAGCACATTAAATTGTATTAATATGTTTAGTAGCAATTTTTTTTAATTGATTGAATAATCTGTGTTTTTCATAAAGATATAAGGAAGTTCTATGATTTTTTCAAGCTCTTAGGCACATAGATTATAAAATACAGTGATTCAGAGAAGATATCTTTGGGCACAACTAGGGATTACAAGGGGTATGTTTCACTATTTTTAAAAATGCCATGGCATTGCATCCTTAATAATGATGTAGAGAGAGCACTATAATAAGTGTATACATGATTATAATTGAAAAGTGAAATTCTGTAAAATATGTAGTCATCTTTTAAAATGCTGTACAATGTAATTAAAGTATTTTCTACTTGAGCTTATGTCAATATTCATCAGCTATCTAAAATGCATATTTATTATTTTTTTGTGTGTGTGTTTGTATTTATTTATTTCATCTGGCAGAGTGAACAAGCATAAATCTTAAATATTGCCATCTCTGTTTCGGTCAACCATGCTAAAATATCAATTTTGTATATGATACTCATATGGAAGTACAAAAAAAAAAAAAGCGTATACATTGAAAGATGATTTCAAGACTCCTGCATTCCTTTATTAACCTCTCTTTAATTTATTTTCTTCTGGTGTTAAGAGTTTAACATCTGTAGAGTTCGGTGTAAATTCTATGAATTGTACTTAATTGATTTTATCTTCAGTTAGCTGCATGAAAAAAAATTATATATTTTTTGTGTCATTAAATGAAATTCTAAATTTTATGTCATTTATGTAATACTAGGTATTAATGTAAAATTATTTACACTCACTGTTATTTTGAATTTTCCTTAATATTTTACATTTAATAAAATAGATGCTTGTATCATAAAATTATAACATATCATTTGCCGTTCCTGTCACTAGTTAGTAAGTTTCCATGGTACTTTTCCGTTATACGGACACCATTGTGGCCAAGTGTAATGGTTGGCGCAAAATAAAAATCACGTGAATTGAAACATTTGAAAAATAAAAGAATAAACATTGTCGATAGTAAAGTGAACATTTTAAAAATATAGCATTTGAAAATTACAGGCTTTTATGAACTGTTTTATTAAATCACAAATATATACTTAAAATAAGTGAACAAATAACTGTTATACAATAAAGTAACAAAATAAAACTCATATTAAACTGCTGGCATAAAATTAAACATATCTTTTAGCATTGCAATAGGTTTACAGTAAAAATCCTTTTCACGATCACGGTTAAAATAATTGGCGCATTAGCATATATTTTGGCATGGTGTCCGTATAACGGAAAAGTACCGTTTCCACGTATACTTTTCCTAATGTTTTCATTTGGTGTCTTGACTTTGGCATCAACATTTGCACTTGGTGCGGAAGTGATGCCATTCCAAACAAAAGGTACCAAAATAATAATTTGCAAAATAAGTAAATATATATATTTAAAATTATGCCCTTCACTTTAAAAAATGTGTCCTTGTATTATTTGAATTTCTGTAACGTAATTTGATGATTATTAATTCCTCTCTTTCAGGTATTGGAACTCCAAAGAGAGCGTGAAGCTGGTGCCACTTCCGAACTGAATACTCTGCTTCAAGAGACTCGCAAAGACAAGGAGAAAGTGGAAGAGAAAGTTGTGTCTCTTCAAGAGCAGCTAGCGTTGTCTCAGAGAGAAGTTGCTCGCTATAAGGATCAGCTGCAACAACTGCAGGATGAAAATATGGTATTTCTTTTCACATTTAAATGTCATGTGTGTTTTATCTATTCATATATCTGCTTATTTTTTGCATATTCAGAATTGATAAATCGCCTGATTTCAGCAGGACACTCTTGATTTCCACATGTTTTCTTACCTTTCAGATTTTTGACATATTTCTCTTAATTTTTCTAGCACATTTTTCAATATTCTGTTATTTTATCCTCAAATAGACTATGACTGAGAGGTAAAAATGCAAATAAGTCTCTTGTTTAGTATGATTGTCAGTTGTATTTTATGTGATAAGGTACGCTCAGATTGATTATAATTTTGAATCTTTTAAACTTTGTAACTCTTACTATGATATACTTTTGGTTTTATATGTGTTTATGGGAAAACTCATTTTTTTCTTGTGTTCTTTATATTTACTTTAAAATAATCTTAAAACATCCTAAATCAAAATGTCATATACTTTTATATGTAAGAAGTTTTTTTCTCGATTGAGTAAGATTTATGTATTTTCTTTTTAATATTCAATGATAACCAAGCCCTACTTAAAATTAAACTTGTGCTAAACATTTTTACACTTGAAATATAGTGAGTTTTCACTGAAAAAAAAATTCTCCTTATTTTGTGTTAGTAATTTAGGAAAGAGGTTTCTGATGACCAAATGAAGTTCTGAAAGAAACGTGGTCTAAGGTCGTATTTTATCATCATAAAGCCTGTTGTTGAGAATGTTAGAATAATGTGAAGAATGTTATCTAGCTCAAAAATTCTAATTCAGTTAATTTAACTGTTGCAGTGTAAAATATTCTACAAAGAGTTTTAACAACTTGATATTATATGTGGAGGCGGAAATTTTCCATCAATTTGTATCAACTACAACTATTTTGCTCAAAAATTCATATCTCGCTCAATCCTTCTGTTAAACTTCATTTTTTTGCAGTACTGTGCTAATTTTACTTTCAAATCTTTTTTTATTACAATTTCAGTGCATATCTGGCTCCAATAAAAAATTAGAGCAGTCATCAAATTAACCATTGACTAGGCACAAAACACTACATTATTTTGTATGCTTATGATTGATGCTGTCCAAAAATATGTCATATCATTTTTAGATATCATATGCAAGAAAGAGGGACAGAAAATCTGGTAACTTCTGTCGGAAAAAATCAACCCATCATAAGGCTGAGTAGAAAGAAATATTTAAAATGGGAATGTATTCTCGATTAAGCTGGAATTTGAATGTGAAATTGCATTTATGACAGTTACAAACCTTAATTAAATTTTGCTAAAATTCGTATAAAGCACAAATAAAACATTCTAAAATTGCTTTTAGGTGCATGGGAATTTAATTTGATTTTTAGTGTACTTTTAAGGTATTTTAATGTATTTTAAATAATTTTATATACATGCACCTAAACGAAATTTTAGTACCTTTTATTTGTGCTTTATACAAATTTTAATTATTTACTAAAGGTGAATTTAACGCTAGAGTTTTAACATTCCTTTTTTAAATGTTGCTGATCTAAAAATTACTGGCTTTTTTTTTGCCCGAATCTTGCATAAATATGGGTTAGGTTCTCTCATAGAGGGCAATTCCCCTCCCCCTCTTCCTTCTTTAACCAAAAACTGCTTCAAATTGAACTTTACCATTTCCCATTCCTACAGGTTAAGCCAAATGTATTTGTATTTTTTTATTTCTGTTCTTTCTGAATCTAAATTATATGGAATGGATGTTTATAAGATGCATGTATTTTTAAGTTAATAATTTTCATTTCAGGTTGCCAAAAATAATGCACATAAACAAATCTCTGACTTAGAATATAAAATAGAGCAATTAACTACTGAAAAAGAACAAGTTAACCAAGAAATGTCAGCATTAGATGAAGCATTTCAGCAACTGAAATTGAAATGTCAGCACCATTTAGAAGACAAACGAGAATTAAAAGCGAATATTGTAGAACTGCAGAAAGCTGTGAATGAAAAAACAAGCCAATTAAATCAATTTTTGAGGGAAATAGAAGATATCAAGACTAAACATAAAGCTGAGGTAAATTGATTTATTTTTTTAAACTTATATTTTCCATAATTCTTTAACCTTTTATAGCCAAGGTTTTACAGAGGATTTGATTTGTCAGAAATTTAAAAATGTAATGAATAATATACAGTGTAATTTCAGAATAATATTTGTATTAAAATCTCAGCTACAGTGGGCTTCAAAAACATTTGCCAACTGCTTGTCATTTTGAATAAAAACTTTAGATATATTTATTTCAGTTTGTATTTTCCTTAATTATTTGTTACTTTAAAAATGCTTTTTAATTGTTTGAAGATTATTCTAGCTGAATAGTATCACACACAGAAGATATTTAAGGATTTCCTTTGCAGTATTTAAAATGATACAAGCTTTAAGAAAAAAATTTAATTAAAAATAATCGAAATCATGTTTTAAATTTGGCAATGTTAATTTCATTTTTTTATTTTCTGAAAAATAATTAAAATTTCATTTATATTAAATTGTTTGTTCAATCATATATATATATATATATATTGTTTATTGAAAAGATTAAAATATATATAACAGTATTTATATATATATATAGATTAGCTACTGGTGGGTGGAGCGGAAATAGATCTTTTTTCTTCTTCAAAATTTTCAGAAGTTAAAAGGATATAACAAAGCAATATATATATATATTTTTTTTTTTAATTTAACCCACAACATATTTTTAATAAAATCATACTTTTCCTGGTATCATGAGGGGGAAAAGGGGGGGGGGGGGGCAAGTGGTGAAGTGATAGAAACAACTGCAAAAAACATGTTTTACTACTCTGGTAATTTATGTAATTTCTTCTATGTAATTTCTTAGAAACAAGGTTTGATAAAAAATGCTGTAAAAATTATTGCTTTCATTATTCCTCCTCCCTCACCTCCTTTTTTTCAAATATTTTTAGTATATTAACAAATCTTTTTTTCAGTCCTATACTTCTTATTTTTAAAGCAAGCTTCAACTTTTAGCCATTCTGTTTCATTTGGATAAAAGCAATTATAATTTACAGTATGCACATGCGTCTGTTTGGGAGAGGAATCTTTTTTCATCAACCCGGTGCTATTTTAGAACATGAATCAATAGACCATTCAGCTGGCTTATTGGAGAAACAAGAAATATAAATTAAAAATTAAAATAACACATTTTTAATCCAAAATTAATGCATTATTATCGATAGTGGATGTAAAATTTGAGTAAAATCAGTTAGATATGCGATTTCAATCAAGACATAAAAGCGAATTTCATTCTTGGAACCCACCTCTAAAAATACTAATCAAATTTCAGTCAAAAAAGTTTTAAAATGTTTTTATCCCTGGAGACTGGCCTTGAAATTACATAAATATTATATTGTCATCAACATTTAATTTGTGTAAAAAAAGTTTTAAAAAATTTGTTAGATGTGGGATCAGGGTTCGTACGGTCCTTGAAAGTCCTTAAAAGTGCTTACATTTTTCAAGTAGAATTTTTAGTGCTTAAAAGTACTTATTTTCATGCAAAATCTGCAATAAGTCCTTAAAAGTGCTTGATTACATTTTGGTGTAAATCACCGACAGGTGGTGCTACTATGCTGCCTTTTTTATGATTTTCGCAATAGCGCTTATCTTAAGCATGAATTTTCCTCAAACTTCAGATCCAGGTATACCTTGATAAATATTGGTGCTGATTATGTTTTGGTGAAAATTGCTCAAAAGGTGGCACTGCTATACTGGATGTTTCAAGATTTCCACAATGGCATCTGTAAAACTATTGCACGGATTTTCTTCAAACTTCGGATTCAGTTAGACATTGACATAAGTTGTTGCTGATTAGGTTTTGGTGTAAATCACCCAACAGGTGGTGCTGCACTTTGCAGGATTTACACGATTTTAGCAATAGTCATATCTCAAGAACTAATGCACAGAAAATTTATATCTTTAGAATCCTCATGATGGGCATAGATTGTCATTTAATTTTGGCACTCTGATAGTGAATTTTGAAGTATTAATATATGTGAAATAGAAAAAAGTTTTGAGATTGGCACCTCCGACTAGTTTTTTCTTCTGCTGTATTTATTTTAAAATTTTCTAAATTTCTATTGCCATGCCACATGCTGAAATTCACCCCTTCCTGGCCATTTGAGTGTTTGAAACTTGTATTTACAAAAATGCATATTACAATTTATTAGTTTATTTCATTTTACAGGTCCTTACATTTTTTTGGTTTTGGTCCTTGAAAGTTCTTGATTTTTATTTAAAGAAATGTGTGCGAACCCTGTGGGATTTTAACCAAACACAAAATAATGTTTTTGTCTCTTGTCCCTTCCCCAGTTGAGGTACACCCTTAAATATTGCACTGTCATCAACAATGAACTTCTGTAGAACAATAACTAATGTTGAGAAAAATTGGTTTGATAGAAGTGAGTCTCAAATCGATTACAAGATTTAACCCAGACAGCTTACAAACGAAGTTAAATAAAAGCATGTGAAAAGAAACAAATGTTTGTATGACTAATTAACAGTCAACAGTTAGCATAATGAATAGCTATTGACCCATTAACATTAGTTTTAGTCCTATTCCATTTACTTTGTTTTTCCTGCATCTTATTTTTTAATGTGTCCGGTAAAGCTGGTTTGTCCTCAGTATTTTTCTCATTTCCTGACTACTTTTTAACATTTCATTAATTAATATTATCTCTTCAGGCTCTTATTTTATTTTTATTTTTTAAATATATTAATGTTATCACTATTTAAAACATTGTAATTTTGCTTTGCAACATGCAAGTGTGACATCCGATGATCTAAGACTGAAGTGCATGCATAAATATAAAGCAGTGTGCAGCATTGCTAGCTAAGTTAGGATTTTTCTGTGAAAGATGTGTGTGACATCAGTTTATGTAGAGACTCAAAGGGTTTGTAATGCCTAGAATGACCAGGGTTCGGTGACATACAGTGAAACCTCTCTGTGCGACCACCTCCCTGAACGATCATTTTTTTCATGGAATGAAATTTATTCCCATAGATTCAATACTAATTTTACCTCCATTCAGAGACCATCCCAATTGAACTCCCTCCATGAGCGACCTATTTCTTTGAAGAAAATTAAACAAATTCTGTTGTTTCCTGGTCACTTGAAGAAGGTTTTATTAGATAAATAATTACGGAATGTGCATTATTCATCAAACTTCTAAACTAAGTTTAGATTTTTTTTTTTTTTTTTACCGGTAACTTAGTGTTTAAACACCTTTGTGCCTTCTTAGGCAATGAATTTAACTCTGATGACAAATTAAGAATGATGGTCAATAAACTCCCATGCCCTATTCTGTTAGGGGGCTGTCAAAGAAATAGATAAATTAATGAAATGGTCATTATTTGTTCCTGTCCAAAAAAAAGAAAGTTATGAAAGATAACACTGCAAAATCATAGCAAATGTCAATATATTCATTTTTTAAATTCTGCGTTAATTAACTTATGTAATTAACTTTTATTTTGATACTTAAATTTTTATATTTTTTCCTAATGTGAAAAATAAATATTAGTAATGTTAGTTGTTACTGTTTTTCAACAATTAAAATCTACCTCCATTAAGAGATTACCTCTTGAAGCAACCAATTTTTAATGGCACGGAACGTGGTCGCTTTAAGGAGGTTTTACTGTATATCGTTGGATATAATCTGATATATATCATCATACATCCTATATTTATTTTCAAAATATCATGTTTGATGTTTCCAATATTTTCACAATTTTTTTCAAAGTATCATTGTGCATTATCTATATACAGTGGAACCCGGTTAAGACGCGTTTCGAGGGAGTGGACAAAATTCGCGTATTAAACGTGATTTGTATAATGTTGCAGAAACTGTGCTTATTTACATATCTAATAGTCTAAATAAACTTTAGAGCTTTCATATAAATGTTAATGGTCAGTCATTGTGTCTTTTACGTACATTTAAATTAAAATTTAATTGTATTCCACTTTAACTCATTGTTTGTTTTTATAGGACCGACTGAAATCATAATGGAAAATAAATATGGATCCCAACGTGGCTTTATTTTCGATTAATACGTTGCAACCAAAAATTAAACAACAACAACATTAATTTTTCTACTAGAGTAATTTTTTAAAAACAAAGATTGGAATGTTCAATTTTTTTTCACTTTTTAAAATTATCAGTTTTTAAAATCATATTTAGTACTTGTAATAATGAGTACCGTTATAATCGATCCATCTTTTTAATATAGGAAAGACAATCTTTATTAATTTTTGTTTAAAAAAATATTGTTAGCATAGCAAACAGTAAAGAAAATATAAAAAAAATTATCCAGCCGCAGTCGTATGAGTTTAATCTTTACGAGATTCATTTTTGTTGCCCATAATATGTATTATAAAACATAGTACTAATATAACATACATTTAAAACCTCACTAACAACATGCATGGTCATCTCTAACCATAATAATTTTTATGACGTAACTGCGTAGACTGAATTCATCTCCTGAATCTCTCTACTACCATAAAAACATGCATGAAGCTAGAGACAAAAAATGTGAGGAGGCAGAATCAAAGAAGTATTGCAGTTTTTCTAATTTAGCAGGTTTTTGTTTTATTGAAATACCTTCCACTATTTCCGATTAGTAATTTTCTACTTAATTAATTTGTTGTTAAATAAAGTAAATAATATTATTCGGAAACAGTGCTTTTTTTCTGAATAAAAAAAAAAAATCCACTAAATTTGCAAAACTCGAGAAGAGAGATGGAATTTGTATCTTGACCAATGAATTCGCATCTTAAGCGTGATTTTTTTCTCTTAAAGGACCGAAAATTTATCTCGTATTAAGCGGGATCGCATAATAACCGTTCTCATATTAAACGTGATATTTTTGCATTAGCCTTATAGGCGATGTTCGAGGGATCGGAAAAAAATCCACATATTAAGTGGGATCGCATATTAACCGTGAGCGTCTTAACTGGGTTCAACTGTATATATTTCTCTTACGTAGCACTAAAAAGTGGCTGTATTTGTAGCTTGCTATTTGGCAACAGCCAAAGCGACGTTTCTCAGTGGTAGTTACGGTCACATGTCCCAAAACACTCAGCAAATCAAAATCCAGACAGGATCTCTCTTTTAACGCAAACCGTTTGTGCAATACATGCATGACAATTGCTATTGGTCCGTTTTACGGTGATGTAGCTTTTTTATCCAAGGTTGTATTTAGACACAGGCGAAAACGTTTTGTTTACATTTCGATAGCGTGATACGTAGCATGTTTTATAGCGTCTTATTATAGTTTTAAATTAATTTAAACCGTGGTTTTCAATACTATAGCATAGATGCCAATGTCTCCGGAAATTCCGGAGTTTCTCCGGAAGTGTAGGATAAAATACGGAAGTACGGTAATAAGGTAGAAAATACGGAAATTTGAGGCAAAACAAAATCGCGAATTTCTTCGATCGATCGCGACAAAAAATCACAAATTTCGTCATTCAGTCGTTGAAGTACTCGTATATCGCAAAAATTGTCTATTAGTCGATAAAACCGCGAATTTCTACAATCGCTCGCGGCAGAAAATCGCAAATTTCGCCAACAGGTCGTTCAAAAAAGTTGCACCTTTTGTCAATCATTCGCTGCAAATAATCGTGAAATTCATCAATAGATCGTTGATAAAAATCGCAAATTTTTTTAATCTAAAAAAAAAAACTCTAATTTCGGCTGTCAGCTGCGGCAAAATTCCGTTAATCAATTGAGGAAAAAATATCCTGAAATCCGATAATCGGCCAATGATAAAAATCGCGAATTTTGTCAATCACTCGCTGCACTGCAAAAAAATCACGAATTCCATTAGTCATTCGCAGCAAAAAATTGCTGTTTTGGTCAATCAGTTGCGGCAACAATCGCTGTTTTCGCCAGTCAGTCGCGGCAAAAATCGCTGTTTTCGTCAGTCAGTCGCGGCAAAAATCGCTGTTTTCGTCAGTCAGTCGCGGCAAAAATCGCTGTTTTCGTCAGTCAGTCGCGGCAAAAAATCGCGCTTTTCGTCTGTCAGTCGCGGCAAAACATCGCTGTTTCGAAAATATAAGGCTTTCGGTTCTGAAAATTGAAAAATTCGGTCATCAGCCCGAAAATTCGGACATAAAAAATAGCGCGAATTTCAACAATAATCAATTCCGTCAAAATAATCAATTTCCTCAATCGTTCGTATAAAAAATCGTCACTTTCGCCAGAGGATCGAGGGGGAAAACGCAAACTTCGTCAAACGATCGCGGGAAAAAAACACCCAAAAATTTCATCAAAAAGATTGTGAAAAACAGCAAATTTCGTCAAAGGATCGCGAAAGAACACTAATTTTGTCAAAGGGGCGCAGAAAGAAAAACATATAGTTAGTTTTGGGAGTCTTCACCCGTCTGCTGTAATCTTTCAGAAAATTTGCTGTGAATTTCAAATTTTTTTTTTTTTTTACTCAGAATCACCCCTGGTCAGTGAGTCACGGCAAAAAATCGTGATTTTCGTCTGCCAGTCGCGGCGAAACATCGCGATTTTCGTCTGTCAGTCGTGGCGAAACATCGCGATTTTCGTCTGTCAGTCGTGGCGAAACATCGTGATTTTTGTCTGTCAGTCGCGGCGAAACATCACGATTTTCGTCCGTCAGTCGCGGCAAAACATCGCAATTTTCGTCCATCAGTCGCGGCAGAACACCGCGATTTTCGTCCGTCAGTCGTGGCAGAACATCGCGATTTTCGTCGGTCGATCTCAGCAAAAAAACGCGAATTTTGTTAATTGGTCGCAGAAAAGAGTCACTTTATTTTTTTGTAGGGGAAAAATAGTCATGTAATTTCACACAGTTATATCAATCGAGGATTTTTTTGCTCTGTAGGGATAAAAAAAAATATTTAATTTTTATAAATTTATCATGAAAAATTATTAATACATTAAAAGTAAAATTAAATTTAGTAACCTTTATTTAAATTATGTTTGTGTTGATAAATGCAAAAGCTGCAAGAGGACTGAAAATATTTGTAAAAAATATAGCTCGTAAAAAAACTATGTACAACTCCTGAAATGACTCCTGAAACGTGAACATTTTACTCCTGAAGAGTGTCCAAAACTCCTGAAATTTAAGTGGTTTACTCCTGATACAGTCTTTACAATGTTGGCGTCTATGCTATAGGCAAAATGAAAGGAGAAGGACCCCATCTGACACTAACATGCCATTTAAATTTAAACGGCATCAATTTCCTGTTCGCTTAGCTTTCTCCATGATGATCAACAAGTCATAGCGCCAAACTTTTGATAAATGCATTTTTATTTATATTTTCAACAAAATTTTCAATTACTTTTTTATGAATTAAAATATTTTTAAATTTCATATGTTGCTTGCTCGGATCTCATAGCGGCCCAACTAAAAACATTTTTTATTTTGTTTTCACTAAGTTTTTTAATTAATTTTGTTTCCAAGGTACGTTTTTATTTATATTTTCAACAGTTTTCCATTACTTTTTTATACATTAAAAATATTCGTAAATTTAATACGTTGTAATGATTTATGATAGCACTCATTCTGGCTAGAGTTGACATAAACAGTGGCGAGCGAGCGAAGCGAGCTGGGATCGCACGCGATCCCAATATGAATTGCGTAGCAATTCGTGAGGGTTGCTGAGCGTTAGCGAGCAGGGGGCTGAGCCCCTTAGTATTTTTTATATTTTCAGTCAAAACAAGTGTAACTGAATTTTTCAACTGTTGTTACTGTGTCATTCTGTAGTGACATTTTAGCTAAAAAAGAAAAAGCTTTATGTTCAAAGCTGAATTTTTAAATGTAGAACCAGTAACTGTGTGAGACAATATTAACTTAGAACTATTGAAAGATAATTAATTTTGATAACCAGTTATTTACATTTCCAAACCTTTACACAGGGGCTCCGACAACATCTGGCTGAGAATATGTGCTAAGCCAGAATCTTCTGAAATTTTGGTTTAGTTCAGTTTAAATTGCACAACAGGTTAAAGAATGAAAAAACAGACAAGCTTACATATATGCTCAAATTTTTTTAATAAAAGTAATTATTTTGTACTTAAAATTTTATTATATAAACATAAAATTTTCTTTATTTGATACTGAATTCTGTAATTTACTTTTTGATGGATGTAAAAAGCGAATGGTTTAACTTTTCAGAAACAATTAGTGGCTCTTCAGTTTTGTTCTAAATGGGGAAAAAAAGAAAGAGAGAAAAAGACATTTAGAACTATTTTTTATGTTAAGTGCAATATTTTTAGCTTCTAATTCCTATTAACTCTGAAAATATTTATAATCATTAGTAAGTTGACTATTTTGAAAATTTTGAATATATATATATAAAAAAATTATAGGTACAGATTCTGAAAATCTGTAAGGAGCCAGTGGCTCCTAAACCCAAAAAATCCAGTGGCCACATTGTGAAACAAACGCATAAAAACAATATTCTTTTCTAATTTGAATATAAATTAAGTATAATATAAATCTTAAACTATGTACTGTCAGAAGATAAAGTTGGACAAGATACAGCTTTAAAAAAATATGTATAAGCTAAGCAATCATGGTAGGGGAGAATATTAGGAAAACAGTATTTCTTTTTTTGGTTTTGTCATAAAAAAGTACATATAAAAAATTGTGAATGTGTTAGATTATTTTGAGTTATAAAAATTAAAATGCATTTCAAACATTTGTTTTTTCTGTACGAAAAATTATTTAAAAAAAATCTTATTACAGACTATTAGTAAAATTACCATCTTTTTGGAGAAAAGGGAAATTTATGGCTCAGTGGAAATATAGCATTCATTTTTAATCATATTTTTTAATTATAGACAATAAAAAAAGCGGTTAAAACACAGAATAGTAGAAAAATCTGCAGATTTAAAAAAGAAAGGTGGTAATCTGCCATTCGGCAG
The DNA here is from genome assembly GCA_963932465.1 of Maratus speciosus. Taxonomy (NCBI): domain Eukaryota; kingdom Metazoa; phylum Arthropoda; class Arachnida; order Araneae; family Salticidae; genus Maratus; species Maratus speciosus. The sequence goes on from OZ010786.1 coordinate 629,517,075, forward strand.
AAAAAGGGCATCCCTGTAAAACACATTGCGACTTAGGTACTAAAAGTAAATGGCCAAAGCAAAAAAATTAGTCACTATCTGGCGACTGTGAATCTGCACCTATAATAAAAATTTATATGTATTACGTATTTCCCTCTAGGTCACTAGATGAGGTATGTGTATAGACAAAATGCTATTTACTTAGTCTTAATTTTTGCAATGATTAAAGAACTTATTTAAGGAGTTAAAACCTTTTCTAATATGACATAGATCCCCGTGATACCCTAGCTCCCAGAAGTACCCATCTACTCTCTTTCTCTAAGTATTTGCTTGTAACCTTTTCATATCACATCCTCCTGTGTGAGGCACTTAAGGGAAAATCTTTACTTCATTTCTCATATGAGTGGCAGGAGAAAAAGTCCATTGCATGAATAGATTCATAATCTATATTTTTAGCCTATATCATTTGTTAAAATTATTTTGAATTTTTTGACCCAATTTGCATAAACATTTAGGATAAAAAAGTTTTCTTTATCTGTTTGTAGACAGATGAGTGGAACAAATTTCAAGTCGATTTACTTACTACTGTACGTGTTGCGAATGATTTCAAAACTGATGCTCAACATGAAGTCGAAAGATTAAAAGCTGAGAATAAACAGCTAACTGAAAAGAACAGTTCACTGTTGGGAGAAATTGATGCTTTAAAAGTGAGTGTTCACAACATACTTTCAACTCATGTGTTTATTATCTAATTGTAGTTTGTAGTAATTTTAGCGAGATTTTGGTCAATTATTGTCTTTTTTTTTTTTTTTTTTTCTGCCCTATATGACTGATGGTCATGTAACTGTTTCAAGGTTTGAAAAGCACATCTCTTCCTCAGTGTAAAACAATAAAGGATAAAAAAAAAAAAGCCACAGTAAAAATTATAGTTAAATTTTCTATTATGCGAAATATGTGTTGCTGTTTTCAAAATCTTGAAACAAATGAATGCTGTATCATTATCAATTACCTTTTTTTTTTTAGAATCTGATTTATGGCAGGACCTTTAGGGCATATACGCCTAACTCTAAAAAAGGCTTCAAAATTATAAAATGAGCTTAACAAAATAATAAAAAATTATATAAAGTGTTCTAGAGGACTCCACAAGTTAATTAATCGGTGCTTGCTATATTTTCTTGCTGTTTTCCATGTTACATACTCATTTTAGTTCAAACTTTTTTCTTTTTTTTTTTTTTCTTATAGCTTATTCTTTGTTTTCAGGTTAAACTTGTAACCTCATCTCCAACTATACCCAAATCAAGCTTGACTTTCTCTACAACTGAAAGCGTCCTGAGCAACGTTGAGAAAGATTTAAATGCTCAGTCCCGGAGGCAGTTGACGGGAGTAAAACGTAATGAAAGAGGTGCTAACCAGCTTTCTGTACGCTCTCTCATAGAGTCCATAGAGAATGCTACTAAGCATGCCAAAGGTTTGTTTCAACTATTTTAATGCATAAATTAACCTAGTTAACCTTTCAGTCCCTACATAGAATCTACCAGAACAATTTTAATTTTTTTCAATTCTTTTTAGTTATATTTAGCCTCTGAAAAAGACAGATATGGGGCATTCTCACAATCTTTTAAGTCCATGAATTACAATTTTTATTTTAGTACATATTCTTGTTTTTTTTTTATTTCATATACTGTGGAACATCCCATTGCATAACTGCATAACAATATTAACGAGATAAATAAGTTTCGGACGATTTTGGGGCTGGGGGTCCAAATATCCAGGAAACTCCTATACCGTCCTTTGTCCCTGATGCTGATTTTTGATTCGCTCGTCCCCCTTGGGGACGAGCGACACGTATACGTGCCGCATGAAGCGCTCAGAATCCTTGTTTTTTCTCACCAGTAAAATTTTACTGTAAAATTTGCTTTATTTAATCAGCGCATTTTCTCGATTCAAGAAAACATAAATTTCTGTTTTTAAAAAACAGTGAAAAAAGATTAAAATTTCCATAAAAGCCTCCCGTCCCGAAGGGGTTAAGTTCGGAGTTGTCTGTTTAAAATTGTTTCAATAAAAGTAATTCAATGTCATTTTTTTCTGAAACCAAAACTATTATTTTATATAAATATGTAGCAAAAAATTAACCAGCACACATTTTTACGGTTGTTACTACTTTTTTTAACTCTGTCCTTGGGTTTTAGATTCCTTACTGTCCCTCTTCTAAAATTATACAAAAAAATCACTTCAGATGCAGCCACAGAATTTTTTTTCAAGTTTTTTCACATGCAGAAGTATGCTAGAGAAAGAATGTTTAAAATTCTTTGACAAGAAATTTACTGCAGAATTTAAATCAGCATTAAATATCAATTTCAAGCATCGTGGCTTTATGGGTAGTCTTACCGTCCCCAAGGTTTATTCCTGCACTTTTCGAAATAAATTAAATTTTTTTTTTATTTAATCTAGGGATGCAACGGATATCCGGCAAATATCCGAAATACCGTCGGATATCCGGATCACAATCATCGGATATCCGACTTCTCTGCCGGATATCCGGCAGAGTGCAGCGAAGTGAATATATAAGGATAACAGAAATAGTTTTACCCCAAACAATGCCGAACATTTTTGTTTATAATGCAAAATATGAAAGTAAGTTCACTATACATGAGTAAAAGGTAATTCTCAAAAGTTTAAAGAATTGCCAGCTTTCCTAACATTGATATTTAAACTCTTTATAATAAATTTAAGAATTTATGTTTACTTCTTTCAGAAAATTGTACCTTTACTTTCAGAATGCAAAATAAAATTTGAAGTTGTTTATTAAAGTATGACTTTATTAATTTTCTTTCTTTTTTTTAAGTTTAACAATTAAACAGGCCAATTTTTAGAAGAAAGTATTGTAATAGAAATTTTTTCGATTTCCGGTTTTCGACGGATTTAGATATTTTAGAGGTCAGCCTCCTTCAATATGGAAACATTCCACTGGAAGGAGGGGAGCCACGTAATCGCGATTTTTGTGCCATTTTCATTATTGTACCACCGTAAAGTGTATGAAGTTATCCATATAATTGAACAAAATTTTTTGTATTTGTTTTTGGCTATGTCCAGCAGGCTCTCCTTTAAATTGGAAATATTCCGCCAAAATGGGGCGCTGTAATGGTGATTTTTGTGCCACTTTCATTCTTGTACCATCGAAAAGTGTATGAAGTTATGCATAGAACTGAACCAATTTTTGGGGGTATGTTTTTGGCTATGGCCAGCAGGTCCTCCTTCAATTTGAAAATATTCTGCAGGAAGGAGGCGCTATAATACGGATTTTTGTGTTATTTTCATTATTTTACCATTGAAAAGTGTATGAAGCTAAGCATAGAATTGAACCAATTTTGTGTGTATATTTTTGGCTATGGCCAGGAGTTTCTCCTTGTATTTGGAAATATTCTGCCAGAAGGTGGCGCTGTAACAGAGATTTTTGTAAAATTTTCTCGATTTTTCGCAGTTTTTTTTTTTGTGCTGTATATTGGCGGCTCATGAAGCGAAGGGAACTTCGCATCCTGCTAAGCTGGCTATTCACAAACAGCTGATGTACAACAGAATAACGAAAAAATTATTGATTTTAATAAATATCATGATCGAGATTAACTTCTCCTTATCCTGATTAATTGACTGGAGCAGAAATTTTAGATCAAAATCAAAGTTGGTATAATATTGAACTAATGATATTAAAGTATGGTAACATTTGGAACTACTTTTTGAAATATTAAGATGTATGAGATAGAAGAAAGTTTTGGGATTGGCAAATCCAACTAGTTATTTTTGTAACTTCCTTATAAATATTTAAAATTAAAAGTAATTTTCTTTTTACTTATAAATATCAAAATAATTTAAATTAAAATAAAACTAAACGTGACTTAGAGCAAAAACAATATTAAATAATTAAAACAGAAAAGGGGCATCAATTAAACCTATGTTTGGAGAAAATAACTCTTTAATCATGGGTATATTAGTAGATATTTTATGTTTAAATTATAAAAAGAAAGTATGTAGTATTTCTTTGTGAAAATGCTCTACAATTATATGCATATTAATTGGTTAAAATTTACTGTACAAATTATCAGCATTTCATTGTACAAATTAATTAATTATTAGCAATTATCAGCAACTATCAATATAGTCAATCCCATATCCAAATCCAGTAGCAATTATCAGCATTTCATTGTACAAATAAACAGAATATTTTAATGTTTAAATTACATTTTTTATGCAATATTGTTAATATACATTACCAGAGTTGTATAATATAGACGCGCACGCCGTGCGCGGAAAAATTTCTGCAAAATTCAGAACTTTGCGAAAAATTTTTTAGGAAAAAAAAAAAAAAAAACTTCTGTTCTTGTAACTAAAAAAAAAAAACCGAAAAATTAAAAATATTCCCCAATTTTATGTACGATTTATTTATTGTTTGCTATGGGTGATTCTGTTCCGAATTTTCCGAAAATTTAAGGCATTCGGTTCCGAAAATTAAAAAAAAAATTGGCCATCAGTCCGAAAATTCAGACACTAAAAAAATATCACTGAAAAATATTGCGAATTTCAGCAAATAATCACCGAAAAAAACCAATTTCGTCAATCGTTCGCAGTAAAAATCACCAATTTCGTCAAAGTATCTCGAAAAAATGCGAATTTCGTCAAAGGACCGCGGAAAAAACGCGAATCTCTTCGAAGAATCGTGAAAAAAAAAAAAGATAATTTCATCAAAGAATCACAGAAACGCAAATTTCGTCACAGGAGCGCAGGAAAAAAACGAATTTCGTAAAAGCATAGCGGAAAAAGCCCGAATTTTGTCAAAGGATCGCGAAAAAAAACCCGCAAATTTCGTAAAAGAATAGCAAAAAAATAAAACTAATTTCCTCAAAGGGCCGCAGAAAAGCACGTAATTTCGTGAAAAGATCGCTGAAAAAAGCTAATTTCGTCAAAGAATCTCTGAAAAAACGCAAATTTCGTCAAAAGAGCGCCAAAAAAAAATTTCGTAAAAGCATAGCGGAAAAGGCGCTAATTTTGTTAAAAGATCGCAAAAAACACGCGAATTTCGCCAAAGGATCGCAAAAAACACGCGAATTTCGTCGAAGGATCGAGAAAAAAACGCGATTTTCGTCAAAGGATCGCGAAAAAACACGAATTTCGTCAAAAGATCGCAGAAAAAATGCGAATTTTTTTAAAGGATCACAGAAAAAACGCGAATTTCGTCAAAGGATCGCGAAAAAAACGGGAATTCTGTCAAATGATCACGGGAAAAACGGAAATTTTGTCAAAAGATCGCGGAAAAAATGGGAATTTTGTCAAATGATCGCGGCAAAAATGGGAATTTTGTCAAATGATCGCGGAAAAAACGGGAATTTTGTCAAATGATCGCGGAAAAAACGGGAATTTTGTCAAATGATCGCGGAAAAAACGGGAATTTTGTCAAATGATCGCGAAAAAAATGGGAATTTCGGCAAATGACCGCAGAAAAAACAAGAATTTCGTCAAAGAGCCGCGGTAAAAACTCATTGGATTCTTTAATGATGATACCTATGAATGGACCTCTCCCTATAAAATGTGATTCAGTTGTTTCAGAAGCAATGACACATTATTTCTGTGAACAGAGTGACTGGCATTTTGTGCGAAAAGGTCACAATATTAAGGATTGGGCTGTTTCTAAATGCATTGACAAAAGAATTGATAAGAATTCACCATTTCTTATCGTGGATTTTTAGCTTTATTATTTTTTTAACCAAAACAATTATTATTTAATTAATATCAATTTATTTTTAATGTAAAATGGTAATTATTTTAAAACTACTGTTTTTAATTCATGCCGTCAAAATAATATAACACGTTATTTTATTAAACATTAAATTAATTTGCAGAAAAATTTTGACCCAATATTTGTGTGCGCAGAAAGTTTTTGGTTTTATACAAGTCTGTACATTACAGGTCTTGAATGGCAGATACAGGGCTTGAATTTCGAGACGGGATGGCATCTTATGCAAAAAGAATCTTTTAAAACTTTTCAAATTTAAACAATTAAAAAAAACCCTGCTCATTGGTTTAACATTACGGAATGGCCATTTTCAAGTTAATGAAGGGTCCCCTTAAGTGTTTAACTGTGTTATGTGAATGAAAAAAAATTAAATTTGGTAACAATATTATGATAGTGTTAGAAAGTGTTTTATAATGTATGACTAATGTATGATTTTTTGTTCTTGCTAAAATTTCCCATGGGTTAATATAGAATTTCCTGATTTGAGAAGGGAAAACCAGTTTCACTGGAATGTCCCCTTAACAAAAGAAATTACTCTGAGGAAATAAATGTTTCTTAAAATCTTACAAAAATAAAGTATTTCTTAACAAAAATAAATAAATAAATCGGAAGGATTCACAAGGAGTTTATTTAATATTATTAATTCATACTCAATAGATTGAAAAAATTTCAATATAAGCATAACGTTTATTCATTAATCTTTCAAGTACACAGTAAAATTCCGGTTATCTGAAAAGCATGGGACCAAAACATTTTTGTTGACTGGGGTTCCATAAGAATTTTCAGATAAATGGGAAGCTTTCTTATTTACCCTACCAGATGCCACTACTCAGCCTTCTCCCCTCCCCCCCCAATCTATAATTGCAATGAAACAGATTAGAATAATGAAATATTGCCAAGCTACACATTTAGCTTCTGGAGCAGAGAACGGCTCCTTGAGAAAATTAAGAGACATTACAGGAAAAGGTTGATACAGTTTTTGATTGAAGGACTGACTGATGGAGCAGAAGTTGTTGAAAATTTAAAACTTGTAGATATGAAGAAAGTTGACTACTGGTTAGATTCTTGATGGGAGTGAATGAAAGTGAATTAAAATTAAAACATTAGTAACATTTTTACATAAGTTATGGCCTAAGGTTGAGTTGCTAGTCTTTGAAATACAGTTGCAGTTGGCAGAAACTGATGTCATTGGAATTGTGGACAGAAATGACGACAATATATACATTGAAGTGTTTTTGGACATGTTGAATGCATTTAAAATTCCATAGTTCAATTTTAACGAAAATACCAGGGATTACAGTTTTGACTATAATTCCATTAAGGATATACTAAAACAAGTTTGTTCAGAAGTGACATACAATCACCGTAGGCTATTGACAATAGAATCACCGATATGCATTATTCATGCAAGTAAGCAAAGTTTTCTAAAATTTCTTAACAGAGCATAACCATGCGTTTCCGATAATTTCTAAAGTTATAAAAGTTGGTCTGTGCTGTTTGTCAAAAGTGTAACTTGTGAAAGAGGCTAAAACATGCAAAATGGAATAAATTCTAAATTAAGAAATTTATTTAGCAACCCAATTGTTAATTGCCCATAACATTAGGTGAAAGTTGAAAAATAGACATGGTATATATAAAACTTGATTCTGTTCCTTTGTTTTAATAAAAATAAACATTTTTGATAATAAATTATCTTGAGTTGTTAATTTAAATTATTTCAAAGGTATTTTGTCATGTCTGTATAAATGTAATTCTTTAAGAGGCACATAAAAAATAACGGGGTTTAAAGATATATATATATATTTTTTCCTTTCTAACAGTTCAACTCCCCTGTATTTTTAAATGTTGGCTGGGAAACTCCCCTTCTGGGGAAAACTTGAATTTCAAGCCCTGATGTTCAAAGAGATATAGTTTTTGTAAATTATATTTCAATACATTTAAAATGTTTTACTGATGTATGAAACATGTTTGTAATTTATTCTTCTGAGATGGCGTTATATAAAGAAATAATTCACCATATAACTAAAAACATATCTAGTGCCGGATATCCGATCGGATATCCGGCCGGATATCCGAATCCGGCAGGCAAAGGAGCTTCGGATATCCGATATCTGGCAAAATCAATATCCGGTGCATCCCTAATTTAATCCAATGTAAATAACTGTTTCTAAAAATCAATGAACATTGTGGCTATCACTTAGTCTTAACATGATTTGCCTAAAAATAGGTGCTAATTTATTTTCATTACCATCCATCCTTACCATCCCCTTTTTTTTTTCCTTACCGTCCCTTTTTCCCCTATACCTTCCCCTTTTTCCCCTATACCTTCCCCTTTTTTTACCCTACCGTCCCTTCTTTAACACCCCTTTAAGACAATGCTATACCAAAATTTTGTACTAAAAATACTACATTGTTATTATTTCTTATTTGAATGTCCTGTAGGTACTATGCAAATTCATTATAAGTAAAAATTTAGAAGAACATAAAAAGTTATAGGGGTAAAATGTTAATGAAAATTAAACTCTCAATTTTAGCTTAAACTTCAGTTAAATAAAAAAAATTTCGCTGCTGACCATTTTTTTGTTATTTTGAATCATTAAGGCATCCGTCTACCAGTTTAAAATGTTATTATAGCAAGTTTAATTTCACCAGATTTTTATTCCTGAATGTCCCATATGCAATTTTAATGATTTTTGTTAAATTATTTGGTTGTTATAATACTGCGTAGCTAATCCGATTGCATGTTAACCTGACTCAACATGCTGGTTAGTTTGACTTTTAATTTTTTTTTTTCTGTGTTTGGGTTAGTTTTAAGCTTATTTTTCATTTTTCCAGGTAATTTGATTGTACCCCATTTAAAACTGAACTGGATATTCTTTCAGATGGAAAAAAAAAAAACTATGTATTTTAATATGAGTGGTTATATCTGTTCATTCATGTGTCTAGCTATCAGGAAAAGTTAGGGAAATTTATTATTACTAGCTGGTCCGCCCTTCGTTGCCGAATAATATTCTTAAATCTGAAATTTTTATCCAAGTCTATACAGAGGGAGGTGGGGGTGGAGACGGTGCAAATTACCAGGGCCCGACTCTTGTTCTGTCCCAAAGTTGTGTAAATTCACAGGTTAAGTTTTTTAATTTTTATATGTCTCATACTTTTTTTTATTCCAAATTAATTGATGAATTCAATTAAAATTTAATTATATTTTTAATAATTTCATTTTTTATTTAAAATCTTTAGATGAAAAAGCAATTACTAATACAACATAAACTGTAATACTGAAAAAGAAATAATAAAATTGTAAGCAAATATTACTATATAGATTTTTTAAAAAAGTACCATCCAGCAAATTTATTTTCTAATAGAGTAAAGCCTGTTTATAACGGAATCCAGCAATAAACAAAAAAAAGTTCCAGCTGCCTCTCTCCCCAAATATGTTATTATGCTTTGTTCAATTTAAATAACCTGCATCAAATGGAATTTATCACTGGTCGTTTTCCTTTCCGTCTAAGCAAGTTTTCTTGTATCTTGCTTCTGGTGGACCCGTAATAATATTGTTAAATGAACCTGAAATTTGTATCGCAGGTCCGTACAGAGAGAGGGGGGGGGTGTAAATTTCTTGCTGCTGATTAATTCGCATTTCCAATACAGTGCTTTGCAGAAATTGCACGTTTTACTCAAAGTCCCACAGTTATGCTCGGAACGTTTAAATCAGTAATTTGGATTTGAGAAGCAACGCGTGCATGCTACGGTTATTAAGCCTATTTTAGCGATCGCTTATGCTCTGTGTTTACCGGTGTTCTCCATCCAATCTATTTCGATTTTCTGTTCTTAATTCGTCTTCTTCACTTTCAAGCATTCCGAGCACTTCACTTTCAAGCATTTGATCTTTTACAGGGATTTCAAGTGATATTTTGAAGCTCTATAATTGCAGTGAAAGAGCGAAACATCATGGATTCCTCCACGGCGAAATGTAAATAAACCCGATCGCCCTAAATCCTATCAAAGGACTTTTACACAATAACCAATGAGATGCGTTTCTCAAGGCATTGCCATTAGACAATAACAAATAATTGCGATTTCTGTGCCACGTACGTTAGCGTAATATATATATAGATTGAGATAAAATCTGAAACTTAAGGAAAAATTTGCGGAAAATTTCTCCGATTGTAACTACCGTATATTTCCGTGTATAAGCCGAGTATACGATTTCTCAATGAAAAATTTTCAAAAATCAGAAACCCGTATGTAAGCCGATGTTAAACAAACATAATAAAAAATTCAGCGAACAAAAAAACTTTTTAATTTTTAATTAATTTTTTTTTTTTTTTTTTTGCATAGCTAATGGAAAAAAAATGAGCTCTCCGAAATTATTGATATCTCCTAGAGATCTTCTGTAAATTCCCAGTGACCTTATTTCTATTCTTCAACACTCGGACGTTTTTCTAAATGAGGCATTTACAGACAGGCTCGTTTGAAATGAACTCAATGGATGTTAACTGGGGATGCAGCTGTGACAAGTGGCGGTAATTTTTAAAAAAAGCTGACTTCATTGTTATCTCGGAATGGATGAAAGAAGCTTGGGTTGAATTACCACAAAAAATGATCGTTCGATCTTTCACAAAATGTTTCATCAGTAATGTGATGGATGGAACTGAGGATGATACCATTTCTGAAGAAGATGGCGATGATGATGAACTAGATACTGACGATATCTATCCTAAAGTACCAATGAGAGAAAGCAATTTCAAAGAGTTGCTTGAAAATCCTGATAATCAGTTGGATTGTAAAAGATGATTGGGGACTTGTTTCATTATAATAGAATGGAGATTGAAATATTTTTAGAAATTTGTAGGTATTTTTTATGATTTTTATATTTACCATCCTTTTTATTTTATAATATCAAATTTGGAAATTGTCTTAGACTCGCATAAATTGTAAATAAAAAAAAATATATATATGTAAAGGGATTAATCATTAAACATAAAATAAATGTCTTGGTATTCAACAATTTGTAAAATTTGTAAAAAAAGTTTTAAAAAATTGAATTGTTTCTGCTTCAGAATCAGTTGTGAAAGTTTCACTTCTCATATTCACAGCCTTAAAGATTTTTTGTATGCAACATCACATAATCTCGATACCTGGAATTTTTTTTTTTAAATTATTAATATGGAAAACCTGCAGAAATCAGGGAAATTTATGGACAAGCCACACTAGATAGTCTGATTCAATTTTCGTTATAAACAGTAAAGGTAATACAGTAGACTCTCTGAGATCCGCATAGAATGGGACCAGAGGTTGTGCAAATTTTAGAATTTTGCAGATTTTTGGTCATTGCTTTGTTTACATTTTTCAAACAGTAATTTGAATGTAATAATGCAATCAAAATTATATTGAATGCTTGCAATATTGTAAAATATTAAAATAATTAAGTAAAGTAATAAACTAAAATCATAAAAATTAAGGTAATTTTAAAAATGATTAAATTGTTAAAAGCAAAGGTCAAGTAAATAATAATAATGTATAATTAAATATTTATAATAAATATAAGATACATTTTCTTTGAATTATACAAGGTACCTTATTAATTCACATCAAAATCATAAAGTAAGGAAGTTTTATTTCAGGTTTAGCCAGTCTTAATAATCAAAAACGCTTGATTAATACATAAATATATTTGATAAAAAGCATACAATTACCAGTGATATCATCGATAGCTTGATTTTTTTCAGAAATAAATTTATACTTCCTTCATGAAAAATTACAAGTTCAGTCATATTATTGAGAATTAAAATACATACAGAATGATATAAAACTAAAAATTTCTATTAATTTTGCCCCTACATCTGAACTGAAAGTTTCATTGTTTATTTCTGCAATGATGTGTGAATTTTATGCATTTGTGGGTGTCTACTGTATTAATCATGATTGTAGGCTGTTTCTTTTTTCATAATTTGATTAAAATATGGATTGGGTTTCTTTTGTTTTGGACTAAGTTAATATTTAAGTATTTCCGGTTCAGCTGGAAGTAAAGTCCTGAATCGGGTTGGACAACTCAATTTTAACCTGACCTTCAGATTGGGTCATCACTAATATTTTTCCTTGTAACTTGCTCGGCGAGGTTAACTGATCTTTTCATTACAAGTTTGATTGTTTTGCGTTAGATCTGTTTCGCGTTTGTTTTGGACTTTAGCAGGTTGGATTTGGTTTGACTTGATTTGTACAAAAGAAAGTACAGAAAATTGCTTAAGATGGAAAACTAATTCGAATGAATTTTAATGTGAATGAGTACGCATATTCATTTTTCTACATGAAAAATAAAATTGATATAAAACAATTGTAGAACCAAAGCTTGATTCAGGCAATATTTGAAACCTATTTAGAACCCCTTCATAAAATTCCATTCCATAAAAACATACTCTTCTTCATTAATTATTTTATTTTGTTTGGTTTTAAAATGAATAATTTGCAAGCAAAATGAGTTCACCAGAAAGGAAAACTTTAGCAGAAGGATTTTAAGAAGTTATTATTAATAAATGCTTGGTTTGAATTTGAGTAACTGGATTTCATCTTTTATTGCAAAAATGGTATATTTCACAAAAATAACTTTTTACTTTTCATAAAATGGACCCCTGGGACATAACTGCCATAAAATATAAAAAAATTTCCATAACTGCATTAAAATATGACTTAGTTTTTGTTCCGGACTAAAGTCCAGTTCAAATTCAAGTGTGCCAGGTTCAGGATGACAAAATATTTTGCCTGATTTTGGTTAATGAAAATTTTTTTGTTGTTTCAGATTGACATCAAATAAGACTTTTAGATTGGAATGGGCAATTCCACGGTTACTCTTGTTACATTTATGGTGGTGTTTTAACATAGAAATGCATTACTTTTGATGCCTTTTTTTTAAATGCACAGAATTTTTTGCTGTATAATAAAGAAGAATGCCTACTTTTTGTATTTGTGCAAGAAAAACATGATAAACTTTATTAGTTTTATAGACTGAGTCATCTAAAGTATGGTTACTCTTGTTACCTGAAAAAGACATAAGTTTTTTATTCCTCTACATTAATGACTATTTTATCTAAACTACATACCAAAATCTTCAAATTTAAAATTATTTCAAAAAAGGAATGATTACTTATTAAATGACAGCCATCTAAAAGTTTTAAATTCTAATATATTATTTAAAATTGGAAAAAAAAAGGTTACTCTTGTTACAAAAAAATGGTTACTCTTGTTACATTCCCCTTTAAAGATTTGGTAAGAAAGTTATAAGGCACATTATGAGTACAAATAATTATATAATAATGCATTTATTAAATTTTATCAAAGGAAATATGATTTCTAGAGTTTACAAGTGGTGGTAAACTCAATATTTTTACAATTTATACCACCCCCTGGTGGTAAACATTGAAACTAAAATATATATGGCTATGGTGCATAATATGAAAGGGTGGTCAAAGGAGTGTCGGCTAAAGTTTGAAAAGGGTGAAGGTTAGAAAAGTTGCTAAAAATACAGAAGTTAGAGCCCAGACGGGTAAATAATGTACGATTTTTTGAAATTTTTAGTATGATCGCAAATGTTCTGCTAGAAATATGCAAAATTTCACATCTCCAATTTAATTAGAGGCTGAGTTAGGAAAATTACTTAAAATACACAATCAGAGCACAGGGGTAAATATAAGACTTTTTCAAAATTTTATGATTTTTCATTTGATGTGAGGTGTTCAGCTATAAGCAGGGCTGCAGATTAGGAGTCAGGCTTATTTTGAGCGAAAGAGTCAGAGTCGGATCTGTTAAAATTCCCGGAGTCAGAGTCGTCCATTTTACAAGCAGATCTGCGTTGTCAGAGTCATGCCCATTTTTGAGCAAAAGAGTTGGAGTCGGATCCTGTTAAAATTTCTAGAGTCGGAGTCGTCCATATTTCCCACCGACTCTGCAGCCCTGGCTATAAGTATCCAAAATTTTAAGTCTTCAACTTAATTAGGGGCTCAGTTAGAAAAAATAAGCTTAAAATGCACAAGTTAGAGCCCAGAGGGATAAATATACGACTTTTTCAAAATTTTATGATTTGTCGTTTGATGTGAGGTGTTCAGCTATAAGAATCCAAAATTTCAAGTCTCCAATATATATAGTTTCTGAGAACGGGCTCTGTGACGGACGGACAGACAGACAGAGGACTGAGACGAATAGGGTTTCGTCAGATGAACAAAACCATAAATACTTAACTGCTTTATAAACCTTGGTATCTTCTAAATTTGCTTGTTCTTAACATGTAGAATTATTAAAAATATTTACTATGAGTAAAAAAAAAAAAAAAAAAAAAAAAAATCCTGGCATTCTATAGAACAAGAACATGTTAATTTGTTCCTTAATTTATGCTGAGTTGAGTTGTTAATATGCCAAACTTCTGTTTAACTGTTTACAATAGCTTCAAGTTTCATGTAGCTATTACAGGTAGTGTTGAAATGATGAAAAAATTGGTTAAAATCATTTAATAAATTAAGAAAGTTGTGGTTATTCTTGTTACAAAGAATCTAAAGTTACTCTTGTTACAAAATGAAATTTTAAAGTAATAAGTCATAATTTTCATAAATTAATATCATACTGTTGAAGATTGCACAAATAACAGATAAGCAACACATCTATATGGATAATTGTGATTTTAATTTATTTTTTTCTCCTTAGGATAAACTTTTATATGTTTTTGGTTACTCTTGTTACATGTAAAAGAACAAATTTAATTAACCTTTTTAATTAAAATATTATGTATATATATATATTTTTTAAATATTAACTAATAAAAAGATACTTAACTACTACGGTAAAAAATAAAACTGTAGCAAAACAAACAAAACTATTATGATTGATTGGCATTTGAAATAGCATGAAATTCAGGCATATTTGCTGCTAAAAAAAATGTTATTTTGTAACCCATTTACAAAAAAAAAATACATATAAATATAGAAAAATACCTCAATTTTATTTTTCTTTGGACTTTTTACTAAAAAAAGATATATAATACACCTATGTCTTAAGAAGAAAAAAAACGTTCATGATGTCCTACTTTGCATGGAATTGCCCGGATTATGAAATCTCACTCTTTTATCCTTCTAATTATTGTTAATTATTTTTTAGGACCTAGCAGCAGTTGTAGCTCATCATCTAGTAGCCTTAACAGCATTGCATCAGACACAAGAATTACAGCCAACTCTATTCTTTTAGGGAACAACAACGATATTTTCATCAAGGTGTGAATATATATTTGAAGTGTTATGCTGTTTTATATGCATGTTATGTTAACTCTCTACCTATGGACAACGTTCAGTGCATGCAAAGTTATTTTACTGAACTGTTATAATATGGTACTCAAAAAATACATTAGAGTTCTGTTCTAAATTTTAATAATGCTAGTAATTTTTTAGTAATTAATTTATAAAATCCTTATATGCTTAATGCTTATAAATATAATGAATATTTATATTATAATGTTTACAAGAAATGTTAGTAAATTTTCAACCTTTACGATTAAAATTTGATATTCTTTATCATTTCTTTATAATCTGTAAGCTTACATTTATGGTTGGAATCAACAAAAAGAATAATTTTGTCAAAATGGCATTTATCTGAAAAAATGGGTAGCAAAAATTGATATTTTTTGGTCTTGGGTAGAAAAATAGATTACATAAAAAAGCATTACATATTGTCGGTTCCAACCATAGCCGCCAATCTGACCAACTGACTAACTTTTCAAAAACCGTGGGACAAGGTAAAAAAATACTGTTTAAAAAAAAAAAAAAAAATGTTTAGTTTTTCTTTTTTTAAACTAGAAAACATTAAACTTTTAAAACTTTCTATTAATCAGCAATTTCAAGACCCTAAAAGCACACCTTCTTGTTTTTCTAATAAAAGATGTTCATCAATGTCCGTCTGAGAATATAGAAACACCCCCTTAAACAAAGTTTAGATGAATGGGATATGGGTTAATGAAGGTTTACTGTGAACTACCTCTAATACTGCATTCTAGTTACCAATATTTTTATTTATTTCTTTTTATTTGATTTTTGCTGTTTTAAAATATATGTATGTTGTTTGATTTTATTACAGCCTTCTCTTCGCTCAACTGTGGAATCAATCAACAAGGATACAAAAGCATATGGTCGACTTCCTAAAAATGGTAGCTCAGACTGCATCACTCTATCCAACTCAAATAACGGACCCCTATCGACTGATCACACGACAGTGTCCAACACAAAAGTAGATGGGGATTCTATCAAAAGTTTATCCAATCATCCCGTGTCCATTTTAGCCGGTAAACTGGATCCTATTCGAAGGAATAGCTATGGGTATGTATAAACATAGTTACATAGAGCAATGAGAATACACGTATATTATGCATTTTAGTTGATTTCACTTGTTTTTAAGTTTCATGTAAATTCTTCAACAGAAATTTCTGTGTTTTATATTTTTCTGTCTTATTTGTTACTGTGTTATGTAGCCAATCATCTAAATTCTCATCCCCCAAAAAATTCAACTTCTCTCTAGCATAAAAAGTTTAAAATTTTTAAAACTTTTTAATTTGATGCTCTGTGTGCTACATTGTAGTAATAATAAATAAAAAAATGTCTAAATCCCTCTTCTTCCTTTTGAACAATAATTGCATTATTTTTAATTTGAATATTTGTATGTTTTTCATGCTACAGGGACATATCTGAAAAGAAAGATCCTCTGTCTTCTCTTGTCAAAGGAGGTGGGTCCAAACGTAATGCCTTGTTAAAGTGGTGTCAGAACAAAATCCTGGGATACAAGGTTCGTAGTCATGAAATAACCACTCATAAAATTGCATCTCTTAATCTGTTATAAACAATCTTATGGCTAGTCCCATCTAGAGGGCTGGCAAATTTTTCTCCTTAAACTCTGGCCAACAAACTTATTTTCTTTTCTTTTCTTTTTTTTTTTTTCTTGTTTTTCTTTTTTTATTTCTAAGATTTAAACCAGGCTTGGACTTCATTCTTTGCAAGGTGGCATTTTTTTTTGTGAAAATAGTAATGACCAGTGAACCCATGTGAGACTTGCACACTGCAATAGTGACTGCAATTTGACACTGCTGATACATTTATTTATTAATTTTTTAAGCTGCAATTTTTAATCAATGTGTTTCTGTGAAATAGAATTGCACTAAGTCAGAAAAGCCTGTTCAAAAAAATTTCACATGATACCTCATTCATCATTGTACATTTTGTATGTGCATAGAAATAGAGATGTTGACATTAGAAATAATATCTATGATATTGTACATTTGTTTAACTGAATCTTTAGAAATTGTTTTCATTTAGTAACTAAGATATATTTTTTAAATAGCTAGAAAATTAAGTTTTTTTAAACAATCTTTTTCTTTTATTCTAAACTATGTGTATATTTTTAATGGGTCTTTATTTGAATGTAAGTGATCATTTATTCTGTATTCTATGAATTGAGAACATATAACCTAGGAAAGTTGCACTTTAACATTTTTGTATAAATTTGTATGCAATATTTGGCACTTGGGTATCAAAGGCACTGTTTCAAAAACATTTGCCAACTTTGGCACATGTTTGTGAAACAAAAACCAACAGTATATGGAAGTGTCCAAAATTATGGAAACCTTTTGAAAAACTTTATTTCTTAACTTTGATAGTTCATAAACACTTAAGGGGACCTTCTACATTAGGAGACAAAAAAAAACTTATATTTGTATGAAAACTGCATGATGGATCTTTTGAAATTTTAACAGTTTATTATACATATCTTAAGGTATACACAAGAATTTTTTTTATTAGATTTTGTTGCCTCTACTCTAAGTTATAAATAAATATGTTCAACTGCTTTGGAAAATTTTGTCTGGACGGTGGGCATGATAGCGCCTTGTAGAATTATCTGAAACAAAAAAATAAATTTTTTTCATAAACTTCGTGAGTATAACTTCCAGTTAAATTAAAGGAACCCATTATTTAAAAAAAGTTATGTAATGGCTGATGTAAAAAAAAAAAAAAAAAAAAAATTTTAATTTGTTTTAAGGCAATTAAATAATCTTTAATTTAAAAAAAAAGTCAAGATGATCCATTGAGTAGTTTTTTTATTTTTTTTAATCTTGCCCACCGTGTCAAAAAATGTGGTTCAACATATTTGTTTATAACTCAGACAGACCTGCCAACTGCTACGAAAAAATCGTAGTTGCTACGATTTGGACCTATAAACTACGATGCTACGAAAATCGGTCTTAAACTACGATTTTTTGCAAAAAACACAAATGCATTTTTGCTTTCTAGTTGCGATTTTTATCCCGCACAGCATATTTTTCAGGAGTGATTCTGTTCCAAAATTTCAAAGTATTCATTTCCGAAAGTTTAAAAAAATTGGCCATTAGTCCGAAAATTCGGACATTAAAAAATGCTCATGGAAAAAAAAAAAAAATCTGAGCTGCAAAACAAACTTCTTAACATAAAACATTCTTTATGTATATTAACCACGAGTGAATCGTGTTTCTGTAAATATTTATACAGGAATTCCCTTCCTTCGAAACAAGGGTGTCATTTTAAGAATTTCTGGAGGGGAGGGTGGGTTCTTTTTCGAGGGGCAAGGTTTGAAATAGTTGTAAAATCGCACGATTTGCGATAAACTATCACAAATTTCGATAAATGACCGAGTAAAAAGAAAATCCATTTCGTCAATTGACCGCAGAAGAAAATAAATTCCGCCAAAAGATAAAACTTAACAACGTGAATTTTGTCAAAATATCGCAGAAAGAAAACAAGAATTTCGTCAAAAGATCAGTAAGAAAATGCAAATTTCATCGAAAGATCAGTAAGAAAAACCAAATTTCACCGAAAGATCAGTAAGAAAAACCAAATTTCACCGAAAGATCGCAGAAAGAAAACACTAATTTCGTCAAAGGACTGTGGTAAAAAATGCAAAATTCGTCAAAAGATCGCGGTAAAAAATGTGAATTCCGTCAAAAGTTCATGGTAAAAAGTGCGGATTTGAGCAAAGAATCATGATAGAAAAATGTGAATTACGATTGTGGGAAAAAAATTGGGAATATCCTGAAATGATCGCGGGAAAAAAATCGCGAATTTCGTCAAAATTTACTGCACTGGGCTAAAAAATGGGAACCAGGCTCCTTTTACAAATATAAAAAAAAACGCTGCAAAATGAAAAGAAACTCTAAAAATCATATAAAAATTTTCAGAGGAAAAAATTTATTATATTGAGTTGAAAGACTGAAACCTTATTCCTTTTACGAATGTCAAAAGATGGCTGCGAAACACGAAAACCAACCAACCAACCTCCAGATTAAATTTAATTTTGTGTGCTACGATTTCTCATTTTCAAAGGTTGGCAGGTCTGCTCAGAGTAGAAGCAAAAAAATCTAATAAAAAAATTCTTGTGTATACCTTAAGATATGTACAATAAACGGTTAAAATTTCGAAATCCACCATGCAGTTTTCTTACAAAAAAATCATAAAAAAGTGCTTTTTTTTTGGTCTCCTAATGTAGAAGGTTCCCTTAATTTTGAAGTAAAACCATAAAATTGCATATCAATGGAGAGAAAATTTAATCCAGAATATCATGCAATAAATAATGGTTAGAAGGATATTTGTATTTTAATAGCAGTTGTCAAGATGAAAATTTAAATATGGAGAAAATTATCAATATAAAAATTTAGAATACCTTCTTGTTCTTCAAATAGCATTTTTTTTTCTTCTCGAATTTGTGGGAAAATAAAAACTTTGATCTTGAGCTTATAGACTGATATAAAAATAGAGCCTTTTTTGGGGTTGAACTGAGCCTATCTCATATCTTTTATATATATATATATATATAATTAAACTCAAATAAATATTCTAGTAAAATTACATATACCAGGGGTTGATGCATAGTTTTTTTTTTTTTTTTTAAGGACTTATTTTGTGTAAAGTAAGTTATTTTAGTGGAAAATAACATTTTGTAATGAAAGATAAAACCCAGTTACTGAAATTCGAACCAAATACCTATTAATATGAATTTCTTTAATGGCTTAAGTTTTTCTTTCTGGTGAATTTGTCTTATTTGCAAATGACACATTTTAAAACCTAACAAAATAAAAATAATTAATGAAGAGTATGCTTTTATGGAGTGGAATGTTGAGAAGGGCCTGTTTTATCAGAAAGGATTTTGTTAAATGACCTGTTTTATTATATAGATTATTGTAAAAGGGCTGAAATGAAATACTAAACAGGCCCTAAATTTACCCTCTGTCGACCCCTGTATGCTGTTCTTATATTTATGAAAACAGCTAAGCTAACTCAGTTTAATTTTCTAAGCATCTGGCAGACTTTTTAAATGCATGTATTAGAGATGCGCAACATCGTTCCTTTTAAGGAATCGTTCACCGAAAGGAACGAGTTCTTTGGATTCGTTCCTTTCAGAACCGTTCCGAGAAAAAGGAACGATTCCGAGAAAAAAGGAACGGTTTTGAAAAATAAAGGATAGGGGGAAAAAACACTTCTGAGATAAAGAGAACCACATGCAATCCATAATATTTTTTACTAATTTATTTTCTTATGTACTCATCCATTTTCTTACGCATCCAGTCGCTTTAATTTTGTAATGTTTTGGACAGATGATTTTGTTTTTAAAGGTTCATTTCATTGATCAGTGTGTGCAATTAATTTGCAGTTATTTCTAACTTTATGATTTATGGTATAAAGCATAATTCCTCTAGGAAATTTAAGGGTGGCGCAAGGTCTATTCGATTTCCAGTGTAATCATTGGTTTCTCTTGAAAATATGTCGTCAAATGATCGTCCATTTATATTATTATTTTATACAGTGTGTCTTTACTCTCAACGATGTTGAATGGCTAATTCCTAAACCGTTAGTCATAGACCTATAGTTCCAGTTACAAAAATGTTTTAAATAAGGTAAAAAATTATTCTGAAAGTCGTTTGGATTAATAAAAATATTTCTAAAAAAGTTATGAAATTTAATTTTTTATACGGTCCCCCAACCCTATAAGTGATATTTAGTAAAAATTTCCTGTTCTCTTAAAAGAAAGACAAAAAAGTCCCATTCATCTAACACTAAAATTCATGAAGTTATACAAAACTTTGAAATGCAAGACTTATGCCACTTTTCTGCATCCGAATACACATGATTTTAGCCATGCTTCTAGGGGTCGTAAAGAAAGTGCTTAAAGTACTTGAAGGATTTATTTCATGTGTAGCTGCGCTTTGAAAGAAATTGCATTACGAGAGATTTTTGTAAAGATTTGAAGCTGTTTCTTGTCATGATTTTTTTAACAAAAATTATGCTACTTTTATAAGCTTTTATTTAACCTATTAACCGCCAAAACTATAAAGTAGGAATTTTCAAATTTCTTGTTGAAAGTTGCTTGTCACCACAAATTCAGAAAGGTAATTTTCGCTTTATTAAAATATCAAAATTTCTGCCAATAAATAAGGCAATTTTTTTAATTGTAAAATAGTGGTGACAAAGTAATTAATTTAAGCATGAGCAATTATTTCGACCATTGCATAAACGCAACACCAGCGGGTAATGGGTTAACTTGAAACGATCGTATGTATATATTTCCAGTTCAAAATTTGTACTCTAAATTCAACTCACTTTAAAATATGCGATCAAGGTTAAATTTTACATATTGACGTAAATCACATGACAATGTAATATTATTATGATTTTCAGTGCTTACCATATGTACTTATTTTACAAGATAGCACAAAAAATTTCAGATAGATTATTGCCAACAAGTTTACTAAAAAGTTTTAGGTTAGATAACGCAAGACTGCGATGGTTGTGTTTTTTTATTTTTAAAATTATGATTTTTATGTATTTTTTAGTGCTGAATCAGAAAATTATCTTCATTTTTAATCATCATGTCAGGATTTTTCGCAAATAGTAAATTTCAAAATTGAAAAAATAGCTAATACTATAAAATAGAGTCGATGGTTGTATTTTTTAACTTTTACGATTGATTTGTATGTGCTTTTTAGCAATGAATGTAAAAATTACCTTCATATTTAACCATCATGTTAGACATTTTTTCAAATGGTAAATTTCAAAGTTAAAAAATAGCGTAAATCTGATACTATAAAATGGATGTAAAACTTCTTTTATTCAATTTAATTTTATTTAATTCAAGAATTTATTCAATTTTTGGCTTATACTGGGATTCTTACAGCTAAACAGCTCGGGGATCCGATGATGTGGGAGGTTCAATTAAAACTTTGAACTTTTAAACTTTGAAATTTACAATTTGCAAAAAATCCTGACGTGATGGTTAAAAATGAAGGTCATTTTCGGATTCAATTGTAAAAAATACATAAAAATCAATTATCAAAAGTTAAAGAAATAACAATCACGTCTATTTTATACTATCAGATTTCCGTAAATTTTTCACTTTTTAGCTTTCAAATTTACGATTTGCAAAAAATCTGTACTTTGTGATAAAAAATGAAGAACATTTTTGGATTCAGTGCTACAAAATACGTAAGAACTAATTATCAAAAGCTAAAACACATGACACAACACAAATTTGCATCCTAGTATAATCTAATAACATTTCAAAATATGTGTCATTTTGTAAAGAATCGAGGCTGTTGCTTTTCAACATTTTATTTAACGAAAATTCTATTATTTTGTTTTCCTGTTATATGTTTAGTACAAGCTGTATATTTTGCATTAATATTTCAGAATGATTATAGATTTCAAATTTATAATGCAATGTTAATTTTACTATCAACTATATTTTGTATATATCTGTAGATTATTTATATTTCTAGTAAATTTGTAAATGACCCCTATTTCGCAGCAAAAAATATGCTCCAACTTTAAACAGCCATTACTTCGGTCAGTTTTAATCGTAGAATAATAGGACTTTTATTTGTCTTACTTGTAAGTGTAATAGGAAAGTTTTACTAACTATAACTTGAAAGACCAGGGGACCGTATAAAAAATTAAATTTCGTAATTTTTCAGGAAATGATTCTATTGACCCAAATCACTTTTTAAATACTTCTTTACCCCCATTTAAAACATTTTTGTAATTGGAACTATATGGCTATGACTAGCGGCTTAGGAATTAGCCATTGGACATCGTTGAGAGTGGACATCCTGTATAGGAAATTTTATTATTGCTCTGATATTTGTCACCAGGGTCTAGGAATTTTTAGTCTCATAGATTCCTCTTCAAAATCTACCTCTAGGTAATCTTAATTTCATTTTTCATTTGGATGGCCCTACTGGTTTGGATATGTAACTTGTTAAAGTAGAGTTCATTTTATTCCAGTGTCCGTACTTTCAATAACTTTATCCCCTTTATCGTCTTGCTCCTCATTTCTCTAACTTTACGCACACAGGATATTTCACATAATTCATCAACATTCTTATCACTGTCTTCAGGATCTGGTTCAGAAGTGGAACACCCAGCAATATAGCAATCATCTTGTAGTGCAATTCAGTGATATATATCAATTTTAATACATTTGAAATAGCTTAATGTCATTAAAATGCACTGCAAACGATTTTTCCCCGTTGACCATAATGTAATGAAACACTTTTGAGTGCCCCTGTAAATGAACTATTAATGCTACACTCTTCATACTGGATACCAAACATCCCATGGTAAACATCATTAACATATATCAATTGCATGGGAATCCGAGTATATTTATGGGAGTTAGGCATATCACACACTGAGACGACAGAATGACATAACGCGCAACATGAAGTGCAAAAACCGGTCGAAACAAAGAACGAAGTTGTTACAAACTTGTTTTAAATCAGTTTTTCTAGCGAATTCAAGTGACATGTCTTATGTGACTTGCCTTAGAGCGTGAACAGACGGTCTGAGGGACAGACAAACCGCATTCATAAACACTAACTTTATTGGAAAGGGTTAAAAAGTAAAGCACATTTTTGTACACTGTCTTTCCTGAGTGACTGATGTATGTCTTGTCTTATACCCTAACATCGCTATTTGTGAACTGCTGTTAACTATGTAGAATTTCAATAAACTTACAAC
This sequence comes from Maratus speciosus, assembly GCA_963932465.1. Taxonomy (NCBI): domain Eukaryota; kingdom Metazoa; phylum Arthropoda; class Arachnida; order Araneae; family Salticidae; genus Maratus; species Maratus speciosus. The sequence goes on from OZ010786.1 coordinate 629,540,904, forward strand.
TCTTTTTGAATCTCCAATTTCACGAGAACCTACAGGAATTTCTCTAATTTCACACCCTCATCCGCCGTCACCCTCTCTACTTATACTGAACTTCAGTTCAGTGTAAGTGAATTACGATGCTAATTTGTTTGTTTGGATGTGGATCTTTGGAGCTTCATAACTCATGAAGTCATGGATCACTTGTGTTACACGAAAGGGTAAAAGTTCCTTCAGATGATTTGTAAACAGATTCATTTGCAGCATGGCTATGGCTAGTGATATTTATAAGATAATATTATATATATATTAATACTATGATATGTATATATATACTAATATATATGATTTTATACATATATAGTACATATTACCTCCGCCAAAAGATATAGTGATTCACTAAATTTCAAAGTTCTATTTCTTTAAATTTGAAATTTGCTAACATTTTAACTGAAAAACGGTTTATTGGTTTAATTAAATTAAACAAATTAAAAGTATGTCCATTATTATTACAGAGTGTAGTACTATATAAAGAACTATCCTTTTGACGATGTTTCGGCCGTTGAATGAAAGACATCTGTTGTAAACGTGTTATACATAATACCAACCTTATTTTTTTCAGAATTTGACTATTTTTTATTCAGAGTTAAACTTTTTACTGTCAAAACTATTTAAAATAGATAAAACATTTTGTTAAATTCGAACTTTTCAGAAAACTTTATGTAATTTAAAAAAAAAAAAAAAAAAAAAAAAAAAAAAAAAAAATGAAAATAAATAAATAAATCTTCTAAGTGAAAAGAATAACAATAAGAAAGGAAAATACATAAAATTTAGTATCGTATTTGCAGTAAGTTTTACCTCAATAAAAACGGAAGTTTGGTATTAGGCTTGAAACATTAAATTTAGTTTGGCATGAAGGGAGCTTTGCTTTGATCGAAATTAAACTCAGATATGTATTATCCATCACCACAGTAACAGGCATTAATCGTGGTATTGATTTTGGGATTTGTGAGTATCAATAACGATCAAGAAATCTGAATTATTATAAGAAATTATTACGATAAACGATTTTTTTTTTTTTTTTGCTTTTATTTTACGTTGAATTAAAACAAAGTCACAGTTATTTAAATTCTAATTATTTAGCAAGAAATAGAAATAAAATAACAAATGAAAAAACTGTACAAAATCACAACGTGCATTCTTTGGAAACCAATAATTAAATTCGTATATTGTAAAACTTTTTAAATGCAATATTAACCTTTCGCATACCAGACCAGTGCAACAGACCCGATAGGTACATTCAAATTGATTTTTCCCATTTAAAAAAATGAAAATTTTGTAAATATGTGACTTTTTCTGGAATGTTCTACTCAGAAGGATAGAACAACCCAGAAAAAAACCCATATTTACAGAAATTTCAGTTTTTAAAATAAATTAGAAATATCATTATAAATGTATCTGTCGGGGCCATTGAACCCCTCTGGTAGGCGGAGGGTTAACATAAATCTATTAAACCGAAACAAGCATAAAATATGCAGCTTTACATATATGTCGCAGTGTTGGAGAAAGTCCGATAATCTATATGTAGCACGTGATTTTTCTTTCCCGTTTTTATACTCAAAACGGCCATTAAGAGAGCAAACCGCAGTTAAATTATTTCAATCCCAGCCACCACTGTTACTGTTATCTTATTATTATTATTAGACATTATGCTTTTTGAAATATTCGTTATCTTAAGAAAGAAAGAAACGTTTTACAAAAATTCCTTGTTCTAACAGATTTTACTCTATGTAATAAACCTCAATGTAAGTTGATTAAAACAACAATCTTCGAGAGTTTCAAGATTTTTTTAATCATCATCTTCAGGAGAGAAAAACAAGACGCCAAACTGTGGAAATAAAGCGGTACTCGAGCGCTCGTAGCTGGTCATATATTTCTTTTGACAAAGAGGATTCTCAAATTGAAATTATGTTTGAGGAAAAAACATGAAATAGTGAAATATGCATGAAAGTGCATAACTCTACAATTATTAAAATAATTGAAAATCAGTTATTATTATCCTATTAAAATGCAATTTTTATGGCCTAGTGACATATATTTCTTATATTATTCAAAACTGTTTCTAATCAGATTAAAAAAAATATTTTTCACTATTAATTAAACAAGCATTTTCTTTGTTTTTCTTAAGGCTGTTCTTAAGTGATCTGCTCAACAAGCATAAAACGTTTTGACACATTTACAAATTCATTTTTTAACGGAAAGATATAAAATTGGAAAGTTTGGCCATGGAAGCGATTTGGAATTGAACTGTGTTTTCCATCTTTTGATCAGTAAATTACCTATTGAGTTATAATCGATTTTGATCACGTGATAAACATGTTTTTCACCCATTTTTGAGCGATTATGCCTCTTTCGCACGGAAATTCGTTCAAAACATCCACTTTGACACTATTTTCTGAAAGATCTATTGTGTTTGCAAAGAAACCCGGAAAAAACAGCTCGATTACATAATTTCTTAACAACACCTGCTCGTTTCATGCACTTCCGAATAAAAATAAAGGTCTCAGGGTGGGTGATGTAATTTCCAAATTCAGTGTTATATTACCAATGTCTCTATTCATCTATTGGTATAAGACTGGCATATTTTCATTATACTCCAACATTCTAATTGTGTTAATTGCATTAAACATTTCATCACTGTGCACATATATGTATCCAATCACAAATTGTTCCTCATATTCAATTCAATGATGAAAGAGTTAATAATGTTTTTGGATGCAGTATTGCTGATATATTTCATTGATTCTGCTTCTTCTGTAGGGAAATTGCACTTCTGTTCTAAAGCCTGCAGCGTTTTAAGAAATCCATTTTATATGTACACATAATCGCTTTGAAATTCCCCTGTCTGTTTTTGGATGGACATTCAGCAAGGTCACAAAAGCAAGTAACTAAATGGCAGTATGAGCAGTTGTTCAGAGATAAAAGAGATGTAGCATCTTTAACTTACAAATTTTAAGTTTTTTTGATTCTCAGGTATAAGCTAGTTCTCAAACCACTCATGAGTTAAAATGCCAAAGTTTGTTGCACCAATAATTGCAGAAGTTTGTCAACAGATGTGCAAACAATGTAATAAACAAGAAAAAAATCCTAGTACTTTTCAAACATACTAATCTTTTCAAATTAAATTATTAAAAATATGTGAGAAAAAAATTTCTGTTTACAAATCGTCTAGTAATTCGATAACAGGATTTTTGATTTTGCCCTGTATTACACGAGTAGAAAATACTTTAACCACATTCAACTTACTTGCATCCTACATTAATTTGAACCTCCATTTTTATTATTATTATCATTATTATTATTTAATTTTATGCAATTTATCTTTTCAATATTAATAATGAAAAAAAAAAAATTATGCAATTTATCTTTTCAATCTTAATAATAAAAAAATAAAAATAAAATAAAATAGAATCTATTGTATAATCTGAAAAAGAAAACTTGTATACAATTTGAAAGTTAGACTTAAAATTACTATTTTTGCATCAAATTGTTTTGCATGTTTCCTGTTCATTTCTTTCTATTGAAAATTGTAAAAATGTATATTTTTCATATTTTAGGGAATTGACATTACCAACTTTAGCAGCAGTTGGAATGATGGGTTAGCATTCTGTGCCTTGATGCACTCTTACCTCCCAAACCAGATTCCATATAATGAGCTGGACAGCAAAGATAAGGTATTTTTTATTCTTTTTTACACTCTTATTTAACTCTACCTGGTTTTTGTATGTAAAGATGGAATTTTGTGATCGATTTTTAACCCACTTCCTGATACGTAAGAATTATAAAATTTACATTAACAGATGTGTTTTCGATGACAATACAACATTTTAATAGTTTTAGAACTTTATTATAAATTAAGACATTAATTTTGAACCATTTTTTTATTAGTCTGCTGCAGTTGATAAATTGCCAAATATTCTCTGTAACTCATACAATCGTATACGAGTTGAAACAACAATGGATTATGTGTCAAAAAACACTGTCCAAATGGCTGTAAAACTGCCTCTTTCTTTTCGTGGTTTACCCGTATAAATTTTGCCAGGATCCAAAAATCATGTATTTGTTCATATCTGCCAACTTTCAAAAAAAAAAAAAAAAAAAAAAAAAATGTAAAATGATGTGTGAAATTTTTGTCCCCCCCCCCCCCCACACACACACACACAGACCCATCTAACTCTGTCTTTTTTTTCTTCCTCATAATTGACATTTTTACTTTTTTTAAGTACATAATAGGTGAATATTAAATAATACAGTGATGACCATTATAAAGATAGTTTGGAAGTTATGTTTTGGATATTTATATCAAATTAAATCCAATTTGATCTAATTGATAATAAGTCTCATATTCAATTCAAGCAAGTCAATATAACAACCAAACTTTTAATCTTGATGTACTTTGTAACTGGATTAATAAATTATGTTGGTCTATAATAAGGTCACAAGTCGATTACTTCTACCTGCTAGATGCATTACATACATTGATTTATTTATTACTATTTTTTTTTTCATTTTTCTAATAAATTGCAATTATATTGAAATACATCTTTTTGGACAGTACACTTGTTTTTTACCATTGAGCCTAAAACTTTGCCAACCCTATGCAGGTTCATTTTGGAGATAGAATCACATAGGTCATGAGTTGTCGGTCTTTGTATTATTGTGGGTGCACCAGTGGTGGGGCACTTCCCCACTAGTATTTTTGTTTCATTATTTTATAATCTAAATATTTGAAATAGTTATTTACTGAATAAACTTTGCGATGGGGGGGGGGGGGGGAACGCCTTTTAAATTATTTCCAGCCTTTCTTTTTCAATTGTCAGCGTCTGATTTTCCTACAGATACAATAAATCACTTTATCAATGGGCCACTACTTCCTGCAAGGCACAGACTGGAAGTGTCCAATTAGACGCATTCACTCCCTCACACATTCTATAAATGGGTATCAAATTTTCCAATTTATTGTTCTCTCAATGACAAAACTTCCAAACTTTTTGCAATAAATGGTCATTTGGCAATTTGCCTGTAATTCAAAGAATAAGGAAGGTTAGCTGAGCTTGTATTAGGATAAGTTAATCCTGAATCTAAAGAAAATTTGTTGATTTTTGTATTACTATTCCTGATTAATTGTTAAAACATACAAGCTTTTCAAATTTTTAGTATTTTCTTTAGATGTAAATGATAATTTAAAATTCTAGAGCTAAAGAAATGAACGTTGTCGATGATCTCTTATGAATGCATTTCAACTATGTCGCTATGTGTAGCATCATAAAAAGCATGTATTACTTCTTTGTGGTAATATTGGTAATTAATGATATGTTTAATGTTGTAATTTGATAAATATAAAAGTAATTAAGAAAATACTTCATTTTATATCTCTAAAAATATGATTTTTTTTTTTCATTTTAATGCTAAAAAATTCCTTTGCATATTTGAATAGTAAATATTATGTATACAAAAAATATAATATATATATTGTTATGGCGAACTGCACCCCACTAGTGAAAATTAGCATGAGCTGCCACTGAATATTTAATACACACCCATCACACCATAATACTTTCCCTCTTGCACATACACATATTTATACCGGATGTCCCAAAAACGACTGATGGATTTTAAAATTCAGTAACTTGCAAACAGTGACAGATATTAAAAAAATTCTTGCAGGAGGGCTATGTATGATGTCAGGAGTTTTAATACTGTGACTCTTGATTTTAGTTCGAATTTCAAACAATAGATGGCGCTGAGAGCAATAGGTGCTCAGTCCAGACCCGATTTTTGGTACTTTGGGATTGATTCGATACATTTTATACTCCTTTTTTCACATGGAAGAAGAAAAAGGTTGAAAAATCGAGCTTGGGTTGAGCGGTTGTTGCTTGAGCACCTTCTGTCAATGGTATTTGTAACTAAAACTGAGAATCGCAGCAGAAAAATGCCTGACATCTTGCATAACACTCTCCTGCAAGATTTTTTTTTAATGTCTGTCACCGTTTGCAAGTTATTGAATTTTTAAATCCATCAGTCATTTTTGGGACACCCGGTAATTGCATATTTGGATGCACATTGCATAACTATATACCATCTGGTATATGAATGGATATAGATGTATATCGGCAAAAAATTTGAAGCTCAAAGTGCAACAAAGCATCTTTACAAATACCAAGGATACAAAGAATAAAACAATGCCCAAATACATTGTCTTTTTCAGTATGAGCGAGTCTCTCAAATTTTGCTTGCACTAGTTGTCATAAGAATAAAACGGGGGAGGAAAATGTTCACTCTTTGTATGAACAACACTAAAACTTTTTACCTATATGTGTAAAATATCTATTTATGTGCATATGTTAATTTTCATGAGTGCAAGCAAAGATGTCATTGGATGCACATGCACACATGATCCCTGATGTAGGTTGTTGACATTTTATTTCTTGTCCTATTCGGAGTTTTCTACTTCTGTTGTACTGCAAATCTTTCATTTCATGTTGCATAATTTAAAAACTGTTTCATATGTGCAAGAACCTTTTATTTTCAATAGTCTTGATTTATTGAATTTACTTTATAGAAAAGGAACTTTACTTTGGCATTCCAAGCTGCCGAATCCGTTGGAATACCCACAACCTTGGTGAGGTTTTTTTTTTTTTTTTTTCCCCTATTACTATAACAGTAGAAAAATTTCTTTTTAACTTCTGTTCATATGATGATGTACTTGTGTGTATTTTAACAATTTTAGAAATTATATATTTTAATGTTATCCAAACAATATTAACGTTTTGGTTGCCTGTCTTATGATTACAGAGGTTACAGGTCCTTTTTCTTTTGAAGAAAATTCATGATTTTTTTCAGCATCTAAGATGTTAACATACAAAATATTTAATCTTCAATTCACATTTTCATCAACAAATAACTGTAGTCCACTTTTTTGTTATTTTTATGTTGACAAATACCTTGCAGAAAGTACACAAATGATTTCTGGTGGAATTTTTTTTATTTTCTAAGCTTAATTTCTACCATACATCTGTAAGATTTAAATTTTTACTTTTATACAGTGAAACCTGCTGAGATAAAATTGCAAATGGCCAAAAAAAGAACTGTTAATCAGGTAACTATTTTAGTTGATAAGTAAATATTCTTTATATCTCAAAAGATAATGATTGGATCATAGTTTCGCTGCCACTCAGCATTGCACTAAATCACAATAAAATATTTCATTTGATGAGTAAATAAATGTTTAGACTCACCAGAGTGCTCAATTTTTACTCTTTTGTGTGTGCATGGGTCAGTATAGACGATATTCTTATTCGCATTACTTGAGTTCTCGTTGCAGAACTGTGAATTTAGGAAGTACCATAGATTTGATTCGAAAAAACAAACTGCAGCAACTTTATCCTATAACATGTGACCTGCTACACTTTGCTGCAATCTTACCACTACATTCGGTGTAATGTGAGAAAGGCTTCAGTGTGATCAGTGATACAAAAACTAAATTGAGAAATCTGATGTATTATAGAAGAAATGTCAGTGTCATTTTAGTATGTGTTAATGGGCCCCTACAGGCAACAGTACAATTTTGCAACTGTTTTTGAAGTATGGGTTTCAATAAAAATCCAAAGAATTCTAGAAAAATAGTTTTTTTAATAGCACATATTTTGTTGCTTATTTTGAATTTTTCAGAATTTGAGTCTAATATCTTAAAATTCGGTGTTAACTTGGGTTGAAAAGTTTTATTTCATAACATTTTAATGAGTCAAATCGTGTTTGAAATTTTTTCATGATTACGTAAGACCTGTTAGATTGTTTCTATAACAGATAGTTGAATTTAGATGAATAACTGCTATCTATAAGCAGTAGGGTGTGGTCCTTAAAAAATTAACTTTTAAAATTTCTATGGTGCATCCTCCTATTTTGTTCTATGTATAAAATAAAGACTTCCATAAAAATTTCAAAATTTTAAAACATTTTTTAAGGGTCGCTATCAAGGATTGAATATTTAAAAAAAATTAAAAATTGTCATATTTTGTAATCTAATAATATATTATTAATACAAATCAATAGTGATTGTCAAACTGAATCATGGTATGATATTAGGCTGTAAAGAGTCTGTCGTTTGCTTCAAATTTCAACATATTTAAGCAGTCTATTGTCCAAACATAGACAGGAGTATTTCATGTCTACACTCTATTTTACTTCAACTTGGCAGCATTGTGAAAGGTAGAGAATATAACATTCTGCCTTGAAAAATATTTCTCAATTATTTTTTAATTTTAAATAGCTAAAATGCATAAAAAATTATGAGATAATGTTTATAAATTATAGAATTTGATTTTTTGATATTCTCAAAATGTCATACTAAATGGACATATTCGTATCAAAAGCAGAGTCCAAAAGTTACAAAAAGAGTTTTCGGCAAGTGTTCCTTTGACTGCTCACAGGGATTGCAATATTTTAGACGATATTTCAGGATCTGAAACTGTAGACAGATTACCCATCATCGTTTCAGGTAAAGGTATTGACCAGTTACTTGTTGTTCCAAAACTTCAATCAGGAACAGGTGAGGCAATAGCTTCTGCTGTTAACGAAATATTGGAGTCGTGTGGAGTACCGAGCAAGTAAAATGTGTGAGTTTTGATATATCCTTTGTTAATACCGGATTATCAAGAGAAGCTTGTGCTCTTCTGGAACAGATAATGAACAAAGAAATGATTTGGATTGCCATGATCACATCCTTGAAGTTCTGTTTTTGTTCGTTATCTTTTGTATGAAGTTTATTGTATTCCTCCATGAGTGCTATCCCACTTTCGGCTACATCATTAACAACTTTGAGTGAAGTCGCTAGTGCCTTACATGTCTTATAGGATTCATTTTCATTCCAATTAGTCACATCTGTATCAAAAAAGTCTGAAGATAAATCCATAATTTAAAAAAAACCTCAGAGTGCTACTTAGAATATCTTGCAAGTCATTTTGGAGAATGACATCAGGATCAGCACGTGTACGTTTCAAGAGTTCATAATTTTCTTCATTTTTCAAAACATGCACCATTTTTCTTATACTTTCAAAAAAGACATTATCATCTAAAAATGCAAAAGCAATCAGTTCTTCTGTGAAGTACAGAAATATCCTAGGAACTTCTTCAAAGCACAAAGAAATGATTTCATAACCATTTTCGTCTTTTTTCAAGTTCTTCAGGAGCAATAAATAAATCATTGGGCCTGATACCAGCTGTGAATGTAGATTTGCACCACAAACGAGCAAACTTGACGAACTCTAGATTCTTCCTGCTTAGAAAGTTTAAACGGATCTCTAAATAAATAAATCTTGAGCGAGTATATGGCCTTTACCATCCATAGAACCTGATACAATCCGCCTAGGACTCTAATGTAAACACCTCTTTCGGGTATTCCTCCTAAGAAAATGATGGCAAGCTCTGTCAATTTCTTGTAATTGTCCCTTGGTTGAAAAATCATTAAGATGATTTTGAGCAAATTCTGTAATTTCTGACGCATTATGCGTTATTTTTTCATTGATTAAATTGTCAATTATGGGAGTCTGAAATATGCGATAATCGATAGACATCCCCGAAATTTTAAATCGTTTGAATATCAGTATGTCTGGTCCGCTTGAAACTCCGAGAGACTTAACAACAACTTCCTTAACCATAATTTTAAGGATGTGATGATGGCAAGTCAAATCATTTCTTTGTTCATATTCTAATCCAGAAGAGCACAAGCTTCTCCTGATAATCGGGTACTGATAAAGTTTATATCAAAAGTCATACATTTTACTTGCTTGTAATCCCCATAACTCCAACGTTTCGTTAACACCAGAAGCTATTGCCTCACTCACTTGTTCCTGATTGAAGTTTTGGAACAGCTAGTTAAATGGTCAGTACCTTTACCTGAAACAATAATGGGTAATCTGTCTACAGTTTCAGATCCTGAAATTTCTTCTAAAATTTTACAATCTTAGTGAACAGTCAAAGGAACGCTTGCCGAAAACTCTTTTTTTAAGTTTTGTGCTCTGCTTTTGATACGAATATGCCCATTTAGTACGACATTTTACGAATATAAAAAAATCAAATTTCATAATTTATGAACATTATCTTATAAATTCCTACACATTAGCTATTTAAAATGAAAAAATAACGGAGAACTATTTTTCAAGGTGGAATGTTATATTCTCTACCTTTCACAATGCAGCCAAGTTAAGGTAAAATAGAGTGTAGACATGAAATACTCCTGTCTGTGTTTGGACAATAGACTGTGTAAATATGTTGAAACTTGAAACAAATGACATTCTTTATAGCCTAATATCATACCATGACTCAATTTGGCAATGGCTATGGATTTGTATTAATAATTTATTATTAGATTACAAAATATGTCAATTTTTAATTTTTCTAAAATATTCAAACCCTGGTAGCAACCCTTAAAACATGTTTTAAAATTCTGAAATTTTTGTGGAAGTCTTTATTTTATTCATAGAACAAAATAGGAGGGTGCCCCATAGAAATTTTAAAAGTTAATTTTTTAAGGACCACCCTAATAAGCAGTCACAAAAAAATAGGTTATTGTAGAGAAAGAGAGGGGGGAGACTAAACTAAATATGCTGCGCTGCAATTCATTAAAGGGCATGACCTGCAGTGACCAGCTCTGTTTTCTTGACCATGGACTAGAGACAGGCCAGGCAACATGAATGCAAACTTTCAAACGAGCCGAGTCAGCAGAATTAGGAACATTTTTCTAACGGGTCAGGCTGGCAAAAAAAAATTAAACTGGCCCATTGGCCCAATAAAAAATTAAGTGGGTCAATCAGCCTGTTATAAAAATTTGAACGAAGGCTATAAAATATGAACCAATTTCAATGGATATGACTTTCGTGAGAATAAGTATAAATGTACTGCACCAGCCGATGCTTGTTTGACAACATCAATACAGAAATATAAAAAGTCCAGCGTAGAGATCAGCATCCGACAGTTACATGATATCTGAGCCCAGCTTAATTTTTTCAGCAGACTCCACCTGTGCCGGGATCAGGGTTACATTTTTTCTTCACATAGTCCAAACAGGCCGAAACTGGATTTAATTGTTCCTAGGATGTGTCTGCAATGTGATGTTTTGTAAAAATAGCAATAGCGATAATGCACTCCTGTTAACGGAATCATTGGAAGGTGGTTCTCAAATTCCCTGCTCAACAATGCAAAACTTTCTGACGTATTTTCTGATTCATTCTTAAATGTAAAGGCATGAAATGGATGAGCTTGACTACTGAAGCGATCTGGAATCAAATAGCGGTTTCCATTTTTTAATAAATAAATTACTTAATGAGTCATAAGCGATTCTTGTCACAGGACATCATGTTTTTCTCCTTCCCCGTACTATTATGTCCAGAAATTCGATTCAAAAAGCCAACTTTGACAGTATTTTCTGAAAGATCTTTTGCCTTTATCAAAAAATGGAAAACGACATTCGAATACATAATTTCTGAATAAGAAAACATGCAATTTTATGTGTTTCTGAACAAAAATGAACTCAAAATGTGTTAGAAAGTAGCTCCATTGGATTTGAGAAAAGCCATAATAAATTACAGAGAAACATTTTCAAAAGTCTACTTTATATTATACAGCTTCAAAAGTTATGTTTTTAACCCCCTTTCTTTCTTTTATTGTTAACTACATCAACTTTTTTAATGAATCTTTATTTGAATGTTGAAAAGTCTAAGCGTCTAAGTGATCATTAATATTGTAAATATGTATTTTCTGTTTTGCAAACAAATAGTAATCTAAAAAATACTGTAATGTTTTCCCATAAATATGTATGTAGCATTCATTAAAAGAATCTTAATTGTATGTCGAGAAAAATCAGAATTTTTTGTAGAAATTGAGTTTGACCAGACTGAGCCGAACTTTTTAATTTTATCCCATGCCTGGGAATTCCAACCCATGCAGACCTCTATCATGGACCCTGATGTGCCATACCACATATATGTCCCAGTCAGGTGGTCAACCTAACGCTGGACTTTCAATGTTTACTTCCCAAGCAAGCGTGGTACTCATTTTATCGACTCCGAAGGGATGAAAGTTCAAGGTTATTAAGGAGAGGTACATTAAGGTGTTAAAGATAGATTTTTTTAGTGTATCATGACAAATCTATTTTGCTAACATTTTTAAAGTTTGGCTATGTTTTTTTATTTTTGATTCATCAAATTACTAAGGTTGGTAAAAAGTGGCAATAACCATGATTGGAATGAGCTGTAAACTTACATACATGTTTTTCCCTATGCACGTTTTTTTTTATTCAAAACTTGCATTGGTCATAATCTTTTCAATATGAATTTATCTATAATTTCCATAGTTAAAAATGTGCTATTGAATCAAAAAAAGCATAGATTATATTTGAGTACATTCATTATTTCTCATTAAAAAAAAAAAAAAAAGTGAATGATTTTCTGGGAATATATAAGTTAAAGTTTCCCATGTAGATTTAATTTTAGCATCCTCTTATTTTGACCACGCTTCTAAATGTACGATTTTAAAAATAGAAAAAAAAAAGCTATTTACTTTTGCACGCTGATTTGATCCAAGGAACTCAAATAAAATGTCAAAAGTGGGTGTTATCATTTTAAAAATTAAAGATGCAATTTTTAATTTGCAATTTATTTATTTTTTATTTATTTATTTTTTTTCTTTTTTTTTTTGCTCAGCCTTGCTTTTTCTAGCACGCTGTTCCTTTTGCACTGATGAAGAATCTCGCTAGTAGATTCGAAACAGCTGTTTGCTGCTTTTCATATATTATTTGTGCATTTTAAACGTTGGTTTTTCTGCTTTTTAACCTATTTCAGTAGCTTGCAGGAGGTCTTTGCAACAATTAATTTATTCTATAATAAACCTTCTTAAATGCAAAGTGTTTCACTGAAGCAACAAGGAATTTGAAGAAATTTATTGAATAAACTACAAAAATAGCAATTTTCTTCATAAACCTTTTGTGTGCAGTTTTAGGCTATTTTATTAAAGCATTCCTTTGGTTCTTTATGCAGTTTAACCCCTTGAGGAGCAGTGGGATATATTATATCCCACCTAATTTTAATTAAGATTTGCAACAGAAAATTTAATTGAATTTTATTTTTATAACTTTGGTGAAAAATTGCTTTCTCTTATTTTTAAATAAAAAATTTCCAAATTACCAGTGGAATTCAACATTACAGAAACACAAATGCTTGCCCCTCAAAGGGTTAAAGAAAATTACAGCATATACATTTAATTTTTAAGGTTTTGTATCTCAAAAGGAAAAAACTAAACCCGTGTAGGATCATACTTTGATCAAGGTCTGTCAAGACTCAAGACCTTGTTTTACTTCAAGACAGCTAAAGGTTTCAAGTTGAAATCACTATGAAATAATATTGTCTACAGCACAATTGTTTTGTTAAAATTTCAAGCTAATAACTCAGTGCAATAAAAAATGGCCTTAAAACAGTTTTCATACAAACCCACTCTCAAAACCTGTATTGCAACTGTGATAGAAGACTGTAAAAAAATTAGGTACTTACTAAGCGTTAAGATAATATGGCATAATGGTACGGAACTCTCAGGATACAACTCCTATTAACACTTTTCCTGTTTTTATTTTTAACAAGCCCTTAAGTGATTTTCTGAAGGCTGTATGTACTGTATTTCTGTAAAATTATTATAACATTTGTAGCTATCTGTATAAAGATTATTAGGTTGAATATGCTAAATATAAATGATGTTTCATTGTGTTTATTTCCATCTCCTTTTATTTTTTTCAGAATATTAATGATTTGATTTCACAAGAGAGACCTGATTGGCAGTCCATAATGTCGTATGTCACATCAATATATAAGCACTTCGAAACGTAAAATGACATTGGTTGTAACTTGACTGTAAGTTTTCAGTGTGTTCAGAAATTCAGCATCAAAGAAGAACGAATGCATATCTTTACATTGAGGGTGTTTTAACACATATATCAAGCATTCTAGTCAAATGGATGTTCAGTCGAAAGGAACTTATGCTTTGAAGAACAAGGTGTGCATACAGCTAGGAAGCCAAACAGTGAGTGCTTAATGCAAGAACTTGTACATGTGATAATCTTAAAAGATATCTTAATTATTTTTGTTTTTCAGTGTTCAAGTAAAAGCACCTGTTTTGTACGGATAATGTAGATAAATTGAAGGCTTTAAAGTTATTTCATGTAAAAACAATTACCTTTGAACTCCATTGATATTATGTAACATGATGTATATTTATAGGGGGACCATTAACTTTTATATTACCAAAATGGGTTTATTGGACCTCAAAACAATCTTTGTTCATTTGTATATCGATGATCAGTAATTGAATAAAACAAAAATAAAAATATGTTTATTACTATATAATTGCAGGTTTTACAGTATAACAAAACTGAAAATATCCATGTAAATATTATTACAATCAGATATGGTATATTTATATGTTTTTCTGTCCCTCTGAGCTGTAACTTTCATATAACAGATCATTACCATTTCATAAATCCATGAATTGTTTATGAAATTTGAATGTTTAACCGTCTAACTACCAAGACAGGTCCATTGGAATCTAAAACAATCTTTGTTCATTTGTATGTCATGTACACAGTAATCGATTAAAGTAATCATTACAGTATAATTTTTTCTTACTATTTTGAATAAATTTTTATATTAATTATTAGTGTACTCATGGTAAATCAATAGTTCTTTTGTATTTTGTTTATCCTATACATTTACATATTGGTGCAGTAGACTTGAGACTGGTAATTTATGTATAGTCTATTTTTCAATAGTCAGAGGATTAACAGGGTTGCAGTATAACAGGAAAAACCTGGGAAGCTTAAAGGAAAATCTTTAAACTTTAAAAATGCATGGAATGTAAGAACTTCTTTTAAAACAGAGATTCCAAATTTCAAAATATTTTCACTTAAATTTTTATATAATTTTCCTTACTTCAGTTGTTCACAGAAATTAAAGTTTGTAATGAAACTTAATAGATGAATATTACTGTTATGCATAACATCAGGTAAATTTAAGAAATATACAGATTTTTGTTTCTTTCTTTCAAGATTTTAGTGGTAACCATGATTAGTCAATTGCAATTTTTGTGAACTTTTTTTTTTTTTTTTTTTTTTTTTTTTTATTAAAGGAATTAATTTATGATAAAATTATATGATGCTCTGTTAAAATATTATATTATATAAGACATTTACAAGAAATAGATAAATATTAAATTTATTATTTGATATTGGGTTCCAAATAAATGTAACATTTCCCCATGCTTTTGATGTTTTTTCTGAAAAAAATATACATGATACTAACAAGCTTAGAAGCCTCTATCCTTATATGTATGTTTTGATCTGCTTGACAAAAGATGCCATTTAATCAATTGTTCCTGAAACTGTACTTCTGTTACACGATGTTTTATGGAGTTCAAAGCAGGTTTTTTACTTGATGCAACAGTTTTGTACAGTTTAATCTTCAGTTTTTTTCTAACGAAAGCAATTACTGTGATTCAGATTTGCATTGCCAAAATTAGGGAAGCATTGTTGTTGTGAAATGTATTCATAAATGTATTATTTTCTAGATTTATTTATTATGAATTTCAGTGAATATGTTCGTAAATTTTTATATTTTATTTGAATTTTTAGATTATTGCATATATTGTACATAGACTAAAGCTTGCGGCTTTTTTTTATATATATATATATAATGTTTTATAATGTGTTCAAATTAAAAGTTTTATATTTTTTGTGTGAATGTGCATATATCCGATGTTAAAATTTAAATATATTTAATCTTAAAAAGATTTATGAATAATTGATGATTAAAACTTAATGATAGCATTTACTAGGATTTAGCTATATTATTTATTAGATGTTGTTCTTTCTTTCAAGTTAAATTTCTCAAAATGCCTCTCTCTCCCTTTTTTTTTTTTTTTTTTTTTTTAATATGTAGGCATGTTTAAAGTTTCTTATTCAAGAAAATTGTTTTCCATGCAAATCTGTCAGAAAAGTAACTGTACAAATTTTTAAAAAATGTTTAAGAAATACATACATTTACATACCAGACAAGTTTCTCCTGTTATTTAAAAATTTTCACAGATTTCATACTTTTTCTTTATTGAATACAAAACCCAGTAAGTGCAGCATATTCTTCTTTGTTTCTTTTTTCACGATTTTCTAAATGTGTGATAGATGAAATGGTGTTGTGATAAAGAGAATTAATGGGTCATTTCTCTAAACAGCGATATTTTTGTTCCCACTTCAAAAGTAACGAATAAACCTGCATAAAAATGAAAGTGTGTTGGAAAATTTTAATCACATGTTTTTATGTTTATATAATGGGATAAAACATACCATTTATAAATATAAGCCAAATGAATTCTTTTATATGATAAATGTCATTCCCCTTTGTGGCTCTACCTGCAACTTACCATAAAAGTAGTAGCTAAAAGTTAATCATCAAAATATATTTGTTGTTTAAATTATTCAAAGCTTTCATAGAATACTAAAAATGGAAAAAGTAAAGCCTTTTCGTGGTTTGTATCTTTTGGAAAAAGTAATAAAAAATGTCCTTTGGTTTTGTTGTCATTCCCCTGTCATAAAATGAAAATAATGATTCTCACATCTGGCAACAGTTATATTATCCCAGAATTTCACTTGTGAACAAACAGTAGCCTCATCACAAAAGCTATCTTGAATTCTTTTTGCATAAACAAGCATTATCAAGTAACTAAAATTTAGTGATTTAGTTACACCATCTCTTTTATTTGCCTTAATTTTATAATGAAAGCTCAATTGAAGATTAATCCATATTTGTATTGGGTTGTTTAATTTATCTGTAAGTGCAATTGATTTTAGCATATATAGTTATGGCAGTAGACAAGCTAACGCTACTTTTTGCCATTCCTCTGCCTACATGGGTGCAAGTTTAAGATGTGGCCAAGACTGGAAATATTTTGAACTCCTTGCTCCCTCCCGTGCTGCTTTTTCATGCTTTTCAGGTTCTGGTTTTTAATTATATCGGTTAGCAAAAAGTCAAAAATCTGAGTATCATGGCAGGCTTTGGACTGCCTTTGATATTTTCAGAGTTCTACATGCGGTAGATTTCGATAGCCATCACAGATAGATAAATGGACAAAAAACTTTTTTTCTATTAGTATAGATTTAGTTGTTATAGTACATAAAGTTTTCCTCTTTGTCAAATTACACAAAAATTCTTATTTTGCAATGATCAGCTATTACAATGTGCACTCCCCACAGCCATACACATTTGCATACCTTTGTAAGCTTCCCCCCATAATTACTTTACAATTTTTTTTTTGTTGTCGCGTCTGGGAGAGAGGTAGATTAATGAGATTTTTTTGATACCTTAAGATGTATGAAAAAAATTTCAAAATATCGAATTATAAAGCACGTTAACTCTTCAATCGGATATGGAGAAAGAAAACGTAAATTTTTTTTAATGAAAGCTCTCACTAAGTTTAGATTTCAGATCATTTAGCGTTCTGGCTTTTAGAGCATTCCAGATATTGGGAGGCTGGATAATAGATCCTATACTGTACATGGATAAATTATTTATGTTAAAATGTTTTATAGTATTTTCTATAATAAATATATTGCATTTTCATAGTTGATTTGAAAAATTACTATCTGTCAACATGTACAGTTTTATATTACATTAACATTCTTTGACCAAACTGTATAGTTTGATTTTCATATATTCTAATCAGAAACAAATAACATTAATATTAAATAGTTAACTATCATTAATATATGTACAAAAAGCTATAACTTTATTCAAATTTGACTTTTTCCCCAATTACGATAATTGTGATATTTTTATTTTTTTACGTAACTTGTTGAAATTTGGCATTTTATTCTGAAATTGTTTGACGAAATTTGCTAATTTTTGCTCTTGTTTGACGAAGTTTGCTATTTTTTTACGTGATCTCTTGACAAAATTCGCTATTTTTTCCTGTGATCATTCAATAAAATTCCTGATTTTTTTTTTTTGGTCTGTTGACTGATAGACGAAATTACGATTTTTTTCCACGACCGATTGACAAAATTCGTGATTTTATTCTGCGATTATTCAATGAAATTCTCCATTTTATTTCCCGATCATTCAACAAAATTTGCCATTTTATTCCCTGATCATTTGACAAAATTCATGATTCATTTCTGCCATTTTATTCCACATTCATTCGACGAAATTAGCCATTTTATTCCCTGATCATTTGACAAAATTCACAATTAATTTCTGCAATTGTTTGACGAAATTCATGATTTTTTTTTGTACTTTTCGGTTAGCCGGGCGCCAGTGTTATATACACACATATGTATACAGATATATACACATATATGTACATATATATGTGCACACACATATATATATATATATATACCTAAATATGTATATATATGTGTAAATATATATATACGCATATATAACACTGGTGCCTCGCTAACCGAAAAGTACCATTTTTTTTTCTGCGACTGATTGACGAAATTTGCGATTTTTTTCTCAAATGATTCACAAAATTTGATTTTTTTGTCCGTAGCCGATTGATGAAATTTATGATTTTTTCTAAGACTGAAACTGATTGACAAAATTCTTGATTTTTTTTCTCGAGTGATTGACAAAATTTGCAATTAATTTCTGTATTTGTTTGACGAAATTTGTAATTTTTTCCCATGATTTTTTGACGAAATTCGCGATTAATTTTTGCAATTTTTTAACGAAATTCATAATTTTTTTTCTGTGTCCGTTAACGAAATTTACACTTTTTTCCATAATTGATAGACAGAATTCATGATTTTATATTTTCTCGATTGACGTAATTAGCAAATTTAGTTCATGGTCGTTTGGCAAATTTGCAATTTTTTACGCGACCTTGACAAAATTTACAATTTTTCTCCATGACCGATTTATGAAATTCCCGTTTTTTTTATCAAGCAATTGACGAAATTTGTGATTTTATTCGGCATGCAATTAAACGAAAAAAAAATTTTTCTTTTCATGACCGATTGATGAAATTCACAGCCTTTTTTTTAAATGCGACCTCTTAACGAAAATTGTGATTTTTTAATGCCGTGATTAACAGAAATTTTCACACTTATTCATGGAATGTTTGACGAAATTGTCGGAGTTTTTCGCAGTGCACATGAATGCTTTTTTGCATCTTTTTTTCCGTCCTCAGGCATTTTCAAAAGACAAACTTACACCCATGTCTGCCTACTTGAAATTCAAAGTTTTATTTTTGTGTGTTTAACATTGTAAAAGATTTTTGTTGACAGACATATGTGTTATTGCTTACAGACAATACCAAAATACAATAAAACCCAATTTTGAAGGTTAAAAAAATGTATGTGGGAAAATATGTAGTGTTCAAATTGTTCTGTTAAGAGAAAATGACCCTAATACAACTGCAAATGATTAATTATGAGTTCTGGCATGTAAAGGGTTTTCAAATGTCTTACTGACTGTATTGTTAATATTTTAATTAAATTGATTTAGTATGCAATTCTTGTCTTTTGCTGTGATGTTTGTTCTTATGTACAATCAGCACTAAAGTCTAAAGGTACTGCCTCCAAAGGTAGAACCGGTGTCACAACATGCTTATTGGCAGCTTTTATAATGTATTGTCCAGCCAGACATCAGTTGTTGTCAAAGTTACAGTTATTACTTTGCTGTAAAAGTAAACACAGTTTTTCTTTTATTTTGATTAGGATTGGTTTATTTGTTTAAAATAAGTAAATTTGTAAAAAGAGATCAAATTTTAGCAAAGCTGAGAAGAAAATCATTTAAATTATAAAGTGGTATTACAACTTAATCCTGAAATTGCAATAACAAACATAGCTGATGTTTTAATAGAAAGTACATTAACCCTCTCACTGCACATCTCATTATTTCCACGGGCAAAGTAAAAGTAGCAAAATTTGTGCAACCCACAATTTCTGTAATCTTTTTATGATCTAATTGTATATTAAAGAAAGAAATCTTTAAAAAAAATTTACATATTTTAACTCTAAAATAATACATAGATTTGAAATATGTAATAAAATAAATGTGCAATTTTTGACTTAATTGATAAAAATAAATAAATAAATAAAATTATGCAACGAGAGGGTTAAAAACTTGAAATAACTATTTAATTTGTGTAATCAAACTATCAGGTAATTGTAATTTTCAATTTGGTTTGCTAAATTTTAAACATTTAATATTTGTCAACAATTTTTTTTATATTTTACCAAAAGAGGGGAGGGGAACAAATAATTATTTATTTTTATAGAATTATCAAATGATCAAAAAAAGCATAAAACTTAAAACTCCATGGCGTAAATGGACAGCCCTTATATTTATTTAAATTCTCTCTTAATTTTAGAATGAACTATTATAGTAGAATTTTATTTTTATCAAAGTATAAATGTTTTCATAATTATCAAAATAAAAATAAATTCTTTTACTGCAGTATAATTAGAAGCAAAACCATTTTTTATTCTTGCAAACTAAAAAAGAAAAACATAAGTAGTTGTATTCCATTCAAAAGTATATCAGGTTTTGTCCATTTCTTATTGCTTTTTCATTGATTAAATTGGCCTTAAAACTTCTTTATTATACTATGTTAAGTATAGCTACTATTTATTAGCTAAAATAATTGGAATTAATAAAGTTACAAATCATATTGTTTACTATAAAAATATAGATAACTGAAGAGAAATAAATCCTTCCTTGATGCAAGGCACATACTACTAAAGAAGCAGACTTAGGACTGCCACAAAAATAGATGATGTTGCTAGACTTTTATATTTGAATTATAATACCCAGTGGTGAGATTCAGGCAGTTCGGTAAAATGGTTAACTAATTTTATGTTGAGTTCGGCGAACCAGTCATTAAAATGGCATTTTAAATGCATAAATTACAAAATTATATTTCTTACTCTTTTCAAACATTCATCTGTGCGACATATTCTAAGCATGATATTGTGACATGCTTCTACTTGTTCTAGCTTTGCATTTAGTGCAAAATTCCTGTTATATAAATATGCTGATGCTTCATAGAGTATTTTTATAGGAGAGTAGGGGCATATGCACACAGAAAAATGATCAGATTCAATGTTTTTGTCCAAAGTATGGCAAGTTATGTTACTGAACTTAGCAACAATTAATAAGTTCATTTTTGAAAGAATATTACAGAAAGTCAAACTTTATAGAAACAATTTTCACAATTAATGCTTTTATTCTTTGCAACAATTTGACTTTATTGATTCTTTATTATTATCCCTCTATTGGCCTTGATTCTTGATTATAGCTCTGGCATGAAATTTCTATGATAATCAAATTTAATGTAATCATATACCATATCATATGTTAATTTTCTCCCACATCTTTAGGGAAACTTTTCGAAGTCTTTTCAATGCTTGTGGATGGTGTCTTTGTAATACAGTACACTCCCTCAAATCCGCACAGCCTGGGACCAGAGGTTGTGCAGATTTTAGAATTTTGTAGATTTCTGATCATTGTTTTGTTTACATTTTTTAAACAGAAATTTGAATGTAAGAATGCAAACAAAATTATAATGAAAGCTTACAATATAGTAAAATATTAAAGTAATAAACTAAAATAATAAAAATTAGGATAATTTTAAAAATGGCTAAATTATTAAAAGTAACAGTCACATAAATAATTAATAATGTATTATGCATAATAAAGATGATACATTTTTCCTAAATCATTAAATAAAACTTGCTTTATAAAGGTACCATACTAATTTACATAAAAACCATAAAATAAGGAAGTTTTAATTTCAGGTTTAGCCAGACTTAATTAAAAAAAAAAAAAGGTTGATTAATAGATAAATATATTTGGTAAAAAGATTCTGATTACAAGTGCTATCAGTAATAGCTTGA
The DNA here is from genome assembly GCA_963932465.1 of Maratus speciosus. Classification (NCBI taxonomy): domain Eukaryota; kingdom Metazoa; phylum Arthropoda; class Arachnida; order Araneae; family Salticidae; genus Maratus; species Maratus speciosus. The sequence continues at coordinate 629,562,871 of OZ010786.1, forward strand.
ATTTTTTCAGAAAGAAATTTATACTTACTTTTTGGAAAAAACATGAGTTCAGTCATGTTATCAGAAAATTACATATAAAAATACATATGGAATGATATAAAACTAAGAAAATCTGTAATTTTACCCCTACATCTGAACTGAAAGTTTCATTGTTTACATCTGCGATGATGTGCAAATTTTAGGCATTTGTAGATTTTAGGGTTGTGAATTTGAGGGAGTCTATTGTACTTGCATTAGAATGCTGCAGTTGACTTAGAAGAGCAGCGACCATAGGCATTGTCCATGTGAAGCATGAAGCTCGACTTTTCGTTATGAAACTGGAATTTCTTCTTTAGAAAGAGTTTAAAAATATTTTATTGATACTAAAATGAATTTATTTTAGCTTTACTTGATACCTTTTTAGCTTTAATTTACCTTTATAACAAAATCCAGTAGCAATTGCGAATCATTTTGGAAACTTTCTTTGTACATTTCCTAATCCATTACATTGGGGGTTTTCTTCATGAATTGATAAAAACAAATTTCTCTTATTTTGCTACAATCACTTAAATAAAACCATGTTTTATCCAGTGTTACCACAAATGTTTAATTTATCACCACCTACCTGTTTGTTAAAGAGACCTTTAGGTAGATGCCATCCACAAACATTGAATAGACTTTGGAAGGTTTTCTAAAAAATATGATGGAAATTTTGAGTCAGAAATTATAGCAAAGGAACAAGTCCATCCAAAAGAGCTAAATTGTCACAAAGAATAGGGAATTTATGTGCAGAAATTAAGTGTGAAAATTATTTCATAAAATACAAATGACTTTTTGTAATTTTACAAGTATAATTTTAAAACACTATCTCGGCGATAATGGCAGGCTGGGTTAAAAAATTAGTGACTTTGTTGGCAAAACTTACTGCAAACACATATATAATTTTTTTTTAAATCCAGAAATCAAGCCTCTACAATCCATAAGACGCTTATCTAGATTGTTCCAAATTTACTTTAAAGAAGGTACAAATATCTCTTGCCAAAGCAAAAGTATAAACAGAAATGCTTGATAGTCGGTGAATTTGCAGTTTTGTAATATTTCTAATATTAAAAAGTGTTTCATAATCTATGTGTGATGATCTACTTTCCTTTCCTGTTTATACTTTAAAAAGTCATAAGAGCAGAGATCCAGTTGTTAAATGATTTGAGCCCCATCACTGGTTATACTTGACCTGAAATTGACTTTCTTTTGGTCAACCCAAAACCAATTGCTTTTGTTTATTAAAGTAATTGCATGTCTAGACCATTATTAAGCATAAAATCATAACTCGCCTCTTTTCATTCTACAAATGGAAGAAGGAAAAAACTCCTGATTGTAAGAACACTTGCATCATCATGGCAATGGCTTTTGCTGATAAAGAGGATTACTCAGAAAAGTTATTTTCCTCTTCCTCACTTTGAAAAAACTATTCATTTTTAATTTTTTAATCTATTCTTGAAAGTCTGCTCTATACAAGGGTATAAAATATAAGATTGGATGGATAAAGTATCAAATAAATATTTATTGATTATTTAAAAAAAATTGACAGAATGAGGACCTTTTTAAAACAAAATCTCAAAAAATTCAAAAATTGTGGTACAAATTTTGAATAAACTGTATCAAAAAGAGGACACAATTTACTATATTGGGCTAAAAGATTAAATTTGGATTACTCTAATGAGTGGCTCAAAATCACCGGTGAACTTGGAAAATAAGGAAATATGTGAATTTTCCATTCAATAAAAATGAACAAAAAATCTAAAATCTGAGGCTTAGTTCAACTGTGACCTGTATTCATTCAAGACCCTTATCCTTATCCAAATTTGCAGATCTCTCTGTATGTGATAAATTTTCCTGGCCACCATGCGCACGCAAATATCTTTTTAACAATATAGATAATAAAAAAAAATTTTTTTTTTATATATATAATGGTTATTAAAATTAAATTGTTTTGCATGCCACCTTAGGTACACATGCAATAAATTTGCCCTCCCTGACTTATACGCTTCCAAGAAAATTGGGAATTTTTCACCAAAAACAGATAGGTATGTTCAACATTAAATACAAGTTATAAATCCCTTGAGTTCAGTTATCAAAATTTTTTAGAGAACACATTACAAGTTTTTATTATAATAATTAATTATATGTTTTTTTTTTTTGTTTTTTTTTCCTGTATAATTTGCATAGTATAACATGTCTGCTGTATTGCTATTCATTTATATGAATTTGAAATTTTTAGACAAGAATTTTCATTGAAATAGAATTTGTCAGTTTGTTTGTTATATCATATATGTCTTGTTTACAGTTCTATCTTTAGTTTTAAAAATTATCTCACCATGTATATGTTTTAATTTCTCGAATGAATGCTTGCTTAATTAAGATGCCTGCTACATGAGTCTATTGTAAATATATATTGATTGTTTTATATGTATAGCTTCACTTCAAATTTTTGAATTTTTTATCAGTATTACAATCTATAAATATGTGTATAATATTGGAATGCATTTTTATATATATCTCTGTTCATTAAATAAATTATTTATTATCATACATCGATGTTGACATAACTGTTTTTAAATAGGATGATCTGAAATTAAATGTTTGTATCTCAAACCTTTGAGAGTTGTAATTTTCCATCAGACTTCTTTTTAAAAAAAGTGAATGTTGTGGTTTCTGAAGTTGTTTATAAAGAATAAGCTTGTGCTCAAACAGCTTTTTTTGTATAGAATTACACGCCATGCAAATTTATTTAATAAAAAGATACTCTTGTTTTTTGCATTTTGTTGTTATTCTGTAGTGCTTTTAAATTTCTGATATAACCTTTTCTGTGCATGATCATATTACTTGCAAAATAACACCTTAAGGGAGGCAACAACAGTTGTGAAATCCTATTAAAAAAATTAGTTTACATTGGCATACCTTTTTCTTGCAACTTACTGAAGCAATTTTTTTTTTTTTTTTGCCATATAATTAACTGCATTTCAGTTGTTTTGTTTTGTGGAAAATCAATTCATTTTTAATAAATTTAATTTAAAAAATAGCTACATACGTAATTGCTACATATTTTTTTTTTTTTTTCTGAACAATCAATTTAGCTACTGCCAAAACTTTATTATTATTGAAATTGCTGCAGTAATTTTTGAGAAAAATGTACTTTAATATCACCTTTTTTCCCCCTTCATGAGATTTTGAAAATGTTATTGCTCATTTAACCCCTTGATACTCAGACTGTTTTTTTTTTTAAGTAAAGATGTATATACACCAGTATTTAGTGTAAATTTATATTTTTAGATCCCACATGGACATATGCGCTGTACATCTGCTAGCTGTCTACGATAAAATTAGGACATATGCATCGTACGTCCTGGATATCAAGTGGTTAAACTTATCAATAGAATTGCAGATATATATATATATGTATATGTATATATATATATATACTTTAAATTAATTTTTAAAAATTAGGGTAATCTAATTAGAAGGTGTGAATTCCTACATCCATATGCTTCAAATAAATAACATCAAATTTAATAAAACTGATAAATTTAGTGTAAAAGAATTAAAAAAAAAAAAAAATCCCCTGAATTTTCAAGGATCAAAATTTGATTCAGTAATCAGTATCTTTTGAATTTTAATCCACTTAGCTAACATACAAGGTGATCTCTTAATTCTGTTTTGCCTCAAATAACCTTTAAACAGAGTTAACGATACCCGTGAATATGAATCTAGGTATAGTAAAATGGGGATGCACTTCTCAATACCTTATTATTTATCTAAAATGGCTGTAGAAATTTACAATTTCCTGAGTTTTATTTTCAAAATTTTGTGTTATGCTACTATTTATATTCACAATAAATACCTAGTATTGTTTAAAAATTATGTCCAGTAAATTCAGTTGGTTAAACAGAAACAAATTTTACACTGCTGAAATAAATGCACTTGTAAGATAATGAAATGCAGGGATGCAAGTGCTGTATTACAAATGGCTGATTGCTACCACTAAATTTTTATAGTTTTATTCTCCTTATTCAATGACAGAATTTCTTAGATTTATTAAGGCAGAGAATACTCTTAAAATTTTGTGGTGCTTAACAGTTCTGTTCTGTAATTGTATTTATTTTGATAATGTAATTTTTTTTTCTGTCCACCATCTTTATTTTGACGAGTTTCATGTATAACTTTTAAATATGACGTGGTATGGAAGGAAGTCCAATATCTGCACATCTGGGTACCAAATAAAATGCAGATTTCTGATCATAAAAGAAAGTTACTAAAATATATATGTATATATATCTACAGACAAAATGAAAAAAGCACACAAACGCAACTTCCCAATGCTGTATTTATTAATAATATTGAACAGAAAGATATATATATATAGAGAGAGAGAGAACTTAAGATTATATGTTTATTTTCTTTCACCTTTGATGAGACTGCATAAAATTATTAATTCTGCCATTTCTTCTCTCGTTGAAAAATAAAATACAGTAGACTTCCTCATCCACAAATGCCTAAAATCCGCACATCATCGTAGATGTAAACAGTGAAACTTTCAGTTCAGATGTAGGGGCAAAATTGAAGAATTTATTAGTTTTATATCATTCTGTATGTATTTTAATATATAATTCTCGATTATATGACTAAACTCGTGCTTTTTCATGAAGGAAGTATAATTTTTTTTTCTGAAAAAAATCAAGATATTGGTGATGTCACTGGTAATCACAATCTTTTTACCAAATATATTTATGTATTAATCAAGCTTTTTTGGTTATTTAAGACTGGCTAAACCTGAAATAAAACTTCTTTACTTTATGATTTTGATGTGAATTAGTAGGATACCTTTATGAGGAATGTTTCATTGAATAATTCAAGAAAAATGTATCTCATCTTTATTATGCATATTTAATTATACATTATTATTTACTTGACCTTTACTTTTAATAATGTAATCATTTAAAAAATTCTTACTTTTTATCATTTTAGTTTATTACTTTACTTAATTATTTTGTTGTTTTATTATATTGCAAGCATTCATTATAATTTTGATTGCATTATTACATTCAAATTACTGTTTAAAAAATATAACCAAAGTAATGACCAGAAATCCACAAAATTCTAAAATCTGCGTAACCTCTGGTCCCACGCTGTGTGGATTTGAGGGAGTCTATTGTATATTGTAATTTTACTTATTTTTAATGTTGCTTTTTGTCGATAAATGGCACCAGTGTTGAATTCGGGGGGTGGCTCGGGGGGACATCCCCCCTGGAAGAGTTGAGATTTTGTGTTTTCAATGGTCAAAAAGTGCAATTTCTCCCCTCGGAACTCTATGATGTCCCCCCCCCCTCTCCCGTTTTTTGCTCCTGCATCCCCTTCTGGGGTAGTGGCACTGACATAAAATATGGCCTATGTTGGAGCGAGGGCTGTCGCCATCGTTTTCACACCATTTTTTTTTACTGAATCGGTACTTTCTGAGATGCGTAGAAATCTCAATTTAGAACGCTTTTCGTGCATTTTCACCCCTTTTAAATTTCGAATTTTTAAAGAAATGTTCTTAGAGATAATTTATATCTTATAAGTAACTACCATGCCAAATTTCATGTTTCTAGGCTCTTCAGTAACACAAAAATCTCATTTTTAGAACGTTATTTACTCCTGCACCCCCTTTTGGCAAGTGACACAGACATAAGATATAGCCTATGTCTTAGGAAAAATATGTTTTGGTTAAATTTTTTTTATGTTGTTTTTGTCCACTAGATGGCATTATAGTTTGTCCTCCAGATGGCAGGATTGTTGCACTGGAGGGCTTCAGTGTGTCTTTGGAAGTGGTCTCTGGTTGACTGTTGGGTTTTGATGGTTGTACTACTCTGGGTAGTTGGTTATTTGAGAGATGTTGAGCATTATGATTCTTATGTTTTTACTATGCTGTGATTTGTTCAGTTTAGTTTGTCTTGTCAAGTAGGCAAGCAAATAAAGAGTGTGCTCAAAGACCACGCGCGCCGGAGCTCAGGAGACAGGAACATGGAGTGGGTCTTTATCGTGGATGCAATAAACGTTCAGCGTGTTCATGAACAAATAACGGTTTGATTAATTATGGTGCTAATTATAAAGATAATTTGTTGCAAAAGAAAGGAGAGCTAGATGGCTGAATGGATAACGCTTTGAACTCGAGACTAGGGGCTTTGGGTTCGAATCCTTCGGGTCCCAAATTGTGTTTTTTTTTTTTTTTTTTACTGGTTGCTTTATATTTTTCATAATAAATAAGATATTTTTGATACAGATAAATTTTTATATTAATAATACAGAAGCATATGTATTTTTATTATAATAAAATACTTATTTAAATACGAGAAAATGAGGTATTTCGCAGTGAAAGTTTTACATTTGAACGCCTTGCGAAAATATACGTTTGCGCGTAGGATAATTTCTTGATGTTTTTCTTTCTTTCTTTTTCTTTTTTTTTTTTTTTTTTTTGAGTGAATTTTTGTCAAGACTGGGATGCAAATCATATTTTACGGTGTTGAAATCAACATGGAAAATATTATAAAAATAAATGTAATAGATGTACATTATTTTAACTAAAAATATCTGCATATATATTTTTTAAAGATATAAAATATATGGCGTTTTGCATCTAGTTTTGTGGTGAATAAAGTATGATTAGAATGTTTATAAACTTTCTACTAAAAGTATAAGTAGTATTTTGCTCATACTAACAGGCCCTGATTATCAAATAGGCACGAAAAGCATGTGCTTCCCTTAGAAAATTAGAAGGTACACGAAATTGAGAAAACAGAGGCCCCAAACTTTATATCGAATTAATTCCATTCCAAAATTCTATCTAATTTCTTTTCAAATTATTAACTTATTTGCACACACACACACACGCATATATATATTATATGTATATATATATATATATTTTTAAGTGTTTTATAAAAATACCTTTCATTACAAATTAATTTTTCGTTAGTAGGTCAGTTTCAACCACATGATCACAATTCTCCAGTCTGTCCATTATTTTAGATGCATTGTTTATTTTACATATTGAATTTAAATATAATTGAATTTAGCTTGCATACACAACGTATAATATTAATATTTTATGTTGTGCATGCATTCTGAATTCAAACTTTTTTATCCAAATTACATTTTTACGCTAATACCATGCAAAATCATTTTTGCACTGATTGTATCCTATTTTTTTGTAAGTAGAACATAAAAAAAACTTTCTTTAATGTGAATTCAGCTGAGCCAGTGAATAATATTTGCAGCATTGGTGAGTTTTCGGGATGTCGAATAGAAAACACTTCTCGAATGAAAGGGACCCCCGAAATGAAACTGTGCTTCCCATAACTTCAGAGGTTAATCGGTCCCTGCATACTAACATGATTTTGAGTGCCATTTGTTTCTCATGTTTTATGATGTATTTTGGTCTATTATCCACACGGTATTAAAATATGCAATCATAAAATAAGAAATATATATGCTAAAAACTTCTCTGAAAAATTGTCTAACAGTGCAAATTCCGTTGAAATCCATTATCCAATTAATCCATATCCATATTACACATAAATCTCGTAATACGGTGATATCACAATCTTGGTTTATTAACAGCCTTCTATTTATCACGAAAAATGTAAAGCAACTGATAAATCATTTTTAAATAGATTAAAAGAAAATTGTTAAAAATTTATAGCACCAATTGAATTGTTAAATTGTATCAATCAACCTACCAAACAAAGCACAACCAATAAAACATAAGCACAAAGTGCACAATCACGTGATCAAATCGCCCACATAAATTTTTTGAGCCGCCCGCGTCAAGTTTGTGTGCGGTTGGTTAATTGATTTTAAATACTGAACGGGCTAAAGTAGATGAAGTAGGTCACGTGATGTTTCTCCCGAATATTTTGGATTTTATCTGAGTGAACATAGGCATGTATTTCTGTTACGAAAACCATGTTTTGGAAGGATAAAGAAATATGGTCGTTGGTTTTACCTGTTTTGAACCATAAAACTAATAAAATAATTGAATTACTTTAAAATTCCTTTCTTCGATATGACCTACTCCATGGCAAAAACTTCTGAGCGCGCGCGCGGCTTTTTCTGCACTTCTGAACAGGCCCAAAGTTACTTTCAGCTGACTTGGTAGTGATTAATTCATGAGTTTGTTTATTCTTACCTGACCTCTGTTACACTGTGTTCTAAGTGGGACTAACACCATCACTTTTGGAATCGGTTTGGTAGTTCCAGAGCTTACCTCCTACAAATAAACTTTTCTTTATAATAAAATAAATAAATATATATAAGTAAGTATAAGTACAGATAGATTATTTGATTTATTTTTTTTTTAACATTTGTAGTTTACTTCTATACAGCTGAATTTTTTTGGCTTTGGACGAAAGCCATTAAATGGCATCACTGATGCATATTTCCTCATAAAATAAGTGAATTTCACCCGATTTTTCAAAATGCATTCCAAACAGTGGGTCCAAGAAAATAAGAAATTTTTGTAATTATTTAACTTAAACAATTTACAATTAAAAAAATTTGAGGATTTATAGATCTTTCAATTAAATTTTTTCAATTTGTTACTGCATGAATTTAAGTTTTTGATATTTAAAGGGTGTTAGTAATTTTAGATTTATATTTGTGACCACCTCCCTAAAGTAGTAATTTCAGACATGATTGGCAACTGACAACCATTTTTGGCGAAATGTCTTAGGAAAGGAGCAAAGTGAAAATGGAAGGAACTGTAATTATATGGAGCAGAGTTTCTAAATAAGTGTGGAGTTAAATTCTAAAGATATTAAACAGGTAAAAGGGAATTTTAAGGAGTTTTATAGATCACCAATTCTTAATAAGAGTATAGTCAGATTTGACTTTCAATTTAACCTAACTGCATTGGAAAGGTCTAGCTGAAATACAGAAAAAAGTAACAGTTACACATTCAGTTCAATACAACGTGAACTGTTACTACACAACATCCTCTGTTATAGAAATTTTCATTTCAATTTTATGCTTAAGACAGATTTTTTATTTTCAGAACTGAGATAAAATGCTACAAACACCAAATATTTTTTCAAACATTCATTATCTAGAAAATATTCACATAAATTTAATGTCAGCTGTTGTTAGGCACTGTGTCATCCACCTAAAAAGTTTTCCTTACAACTTTGTAATTATATGAATGAGGTAAACTTTTTTTTTTTTCAGAAGAATATGAACAAAATACTACAAGCACCCAATATTCATTCCAACTTTTATTATATACAAAAATATTTACAGGAATATTCATATGTTAATCTCTTCAGCTTTCTCCTGCTAACATCAGAGAAACAGTTTCATCTGAATACTGTAATTCCTTACAAAGACCCATGGAGGAGCATAACAGGGTTGCTAATTTGTGTTTACACTGTAATAAAAATATAAGAGTGAATAGACTTGCATACAAATAAGTACAAAACAATCTTTTATAAGCATTCAGTGTTTATCTTAAAAATCCCACTGTATTTCACAACTGCAGCAATTCATGCTGTTCCAAAAAAATTCCATTATGATACATTAATTTGATGTGGGCCCTGATTATGGAAATCTGATTATTCATTTTGATTTACATGTGGTATAAAGTACAAACAAGTGAATTTGTTAAATTCATATTAGATACGTGAATTTTTCATATTGCTAACTATGTGTAAAACCTACAGAGTGAAAAATGTCCAAGACGAGAATCAAACCTGGATCTTCCAAATAGGGATGGGCATTATTTAACGTATTAGGATAAAAAATACTGTTACTATGCTGGAACCTAATATTCCATTAATATGTTACCGAAAAGTCGCTGTTAATTAAATAACATATGGTTTTAAATGGATTCATTTGCCTTAATCGAGAATTCAATTTCGTGCCTCTAAAATAGAACATTCACTAAAAACATCCCCAATCGTTTCTTTTGAGACTGTGCTCTTAACTTGGCCCTATCATCACTCTCTAGTTATTGGCAACTCTGTTAGGTGTGTGGTGCTAAAAATTATTTTACATTTCATCAATCCCTAATGCATAAATAACTAACAACTTGCAGCACTAATTAAACGCTTTTTCGGCTTGGTACCAGGTCACCACCATCACATACTTTCTCCGATTCTGCAAAGTAGAGCCTAAACAAAACACTGAAATAAATAGTAGATCAGAAAAACATCTGAAAATTGGTAAGAGAAAAGCTCATGCTTGACATGTTTTGTACTCAAGAATCGTATATATATATATATTAATTGTTTTCATTTAGCATTTACTTAACAAAAAGCCAAGTCTGACTTTCCAAAACCCAGTAACATTTTGTCTAACGTTTGATCTGACCAGTTTTTTTCCAACTAAAAATACATTTTTGTGCTTTTTTTTCTTATTTTGCTAATTATATTGCCAAACATATAGCTCAGTTACACATTAGAAATTAGGAATAGGAATTACAATGAATTTCTTTGAACATAGAGTTGCAAAGATTCGGGGATTTTTTTTTTATTTTAAAGATAGCACAACACCCCTGTTCAATATTCCAAACTAAAATTGAACAATTATACATAATTTAAAAGTATCAATCTCTACTCTCCCACTCCCCTTCCTTCCCCCCCAAAAAAGCAGCCAAAACTCGAGTTTAGAATCATTAAATTTATAAAAAGTACTTTTTGCAATGTTTAAGTAAAATGCATTTATTTATAAATTTATGCCTTAAAAATTTCAATTCTCGATTTTGGATAGAAATCTTTTTCAAAAATAATGAAACCATTTGACCACATCCAAATAAAATGCAGGAATTTATAATTCTTAATTCATTAGCGCGTTTAAAATGTGTACATTCTAAGATTGATTTCAATTGAAAACCAACCACAGATTCCTTAATTCATTGGGATGCATTTTCATTAAGCCATCGGTATATCTAGTTCTTAACATATAAAATGTTCTTTTAATCATTTGGTAAGCATTTGAATAAACAGAGATAATAGAACCTGTTAAAATTTTCTGTGGTCAGTATAACATTTGCTTATTTTGAAACATTTGTTACGAAAGTGTTTTAAATTGAAAAATTACGCTGAGCAATAAATTTATCTAACAGGATAATTTTGTCTGATTTACTCTTCATGTTTTTTGGATTGAATGAAAGAGTGTTTTGCACATCGAGTAATTATTATGAGGAATAGGAAATCATTTGACCTGTGGTGATATTTTGAATGAGAAATATTTATGGGCAGTTTCTTTGAATATTTAAAAGGGTTATTACTATGTACTCATGGAGGTTTTCTTGGGGGGGGGGGGATTCTCGCACTATAAATTTCGCTTTTTGGCCAAGTGTTTTCAATATTTTTGTGTTATCATTGCGTTTAATGGGAGGCAGAAAGCATTTAACTTCTGTGATTTTATTTCGCTGAAAAAAGAAGAAAGAAAATAGCCTCCTATAATTTGTGAGAAAACTTAATTTTAGTACAGTTATTAATTTGAGAAATATATTTGTATGAACGAAATTTGTTTGGATTAATTTAATTTTATTAAAAGTATATAAATAATATTTTTTGTTCTTGTGAAATTAGCTTTGAATTTTTTTTTACTGGTTGCTTTATATTTTTCATAATAAATAAGATATTTTTGATACAGATAAATTTTTATATTAATAATACAGAAGCATATGTATTTTTATTATAATAAAATACTTATTTAAATACGAGAAAATGAGGTATTTCGCAGTGAAAGTTTTACATTTGAACGCCTTGCGAAAATATACGTTTGCGCGTAGGATAATTTCTTGATGTTTTTCTTTCTTTCTTTTTCTTTCTTTTTTTTTTTTTTTTTGAGTGAATTTTTGTCAAGACTGGGATGCAAATCATATTTTACGGTGTTGAAATCAACATGGAAAATATTATAAAAATAAATGTAATAGATGTACATTATTTTAACTAAAAATATCTGCATATATATTTTTTAAAGATATAAAATATATGGCGTTTTGCATCTAGTTTTGTGGTGAATAAAGTATGATTAGAATGTTTATAAACTTTCTACTAAAAGTATAAGTAGTATTTTGCTCATACTAACAGGCCCTGATTATCAAATAGGCACGAAAAGCATGTGCTTCCCTTAGAAAATTAGAAGGTACACGAAATTGAGAAAACAGAGGCCCCAAACTTTATATCGAATTAATTCCATTCCAAAATTCTATCTAATTTCTTTTCAAATTATTAACTTATTTGCACACACACACACACGCATATATATATTATATGTATATATATATATATTTTTTTAAGTGTTTTATAAAAATACCTTTCATTACAAATTAATTTTTCGTTAGTAGGTCAGTTTCAACCACATGATCACAATTCTCCAGTCTGTCCATTATTTTAGATGCATTGTTTATTTTACATATTGAATTTAAATATAATTGAATTTAGCTTGCATACACAACGTATAATATTAATATTTTATGTTGTGCATGCATTCTGAATTCAAACTTTTTTATCCAAATTACATTTTTACGCTAATACCATGCAAAATCATTTTTGCACTGATTGTATCCTATTTTTTTGTAAGTAGAACATAAAAAAAACTTTCTTTAATGTGAATTCAGCTGAGCCAGTGAATAATATTTGCAGCATTGGTGAGTTTTCGGGATGTCGAATAGAAAACACTTCTCGAATGAAAGGGACCCCCGAAATGAAACTGTGCTTCCCATAACTTCAGAGGTTAATCGGTCCCTGCATACTAACATGATTTTGAGTGCCATTTGTTTCTCATGTTTTATGATGTATTTTGGTCTATTATCCACACGGTATTAAAATATGCAATCATAAAATAAGAAATATATATGCTAAAAACTTCTCTGAAAAATTGTCTAACAGTGCAAATTCCGTTGAAATCCATTATCCAATTAATCCATATCCATATTACACATAAATCTCGTAATACGGTGATATCACAATCTTGGTTTATTAACAGCCTTCTATTTATCACGAAAAATGTAAAGCAACTGATAAATCATTTTTAAATAGATTAAAAGAAAATTGTTAAAAATTTATAGCACCAATTGAATTGTTAAATTGTATCAATCAACCTACCAAACAAAGCACAACCAATAAAACATAAGCACAAAGTGCACAATCACGTGATCAAATCGCCCACATAAATTTTTTGAGCCGCCCGCGTCAAGTTTGTGTGCGGTTGGTTAATTGATTTTAAATACTGAACGGGCTAAAGTAGATGAAGTAGGTCACGTGATGTTTCTCCCGAATATTTTGGATTTTATCTGAGTGAACATAGGCATGTATTTCTGTTACGAAAACCATGTTTTGGAAGGATAAAGAAATATGGTCGTTGGTTTTACCTGTTTTGAACCATAAAACTAATAAAATAATTGAATTACTTTAAAATTCCTTTCTTCGATATGACCTACTCCATGGCAAAAACTTCTGAGCGCGCGCGCGGCTTTTTCTGCACTTCTGAACAGGCCCAAAGTTACTTTCAGCTGACTTGGTAGTGATTAATTCATGAGTTTGTTTATTCTTACCTGACCTCTGTTACACTGTGTTCTAAGTGGGACTAACACCATCACTTTTGGAATCGGTTTGGTAGTTCCAGAGCTTACCTCCTACAAATAAACTTTTCTTTATAATAAAATAAATAAATATATATAAGTAAGTATAAGTACAGATAGATTATTTGATTTATTTTTTTTTTAACATTTGTAGTTTACTTCTATACAGCTGAATTTTTTTGGCTTTGGACGAAAGCCATTAAATGGCATCACTGATGCATATTTCCTCATAAAATAAGTGAATTTCACCCGATTTTTCAAAATGCATTCCAAACAGTGGGTCCAAGAAAATAAGAAATTTTTGTAATTATTTAACTTAAACAATTTACAATTAAAAAAATTTGAGGATTTATAGATCTTTCAATTAAATTTTTTCAATTTGTTACTGCATGAATTTAAGTTTTTGATATTTAAAGGGTGTTAGTAATTTTAGATTTATATTTGTGACCACCTCCCTAAAGTAGTAATTTCAGACATGATTGGCAACTGACAACCATTTTTGGCGAAATGTCTTAGGAAAGGAGCAAAGTGAAAATGGAAGGAACTGTAATTATATGGAGCAGAGTTTCTAAATAAGTGTGGAGTTAAATTCTAAAGATATTAAACAGGTAAAAGGGAATTTTAAGGAGTTTTATAGATCACCAATTCTTAATAAGAGTATAGTCAGATTTGACTTTCAATTTAACCTAACTGCATTGGAAAGGTCTAGCTGAAATACAGAAAAAAGTAACAGTTACACATTCAGTTCAATACAACGTGAACTGTTACTACACAACATCCTCTGTTATAGAAATTTTCATTTCAATTTTATGCTTAAGACAGATTTTTTATTTTCAGAACTGAGATAAAATGCTACAAACACCAAATATTTTTTCAAACATTCATTATCTAGAAAATATTCACATAAATTTAATGTCAGCTGTTGTTAGGCACTGTGTCATCCACCTAAAAAGTTTTCCTTACAACTTTGTAATTATATGAATGAGGTAAACTTTTTTTTTTTTCAGAAGAATATGAACAAAATACTACAAGCACCCAATATTCATTCCAACTTTTATTATATACAAAAATATTTACAGGAATATTCATATGTTAATCTCTTCAGCTTTCTCCTGCTAACATCAGAGAAACAGTTTCATCTGAATACTGTAATTCCTTACAAAGACCCATGGAGGAGCATAACAGGGTTGCTAATTTGTGTTTACACTGTAATAAAAATATAAGAGTGAATAGACTTGCATACAAATAAGTACAAAACAATCTTTTATAAGCATTCAGTGTTTATCTTAAAAATCCCACTGTATTTCACAACTGCAGCAATTCATGCTGTTCCAAAAAAATTCCATTATGATACATTAATTTGATGTGGGCCCTGATTATGGAAATCTGATTATTCATTTTGATTTACATGTGGTATAAAGTACAAACAAGTGAATTTGTTAAATTCATATTAGATACGTGAATTTTTCATATTGCTAACTATGTGTAAAACCTACAGAGTGAAAAATGTCCAAGACGAGAATCAAACCTGGATCTTCCAAATAGGGATGGGCATTATTTAACGTATTAGGATAAAAAATACTGTTACTATGCTGGAACCTAATATTCCATTAATATGTTACCGAAAAGTCGCTGTTAATTAAATAACATATGGTTTTAAATGGATTCATTTGCCTTAATCGAGAATTCAATTTCGTGCCTCTAAAATAGAACATTCACTAAAAACATCCCCAATCGTTTCTTTTGAGACTGTGCTCTTAACTTGGCCCTATCATCACTCTCTAGTTATTGGCAACTCTGTTAGGTGTGTGGTGCTAAAAATTATTTTACATTTCATCAATCCCTAATGCATAAATAACTAACAACTTGCAGCACTAATTAAACGCTTTTTCGGCTTGGTACCAGGTCACCACCATCACATACTTTCTCCGATTCTGCAAAGTAGAGCCTAAACAAAACACTGAAATAAATAGTAGATCAGAAAAACATCTGAAAATTGGTAAGAGAAAAGCTCATGCTTGACATGTTTTGTACTCAAGAATCGTATATATATATATTAATTGTTTTCATTTAGCATTTACTTAACAAAAAGCCAAGTCTGACTTTCCAAAACCCAGTAACATTTTGTCTAACGTTTGATCTGACCAGTTTTTTTCCAACTAAAAATACATTTTTGTGCTTTTTTTTCTTATTTTGCTAATTATATTGCCAAACATATAGCTCAGTTACACATTAGAAATTAGGAATAGGAATTACAATGAATTTCTTTGAACATAGAGTTGCAAAGATTCGGGGATTTTTTTTTTATTTTAAAGATAGCACAACACCCCTGTTCAATATTCCAAACTAAAATTGAACAATTATACATAATTTAAAAGTATCAATCTCTACTCTCCCACTCCCCTTCCTTCCCCCCCAAAAAAGCAGCCAAAACTCGAGTTTAGAATCATTAAATTTATAAAAAGTACTTTTTGCAATGTTTAAGTAAAATGCATTTATTTATAAATTTATGCCTTAAAAATTTCAATTCTCGATTTTGGATAGAAATCTTTTTCAAAAATAATGAAACCATTTGACCACATCCAAATAAAATGCAGGAATTTATAATTCTTAATTCATTAGCGCGTTTAAAATGTGTACATTCTAAGATTGATTTCAATTGAAAACCAACCACAGATTCCTTAATTCATTGGGATGCATTTTCATTAAGCCATCGGTATATCTAGTTCTTAACATATAAAATGTTCTTTTAATCATTTGGTAAGCATTTGAATAAACAGAGATAATAGAACCTGTTAAAATTTTCTGTGGTCAGTATAACATTTGCTTATTTTGAAACATTTGTTACGAAAGTGTTTTAAATTGAAAAATTACGCTGAGCAATAAATTTATCTAACAGGATAATTTTGTCTGATTTACTCTTCATGTTTTTTGGATTGAATGAAAGAGTGTTTTGCACATCGAGTAATTATTATGAGGAATAGGAAATCATTTGACCTGTGGTGATATTTTGAATGAGAAATATTTATGGGCAGTTTCTTTGAATATTTAAAAGGGTTATTACTATGTACTCATGGAGGTTTTCTTGGGGGGGGGGGGGATTCTCGCACTATAAATTTCGCTTTTTGGCCAAGTGTTTTCAATATTTTTGTGTTATCATTGCGTTTAATGGGAGGCAGAAAGCATTTAACTTCTGTGATTTTATTTCGCTGAAAAAAGAAGAAAGAAAATAGCCTCCTATAATTTGTGAGAAAACTTAATTTTAGTACAGTTATTAATTTGAGAAATATATTTGTATGAACGAAATTTGTTTGGATTAATTTAATTTTATTAAAAGTATATAAATAATATTTTTTGTTCTTGTGAAATTAGCTTTGAATATGTGTTGATAGATATGGCTGCTATGAAATCGGGGATCGAATTTCTCTTTTTGAGTACTTTCCACCATAGTTGAAAAGTGTTTATGAATTCGCCTTGTTTGTCCGCCTGTCTGTCCTTGCTCTAACTCATGTAAATATTGTCTGATTGCCATAAAATGGATATATGTTATTCTTGAGCTTTAGTATGGCATGTTCTGCATTGAAAAGGAAGTGTGTAGCATTTTTGGTTCATTTACAGGGCCACTCAAAAGAATTCGGTACATTGGGAAAAATCGTTCGCCATGTATTTTAATGATATTACAATATTTAAAAGATATTGAAACTGATATACATCACTGAGGTGTACTGCAAGGTTCTTACTATAGAATATGGTGTGCATAGAACTTATCGTTTATTTACAGAAACAAATAAAAGTATTTGGATATAGAAGAAAATGAGCACTAATTGGACTATTGAAGCCTATGCACAATAATTGCTGGAAGTGCGTTTTCATTTGTCGTATGCTTTTTTAAATGTGACTATTTTTAAAAAATTACTTGGTGTTTATAAATTCTAGATCATATACAAGGTCGAACAAAAGTTCCCAACAACATTGTTAAAAATGCTGAGCGGAAATTTTAAAGTGTATTATGTGTTTAACTGAACTAACTTTTTGCGTACTATGTAGTATGTTGTAGATCATATACAGGGCTGCAAAAAAAAATCGTATGTTTTAACTACTATTCATGGTAATAGCAGAAATCATGTTTTTAAATGCATTCTGCATTTTCCAAATTGTTCATTAAGACGTCATCTTCCGCCTTTGTAAAGTTTTGTTATAGTATTCTGAATGTGTTGGAAAGTGTTTCATAATCTATGCTGTATGCAATTTTTTTTTTTTTTTTTTGAAATCTCATTGTTAAAACTGTGATTAATATTATACAGCGTGTATCTTTTATCGTTAACCCTTAACTAATTTCTAAGCCATTAGTTTTAGAGGTATAGCCAGTTGCAAAAATGTTTCAAATTTTGTTTTGCATCACATAAAAATCGATTTACATTCCAATAATTACTTTTTAAATAGATAAGAAATTACAAATTTTATACAATGCCTGGATTCTATAAGTTTTATTTAGAAAAAGTTTTGCCATGTTCTAACAAGTAAAATACAAAAATTTATTCTTGTATGGTCTAAACTTACCGAGTTATGATACTTAGAATTTTATGAATTTTCAATGTTTTAATCACTATAAATGGAAAAACATGTTTTTAGTGTCAGAAAACGCCAAAAATGCATGAAATTCAAAGTTTATAACTAGGTAAGTTTTTGTCTTGCAAAAATTAATTTTTTAACCAGTCACTGATTTTGATTCATCAGAATATAAAACAGCATTTATAATTATGTCAAAAAAATTATTTCAGACATTTTTTTTTTTTAAACGCCTTCTAATTAAAATATCTGTCAACCGGATACACAGCGATTAGTTATATGTTATAAAAATAACAGGTTGTTAGAACCTGTTACCTGTACAAGTGTGGAACGATGTAACCTGTTAACCAAAAATAACTATATTTCCCATCTCTACTTCCAAATAATCTAAGGATCCTTGGAATAATCTCTTTCTCTTATTATTCCAAGGATCCGGGTTCAATTCCCATCTAGGACATTCTTCACCCTGTTGATCTTACACTTAGTTAGCAATATGAAAAATTCGCGTATTTAATATTCAACAATATTGGGCGTAATTTCACTGCTGAAAATTAATTGGAAAGTTAATAAAAATTATACATAACTTTTTCTCTGTTTCTTTTTTAAGATAGAGCATCAGGAAATAAAGAAAAGCAATATTTAAGGATTTTTAATTTTATTTATCAACGAATAATCATAATTTAATTAAGGCTGTTCTTAACTGTTCTGCTCAACACGTTTTGACAAGCGCAAAATGTTTTGACACATTTACAAATTCATTTTTTAACGGAAAGGTATAAAATTGGAAAGCCGGGCCATGGAAGTGATTTGGAATTGAACTGTTTTTTCAATTTTTTGATCAATCTATTACCTATTGAGTTATAAGCGAATTTGATCACGTGACAAACACGTTTTTCGCCCGCTCTTGAGTGCTCTTTCTTCCTTTGTGCAGAAATTCGGTTCAAAACGCTCACTTTGACACTCTTTTCTGAAAGATCTATTGCGTTTGCAAAAAAATGGAAAAAACAGCCCTATGACATAGTTTCTGAACAACAACACCAGCTAGTTTCATGCATTTTCGAACAAAAATAAATTAAAACTTATATCAGAAAGTACCCCTTTTGGATTTGGGAACAGCCTTAATATTAAACTATTAATTGATAAAAGTATATTTAAAAATTATATATATTACTCTATTTTTTATTTTCTACATTTGAGTGTTTAAAATATTTCATGGTTGCAGTTTCAAAGCTAACTGGCCTATTTTAGCAAGTATGGTTTGACAGACAATTAATTACATTTCTATTGTTGTTGTAACTATAAGAATATTGGGTGATTTATCACTTGTGTGTCACCAACAAAAATATGCCTGAAAAATTACTTTATTAATCTACAATTAAGTTTTAAAAATATTAAAATGTTGTATTATTATTGAAAACACAGTTGTGTATATAATTTTTATAACTCAAGTTTTGTCACCATCAATAGCAGGTTATGAGCTCAGAACGTATGTATTTCACTATTGTTCAAATGGGAGTAAAAAAAGAAGAAAAAAATAGTCTGCATTATCAAAAGATTCAGGGCTACTTTTGGTTTGCCTATAACTGTTTTTACCTATAACCTGTAAATTTGAATTTAACAAACAAACAATAAAAATCTCTGATGCATTGCAACTCTCACTGGCTTAATTACTAACAAGGCATTTTTTTTTTATGAAAGACAAAACTGACAATTTGGTCTGAGGTATTTTTATATATCTTACAAATAAATATCAGTGCATTTAATAATAAAGTAAAACCTGTTAAAACAGAATCCCAAGGGTACAGACTTTTTTTTAGCAAGTATATTGTTTATTTGTATTTTATTGTATTTGACAGGACTACAATTTTTTTCTGTTTCAGACAAGTTCTGCAAAGCACACATGATGGAGTCATGGGTACTCTCAAAGGGGGAGGGGAAGGCAACTGCCCCTTTCTGAATTGTCTTTTTATCTGATGACTTTGGAAAAAATTATAAAATTTATTCTTTTTAACCCCATAACGGTTGCATTAAATTACAGTTTCAAATTACTTATTGGCACCACTTTTTTGAAAAAGAAATATTCACCTTATTTAATGATAGGTAAAATGATATCATAATAAAGCCAATTATACTATTTTATAAAACTGGTGGAAATCAAGCAATCTGAATAAAAGACACAGCCCGTGAATATCACGGGAGTGAGAATTAAGGGGTTAAGTAACTAAAAATTAACTCTAAAAAAGAACTAAGAATTTTTCCCCAAGAGAACACTATTTTCCTATTTTTTTAAATCCTTGCTATTTTCATCTTTGATATACATTTTTACACCTCATGTAGTCAAGTATTAAAATATATATACAAACTTACTTTCTGGATCACACAGGGTAGGGGGGGGGGGGGAAGACTATATATGTGTAGTACTGAAAATGATAATAAAATTTGAATGCAAATAAGATAAACATACCAGTAGTGGGCCACTTAAAGACATTTATCTAATTATTATTATTAAAGTGTGGGTGAATTAAAAATATATATATATCTTTTTTTAGCCTAGTCCTAACCTTCATGTATTAGAATAAACATTCACAGTTTCAAATATATTCTTCGGAAAAAATGAAAAATGTTACACTCCTTTATGCTCCAGTAACGGGCCTAGTCAATTTCTGATGCATGAATCTTTAAGTTTTCGGTTTATCCAACAAGTTATTTACAATATAATAGAGTATATTAACAGTAGTTTAATTAAAAATAAAACACAATACTAAAGAAACAATGTTTTGAATAAAAACTTATCTCCTAATGAAATCTCTAAGAATTTGCCAAAAATATGTTTTTGAAGGCAATCTAGAAAACAAATGTACCAGCAGAAAAAATCATATATATATATATATATACTACTTAGTTATACCGTCGACTAATTTCACCAAATTATACAAATTGACATAATTTTTATTTTAAATAACGAAAGAACAAATAAATTAGCATAACATTAATAAAAATACAAATAAAACGTCGAAATACAAATTACTTGATGACGTAAACATGTGTAACTTCCTTAAAGTCAAGTAAATGTGACATTTATGATCAACCATTATTGGCATTTAATCTTATAGTTTGGCGATAGATTTTTGGTCGATATGATAATCAAGTAGTACTCATATATATTCCAAACAGTTTGTGGAAAGTTCATATTTGAGGATGTCAGTCAATCAGATTTCTTTCAACCGTTTTCAAGAAATGCATTTTGGGATTGTTTTTAAACTTTAAAAATTAGTGGCCCACTATAAGTGCATTTACCTTAGTGCAACTATTGAAAATTCCTTTGCATTAAAAGTGAAAATTTTGTATTTCCCAGAAAATTCATGAAAATAATAAAAATCAAAAGCAACATATATATATATATATATATATATATATATATATATATATTAGCAAATTAATATAATTGTTTTGAGTTTTAAAATATTGTATGCTTAACATTTTAATAAGATTATGATAATAAATACTAAAAAAAAGGACTTACCATATATTGGTTACCTTTTAAAACTGAAAATAAAGAAAAATGTAAACATGAACTCAACCAGCAATAAATTTGAAAAAATAATTGAGATTTTACATTAAAGATGGATAACCTAAGATGCTGACTGAATTAGATTTAATTTGAAATCCATATTAAACTGGTGAAAAATATATTTCATTAGAATATTTGAAATTGCACAGAATCACAATATTTCTAGTTACTGATACATATGTAAATAATTCCTAAAATCCTAATCTTCTGATTAACCAAAAAAAAAAAAAAAAACTATACAAGAAAGCAAATATATAAAATTTATCAAAAACAAATAAACTACAAATTTATAATGAGTAGGTATGTACTACAAATATTATACAACATCTATTTATGTAAAACACAAATAAAAAAAATATTCTGACTAGAACTTGGGGGGGGGGGGGGGTAGCTTCCCTATTCTTTGGTTATAAGAATTCAGCTAATTTTATTCAAAGACATGAAGCTAAAATTCATAAAACCTGATTATCAAAATTCCAAGTTTTTATCAATACTGAATTTAATGGGAATTTCAAAAAATTAGTCAGCTACTGACAGGTTTTCATTTATGGCAACCCATTTTTATTGCTGAATTTGATGCTGCTGGACACTTTTATGTATATCTGCAAATATTTTATGAATACCAATAGATTTTTTTTTAAAATATGACATTATTTTATGATATGACTATGTAATTTTAAACGTATGACAGTAGCAACAATGCTTACAAGAGTGAAAGTAAATTTGCGAGAAACTATGCTTGCAAAATTCATAAATTAAACCCAATTCCTTATTTTTTAAGCCGCAATCTTGTTTCAAAATGGCAACCACCTAGAATTTCAAACGGCTATATGTTTAAATTTTAAATAAAGGGTCACCATTTTGAAACAAGATGGCAGATCATCTGGCCAACAAACTCACTTGAGATCTTGGTAAGCCCAATAATGCTCTTACCAAGTCCAGTCACATTCAAATCAGTTTATAAATATGAATACTAATCGGATGCTAAAATTCAGATATACCGGGTGTCCCAAAAAGGACTGACTGATTTTAAAATTCAATAACTTGCAAACGGTGACAGATATTTAAAAAATTCTTGCAGGAGGGTTATGCATAAGGTCAAAAGTTTTATTACAGTGATTTTCGATTTTAGTTCGAATTACAAACAATAGATGGCGCTGTAAGCAATAGTCGCTAAATACAGGCTCGATTTCTGGTCCTTTCTCTTGTTCCATGCTGAAAAAGGAGATGGAAATGTATTATCCGGGCCACGAAGTACCAAAAATCGAGCCTGAATTCAGCGTCTCTTGATCGCAGCGCCATCTATTGTTTGTAATTCGAACTAAAATTGAAAATCACTGTAAAAAAACTTTTGACCTTATGCATAACCCTCCTGCAAGAATTTTTTAAATATCTGTCACCGTTTGCAAGTTATTGAATTTTAAAATCAGTCAGTCCTTTTTGGGACACCCGGTATATATACAGTAGACTCCCTCAAATCTGCACAGCTTGGGACCAGAGGTTGTGCAAATTTTAAAATTTTGTGGATTTCTGGCCATTGCTTTGTGCAATATAGTAAAATATTAAAGTAATTAAGTAAAGTAATAAACTAAAATGACAATAAGTAAGATAATTTTCAAAATGATTAAATTATAAAAAGTAAAAGTAAATAATTAATATATAATTAAATCTGCATAATAAAGATAAGATACATTTTCCTTGAATTATTGAATGAAACTTGCCTCATAATGGTACCCTATTAATTCACATCAAAATCATAGAGTAAGGAAGTTTTATTTCAGGTTTAGACAATCTTAATAGCCAAAAAATCTCGATTAATACATAAAAAGATTGTGATTACCAAAGATATCAGCAATATCCTTTTTTTTTTTCGGAAATAAATTGTATTTCCTTCATGAAAAACCATGAGTTCAGTCATATTATAGAGAATTAATTACATATTAAAATACAAACGGAATGATATAAAACTAAAAAATTCTGTAATTTTGCCCCTACGTCTGAACTGAAAGTTTCGTTGTTTATATCTGTGATGATGTGCAGATTTCAGGGGGTCTACTGTATATGAATATCCACATTTGAACAGAGTGTAGTTTTGTAGTCATAATTGGTGAAAATGTAACAAAATTGATTTCCTCCAGGCAGCTGTAGCAAGTTGCTTTTTACTTTTTGTAATGGAAGCTAATTAAGCTGTATTGTAATGATTCAAGACACTTATTTTTACTTAATTTTTTATGTACATGAGATACAATTAAACAAATATTTGCTTTTGGTTCGTTGGACCCATCTTGGTAGTCATAAGGGATGAAGGAAAAACAATAAATAAACCCAATAAATCAAGTTTTAATTGCTTAAAAGGCGTACAGCCAACTGAGTGAACAAAAGTGTCCAAGCTGTGATTTGAATCCGATAACCGACTTCTCGCTATCATATGTTGGCAAGGCAAACGCAGCACATGATAATACACCACATATGACCACAAATAATGCTAACATATGATAATGAGAAGTGCCAGGTTGGGTATTGTTCTAAGCGGTTCAGTTGGTAGAACGTCGGTGTACTATACTGAAGACCCAGGTTGGTTAGAGTCCCGGCTTGGAGACTTTTTCTCTCTGTTGGCTGTACGCCTTTTAAGCAATTAAAATTTTAAATGTTATTAAAACAAGTATTTTAAAAAAATAATTTATCTAATTTTAATAAAAATCTTACCATACTCTACATAACATATAAGGGTACTTCTTTGTTACAGCGGCCCTCATAATTACGATTATGCCAAGATTACAGTTATGATTTAGCAAAGATTATATATGCATCATACATATGTATATATATATACTCTAAATGCTCATACTACATGGGGTGAAAAGCCCCGGGACTCGTCACTAGATGGCAGCATCAAATAAATATCCATATTATGTTTTGTTAGTACGAACCTTCGAAAGACTGGTATCAAAGTTTCATGATACGTCGGCTATTTTTTTACGAGTTGTGGTCATGTAAGTGACGCTACTTTTGATTTTGTGTAAAGAATGGATCAGAAAGAATTCCATGTCTTAATTAAACATTGCTTTTTGATGAAGAAACATATCGTCCAAACCCAAGAATGGCTCAAAAAGCATACGGCAAATCTGCTCCATCGAAAACAACCATTTGTCGATGTTTTAGGGAGTTTAACCGTGGCCATACGAATACCGGAGATGCTGAATGTTCTAGACGTCCAGTTGAAGTAACAACTCCAGAGAACATAAAAAATCCACCGAATTGTTTTTGATGACTGCAAAATTAAAGTAAGGGAGATAGCTGACATTGTAAAGATATCAACAGAACTGGTGAGACATATTTTATATGAGTATTTAAATATGAAAAAGCTTTGTGCAAGATGGGTGCTGTATTTCTACCAATCGGCCAAAAACAGCAACGTTTCAATAACTTTGGCGTTGATAACATTGACGCTTTGGAACTATTAAAGCTTAATCCAAACGAGTTTTTCTACCGATTCGTAACAATGGATGAAACGTATATCCATTACTACATGCTTAAGTCAAAACGGCAGTCTGCGGAGTGGTTGGAACTCGGTGAAAGCCGCCCAAAGACACAACAATTGGCTGGAAAGATCTTGGCCAGTTTTTTTGGGGGATGCACGTGGCATAATATTCACTGACTATCTTGACAAAGGAAAAACAATCACAGGAGAGTATTATGCAGCATTATTGGACTGTTTGAACAACGAAATAAAGAAAAAAAAGGCCTTACATGGCAAAAAGAAAGGGCTGTTTTATCAAGACAATGCACCGGTTCACACATCATTGAAAATGATGGCAAAATTTAATGAATTAAATTATGAATTGCTCCTTCATCCCCCGTATTCTCCAGATCTGGCCCCCAGCGACTATTATTTGTTTCCTACCTTAAAAAGATGGCTCCAGGGGAAGAGATTAACATCAAATAAGGATGTCATATGCGAAACTGATGCATATTTTGAAGGCCTTGACAAATCTTACTATATGAAAGGCATTCAAATGTTAGAGGGCCATTGAAAGAAATGTATCACTCTGGAAGGAAACTATGTTGAAGAATAAAATCAATTATTGACAAAAAATATTTTTTCACTGTTAGTCCCAGAATTTTTCACCCCATGTAGTATATATACCCTATTTGTCATTATATAAATATTATTTATGCCTTATACGCCATATATGGCTATAACTGGGTCATGCGCATTTACGACATGTTATATGTATCATATATTATTATAATGTCATATATGCTTTATACTTTGGCAATAAATCTTGGCTGCTCGCTATTCATCCTCAGGGGCTATTATAACCCAAAAGTACATAGATAAATTATAAAGAAAATGACAACTGGAAAAATAAAATGTGAATAAAAATTAGTGCTACCATGAAAGAAAAATGCAGGACAAGAACAGTAATTGCTGTTTCTTAGACAAATGTGAAAGTCATTTGTGCCCCTTTGAATCTGATACAGCTCCCTTCCACTCGGTGTTTGTATAAGTGTTATACACTGACGATCAATCAGCTCAAATGCTTGTGTTGCCATTGTGCCAAACAAAAATGATAACCTAGGTTAAAAAAAATGAAAAGGTAAAAATAAATAAAGCACATATACTTCAAAAACACAAATGCATAAAATATGAGTAATTATTTTAAAAACATATAATCATCCTTTCTATCTGACACATAATTAGGTACTTTTCGGTTAGCCAGTTGCCAATGGTATATATACATATATAAGTCTATATACATGTTTATATAAATATATATACTACATATATGTGGATATATATGTATATAGGTGATATATATACAATATATGTATATACATATGTGTGTGTGTATACATATATATGTATGTAGGGGAGACTTGATCCCTTTTTCAGTTTTTAATTTTTATTTTGGAAAAAAACAAAATTTTTAAAAAATGTTTCCAGTTATTATTAAAGGCTCATATGTCTTTCTTGTTGTAGTATTTTTTTTATTTTTGAAAAACCATTTTTAAAATAAAAATAAATTGATTTCCAAAAAATAAAAAAAGGATCAAGTCTCCCCAGTTGCAGGGAGACTTGATCCTTTGCCAAGGGAGACTTGATCCTTGAAACAGATGCATTGAAATCATTCAAATTAAGTAGTAGAAATCAAATTTATTGTTGACTAACATGTAAAAAGGGAGAAAAACACAATTAATGATCCAAAAACATTTTCAAAGTTTGAAAAATCAAATGTAAATATTAAAATTATTGCAGTTCGAAGAATTCCACCAAGCGTGGTTGGTTTTGGTACTTTTTTGACAATGTCATCATTGTCCATAACACTGTTATCAACATTTTCTGGATAAATAAATCGGTCGAAATTAAGTACTCGTTTTCTTAGAAAATTGATTTCACATTCAGATTATAAAATCTTCTTTTAAATTTTACCTACAAAATGACTAATTTTCTTCTTTCCCAGAAACCTTACTATGACAAAGTCATTTTCATCAATCAACAATTTTTTTGGATCTTCAATGATTTCATCACAATGTTCATCAAGTGGATCTGGGTAGGTTAAATCATAAACACTATAACTGTTTTTATAACTTTCTGGAGATTCGGGTCTTTCATTTTTAGTGTTTTTACTTTTTTCTTCAGATGAAAGAGTTTTTCCCGATGTTTGTTTTTTATTCAGGTGACAATCTTGTATTTCTTCTTCATTCTGTCTTTTAGCTGGTGTCAGGGCTCACAGCGTTCCTAAAATTTTCATACTTTGCTACCACTAAATTAAAACGATAATCTTAGTTGTAAGTAATCTTAGTGTAGTAATCAACTATTATAGATGTCAAAAGAATATACCACGAGGAATTCTTAATTAAAATACTGGTAGCAAAGTGCGAAAATTTTAGGAACGGTGCCAGCCCCGTGGTGTGCTTGTCAAAATTTTTGAAAAACCTTTTTTCATTTCTTTAGATTTTTCCCTTTTTGGTAATGAAACTTGGAAAGCGTGTATGTCTTCTGGTGTCACTATGTTTGGTTTAAACTGTAATTTTTTTTACTGCTAGTTGGAGTTAATGGTTGATTTGAGACGAAAAATGATAAAAAATTATCCTCAGAAATTCCTGTTTAAGGAATATATTCCAGTGATTTTAAACCCATGTATTGTGTTAGTTGTCACCATGGCTTTAGGATTTAATTCCGTTCAGTTCAGCAATTTGATAAATTGTTGTCTTTGAGCTGGATCCAGCCATCCAGTCTTGAGCAGCCACATTAAAATATCTTTTAAGTGGTCCATATACAGTACGATCCGGAGGCTGCAATTTGTGAGAAGTGTGTGGTGATATTTTTAACAAAATTATTACATTTTCTTTGGCATAATTCAACCTCTCAATGCTTATATAGTTAGCATGATTATTTTTTATGATTAACACTTTACTGTTTTGATTATAATATCTTACATTCTTTACGAAGTGCTGTAAAAATTTTGCCAAGTTAGACGTGTCTCACATGTGCATTCATCTACCATGTGTTTGCTAACTATCATAAGCAGCGACATATTAACTTCGTATCTTTGTCAACCATCTGAAATTAAGGCAACCATATTCTAACTAATACAGATAATATCTAAATGTCACAATGAGAAGCAGGGGATTAATAAAATTTAACATTAATTTAGCTTAACTTTGGTTTGGGGACACTTGATCCCCAGGATCAAGTCTCCCCATACAACAGGGATCAAGTGTCCCAAATGTGCATGTTTGTGGGGAAAAAATGCTAAATCAAAAATAAAGAAACTGTGTTGGATTTAAATAACAACATTTAAGCAGTGAGGAATGTTAGTATATTATATCAATGAAATTAAGTAATTTAGTTTTATTTAGCAAAAAATATGAAACTCAAACTACCTACTGAAAAAGAAGTTTGATTGTAAGAAAACAGAGATTGCTTTCTTTAAAAAAAAATTAAAAATGAATGAATGAAATTATGTTGCTAGATCTATTGATAAGGAATCACTTTATTAATGTTTTCAGTTTCAAAGACTTAATTGCATTTTTTCTCTGGTTTTAGATTTAGGGATCAACTCTCCAAAGTCTCCCCTATATATAACACTGGTGTCCGGCTAACCGAAAAGTACCCATAATTATCTGAAACTCAAGTTCAAACTATTAATGTGATTGAACAATTATTAAAAATTATCCATTATACAGTAGACGCCCTTAAATCCGCGAACGCCTAAAATCCGCATATTTTTTCAGATGTAAACAATGAAATTTACAATTAAGTTGCAGGAACAAAATTCAAGATGGCGCCAAAATCAGCGACTACCGGAATGTTTTTTTTACTAAATTTTTTGTTAATCATTCTCTTTTGGCTATTGCAGCTGATTTATTATTAAATAAGTTTACATTACTTTTCATTTTAATATAAATTAGCATATCTATATCAAAAATTCCAGGGTTTAAAATGGAAAAATCCACAAACCAGAATGCTATTTTTAAATTATTGTTCGTAGAATTTTTTAAAAATTATAGACAAATTTATTTCTAAACATACAAAGCAGTATAAGAAAAGCATTCAAGACTCTAAATAACAATGAAAGAAGTTACAGAGAGCCTCCATGTAATGCTAAGAACGAATAATGATGTATCGATCTTACAATCGCTTTACCACTAGATGGCAGCACAGGACTTTTGGAATCGAATTGAATCGATTTCATCGGTAATAATTTAATATTTTTCTAAATTTTTATTTTACATAATTATTTTAATAATTACTTACTTTTAAACTAATAAATTATTTCAATATTTTACTTATTTTAATGTTTCACTTTATTGTAAGCATTCATTATAATTTCCCTTGCTTAACTACCAATCAAATTATTGTTTCAAAAATGTAAACAAATCAATGACCAGAAATCTGCAAAATTCTAAAATTTGCACAACCTGTGCGGATTTGAGGGAGTCTACTGTACTACATTCATACATACATAATGGTACTACGATCCATGAAGGATTTTGACCTCCCTTAATATACCTCGTCAAACCTTCCAATCCTACTTTTAATTTATAATTTGGTTTTTAGCTAGATCTTTCTCTACCTCTTCTATCCATCTCTTCCTGGACCTACCAATACTCCTTTTTCCAATTAATTTGCCATTGTTATATATCTTCTTTGTGCTTCTCTCCTCCCTCATTCTGATTAAATGGCCTAACCATTGCATTCTTCTTATTTTAATGGTATTTATAATGTATTTTTTGTTATACAGTTGTTCAGTCTCTATATTTGACCTGATATGCTATTTATTGCCTTCCTTAATGGGCCCAAAAATTTGTCTTAAGATCTTCCTTTCCCAAGTAATAAAAAATCTAACAAATTATGTTTAAAATATTTACTTTTTAAGTAGAATTTTCTATTTTCAATATCTTGACGCTGCTATGAATTAACTGAATGAAACTAACAAGGGAACCACTTTTGGTGTTGCTCGCACCTAGCATTGAGACCTGGTGCATTTTAAAGCCCTATATTATGAAGTTTGAGAATCGATAAAATTTTTCTGTTAAAATAATATTTCTTGATTTTACAGCAGCATAACTTTCGGAAAATGCAATTTTCGAGACCACTTATCGGACTATTAACATTGAATTTTTTTAAAGAAAAGCATTTAAAAATAAAAATTAGTTAATAATAAGTATAAAATATTAAAAAAAGTTCGAAAATTCCTTCAAAAACCCATGAATTTGATTTTGAAAAATTGCAACATTATATTCATATTTTTGGCGGGGAAACAGTTGGCGTTTATTTTCAAAAGTAGAGCTTTCTGGCAACCCCAGCCAAATGTCATAGCTGAATTTGTAATGGCTAGAAATTTTAAAGTCTGATATATTTAGCAACAGTAATTTTTCTAAATTGTGTAAAAATATTAATTTACTACCAAAGGGCCATTTAATACAGCAACATTTCATTTTAAACATTCGAAACTTTATTCCATTTGATTTCAAAAGAAAATAGATTGCTTATTTTCTATTTCACTAAAAAATAGTTTTCAATGATCTTCGAAGCTTTTATAGAATTATATTTATTACTTATACATTTATCGTCTGCATAGAAAAAGGAATAAAAACCTAATATTTGTTTCTTATGCTATCAATTATTTTTAAAAAATCGCAATCTGATATACTAGTAATATGTTCTGTATATTTACTCTTTGGATAAAACGGGCGGAAAAATTGTAGCGCCCTATTTGGCGACTTAACTCACTTTTGGCGTGAAATAAACAAATAAAAAAGTAATAATAAAAAATTAAAAGTATAAAAAAGTATATAAAATATGATTTTAACAAAGAAATTTTATCGGTTCTCTAACTTTTATGTATAGGGCTACAAAATGCACCAGGTCTCGATGCTAGGTGCGAGCAACACCAAAAGTGATTCCCTTGTAAGATGGATGCCTGATTACATTAGTAGCTTTGTGATATAGTGAGGAAAAGCTAAAATATTTTTAATTACTAAAATTCAAGGGTGGGTCAAAGCTCACCAGATTCTTCTAACTAGTTGTATTTTCATAAAAAAAATAATAATAAGGCTAAAAAATAATGATAACAGATTATTTGTAAAGAAAAAGTTGCAAAAAAAGAATGTCCCTTCCCCTAGAGATATCTTATGATAAAGTGTCAGAACGACCCACCTCCTCCCTAAAGTGACAACGTTTATATGCAAGAACCCTATAATTTCAAATTTACCTCTTTTTGTCTAAACTATTACAAAAGATAAAAAATGTAAAAGTAAAAATCAATAAATAAAGTAATATATCTCAAAAACATTAATACATAAAATCCTACAATATTTTGGATCAATAATTAATTTTTTTAAGTACGGTTGACAAATTTTAAATTATGATTCTTACAATCAGTCAAAAATGACATTAAGGTAAAGTACCCAGTAGTTGACACTGGACCAATAATTGACACTTTTGTAGAAACAGTAGTGTAACAAGAAAACGTCACAGGTAGGAACATGAGAGACACAGAATTTTTAAAATCCATCACCTTGCGACAAAACTGAGAACTAAAACTATAAACAGTCGAGCCCAATTCCAATATGGCGGAAGGCAACAAAGAAGCATGTGTGCAAAGTTGAATTTTTCGAATTTATCTTAAGAAAAGTGATAAGGATCGCACGTTACAGTAAGTATTAAAACCCGTAATTTATCTTAATTTCTGGTTATGTTTTGATTGTTTCAATGTCCAAGAATTGTATTGGAATAAAATTGATGCATTTTGTGCAAAATAGCGGGAGTGAGTGTGAGTGTCAACTATTGAATATGAAAAGAAACAGATTTTCAAAAGTTGACACCCAGTGTCAACCAGGGATGTAGTGGAGGGTATACGGGGGTATACGCCGTATACCCTCTGGATTTTTTTAAGGAACACCGTATACCCTCTGTTTCTCAAGAAAGCTATAGTATATATGGACTAGGGTATACTCTCTGCTTTGAGCGTATACCCTCTGCTTAGAACGTATACCCTCTGCTTTTTTTACGACTACATCACTGGTGTCAACTACTCGCTCATGTTGGGGTTTTGTTAATCTAATTCAGTGTAATGAAAATAAGCTGGAATCTACCAGATAAATTCATGACTGACCTTTGAAAAACTAAAAATGCATTTAAACCAATAGATGACACAGGGTGTCAATTATTGAAATTAGGGAATGTTAATGTTAACTACTAAAATTAATTATTTATTTTTTTAGATGCCATCTACGAAGGGAAATTTTAGGAATTACATGGAAGAGAGCATGAGAGCTGCTGTAGAATACATTAAAGTCAACAAAGCTGGGTACAAAACAGCGGCTAAAAAATTTAACGTGCCTAGAATAACTCTGAAATACAAAGTTGAGGGAAAAATCCCAATGAAAAGGTAAAATATCGGCCGTTAGTGCTTGATTTTGCATTCGATCTTTCATTTTTGTTATTTGAGATTAATTAAGTAAGTGGTTTTATGTTATAATTTCAGATCTACGGGACTTTTTTTATTTTCATTAAAACTTCTGATCTTTCATTAAAACTTCCGATTTCTTTAAAAAATTTTGCTAATTAACGGTTCTTATTATTATATCTTCATATGGGGCAATTAATATAGTAATATAATAATAAAGAGTATTTATTATTATTAATTTAGGCCCCGCCGCAGTCAGTGTCAATTACTAGTTCACGAAGGTGTCAACTACTAAACTCTCACGTTCACGATGGTGTCAACTTCTTGACAAAAATCATGTTTTCATATCCCCTAGTAATTTTTACAAAATGTATTCATTTCGGGACATTAAACGTTATGATTTTGTGAAAAATGTTCAAACCCCCTAGTAATGATCAAACTGTTTCCCTTAATTGAAAACTGCACGAACCAAACGCGACGAACGCCGAAAAATTCCTTAAGGTGTCAACTACTGGGTACTTTACCTTGCAATTTTTTCCGAATATGTATTTTTATTTTGATCTTTAAAATATTCATAAGATTCAACTAAATAAACATAAACATACTCACATGGACATTGTGTTATCAGACACTGAAAAATAAATAAATACTTTGAGTTTAATAATTTTACAAATTAGTACAGTAATAGGAATAAAATTATAAGTAGAATGCTTACACTTTTTTGAGTCAGAATACTCTTTTTTCACTTTATCAAGGAGCGTCAAAACAATTTCTATAAAATTAGAGTTCATGATGTTTACGATATCAGCAGAAAATCTAAACATGAAAATTTTCTCGCAATCATATACTTCTCATTTTTACAGCAGACGATAAAAATCTTGTTTTTGTTTATGTTGCTGAAAGATTGATTAATTGATTGGAAAGAACACTGTTGAATACGGAATCACAATAATAAAACCATGGTAATATACCTCAAGAACAAAATGCTAGATAATAGAGTATCTATATATAAGAGAACTTTCATTATTTTGATTGGTTGATAAAATTTTGACCAGTAACAGGGGTGACGAATCCGTCATTTTCGTCTTACATTACTTTGCACCATAGATTAACATACAAGATGGGACACTTCCCCAGCGTTTGTAAAGTCAGCTATGGTACAGCGCCTAGAAGATACAGTGTGGAAAACGGCTATTCCTATAATGCTTTAAAAAGTGCTAAAAACTTGTATCCCATAAATCTCCAACAATGCTCAGCGGCAATATGCTGATACGAGCGCCTTCTCGTAACTCTTTTCAATATAAACCCTGTGTTTTCAAAAATTATAGAATGTTAAATATCGGAAACTATAAATATAAGATATTTTAGTCTGTTATAAGTTAAGGAATGAAGTGAAATAGGTTAAAGAGTCTCTTTTAGAATGACTATCGTTTTTAAATCACTACGATGGCGCTACGATCGACATCTTGTTATTCAGCATCGTTGTACATTTATGAGATTAAATTTTTTAGCACTATTTTGTAGCCGTTTTCCACACTGTATCTTCTAGGCGCTGTAGCTATGGACACTTCCATAGAGCGATTGCGATAATAATGCGAGCGCCTTATTATCATAGAAGTACCAATAACGAGAAGGAAGACAAGAAACCGGATTAGTTCTGAAGCGAACAGGGGCTGACGGGATTTAACGAAGACGAACTGCTTGCAACCCCCCTAACGCTTCACCTTACTATCCAATGGTCTTTGTTACTTTCACCCCTTTTGCCGCAAGTGCTCATGGGGATTAAAGAAAGAGAAATTATCCGGTGGCAAACAGCAGGCAAAGATATACTTATTATTGAGTATCTACCTTTCTCTTTTTAATGTTGCATGTTTACGTTTTCAAAAGAATCTTACACCGATACATGATAGATATTCTGCTTTATTGGGAATTAAAACGGCCTATAGAGGCGCTATTCGCAGCCTTCTGTATAGGAAAATTGTCCCTTTAATTTTCCTTTAACTAATGCTAAAGTGTCATTGAAATAATTCTTTATTGTAAATGCATTTAAAAGTTTCAGATATTCGAATTCGGATAACTTTTACTTTGTCATATAAGACAGAACACAAATGTCACAGGAAATCTGAAACTGTTTAAAAGAATAATCGTTCTGGACAAATTTAAAATAGATGTAACGCAATGCGCTTGCACGGCATTATCCTGAAGCGAGAAGTTTAATCTTTTCTCCACTAGATGGCGTATTCGAGCGCTTGAATCGCCGATATATACTGGGTGTCCTAAAAAGGACTGACTGATTTTAAAATTCAATAACTTGCAAACGCTGACAGATATTTAAAAAATTCTTGCAGGAGGGTTTTGCATGAGGTCCACAGTTTTTTTACAGTGATTTTCGATTTTAGTTCGAATTACAAACAATAGATGGCGCTGCGATCAATAGACGCTAAATTCATGCTCGATTTTCGGTACTTCGGGACCCACTCAATACATTTTAACTCCTTTTTCTGCATGGAACAAGAGAAAGGCCAAAAAATCGAGCCTGTATTTAGCGCTTATTGTTTACAGCGCCATCTATTGTTTGTAATACGAGCTGAAATCGAAAATCACTGTAAAAAAAAAAAAAAGCTTTTGACTTCATGCATAACCCTCCTGCAAGAATTTTTTAAATATCTGTCGCTGTTTGCAAGTTATTGAATTTTAAAATCAGTCAGTCCTTTTTAGGACACCCAGTATAAGATTTATTCTATGTCCATGCACGAATATATGCATTTTTTTTTCTTTTTACATGACGAGCGAACGATTTAAGTGCAACGAAAAACTAGGGAAACATTTCGTCTTGAATACTATTATACATCAAAAGCAATGGCGTAATATAAAAATATACTAAATATTGCAATCTACAAGTCCCAGAAAATTTCATAAATATTCCCATTTGGTAGGAAAACTTTTACAGCCGATGTTTTATTAATTTATGAAGTATTAAACAATCGTTACAATAATCTTTTAAAATTTGCGCATTTTCACTTTCTTACAGATATAATAAAAATATTGTTTTTAATGTAAATAACGTACAATCAATTCAATAATATTTATAAGATTAACATATAAGAATAAGAAATAATAATAAAATTACAGATGGGGGGAAAAATTCCTTTCGACGATTTTTTAGAATTAGTATATAAATCTAAAAGTTAAAAATAAATAGAGGTACTGACATTACACTCAATAAAATTTTATTCGATATGAATAAATTAAAACAATAACTGAATTTGAATTTTTACAATTTAATTTCATAAACTTAAATATTTATGTTCTTGGCAGAATTTTCTAGGGTTTTTCTTTTATATTATTACTCTAATTATGATTTTCTAAGTTAAAGGTGAACGATACAAGTACGTTAAAAAAAAGCAGCTAAATAAATAAAGCATAAATACAATATCGTCTGCTTCTGCTTCGTTTTAGGAAAGATTAGATATACAAAACATAGAGTGTAAAGATATTTCTTCAACATAGATGAATTTCGGAGGCTTGTTAATTCTTCCCCCCTTGTCGGTAGTGACGCTAGTACTGTTGCCATCACAGATTTTGCAGTAAATGCCCCATCTTGTATGTTAAACCTATGCTTTGCACCAGCATGTTTTGTTTATGTACAGTTGTGGAAAAAAAAGTAAAGATCCCATGCTAACTCTGCGACAAATTATCGTAAAAGAAAGTTAGAGGTACCAAACGATTGGAAATAATGTCTACTTTTAAATTATGTACATAAAATTTGGTTAGGGGGCCATCTACATATTAAAACGAATCCAAACTTATATATACAGGGTGATTCAGCTCGTCGGTGACAAACTTTAAGGATCGATAGAGCACACCTAGACGAACATTTTTGAATAGGGAATGTAGGGTCTCTGACGCGATGGTAAGGCGCTAGGCGCTTTCGAAAATTTGGGTGCCGAAATTCGAAACGTCATAAAAACTAGGGAAATGGTTAGATTTTCTTGCTTGTTGCGTCGAAATGATTCTGTTTGTTTAGACTTTCTTCAGTACCAATTTGATAAGCGTATCTCTTAAAACATGGATAGGGGGCGCTGCAGACTTTGGAGAGCTAGACAACAACTTTAAGCTCGTTATTTTGATAATTTAACACATGCTCGCCAAAGTTTATACTCTAACTTAAAGTTTGAACCCAAAAGTAGAGCCCTGCAAAAAGCGTAAGAGCCGGAATAAAATGTCAAAGTACAGGGTGGTCGAAACTCGAAGGCTCCTAAGAGATAAACAAACAGATTTCTTGACTTATGGCATGCATTTTCATGATTCTGTTTGCTGGGGCTCTCTGAAACTCAGTTGAACGGTACAAAAAGAAACATCGATAGGGGGCGCTTTGGGCAAAAAACATAATTCGTTGACATTTCGGACGCTAACTGGAAACGGGGCGCTACGATCAGTTAGTAATAATGAAAACACATTTTCTACCTCTGCTCAACACTTCTGAATAAATTTAGACCAAAAACATCAATGATACTGGAAATTTATTTACAAAAAATAACACTACAGAAGATGCTCGAAATTTCGACCTTGGGCCATGATGCAGGCTTCGCACCTCCGTCGCATTGAGGAGTGTGTGTTTCCAACAATGCCAGGAGTATCTCTGATCTGCCCTGCAGCTGCCACAATGCGCGCCACAAGTTCTTCAGCACTGCTGACAGGTGTAGGTATACCTCGGCCTTCAGGTAACCCCAAAGGAAGAAATCCAAGCAGGTGAGGTCTGGTGATCGGGCAGGCCAGTGAACTGGACCCCCACGCCCGATCCACCGCTGGCCATACCTTGCGTTTAGATGGAGACGCACGTCGTTCGTGTAATGGGCCGGAGCTCCATCGTGCTGGAACCACATCTGGCGACGCGAACCTTCGGGTACGTGCGCCTCATCCAGAAGCTGCGGCAGCACTTGATCCAGGAAAATCAGGTAATTTCCACCTGTCAGCCGTTCAGGTAACAAATAAGGGCCAATGAGGCAATCCCCCAGAATGCCGGCCCACACATTTACTGAGAAACGCTCCTGGGCTGCTCGGCTTCTGGTTTCATGTGGATTTTCATCACACCACACATGACTGTTGTGGGCGTTCCACATTCCCTCCCGGCTGAAGGTGGACTCGTCCGTAAACAAAATGCTGTTTACAAAACGGGGATCCCTGGATCTCATCGCCAAGTACCATCTTGAGAATTCCACTCGAGGGCCAAAATCCTGCTCTCTGAGCAACTGCACCCGCTGGATGTGGTAGGGGTGCAGATTCCGGGAACGTAAGATGCGCCACGCAGTTGCTTGCGAAATGCCAACATGTCTGGCGATATCTCTCGTGCTAAGACCTGGGTTGTCCTCAACCAGGTTAAGCACAGCCTCTTCGTTGTCGGGGGTGCTCACTGATCGCTCCCGTTCAGGCCTGCCTCCGTCGAAAGATCCCGTTGTGGACAACCTCTGGTGTACTCGAGCGAAGAAGGCATGGCAGGGGATTTGCCTGTTGGGGTAACGCTCGGCGTACAACCGCTGAGCGGCTCGTCCATTACAACCAGCAGCGCCATACGCCAAATGCATGTCAGCCAATTCAGAGTTTGTGTACCGTTCCATCCTACTACCGATCTGCAGACAAGTAACCCGAAGCTTAAGTAGGTACCGCACGTTCAAAAGACGTGTCTGCGCATACAACTACGTCATCTCGCGTTGTCGTCTACGCATTACGTATCTTTTGCATATCGATATGGTACGATATCTTTTGCATAAATCAGCAAAAAGCACCTTATGTAAATTTTATTGCGCGCATTGTGCATGATTGAAACCAGCTATGTTTGTTAAAAAAAACAAACAAACTGCAGTTTTAATAGCTTCTTATGATAAGTAAATTACTCTCTTGTTTTGTTTCTAACTGATCGTAGCGCCCCGTTTCCAGTTAGCGTCCGAAATGTCAACGAATTATGTTTTTTGCCCAAAGCGCCCCCTATCGATGTTTCTTTTTGTACCGTTCAACTGAGTTTCAGAGAGCCCCAGCAAACAGAATCATGAAAATGCATGCCATAAGTCAAGAAATCTGTTTGTTTATCTCCTAGGAGCCTTCGAGTTTCGACCACCCTGTACTTTGACATTTTATTCCGGCTCTTACGCTTTTTGCAGGGCTCTACTTTTGGGTTCAAACTTTAAGTTAGAGTATAAACTTTGGCGAGCATGTGTTAAATTATCAAAATAACGGGCTTAAAGTTGTTGTCTAGCTCTCCAAAGTCTGCAGCGCCCCCTATCCATGTTTTAAGAGATACGCTTATCAAATTGGTACTGAAGAAAGTCTAAACAAACAGAATCATTTGGACGCAACAAGCAAGAAAATCTAACCATTTCCCTAGTTTTTATGACGTTTCGAATTTCGGCACCCAAATTTTCGAAAGCGCCTAGCGCCTTACCATCGCGTCAGGGACCCTACATTCCCTATTCAAAAATGTTCGTCTAGGTGTGCTCTATCGATCCTTAAAGTTTGTCACCGACGAGCTGAATCACCCTGTATATTTTTTCAATAGCAATATCCAAGTTTGACACCCTAAATCAATTTTACACTCTTCGGTTAGTCTAGATCCAAATTTACATGAAATTCATTCTAAAAAGTAATTATTTTAAAATATACCTATTTTAAGGTTGTATCCAAATTGAAGTTCGGTATTCGATTGTTGAAATGCTACAGAATGACTATGTCACTTCTGTTAATGTTTTATTTCTTGTCAGTATGACCATTTCACTAACTTAATATTTTTCAACTATTGCCAGCCCAAATATTTCAGTAAAATGAGTAAAATATATTTTTTTCAAATTATTCTTTTCTGCACATTATAGACGACTCCTTAAACCATTATTTTGCCGTTTTTTAATGATAATTCGAAAATTACTTGAAAGAAAAATTTTAAATTGAGAATTCGCATAAAGTAGGATTCCAGATAGCATGAACATTACTACCAAAGTTTGATTTTTTCTGACATTATCTTGCCGTGACAAATTTGAATTGAAAAATTCGCAGCAAATTTCCCACAAGGTATACTATCCCCCACTTGCATGAGTAGTTTGTTGTGAAACTGATGGCAAGACTGTCTTTAACCCCTTCGCGACGAGAGCCTTTTACGAAATGTTTATTACTTTGCTACCGGTTTTAAAAAACAAATTTGTGCCTATTCAAATCGGGAAAATGCTCGGATTAAATAAGGCAAATTTTACAGTAAAATTTTACTGGTGGGGATAAACGAGGATCCTTAGGCCTATTTCCGGCACGTATACGTGTCGCTCGTCCCCAAGGGGTTAATTCACGAAAGTAACGAAAGCAAAAAGTCGCTCTGTAGAGAGAATAGACAATCAGCACATACGCAAAAATTTTATTCGATTGGCACCACTTTTTCTAAACGCTATACTTATCAAGTACCAAAAAAGGCTCGTATTGAAGAGTACAAATATTATCTTAACTTGTTTGTGGTGATGAAAACGATGCATGCACTTTCTGAGAGTGTGTTCGCATCAATAGACCTGATTAGGTCTATGGACTCCTCCGAAGGGGTTAAACTTATATTGTAACAGATGTAAATAAATCGTGGGGAGTGGAAAGATTAGTACTTTGCAGTATTTTTTATTACTTCCCAACAAACACCGAACTTATGGGCCACTGATGGGTTCGTTAGCCTTGGCCGAAAGTGTTCGATGGTGGCCTGCTATCAGTGAAAGTTATGGCTCCGTAAAAAAAGTGTCACGCCGGACAGAATAAGGCCACAAGATAATTGGCCGTAAATACAAGAAGTTGCCCACAATCATGCCACTAACTTTTCGCTGAAAATGTTAGATAGCCTTAAACTGCCCACAATTATTCTTTTAATGGCCACTAAAAATAAAAGCTAACCAGAAGCTTGCCTTTGTTCTGCCATTTGTGGTTGTCATAAATTAAATTTATCCCAAAGCTGCCCACAAAAAAGCCTATTAGGGTTATTTAAAATGTAATCACTTGCCACTGTTGTGCCATAACGATTGTTTAGGAATAAATCAAAATTTATTCTATAAAAAAAAAATACTTTTTATCAGCCTAATTAAATGATAAAATATTTTTGCAGGATTAAAAAAATCTTATAATTATTTAGATATACTTTTGTAGAAAATGAAATTCTTTCACTTTGAACTTTTTCAAAAAATTTCCAAAACACAATATTTCACATAGTGCATTAATTTATTTGTTCATTTATTCACTTACATATTTACAAAATTTATATGCAATGCATTTTTAAATAGTTGCATTTCATAAAAATTTATAAAGTGTATAATTGAAAAAATAAACTAATCAATCAATTCATTATTAAATACTGTATTTTGAATATTTTTGAAAAAGTTCAAGTTAAATGAACTTGATTTTCTTGAAAAGTATGTCTAAATAATTATAAGATTTTTTTTTTTTTTTTTTTTTTACCTGCCAAAACATTTTACCATTCAATTAACCTTCTAAAAAGTATTTTCTTTTGAAGAATAAATTTCGAATTTATGCTTAAATAATATACGTGATTTTAATATAGTTTATTATATATTTTATATAAAAATGTGTGTGTTTGTGATATTCTTTTTACTTAAACTTCCACTATTTTTTACACAGCTTCGTTGGTAAATCTGTTAAATTATGCTTATTCATCAAAGCTTTATTAAATCATTATTATCTAAATTTTTGCATCATTTCTGATCATTTTATTAAAATATTACATAAAAATAAGTTTAATCTTTATGTAGTTAACGAATGACAGTATAATATTTCTCATATATTTTAAAATTTTGCTTTTATCAGATAATATTTAACTATTTCTCTTGCAGTTTAATAGCCAAACATTTGAAAAAAAAATATTATTTCAACTTTTTCAAAATTCTTGAAAATTATTTATAATTATTAGAAATGTAAATAATAGAATCATAAGACGAAACGCAATTTTTTCACCTTGATTCAACATAAAATATAAGATGTGAACATTAAAAAGGTCCACAATCTTACTTAAAAGGCGACTAAAGTAATGAAGAAGATGTTACAAGTTTAAAATATACATTTTATTTAAAATTTCTTAGTACTTTCAAGCCTTCCAAGCTCATCATTAGAGAATATCTTAATAACTAAATGTTGTTTATTTATACAAATACGTCACTTTGTTTTGAAAATGAGAGGGTCAATAATTACTGAGTAGAAAGTAGCAGTTTCTTGGATTTAATTTAAGTAAAGAAAATATATATTATTATTAATTGCAGTTCCATTTATTTACACAAAAATAATTATATCATAAAATAATAATTTAATTATATCCATGGAAAGTGACCTATGAGAAACAGAGTGATGTCATAAATAAATGGAACTGTAATTAATAATAATAATATATATTTCCTCTAATTAAATTCAATCCAAGAAACTGCTACTGCTACTTCTACTTTCAACTCTAGTAATTATTGGCTCTCACATTTTAAAAACAATAAACAACATTTAGTTATTAAGATATTCTCTGATGATGAGCTAGGAAGGCTTGAAAGTACTAAGAAATTTTAAATAAAATGTATATTTTAAACTTGTAACATCTTTTTCATTACTTTAGTCGCCTTTTAAATAATATTGTGGACTATTTAATGTTCACATTATATATTTTATGTAAATAATAGTTTAATAGTGATTTAAAAATATATATTAAATTAATCTTGATACTTCTAAATATTCTAGTATTGTCATTGAAAAACAAGTGGATAAGTGTGATCACAGATCGCACAGAGGGTTTCGCTTAATATTCCTTTCAAAACAGTTTATCCTTTTGAAAAATCTGTTAGTTCCACATTTCGCAACCAGGGGCGCACTCTATTCTAAACAAATCTCTATCCGAACGAAACTCCGTTTTACATACTATCCGTAGATATATCAATACAAAAACCCTTAACGGGTTAAAAGTTTGTGACGCAGCACTTTATCTTATGCTCTAAGAATTTTAAATATGGAACTTAAAAATAATGATATCAAATTTTGAGTGACGCTATGCTATTAATTATAATCTCTCTATATATTATTTATTTCATCTTTTTATTTTTTCATAATCGCATGTGCAAAAATTATGTTCAATTAAAAAAAAAAACGTATAAAAGTTTATTCATTGATGCTTTAACATTTACACCTCTGATAAATTCCAAGTATGAGTTTTAAAAGATATGATATCAAAATTTTAGTGACGCTTTGATGTGGCTTTAAACGATTTGTTTTAAAATTAAATTTAAATTATTTTTGTTTTGGCTAAGATATATTCACACATCTAAATAATAGTTTTAATTTTCCAATATACTTTAAATATGTCACTTTCACTGAATTTATATGATGCATTTAAATGCATTTATTTGAATAAATTGATTTATCCTTTGTCCAATGCTATTAAAAATTTAAAATAAGATTTACGTAAATAATTTTTTTGCCTCATAGTATCCATTTGAATACATTTCACTTAGTTTGGATACAATGACGCAAAAAAATTATTTACGTAAATCTTATTTTAAATTTTTAATAGCATTGGACAAAGGATAAATCAATTTATTCAAATAAATGCATTTAAATGCATCATATAAATTCAGTGAAAGTGACATATTTAAAGTATATTGGAAAATTAAAACTATTATTTAGATGTGTGAATATATCTTAGCCAAAACAAAAATAATTTAAATTTAATTTTAAAACAAATCGTTTAAAGCCACATCAAAGCGTCACTAAAATTTTGATATCATATCTTTTAAAACTCATACTTGGAATTTATCAGAGGTGTAAATGTTAAAGCATCAATGAATAAACTTTTATACGTTTTTTTTTTTAAATTGAACATAATTTTTGCACATGCGATTATGAAAAAATAAAAAGATGAAATAAATAATATATAGAGAGATTATAATTAATAGCATAGCGTCACTCAAAATTTGATATCAT
Source organism: Maratus speciosus (assembly GCA_963932465.1). NCBI lineage: Eukaryota > Metazoa > Arthropoda > Arachnida > Araneae > Salticidae > Maratus > Maratus speciosus. The sequence continues at coordinate 629,606,507 of OZ010786.1, forward strand.
TATTTTTAAGTTCCATATTTAAAATTCTTAGAGCATAAGATAAAGTGCTGCGTCACAAACTTTTAACCCGTTAAGGGTTTTTGTATTGATATCATTACTTTTTTGAGGTTATTAAAAAAATAAATAAAACAATAAACACACACAAAAAAATTAAAGACCAATACAAAGAATTCATAGTAAGAATTTCCATTCACTTTCAATCTCTCCCCTCTCCCTCCCCGCAAAAAAGGATGACCATGCTTCAATTTTAAAGAGCACCGTGCAATGAGATTTTTATAGGAACGCTTTGGTAAGATATGGAAGTAATGTACAACATGCATGTTTAGAGGGTATTTCTGTTGGTTTGTTTCAGAGATATAAAAAGCTATGTTACATTTTACTATATAAAAAATTTACTTTGTTAAGAAAAATAGCAAGAAATATTACTCTTTAAACCTTTATATATATATATATAACAATCATCGCTCACTTGTAAAAGTAATTACATACATTTATATTAAATCCAAAACTACAAATTTCTGCTTCTTCCTTTTCTCATTCCTAGTGCAAAAAAATTAAACATTCTTTAATTTTATATAAAATAATCTTTCACCATCCCTATTTAAAATTCTTTATTAACAATAATAATAAATCATATAAAATAATCCCCTGAGCTCCGAAGATTCCACTTCTGCTTTTGGACCCACCTCTCCAGCTTACCTAAATAATAAAATCTTTCAAAAATTAGTTTGAAAAAAAAAATCTGCACCATTTGTTGCTCACTAACATAAATAAATAAATAAGAACTAACTTCCCTAATGTACAGTCATGGAAAAGAAAAGTAAGCACCCCCTACTAACTCCTCATAGTCCAAGAGCTGTTAAACATTTTAGGGAAGGTATTTGAGGTACCCTGAAAATTTGTGCAACACTTCTTTTGTAATGGCTGAATACAAAATCGAATGTCTGGCTGAAGGATCGTGTCCCAAAAACTGTGCCAGACACGTGTCAAGTGCCATTTTTTGACTACCCCCAAAAAAAGGTATTTGAGGCACGCTGAGATTGAGACAGAATAATATTTATGTTTAGAAAAAAATATTTTGAAAATGACAGACACTTTAGTCGGCACAAAAACTGTGCCAGACGCGTGTCTGGCACAGATTTTGGGCCACGATCCTTCAGCCAGACATTCGATTTTGTATTCAGGCATTACAAAAGAAGTGTTGCACAAATTTTCAGGGTGCCTCAAATACCTACTCAAAAATGTTCAACAGCTCTCCTACTATGAACAAATTATCGTAGAAGAAAGTTACTGGTACCGAACGATTGGAAATAAAGTATACTTTTAAATGATGTATATAAAATTTGCTTAAGGGGTCATCTACATATTAAAACGAACCATAACTTTGTTTTTTTCAATAGCAGTACACAATTCTTACAGCATAAATGAATTCTACACCATTTAATTAGCCTAAAAACAAATTTTTGTGCAATTCGTACTATATGTTTCCGAGAAAATAGTTATTTTAAAACAAGCTTATTTTAAGGGCTGTATCCAAATTGAAGTTCGGTATTCGATTGTTAACCGAGGGAGCCCCCTTCTTGATCAAAGCACCTTAAGCGTCACTCAAGCAGTCAATGAAGTCTGCTAGATTGTAGGACAGCGTAAGACATTTCAAAATATCTAGTCACTTCTATCATAGACGGCCCCTTAAACCATCATTTTGCCGTTTTTTTAGCACAATTTGAAAACTATTTGGAAAAAAAAATGTGAAATTTTGAATTTCCATAAAGCAGGAATTCTAAATCCATCAAAAAAATTGTAGGTTGCAATTCATAATTTTTTCGAATATTAATTTCATAATTCATATCATAAAATTATAAAAATTGCAAATTCAACGTATTTATGTTTAAGTATATTAGTATTACTGCTACACAAAAAATTAGCACATTAGGAGCATAATTTCAGGAGATATGAATAAAAATATGAAAATGTAATTCAACATTAGAAGCACTATATTTTGAATGTTTATAATTCAAAAACTTATTATTCAAATGACTTGAAATTTGGTGCCTAGGCATAGTTTGAACCGAAGATTTGAAATATCTCGTTAAAATTGGGTATTGCTATTGAAAAAAATGAAGTTTGGATTTGTTTTAATATGTAGATGGCTCCCTAAGCAAATTTTATATACATCATTTAAAAATAGACTTTATTTCCAATCGTTCGGTACCAATAACTTTCGTCTACGATAATAATTTATTAAGGAGTTAGTAGAGGGTGTTTACTTTTTCCTTTTCCGCAACTGTACATTTCACCTTTTCTCCCTCCCCCTACTCCCCAGCATTAAAATAATTTAAATCTTTATTTTTATACAGAAAATTCTTCTATATAAATTATCCTCCTATTCCTCAAAATTACCACTTTCCCACTCCAGCCTAGAGATTTCAATCTTTAAAGCTTTTGAGAAAAACGGATCTGCAAAGTCTGTTGCTTAATAATAAAAAATATACGTATAACCATGTACGCTTTAAATTATTTTTCACACAATCAATTGATGTCATGATAATAGTTGTTCTGAGCGAATAATGTATTGGCTGGGCTGTCGTACAGATAGCTCAATTGGAAGAGTACTGGCAATTAAAGCCAAGGGTTATTAAAGTTCACTGTAATTCAAAATATTTAACCCCTTCGCGACAAGAGCCCTTTGGTTAATTCTTAACCTTTTACTACAGGTTTTTAAAAGCAGAAAATTTTCTGTATTTGAATCACAGAAATGCTCCGATTAAAGAAGGTAAACTTTACAATTAAAAATAAGTGGTGAGAATAATGAAGGATTCTGAACACCTTAGGTGGCTAAGTATACCGGTCGCTCATCCCCAAGGGCTTAAAGATGCTTTTTTGCTATTATAACCTTTAGGATTTACAATATAAAAAAATCTTAATCACTTCTGAGGTAAATAAAGACAGTGGAAAAAAATCAAGATGGCAATGTTTGGATTGGTAAATTCTAAGCTGAGCAATTTGAGCTACAAAATGAAAAAATTATAAAGTTGTAATAATGCCCTCTTCAGAGCAGTCACAGATACTAAATCTTTAAGGTTTTTGATGAGTGAACTTGAACTACAGATGAATATAGTAGAAGATCTTTATAAAGCACACCTTGGGATGAGAAGTTGTGTGTATTATTGAATTTTGAATTATTTAGATCATATTTCATACATCATTAAATTTACCTCGTATACATGCTTTGAATTACATTCCTTGGAACCATAAATTGTGCAAATTATAAAATTTTACATAATAGATACAGATCACACACTATTAAATTACCTTAAAGCATGATCTAGATATGCCTGGGCAAAATACAGTCGGACCTCGTTTTCCCGACACCCGGTTTTCACGTCACTCCGTTTATCACGTCAGTTTTTCAAAGTCCCGATTTTCTGTATATGATTTTAATGCAAATAAACTCCGGATTTTACGTCGTTGAATAATTTTCAACTCCGGATATCCCGACGGATTTTCTTGTGGCCACACGGCGTTTTTCATCCGACTAAAACCGATGCATTGCATTGCATTGAAACGTTCAGTAGTTATCTAACATACATTTCTGAAACAACGAATATTGATTACAATTCATTGCATAATATCGAAAAAATAATTGTAGGATCTAGCTAAAGCAAACCTTAATTCATCGATATTTCATGTAACAATAAAAAAATCAGTCATCATAAATCTGATTTTTATCCTTTTCAATTTTCTTTTTTGTGTTTATTTTGTTTAACAGTAATGTTTTATTGCTTAAAACTGCAAGCACAGTTATGAATTTAAAATTGTCTTAAATTAATTAAAAATACAGCTTTTTATAAACCTATTTTTCTCTAACTCCGGTTATCGCGACACACCGCTTATGACGACACTTTTTTCTGGACATTAGAGTGTCGGGATAACGAGGTTCGACTGTAATTATAAACAGTGGTAGCTCGTTACTAACAGTTTTGGGGACACTAAATACATTGTTGGCAAATTTATTCCTTTTTCACTATTTTTAATAATAATGAAATCTTTGCCTTATTTTTGGCAGAACTTTCTTCCATTAAATAAGGCAAAAATTTAGTAAAAAAAAAACTTTTGGAAGGCATGCATTTTAGTGCTGCAAGAAAAACCTGTCATGAATTACTACTGATTATAACACCCATTTACAAAAAAATTTAATATAATAACATTGTTTTCATTACTCCAAAATAATGTGTTAAAGACGATAATGCATCAAATTTATTGTTCCAAGAAATAGCAATATTTGTGAAATACCTAAGCTTCTTAACTGCAAAATTCATTGTTTACATATGAGAAATACATTACATTTTCTGCATTAAAATGTTCAAGTGGCAGACTTTTGTGATTGAACAAGAACTGCTTGCAGAGTGCTTTTAATGATTTTAGAATATAAAATTATGGCTCTTAAACTGCTATTAATCCAATACAGTAATAGGGATAAAAAAAATCATTAAATAGTTCATTTTAAAAAATTATTTGTATTTTGATCAGATATACCGATTATTACTACCATATGTTATATGTAACATATTTATTAGAAAAGTTACAACTATTTTGATGAAGTTTTGGATCCCCCCCCTCCCTCCCTGACATAATTTCAAATTTCGCGAGGGTTTTTTTTCTTGTGATGTTCCTCCCCGACCGAGAATGGAGCGGGTTTTTTACAATCAACTGATTAATTTTGTTTTTCTTTTATTGCTACTTTTTTATGTTAGTGTGGTGATCTTTCAAATGCTATTGCACAACGAGGCGATAAACGTGCTACTCTGTAAGTGATACGGCAACCCTCCAGTGTACAGGTGGAATTGATAAAAAGAGTTTTTGTAAACGGAATATGCGGAATGTTAAAGAATAGTGGATGGCTTAATGAAAGAAGAATAAAAACTTAATATTTAATTTAAGATGCGAGGCAGATTAATATATTAATTGAAATGGTTACTGGGTAATCACTTTATTAGTTTATACAAAGTCTAATTATCATGACAGCTACAATGCAGCTGCTAATGAAATTTTGTGAAACCAATCTTTTCTAAATAGTAACATGTTCTGAATTGTTCATATTTACAATAATACTTCATTACCACAAATACCATATAAGGGAGCTGGCTACTTTTATATTTTTTAAAAGTAAATTATTTAAAGCTTTCTTTTAAGCATATTAACTTTAAAATTAAATAAAAACAAGTATCTTACTTTTGCAAAAAAGCTGTTTTATCTTATTTATCTATAAACTTTAATTACTAAATAAGGAAAAGTATCATGATGAAAATTTTTACTTTTAGGAGCTCAAAACAACCAGTCAAGATAAAATGGTTCATTTTGAGCTAATCGTGATAATTTAAGTATATAAAGTAGAATTTACTATCAGTCAAAAATATGTCAAAGACTGAAATCAGTCCTGAGACTGAAGGTCTTGCACCCATGGCTGTAATCAGCCTAAAAGACATGCTTCAGGGTTTGTTTTTTGTTTGTTTGTTTTTCTTCTGTTTTTCTTTTGTTACAGAGATAAACGGAAATAAGAATTTTTTTTCCCTTTAGGTTTAATTTTATAAAAATAAAATACTATGATGCTTTAATTTTTGAAGCTGGAAAGAGTTATATATAAAAAAAATAAATAAATAAACGAAAGATACCCATATTTCGAAAAAGATGTCATTTTAATTCAATTTTCGTTTATAATGTTATTAGAAACGATTCGCAAATGAATCATTTTATAAACGTGATTGGAAATCTTAATTTTGATTTCTTCATACCTTTTATTTAAATTGTGCGTTCTTTAAAAATGAAAGATTTTGTTTAATTTCTTTAAAAGAAGACTCAAAACACAAAATTAAATTAGTAATCTATCTGTATTACACTCACATATCACAAGAAATACCTATGCCACACATGAACGTTATTTTGTAAGGAAAACAGTTATGAGTATTGTTGAAAATAAAAACAATTCAGAACATTATACTAATTAGAAAGGATCGGTTGCAAAGAATGCTGTCTGGATAATTAGAAATTGTACTCACTTTCTCCCCTTGGAATACCATTTCAAGATCTTTGATATTTCTTATTTCTTCAGTCAACTTCGCGTATCGCGTAGTGATACATGGCGAAGTCTTATGGCGAACGCGATGAATTTTCATTTCGATACGAGAATTTGCGATAAATATCGAATTTCGATACGAGAATTTTTTTTAAATGTGAAATATTTTCTCCTTAAAAAATGTTTACTTACTATGAATAACAAGGAAATAAAATACATATAATTACAAAATACTGTTCCATTTAAAAAAATCAGTCTAAGTATTTTAAAGCACATAATAAACTGTTTTTGTAGTTTAAAAAAAGATTTATTGCCAATATTCAGATTTTTAACTGTGACCTTAATCGCGCAAAACCGATGTGCAACGTTCTGTCTGCTAGCCCATAGAATAACATGTAATCCGCGATCCTAAGAAGTCCAATTTTTCATGCGGATTATATAAAAATTAAGAGTTTTCCTAGATACTAGGTTAGTGTTATCCACTTCATCAAAAATAGATTCATTTTATATATTAATGTTTGTAAAAAAATCTAGACCGTTTCGGAGAAAAAAAAAAGACAAACTTACACCATCGAAATTGCTTTCAAAATGGGTTTACAGATCTGAAAATATACTGCACGTAGAATTGTAAAAAAATTCAGAATAGGATTAGACTGCAGATATAAGACTGTTTTAAAAAAATCAGAACAATAGGACCTATATTTGCTGAGTTATTAATAGGCGGCTTTTCGCATTTTCTTTGATGTCGAGTTAGCTGTATATATGAGTTCCGCCATCTACGAATTCTACGATACGATACGATACGATTTTAGGCTTAAGGCTGCGTCACTCGGAATACTACCGTCTTCCATGATTAGTCGAGGGGATTGGACCCATAGCACCCGAGATAAGTAGGCGCCCCTGGCGGTAAAAAGTGGAACTAAAATATGTAAGGCTATGGTGCATAATATGAAACAATGGTCAAAGGGGTGTCGGCAAAAGTTGGAAAAGTGCTCCCCAGGTGAAAAGGGCGGAGGTTAGAAAAATTGCTTAAAATACACAAGTTAGAGGCCGGAGAAGTAAATAATATAAGACTTTTTGAAAATTTTATGGTTTGTCGTGTGGTCTGAGCTATTCAGCTATACGTATGCAAAAATTCATGTCTCCAACTTAATTAGGGGCTCTCTTAGAAAGAATTGCTTAAAATATATATGTGGTAGCTCAAAGGGTTAAACGTAAGACTTTTTCAAGATTTATTATTTATTGCCTGGCCTCAAGTGTTCTGCTATAAATATGCAAAATTTCAAATCTCCAATTTAATATGGGATTCAGTTAGAAAGAATTGCTTAAAATACACATGTGGGAGCCCAAAGGGTTAAATGTACGACTTTTACAAAATTTTATGATTTGTCGCATGATGGTGTTCAGCTATAAGTATGCAAAATTTCACGCCTCCAACCTAAATAGAGTCTCACTTATAAAGAATTGTTTAAAATACACATGTGGGAGCCCAAAGGGTTAAATGTACGACTTTTTCAAAATTTTATGGTTTGTCATTTGATTTGAGGTGCTCAGCTATAAGTATGCAAAATTTCACGCCTCCAACCTAAATAGGGGCTCACTTAGAAAGAATTGTTTAAAATACACATGTGGGAGCCCAAAGGGTTAAATGTACGACTTTTTCAAAATTTTATGATTTATCGTTTGATGTGAGGTGTTCGGCTATAAGTATGCAAAATTTAACGCCTCCAACCTAATTAGAGGGTCACATAGAAAGAATTGTTTAAAATACACATGTGGGATCCCAAAGGGTTAAATGTACGACTTTTTCAAAATTTTATGATTTGTCGTTTGATGTGAGGTGCCCAGCTATAAATACGCAAAATTTCACACTTTCAAACTAATTAGGAGCTCACTTAGAAAGAATTGTTTAAAATACACATATGGGAGTCCAAATGGTTAAATGTACGACTTTTTCAAAATTTTATGATTTGTCGTATGATGTGTGGTGTTCAGCTATAAGTATGCAAAATTTCTCCAACATGTATAGTTTCTGAGAACGGGCTCTGTGACGGACAGACAGAGGAGCGAGACGAACAGGGTTTCGTCAGATGAACAAAACCCTAAAAAAACAAAGTTTGGTCTGGTTTAATTTGTAGATGGTCCCGTAAGCAAATTTTATATACATCAGTTAAAAGTGTACTTTATTTCCAATCGATTGGTACCAGTAGATTTCTTCTACTATAATTAGTTGCAGAGTTAGTAAGGGGGTGTTTACTTTTTTCTCTACGATTGCATTTCGCAAAGGGTAAGGAGGTACTTAGATACTTACTTATCCTCAGGATTCAATTTCTCCACCAAAAAAGTACTGAAGCTCTAATTTTCTGAGTAATAAAAACTTTAGCGCGGAGCTCTAATATTTTGAAGTAATAAAAACCTTAGGATGGAGCTCTAATTTTCTGCAGTAATAAATACCGCATTTATATTTAACACATTGTTTACGACATTAAAAGAAATTTCTTCTTCAGAAAAATTTAAAAAATATATTTGGACTATATCTATATTCAGTTTTATATAATAAATGAACAGAACAAAAATATTAAAAAAATCAGGAGTGTGTGTGTGGTGGTGGTGGTGGTGGGGGGGGGGGGGATTTTCAGAAAATCCTATTCACCAAGGATTTTTAGTATCAGCTAGCAACACACAAAACACAGGGCTTCGTTCGATGATCAGTATTTATAAACTCTGGTGGGCTCCGACTAATATTTAAATATTTACTAAATATAAAGAAGTACTGCAGCTGCATTCTTGTGAGCTTCAGTACAAATTAAGCACTGCGTGGAGCTAATAAGTTTATCAGTAAGAATATTGTACAAACACGAACAAAAAACAGCGAGTAATCATAATCCGATCACGAGTAAAATCAGTTGCGGTTAATTACATGGATGTAATGTTAATGATACATCCATGGTTAATTGTGGCATTCCTCGTCGCCATTTGAAAACCATTGAGTTGACATTTGTGAGTACAAGATGGAAGTGTGCTCCTATGTGTGCAACACGCTGTATATGGCACATATGTAAGCGCTTTGGTAGGTAAGAATGCAAAGGATTAGGGATGGGAAGAACAGGAAAAGATAATTTAGGCATCAGTATTCCGGAAGTGCTGTTTAGCAGGGTTCCAGGACGTTACATTTATGAGCTCTGGTGAATTCTGAACAATACTTAAATAAACACTAAAAGTAAATAAGTACCGAAACTGAGCTCCGGTACAAACTAATCACTACCAGGGCTTAATTTCTAACAAAAGAAGTACCGGAGCTCTAATTTTTTTTAGTAGTAAAAACCTTAGTATGCTTCTCCCTTGCCCCCTCCGCTGGCTCCTACATTATTTACGAAATTTAAAGCAATATCTTCTGCAGCAAATTTTTTTAAAAATAAATTTCAATTATATCTATATCCATTTATATGTAATAAAATCCAATAAATGAAAATGGCAGAAAGATTTAAAACAGAAGTGGGGAATTTCCAGAAAATCCTATTCGCCAAGGATTTCTTTGTATCAACTAGCAAAGCACCACACACTGGGCTTCGATGGGCAGTATTCATGATCTCTGGTGGATTCTGATTACTGTTGACATATTCACTAAAAATAAAGAAGTATTGGAGCTGCGTTCCTGTAAGTTCTACCGCAAATTAAGCACCGCGTGGGGCTAATAAGTTGATCAGTAAGTGGAAGGTATACGGAGGTGTACGCCATAAACCTTCTGAATTTTTTAAAGATATCCTTTGTTTCTCAAGCAGAAAATACTCCATAGCTATAGCATATACTTTAGCTATTAACGTACATGACTCAGCTTATACCCTCTGATTTATTTACGACTACAACAACTTTGTGAGAAAGAATATTTTACAAACACGGACAAAAAGTGACGAGTAAACATAACACGACCCCGAATAAAAGCGGTAGATAGGGTTGCGGTTAATTCTGGCATTCTTCGTTGACGTTTGAAAACCGCTGAAACAGAAATTCATTGAGTCCACATTTGCGAACACCAGACAGAAGTGAGCTCGTTTGAGCGCGACACGCTACGTTACACATGCTTTGGTTTCAATGAACGCAGAGAATTGGAGAAAGGAGGAAAAAGAAAAAATGACTTAGGCTTTGGTATTTAGGAAGCGCTGTTCCGTAGGATTCCAGAGCGCTGTATTTATGATCTCCGGTGAATTCCAACCAATATTTAAATAATCACTGAAATCGAAGAAGTACCGGAGCTGAGCTCCGGCCAAAGTTGATATGTTCATACCAGTGGGAATGAGGGAGACATGGCGTATTATGCGAGCTTTCAAGTCCGCTTCATTAGTTACAAAACTTTGACAAACACGGTCTTTGTGAAAACACCACAGCCAGAAGTCACAAGGGTTCAGATCTGGTGACCTTGCTGGCCAGGCAATCGGGAAAGTATGCGAGACGACAAGTTCATCAGGGAAGTTAGCTTGAATCACATTCTTTACACGTCTCGCCGTATGAACAGTTGCTCCATCTTGCATAACCATTGTGGTGGGCAGACATCCTCTTTGCCTTAAGGGGACTCTTCACTCACTTGAAAACTCTCCGCTCCGTAATGTTAAACCAATGGGAGGTTGTTTTCAAATTTCTCGCTTACATTTAAATATTTTTAAACAATTTTTTATTTATTTATTTATTTATTTATTTATTTTTTTGCATAGGATAGCTAAGGTCGATCTTTAATTCGATTTTGGTTGCCGATTTTTTTTTTAAAAGGTACTTTCAGTTTCGAAACCGATTTCGATGCATTTTGGTCCACTTAGTCCTCTTTCTGTGACTGTACTTCATTTTTTTTTTTTTTTTTTTTTTTAATTGACTAATGTGGAAAAATCACCGCAAAACACAATTTTTTTTTTAAAAATCACTAAAAATTCAAATATCGTAGAGGACAAAATTTAACGATTGAAACCGGATTCCTTTTACAAATGTAAAAATCTCCGTAGAATGCGAAGTAACTCTACAAATCACTGTACGAATTCCGAATAAACTTTACTAAAAAGATAACAACATTTACTGTATAGAGCTAAAAAATTAAAACTATAGATTCCATTTACTAGTGTGAAAAATCACGGCATAAAAATTGCTAAAAATTCAAATCGAAGGACGCAATTGCAGAAGGGCAAAATTTACAAACAGAATTCCTTTTACGCATGTCAAGAAATCACTGCAAAATGCCGAAATTTAAAAAATCGCGACACAAATTACGAATAAACTTTATTGAAAAGAGGACAAAATTTACTACACTGGGCTAAAAAATTTAAATGTTCTGTTTCCTGATGTTTAAGCTGTGAAGTACTCTTAGAAAGAATAAATAATTTCAACACTTAATTTTTATATATAAACATGTGTGACACATTGCTGGAAAGATAAAAGTTTAAAACTATTTAATGATATAAAAAAGTAAAAATCGATATTTTGGTTGAATTTTGCTTTCCCAGTCCCCTTAAATACTTTTAAATAGTAACTATATTTGTATATCGCTCCAAACAAAAGAAGAAAATTCCAAAAATCTAAAGAATTTTTATACATTGATAACGATATCATTACGGGGGGGGGGGGGGGGGACATAACGTATGATATCGGAAGAAGGGTGAGGGGGGGGTGTCAGGGGTCCAAAATTACCAAAAGCCCCTTTCCACCAAATCTTGTAGCAGGCGCGGATCCACCCCCCAAAAGTATAAATCCACCGCTTATCGCGAATTCCAAATAATGGTCGCCGAAAAAAAAATGAATTTCGTCATTCGTTCCCAGAAAAAATCACCAAATTTGTCAAAGCATCGTGCAAAAAGCGCCAATTTCGTCAAAAAATCGCGGAAAAACGTGAATTTCGTCAAAAAATCGCAAATTTTGCCAAAGGATCGCAGAAAAAAACGCAAATTTCGTCAGAAAATCGCGAAATTTGCCAAAGAATCGAGGAAAAACGCAAATTTCGTCAAGAAATCTCGGAAAAAATGCGACTTTCGTGAAAGGATTGCGAAAAAAAATGCTCTAATTTCGCCAAAGAATCGCTGAAAAAAACGCGAATTTTGTCAAACGACTACGAAAAAAATGCATATTTAGCCCCAGGAGGAGATTCCCCGAGGCACGGATCCAGGGGGACGATCGGGGTGCCCACCCAAGATATAAATCCAATGCTTTTAACGGTAGTTTTCGCGGGACAGGCAGACAAGCAAACGAAAACCAAACACTTTTCGGTGTCAATGGTAAACGTCACTGACATTTCGCCAATTAATGAACAAAAAAATCCCTGCCGGCTCGGGCCTACAGGCGGAGGTAGATTTCGATGTTAAGTACTACTAAATTCTCCAACAAAACTTAAGTCAAGATTAGAGATAAAACCCAGTTTCTTCAGAAAGAGTGAGCTGTAGGGAGTTTAACTTTTTGTGAAAATTATAATATACACGAATACACACACACACACACATGTATATGGGATAGGTTTAAAAAATGGTTACAAAAAATTCAGAGCACCTTAAATTGTTAAAATATGTAAATATTTCCTTAGTCGGGTTTTTATCATGTTTTAATACGTTTCTTCAAACTCACATGACGTTACATATTCACCTGCTGAGGTCCATTATATTTCCAATATGACGCAATATACATATTTTTTAATTCGTCAAACTATTTATTTTATTTTGAGTTTTCATGCTAAAATCTAGCTCTAGAAAACTTATGACGTAATATTCAATTTGTTTTCAATTTGTCAAAATATTTAATTTTACACGTGAAAATTTTGCAAAAGAAAAGTAATTGTTGTGGTGAAAATTTTATTTATTTATTTTTTTTAATTGTTGGCAACTGGTATAACGAAAAACTTTCATTTTTTTCCTGCCATTGTTGTGTAAGAGCTGGTTTTATCAGATTCATGTTAAGACAGTATTCAAAATTTTGAACTCTTCCCATTTCCACCCTCTTGGTCCGATTTTGCCCATTTTCAATCCCCGCCGAGATCTTAGCCATATCAAAGTTGTTGGCGAGTTTGAGGACAATCTGTGCATAATTGCGACTTTTATCGTGCGGACAAAATTTAGTACATACATACATACACACACACATATATATATATATAAACTTTTTAGGTGGGGGTGGTTTTGGGTTCCTGGGGTCCTATAATAAAAAGTTATGAAGGACTTTTTCAAAAGTCGCACCATGGTAACGACTGCAATAGGTAGTATTTCTTACGAAATCTACCTAAAAGTATTTATGTCCTGTCAAAAGGCATATGGCGCCATAATTTTTGACACTATGGGTTGAGGTAGGGGTTGATGCAGGGATATGTTTAGGAAAATTTTAGGTCCTTTAAAGGACCCTTCACAAATTTTTTTTATCCCCAAACAGGACCCTTCACAAATTTTTTTATCCCCAAACAGGACCCTTCACAAAATTATTTGTCTCTTAAATAGACCTTTCACAGAATTTTTTCATCTTCAAATTGAACTTTTCACAAATTTAGTCATTTAAAAATAAAATCTGGCCTGTAAGTAAGTAGCTCACCAAAGAGCACATTACTTATCTTTTTATATATGAAGTATAGAACATGAAGACATCGATAATTTAAAATTCACAAAATTATGACTAGAATTTTCACAAAAATAAGAAAATCTTCACAATTTCACAAAAACAGGACCCTGTGAAAAAATTCTGGACAGACCCCTGTGATGCCACTTCGTGTGCCTTTTGTTGAATTTCTACTACAGAAAATTGACACCGTTATGCGGATCCCTTTAAAGTGCGGAAACTTTTTCATTTTTTCAAAGAAACTGCATTTCTAATTTCTGTATAATATTTTTGCAGAGAGCTCTTTTGTTTTAGAAAAGAATGGGGCAATTTTCAAAGAAAGAAAAAACAATAAAAAGAAAGGACCTTTTAAAACTTCAAGCATCTTAATATTTTCTGAAAAAAGCGACTAATGTTTTAAAAAAATGTGTTGCTATTGCCACCCACAATGGTGAATTTCAAGGGGCATTTGATGAATGAACAAAAAAGGATTATGTCTTAGTCAGTTAAAAGCTAAAATGCATATGGTGTGTTAATTTTTTTAAAGCCAACTTGGTAAACCAGTTCTTCCTTTATGTATTTACTTAATGAAAGGCCTTCTAGGTGATTTGAATGGAAAATGCCGCTCTACTGTCACCCACCATTCATTGTTTGGTTAACCATTTTTTGCTGTCTTTCTACCTCTTGTAGAGAAGATATGGAAACAGACCTAGGTCTCAGTCACAAATGTTAACCTTGATGGACTAATAATGAGTATATTATGAAGAAGTATACCAGGGCTCTCACCGTTCCTAAAATTTTCGTACTTTGCTACCACTAAATTAAAACGATAATCTTAGTTGTGTAATTCTATTATAGATGTCAAAAGGATATACCACGAAGAATTCTTAATTAAAATACTGGTAGCAAAGTGCGATTTGCTACCACTAAATTAAAACGATAATCTTAGTTGTGTAATTCTATTATAGATGTCAAAAGGATATACCACGAAGAATTCTTAATTAAAATACTGGTAGCAAAGTGCGAAAATTTTAGGAACGGTGTGAGCCCTGAGTATACGCACCGCTTAGATGACACATTTTGACTTTTCAAGGATGTTAAGACCAATTGAGATTTTTATTCAGTCCCTTTTTTGAATAAACCGATAAGATAAATAATTACCAGAGTAAAAATGAAAAGAAAAAAAATAAGATATCTAATAAATAAATTCTATGATAACCTTTTTAATTTTTCGGCACAATTAGTAACAATAAGTCATATTTTGAGGAGTGACTTTTTTCGCACAACTTTTCCACACTAGTCATACTTCGATGATGGGTAGTGCGGAAAAGTTGCCACTGGTGGCACTAAGTTTGCACAAAAAATTTGAGATTTTTCGGACAATTCTTTCATTTGCCGCAAATGGCTTGAAGTTTGGCTCAAATGCTGATTTTTGAACTTTTTTAGCAAAAGTTTAAAAAAAAATGTTAAATTTAAGTTTTTTTATCTGAATTTACTTGAAATGTCATGTTTAGCGTACGAAATGTTTAAATAAGCTCTAATTACACAGGCCTGCAATGAAAAAAATACAAGGGAATTGATAGCTGATCTTTATGTATTTTTGGTGATAATTTAAAAACAAATAATGAAAAATTTTTATCACGCCACGTTTTCTTTAAAAATTCAATTTTAGTTGGATTTTTATGAACATTCCATCATCCATACACCCCGTTCCTCATGGACCTGAAGTGCCAGTGCTTTTGCCTTCAATTGAATTGCAAAGCCACCTTTTCAGGGTCTTCAGACTCGGAATACCCAGAGGTTCAAATCTCCGATGATGAATATAAGCCCCCAGGAAGCGATTCACCTCAGTCCATCTCTCAGGTTAAACTTAGTGATCTGACTAGAGATCTGGGCCTTTTGAAAGAGGCAGCAGAATTGTTGGGCTCCAGATTGAAAATAAAGAAACCACTTTTTATTAGTACAGGAATAGAGAAAAGGAATTTGTTAAGTAGTATTTTGAGGAGGGGGAGAACCTGGTCTATTGTTCGGATGTTCCCGGATTGATGAGCAATTTTAATATCACCTATGATAAAGATGAATGGAGGCTGTTTATGCATTCATCGAAAAGAGCCTTAAATCTGTCCTTCTTTATCACGGAAGCCAGTATGCATCTGTACCAGTTGGATACTCGGGGCATTTAAAAGAACGCTATTAAAACCTAGCTTATGTCCTCAACAAAACTAAATAAGCCGACCTCGGTTGGACCATTTGCGGTGATTTGAAAGTTACCTCCATGCTTCTTGGCCAACAATGCGGATACACAAAGTATCTATGTTTCCTTTGTGAGTGGGACAGCCGTGATAAGACTCAAAATTGGGTCAAAAAAGAATGGCCAAAAAGACAAAATCTTAAGCCAGGCACTAAGAATGTGATTCAGCACAGTTTAGTTGAGCCAAAAATTGTATTGTTTCAAATGATTGCGATTGTTTCAAATGATTGCGACTTTTTCAAATGATTGCGATTGTTTCAAATACCTGTGCAAAAAGTTTCAGGTTTATCCGAAGCCAAGTTGAAAGAGGTAATCTTTGTTGGTCCAAATATCCACAAGCTTATGAAGGATAAAGAATTTGAGACTAGTATGACAACAAAGGATAAAGAGGCTTGGGTTGCCTTCAAAGATGTTGTCGCAAATTTCTGTGTAATTACAAGAATCCTGACTATAAACCAATTGTAATGAATATGATGGACAAATTTCAAGCGTTGTGTTGCTCCGTAAGTGTCAAAATACATTTCCTTCACTCACATGTGCACTTTTTTACCCGCAAATTTAAGATCAGTCAGTGAAGAACAAGGTGAAAGGCTCCATCAAGACATCAAAGATATGGAGCGCTCAAAATAAAGATGAGATAAGATCATGCTCGCCGTCTACTGTTGGATGTTAACACGAACATGAGATAAGCCTGAGATTGAACATAAAAGAAGAACATCAAAAAGAAGTTTCATAGAAAAAGAGTACGTACTTAAATAGAAACTTTTTTGTTTTGTTTTGTTTTTGCTCAGTTTAAAATTTGTTTGAAACTTTCATGTACACATACATAACATTTGCTCCTCTTGGTCAGTTGTCTATTTTATGTAAATTGCCTTAATAAAAACAAATTAAAATAGCATGTAGATGATATTTTTCTAGAAACTGCACTATAATTTGATGTAAAAAGTTTAAACTCGAGGAAACTTTTTGTATCCTCGACCAGAGGCGGCTCGTGCGATATGGCAACAGTTGTTTTCATCCACTTAAACCTATTAAAATGTAATCGATTACTGAAAAATCAATTTGCCTCACCGAGAATCTATTATTTGACATACATACACAGATAAAAACTGTTGCCAGATAGTAGATGCAAAATTGTTCGAGAGAATTCCTTTCCAAATAGGATTTTAGCAAAAATATCGATATCGATTTACAAAAAATCCTGATGTGATGGGACAAAATGGAGGTCATTTTCGAAATCAGCACACCAAATAACATAAGAATCTGTGAAAACTTCTCTTGTATTTTTGAAAAACTTCAATTTCGCAGGCCTGTGTTATGTATCATTTAATAGTTATGTGCATTTTGAATTAGGTGACTTTGATAGCTTTTTCGCGTATAAGTGAGCAAAAATTGAAATTTGGAAAGAAGATACAGGAGGAGGAAGATCTTAGAGGAAGAAAAATTACAAGCATCTTTTTTGATAGTAGAAAAAATAAAACAATCATCATAAAAAAGGGGGACTAGCAGCACCGTCGACAGAAAGACGAAACAAATATCACCATGTTGTCTGAACGTGGTTTGGAATAGTTAGGTCACTTGACACCTCCTTCTGACCACTGCGGAAAAATAGCAAAATCCTTATATAATTTTCTAAGCCAAAATAAAGCCTGCTTTGGAAAAAATCAAGAAGAGAACTGCAACATTTGATATGTATTCTTCATATGAACGACCTCCCACTCTGACAGCGACATCAACTGTCTAAACTAGATGGTAGAACCACTTGGCCTAAGACCTTTACCAACTGAAATGGAGCTAGATTAATAGAGTATTCAAATCTTCAGCCTTTTGCATTTTTTGATGTCCATGAAACAGGAATAGGCTCGTAGAAATGAATAAGTACATTTTCGCATGCCATTAGGAATTATGTGCTTCGTATTTCTCTCGACGGTGCTGCTTGTTCCCTTTTTTCTATAAAGATCGTGTTATTATTTCTCCTATAAAAAAATATGTTTGTAATGTTTCATCCTCTAAGATATTCCTCCTCCTGTATCTTCTTTTCAAGTTTCTTTTTCTGTCTCCTGACCAAGTCTTTTTCGATGACGAGATTTTTATTCCTGGTTGTCACAATTCCTGCATCCTGAAGCACAGATGAAGCTCTTAATGCAGTTTACCTATGTGATATACCAGTTCTAAATCTGGTGAACGCTGTGTGAGAAAGGGATATGCGTTTGGGAGTGTCTGCTTTTGAAGGCCCTGGTTCAAATTCTGATTCAGACAAACTGCCTGCTTCAAAGTTCCCACTTTTTTAATCTTCTGACAAATAGCTGTATTTTAGGGCAGAAAAATAATTAAAATCCCATCTCGCAGTTACTCCCATCTTCAATTTCCTCCCTCATCCTCGTGATGACTGATTGCGTTTTCATTTGTTTCTACTATACATCTTCTCTCCTTCCAGAATTGCTGTCAAGACATGTTGTGGTCCGGCATTCAAATATGTGACTCTGAACGCATCGAAAACCCGAAGAAATAGTGAGGAACATAATAAAGACAAAAGAGACAACCCGACGAATGAATCAAACAATACTTACAATTTTTGCTCAGTTATACGCGAAACGGCTATAAAAATCACCTAATTCAAAATACACATAACTAATAAAAAATAGATAGTCAGAGCTTATTTAACCATTTCGTACACTAAACAGAACATTTCAAGTAAATCCAGCGAAAACAAATTTAATTTCACAGTTTAAATTTTTTTGCTAAAAAAGTTCAAAAGTCAGCATTTGAACAAAACTTCAAGCCATTTGCGACAAATGAAGAATTGTCCGAAAAATCTCAAATTCTTTGTATAAACTTAGTGCCACCAGTGGCAACTTTTCCACACTACCCATCATCGAAAATCGAAAAAAGTTTTTTTTTTTGGCCCACCCTATTATATAATAAGAGGGTTGGTTAACTGAGTGTGTCAGTTAATTGAATGTCGGATAATCGAGAGTCTATAGTAATTTTAAATAGCGTTAATTATTTCATATTCATATAATAATTAACTGCAATGAATGATTTAACCAATAGGAACTATGACTGTGTTGATTATATATCATACATCCGGTATCGCCCCCCCCCCCAAAAAAAAAACCGAGTCTCTGGATCCACCCCTGTCTTGTAGCTCTATGCGCAGCTATCTCTTCAGCACAAAGACACACAAACTTCTATCTTTACTATTATTGATTTAGTTTTGTTTTCGATTTTGATGGAGAAGTATATCTCAGCTATTAAAGGAAATCTTAATTACTGTTTCTTGTTTATAGGGTTTCGTTCATCTCAGGAAACCCTTATAGTCTCACTTCTCTGTTTGTCCGTCACGGGCTCGTACTCTGAAACTATTTAAGTTACAGACTTGATTTTTTTTTACCTGGAGCCGAATACCCCTGATCATACCAAAATCATAAAATTTTGAGAAATCTTTATGCTATTTTAACTAAGCGAATACGTTCTTTTTCGATTTCAAAACATAATCTTGAATTCAGCAAATAGCCCAGAACACCGATGACGTCGTGGTAACGAAGATGGCTCCCACAAAGTAGATCGTGAGTTCGAAGTCCTCAGCGGAACTTCAAAATTTTGATTTTTATTCAAACTTAAATTTATAATTTTTTTGCTGAATTTTTTTTAAACAGTAAATTTGCGAATTATTATGTGACCCAGCCCCTCCCCCCCCCCCCCACTTTCTCCAAAAAGAATTAACATTTTAAATACGGAATTGCATTGAATTTTTTAAAAACTTAAATTTGTAATTATTTTAGCGGAATTTCTTTTTAAAAATAAATTTGCGAAGCATTGTATGCACCACCCAACCCCTCAAAAAAAAAAAAAAAAAAAAAAAAAAAAAAAAGAAGAAGGAAAACCCTAAAAAAGAACTTTTATTTCAAAGTAAAATATTTTTGACTTTTTTTGGTGCTACCATCTACTGGGAAAACATGTAACGTATAGTAAACGCTATCTTTCAAGAGACGTTGAAGAGAATTAAATATAATGGTGCTGCCATAACAATTTTTACCTTTATACTTATTTTTTTTAAATATGTTTCTCAAATAGCTCTACTAATTGAAAGGGGGAATTCAAAATATTTTTAATTCTTAACGAAAAAAAAAAAAAAAATCTTTAAAATTTGATTTTGGAGTATATTTATAAATATACAAAAATAATAATATAAATAACAAAAATATTTTTATTTTGACATTTTTTGGTGCTCCCATCTACGGGGAAAACATGTAACGTATAGTAAACGTTATATTTCAAGAGACGTTGTTTAATTAAATATTATAATGGGGCTGCCATTTATGTAAGATTTTAATAATTATAAATTAGCAATTTTGATTTATTAATTTAAGGATAAAGTGTTTTAAAAGACATATTAAACGAAACCTTCTGTGCAACCACACTTAGCCACTTGTTGAGGGTATAGTCTTGCTTCTCTGTCTGTCCGTCCGTCACAGGGTCAAACTCTGAAACTATTTAAGTTACAGACTTGAATTTTTTTACATAGAGCTGAATACCCCCTGTCACCCTCAAATTCATAAAATTTTGAAAAAGTCTTATATTATTAGAGTTTTTATGAATTCGACCATTTCTGCGACATTACACAATCATAATTTCAGCTAATTCATTCGTAGAAGTTATAGCCCAGTTGGTAAGATCAATAGGTTTGTATTCAGAAGGTTGTGACTCCAAATCCTGCTAATTTAAGTTGAATTTTCTCAAACTGAAATTTGAAATTTTTTGCAGATCTTCTTTTTAAAAGTAAATTTGTGAAGTATTATGTTTTAATTCTCCTAGTACCACTGGGGTCTTATTTGACCCCAGTTATCTTCTATTTTGAATTTTTAAATGTTTCAAATCAGAAAAAATGAATAATTTATACCTAATATATGAAATTAAATAGACACCTCCTAGTTAGAAGTTACATATAAAATTTAATTTCCGGTTCAAATCATGCTCATAAAGTACTAAAACCTGGTACTAAACAATTTTTTTGCTTTTAAAAATATAATTTATTTATACCCCTACTAAATTTTTGAAATTGATGAATTTAAAAATATTCGGATTTTTTTAATTTTACTTGAATATTTTTAATTTGATTAAAATATTTTTTTTTATTTTAAAATTAAATGTAATGGTGCTGCCATTTATGTAAGAATTTAATAATTATAAATTAATACTTTTGATTTATTAATTTAAAGATAAAGTGTTTTAAAAGACATATTAAACGAAACCCTCTGAGCGATCTGCAATCACACTTACCCACTTGTTATACTTTCTTTAATATATAGCTACCAGAAAAAAGTATTGGAATCATGAAAATAATTTAAATTTTTTGATGGTTTCATTTTTAGGTTGAGCTGAATATGATTTGGCATATTTTTGAAAATCTCTCTCTGCACACGATTCAAATTTTATAGCCACTCTATCTCAAAAACTAAAACACGGAATTTTATCAAGCGTCATATTTAAAAAGGCTTCAGCTACCTTTAGCACATACAGGTGCTAATTAGGTTTTGGCATAGCCCAACAAATAGTAATGTTAAGCTGTATTTTTTTTCAATTTACATAACTATATCTCAGCATCTCTGGAGTGAAATTTCATCCAACTTCATATTCACTTAACGCTTGACATAAATTTATGCAATTAAATTTAGTGTATTACAATTTCCGTGATATTCAGGTCTCGGCATGTTTGGGATAAAATCTTACCAAATTTAATACTGTAAGATGATTATGAAAAACTGTTGATTTTGATCATTCCCCAGGATAGAGATCTGCATGGGCCCGGCAGATTAAAGACTATTTTTTAAAGGGCCAGGACGAGTCAAAAGTTACTGGCCCGGCCTGTTTATTTTCTTCTTCCCAGGCAGGGTTGGAAAAAAGATTAAATGTGCCGACGGGCCAGATACAGAAATTGAAAAGGATCAAACTAAGACGATAAAATACAAACAATTTTTAATGGATGTGACCGAGGCGAGGATAAGTATAAATGTGCTGCACGATCCGATAATACTAGATTGACAACCTCAATACAGAAAACCTGCCCAGCACAGAGATCGCCATCGGGCAGTTAAATCGTATCTGAAACAGAGCTTAAATTTTTTAGTAGACTCGGGTTGGGCCGGGAATGGCTACATTTCTTTCTACGTACTAGGTCTACCCGGCGGGCTCATAGCAGATTTAAGAGGTTACTCAGCCATGTGAAAACACCCTTTCGTTAGTATTAATACAATGGAAGAGTTTATTTTAGATATCTCGTTTGCATTTCAATACTTTTAAATGATTTATTTATATACAGGGGTCGATCCAGATAAAATTTGGGGCCTATTTAGGGCTCTTTCACAAAAATCTATTTAATAAAATAGGCCCCTTCACAAAAATAAATTTAATAAAATGGGCCCATTCACAAAAATAAATTTAATAAAATGGGCCCCTTCACAAAAATAAATTTAATAAAATGGGCCCCTTCACAAAAATGAACTTAATAAAACAGTCCCCTTCAAAAAATTCCTTTTAATAAAATAGGTTCCCTACATAACATTCTTTTTCATAAAAACTGTTTTAAAATGTGTAATTTGTAAGCAAAACCATGTCACGAAAAACAAAAACTTTAGCAAGGGGATTTAAATAAGTTTTTGTAAATAAATTCTTGGTTCGAATTTGAGTAATTGGATTTCATCTTTCGTTACAAAATGTTATTTTTCACAAAAATATAATAAAATTCACAAAAATAATTTTTACTTTTCACAAAATGGGCCCCAAGAATAAAAACCTGCATCGACCCCTGATATATGTTAAGCATTGGATAGCTGAGTTTGATATCTACAAAGGCTGCTTTGTACTTTTTCGATTTTGCTTGCAATTATTTTTAATTAGGACAACATCACTTTCGGAACTGGTTTCGAAAGTGAAAGCATCCTCATAAAAAACCTGCACAGAATCGAAAAAGTAAAAAACAGCCTTGTAGAGATCACCTTCAGCTATGCAATGAAAAAAAAATCATTTAAAAATATTGAAATGCAAACGATATCTTTAAAAAAAATCTCCCATTGGATTAAGGGTATTCTCAAATCCAAAAGGGCAACTTTCTGACATAAGTTTTAATTTATTTTCGTTCGAAAATGCATGAAACTAGCTGGTGTTGTTGTTCAGAAACTAGGTCATTGAGCTGTTTTTTCCATTTTTTTTTGCAAACGCAATAGATCTTTCAGAAAAGAGTGTCAAAGTGGTCGTTTTGAACCGAATTTCTGCACGAAGGAAGAAAGAGCACACAAGAGCGGGTGAAAAACGTGTTTGTCTTTGATCAAAATAGATTATAACTCAATAGGTAATGGATGGAGCAAAAAATGGAAAACACAGTTCATTTCCAAATCGCTTCCCTGGCCAGGCTTTCCAATTTTATATCTTTCCGTTAAAAAAAGGAATTTGTAAATGTGTCAAAACGTTTTGCGCTTGTTGAGCAGAGCAGTTAAGAACAGCCTTAACATTAGTGAGTGGGTCTTTTCGCGTGACTGAAATAACATTGTCAGACAAGCTGTTTGTTTTGTAAAACTAATAGCAGTAATAATGAACTTTTGGTAATGGAAATTTAGGAAATATACCCTAATAAATTACAAAAATATGTTTTTAAAATCTCTCTTTTTTTTTATTATACAGCTTTAAAAGCTATGATGTTTTTAACTACGTATCTGTTTTTCTTTAATTCAGAATATTAATGTTTTTAATGAATCTTTATTTGAATTTAAGATTCTAATCAGTCTAAGTAATTATTAAAGTGCTATTTTGTATGGCAATGGTATTCTCTGGCTTGCAAACATAGAGTAATCTAAAATATACTGTTATAATTTTTTCCATAAATATTTACGCAGTATTATAGAAAATAATCTTAATTGTATGTTAAGAAAAATCGGAATTTATTTTGTAGAAATTGAGTTGGGTCCGATTTCTTTGACTTTTGCACGGGTTGGGCTGGGCCATGAACCACTAAAATACAAATGGGTTGGGGTGAACTTTTAGTTTTTCCACCGAGTCGGCCTAATTATTTCTGTTTCGGGTTAGCTGCATACCTACCAGGAGTTAATAGCTGAAGAGATTGCTAAACATTTCGCTACTTACTGCAGCCTTTTTGATTATGATAATTTCAGCAGTTTAAGAACATAGTTCGATCACATGTCTGTTAAATCTGTGTTATATTATATTATCTGTTTTAATTTATTTATAGATGAAGTTTTAATTTCATTGTGGAATATTAGTCGGAAACAAATGCTAAATGATTTATATTGTTGTAAGTGCAAATGGATTAACCTTTAGCAGTCATGTGATAGAGATAGATTTAAAAATAATTCATGCTTGAAAATTATTTCATAAACCATAAATGGTCAGTAAACTGAGATACAATTCATCATGTTTACAAATTGAAGGAATTTAATTTGAAGTTAAGTAATAAGTTTGTAAATATCCTTAATCTTTACTTTCATCAAATCCATAATACTAGGGAAGCACACGTGGAACCTATACAAAATTGAGCTGAGCGAGAAAACATTCATTTGATGCCATCAGGCAGACATCTATTTTGAAAATTCTAATTTTGAAATGAACATATGTAAGCACTATTTCCTAAAAAGAATTTCATTAAATTAGTGATGCCATCTTGGGACTTATTTAAAATAAAAATGACTAATTAACGAAACCAAACATATACAAATCAAGTTTCAGAAAAAATTAAAATTGATAAAGTTTTTTGTGCAATTTATCCCTAATTTAATAAATATGTACAGTATATCGCTCACCTGCAACAAAAGTGACACATCTCGCAAAAATTCATTTTGCGTTTTATTCCACTAATAGGTTTGTCATAGGTGTGTCTTGCTACACAAACAGTTTCATAAGTGCAGTTTTATGGAAAATCCCTTTATAACGCTATATGTCCATTTGTGACCACAGCAGAGGGGTGGATTGTGTGCGGAGGTAAAATTACCCAACCCTCCAAACTACATCCTACGTCTTCATTCTTAAGGGGCTAATGCTTTTATGCACGTTTTTATTCCTGCATGCAAAGCTAAGTGCTGCAATTTCATCTTATAATAAAATTCAGCAAATTTTCTTTGCCTTGTGAAATTTACTTTTGTCGAGATGCGTCACTTTTCTTGCGGGTGAGTGATATTATCACTATAGAGCTGTCCTGCTTAGAGTAATAAGTTTCAAAATTTTCCAAGCTGGCTTCATTTACGGAGATTAATTTTAATTTTTGGTCACCACATTTGCCGATATTTCATAAAGTGTCACCAAGTTTGGTGAGAATTTGATGCAAACAAATACAGAGTTCG
This sequence comes from Maratus speciosus, assembly GCA_963932465.1. Classification (NCBI taxonomy): domain Eukaryota; kingdom Metazoa; phylum Arthropoda; class Arachnida; order Araneae; family Salticidae; genus Maratus; species Maratus speciosus. The sequence goes on from OZ010786.1 coordinate 629,631,729, forward strand.
TACAGACTTCAGAAGAAAAAATCCAAGGGGCCTAGAAGAATTCTAAGGAGTCATTTAAAGGGATTTATTAATATTATATATTTTTTTAAGTACATTGTCCTCTTACGTAACATGCACAATTTTTTAATAAGAAAAAAGATTAACAGAAAAGTATTGTAATGTCAGTGCTACAATTGCACAGTATCCACAATGGGGGCCTCGGTGGCCGAGCGGTTAAGACACCGCGCTGCCAGCCGCCAAGCATTGAGAAGCGGCAGAGGTCTGCGAGTTCGACTCTCGCTGGCTCCATTGCACACTGTTTGTGGAGCTCCCGGATGTAATTTCTCTGTGTTGTAAATTTCATTGTGCTATCTCATCCCTGTATATTGACAATGACTTATAAGCGGACCTAGATGTTAAGCACACAAGTCAGATGCATGTGTAAAACAAATAAATAAATATCCACAATGTATTGCTTACTGGTTTCATAAATTTAAATACAGTAGACTTCCTCAAATCCGCACATAATAACAGGTGTAAACAATGAAACTTTCAGTTCAGATGTACGGTCAAAATTACAGACTTTATAAAATTTTTATATCATTTTGGGCGCATTTTTTTAAACGTAATTCTCATTAATATGACTGAACACATGCTTTTTCATGAAGTATAAATTTATTTCTGAAAAAATTCAAGATATTGCTGATATCTTTAGTAATCGCAATCTTTTTATCAAATATTTTATGTATTAATAAAGCTTTTTTGGTTATTAAGTCTGGCTTAACCTGAAATAAAACTTCGTTATTTTATGATTTTGATGTGAATTAGTAGGGTACGTTTATGAGGCAAATTGCATTGAAAAATTCAAGTATGTATATTTATGGTGCATATTTAATTATACATTATTAATTATTTATTTGACATTTACTTATAATTTAATCATTTTTAAATTCATCTTAATTTTTATTACTTTACTTAATTATTTTAATATTCGACTATATTGTAAGCATTCATTATCATTTTGATTGCATTGTTACATTCCAATTACTGTTTAAAAAATGTAAACAAAGCAATGACCAGAAATCTACAAAACTCTAAAATCCACACAACCTCTGGTCCCAAGAGTGCAGATTTGAGGGAGTACTGTACAAAATTTCAAGTCCTTTGTTTTATGCAATAGTCAAATGGTCATATACATACAGGCCAGTCAAATCCCAAATAGTCACCATGCATCACATGAACCTAAAATTTTAAAGTAAATTTTGGAGGGGAAAAACACATGGAACATATGAAAAAATAAGGTAACTTTTTTTTTCGCTCTTTTGAATGGAAAGAAAATAACTTTTAATCACACTAATTTGAATTTTACTTTTGTAAACAGAAAAAGATTTTTTATTTTACTTCCTTTAAAAATGAATTTATTTCATGACATATATAAGAAAGATGATTGATTAATTAAGGCAATATTATTCAGTGTATGAGGTACATCTCTATTTTCTAATCTTGTATACTTCAATTAAGTGCATGAAGTCACTTGATTTTGCTTCTCGAAATTCTAAGGAGTATTTTGTATGTCTAAAGTGGCAATCACACACACTATTTAAGCGAAACTTTAAGCTCAACTCGCATCTTTGTCTGCAACTGTTGCTCCAAATACGCCATGTGATTGGGATTTCCTATGTCAAACTTTATCTGCAGCATTTTCCACTGAACTGGATTTTGCTGCATGCTGTACTTAATCTGACCAATAGCGTACTAGCAGATTGCCTGCATCAGTCCCCAAAATGGCTGCCGTTAGTGTTTACATGCATATGCATGCTCGCCTGTATTGAAAACAAATTGAACATTTAAGATCTAGTCGCAAAAAAATATTTTTTATATGACAAAAGAAATATTTTAATGAGATCCATGTCATGACAATAAAAGACAAAGATCCTGCGGCAGTTCCAAATAGCAAGCTCTATTAACTTTCGATGACTGCAAGATACAAATACTTGTAAGTAAATTTTTATAAAAATTAAAGTATTTTTAATTATTAATCTTGTGTTTAACAATAAGATTAATTGCAGTGTTAAGAGATTTTTGATATCTTTTTACTTTTTATGAGCTTTGATAGTGTTTTGTCTTCTTGTCGCCAAAGTAAACAAACAGAAGCATTTTCCGTCATATTGAACGTACTATTACACAAAATTATTAGATGAATGCTTCCGTCTGTGGTATATTATATCATATAATATATTCGATTGCTCAATTTTTGCCGTGTCTAATTTTTAAAAGCTTTGCAATATTATCTTTATATCCTGTTAAATTAGTTGACTGACTGTATTTCCTACAAAGGAATAAAGTAACAGAAAAATGTTTATTGATTAATTATCAGATACTGCTTATCTATTCCTGAAATTATTTTGAAATTTTACAATTAATAATTATTAATGTAAAGATTAACTTCATTTCTTTATTATACAAAATGTCTTTCCTTTGGATTATTGTTAAATTTAGATATTAAATTCGAAAGATTTTTTAGTATAGTCTTATAAATGTGCATGGAAATTCAATTTTAATCTAATTTACCTATGAATAAAATTTGTTTAACAAATTTGGGATAGAGATGAGGCGTTTAATGTCCTATATTGTATTTTCATATTTCATTAAGATTTCTCTGAAAAGGTATATGTCTGCGTAACACGGCGAATATGCCTAAAAACAGAAAAAATATAATTTTAAATAGTAGGTGCACTTATGAGCCGGAATACAGGGTATTAAAAAAAGATACAATTCTTTAAAATCAGTTTGAAAGGCAATTTAACTATTTTTGATAGGGTAAAAGGTGAATCATATCATTTCCATTTATATCTAATGCTGGTATCTTTACACGGTCAATGTTACTAGCACGAGAAGCCTTGGGATATCCCTTGTCTATCCTCGCTTTATGTTAGTCCTTTTTTAAAATTAATGGAAAATAGAATTGGTGTCTTACTGCCTAGTTGTGCAATGGTATTTAAAAAGTTTTGCATATTTCTGCCAGTGGTTGGGTACAAATAACAAATTTACTATTTTAAACATATTTTCAGGTACATGAAAATTTCTAAATGTGATCGTGAAAAAGTATTTAACATTAAAGATTATTTCTATGTTAGAAGACAAAAAGATATCCAAAATCTTTTAACATTGCAATTAATTTCATTGTTAAAAAATGGAAGAGTAATAATAAAAATACTTTTAAAATTTATAAAAATTTACTTACATTATGCCTATAAACGTTAATACACATAATGTACTTAATATGCACTGCATACTACTCGAAACTACTTCAAGATTTATAAATTATTTATTAATTTATATTATTAAAGGTGCACAATATTTGATCTGACAACCACTAAGTTATTACTAGTTTAGTATAAAATAATTTTCCTTATTTAATGACAGAAACTTTGTAGTTCAAAAAGGCGAAAAATACCTTTCGTAAACCATGGTGTAAATATAAATAATGTAGGTAATATAGGGTTTTTAAATGCCATTCATTCTCAATTAAACATTTCCATGTTCAACAAACGTGTTTTACAGACAAACATGCTAAATTAACAGCATTAATTTACATTAAAATCAATATTATTTTGTTACTCTTACATGTATACATTCAATGGCACAGCTAAAAATGTTTTATTGGGAATTGATAGCATCTTTAAAATATGTCAATTTGAGGAAACTCATCATTACATTATAAAAAATACTCGAAAACATTTCCGAAAATAGACGACACCAAAAGAAACTTTTTTTTATGTTTAATTCTCAAAAAATATTAATTTCTGATGTTAATAATGATAAAGAATGCTTTCTGAAATCATGGGTAACTATGAAGTGGATATTTTCCTTCATGGTTATATTATATTTAAAATGATTAAGAAACAATTTTTTTTTTCTTTCACAGTGCAGATAATTTTATATATGAGTTGAGAACAAACAAGTTGCTAAAAAAGATAAGAAAGAAATTGCTTCCCCTCATTTCCTAGAAATGGAGTTTAGATGACTGAATACTTATTATAGATTAAAAAATCTGCTAGAAAATTCTCAAGAAATTAAAGTTGCATATTTTTTGTGTGCTGGGAAAATTAACAGAGAAATTTTGGGAGAGGGGATAATTATTCATTATTAGAAGACAATATAATGAATAGGACATTTAATTAAAAATATTTTTTTATTATTATTTTAAATATTGTGTGTTGAGGAAGATTATGATTACTTAATTATTGATAGATAATAAGTACCAAATAGAACAGAAAACTTTTCAAAACATTAAGATTTAAACTTTGTGTAATGAAAAGAAAGTGGAAAATTTTGATGAGAAAAAAGGAAAGAAATATCTCTAAACATTGAAGATTATTATTTATGTTGTATATTTACAGAAAAGCTATCCAACATTTATTACATTTAAGGGCTTCTTCAGCCACGTGAAAAGGCCTGTTCGCCAATGAATGTTAATCCTACAGATGAAATTTCTTAAGATATCGCGTTTGCATTTCAATATTTTCATTTTTTTTTTTTTTTTTTTTTTTTTACCTTCACTTTCGGAACTGGCTTTGAAAATAGAAGCATAAAAAAAATAAAAAATCTTCAAACAAAATCGAAAAAGTAAAAAACGGCCTTTGCAGAGATCGATCTCAGCTACCCAACTAAAAAAAATCCTTTAAAAATATTGAAATGCAAACGAGATACCTTAAAAAATTCTTTCGCATGATCAACATTAGCGAGCGGGTCTTTTCACATAAGTGAACAGTGAAGTAGCCTCTTAAAGAAAAACCACTCAAAAATTATACATCTTGAATTGACTTAAAAATGAGCATATACATAACATTTTTTAAAAAGCTAATTGAAATTCACATTTTATCATAAGTTACCAAAGTTTCTCGCGCTTTTAAGTTTTTTTTTTTTTTTTTTCCAAAACAAATTTTTGCATGGGATTTTAAATAAGAAGTACAACATTAAGCTATAGAAAATGTGCTAAAAACTGACAGCAACAGTTGTGGTGTTTTAGCAAAATCCAAATACAGTTTAGTGAAAAAATAATAATATGTCAAGTTTCAATCCTTGCATTAAAGTATGGTAACATAGTACTTTTATTTTATTTTATTTATTGGTTTTCCAATTATTTCTGCAGTTATTTTAATAACTGTAATACACAACTTTTAATTTTACTATCACTCATAAATTTAGTTCAGGTGATACCTTTTTAAAGTTCAGAGGTTAGTATACATATGTATATGGGTAGTATGTGGCTAAATAAATACTAGAGAAAATTGTGGCAGAAGACAGACAGCACCATCACTATGCTAAGTGAGTGATAAACAAATTTTTGTAGTACCCTCTTATCAAGTTAGGCAAAACTTTCTAAGCAGCTTTTCACAACCCTTCATGACTGATCCCTCCCCCTTTGCATCTTGAAATGTTGTGTGTTGAGCTTAAAGATTCCTGTATCTCCCCTGTCTCATTGAGCCTTAAGGAGTTCTAAGCACTGCTTGGAAACTTTTTCATTTTTAAGGAGTTCTAAGCACTGCTTGGAAACTTTTTCATTTCTAAGGAGTTTCTATGTAGTCTAAGGACTTCTGTACGAACCCTGCAAATATGATTATAGCTTTATGCATTTTATGACTTGGAAAATGGTTGCAATGGTGAAAGATTATTTGTGTTTAATAACATTTACTAAAACTCATAAATTAATCCCTGATATTTTTAATCTGTTGTCTTGTTTTAAAATGTCAGCCATTCTAGAATTTTAAACTGCTATATCCCCAGCCATTTTTAAATATAGATGCAAAACAAACAATGTTCCAGAATTCTTGTATCAAGTCCTAACACTTAAGCAAAAAATAAATTTGATTTATAATTTTTTTTGTACATCTTTCTAAATTTAAAGTCTTTAAGTGGATGCCATTTTAAAACAAGGTGGCGGATGAAGATGGCTAATGAACTCGGTATGTTCTGTACACATGCTGAGTTTAATCCAAATCGGTTAATACAATAAACAAGAGTTACAGCATGACAAAAATCATATAAAGTATATATACTTCATCAAAATATAAAAATTATAACACATTAAAAAATTACAAAAGAAGGTGTATATTAAAAATTTTAACAATTAACTATGAACTTTTAAAACATTTAAACTTTAATCTATTCAGGCAAAAAGACTTTCTCTTCAGAGGGTGGACGGACAGAACTAACCCCCCCCCCCCCCCCACTACATAATAAAAGTGAAGGCAGTGTCAGATAAACAGATTTACATATATTATACATTTAAAATGAAGTAAACATGAATGCAGCCTCAAATAAAAATACTAAATTATTTTGTCAATTAAATTAGTTTATTTTTACCAGAAGCATGTCTCATTGGTTCTCCCATTTGCATAAAAAAGTTTATATTAATATAAGTCATAAATCAAATAATTCATAATAGTAAAATCTGGGGCAATAATTTTAATTTTTACAAACTAGCTTTCAAATTTTTAGATAACTTATTTTACAATAACAATTATCCAAATGATTTAAGATATTATTTAAAGCTACTTTTGAAAAACAAATGGCAGCATTGTGGTTTGGCGGGATGAACATATTTGGAAGCCTGCTTCTGGATTATTCTGTATGATTATGCCTGCCCTCAAGTCTTTTATAAAGAACGGGTTGACATGGAAGTTTGAATAGAAAGAAGAGGCTGACCTAGATTGATAAGATTACGACATTGGATATGCAATAATTTTGTTTCTGTTTCTACCAGGTGAAAGACTTCTGTTGAGCGAAATATGAAAGGTATTTCTGTTCATCTTTTTTTTTTTTTGTGTAAGTAAGGGTTGAGGCTGCCCATCTTACATTCATGTTTACTTCATTTTAAATGTATAATATATGTAAATCTGTTTAATTTATATAACACTGCCTTCACTTTTATTATTTTTTAAATGGTTTGTATTACAGTATTTACATTTAGACTTATGTTTTAAATCAAATCTTAAAATTGTTTCTTTTAAAAACATTAAGTTTTTGAATGTAGGGCTGGGTCGTGTTTTGAAACCTACAAGATTTTTTATAGTGGGGGGCAGAGTTAGTTCTGTCTGGCTACCCTATGAAGAGAAACAGACAATCTTTTTGGCTGAGTACAGTAATGTTTAAATGTTTTAAAAGTTCACAGTTAATTGTTAAAATTTTTAATATACACATTCTTTCGTAATTTTTTAATGTGTTGTAATTTTCATATTTTGATGAAGAATACATCTATTGCATATTTTATGAGCTGCTTTTGTGCCTGTTATGCAATAACCTTCATTAAATATATTTGAAATACATAATATATATATATTAAACCAATATTTAAATGGAGAGTGGTTTTAGGCTCCAGGGGTCATGACCAATGAATATATACCGAAATTTTCCGATAGTGCTTTCCTCCGAACAAATGCATTAGGAAGTTTTTTACTTTTTGTATTGGAAGCTGTGTGCATGTAACAACCGAAAATGGTCATTAGTAAGTTTAGATGGACAGCTGGTGAAGAAATTTACTTAAGCATTTGAGCCGTTGATTTTTAAAGAAGGGCAAAATAATTAGTTAAAACTAAATACAGTAGAACCTCGATTATCCGAAGTAATTGGGACCGACCCTCTTTCGGAAAATCAAAATTTTCGGATAATCGAGAATGCTTCCATTTAAAGATTAAGGAGAAATAAATGCAATATTTCTTATTATGGTAACAAGTGCTTAATAAAAATAAAGCAATAGTAAAATAGAAACAAGAACAAATTACCTGAATTTTAATTTTGTAATTAAGTACCTTTTACATATATCACAAGGGTTTGAAAAAATGTTTTGTTTGTCGCAGTTTCGATTGCCTTTGCTTTGAAGCTCTATCACGGAGTTTTTTAATATTATTAGTTCACCAGTATCATAGTCTTTCTGCTGTTCTGGTCATGCCAAACCTTTTGAAAAACATTCAAAAGCTTCAGAATGGCTAATTTGTTCGTTTTTTTTGTTCCACTCTGCAGCTTACGATATCTCAAGTTAAATTCGAAGGAACTCTAAGAAAGGGGATCGAAAATATTTATATGTACTTGTAGTTCGGTGAGAACCGTTTGTACACAAGGAATATGATAGTTAAAAAAAAAAGGTTTCAAAATGGATTTTGCACACAAGGAATGTGACAGTAAAAAATGAAAAGCTTTAAAAATGGATTTTGGTTAACCTCGAGTTTCGGATAAAAGATGGTTCTAGTGTATTGTAACAAATTGACATAAAATTTACATTTTTAATCAATTCACAAAAAATATCTTTTAATATCAGTATATATATGTTACTAGCTATTTATTGGGTCAACACTATTTCAAATGTGCTCGATTTTGAAAAGGTAGGAAATTCACTTTGAATAGAATTATATTTTATGTTGCATACTACTATTAACAAGCACAATCAGAATTTCATCCTGAATACTTTAAAAATCTTCACTAACTAAATGAAGTAATATAATTATATGCATACAACTTAAACTGTATATTTTTTCCACTCTTTCCTAAAAAAATTAAATTTATTTTTTGTTTTATTGTATACAGAATAAAATATTGAAATAAAATAATAAATGTTGAAATATTTAAAAAACGATTTTTCTTTGTTTACTTAAAATGTACAACCTAGAAGATTTCCAGTGGTTTAAAAATACATATAGCACCATCTAACGGACCAAAACAAAGTGGAATGGACGGTGTCCTGATTACAGAAGTTAATCTAACGATTGTGGTATTAATCCATAATCAAGATACCATTTATTTCACTTTGCAGTGCGCTGTGTGATGTTCCTAAGTGCACTGTTAAATCTTTATCAACCTGCCAAGTCTTTTTTTTTTAATGTTTCAACCGAACCCTCATCAAATATTTAATTTCTTCACCAGCTCTTGGTCTACCTGGTTAACAATTTTAATTTCTACAATTTTCCAACTAATAAGTTTGCAATTTACCCTTTTGTCTGTAATTTAATTCTATGGAAACATTTCTTAAAATAAAATAGCCTCATGTTATATAACAGCTTGTTATATTGCTCCTTAGTATGAAAGCACCTTTTCTTAATTTCCTGATAAGAAAGAAAAAAGTTTCAATTCAAGAATGAATAACTTTAAATGTATCCCCAGAGAACATTGTATTCAAATTATGATCACATAGCTGAAATGCAACTAAATCCATTTTCAATCATTAAGGGGACTGGGAAAGCCCTATCTCTGCTATGTTAAATTCACCAACTTTATGTACCCTTTTCTCAGAAATGGTGAAAGATAGAGGTCTAGATTTTTTAGAGTAGTTAGAATAACACGATTTATGTGTTTTAATAGACCATTTTCTTTCTAAGTGAAACTCAAAATTAATTATTTATTGAAAGTCTTTTTTTTAAATTAGCATTTTTGCTAAGATTTCACTGCCTAAAATAAATAATTCTCAACAAATCATTAAATCCCTGTGTTAAATTATACAATATATTTAAAGATAAGTATTGAAAAAAAATCTGAGTTCTTAAGTTTAATAGATATTGAAAAAAAGGAAGATAAATATGAAAAATCAAAGTTTTGAGAAAAAGTCAATTAAAGATTTAAATGGCCATTAAGAATTAAGAACTGTTATAAAGAATGAATAATTTCAACACTTATTTTTTTATATATAAACATGTGTGACGCTTCGTTGGAAAGATAAGTTTGAACTATTAAATGATATAAAAAAGTAAAAATCTATTTTTTGGTTGAATTTTGCTTTCCCGGTCCCCTTAATTAAGTACAGATATAAATGTTAATGGCTTTAAATTTTTTATCCTCCTGAAATTAACAACTTTTCTTCATTTTTTAAAACTTAACAATGAGTATGTGCAATTCTTTATTGTTAATTTTATTAAGAAAAGTATATGAAGTAACATTTTGGGATTAAATATAAAATATTTAATTACAGATAACTATCTTTCTTATTTAAAAAAAAAAAAAATTAGTACTTTGTTTTTGCCAAACATGAACAATATGACAAGAGGCTATTGTATTCTTAAAATTTAGATTAGATTTTACTCCTTTTACCTCTTGCTAAAAAACTTTCAAATGTACTAAAAATTTCATATACAGCCAACTCTCCAAAATTCGCAACCAAAATCCATGCATCATTTGTAAAGTAAACAAAGAAATTTTCAGGTAAGATTCAGTAGAACAAATCAAGATGGCTACATTTGATTGGCACAGTGTTGAATTCAGGAGGTGGCCTGAGGGTGGGGGGGGAGGGGGGGGGGGGGCACCCGCCCCTTGAGCAATGAGATGTTCCACCCGGAAGATTTGAGGTTTTGTGTTTTCAATGGTCAAAAAGTGCAATTTCTTCCCTGGAACTCTATAATGTACCCCCAGAGCCACAGAAACCCTCCCGGAGAAAAGTGTCTGAATTCAACACTGGATTGGTGAATTCTAAGCCGGGTAATTTGCGCTGACGAAATATTAGTCAATTAGCGTTCTCATATATGAAGAAATTATATGTGGTACAATGCAATCTTCAAAGCACTCAGAGAGACTGAATCAGGAGAACTTTTGGTGAGCTTTCTCATGAAGGTAAATATTTGAATTTTCTTACGACACAGATTTTTGTGAGTGAACAAGAACTGCTGATTGTTTGCAGGTTACAAAAAAATAAAATAAAATATAAAAAGTAATACTAACTATTATTAACATGTTAAAATTATAGCTTGAAATAGTTATTGTAATTCATCAAAATTATTTGTTAAATGAAATATTTGTATTATCATTGGTATTAATATTTATCATGGATAACACAGTTATTTCATAAAGGTATTATGATGAGGTTTAAAGATGGAAAAAACAAAAGAAAAAAACAGTGATCTAAAAAATACAAAAAGACATTGGTCCCAAACTTGTAGATTTTTGAGAGTGTATATGAAATTTTTCTTGTACTTGTACATACATTAAACGCTGAGAAAAAGAAATTAACATGTTTATAAGATAAAACAAACTGCATTAATTTGTCTTCTATTTTATTTAAACTCTTTGTAAAAAAATTATTAAAATAAAATAAAAGTACAAAAATTATATAATAAAAGAAATTATCACAATTTTACATAATACAATTTTATAATTAAAAATAATAATTATGTAAACCTGTAATAAATATTAAAATGTATGTATATAACTGTATTAAATATATTAATATTACAGAATGAAACTAGAAAACTTTGAAATGATCAATAAACAATGCGAAAATTTTCTGCTTTTTAACATATAAAGATTGGTTAGTAATTATTACTCAAAATTTATAGCAAAAAATCTTAATAACATCCATTTTTTTTAAAGCAATTTAAATTAATATATATACATTTAATACCTTTGAAATAAAAACATGATAAACAAATTCTTCCAATAAAATATGACCAAATCTTTAATCAAAGATAGCAAGTAATTTATATATAGAACACTTTTAGATCAAGAACTAATAACATTCAAACAACATAATGACAAAAACTCCTATATATATATATATATATCTGTACAATAAGCAGCTAGAAAAAAAAAAAAAAAGAGGTCTGAATAATGTGAAATAAACAGATTTTTTATGCATAAAAATACTTATTCAAAATTTATAATAAAAATAATTGGCTCAATTTAACATAATATAATTTTATAATAAAAACGAATATACACACCTTAACAATGTGTAAAATTAGATTTTTAAAACTATAAACATTTGTTAGCAATGATTATTCATCTACCAATTTGGAAGTCAGTGTCCTGATATAGTTATTAAGTCAGTATCTTTCTTGTAGAAAACATGTTCTCCAATAACAGAAAAGGAGTAAATGTTTATTTTATAAATCCAAGCGCTTAGGAGGATGAATTTGTCTTCCAGAGTGCGTTTTAGTCATAACCTCAGAGGAAGTTTGAGTAGACGGAAGACAAGCAAGGAAGATGACATCAGTATCTTCCTGGCATAGAAAGCAACTCTTAGAAGGAAGAATCTTACCTGCAGAAATATTAGCAAAATAAGAACAGGAAGATTGTCAAAATATTATACAGTCATATTAAAATAAGACAATAAGTTTCTTTAATGGTACATTGCCACAAAGTAGAAGTTGAAATACATAGTGAAAACTGAATATTTATAAGATAATATATACCAATAAGCATATACTTTTCTTTTGTTCCATTAAATAAGAAAATATTAACCTTAATAAAAACTTGTAATACTAGTTTAAAAGAGTTTAATTAGCACTGATAATACAGTAAAACACACTAAAATGGAATATGAAGCCTTTCTTAACTGAAAAAAAAAATCGTAATTCTAGCAAATTTTTTTTTAGAAAATATGACTCTCCCAAAAAGGTCGTTTCAGATGGAACCTTATTAAAAACAAAAATGGAATTCAGACCAGCACTTATTTTCTTCAAAAACCTGAAAAAGAAATGCGGGGGGGGGGGGGATATATTATATATACTATATATATTATTTGCAAGATATTTTATCACTTATTTTTTTATTTTTTTGCAAAATTCAGGAATCAAGATTGGACTGTATTGTATTATGTATTTAAAAATTTGAAATTTAATGTTTGCTTTAACTTTTAGAAAGAAGACCAGTGGTTCAAATATCGACCAGAACACATCTTTTTTTAAATAGATTACAAATTAATTAGAAATTTATATAGCATTTGTCAGATATCTACTTTGAATTGATTATCAGTTCAATTGCCATGTAAATTGGATTAATTAGAAGTCAATAAAAAAAAAAATGATAATACAAAAAGACGGTAGATAAGAATTGATTTTTGCCTTGATAATTTCTTTATATTTCACTGTCACTAAACTTTTCGTACAATTAAAAATATACTACTTTAAGAAGTTATTTTTCAAAAAAGGAGGAAAGAAAAACATTTTAAATATTTATAGAGACTTGATAGATAAATGAAAGAAATGCTATACAGTACATGAAACAGCATTTCGCGCACAAAAATATTTAAAAAAGTATTGTATACTAGATATTGTAGCATTCAGCGTTCTGTCAACAGTGCAAAAATAATGGAATTTTGCTGATATATATAGTGCAGAAACAGATAGGAGATATAAGTTTATTAACCAATGGAATTGAAGAAAATATGAGGGTACAGCCAATACTATTAAAAATAAGCTGGTTAAACAAAACAAAAAAAAAAAAAAAAAAAAAAAAAACTAGTTGGATGTGCCAATCCCAAAACTTTCTTCTATCTTATACATCTTAATATTTCAAAACCTAGTTACACATGTTAATACTTCAATATTATTAGTTCAATACTATACCAACTTTGATTTTCATCTTAAATTTCTGCTCAAGTCAATTAAACGGACTAAAAACGAGTTAATCTATATCATGATATTTGTTAAAATTATTAATTTTTCCTTATTCTGTCGTTATCAGCTGTTTGCGAATAGCCGGCATAGCAGGAAGCGAGTTCCCGCCGATGCACAATAGAACTACGAAAAATCAAGAAAAGTATACAAAAATCGCTAGCACGGAGCCCCTTTACCGCACAATATTTCCAAATTCAAGGAGAACCTGTTGGCCAAAGCCAAAAACAAGCACAAACATTTTGGTTTAATTGTATGCATAATTTTATACGCTGTTCGATGGTACAATAATGAAAATGGCACAGAGATCAGAATTATAGCGCCCCCTTCTTTCAGAATTTTTTCAAGTTCAGGGAGGACTTGTTTGCCATAGCCAGAAACATGCACAAAAAATTTGGTTCAATTATATGGATAACTTCATACACTTTCGATGGTACAATAATGAAAATGGTACAGACATTGCAATTATAGTGCCCCCTTCCGGCAGAATTTTTCCAAATTCAGGGAGGACCTTCGTGACATGACCAAAAATAAACACATAAAATTTGGTTCAATTCTATGCATAACTTCATACACTTTTCGGCGGTACAATATTCAAAATGGCACAAAAATTGTACAAAAATCGCTATTACAGTGCCCTCTACGAGCGATTTTTTTACAAATTAAGGAAGGACAACCTTGCCATAGCCAAGAACTTAAAAATTTTTTTTGGTTCAATTCTATGCATAACTTCATACACTTTTTGATGGTGCAATATTCAAAATCGCTATTACAGCGCCCCCTAACGGCGAATTTTTTGCAAATTCCGGGAGGACCTGCTTGCCATAGCCAAAAACTTATAAAAAAATTTTGGTTTAATTCTATACATAACTTCATACACTTTTTGATGGTACAATGGCGACAGACAGACGGACGGATGGACACACAGACAGACAGACATTTTCTATAAACATGTTTTTTGGAATCTCTGACCCCTAAAACATGCAAATCCGTTGAAAACCGGGAGTCGAAAAAATTTCGATTACAATACTTTCTTCTATTGAAGATAGAAGAAAGTAAAAAAAGTAAATAGAAATTAAGAAAAGGGGCATTTTATATAAGACAACCTATCTGAGGGCTACAAAGTCACAATAAACAACATTTATATACACATATATATATATACTATTTATATTTTACAGATTTTAAATGCTATAAGAAAAATCTAAATAAGAAAGTCAAGTTCGAGTATAAAAATGGGTTTACAGCTAATTTAAGCAGAATTGAAGTCGATAGTGTGGTTCATATCCCAGGAATGTTTTGCAATGGACAATTTATTATTTTCTTACTTACGAAGAAGTACTACTTTATTTAAAATTTTAAGCTATATTTGATTTGGGGAATATAAGGATAAACATACTGACAAGTGAGTCTACCAAAGCTAGTATGCAATACTTAGTAAATCTTTTAGTGTTGAAAATGCTGTTTTATTTACTTACATTTTTAAAAGCTTGTTTTAAAATTAAAACCATTCAAAAGAATTATTACTAATAAAATAATTATTTTCAGAAACTAAAAATTGTTGTCTGTAATTATAAGAATAGTATTGTTAAAGCTGTTTTCGAATCCAAAAGGGCAACTTTATGACATAAGTTTTAATTTATTTTGTCCGAAAATGCATGAAATTAACAGTTGTTGTTCAGGAACTATGTAATCGAACTGGTTTTTCCGTTTTTCTGTTTTTTTTTTTGCAAACACAATAGATCTTCCTGAAAAGAGTCTCCAAGTGGGCGTTTTTAACCAAATTTCCATGTAAAAGAAGAACCACCACTCAAGAAAAGGTGAAAAAGATCTTTGTCATGTGATCAAAATCGATTATAACTCAATAGGTAATTTCTTTATCAAAAAATGGAAAACACAGTTTGATTCCAAATCGTTTCTAATTTTATATCTTTCCATAAAAAAATTAATTTGTAAATGGGTCAAAATATTTTGTGCTTGTTGAGCAGAGCAGTTGAGAACAGCCTTAATGCATTTCATGAATACATATATAATAAAAAATCATCTGTTCTGTTAGCCGAAAATTTACATAATTTAAGATAGGTTGTTAATTTAAACTCAAATGTAAACTAGAAAATCAAACTCAGAAATCTTCGAATGTATATAAGCCATTAAAAACATGAAAACACTCAAATGATTCATAGTTTATTATTACTAAAATAGACGTAAAAACGATAAAAAAGGTTTTAATGCATTAAAACTAATTCATAGATATTAAAAAATTCACCAGAGCTCCTGAGTGCTTTTGACTCGTTTATCCCTTGATGATAACCAGGATATGGCCGAAAGTGCTCAGGAACTCCAGCAAATTTTTTAATATTTAATATCTATGAATTGGTTTCAATGGCTTAAAACCTTTTTTTTTATCGTTTTAACACCGATTTTAGAAATAAAACTATGAATCCTTTGAGTGTTTTCAAGTTTTTAATTAACATTTAAGATGAATTTGACGTTCCTTTACACATAGAATTTTGTATGTATTTAATAGTATATAAATCAATAAACAAATAATCAAAATTAGCAGCTCAATTACAATAGAAAACTTGTAAAAAGATTATAAACCCTCATTTGGATGTCTTGAGGGATAACACTACTTAAAAAACCTGAAAAATCATTGCTTTTTAATATTTAAAAAAAAAAAAAACTATACATCAGAATGAAAATTGGTTTGCATGGGCTGGCAAACTCATTATTATATCAATCTCGAACATCGTTAAAAATATTTATTTTTTAATTATTAAAAATCAAAATGGCTGCACTGGAATTGTGGTAACAGAGTAATGCCAAAAAGTTGGTTTATAGCATAACTTTAGACTGACTCTAAATTTTAACTACATGTCCTTAACACTTTTCTCTAGAGATGTACACAAGATATTTATGATTGATCAAATATTTTTATTTTTAAGCCATGTACAACAGGAAATTTTTATATGAAAAATCATACCCATTTTTGCATGTTTGCCTTTTTACAAATATAAGTATTTTTTAATGATCTTGTGTATTTCTGTTGCAAATTTAATTTAGATTAACAGAAAAAAAAATTGTTTTATGTGCATTTGAAGAGCACCTGTGGACGGCTACATATTTGGTAACACCTTAAACAAAAACTATAAACTATACTATGTTGCCACAATTCCAGCATTGCCATTTTAATTTTTAATTTAAAAAAATCTTAATGACATTAACAGTTATAGAACTGCATGAACAACATTTTGGAGAAGTAAAATCACCATTTTGGAATGAAAGAGACATTTTGGAGCAGAAAAATCGCTATTACGGAGCAAAAAAAATTACAAATAAAATAAATAAAAGGATTGGACAAAGTCAAACTTTAGTCTCAATCCAAGCATCAAAAGGGGATTAAATTGATCTTCTGCGAATATTTTAATTTTCATGGAAGTCTGTGACTTTGTTTACTTTTCAGAATTTTACAAAATTAATTTGTTAATTAGGTGTATAAAAAAATTGTGAATTTTGCTAATCAGTTGCAAAAAAAAATCTCACATTTCAGCAAATCACTGTGGGAAAAAATTGCGAATTTCGTCTAACGATTGTGGAAAATGTCGTCAAACAATTGAGGGAAAAATAATTTATTTAGTAAAAAAAATATAAATTTCATTAAAGATCGCACAAAAAAGCATGAATTTTGTCAGGCAATTGCAAAAAAGAATTTCGACAAATGATCGTGGAAAAGAATTGCGAACTTCGCCAAATGGCTGTGAAAAACAAAATCTTGAATTTAGTCAAACAATTGTGCAAAAAATCGAGAATTTCATCAAACGATTGTGCAAAAATATAGAGAATTCTATCAAAGATTGCATAAAAAAAAAGAAATCATGAATTTTGTCAGTTGGTTGTTTGAAAGGGAAGGTAGAAAAAACTTCGACAGACAATCATGGAAAAGAATTGCAATTCCATCAAACAGTTGTGGATAACAACTACAAATTTTTTAAAATTATCACGCAAAAAATTGAGAATTTTGTCAAAGACCATGCAAAAAAGCGTGAATTTTGTCAAAGACCATGCAAATTTGGTGCAGAGATGCACAGCATAATTGTTTCGGCGAATTGAAGAAGCTGTTCCATCACTGCATTAAAGACTAATATAATAAACAGCTTCAAAGCAATTTTTATTTTAATGTATAATTTTCTAAAAAATAAATAATAAAAAAAGAGCAGGTAAGATATCATAATTAAAATTCATCCCAAGTAACATTACTCCTTAAAATGTTCAGGTAAAATGGGCCTGAAAAATCAGGTAATTAAATGTTGAAAATTTTTGATTTTGACGAGGTGAAGAATTACTGTAACACTTACCAAAGTAAGGAACCAGCACACCCCATCTAGATAGGTTGTGAGGGATTAGGAAGACTATAGGAAATTTGGCTATTATTTAAAGAAACAGAACAGTAAAAAAATAACTGCCCGATTTCATAGATCAGTTGCACCGAGAGGTAAAAAATAGAAACTGGTTGGCACATAGAGGTCTTTATTTCTAATTAGTAATGAACAAAATTATAATAAACTATACTACAATATGGCCAGTAATTTTTTTTTAAAGATTACTTTAAGATAAATTTGCGAAATATTAGGTGTTTTATAATATTTTTGAATGGTTCTTACTGCAATTGAGCAACTAATATTTATATTATGCAATTGTCCGTATTTTCTTAAAGGAAACTGACTTTTAATTAAAGACCTACTTCGAAGGTTTCTTAAGACAGTTTTGTGTCTTACTTTACTCTCACCAACTCAGCTTTTCCAAATCAGAAATATCCACAATTCGTAACACCAAAATAAAATTAATATCATTTTTGGGTTGTATGCATACATCATTATAAATCATATATAAATAAATGTCTCATGGCAGAAATTTTCAACCTTTTATATTTGCACTCCCCTTTCTCCTGCATTGATTTCAGCTGCATGCCCCTGCTTCTTTAGAAAACTGCAATACAGAAGCAATATATAGTATAATTATACTGTTAAATAACTAGTACAATATAATAAATGCATAAGAAAATAATTACGAAGCATGTAGCGGTGACACTATAGAGTAACGAAATGTCATGGAATCTGCCCTTACTCTCACAGAGCTAAATATAATAAGAAAACATTTAACTCATAGATTTAAAGAAATATAAGATATTAAGCTAACAATCAAAACTTAAATGAATTTCACTGACAACTTAACAGTATTGTAATGACAACTTTAATTTCACTGACAATTTGACAGCATTGTTGCCAAACTAATGAAATTACAAATATGCCACTTTATATTATAAAAATAGACACACAGTTTAACCAGCTTTACATCTTATTATATAAACAATCAATAAAAGCAAATTTGAAATTCTTTTAGTTTAGCAGTCAAATGATCAATGAAAAGCAATGAGATAAGCAGAAGAATAGATGCCTCTCACAACCTCAAACCTTAACTCTTTTGGTTAAAGTAAAATATTTCATTCCAGCTCTGGTTCCTGTTCTTTTAAAAATAGCAGTTTTCAGAGGATTCTAATTACTGGCTCAATTCCAAAACAAGTTTAATTGATATTTATCTTTTTAAAATGTATGCAGTTTTCATTATGTTTCAGTTAACTTTTTAATTTGATTAAATGGCAATGCTAAATTAATAATATTTGCCAAGTACAATTAAAAAAATATATATATGAGTAATTATTTTAGAAATTATTTTTTATTACTAGTATACAGTCGGACCTCGTTATCCCGACACCCGGTTTTCACGTCACCCCACTTATCATGTCAGTTTTTCAAAGTCCCGATTTTCTGTATATGACTTTAATGTAAATAAACTCCGGATTTTACGTCGTCGTATAATTTTCAACTCCGGATATCCCAACGGTTTAGGAAAATTGTCTATTTTTCATAATGCATCTTATAAGCACGGAAATTAAGCGGTAAGAAATGTCTTAGCCAAACTTTTCACAAAAGTGTCTAAAATACCCATTGAGATAAATGAGAAATTTTACTTCAATCCTTTATCTGAATAAATAAACCCGAACTCTATGAATGACCCATTTAAGCTCTAGATAGACGTATCAGTTCTTCGCGGTCTTTTTGTCCTGGTCAGGTGGCGCTTTCTTTTGGTTACAAGGCGTTTTTCATCCGACTAAAACTGAAGCATTACATGGCATTGAAACGATCAGAAATTATCTAACATCCATTTCTGAAACAACGAATATTGGTTACAATTCATTGTATAATATTGGAAAAAGAATTGTACGAAGCACATCTAGGGATCAGCAAACCTTAATTCATCAATATTTCATGTAACAATAAAAAAACATGTCACCATAAATCTGATTTTTATTCTTTTCAATTTTGTTTTTGTGTTTATTTTGTTTAATAAAAATGTTTTATTGCTTAAAACTGCAAGAACAGTTATGAATTTGAAATTGTCTTAAATTACTTATAAATACAGCTTTTTATAAACATATTTCTACAACTCCGGTTACGCCCCCCGCGTATGACGACACTTTGTTCTGGTCCTTAGAGTGTCGGGATAACGAGGTTAGACTGTATTTGTAATCCAAAAATTAAATACAAATATAATTTATATAAATTTAATTTAATGCACTAATAAGATAGCATTGATTCTTCCTATACATACATTAATAAATATTTCCATTTTTGTCAGTTTCATTAGTTTCAGTATGCATTATTTTTTATTCAACTTTTGAGATGTTTTACATCAGGAATTTAAAAATCAGAAGTAAATGATGGCTTACATTTTAATTTATCTTTTAAATAACTGAATTTTCAAAAACAAAAATATATTTACTGTTGACTTCTGGAACAGAAAAATAATTTTAGTTAAATTCAATTTGTACACTGCAAATGTTACTGACATGTTGAAAATATAATGCACTGAATGGATTTCTTTCATGAAATTTTTTTTTTCCAGTTTTCAGTTTGGTTCCAGTGTGAAGATCCAAGTTATCTCAATTACATAACATCAAATATCCCCTTTATGTTCAGGGTGGTTGATCATGGGTTGTGTTAATAAGAACTTTTCAGCTGGGATTAACCACTTCACTGGCGACACGTATGGGGAAACAGTGAAGTGGTTAATCACTGGCAGATAGATGGCAACAATGACAGTGAGGACTTAAAATGCAATGCTGACACAAATCATTAGTAATAAAGTTACACCACTGTACGCATATCTGTAAATATGTAAAAGGAACAAATGCACAAAGAAAGATGGGTAGATAAGCATGACATTAGCTTCCCCACCAGAAAAGGTAAAAAAAAAAAATATTTTTTCGAAGGTATTTTGACAGTTTTAATATTTAACTTAGAATCTATATTTACTGCATACCTGATTGATTTTTGTTAGAAGATTGTTTAAATGTGATATACTAGGACAGAAACACAACAAATTTTAATATATTTCAATGTACATTTTTTTTTTTTTTTTTTTTTTTTTTTAAATTTCAATATGCACATTCACTATTGTAGATTCTTTTATATATTTATTACCTAATTTTTTACATATTAATATGTGTAAAAACTACAATGGTGTTAAGAATGCTTAATAAACATATGTATATATATATATATATATATTACCATTAATTAAACATAACCTGCCACCGTCAATTATTATGAATTAAAGCTGTAAGTATTAAAAAAAAAAAATATTATAAGAATTATTATGGAAGAAAAAAGAAAAAAGTGGACACCGACAAAAATTGAAAAGCTTATACATTGAATTACGTTATCGAGGGCACAGAATTCAATGATATAAGCAAAATGGTTGTTTTCTGTGGGAGAAATAAGCTAAAGCTAAAATTAATTTTCCCCTGTGCCCGAACAACCACTAAAATCAAGTGAATTGATTAAAAATGAAAGCAGAATAGAAACAAATAATATGAAATGGAAGAATCAATAAAACGTATTTAAATATTTATAGGATATAAAATAGAAATAATAAACACCATACCGATCAATATTTCAGTATTTTACAAAAATCCATGTGCACATGTCTTCCAGTATATCAAAAAGATTAAGGTGAATAAAACAGTTAAGAAATCACAGTAAATGATACCAAAGGATGCAGTTAATACATTTTGAAATAATATTTGAAATACCTTGTAAAACAAATTTAATCTAATATAAAATATATAGAAATTAATTACATTATTTAAAATGCACTATTAAATTAATAGATAACAGTTTAACAATATCGTCAAAATTTAGCTAAAAATACACCCTGGTGTATAAAATATAACTAAAATGGAGCTAGAAAAATTAAATATAAGAGCAATATGAAAGATACAATTTTAGTGCTGCCATCTATTCAGTGGCGTACCCAAGGGGGGGGCTGATGGGGCTACAGCCCCCCCCGAAATTTTCGAAAGTGATATAGAAAGGTGCTGATTTTTCGTCTTTCTTTTATGGAAATTTTTTTAATTTTTTTCCATTATACAGCGGACAAACCATTCTCATTAGTCCCATATTAGTCCACATTGACAACAAAGAAGAGAAAGGGGGGCTGACGGGGTTATAGCCCCCCCCCCCTACTCCTCCCAAAATAGTCAAAAATTTAAATGAAAAAGTCTTTTTTTCTTACTTTTTAAAGATAAATCTGTAATTTTTTCTTCTGCCATACAGCAAAATAGCCATTCTCGTTAACACCATATTAGTCCAGGTTATATTAGTTAGGGGGCTGATGGAATTTCAGCCCCCTCCTCTCGAAATGGTCGAAAATGAAATGAAAAAATAGTGCTGAATTTTTTCTGTCTGTTCAAGATAAATTTGCATTTTCCCCCTATCGTTCAACAGACTATGCGCTTCCTTCGCTTTAGTTCCATATTAGTCCATATTGACACCAAAGAAGAGAAAGGGGGTTGATGGGGTTACAGCCCCCCCCCCCCAACCAGAAATCGCGATAAATTAAATAAAAAAGTGTTTTTTCTTTACTTTTTAAAGATAAATCTGTATTTTTTCTTCTGTCATACAGTAAAATAGCCATTCTCGTTAACACCATATTAGTCCACATTGACATCACAGCATACCCTAAGATGGGGAGGGGGCTGATGGAATTACAACTTCCTCCTCTGGAAATAGTCGAAAATGAAATGAAAAAGTAGAGTTGATTTTTTTCTGTCTATTTGAGATAAATTTGCATTTTCTCCCTTATCATTTAACAGACTAGCCGCTCCCTTCGCTGTAGTTCCATATTAGTGTACAGTGACATCACATTATACCCGAAAAGATAGAAGGGGGTTAATGGAGTTACAGCCCTCTCCCAAAAATTCGAACATGAAATGAAAAAGTTCTGATATTTTCCTTTTTGTTTGAGATAAATTTGTATTTTTCCTCTATCATTCAACAGACTAGCTGCTCTCTTCTCTTTAGTTCCATACTAGTGCACAGTGATACCACATTATACCCAAAGAGGTGAAAGGGGTTAATGGGGTGTCCCTTTCCTAAATAGTTGAAAATGAAATGAAAAAAAAAGGCTGTTTTTTTCCTTCTTGTTTGAGATAAATTTGTAATTTTTCTTCAGCCATACAGCGAAATAGTCATTCTCGTTAACACCATATTAGTCCACATTGACATCACAGCATACCCAAAGATGGGGAGGGGGCCTCCCGAAATAGTCGGAAATGAAATTAAAAAATATTGCTTTTTTTTCTGTTTGAGATAAATTTGTATTTTTTTTCTCCTATTATTCAACAGACTAGACACTCTCTTCTCTTTAGTTCCATATTAGTGCACAGTGACACCACATTATACCGAAAGAAGTAGAAAGGGGGTGATGGGTTACAGCCCCTTCCCAAAATAGCCGAAAATGAAATGAAAAAAGGCTAATATTTTTCTTTTTGTTCGAGATGAATTTGTAATGCACTTGTTTTCTGCAATACAACGAACTACACGTTCTGGCTAGTCTCATATCAACGCACAGTTACACCACAGTATACCCAATGAGGGGAAGGGGCTGATGGGGTTACTTACTCTTCCGAAATAATCAAATATGAAATGAAAAAAAAATTCCAGTTTTTTTTCTTTCTTTTGAGATTAATTTTTAATTTTTTTCTGCGACGCAGCTATTCTGGTTAGTCCCATATATTAGTGCACAGTGATGCCCCAGCATACACCAAAGGATTTGATGGGGACGGGGGTTATGACGTTACAGCTCCATTCCACCTCTGAAGAGATCGCAGTGAAATGAAAAAAGGGCTGATATTCCTTCTTTTTCAGATAAATTTGTTTTATTTTCTGGCATGCCATGAATTTGTTTTTCCTGTTAATCCAATATCCTCCTCAGTCCTGCGACCAAATTTACTTGAGACCACAAAATCCATTTTCAAATGACTGAAATCACTGTTTTACTCGATAAATGAAAACATATATACTGAGTTCAAGAGACCTACAAATAAATTCGACAAATCTAAAAGTAGTTTAATTTAAGGATTTTTTTAATTTTTCCCATAGTCGGCGGGCGCCAAGATTGTCAATGCGGGGGTATGTTAATGCACAGTAACACCACAGCTAATCTCAAGTCGATTTCGTCTAAATCTGAAATCCGGTGCGGAAGAGTTGACTGTAAAAGTAGCTTATTAACTTTCATTTTTCAGTCGCATCTCCATGCCACACCGAAATATGGGGGTGCAGAGGGTTGAAGGGACTAAACCTTTTTTACCTGCCAAAACGGTCAGATTAAATGGTAAAAAAAGTTTACTTCTTACTTTTTAGATCAATTCAATTATATATATATTTGTCATGCATCGCACTTGTCTTTCTTGTTAGTCCCATATTAGTGCATAATGACACCTTAGCTAATCCCTTCAGAATTTTGGTAAGTCGGAAGTCAGGCACACTATACAGGGTGTCCGGTCTCAACGGTGTCCAATGGCTAATTCCTAAACCGTTAGTCATAGACATATAGTTCCAGTTACAAAAATGTTTAAAATCAGGTAAAGAAATATTTTAAAAGCGATTTGGGTCAATAAAAACATCTCTTAAAAAATTACGAAATTTAAATTTTTATACGGTTCCCTGGTCCTATAAGTTATATTTAGTAAAATTTTCCTTTTACACTAACAAGTAATACACAAAAAGTCCCGTTGTTCTACGATTAAAATTGACCGAGGAATAGCTGTTTAAAGTTGGAGCATATTTTTTGCTGCAAATTGGGGGTCATTCACAAATTTAGTCGAAATATAATTTCGACAGATATATTAAAAAATGGTTGAGAGTAAAATTAACATTGCAATATAAATTTGAAATCTTTAATCATTCTGACATATTAATGCAAAATATACAATTTGTAATAAACGTTTAAGAAGAAAGAAAAAACAGAATTTTTGTTAAATAAAATTATGCTAAATTAACAGCCTCAATTCTTTACAAAATGATACGTATTTTAAAATATTATTAGATTACACTAGCCTGCAGAAGTTGGGTTATGTCATGTTTTTTAGCTTTTGACAATTTCTTACGTATTCTGTACCGCTGAATCTGAAATTGACCTTTATTTTTAACCATCACATCAGGATTTTTCGCAAATTTCAAAGTTAAAAAGTTCAAAGTTAAAATTGAATCTCCTCCCTTATCTCATCGGACTACTCAGCTATTTAGCTGAAAAAATCCCAGGATAAGCAAAAATATCGAATAAATTATTGAATAAAATAAAATAAAATAAAATAAAATAAAACAAATAAATTTTTACATATGTTTTATAGTATGAGATTTTCGCTATATTTTAACTTACACATTTACGATTTGCAAAAAAATTCTAACGTGATGATTAAAAATGAAGGTCATTTTCAGATTCAGTGCTAAAAAGTACGTAAAAATCAATTATCAAAAGTTAAAAAACACAACCATCTCCTCCACTCTATAGTATCCGATTTTTGTTATTCTTTAAATTTGACAATTTATGATTTGCGAAATATCCTGACATGATGGTTAAAAATTAATGTAATTTTTGGATTCAGTGCTAAAAATACATAAAAGTTAAAAAAAAACAACAATCGCAGTCTTGTATTATCTAATCTAAAACTTTTTCTTAAACTTCTTGGCGATAATCTATCCGAAATATTTTGTGTTATCCTGTAAAATAAGTATAAATGGTAACCACCCAATATCCTAATAATATTAGATTGTTATTGGATTTGCGCCATTATGTAAAATCTAATCTCGATCGGATATTTAAAAGTGAGTTAAAGATCGAGTACAAATTTTGAACTGGAAAAACATTCATAAGATCGTTGAAGTAACATAAAAACTTATAACAATAACATAATTTTTGTTAAAAGAAATCATAAAAGAAACAGTCTCAAATCCTGACAAAATAAAACATATGTTATTTTAGCCAATCTGAAACTTAATAAATGTTAGCAATAATGACTTTCTTAATAATGACTTTCTTTTAAATGAAAGTATATATATAAAAAAAAAAAAACAGTAACACTTTTCAACAGATTTCGACGTGGGACGGTCTCAGGATCGGACCCGTGCCCTCCCCCCTTCCCCCCAGATTTGAGTCTGAGTTTAAAAAAAAATTTGAAATTCTCAGCAAATTTTCTGAAAGGTTACAGCAGAGGGGGAAAGGAGAGGTAATCCCTTCCTGCTGCTAATTATTTTTGTTGTAGTTTGGGTTAACTCTGTTTATATTCAGGTCAATTTCAGGCTGAGTGGGTTCGGGTTAACCAGATTTCTAAAAAGTTCAGCATATTATTTCAGTTTAAAAACTATACATATAATAATAAACACAGATATTTGTATGTGTTTTTAACGCGATCCTTTGATGAAATACAGGTTTTTATCACGACGCTTTGACGAAATTTGCATTTTCCCCGAACTTTTGACAAAATTAGCTTTTTTCCGCGACCCTTTGACGAAATTCGCGTTTTTTTTTCCGTGATCCTTTGTCAAAATTTGTGTTTTTGCCGCGAGTTTTTGATGAAATTCGAGTTTTTTTCGTGAACTTTTGCCGAAATTCGCGTTTTTTACGAAACCCTTCGTCGAAATTTGCGTTTTTTTCGCGGCTTTTTTGACGAAATTCGCTTTTTTCTCGTCTTTTTGATAAATTTCGCGGCTCATTGACGAAATTCGCGTTTTTTTATGGAAATGGTCGTGTTTTTTTGTTTTTTCGCTGCTGTTTGACGAAATTCGCTTCTTTCCGCAGTCTTTTGCTGAAAGTCACGTTTCTCTGTGGCCCTTCTTTGTGACCATGCTTTTTTTGGCGATCCTTTAACGAAATTCGCGTTTTTTCCGCTTCCCTTTGACGGAATGGATACTTTTTTTAGCAATCCTTTGCCAAAATTTGCGTTTTTTCTGCAGCCCTTTGCGTAAATTTGCGTTTTTTCTGCGGCCCTTTGAGGAAATTTACATTTTTTCTGCGGCCCTTTGAGGAAATTTACGTTTTTTCTGCGGCCCTTTGAGGAAATTTACGTTTTTTCTGAGGTCATTTGCCGAAATTCACGTTTTTTTACGCAATCCTTCGTCAAATTCGCGTTTTTTTCTGTGGTCATTTGCCGAAATTCGTGTTTTTTAATGCAATCCTTCGTCGAAATTTGCGTTTTTTCCGCGGCTCTCTGACGAAATTTGCGTTTCTTTTCGTCTTTTTTGATGAAATTTGCGTTTTTCTGCGGCCTTTTGACGAAATTCACGTTTTTCTGTGTCCCTTTGACGAAATTCGTGTTTTTTCAGCTTCCCTTTGACGGAATGCGTGTTTTTTTAGCGATGCTTTGTCGAAATTTGCAGTTTTCTGTGGTCCTTTGACGAAATTCGCGTTTTTTCTGTGGTCATTTGACAAAATTCGCGTTTTTGCGCAATCCTTCTTCGAAATTTGCGTTTTTTCGCGGCTTTTTGTCGAAATTTGCGGTTTTTCTCGTCTTTTTGATGAAATTTGCGTTTTTCTGTGGCCTTTTGAAGAAATTCACGTTTTCCCGTGTCCCTTTGACGAAATTCGCGTTTTTTGTGATCCTTTACGAAATTAGCTTCTCTTTCGCAGCCCTTTGACGGAATGCGTGCTTTTAGCGATCTTTTTTTTCGAAATTCACGTTTTTTCCGCGACCTTTTGATGAAATTCGCGTTTTTTCTGCGGCCTTCTGACGAAATTCGGGTTTTTTCTGTGCTCATATTGACGAAATTAGCGTTTCCTCTAGAATAATTTGACGAAATTCACGTTTTCTCCGCTATCATTTGACGAAATTTGACTTTTTTTCGCGATCCTTTGGCAAACTTCGCATTTTATCTGTGGCCCTATGACATAATTCCGGTTTTTTCCTTGATCCTTTAAAGAAATTGGAGATTTTTTTTTGCGAACGATTGACGAAATTGATTTTTTTTTTTTTTTTTGCGAACGATTGACGAAACTGATTTTTTTCGGCGACCATTTGTCAAAAATCGCGATAATTTTTTAAGTCCAAATTTTCGGACTGATGACCGAATTTTTCAAATTTTCGGAAAATTCGGAACAAAGTCACCCTTGCACCCCCCCCCCCTCTGGCTACGGCCTTATTGACAAAAATGATTTCTGTTTATAACACAATGCAACGTGTTTCTTAAGACTTAGAACATTATGAAAATTTAAGTCAGCCCCCCCCGAAATAAAATCCTGGGTACGCCACTGCATCTATTAATAATTATATTAAACATCTATCGCAAGATAAAAATTTGCAAGCTTTTGAATGTAGATAACTGTTTAAACAGCAAAACCAAACAAATCCTTATATATAGAGAATTATAGAACAACCACTAAAATCAAGTGAATTGATTAAAAATGAAAGCAGAATAGAAACAAATAATATGAAATGGAAGAATCAATAAAACGTATTTAAATATTTATAGGATATAAAATAGAAATAATAAACACCATACCGATTAATATTTCAGTATTTTACAAAAATCCATGTGCACATGTCTTCCAGTATATCAAAACGATTAAGGTGAATAAAACAGTTAAGAAATCACAGTAAATGATACCAAAGGATGCAGTTAATACATTTTGAAATAATATTTGAAATACCTTGTAAAACAAATTTAATCTAATATAAAATATATAGAAATTAATTACATTATTTAAAATGCACTATTAAATTAATAGATAACAGTTTAACAATATCGTCAAAATTTAGCTAAAAATACACCCTGGTGTATAAAATATAACTAAAATGGAGCTAGAAAAATTAAAAATAAGAGCAATATGAAAGATACAATTTTAGTGCTGCCATCTATTAATAATTATATTAAACATCTATCGCAAGATAAAAATTTGCAAGCTTTTGAATGTAAATAACTGTTTAAACAGCAAATCCAAACAAATCCTTATATATAGAGAATTATAAACCTAATATAAATCACACAAAGTATTTAAAACTATTGTTAATAAAATTTAAAAGCATACAATATGTTCTATAAGCTAAATTATTTAAACTAAACTAAGAGTTTAAATAATGTTAGAACATTGATAATATATAGCATATATCTATATGCTATAAAACAAAATAAATTCAGTAATAATTAATATAAATAATTATTAAAAATTATCTAAAAATTATTTTTTAATGAATTATATATAAGATATTTATAAAATGAACAGGAAATATCAAACATGTGGAAGTATATAGAAGGTTAAATAATACTTAAAATCCCATTACTTAAAACGCACAAATATAGAATGTGGATTATTTTCAGACATCCATAAAAATCCATAAAGTATGAATATGGGACATTCAAAAACATCCATAAAAATCCATAAAGTATGAATATGGGACATTCAAAAACATTAAACTAAGAGTGGCATACTATTAGTAATTAATATGATATTGTCCTTAGTAAATTAGAATTTAATAACAAATAATTGTAAATTAGATTAATGAATAATTAAGCTAATTATAATATTAATGAAAATCTCCAACTTACATATAAAATATCAAATCAACATCCACATAAAATACATAACAAAAAAATAGTAATAATACAAGAGCCCCGCTTTTTTTTTTTTTTTTTTTTTTTTTTTTTTAAATAAATAATTAACCATTGCGTATTATCCAGACAACACCACCCTCCTCCGTACTCTAACATCTACCCACCCAACCAACCTATAATATTTTTTTTATATTATTTTACAATTTTTAATTTTTTATAGATATTTTTTTATTTTATTATATATATGTATATATACAGGGTTCATACTCTATTTGAATAACAAAATTCCCTGACTTTTCCATACCATATTTCATACAATTTCCTGACCATAATGCATGACATTTTTAGAAATACGAATTACTTTTCTAAATCTTAATGACTGAACTCTAAAAATGAAAATTACCTATAAAACTGAAACTAAAAATCTATATCATTTGATATTTAAAATATAATAAATGATAACAAATTAAAAATAAATAAATGAAAAAAAACTAAAATAGAACACAGATGGATTCAAAGTAACTTTTTACTCATATAACTGAATTTACACAAATTAAACATTCAATTTTTTTTAGACAGTAGTTCTATCATATTTATTTGTGTTGTTTCAGAAGTAGTTTTTTGTGTAAGCTTCAATTTTTTGTCTTTACAATTACATTTTAATTACATTTGTCTTTACAATTACATTTTAATTTCAGCTACAGCTTTTCTTTTTTTCTGTTTTATTTTTGCTTGCTTCGTAATTTCTCTTTTTTTTAAAATTTAAATGTTTATGATACCTCGTTTCATAATACAGTAGACTCCTTCAAATCCGCCAACACCTAAAATCCATACATCATCACAGATGTAAATAATAAAACTTTCAGTTCAGAAGTAGGGTCAAAATTACAGGCTTTTTATATCATTATGTACATATTTTAAATGTAATTCTCATTAATACGACTGAACTCATGGTTTTTTATGAAAGAAGTAAAAATTTATTTCTCAAAAAATTCAAGATATTGCTGATATCTTTGGTAGTCACAATTTTTCTTACCAAATATATTTATGCATTAATCAAGCTTTTTTAGTTATTAATTCTGACTAAGCCTGAAATAAAACTTCCTAATTTTATGATTTTGATGTGAGCTAGTAAGGTACCTTTATGAGGCAAATTTCATTCAGTAATTCAAGACAAATGAATCTCATCTTTTTATTATGCATATTTAATGATACACTATTAATTATTTACATGACCTTTACTTTTAATAATTTAATCATTTTTAAAACTATTACTTTACTTAATAATTTTAATATTTTAGTATATTGTAAGCATTCATTATAATTTTGAATGCATTATTAGATTCAAATTACTGTTTAAAAAATGTAAACAAATCAATGACCAGAAATCCACAAAATTCTAAAATCCGCACAACCTCTGGTCCCAAGCAGTGCAGATTTGAGGGAGTCTGCTGTATTGCAATAAATTTGTATAGTTTTATGTTAAAAATGTGAATTTGACGAAAATTTTACTTGAAACTGAAAAAGCTGACCTTTTTTTGCAGACGGACCTTGGGAGAACCTTGACACATGATAGAGAATTAAAAAAAAAAAAAAAAATCTTGACTTTTCCAGGTTTTAGAGCAAAAAATGTAATTTTCCTTAACTTTTTGAGCACTTGTCATTTTTCCTGTCAATTCCCTGTTTTCCAGCTGCATAGGAACTCTGACATATAAAGGCTGAAATACATTAAAATTTAATTAATAAATATAAGTTTCTGATTTTGCATAACACATTTAAACAACCATATATACAGTACAAAGTCTAAAGTTCGGAATCCTCGGGACTTTACAAAGTCCAAACTTCAGATTTTCCCGAACTTTGGGCATATAACAACTATTACTACTAAATTAAACATTTTCATTAAATAACATAATAACATTCATAACAAAATAAAAAGTAAAACAAAAAATTTATTTAAAGCTGTTCTCAAATCCAAAAGGGCAACTTTATGACAGAAGTTTTAATTTATTTTTGTTCGGAGATGCATGAAACTAGCAGGTGTTGTTCAGAAACTATGTAATCGAACTGTGCTTTCCGTTTTTTTGGAAACTTAATAGATCTTTCAGAAAATAGTGTCAAAGGGGGCGTTTTGAACTGAATTCCCGCGCAGAAGAAGAATAATCACACAAGAAAGGATGAAAAACGTCATTGTCACTTGATCAAAATCGCTTATAGCTCAATAGGTAATTTATTTATCAAGAAAATGGAAAACACAGTTCGATTCCATATCGCTTCCATAGTCAGACCTACCAATTTTATGACTTTCCGTTAAAAAATGAATTCGTAAATGTGTCAAAACGTTTTGCGTTTGTTGAGCAGAGCACTTGAGAACAGCCTTAAGGAAACAAACAATTAAGACGAAATTGTAACTTTCTGAACTATTGGAGCATTTTAGTTAATCTGGGCTGCTTTATTAACTTAGGTATATCATTAAGAAGTTTTTCTTTTATTCTGTACATAGACATGAGTTAAGATTCAGTAATAAAGCTTCTTTGTTCTAGACCTTTTTTTGTTTCAACAATTTTGTTTTTTCACTTCTTTCTTGAATACTGCCGCTTGAAAGTCTGAACTTCGGAGAATTCCAAACTTTGGATGTCTGAACTTTAGACTTTGTACTGTATTATATCTGATGTCAACAGCTTTTTTAGGATGCACTTACAAAAAATGCGCAACGATGAATTAGCCTCACATGTGTCCACTCGTCTTCAGATAAAAAT
Organism: Maratus speciosus; assembly: GCA_963932465.1. NCBI lineage: Eukaryota > Metazoa > Arthropoda > Arachnida > Araneae > Salticidae > Maratus > Maratus speciosus. The sequence continues at coordinate 629,663,790 of OZ010786.1, forward strand.
CAATCAGAGGCAGTAAATATGGATACTAAATTACATTTAAACAGTCAGAGCATTTTAATAATAATAAAAATTGAGCAAGGGAGGGGCATGGGGAGCTTGAAATCAATGCTTACCTATCTACCTCTTAGAAGTCAAACACTCTTTTTTTATATTTCGCAGTTGAGAAAATTCCTAAATTGTATACATATATAAGCTTACCTCGGACATGAGGTGTCGGAAAATGCTTTTAAAGTAATCTCTAACTGAGGTTTGATAACAACCACCAAGAAACTAAGCCTCTGAAGCATTTCTGGAAATAATTTTCTCTCAGAATGGCATGGGATTCTGCTTGAATTTTCTATTTTTAGAAATTATTGGTTCTTGGATGTGTATATCTTATAATATATTTACTAAGTTATTTATTTATTTTCAACATAAGAAAAAATTAAATAAGATAAGAGAATAAGGATCAGGTTGATATGGGCCGTAGATACCAATCTGGAAGGCAAAACAGGCCGGGACATGATTATGATAAAGTAGCCACTTTCCTTTTTTAAAAATTCCATCACCAATCAAATAGCATTATTTACATCTTCATCTACAGGCATCTGAGAACTTTGTAATAAAGTAAATCATTAACATATTATTTATAAAGGATAAGTTGTATTTTTTTTCTAAAATACTTATCTTCTAATTAAAGTAAAAAAAGGGATTGGATGTTGCTTTTTAATTGTCTTCTTTGCACAAGATGAGATGTCTTGAAATGACCCTCAATATATTTCCAATAAGTAGCAATATTTTACAATATCTTGTTTTCCCTTTCAGGATTTGATGCAACCACAATGCTTAATGGTTAGTCTCTGCCTCCTCCTGCTGATGTCAAATCAGATATATCTACAAAATACCTTTAAATTATTTTACAAACTAAACATATTTTGTAGATATGTTGATCTTGTCATGTTCCATGGAATGGGAAATACCCACTTTCAGATGAGGTGAAAACATTTTTTGAGTGACGCTGGAATTTAAAAGTCATATCAGGAGAAACAACCATTTTAGAAAGCATCTTTACTTACCTTTGCCGAAAGTTGCAGAAACTGAGCAAAAGGTTTCTCAGAGCTATTTATAGGGTTATCTATTGTGTGTTTAATGCATATCTTTGGAGTGGCAAGATCCTTTCTTTCTATTGGTTGAATTTGCCAAGCACTGAGTGAACGGGCAACTCTTCTGAATAGATGCAAAAGTTGTCTAAGAAAAAATACAGTTTCCTTCAACAAGGTCAAGCTAATTTTGCTGATCATAGTATTATGTTTATCTTATACTATAATGCGAGCAAAAATTGTGTGTGTATGTGTATGTAAATTTTATCTTAAAAACGGCTCTAACGATTTTGTATTTTACCATTTTTGGGCATGATAAGACCATTGGGCTAGGTCACGTGCTCGACAAAATTCGATTAGTGGGTCATTTTGGGTCAAGGTCAAGCTAATTATATCTAAAAAACGGCTCAATCGATTTTGACCAAATTTCACATCCAACCATTTTTCGACACAAAGAAACTTTTGGGCTAGGTTACATGTTTGAGAAACTTCGATTAGTGGGTCATTTTTGGGTCAAGACAGTTTTATCTAAAAAACGGCTCTAACGATTTTCACTAAACTCTATATTCTACAGTTTTGGATTACGGGAAAACTATTGGGCTAAGTCACATGTTCGAGAAAAGTCGATTAGTGGGTCATTTTTGGGTCAGCGTGGGTCAAGCTACGTTTATCTATATAACTTCTTTAACTATTTTGACGAAATTTTGCACCCTACTGTTTTCGGGCACGAAAAGACCATTGGAGTGGGCCTCGTGTTCCGAGAAAATTCCAATAGTGGGTCATTTTGGGTTAAGGTCAAGCTAATTATATCTAGAGAACGGCTCAATCGATTTTGACAAAATTTTGTATCTAACCATTTTCGGGCATGAAAAGATCATTGGGATGGGTCTCGTGTTCGAGAAAATTCGATTAGATGGTCATAATGGGTCAGGGTCAAACTAATTATATCTAGAGAACAGCTCAATCGATTTTGATGAAATTTTGTATTTTACCATTTTCGGGCATGATAAGACCATTGGGCTAGGTCACGTCTTCGAGGAAATTCGATTAGTGGGTCATTTTAGGTCGTAATGGGTCAAGGTCAAGCTAATTATATCTAAAAAACGGCTCAAGCGATTTTGACCAAATTTCACATCCAACCGTTTTTCGACACGAAGAAACTATTGGGCTAGGTCACATGCGCGAAAAACTTCGATTAGTGGGTCATTTTTGGGTCACTATGGGTCAAGCCAATTTTATCTAAAAAACGGCTCTAACGGTTTTCACTAAACTCTATATTCTACAGTTTTGGATTACGAGAAAACTATTGGGATAAGTCACATGTTCGGGAAAATTCGATTAGTGGGCCATTTTTGGGTCACCGTGGGTCAAGCTAAGTTTATCTAGATAACTTCTTTAACGATTTTGACGAAATTTTGCACCCTACTGTTTTCGGGCACGAAAAGACCATTGGGATGGGTCTCGTGTTCGAGCAAATTCTATTTTTGGGCCATAATGGGTCAGGGTCAAGTTAATTATATCAAGAGAACGGCTCAATCAATTTTGACTAAATTTTGTATCTGACCATTTTCGGGCACGGAAAGATCATTGGGATAGGTCTCGTGTTCGAGAAAATTCGATTAGTGGGTCATTTTGGGTCATAATGGGTCAAGGTCAAACTAATTATATCTAAAGAATGGCTCAATCGATTTTAACTAAGTTTTGTATCTAACTATTTTTGGGCACGAAAAGACCATTGGGATGGGTCTCGTGTTCGAGAAAATTCGATTAGTGGGTCATTTTGGGCCATAATGGGTCAGGGTCAAGTTAATTATATCTAGAGAACGGCTCAATCGATTTTGATTAAATTTTTTATCTAACCATTTTCAGGCACTAAAAGACCATTGAGATGGGTCTCGTGTTCAAGAAAATTCGATTAGTGGATCATTTTGGGTCATAATGGGTCAAGCTAATTATATCTAAAGAACGGCTCAATCGATTTTAACTAAATTTTGTATCTAATCATTTTCGGGCACGAAAAGACCATTGGGATGGGTCACGTGTTTGAGAAAATTCAATTAGTGGGTCAAGCTATTTTTATCTAATAAACGGCTTTAACGATTTTCACTAAACTCTATATTCTACAGTTTTGGATTACGAGAAGACCATTGAGCTAAGTCACATGTTCCAGGAAATTCGATTCGTGGGTCATTTTTGGGTCACAGTGGGTAATGCTAAGTTTATCTAGATAACGGCTCGAACGATTTTGACGAAATTGTGCACCCTACTGTTTTCGGGCATGAAAAGACCATTGGGATGGGTCTCGTGTTCGAGAAAATTCGATTAGTGGGTCATTTTGGGTCAGGGTCAAGCTAATTATATCTAGAGAACGGCTCAATCAATTTTGACTAAATTTCGTGTCTAACCATTTTCGGGCAACAAAAAAACCATTGGGATGGGTAACGTGTTCAAGAAAATTCGATTAGTGGGTCATTTTTGGGTCACCGTGGGTCCAGCTAAGTTTATCTAGATAACGGCAGTACGATTTGACGAAATTCTTAAATCTATCATTTTCGGGCACGAAAAGACCATTGGGATGGGTCACGTGTTTGAGAAAATTCGATTAGTGGGTCATTATGGGTCATAACGGGTCAGGGTCAAGCTAATTATATCTAAAAAAAAGGCTCAAGACATTTTCACAAAATTTTTTAATATACGGCCGTTTCTGGTCATGAGAGGACCATTGGTCTAAGTCACATGTTTGAGAAAATTCAATTAGTGGGTCATTTTGGGCCACAATTGGCCAGGATCAAGCTAATTGAACCTAAAAACATGCTCAAAACGTTTTGACCAAATTTTATATTACGTATACCGCTTCTGGACATGGGAAGAGAATTGGGCTAAGTCACATGTTCGAGAAAATTCGATTAGTGGGTCATTTTGGGTCACAATGGGTCAGGGTCCAGCTAATTGTATCTATAAAACCGGCTTAAACGATTTTAACTAAATTTTGTATTCTATCGTTTTTGGGCTTCTTGGGCTAGGTCGCATGTTCAAGAAAATTCGATTAGTGGGTCATTTTGGATCACAATGGATCAGGGTCAAGCTAATTGTATTTAAAAAGTGCTTCAAAACATAATTTTGTATAATATTGTTTCCGGGCATGATAAGAGCATTTGGCAGGGTCGCACGTTCAAGAAAATTCAATCAATGTGACATTTTGGCTCCTTATGGATCAGGATCAAGCTAACTGTATCTAAAAAACCGCTCAAAAGATTTTGAGTGGTTTACTACACCGTTTCTGGACAAGATAAAACCATTGGGCTGGGTCGCATGCTCAAGAAAATTCTATTAGTGGGTCATTTTGGTGATAATGGGTCGGGGTCAAGCTAACGGCATCTCAAAAAGGTTCAAACAATTTTGGCAATTTTTTTTTGTTATACCGTTTCACAGTACAAAAAGACCATTGAAATAGCTCACATCCGTCTATGAATTTCAGTTAGTGGTTTTTTGAATCAACGCATATCAAGCTTATTTTACCTAGAAAACGACTAACGATTTTCACTAAATTTTGTATTCCATCGTTTTCAGACTCAAGAAAAGCATTGTGATAGGTCGCATGCTCGAAAAAATTCGATTAGTGGATCATTTTGGGTCACTATGTTTCACGGTCAAGCTAATTGCATCTAAAACAGCAAGAATGATTCAGTGGGAAAAATATATCGAGATAAACAGAAAGCTAATTTTGACCGAGCTTAGCTCGGTCATTCCTGCTAGTGACTTCTCATGTGCTACAGCCAGTAAATATTAATTTGTCTGCCCCAGGAAAAAACAGCAATTTTTTCTTTATAATTATTTGCAAAGTTGTTTTGTAACTAACTGGAGACCTATCTGAAAAGTTAATTGTACGTTTTAGTGGAATCATTATTTACAAATAAAAAAAAAAGATTCAAATTTAAAAAGAAAAGAAAAAAAAAATATTACATATTAAGCTGGCCCATTTGATGATATCTGGGCTCATTAACCCTTTCAGAGGCAAAGCACTTCCATTGCTAAAATGAAGTAAATGACACCGGAATTTACAAACAAATTTATTTGGGAATAAGAAAAGGCTATATTTCACATACATAATAAACGGAAAATTTTATTCCCAAAATTCTGGTACTATTATGGTATTTGGGGAGCATTAAGTGGTTTCATAAACGTACCGCCCACGAAAGGGTTAAAAGTTATTACTGTGTTGCTAATCTCGAGTTCATAGAATGAACTTGAAAGCATTATACAGTAAAACTTCTGCATAGGGCTGAAACCTTGCAAGTGCAGAATTGCCTGCTACTTACAGATATCTATTCTTCATAGGTAAATGCATACAAACCCTATAAGGGATGGGAAGTATTCACTAAATAGAGATGTCCACTATCTGAGAGGGCCTGCTATAGTTTTTACTGTAATTCAATTACAGGAGTGTTTAAAAATTTGTAGCAGGGAAAAATGAAATTTGTAGCGTCAAAAATCACTTTCGCAGCAGGTAAAAACAATTTTTGTAGCATCAAAAATCACTTTTGTAACAGGTGAAAGCAAATTTTGTAGGGGAAAAAAATTGTAGCAGGTAAATATAAACTTTTGTAGTGGAAGCAAATATACAAATGCACAATATCAATTTTGGAGTAGTTTCTGATCATTAAGGGTGTATTCGAAAAAATATTTTCCCACCCTCAACAGCTCGAAATTTTCTGTGACATTTTCAGACTCAAGGTAGCAAAGCGGGCAGAAATTAAAAAAAAAATATTAAACAATTTAAAATTTGCACATTGAGAGAGATTTGGGAGGGGAGGGGGAGTTAGATGGATATCTACCAAAACACATGATTCTTGCCTTTTTAGGTGCGTTCGTAATTATATATATACGTAGCACCTATAGTTTTTGTTCAGTCCATCCGTCTGTATATAACAGAGCAAAACTACCCAACTGAATGGTCTGAAATTTAATATGTAATCGTTGCAAAATTTTGTTAAGTCATTTCAAATTTTATGAAAATTGGATGTATAGTTTAATGACAGGGGCAGTCAAAAGTTTTCCGTTACATTACGGCCAATAGGAAAAAATTATTTCAAGTGCATTTTAATGATGTTACAGCCTTTCGAACAGAATGAAAGTGATATGCACTAATGAAGTGCAGTAAAATATACATTCAGTACAATATATGGTGAAAACAATATTTATAAAACTATTTGTAGTATGAACACACATGTTCCACCTTTGACATGCAATTTCCAACTTGTTTATATTTGCCATGCTGTGAAATATATTATTTTCTTTGAGTCATTATTCATTCCCAGATAACATGCCCCCCCCCCACTCCTCACTTGACAGAAGAAAGGATAGGAAATCTTTTAAAATGTTTTATTACTCTTTAAAGCAACCCTTCGATCTACCTGCCACCACCTAATAAAGTTTCTTTTTGACAGCTTCTCTAAATTGCAAGATCAGTTTGGTCATACAGTAAAATTATTAAAATATAACAAAACAATTAGAAAAATCGCCTTTAAGAATCAGATGTTCAAAAACACTTACGTTATATTTGTAGAATTTATATGCAGCAATCAACACGCAATTGCAGAATGAAAAGTTATTCACCTCTCTCATTAGATATTCATACTGCCACTGTTTGCTTTGGTATAAAATCGGCAGAAATGGCTGTTTTAGCACAGGAATGGCATTTCAAACCAGGAGTGCTATCACCGGATTTATTATTATTATTTCTTTAATGCAACAGGGTTCAATAATTAATTTTTTTGTAATTGGTAAATTATAAATAAGTGCGATAGATATTTTATCCCTTTGCTCTAAAATAAATAAATAAAAACTTGTTCAAATATATAAAAGAATTGCATAAAACATGAATCAAAACACATTTTCCCATCTTTATAACAAATTTCCAGGATTTTCCATTTGGGAATATCAAGACTATATGTTAAATCAAGAAGGTAACATTGTAGTAAGCATCTTCTGGTTGTCAACATATATATATGTATATATATATATATATAAAAGAGCTAAAAGTATTTTCAAAATTTTGGCATTGAATTTCAGAACTTACCATAACTTTTATTAAAAAGGGATTGAAGTAGGAAAATTAAAATTCAGAATTATTTTTTCAGTAAATTAACCTTGTAAGGGGAAGGAGGATTAATTTTGTTTTAAAACCTTCAATTTTCTGCAACCAAACAGACCCACCAAGATATAAAAATGTCTATCTTTTGGTAACGATAGATTCCGAGATCCAATGATAGGCCAGTTAATAACACAATTTAAAATCAGAAAATGCATTTTTGAGATCTTAAAATAAATTACCTTCTTAAAAAATATATACATCTTGAATTCCAGAGTTTTTCATCTGTTTTGAAAAAAAAAAAAAAAAAAAAATCATTTTAACGTTTGAAAAATGCATCAAAGTGTTCAAAGAACAAGAATACCAATTCTGAAAAATTCCTCCAATTCCATATCTTGTAGCAGAGATTCACTCTGTGAAGTTGTTTAATGCAACAATAGATTTCCATATCTATTTTTCGTTACCTAGGAATGGAGGAAGTGAATTTTTAAAATTGTCTCCTTATGCTTTGTTAACTTTTAAGTGGCTTAATCCACTAACAGTTCCTGTAGCAAGGTTTTGATAAACTCGGAGGTCCAGTAATTGGTCATACAGTAACAAAATAAACTAAAAATTGGGCTATAATGCCTTAAATAATCTTAATGTTAAATTTGATTGTGTAGTTGATCACCAGACAACCTAACCTTTAAACTTTATCCACCTCTTTTTATTACATGTTTCTATCACAAGACAAAATGACTATCTGGCGTAGAATTTGCAGAAAATGTCACTTTTGGTTTAACATCGCATAAGAAATGGATTTGGTTTGGTGAAAGCCTTGCATTTCCAATCAATGGCGGATGGGGAATGATCACCCCCCCCCCCCCCCCCCCTTGGGCGGGCCCTGATCTTAAATTTTTCTGTGAATTCGGGTCGGGAGACTTCTTTTTCTTCCAGGTCGAGCCTGGCCTGGACTTCATTCTTCCTAGAGGTCTGCACTGGCCAAAATTTCCTGGTCGAGGCTTGCCGCAGAATAAAAGCTACACGTTCGGTCTGTGTCAGCCCTTATGATAAGCAGTATTGGCCCAACTGTGACCCGTGCACTTCTCTAAATTCTTCTCCCTGAGCCCAAGTTGGCCTGGCATCTTACTTATTTGTTATTCGTAAAAATTATATTTATGTTGTACATTTGTTTAACGAAATCTTTATTGCAAAATGCAGGCTGGGCCGTAGAAAAGTAGAAGTCAACCAGACCCAAACCAGATCCGCCTAAAAAAAGTAGATGTTAACCCGACTCGCAGCAAAAAGTAGAAGTCAACTGGACCCAAATGCGACCCACAGCAAAAAAGTATAAGTTAACTCATCCAGCAGCAAAAAATAGAAGTCAACTTAACCAAAACCCGACCCGCAGTGAAAAAAATTAGCCCTGGCCCACGCATCAGATTGGAGTCTCCAAATTTCTGAAATCGCCCTCCTCTTCAGGACTCTCTAGAACCGCTCTTGTTTCCAATGCCCATCTTCCTCCCCCCCCCCCCCCCCCCCACCAAAAAGTTTCAGAAGAATCTCATTATATGATGAGCATTCAAGAGAGTTTGATTAGATATCATGTCAATAAAACAGAGATTCCAGTCTTTTTAGCTCCTTCATGCAGAAACATGAAATATTATCATCAAGATGCAGCATTGATCTTTAAGGTCTGCTCTTATGGTTTTCGCTATATAAAACAGAAAAAATAAGATGAAGTTAATAATGTATCACACATTGTAGCTGAAAATTTCAGAGTAATAAAAATGTGTCAAAAAAACCCGTAGATTACTCATTACTTACGTTTTTATAAATGTGGTTCTCACTTTAACAGTATTGATCTATAACATTTGAGAGTTTGTTTTTAAATAAATAATATCTGTGTATCCAAATCCCGCTAAGAAGAAAAAAAAGAATCATCCAGTTTCCAATTTATACATGAGTCCTGGATTGGGAGGTTTTTCTTTGGAAAAAATGAAAAATAAAAAATGCTACCTTCCTCCTATAGTAAATTTTTGATGCATGAACTTTTTGGCTTATCTAACATTATTTACAATGTAATAGAGTATATCAACAGCAGTTAAATTCAAGATAATGAAATCTCTGAGAATTTGCCAAAAAAATCTGTTTTTGGAGACACACTAAAAAATAAAAATTAATCTGAACAGTTTATGGAAAGTTAACATTTTAGGATGTCAGTTTTTCAGAAATGCACTGTGGGCTTGTTTTTAAACTTAAACACAACTTCCCCCAATCTCATCTTTTACAGAATGTATCAGTTTAACTACAGTAAACTCCCTACTATCCGGCCTATTAAAAAAAATGGAAGAATGTTGCAAGCGGCCAAGGCAGGGCAGGTAACCGTCCAGGTGGGTGTCAAAAGCATGGGGAAAAATTCCAAACATAGTAACTGCAAGGTCTTGGGACATTCTTTTCACTAAAAAAGTAGACATATACCCGTATGGGAAACTGCAATGGGAGATGAGAAAGATAAGCTTATTCTATTGCTGAAAAATATGCCGGGCTCTGACGATGTCAATGAAGATGACATACAGAATGGATGGCAAACGACGAAGTCAATGAATTAATTGAAAACGATATTGTAGAAGTGTTGACAGAGGGATAAATATCAGAAGAAAAAGATTAAAAGGATTGTAGGATAAATCTCCTCCGACATTCGTAAGGGTTTAACACGTTCACGCCGGCGCGGTGGATCACACTCGACTGTCTCAGAATTGGCAAATCTCCGGCCTTTTGGCCTTTTTATTTTAACACAGAAAATGTTCCTTTATTTAATTAAAGCAATTGGGCGATTTTAAAGGAACAACATTTTCTCTAAAATAACAGTGGTGTGCAAAAAGCCGGAGACTTGACAACGCTGAGACAGTCGAGTGTGACCCACCGCGCCGGGGTGAACGTGTTAAGACGATTGGGCCAGCACTGCTGTACATTAGTCAGCAGGAATCTACGCCAACTGATATCATCTACTTGCCTAAATGGTGGGACATTGCGTCGCGGAAGAGGATTAACAGGGAGAAGGAGTCCTCTATTAATGACTTAAACTAAAAAATGTAAGTTTTGACTCTTATCTTATGCATAACTTTTCATATTTGTGCAATCATTTATTAATAAACAGTAAAATAAGATTTACTCATTTTTTTACGAATTACGTTTGGGTTTTATGTTAATGTTTTGCTTGTTTTGAAACTTTATGTACTGTATATATAAAATTTATCTTAATATGTGCTTAACATGTGTTTTTATTATCATGGCGGAGAGGGGGGGGGGGGGGGGGCTCGAAGTTAGTAAACATTTGTAGAACTCCGGCCTATCCGGCTTTTTTGTTATCCGGCCTACCCTTCCGCCACATTAGGCCGGATAGTTGGGAGTTTACTGTATTCGAAACTAGCTGGCTTAACCAGTGTTGGGCCCATGACAATATTCTTAAATGAACCTTAAATTTTTATGATTTCATATTTTTAACTTGTTTTTGTCCGAAATACATGCCTGCTGACGGTAACAAATTGTAAAAAAAAAAACCCCAAGCATATTTAATGGTAAAAATGCTCGAAACAATTGCAATGGGAAACAGTGGGTGATATGTTTCCAACGTCTGCATAATTTCTACGATAAATTATTAATAATTAACTGCACAGTTCACTGAGCTATTTATTTATTTGTTTTTTCACAATGAAATCCAGAGTGAAATTTTTAGTTTTCAAACTGATTATTTCACCCTTAAACCCAACATCTAAAACCACACCTGAACCAAACTGATACTCGATACTTAGCTAAAAGTTAGTACATACTAGTATTAAAATTTCAGAGCTATTATATAAAATTAAGTATATTTTAAAAATAGAAATATGCATAATGTTAATCTTGTGACAAAATGTGCAGAAAAAACAAAAGTGACTTCTGTCATATCCCAATCAAACAAGAATTAGTAGCGATCTTTATTAACAGATGGCAGCACTACACAGTCTGATATTGTAAGGTTTCGTATGCAACCAGAATATTCCACGCAGTTGTAAGATATGACTTGTTCTGAGAGCTGCGTTTAGCAGCTGCTGTACATATGTAAATAAAACTATAAGTAATCTTATAGTTATGCCTTCTTCCTTAGTTAAGAGTAATTAGTTATAATAAGAGTGCGGCGATATAAAAACTTCGAGGAATGAATTTTTTTAAAGGGTTAATTTTCGTATTTTTTGGAATGGTTTCAATGTTGCAAAGAGAATAGAAAGTACAGTAGAAGATCTTTATAACACAAACCTAAAAGCACAAGCTTGTGCGTTGTATGGATCACCTTTCATACAACATTAAATTTACTTTGCAAACATGGCCGAATGTCTCAAAATTAAAAAAATACATTAGAATATTTTTATATTGCGTTCCTTGTTACCAGGAGTTATTAGATTATAAAGATTTGCCTAATATGGATCATTTCACTTATTGTTAAATTTACTTTATAAATAGGGTCCAAATATGTCTGTACTAAATCATTCATTATATTACTCAAAAATTTATTGTAAGAATAGCAATTTTTTCATTAAAAAACTCTGAATTAAGATGGTTTAGTTGAACTAATGCATCAAATTTAGTCCTCTAGAGAATAGCAATTTTGTACAATGTGGGAATCCAGGTGTTTCTTAGCTGTAAAATTCATTGTTTACATCTGAGAAGTTGTGCATTATATGGAGAATTGCATTACAAAGATCTACTGTATATGATGTTTTGCATTTTCTTTTTCAGTGCCAATGAGTAATTTTGAAATGTGCCGGAAAAAGGGAGGGAAGGGCCACTGCAGTCGTCTGGTATTTTAAAAAATAGTCCTTATTGTCCAAACTCTGATATTTTTAGGAGTTAAAAACAACATTTTCATAGCCTGTGTGAAACAAACCAGAAAAAAATATCTATATTTAATGGGCTCTTAAAAAGATTTTTTTTTTCCCTATTTGGTCTATTTCAGTAGTTAAAATTAATAGTCCTTTTTGTCTGAACTCTGAGATTTTCAATAATCATAAATATGTATGTTATGCAACCCATGGGAAAAAAATATTGATATCTAGTTGAAAAAGAAAAGTTTTTGTCTTTCTTTTGTTCTTGTTTTTGTCTCGGTTTCACTATCATAATAAAAATAGTTCTTATATTCTGATTTCTCTAATATTTTAATAGATTATAAATATAACTGTATTCAAGCCTTCTTTAAAATTTCATGAGAAAAGTATGCATATTTAGTCATGAAAACTTGAGCCGAAGTTAAACGAAACCGCGCTGAAACCTCTGTTTTTATTGTTTTCGTCAAAATTTTCACATATTTGATAAAAAAAAAAAATACTTCTAATGGTACGAAATTTTAGTACATGATGTAAATTTGATCTGCAGAGATGCTCTGAAAAGATTGTGTCGAAATATGAACTTTTAGACCCTTTTACTATAGAAAAAAGATAGTCTCCATAAGGTGCAAAGTGACCTGCAGTCATATTTTTTAATGTTAAATTTCACATTTTTGAAAACCAATTGCACATTCAAAGAGAAGTTCTCAACTTTACATATGTATTTTCTGTTAACAGGTATGTCCAAATTGCATCCTAGGGAAGCGATGCCATATCATATGGGAGAAAAAGAAAACTACGAAAACAACAAATTTTGAATTTTTTTTTTTTTTTTTTCCAAAGGGTTAACATCGGTGTTTTCTCTAGCTGATTAAGGTATTTAACACGTAAAAGCACATTCTTTCAGAATATGCCTTCCTCTTTAACTATATTAAATAGTTAGGCCATTCAAGGTTAAAAAAAGAACAAATCTCCCCAAATCGCCAAGGTGGTGTCGCTCGACATTTTAAATTTTCCTAATCTTTTAACCAAGTGTTCTTCATAGTTTTCTAAGTTTAAAAACATGGTTAAAATTTTTTTGATCATATAGTTTTTTTGGAGGTGGCCAATTTTAACAAGCTACATAGCCATTTTTGGGCAAAAAACGTGTTTTACAGAAAATGCTGTAACTGCTTTATTTTTCTACCTATGAATCAAAAACCAAAATGTTCAGCATAAAAGGTTCGACATTTTATTTAATTGTAAAATTTTCATTAGACTTAAGGATCTAGGCCAAAAACATGCTTAAAAACTGGAGAAAGAAAAGGTCAAATACCACATTTCGCTGCCATTATTTTTTTTAGGAAGATCAGACTCACCTTAAATATTTTTTTCCTTACACAGACTTGTTATAGGACTACTTATTTTTACAACTTTCAATCCTGAAAAACTTTTCCTTTTTTTTGTACAGCTTATCAAAAACTGTGTTAAGTCTGTTTTTGGCAATTTTCACTACTTAATATCTCAAAAGGGACTGACTAAAAAAAAATCTGAAAACATAGGATAATAAGCATCTTTGTAATATAAATTGTAAACTTTATGTTTCAGTTTCAGATTGACTGGTTTTTGAATAACAGTTCACTAAAAATGCACCCCTCCCCCCTCATTGTCCTTTTTGTTTTGTTCCAGATACATAGCATCACAGGACCTTTTTGCCTCAATACGTTCAAGTTGACAATAAAAACACATTTTATGCATTATTGCTTAGTTAAATAGGGCAGTGACACCTTTTCAAAACTTTGTTGAAAGGGGGGGGGGGGTGTTGATTTTATTGTGCACAGCTGAGTTTACAGTTTTATTCTGACATGTTTTTGAAATTAGCCCAAGTACTCGCTACGATGTTACTTCACTTCACAAGCAAAAATGCTTCTCGCTAAAGAAATTTGATAAAATCTCATTTGCATACGCCACTGCCCCTTGCCTTTTATGAAATATTTTATAAAATTTCTTTAGCGAGAAGTGTTTTTGCTCGTAACCTCTTAGCGAGTACTTAGGCTAATTTCAAAAACATGTCAGAATAAAACTGTATCAGGTGTTCCTCAGCTGTGCACAATAAAATCAAATAATATCAACCCTTTAAGTTTTGAAAAGGTGTCACTGCCCTACTTAACTAAGCAATAATGCATAATATGTGTTTTATAGTCAACAAACAGGAAAATGAGGGGGGAGCAGTGAAGTTTTAGTGAACTGTTATTCAAAAACTAGCCAAGTCTCAAACATAAAGTTTACAATTTCATTTTATGTTACAAAGATACCTATGTTTTCAGATTTTTTTAGTCAGTCCCTTTTGAGATATTTAGTAGTGAAAATTGCCAAAAACAGACTTAACACAGTTTTTGATGAGCTGTACAAAAAAAAAAGGAAAATGTTTTCAGGATTGAAAGTTGTAAAAATAAGTAGTACTATAACAAGTCTGTGTAAGAAAAAAATATTTAAGTCTGATCTCCTTCATAAAAAATAATGGCTACAAAATGTGGTATTTGACCTTTTCTTTCTCTGGTTTTTAAGAATGCTTTTGGCCTAGATCCTTAAGTCTAATGAAAATTTTATAATTGCATAAAATTTCGACAATTTTATGCTGAACATTTTGGTTTTTGATTCATCTTGATAGGTAGAAAAATAAAGCAGTTACAGCATTTTCCGTAAAATATGTTTTTAGCCACAAAAATGGCTATGTAGCTTGTTAAAATTGGCCACCTCCAAAGAACTATATTATCAAAAAATTTTTTAACCATGTTTTTAAACTCAGAAAACTATGCAGAACACTTGTTTAAAAGATTAGGAAAATTAAAAATGTCGGGCGACACCATCTTGGTGATATGGAATGGATTGACCCTTCTTCCTCTTCGTTCAGCTGTGTAAATGGGGTTCTGGGTATGTGCTAGCGCTTTCAACGACTAGAAATGAAATAGATTATTCATTTATGACAGTGTCTTGCTATTTTTAATTAAAAACTCAGTTAATTATTAGAAATTTAAAATTCTGAACATCAGGTGCATCAGGACTGACCTTCAACTATCTCACACAAATTTTCAGCCTAACACATGCAGTAGATTTTGCTAGTCACCGCACACAGACACGCAGAACGAAACTTTCTTTTTCAGTCAACCCTGTGAAATCTGCACACTTAGGGATCAAGGGTTTTGTGGATTATACATTTTTGCAGATTATAGGTCATCCATTTGTTTACAATTTTATTTTTTAAAGTCTGACTATAAATTAGGAATAATTGCACAAAAAAAAAACAATTACAGTGGAAAAGAAAAACATAATGCAACATTGGCTTAATATATTTAATAACTAAGTTAATTTAAAGAAAAATTAAATTATATACAGTATAAATTTTACTGATTATTCAGTTTTTTTTAAACATTGATGCAACACAATGGTATAGTTTCAGTTTTGATTTGTTGTCAGTAATTTTTTTCTGTAATCTATGAACACTCATTTCTTGCTCAGAGATTAAATTTTGTAATACTTTTTGGCTAGACGGGCGCCAGTGTTATATACATGTATATATAGTAGAAGATCTTTATAACGTAAACCTAAAAACACAAGGTTGTGCGTTATATGGATCACATTTCATGCACAATTAAATTTACCTTATAAATATGGCCAAATGTGTCTGAAACATATCAAAATAAATTAAAGTATCTTTATACTGCATTCCTTGTCCACAGGAGTTATCCAGATTATAAATTTTTGCATAATATTGATTATTCCCCGTATTGTTAAATATACTTTATGAATAAGTTCCAAACATACCTGGACTCAAATCATTTATTATATTACCAGTGATGGAACAGCATGGACCTCATTTTGGAGCAGCAAAAAGCCATTTTGGAGCAGCAAAAAAGCTCATTTTGGAGTAGAAAATAACTATTTTGGAGCAGAAAATAACTATTTTGGAGCAGAAAATAACTATTTTGGAGCAGAAAATAACTATTTTGGAGCATCAAAATGCCATTTTGGTATTCTTTGACGAAATTCGTGTTTTTCCTGCGATTCTTTGACGAAATTTGTGTTTTTCCCGCGACTCTTCCACAAAATTCGCGTTTTTTCGCAATCTTTTGACGAAATTTGCATGTTTTTCGCGATCTTTTGACCAAATTTGCATATTGTTTGCAATCTTTTGACAAAATTCACGTATTTTTCACGTGTTATTCGAACCATTTGTTGAAATCAGTATGTTTTTTGCTATCTTTTGATGAAATTAGCGTGTTTTTTTTTTTTATCTTTTGACGAAATTTGCGATTTTTCGATAAAATTTGCGGTTTTTGCGATCTTTTGATAAAATTTGCGTTTTTTCCCTCGATCTTTTAACGAAAGTCGCGTTTTTTCACAATCTTTCGACCCTGTTTTGTTCGCTTTTTGACAAAATTCATGTTTTTTTCGCGATTCTTTGACTAAATATGCGATCTTTTCACGAAATTTGAGATCTTTTGATGAAATTTGCATTTTTTCTCTCTATCTTTTAAATAAATTTGCGTTTTTTCGCGATCTTTTGACCATGTTTCGTTCGTTTTTTGACGAAATTAGAAATCCTTTGACAAAATTCACGTTTTTCTCCCAATCCTTGGACGAAATTCGCTTGTTTTTTGCGATTTTTTGACGAAAATCTCGTGTTTTTCGCAATCTTTTGAAGAAATTTCAGGCCTTTTTATTAAATTTGCGGTTCTTTTCTCTATCTTTTAAATAAATTACCGTTTTTTTGCGATCTTTTGGCCGCGTTTTCTTACTTTTTTTTTTATTAAATTAGCGATCCTTTGTTAAAATTTACGTATTTTTTTCGTGATCATTTGACAAACATCGCGTGTTTTTCGCGATCTTTTGACCAAAGTCGCATGTTTTTTGCAATCTTTTAACGAAATTCGGCTGGAAAATGATCGATTTGGCTCAAGAATTATCGAATTGGCGCAGTTGGGTGCAATTTTGTTGAAAAATGATCGTTTTGGCGCGCGCAGCATTATCGATTTGGTGCAATTGGAGCAGCTGTTCCATCACTGTATTACTCATTTTCAAAAATTTTTATTGTAATAATACCCTTTTTTTTTCATTAAAACTTTCTAAATTAAGGGGATAAAGTTGAACTAATGTACCAAATTTAGTTTTCTAGAGAGTAGTAAATTTTTACAATGTGGGAATTCAGGTGCTTCTTCATAGCAAAATTTATTGTTTATGTCTGAGAAGTTGTGCGTTATTAAGATCTTCTACTGTACATACATATATATGTATGTATGTATAATGTGTGTATGCACATATTTGTATATTTATATATAACACTGACGCCCAGCAAACCAAAAAGTACCAATTTTGCTAATCAAGGAAATTTAAATATTTATTCATTGGAAAATTGATTACTAGAAAAAAATACATACCAAATTTAATTTTAACTGTTAATGACAATTTGCATTGTTTACATTCCAATGTGTAGTGCGGATAATAGAGGTTTACGGATTATACATCGGCAGATTTCACAGAGTTGACTGTATATATAAGATAAAATCAAAAACATAAATTAAAATTTCGGACTTTATTATTTTGTAATGGTGCAATCCCAGGGTTCATACAGAGTTGGGAAGAAAAAATCCAAGGAGTACCCAAAAAATCCCAGGAGTCCAAAAAATTTTACAGATATGCCCCTTTTTTTTTTTGTCTATGTTTTTATGTGCTGCAAAACATTTCAAAAACAAATTTTACTGTATTAGAATCTAATTGTTAGTGCTGAAATTGCGCAGTATTCGCAATATATTGCTCATTGATTTCTTAAGTTTAAATACAAAATTGGCAATCTACTTTTTTATGCAGTGACCAATGGTCATGTCACAGGGATGATTGCAAGTAAAAAAAAAAAAAAAAAAAATTCTGAAATTCACAGCAAATCTGCTGAAAAGTTACACCAGAGAGGGAGAAATCCACTCCTGACATTAGCTATGCATTTTCTCCGTGGCTCTTTTGCCGAAATTTGTGGGGTTTTTTTTTTTTTGCAATCTTTTGACAAAATTTGTGGTTTTTTTCGCAATCTTTTGACGAAATTTGCCATTTTTTTGCGATTTTTCTTCGAAATTTGTGCGTTTTTTCGAGATTTTTTGTCAAAATTTGACGTTTTTTCGCGATCTTTTGACGAAATTTGCATTTTCCCCGCGATCCTTTGACGAAATTGGCGATTTTTTTGCAAATGATTGACAAAATTAATTTTTTGTCAGTACCGTCAGATTTTCTTTCTTCCTTTTCTTCTTTTCTTTTGTCAAAAGAAAAGATCTTGATTGAAAGATCTTTTGTCAAAGACCTGACAAAAAATCTTTGTGAGATTTTTTGTTACAGCGACCATATATCCGAATTTTCGAATTGGTGACAGATTTTTTAAAATTTCGGAAATGAATGCCTTACATTTTCGGAAAATTCGGACTAGAATCACCCCTAGGTCATAGAAATAGAGATTAGTCAAACCCCAAACACTTATTATGTATATCACATACATGATACATCTTAAAAAAAAATTTTAAAAGGCAAAAAAAAAAAAAAAAAAAAAAAAAAAAAAGGAATGCTAAATGCAACATACAAGAAAAAAAATAACAAGTTTTGAATTTATTCTTTTAGAACAGCGGTAATCGCTTTCTTTAAAGGTGAAATTTTGACGAATTCGCATTTTTTTTTGCAATCTTATGATGAAATTCGCGTTTTTTTTCCGCGATCTTCTGGGGGAAATTTGAGTTTCTTTCGAGATCTTCTGGGAGAAATTCACGCGTTTTTTTTTCGCAATCTTTTAATGAAATTCGCGTTTTATTTCGATTGTTTAACGAATCTGACGGTTTTTTCGCGATCTTTTGATGAAAACCGCGTGTTTTTCGCGATCCTTTGGGGAAATTCACGTTTTTCGGCAATTTTCTGTGGAAATTCGCGTTTTTACGGCAATTTTCTGTGGAAATTCACATTTTTTCGGCAATTTTCTGTGAAAATTCACATTTTTCGGCAATTTTCTGTGAAAATTCGCGTTTTTTCGGCAATTTTCTGTGAAAATTCGCGTTTTTTCGGCAATTTTCTGTGGAAATTCGCGTTTTTTCACGACCTTCTAATGGAATTCGCGTTTTTTAAAACTATCTTTTGATGGGAACAGTGTGTTTGACGCGATCTTTTGAGGAAATTCGTGTGTTTTTTGCGATTTTTTGAGGAAATTCGCGTTTTATGCAATCTTTTGAGGAAATTGCTTTTTTCCCCGATCTTTAAGGAACTTCGCGTTTTTTCGCTGTCTTTTAAGAAATTCGCGTCAGTGTAAGAAATCGTTTTCCCGCGATCTGTTGGAAAAATTCGCGTTTTTTCACGATCCTTTGATAAAATTTCACGGTATTTTTTTGGAACATATTTGCGAAAAATGCGATTTTTCCGAGATTCTTGGCTAAATGTCAAACATCGATAAAATTTAAAATAAAGGTGGCACAGTTTTCGACATGGCTAATAATGTCGAAAAACGGACTTTACGGACCTAATAATAAAAAAAACGGATCTAGTGGGAGCCCTGCTATTAAGATTACCCTACCCAATCAATGTTGTGCTTCAGATGAATGACGTGCATAAAGGATTTACCGTGCGTTTTTCAATCATGATTTTTTTTCCCTCGGCAGCAATATCACTTGCGTCCGAAGCCGCAATAGAACATAAGGAGTTTCTAAGTAGTGGTTTGCTTATACAAGTAGTTCTAAGTACTACTTGGGAATGTTTTCATTTCTAAGGAGTTTCCAAGGAGTCTAAGGAGTCTGTGCGAACTCTGCAATCCTTTAAAAAATACCAATATTAAACGTATTACAAAAATTATTTTCAAAATAATTTGTGTACCCTCCCATTTTTCGAAGCCTGCATTGGGTTAACTATTCAAAATATGAGAAAATGAAAAATAGCAGGCTATATTTACTACTTTTACCTTTCTAATGGTGTAATCCTTTTGATAAATATCAATACTAACCCTTAAAAAAATAATAATAATCAGTTGTTTCAGCAATTATTAAAAATCTGCATCTGCTTTCATAAACAAAATATGAAAAAAGCACCTGCTTATAGATAGCACCTTTCCCTTTTTAAAGATGTCTTTGCTTTAAAAAAGTATTTACTACTTCAAAAAAAAAAATTATTTCTGAAACTCCTTTTATGCATACACCCCCTCTCCTCTCTCTTCAGATCTATTTTCGCTTGTGAGCATGTTCTGAGAAACCCACACCTTCAACAGTGAGAGATTTTGAGTTAAAAAGAGGGAGAGGGGAAGGGACTTTTATATAATTTAGGCATTATCAGGAGCCTTTGATCAGAATTAAAGTTTCAATACATCTAAACATCAGAAATTAAATCAGCAATCTCTATAACGAGGGCCCCTTAGTTCGCTTGGATAGATTTTCATTTAAAAAATATAAAATCATTCAACACTGATTTTAGGCATATTTAAGATTATTACCAAGGCCCAGGCAACACCTGATGAGTCAGCTAGTATTTGAATTATTTTAATTTCAGCTGCATAATAACGACCTTCAGATAATTAAAAGTCAAGATGGCATTACGAACTGAATGAGTCTGGAATGCATGTTAACGGTGGTGCCCGGGATTACCTGGCCTACCCGATCATATAAAAAGGTTCCGTGAACCTAGGACCAGGAGGCGGTGGCTCCATTTTAAAAAACTGAATGATTTTCAGAAAACTTAGTCGGAATTGTTTGCACATAATAAAATTCATAAGCCACAGATTTAGCATACGTCAACATCTAACTATAATATACAGTAGTACCCAGACTTACGTCATCCCGCATTTATGTTGTCTGGACTGGAAATAAAATTTTCCTTAATTAAGATGCAATTTAAACTTTTTTGAAGACTTTTGGAAGAAATTTAACATCTCAGATGCAGTCACAGTCATAGCAGATTTATAGGACGAAGTTTAGCAAAAAACAACGAGAGATGTTTGGAAAAGACTTTGCCCTTTTCCTTTGCAGAGACTAAGAAAATATGTGAAAATTGTGATTCTGTATTTCTCTTAATTGATGAAATCCTCGAAAATGGAAGAGAACTCAACTTAGAGATGGATGCTCAAGATGATGTTGAGTTTATAAATTCCCCTAAATCTGGATTTAACCATCGACGAACTAATCTAATTAAAGAAACAAAGTACTGTCGAAGAAATAGATGAAGATTTTGAGCTTAGGGGAAGGGGAAAGATTATGAAGGTTTAGAATATGTTCATTAGATTTTTGGTGAACTTTTATTACTTATGTAAATGTACCTCGACTTACGTTGCTAGTCTTAGAACGAATTGCTGACGTAAGTTGACGAATTACTCTAAGGAATATAAAAATGATAGAAAAATTCTTGAACATATTCAGAAAGTTCATATCAAAATAAAAATAAGAGATGTTGGTAGGCCAAGTAATGTTACGTGCAAAATATAACAGACTTTGAATAAAAAGATCAAAAGAGAAGTCTGTATGAGCATAAACATTGAAAAAAAGATAAAATAAATTTTTACTTTGTGAAAGGCAAAATGTTGTGTTCCATAATGTTATGTATAACAAGTTATATCATTGTTCAAAGCATTTGAAAAAATATATCCATAGGTCTGTATATTAATTTAAATTTACTAAAATTGAAAATAGTTAAACTACCTTCAAAGAAGAAAATGATTGTTTTTTCCTACCTCAATTTTTTTTTCTTTTCCCCAGAGGGATTAAAGGGGAGAATACCCCCCCCCCCCCCGCCCCCCTCAGGGATGCCACTCAGAAAATAACAAAAAAGAGAAAATTACACAGAAGTAAAATTTACGACATTTATGCGTGAATTTCATAAAGTACATTTTTTAATAAATTAAGTATATTCTAAAGAATAAAATTTATAACAAGCTATTTTTTAACTATCTTAAAAAAAAAAAAAAAAAAAAAAAAGAAAGAAAGAAAGCCCATTTTTTTTTTTTGAAAACCTTTAACATTTGCATTTTCCTAAATGCATGTCAGCCATACAGTTTGAAATATCCTGTTAATTCATTGTGCATGAAAATTTTTTTCTTTAGTTTAATTCTTTAGTTTAGTTCAATAAAGGTAACCAAGTAACAGATGCAATGAGCTCAGTGAAGAATTTGACATTGCATCAATTGAGGTGACCCAGAAACAGATTCAATGAGCCCGGTGATGAATTTTGCTATTAATTAGAATTACAAAAAAAAGTCTATAAAAATCAAAATAAAAAATATATGCAAGATATATTGAAAGGTCTTTCTTTTAGGTTTTAGATTTTAATCAAATTAATTTAACAATTTCTGGCATTCATGTTGAGGAAGTAGCAAAATTGTTTTTGTTGGCACTTCATCGTTAAAAACTTTTTTTTTATTCCTATGCAGAAAATAAGTTGTAAATTTCGGGAGCAATTGGCGGTTTTCACAACTTTTATTCTGTGACAACAAAATTTGCGATATTTTTTCCCCACAAGCGACTGATGAAATTTTGTTTTTTCTGCGACCAATTGACGAAATTCACAATTTATTTTCCACAAATGATTAATAAAATTTGCGATTTGTTTAGAGACCTATTGACGAAATTCACAATTTTTTTTTCTGCGATCGTTTGACAAGAATCGAGATTTTATTTAAGGATCATTTGACGAAAATTGCACCTTTATTTCGCAATCGTTTGATAAAAATCGCGATGTGGTTTCATGATCGTTTGATGAAAATCGCGGTTTTATTTCGTGATCATGCGACAAGAATAGCTGTTTTATTTCACAATCATTTGATGAGAATAGCTGTTTTATTCCGCAATCGTTTGATGAGAATAGCTGTTTTATTTCGCAATCGTTTGACAAAAATCGCTGTTTTATTTCGCAGTTGTTTGACAAAAATCGCAGTTTGATATCGCGATCGTTTGACAAAAATCGCTGTGTGATACTGCGATCAATTGAAAAAAATCACTGTTTGGTATCGTGATAGTTTGACAAAAATCATGGTTTGATTTCACGATCATTGGACGAAAACTACTGTTTGATTTCACGATCATTTGACAAAAATCACGGTTTTATTTCGCAATTGTTTGACGAAAATCATTTTTCACCAATGATCAATTGATGAAAATCACAATTTCTCCCGTGATCATTTGTCCAAAATCGCAGATTCTTAAAAATTAAAAAAAAAGTGGAAATCCGCCATTTGGCAGAAAAGTGGCATCCCTGTTTTTATGCGCTAGGGCAGCTAAAAATTTGCAGAAGGGTAATATAGATAATTGATTTTTTATTTCGGCAAATTAATATCCCTAAGGAGTAAAAGTTTTCAGATGAGCATGTCTGTCATATTTCCTAAAATTACAGATGCAATTAAAAGGATTTTTTTCTTTTTTTAAAAAATATATAATAGCTAGAAAGAATACAACTTATACAGATATTGCATCAGTAATTTGATCTTCTTCGGTATGAGAAGGTAGACAATTAACCCTAGAAAGCTAACTTTTTTTTTTTTTTTTTTTTTTTTTACCTCTACATACTACTTTAAGGACAAATGTATATCAAACTGACAAATTAGCTTTCTTGGGTTAAAATAGAATACTTCATCCTTACCTCCCAAAAAAATAAAAAAATAAATTGGAATGAATTACACTTTCTAATGAATTAAAACTTACAAAGAAAACAGCCTAATGCAATAATCATTTAAAAAAAAGATTAAAGATAATTATTGCATTTTGGGCAATCTGAAATAGATATTTTAAGCCAAACGGTTATATAAAAATATTTTTTCTATGTATTTTATGTTACAATACAATAAACTAATATTAGAAGATATAAAAATGATTAACATTAAATTTACCAGTGTTTGTGTGACACATTACTGCCATAACTTGCCAAAAGCCAGATTCAAATTTAAATTTTATGAATAAATGCGAAAGTTGAGAATGAATATAAATGATAAATTATTTTTTAATGATTGCATAGAAAATTCTTAGAAATCATTTGAATGGTAAGGGGAAAAAAAAAAAAAAATCATTTTTTTTTTTACACTAAATCTACTTAGATGCAATAGATTTGGTGGTAAAAGAATAACAACTAAAATTTATGTAAATAAGTAAATGAAACACCACAGAACAAATAAATATGTTGTCAAAATCCTTTATTCACATTAATAACAAATTTTACATTACATGGAAACTCGCAGGAAATTTTTTCTAGAAAGGAAAGGGAGGGAGGGAATTCTGCTTCTAAGGTTTAATAGTCTAATCCACTAAATTTAAGTGAACTCCTTACGTATGAATTTCTTAAACATAGCATGGTACAATAAACAAAAGGATAAATATACAATAAACATCTTAGTTACAAATATAGAAGCAACATTTTACAAAGCAAGCTTATTTTTAAAAATTCTTAACCCATAAAAGAAAAAAATAGCTTTTTCTTTTACAATTAAAGTTTTAGTAAAAGTAGAAATACATATTGCAGATAAATCTAATGGAGAAAATTGAAAATATGTTTAAATGAAGCAAATATACATACATAACAAATATTTAAAAAAAAAAAAAATCCATAAACAATCATATACAAAATTTCTCCCTTGATATTAGATAATACTAATTAAAAATAAAATAATAATAAAAAAGACTGCATATCAGTAACCATATTTCAAAAAACACAAACGAATGTGACTCAATACAACAAAATTCAAAGATATAATACTAAAAATTTCCGTTAAACAATGAATAAACAAGTCAAGTTTACCAAATGAAAATCAATGGATGAAAACAAATTTATGAGTTAATGGTAAAAATAGCGAAATCTTAAACTTTAAAAAGTGCATATATGACAAAAATAAAATTTTCTTCATTCAGTGTTCATTTTATCATCCTCCTCCTCCTCATCATCATCTTCATATTCTTCAGTGTCAGAAGTAGATGTATTTTTTAAATCTACAAACAGAAATAGAAGAATATTTAACACTAGAAGGGTAACACTAGATAAATATAGAATACAACCAATCATCCAAGCAGCTGTTCCCTTATTTTTCTTTTTCTTAAAACATAATTTAAATTGGTTGTAGTAGACAAGTTTGAACGATAGTTTTATTTTAGCAAATAGTATAAAGGAATATTAAGGTATTTTAACACTAAATTTCTAAACAAAGTTTTGGGTAATTAGTGTTAATAAATAAAAGCCACTAGGCATTTAAGTTAAACTACCAGGGGGCGATGCAGGTTTTTTCCCCTTGAGGTTCATTTTGTGAGTAAAGATGAAATCCAATTACTCAAATTCAAAACAAACATTTATTATAATAGCTTTAAGTACTTCTTTTAAAGTTTTTCATCCTGGTTAACTTGTTTTGTTTGCAAATTACACATTTTAAAACCTTAAAAAAAAAACATTAATGAAGAGTATGTTTTAATGGAATGGAATTTTGTGAAGGGGATAATTTTATTAACAGGAGTTTTGTGAAGGGGCCTGTGTTATTAAAAGGAATTTTATGAAGGGGCCTGTTTTCTTAAGGAGATTTTTGTGAAGGGGTCTGTTTTATTAAATGGAATTATGTGAAGGGCCGTAAAAAGGATTCAAATTGTGCCTGGATCGACCCCTAACTACAAAACAACAATGGGTAAAAAATCAGGATATTATCGATAAATATACATACCATCTACATACAAAATTAAACATCTTACATATCAAATTATTCATTTTATTTGCAATATTTGAATCTATAAAAAATAAGCCATACCAGAACTAGATTTCTTGGGTGACTTTGAGCTACACAAGTGACCAGCATTTTCTTTTTTTTCAGTTGCTACAAAATACAGATAAAAATTATTAAAAAATAGAAACAGTTAATACACAAAACCTATAAAATTTTGTGAGATAAATTAGTAAACACAGAAATTTTAGATATTAGAAAAGTATAAATAGAGATCTAAGTACTAATTAGGATCTAATTGCTGATATATACAGATATAATTTCAGGTCTACATACCTAATCACTCAAGCTAATAAGGAGGAAATAGAAATCTTGTTAATATACCCTATATATTAACAAGATGTGTATATATATATATATATATATATACATACATTATTCTACAAAGATTCATTTACACCAAGCATATCAAACATGCATCCCAGCTAATATAATCCAATATGTCAATTAGTCAGATTGTTTGAATTTTACAAATATTTGCCACCAAGTTTGTAAATATTAAAAAATTCATATGTGAAATTATATTTATAAGTAAATATCAGTGTGAGAAGTCATTTACACACAGGAAAGAAATAAATTTTCCATCTGATCTATAAATTTCTTACATTAACCCTGCATCAGTTTTAAAAGTAATCACCGAGAACAAAATTTCTTGGGGGAAAAAAAAAAAAAAAAAAAAAAAAAGGTTGAGGAGAGATGTTAAGTGATCAGAAAAATAAACAATTTTATTGTTGCTGTTCTCTCTCTCTATGTATATACACACACACACAGGATTTTTTAAAAATAAATATAGAAAAAATAACTTTTTTGGTGGCCTGCATGAACTTAAATCCTCGCTTTTCAGATCCTTGTAAGCTATTGAGTTTGACATGATTTATTTACACTATTAAAATTCCATAATAAAATTGAATTATGAAAGCATTTCTGTATACATCGGCAATACCAAACATTCTGGATTATCTCTAATATTGCCATAGTAATTTTAATTTGACTAAAAATTTTTAAATGACTGTGTAAATGTACCTTCAGTAGATCTGACATGCAATCTACACATGAATAATAAAAGCTAACCAAGTATGCATTCAATTACTTAATAGGAAATAATTTATAATACCAGATTGAGCTGATGCTTCATTCTTGTTTTCACATTTTTCTGAATCTTGAGAACCTAATTATAACAACATTTCTAAGTAAATTTAATATTGTACATTTACAATGAAAACAATCTTAAATAATAATAATAATAAATAAATAAATAAAAAATAAAATAAAGAATGAACGAATTTTAAAGAGTCCCAAAAGGCAATTGTAACTACTTACAAAATAAACTTTTGTTACTAGTGTATTAACCTTGACCTACTTAACTTGTTTTATGACATCAAAACATATTTAAGCATAAAATATAGTCAAAGATTAATTGTCAAGATTTAATTATTCTAGTCACATCATTTTAATTAGCACTCTACATTGTTCATATTGTTTCATTCACTTACAACAAAAATTGAGCCCCCCCCCCCCTCAAAAAAAAGGGCAGTTTCAAAATTATCATTTTAAAAGATGCCAAGTTATATGTTTAGTTATTATATGTTTCTTAATTATTCTCCTTGGATAAGGAATAAGTATGAAAATAAAGATACGAATAGTCAAACTTTATTAAATTGTACCCATTTCTGTTCATTGCAAGATAAATGTACTCTGAGAAGGAAATAAAAAATATATAAATAGAGAGAATAAAATTAAAGAAAGAAATTGTAGAATTAAAATTACTTCAGAATAAAATTTTGAATAATTCATTGCTAATTTAGTACTGATCAAAAATACAATCAAACATTAATTTTCGGATAAATGCTGAGTTATTTATAGTGATAATGTATTGGACTTCTATACTTTAAAATAAGAAGGTGGTGCTTGCATAGTTTATCATAATATTCTTATGTTCAGCTAAAACACAAACAGTTTAAATGTATTAAGGTCATCCAAGGCTATCGTATAGATGGCTGGTGACTTCCCCAACATGGTTTATTAGTGAGAAATTGCAGACTCAGGCATCGGCCGGAGTAGCTCAGTGGTTAGAGCAGCAGTCTTCTATACTGTGGTCCCGGGTTCGATTCCTGGCTCTGGCTAATTTTTCACTCCAGTTGGGTTTATTGTATTTATTGTTTGTTTGTCTGTATAATATTTATATATACCTTTAGTTTAAATGTAGATCAGATTCAATTTTATTTAGTGCGACACTTATTTTTTTCAGATAAATCATGAATTAGAATAGATTCCCTTACAGCGATGTTGAGAAAATAGATTCTACAAAGAAAAGAATGTACCAAATATTCAGTAATTGATCATATTTATCAGATATTCAGTTAGGTTGAATATTGAACTATTCGATCTGCAGAATATCAAAATATTCAACCACACTAAATACTTAAAAACTTTGAAAATATTTTAAATTTTACTTAACTTCTACTTTTAACTATCAATAAATATATTCAGAACAATTAAGAATCTCTAATCTCTTCTCCAACAAGACAATGCATGGTTCCCAGCTAGCCAGGGTTGTAGTGGGTAGTTGCCCGGGTACCCACCCAGGATGGTTTTTTTAAAATAAAAAATCCAGGTTTTTTACAACCATAAGGGTTGTAGTGGGTAGCTGCCCGGGTACCCACCCAGCTACCTGCTCAGGCTGGGTTTTTTACAACCCTGCAGCTAGCACTAGACGATGCATCGTGAAAAATTGATTTAAATCATTAAACCGACTTCATCTTTCAGTTGCGATGTATCGTGGCCCTGCGATGCATCACACTAGATCAGTGATGATCAAGACAGGGGGGCATCGATTCCTTCCTCAGCATAAGACCAATTCTTCCCACCCTAAGTGGATAAACAAACATCAGTTTCGCAGGGGATAAAGAAAGCAGGCACCACTAATAGAGACATCTATATTATTTGGCATCCGTGCCTATATAAATTATAATATAATTTTGATGATTTTTTTAATATTATGAAATGAAGTATTAGCAAATTTACGCTACACTCAATGCCTGAATATTGGGAATTTTGCAGGAAAATTTTTTATAAAAAAAAGGAAGGAGTATCAATTTGTAAATTATTTAAGTCGTAGGTGCTGGCAGGAATAAGAGAACCCCCCTCCTCTCCTGGATTCTCATTTTTTAATTAATTTGAAGTTAAAATTCTATATTTAAACTTTTATCTTTTTAAAACATAAAGTAATGCATATTTTTTTATGGATTTAGTTTTAATGTTTTGTAAATCATAAACGCATAATATTCTTATCCACATTTTTGCTTTCTGACCTAAATCCCATTTAAAGTTGTTATATGATAATCCTTTTACATCCTTTACATTTATGATTATTTATGTACAATTATAGCTTTTAAATCTTAAATATCTAAACATATAAATTTCACTATAATAATTATTATTTTTATTTCACAAAATGAAAGTATGACTTACAAACTTAAATCAACAAATCTAAAATCTGTGAACACCTAAAGTCCGCAGATTTTTTCAGATGTAAACAATGAAAGTTACAGTTAAGTTGCAGGAGAAAAATTCAAGATGACGCTGAAATCAGTGACGATTGCAACTTTTTAAAAAATTAATTTTTTTTGTTAATATTGCTCTTTTGACTATTACAGGAGAATAATTACTACATACAATTACGTTACTTTTTATGTAAATTAGCATATCTATAGCAAAAATTCGTCATATTATAGGTCCTGCACAATATTCATGAGTGTAAACTGTAACCAAATTGTTTGTTAATTTTTCTTCAAGCGTTTCCTGTGTTTAAAATTTTATTTTGTCAAATTACATACGCATTTTAATATTAATTCTGGTTAATATGATCAAACACGAGCTTTTTCGTGTAAAAAATATGAATTTGTTTCTGAAAAAAAAAATCAACATGCCACTAATATCAATGGCGATTATGATCTTTTTTCCAAAACTTTTAATCAATCAAGCTGTTTTGCTTATAATATTTTGTTATTTTATGATTATGGCGTAAATTATATTTTATGTAAGATAAAAATCTGGCATAACCAGTAGCTTTCGCACAATACTTGCACCTGTTGAAATCCTATTATGTTTACTTTTTTGCATAAGTTTTGATTTTAATTTGAAATAATTTTTATTTCTTCATGATTTGGCTGATTCAATATTTCTATTGAAAATAAGACAGGAAAAGAAAACACATTAGTTTGATAATAATCCAAAACATAGAGATCATAAAAAGATATAGAGATCATTCTGGTTTCAAAGCTAAATTTTTATTATTTATTAATAAATTATTTTAATATTTTACTCAATTATTTCAATAATTTACTTTATTGTAACCATTCATTATAATTTCAAATGCTTAACTACATTCAAATTACTGTTTAAAAAATGTAAACAAAACAGTGATCTGCAAAATACTAAAATCCACAAAACATCTGGCTTCAAATTGTGCGGATTTCAGAGAGTCTACTGTTCTACATTTTTATACTTTAGAAATAATGTTGAATTAAGACATGTGAGAGAATTTTGCAGCCCTGAAGGCAACAGCATGAAGTTTCGAGGGAGAGGGAGGAGCAGTTTTCTGATTTAATATATTATACCAAACATCAATTCGCAAGTCTCTAGGGAGAAGATTTTCTTCACAGGCCACTACCTGAATTCGTCACCGCTTAGAAATCTGGAGTTTTGTAGAAAAATCGCTTGTAAAAAAACAAGGTGTGTGTGTGTGTGGGGGGGGGGGGGCTTTGCATGTTATAATTGTTGAATCCTGAACACATACAGTGAGAACCCTCCCACCCCCATCTTCTACTTTTAAAAAATATTATGGCCAAACCTGCCAACTTTTGAAAATGAGAAATCGTAGCACTCAAAATTAAAGTTAATCTGGAGGTTGGTTGGTTGGTTTTTTGTGTTTTGCAGCCATTTTTTGATGTTCATAAAAGGAATAAGGTTTCAGTCTTTCAACTCAATATAGTAAATTTTTTACTCTGAAAATTTTTATACGATTTTTTGAGCTTCTTCTCATTTCGCAGCTTTTTATTGTTTTCTTTTTTTTTTACATTTGTAAAAGGAGCCCAGTTCCAATTTTTTTTTAGCTCAGTCCAGTAAATTTTGACGAAATTCGCTGTTTTCTTTTTTTTTCCGTGATCATTTCACAATATTCGCAATTCTTTTACCCACAATCGTAATTCAAGTTTTTCGATCACGATTCTTTGTTGAAATCCACACTTTTTACCCCGAACTTTTGACGAAATTTGCGTTTTTTACCTTATTTGATGAATTTTGCGATTTTTACAGGATCCTTTGGCGAAACTCGTATTTTCTTTCCGCGATCCTTCGATGAAATTTGCGTTTTCTTATTGACCTATCGATGAAATTTGCTCTGTATTTCTGTGATCTTTTGATGAAATTCGCGTTTTCTTTCTGTGATATTTTGACTAAATTCACATTCTTACCGCGATCCTTTGACGAAATTGATTTTTTAAGCGGTCACTTGTCGGAATTCGCGATAGTTTATCGCGTCAGATCGGCAAATTTCGCAAGAGTTTTTCGCTACCAAATGGTAAAATTTTCAATATCTTTTCACGACCAATTAACAAAATTCACTACTTGTTTCCGCGACTTTTTGAAGAAATTTGTAATATTTTCCCTCAATAGTTTTCGAAATTCGCAATTTTTGGACGGAATTTCCAATTTCTTTCTAAACTCTTAACAAAATTAGACTTTATTCAGCAAATAATTGAAGATAATCACTATTTGTTTCTGAGATCTTTGACGAAATATCAGATATTTTCCCCATGATCGTTTGAAGAAATTCTCAATTTTTTTCATGAATTGATTTAGGAAAATTCCATAAAACTGAACAGCAGTTTTCATTATGCAGGACTTTCCTTTTCTTTGTGCACATTGCGCGATTCTGCACAATATTTCAAACCCTGCCCCTCAAGAAACTCTTAAAATTGCGCTCCTGTTTCTAAGGAAGGGAATACCTGTATAATAAATATTTACAGATTCACGATTCACTCATGGTTAATATCCATTAAGGGGGTTTTATGTTAAAAAGTTTGTTTTGCAGCCCATTTTTTCCCCCTCACTTGAGCATTTTTTAATGTCCAAATTTTCGAAATAATGACCAATTTTCAAAAACTTTCGGAACCGAATACTTCAGAGCAGAATCACTCCTGAAAAAAGTGCTGCGTAGACTAAAAATCTCAACTGGAAAAAAAAATGCGTGGTTTTTTTTTCCTTTTAAATCGTAGTTTGAGGCTAATTTTCGTAGCATTGTAGTTTAAAGGTTCAAATCGTAGCAACTACGATTTTTTCGTAGCAGTTCGCAGGTCTGATTATGGCTTATCACAAGATCCCCTCCCAAAATATTTATTCACCTGCATGGATTTAAGGAGCGTTCGAAATCCTTGGTGGTCCGCTGGTCTGAGACCACCAAAAATTCAATTGTACCACTAATTTGAAAAATTTAGTGGCCTGCAGGACCAGTAGGTAACTTTTTTTCCCTCCCGAAAAACACAAATCGCACAATTTTATTAAAAAATAAATAAATAAAAATAAAAATTGCATTAAACCTTACAGTCAGTTGAAATAATTGGAAATAAAATATCTAATTAATAATTTTACCCCTTTTGTTTATTTAATTTTTAGAAAATTATAATTTTATATTTTATTATGCTGACAATTTTGCATAACTGCAAAGGAAGTTTGGTTTACATTCTAAGAGGTGGGGTGGGTCATCACTCAAAAGGTTAAAGGGACTTTAATAGAATTTTATGTAGCGGGCCAGTGATGATGACTGAGGACCAGTAAATTTTTCTTTTTATCAATTCTACTGCTGTTAAGCCTGATGGAACCGAGTGTTATTTGAAATTAGAATTTTGCATCTTTCAGGGGAAAAAATAGATTCAGGGAAACAAAGTTTTTTCTTTTTCATTCTTTAAAATATCAAACAGAATTATTAAAAAAAGTAAATAAAAAAAATCTGCAAATTGCATTACTAATTTGGAATGGGGTTATTTTGAATGGCATTTTCAAGTATTTCTCTTGAAAAAAAATTAATTGCAGTTAATAGTTAGCTATACCACGTTTGAAAAATTCAGTTATCAGGAATTTTTTGAAAAATAAGGGTTTTAATTGTTCAACAATCTTTTTATATCCCTTCAAATAATGATTATTTTCACTAGCATTTGTTTTCCTGTTCTTATAGTATATTTTCCAATGTATATAACTT
The DNA here is from genome assembly GCA_963932465.1 of Maratus speciosus. NCBI lineage: Eukaryota > Metazoa > Arthropoda > Arachnida > Araneae > Salticidae > Maratus > Maratus speciosus. Next base: position 629,696,782 of record OZ010786.1, read on the forward strand.
CCAATTATTTTATTTTATATTTAATTTTTTAAGGTTATGAATTTTTTAGTAACTCATATGTGCAAGTTATTATGTGTTCTTAGATTTTTTTTTTTTTCGATTATGTGGTTATTTTAAGAATTAAAGCTCATTTTTAAAAGATTCTTCTGGTAATTATATATATATTTTACCTTTCATTTAAAGTAAAAATGCTTTTAAAGCATAAAATAAGTGAAATGTATGTAGGTTAAACTTTGTATTAAAATTACGACATATTTGTAATACCAAAAGTCTAATATTGTGATGCATCACAATAACGTGATTTAGCCTTAATGATGCATCGCGATGTAGAAATCCTAATATCACCCAGTCCTTACAGCAAAACATGTCTGGCAATTTCCCTCACCAAATCTAAAAAAATTCCATGACCAAACGGGCATACAACAAAATTCGCTATTTATTTCCGTAATCCTTTGACAAAATTAGCTACTTTTTCTCTGTGATCGCTCTTTGAATTTTTTGGATATATATTTATTTTTTCGGTCATTTGACGAATCTCGTGACTTTCCCACTGAGACTATTTGATGAATTTCGCGTCATTTTTTATTTTTTTTTCTCCTCAGACTTTTAGAAAATGTTTGTAAATTCCCGGACTTTTCCTATATATTTTTTAAATTCCCTGACTATACAGATTTTCCATGTCACTGGGAACCCTGCAAAGCAAGACCACATGTCCCAAAAAAGTAGAGGAGATTGAAGGAATTTAACTTTTACCTCATACTCCCATATAGTCCAGACTAGGGATTGACCCAAATTGTCAATTTGGTATGTAAACGGATGATTTGGCTTCGGCCGAATACTCGAAAGTATTCGGCCGAGAATACTTGAAATTGGAATAATTGCGGATAAGTATTTTTTTTAGAAGTAGAAGAATTATCTTTTACTTAGAAGTAGAATAGGATAAACAATGAGTTTCAATAATATGTGCATGAGTTCACAGTTCAGCTGCACTACAAAAAACAAGTCAAAGGCCATTTTTTAATTAAAAAACACTTTTTTCCTTACTAAAATAGTCTACATAGGGAGAAAATCAAAACAACTGTCTACAATAGAGAAAAAAAAGTAAGGAAGATGGGTATCTTTCCCTTACAATTTAATTTTAATTATTTCTACATTAGTTTTATTTTTAATTAAAATTTATTTAATGTGTATTTTCTTTAATATACACATCAAATAAGTATATCAGAGTTCATCTCTGTATATCTAAGGTGCATGTTAAAGAAAATACACACATCAAATAAATATACCCCTATGCCTATCCTATAGCTTTTACAACCATTAAATTAAAATTGCCCAAATTTGTTATCTTCACCACCACAAAGTTAAAATATTAATCAAAATATAAATATGCATCAATAATTTGACAAAAAATAGTTAATTGCACAAACTGATATGACACCTTTTGTATTTGAGAACATTACTATTCAATATGTTTATAATTAGACTTAGACAATCAGTAAATCAGCTTAATGATAAACATCCAGTTTCTTTTAATTTGAATGAACTTTTGTTTTTCTGACAATCCTTATCCTTAATAATAATAGCCTGTATAGTTTAATACTTTCATAGGTTATTTTGGGTATTGACTAGTGATAAAATAATTATAAAATAAGTGACGGGTTAATAAATTTGTGAGTGGAAAGAAGTCATTAAATTATTAAGAACTTAATTTCAATTAAAGTTTACTAAAAAAGCTAATATATGCAAAAATGTGTATTAAAAACTTTTAAGTATTCGGTTGCCAAATACCGAATATTCGGTATACACCTTGACCGAAGCTTCGGTATTCGGCAAAATTGCTGCTTCGGTCAATCTCTAGTCCAAACCTTGCTTTTTCAGACAATTGCATGTTCCGTTCTATGGTATCATTTTTTTCAGGGAAGGCACTTCTCTAATGGGTTGTCTAAACTTCTTTGCCTCCAAATCCAAAGATTGGTATCGAAATGGTATTGCTCAAGTTGCAAGAAGATATAAAAAAAACCCCACAGAATTTCATGGTTTATATTTTTATTTGTGATATGTTTATTTTATGTTGAAACATTGCAACAAAGATTTGTTTGTGAAAATGAAATTACTTTTGATACAACTTAATAATTTAGACGACAGAATATGAGCATCTACCTGATTTAATAACAAGTTACTAATAAATAGCTTGTTTAGTCAATATAAATTACAACTAAAAATTCGGGAAAATACAAAAAGATCTTCTCATGTGAACTATTTTTTCTGAGCATATTACAACTAACAGTGCCTATATCTTCTCTTATTTAAAGCTCTTTTAACTGATAAAAAAGATCAATGTTTTTTAAAAATAAAATTTTAGGACAAGATGATGACACATTAAAGTTGTACACCACATTCCCACGTGTTTGAGTTGTCTCTTATGATAAAAGTGTCCTGGGCAAATTAAATAATATTGACTGCCTAAAAAAAGAGGGTGAGGAGGGAATTTCATTTTAGTTTGTTAAATCAAAAATAAACTGTGGAAGCTTCCATAGTGAAAGATAAACTTAGGAAAGATGACACCACATTAAACTTGCATACATGGACCACATTTTACTGGGTTTGAGTCACCTCATAATGTTGTCAGTCTATAAAATTTAATAAATATAAATATTATTTCATGCAATTCCCATTTATTTGTAGGCTGTTTGGTTAATACACAAGTATCAAATATTAGAAATAACAAAAACATGTGTAATAGTTTGTAACAAATTATACCTGAAGCTAATGATGCTTTTGCCTTATCTTCTGAATTTCTTGAATCTTCACTTTCTAAACAAAGTAATTTTAAATATATTTTTTTTTATGAATAAACAATAACTTAAATATACAATAGCTTAAAACTATTACATAATAAAATGATCAAATTTAAAGTTACATATGTATTCATTATATTGTCCCTAAAGTTTTATTTTAATTGTAAGCATTGTTTAAATGATACTTTTAATGCTATTGAATTATATACATTCTATTATTCATTCACTAAAAGGCATATTGCAAAAGAAAATTTTGGAAAACCTAATAGATTTGAAAATAATGAAAATAAATTTAGACTTGAAATGAAACAAATAATTTAAAAAAAAATATTTTTTTTTTTCTCAGACTGGTTTGAGAATGGGGAGAATAAGATAAAATTTATAACAAAATGCACAATTTAAAAAGAATTATTGAGTCTCAACAAGTGGATTAAGATAGATCCTAAAGAGCAAAATAAAATATGAAAATTTTGAGATACCAATCTTAAACTAATTTCTTCAATTAAAATTCAATATCCCTTTTGTCTGAATATACATAAACAATGCAAAATGTAACACATTTGTAAATTATGTCAAATTAAACAGAGCAGGTAACAGAAAAGTTTAGGGATTTTAATATGCTGAATTAAAGAATTAAGAATGCAGAATTGAAATAATTTGTGCAATGAAAAATATTAAACACCATCATACTGTGAATTACCAATAATAAAAGAGAATAGGCTTCTTTAGCCTTTCCTAAAACAGCTATATATAATTATTCAATACAGAAAATGGACCCAAATTCAAATATTAAAACTAATATATTTTTTAATAATATGAAAACATTATAGTCCAACTAGTGTAGTGAGTGCTTCATAATGACTTTCCATAATATTAAATAATTATTAAATGCACAATAATAGAAATATATACTTTATACAACTTCTATAATGGTACTTTAACACAAAAGGAAAAACAGTAATATTTTTGTATCTTAAAATATTGGGCTACTTAAGACTGATTTCACTTTATCCCTCTTTTTTAATAGGCAGAAAACAAACGTTAGAAAAACTGATGAAAACCATTACATATTTAAAAGAAAATAATAGCAAAATAGTGAAATTCAGAAACTTACTTTTATCTAATGTTAAATGTGTATCTTGAGCTTTATCTTCGGACATATCTATATCCTGTATAACTTTTTCTGATTGCAAAGAAAATTAATATATACAATGACATTCAAGAATATCAACAAGTAAAAACATGAACCACTGCACATATATAAATCAAAACATGCAATACCAGAAACTTAAATTAAGGCAAATGTTTATTTATACAGTGTCAGAAAAAAGTGTGTTTTCTAAAACTAATATAAAATATATATAATCCTATCTTATATTAGAACAACCTATACACTGTCCAGCAGAGCATTTTGTAGAGAAAGCTTTTGTTTTTCTTGGAAAAAATAAGTCAACATCACATTGCAAACATTTTATAAAAAGTCTTTCTTTTTTCAGTATTTTTCACATTTTATTCCGGTACTTTCTTTACATAAGACCTCGCCGCTTTTAAAAATAGCACACTGGTACAGCTCAGGCTAATGAAATCAGATTTGATGCCAAATGATATAAATAGCTATGAAAACAAATAAGGTGAACTATTATGCTCTTGTTTATACATACATTAAAAAATAATGGATTATGAATCTGTTTTTCACATTTTATTCTGGTACTTTCTTTACATAAAGACCTTGCCACTTTTAAAAATGGTGCACTGGTACAGTTCAGGCTAATGAAATCAGATTTGATGCCAAATGATATAAATAGCTATGAAAACAAATAAGGTGAACTATTATGCTCTTGTTTATACATACATTAAAAAATATAATGGATTATAACTACCTCTATTACATAAACCAAAAGATTAACCTGATCTTCTCGGTCACAGAACACACATTTTTTTTCCTACTGAAAACACTAATAGATTTTTTAAATTAAATAGATTTTTTTCAGATTATCCGTCAGAATTGTCAGAAAGCATTTTCATATTTAAATTTTTCAAATAAAGTTTTGAGATTTATTTAAAAGTAATATTTTCATATTTGCTGTATGCCAAAGAAATCATCAACGATTTTGCTATTTATAATGGCCTTTTTTAGTGTGACTATTTTAACACAATCTGATTACATATCTTTTAAATTTGTGTTTTATTTAGTAACTAGCTAATCCACCCATTGCCCAGGCCCATGATAGAATTCTTAAATTTGTATGATTTTATATATTTAACTTGATTTTGTCTGACATACTCCGCTGACTGTGTGAAAAATCAGGGAAGTGGGGGGGGGGGGGGGACCCTGATATTTACTGGTAAAAAGGATCGAGATAGCTGTCACATGAAACAAAGGGGATGATATATTTCCAACGACTGTATAATTTTTGTGCTAAAATTTTGATAACTGTAAAAAATATCTGACTTACGTGTAACCATTTTCTGCCCCTTCCCCACCCCCCCAACACACACACACATCAAAATCGTAAGCGAAACCTTTTGATTTACAAATTGATTATTGATCCCGGGCAACGCGGTGTGGGTCAGCTAGATAAAATAAATAAAAATAAGTGAATACAAACATCGAAGTCTCCTTCTCAACGATCGTGTAACCTCTCCCAAGTACAAAGCTTGAACATTTTTTTGAAAGGTTAATTTTCGTATTTTTTGAAATGTTTTGCAGCGTTTCAAAGAGAATAGAAAGCATATGCTATTTGGTATTTTATTTTTTGAGTCTATGCATAATTTTGAAATGGCAAGGTTCTTCCGGTATTTTAAATGCTTAAAAAAAATTGTTGTTATCATCCAAACTATTATTTTTAGAAGTTAAAAAAAAAAAAGTAGCCGGGGTGAAAAAAATATTGATAAATGTAGTGGAAAAGGGCTTGTAAGAAACTTTTTTTTTTTTTCTTATTCGACAAAACACTCAGATTTTTATTGATTTAGTCGAAATTTTTGAACATTTTATTTTGTAAAAAATATTTTATTCGTCCAAATGTTTCGAAATTTTTCTAGGTGATGTAAATCTGTTCTATTGAGATGCTCTAAAAATATTGTGTTAAAATGCAGACATTTACTTACTTTTAACATAGAAAAAAAATATAGTCTCTGTGAGGCGCGAAGTGACCTGTGTTCGCTGATGTATTTGAAAGGATTTAAAGTACATATTTCTAAAAACCAATTGCACCATTGATTAGAAGAAGGTTTCAGCTTTAAGAGCATATATTTGGTTTGCTGGTACCTCTAAAAGTTCATTCTGGAGGGGCATTGCCATAAGGGAAAAAAACAGCCCTTTTTGAAATTTTTTTTTCAAAGGGTTAACTGTGACATTTTTTCTGAATTGATTGAGGCATTTGAGACGTAAAAGGATGATCTTTCAGAAATGTTAAATGTACCAAGTGGTTTAGTAGATTTGGATTAAAACAAAACAATCAAAAACAGAAATAAACTAAAAAAAAAAAACAGTTCCTTGCTAGCTCCCAATACGTAAATGGATTTGTGAGCATACACAAGTACTTTCCTTGACCGGGGATCAAACAGATGGCTTTTTGATGAGAGTGAGTTGCAATGTTTAATTAACAACTCAACTAATTATATTAGAAATTTAAAATTCTGAATCTCAGGTGCATCAGGAGACACTTTGGGCTAGCCTCACAAAAATTTTCAGCTTCGTACGTGCCGTAGATTTTTCTAGCCATCACACACAAACACAAGGTGAAAATTTCTTTTATTAGTTTAGATGAAATTTTAATTTCATTACAGAATATTAGCCAGAAACAAATGCTGAACTATTTATATTGTTTTAAATGCAAATGGACTAATCTTCCATAATCTGGCTGCATGCAATAGATAGTTTAAAAAATATATGCTTTAAGATTATTAAAAAACAGAAAATTGAGAAACAGTTGACAAACTGAATTTGAAAGTACATTTTTCTCCATATTTGATGGTATAAAATTTGAAACTGTGCGATGGTTAGAAGATAACAGATTTGCAAAATATACAAAATAAATTGGTCAAGTCGTTGCCATCGTCCATATGACATTAGCATTACTCACAGACATGTTTTTGCCTTATAATATAGATTTCTATTTTCAATTAATAGATAAATGGCTTCTGCATGTGAATGTATAGATTAAATAAAGTGTGTAAATACTGAACAAATTGCTTGTGTATGTATGAAACAGTGAAAAGGTTATCAAAAAGTAGATATATGTAAAAATTATTTTTTACTTGCCAAGGCTTATTTTCTCAATATTGCCAAGATGAAAAGGAAAGTACCTTTATTCTTCAGTTTTGAAAATTTATAAAAGATGGCAGCACTAATCAAGTGATTTTCTGAAGACATGCACATTTTGTAGAACCTGTGGGATGCTGTGTTTTTATGACATTTTGAAAAGTCCATAAAAATAAATAATTGTTTTCAGTTTTAAATAAGCTCTAGTAAAAGGCAAATCTAATACTTAATGGGTAAATCAAATTTATCTCAGACTTGGCACAGTATGTCCACTGCAGTGCAAGTGATGTTATCAAATTCAAGATACTCAAAGTTAGATTACTACACTCAAAATGCCTTCTCTCACTGTAATACCCATCTTAGAGGTTGGCCTTGTAATTAAGTACAAGAAATGGACTACTAATAGTGTATTAAAAACTTACAGCAGATGCTTATGAATGATACAGTTAGTTGTTTCAATACAAGTTAAGAAATACATAACACTAGAAATCACACTTTTTTTGACAAACCCTGTATATTATCCAGAATATATATTGAAGAAAGAATTTTATGCCATGCACAGCAAAAGAAATTTAATGAAAAGGGAAAATAAATTGAAATACCAAGTGTAGGCATTCTAAAGTCTTCCAAAATTTCCCTTTGACTGGAAATGTCTAAATAAAAAAAAAAAGAAATAATAATTACACTTTATAATTTTCTACCATTACAACTCATTTTTAATTTATACAAAATACATATATATATATATATATACAATATTAATAATCCATAACCACAATTATGACAACCAACGTTGCAAAGACTTCCCATAGCAAGAGTCCAAATGACTTCTCAATACAAAAATGTTTATAAAAATATTAGTATAAAATTATTAAAACATAATGAACAGATATACTACCAAATTATTATAATATATAGCTGCCCTCCATGAATATACAATTATCTAAATAATGAATATCTAAACATCAAGATATTGAAAGCAATTTCTGAATAATTAATTGAAACAATTAAAGATTAGTGAACAGATATAAAATTTGGGATACTATCATATGGGCAGACTTAGATAAAATGTAAAACTGTCTGCGAACTCGAATAATTTCTTAAAAATTTTCTGCAAAAAAACGCTGCGCCCCTCCCGAGTCCTATATCGCCGCTAACAGCAAAAATGAAAAGTTATATACAAGCACACAAACATTCGCTAAAATTTCCAACCAAATAAACTTTATTTAAAAAGAGATCATCATTTAACATTTATTTTTTAACACAAAATTTATTTTTAATCTGTTAAATTAATCTGCAAAGCCTGACATAATCTGCAGCACCCGCTTCGGAGCTGCACTTTTTCTGCTACCGGCCCTGGCAGGAGAAAAAAAAAAGAAATCGTACCCGATGTTCCGGCATAAGCACCGCACTTACAATATTTTAAAGTTTTTAACTCGTATGAGCCGCCGCGGCGCTTTTTCAAAAAAATACTGTATCATGGTACATGGCAATTTCTAGCAAACTTTTTTTTTTTCTCCAGTTGAAAAATAGTCTACAGACCTTGTCAATAGTCTGCAACGTGCGTTACACCGATTCTCTGCCTGTGGTCTTGATATATATTTTTTTTAAATAAAGAAACTTGTTAAAAAAAACATCAAAACTGTCTGCAAACTTTGAAAGTTTTCTGCGAATGGCGTTCGCGTGTTCGTCTATATTATCCGACTCTGCATATGAGTATGTCAAGAAAATAAAATGAACAGATAAAATATTAAATATAATACAGTAGAATCCTGGTAATCCGAAATTCCGGTTAATCCAAACCGATTTTATTTTAGAAAATTATACTTGAACAAATTAACTGAAAAGATTAACTTACGAAATTTTTGGGATTACAAGATGAATGTTGGAAAAAGCGTGTAGAAGTTAGAATGAAACATAAAATGGCAGTAGAGTATGTTTTTTAACAGCTTGAATAGAATAATAATAATTTTAAAAAATGTAAAAGTACAAAATATGTACACGAATATAAAATGAAAACATGCTCTGTAGGCCTGCTTGCAGAAGCCATCCTTAAAAAATCTAGAGTATCGGTTTGTTTGCCAGTCACTATAAAATTCTCTTTTAAAATGCAAAAAATATTTAATTCAAATGACAAAAATTTATTTTTACTTTCAACAATATGATTTGGCAAATTATCTACAAAAATGTTTGTTTCTTTCCTCCTCGTCGACGTGGTGACTGAGCTATTTATAGATTCGCAATTTTGAACCTTTTGTAATGGGTTGTTACGTAATTCATCATTCTGAACTTTCATTGGATTCATTAATCAGATGATGAAACAAGGAATATTATTATTTTTTTAAAAGTCAGTTGTGCATGATTTAGAGGATGTTTATTACGTTACTGAGCATAACTTGCAATTTTTTAGCACACAACTTTTTCTTTTCTATTTTTATCGGAATTTTTTGTAATCCTAACAGGCACCGGTCCCAATTAGTTCGGATTAGCGGGGTTCTACTGTAGATAGATTACAATACATTAATTATTATTTATGTTTTGAATTTTTAAGTGATACTGTGAGATGATAATTGCAACTTCTAATGGAATTTCTTACAAATAGGTATCTGATAACTACAAAAGTAGAAATCATAATACATATATATATATATACAACAATTTTTTTCAACCAATAAAAACTCTTCAGAATTTTCAGGGTTACACGACTGATTAGTTACTTATCGTTACTACAGAATTACAAATGTGGCAGAAAAATCTATAATACAGTACAACCTTGATATCTCGAATCTGTGGGGAAGAGAAAAAAAATCGAGATATAGAGGTTTCAAGTTATCAAGGTTTTGACAAAATTTAAAAATCTAATCTCACAAACTGCTATTTGCTGTAAAAAATAAGATTCGTCTAAAATTGCACATAATCTACTAATAATTAACAAATTACACTTCCCAAAGTTTTAATAATTTCAAAATTGTGTTATACATAACTTGTTTTGATTAAATAATATCCGATTCGACATTTCTTAATGACGAATTGGATATTACTCAGAAGTTTCTCACAATTTGGGCTCAATCATCAACTTTGAAGCTGCGGATTATCTCCTAATTGACTGGTTGTCGATGGTTGTCCTGGTCGAAACTTCGAAGTCAAAAATTTAACAGCGATATTTTTTAGCGTTGGAAGATTAGAGTGGGCTTTACAATTGTCTATGAAGAGGAGAACGTGTATTTTACTTTTAGCCATTGTTTTACCGATTCCTATCAATCAATCAGCAAAAATTGCATTTGCCATCGAAGCCTTTATATTTCACGTGTACAGCATTAGAAATAAATTTTAGCAAATCACCTCGGCTTTTTAGATCATCCTATCATAAGAGGAGGAAGCTTTTCTTTACCACTTTGATTTGCTGCCAAAAGCACAATTACACGAAGTTTACTTGGTTTGCCACGTCTGATTTCTTCACCTTTAAATGCAGACGTTTTGTTGGGAAAACTATGGTACAGTAATACAGTTTCATCTGCGCTAAACACATCATCTGCTTTATAGTTTTAAAAGAGAAGGAAGTTCTAAGAGCCACTCTTCACAGGTAGCTGAATCACCCGGTGCACTTTCACTGCAAAGTTTCCAAAAAACGATGTTGTGCCTTTTATCGGTATCAAAAGCCTTCCATTCTTACCCTTTAAGTTCTTTGTATCAACAAAGGGATAAAAGAATGTGAAACCAGCATCCAGATCAAACTACTTCTACAGCTGACAATAGCCGAAAGTAAAAAGTCAAACTAATTTCTGTGGAAAATATTTTGACATATCAAGGGTTTTGGAAAATATATTTCGAGATAACTATGGAAAATACATAAGAATTTTGATGGAAATGCAGGAAAAATTTCTTTTTTCGAGATAAGGAGGTTCGAGATATCGAGGTCCGACTGTAATAAAGAAAGAAGTTTGTGTGTGAGTGAATGTGTTGACGGTGTTCTGAAGAGACTGCTGCACGTAGAGCTACAAAATTTGGAGAAAAGGTACGTCTATATATGAAGTTTTGCACTCGAAGCACGATTTTCGATTTTTTGATTAGATTTTTTTAATTTAATTTTTTATGCGATTTTTAGCACTTTTTTTCCATATAAGTAAGAAGAATATGGTTCCTTTCTTTTAACCCAATATAGTAAATTTTGTTCTCTTTTCAAAAAAGTTTATTCGGAATTCGTGCAGCGATTTTTAAATTTTTAACGAATTTTTTATGCAATTATTGAACAGAATTTCCATACCTATAAAGAGTTTACCACAGAGGGACACAGTTCTGTCGCCAAATGCCGCCAAGTTTTTCACCGACTTTGCGGTATATCACAAAATTTGGCTACCAAAATGAGTCGCCAAAAGTGACGCCAACTTGGCAATATCTCTAATATTTCGCCAAATTCTTATAGACTTCAACTGTAAAAAAATAGGTTTTACTTGCTTACAGAAAATCAACAAATTGAGATATTTTAATGCAACAAAAACTAATATTAACTTAAGGGATTATATTAATTCGATTTTTCCACATTAGGAAAAAGAATACAGTTTCTTTCTTTTAACCCAATATAGTAAATTTTGTTCTCTTTTCAAAAAAGTTTATTCGGAATTCGTGCAGAGATTTTTGAATTTTTAGCGAATTTTTTATGCGATTATTGAACAGCATGTGATGCATGTCCATAGGGGGGGATCCAGTTCTGTCGCCAAATAACGCCAAGTTTGTTACCAACTTGACGATATATCGCCCAAAATGAGTCGCCAAAAGTGACGCCAACTTGGCGATATCTCTAATATTTCGCCAAATTCCCATAGACTTCCACTGTAAAACAATAGGGTTTACTTGCTTACAGAAAATCAACAAATTGAGATATTTTAATGCAACAAAAACTAATATTAACTTAAGGGATTATATTAATTATATTTAAGGGAGTCCAAGTAAATTAAAAGTAACATGATCTAATGCATGGCTTAGCATGATTTCCAAACCATAAATTTTAAGGGAGTCCACAGGGTCAAAGGAATTTGACTTGAAACTTTTATCTAATTATAGTAAATTTTGACTTTTGTGATTTTTGAACTTTTTGTGATTTTTAATGCGATTTTTACGTTTCTTCGCGATCTGCTGCAATTTTTTGACATTCCCTTTTAAACCTAAAGTACATTCTGCCCTCATTTCAATAAAGTTTATTCGGATTTCGTATAGCAATTTTCGAATTTTTCGGGCATTTGTATATGATTTTTAGTGTATTTTAGCGATTAGCTACTATTTTTCCATATTAGTGAAAGGAATCAACTTGCAATCTTCGAACACAATATATAATTTTTTTTTTCTTTTCAAAATTTGAGAAGCGATTTAAAATTTTTTCGCGATCTTATTGTGATTTTCATATCTTTTTTGTAATTTCTGCTGTTTTTTTATGTACCCGTGCAACGCCGGGCAAGTTCGCTAGTGTAAAAATAAAAGTAAAGGAGAGAAGCAGAAATTTTGGGAGAGAGAAAAATGTAATTTAGGGGATTATTTTACTTATTGTTGCAACAAAATAACAAACATAGCAGAAAATGATTTAAAAAGGCATAGAGTTTTAAATAATTAAAACTTTGTAACATTGGGGGTGGGAGAGAAAAAGGAAGAAAAACAGGCATTTTGGTAAGAAAGGGGGAAATTTAGATGATTGGCTTTATTTATTGTTATTATGAAGTAACAGATAGGAAAGAAAAGATTTAAAAATTAAAAAAAAAGGGGGGGGGGGGGGAACTATATTCAACAATGGTAAAGCCATTATGACAAATGTGCCTTTTAAATAAGAATTCTGGCTCTTCGTCAATTCCCCCCCCTCCCCCTCCCAAGAGTAATATATTTAAGAGTACTCTTCAGTGAAGACACTTGCAAGCTAATGCTAAACCTATGCCGAGTTCTTTTTGAATTTGAATATTTTTAAAGGATTTTTTATTATATAGCTGAGGCTGTTTTTTATTTTTTCGATTTTGGTAGCAGATTCTTTAAATAAAGGTACTTTCACTTTTGAAACCGGTTCCAAAAGTGAAAGTAACTTTATTAAAAAAATATGCAACCAAAATCGAAAAAGTAAAAAAAAAGGCCCTATTAGAAATCGATCTCAGATATCCTATGCAAAAAAAGTCATTAAAAAATATTCAAAATTCGAAAAGAACCCTGCCATAGATTTAACATTCGCTTACGAGTGTTTTCATGTGAGAGTGACGAGTCCCCTTAAAGATGCAAACACTTTAAACTGTTTATTTTGAAGATTTTTGTATTATGTGAATGCTGATACACTGAGAAGAAAACACAGTTCTACGAACATTGTTTACTTAAGTTGATAAAAAAAAAAAAAACATTGCTGCTGTTTTGTCTTTTCTGGTTACCTGAACTCCAGCTGATTACTGCCGGTAGTCAGCTGAGTCATCAGGAAAGGCCAAATTTGGAAATTTCGTATCTCAAGAAAATCTTCATTCCTTTCCAACGGATGATAACACTAGTGTTTTTCAACGGCGTCTACTTAAGTCCAACCCATGTGACAACCAGTGGTGTATTTGTAAAAAAAAAAAAAGGCGTTCGGCTGAGGCTAGCCGAGTAATCAGGAAAGGCCAAACTTGGAAATTTCGTGTACAGGGGTCGGTGCAGGTTTTTATTCTTTTATTTTATGAAAAGTAGAAGGGTTTTTTTGTGAATTTTATTATATTTTTATATAATTTTTTATTTATTTGTATTATACATATTTTCAATTATATTTACAAAATAACATTTTGTAATAAAAGTTAAAATCCAGTTACTCAAATTCAAACCAGGAATTTGTGAACAAAAACATTCTTTAAATCCCCTTGGTAAAGTTCTTGTTTTTTGTGACCTGGTTTTATTTACATATTACGCATTTTAAAACAGTTTTTATGAAAAAGAATGTTACGTAGGGGGCCTATTTTATTAAAAGGTATTTTGTGAAGGGGCCTGTTTTATCAAGTTCATTTTTGTGAAGGGGGTCATTTTATTAAATTTATTTTTGCAAAAGGGCCTATTTTATTAAATAGATTTTTGTGAAAGAGCACTAAATAGGCCCCAAATTTTGCTGGATCGATCCTTGTCGTATCTCCATAAACTCTTCATTTCTTTCTAACAGATGGTAGCGCTAGTGTCTTTCAATGGTGCCTACTTAAGTCTGACCCATGTGATAACAAGTAAAAAAAAAACAAGGGTATACACCAACGGAGGGTATACAGAGTTATGAAGAAGGTATGCGATGTATACCATTATATACCCTCCACTACATCCCTGGTGACAAAAGTTATAGGGTAAGTTAACGATAATTTGAAAGGAGGAAATGATTGCATGACGACATGTGACTGCATTCCAAAAAATATTCGAATGAGCAGCCTAATGTTATCAATCCATTAGAATATTTAAGATGCTAGCTTTGAACCATTGTAAATAGATCCTACATGCATATATATTGTATATTCAAGCTTTTAATACTTTTAATTAATAGTTGAGTGAAGTGATTTACCAAGGTCTCAGTTTGATTTACTACATGCATACATAAATAAATAGTTATGTCAGTAAATACTTGAACTTTATCTTTTGTAATACGAGTCTTCTTTTTTCTACTCTTGTACATTTCAACAATTAAGTCATTGAAGCTGGTAAATTTTGCCTCGTGATAATTTAAGGAGTTCTAAGTACTCCTTGGAAACTTATTTCTAAGGAATCTATATGCACCCTGGAATAAAGTTTAAACTGGGCGTTTGGTTGTTCTGGAACCAAATCAAAATACTGTATTTAAAAAAAGTTTTTTCCATGTGCTATATATTTCAAAATATCAAGCCTAAAATATAATTTTCCATTATATTTTGCAGTTGTTTAGGGGGATCAAATTATAAAAAATCATTTATTCTAGAGATGACCGAATACAATATTCGGCCATGATAACGAATATTCATTTATGCTGAATATCAAACAATTCGGCCTGCCAAATATTTGATTTAGTCGAATACTTCATTATTCAGCCAAATACTTAAAAAACCTTTTAAAATTATTTTTTAAAACCTTACACAACTTGTACTTTTAACTGTCAATTTATAAAGATATTCATAATAATTAGAAACAGAATCATATTTAAATAAAAGAGAGTGTTTTTACATTATTTATTTGCTGTTTGAAAAGTGTCACTTAAGAAAATTAAACATTAATCACTTTCATAAGAATTAATGGTGTACAAATGCAAGTTCCTGAACATTGTTGTCTGGTAAATAACAAGTTTTTTGCTTTTTCACAAAAAGGGCGCTTTTAAGCAAATTGAAAAAAACTTTCAGGGGTGATAATAGACATCATGACAGAATTTTTATCATAGAAACCAGGATTGTAATTTCGTAATCCACTTATTCAGTCAAAAATACAGTATCTCATTGCACTCGAGGTCAAACTTGGATTTTCGTTTGTTAGTACTTTAACAATAACAAAGATATTGAAACTATGTTTTCAACAAAATTACTTTGATTTCTGGGAAGTACGATATCATGATGAGAAGTTGTGGAAATTGCCACTATTCATATCTAAATAACAAGTTACATTCCTTTATTCAAAATACAGTTGACAGTACAGTACCGGACCTCAAATCCGGACTGGTCGGGACCGCGGTCGTTCCGGATTTTAGGTCCTCAACCAAGACAATAAATAAACAGATAAAGTACATGCCCTTAGCAAAATTTTACATGCCACGAAGCAATCTATATCACGAATTGCCATGTTAGGTTTAGTGTAAATAAAGCCAAAAATACAAATTACAAAAAGTAATTCAAAATAAAAATAAGTTTTAAAAAAAATAATACTATTACTGCATATTCTTAGAAATATTAAAGCATTTTTTAGAAAATGAAAATGCGTTGTTGCTCGCGAGTTAGGCCTAGGAATCTATATCGCGGATTGCCATATGAGGTATAAGTAAATAAACATAAACATAAATTTAAAAAAAAAAATTTTAAATAAGGATAAGAATTTTTTTAATCCTGCACATCACATTATCAGAGTTGTATAATATAGACGCACGCGCACATGCCGTGCGCGGAAAATTTTCCGCAAAGTTCCAAACTTTGCGGAAAATTTCTTAGGAAAAAAAAAAAAAGTAAATTTTGTTCTTTAATACCGAAAAATTAAAAATGTTCCCCAATTTTATGTACGATTTATTTATTGTTTGACAGGGGTGATTCTGTTCTGAATTTTCCGAAAATTTAAGGCATTCGGCCCCGAAAATTAAAACAAATCGGCCGTCAGTCCAATAATTCAGAAAAAAAAAAATATCACTGAAATATATTGCGGATTTCAACAAATGGTCGCCGAAAATAAACCAATTCCGTCAATCGTTCACAGAAAACATACCCACTTTTGTCAAAACATCTCGGAAAAAACGCAAATTTCATTAAAGGACCGTGGAAAAAAACGCGAATTTCTTTAAAGAATCGTGGGGAAAAATATTCTTTTATCAAAGAATCGCAGAAAAAATGCAAATTACGTCAAAGAAGCGCAGGATAAAAAACGAATTTCGTAAAAGCATAGCGGAAAAAGCGCAAATTTTGTCAAAGGTTCGTGAAAAAAAAAACGCAAATTTCGTAAAAGAATCGCGGTAAACTAATTTCGTTAAAGGATCGCGAAAGAAACACAAATTTCGTAAAAGGGTCGCGGAAACAGTGCGCGTTTCGTCAAAGAATCGCGAAGAAACATGAATTTCCTTAAAAGGTCACGGAAAAAACGCGAATATCGCCAAAGAATCGCAAAAAAAAAAAAAAAAAAACAAATTTCATCCAAAAATACGTAAAAAAAAAAGCAAATTTCGCAAAAGCATAGCGGAAAAAACACGAATTTTGTCAAAAGATCGCGAAAAAATGCAAATTTCGTCAAAAGATCACGAAAAAGAAACGAGAATTTCGTCAAAAGATCGCGAAAAAAGCGTGAATTTCGTCAAAAGATCGCGAAAAAAGCGTGAATTTCGTCAAAAGATCGCGAAAAATCCAAATTTCGTCAAAGGATATGAGAAAAAAAGCGGAAATTTCGTCAAAGAATCGCGAAAAAAAACCGCAAATGTCGCAGAAAATCGGAAATTTCGCTAAATGATCGTGGAAAAAATGAGAATTTCGTCGAAGTACCGCAGTAAAAAATCATCTGTCTCTTTAATGATGATACCTATGAATGGGCCTCTCCTTACAAAATATGATTCAATTGTTTCAGAAGCAATGTCCATTATTGCATTTTGTGAGAAGAGGTCAAAATATTAAGGATTGGGCTGTTTCTAAATGCATTGACAAAATAACTGATAAGAATTCACTCCTTCTTATCATGGATTTTTAGCTTTATAATTTTTTAGCCAACATAATTATTCTGTAATTAATATTAATGCATTTTAATTAAATTATTTATTATATTTAATTATAATATTTTCGTAATTATTTTGAAACTACTGTTTAAAATTCATACCGTCAAAGTAACACGTTATTTTATCAAACATTAATTTGCAGAAAATTTTCGACCCAATATTTATGTGCGCAGAAAGTTTTTGGTTTTATACAAGTCTGCACATTATTAGGAACATAAAAACATTTTTTAGAAAATGAAAATACATCGTTGTTTGCGAGAACCGAATTAGGCTAATTGACGAATTTCTTTCAAATTTTCAGCAAGTTACAATAATAGTGAATTAGCTTGTGTAACAAATTTTTATTAAATTATGATAAGTTATTAGAAAGCTAGGGTACCTCTAAAAAAAGGCCACTAGATGAAAAGAAAGTAAAGAAAAACGACATATCTATCCGCTGTTTGTTTTACTTATTCAACATGTTTATTTAACTGCGTGAAGTGGAAAGTCAACGTTATCAGAATGTGATCATTAGCTTTCGATGGACAGCTTGTTTTGTTATGGAGAAAGGAACTTTGCATAGATTTTTTTTTCTCTTTGAGTTAAAGAAAAGAATTTTTTGGTACGGTGCTTACAAACAGAATTTTTTCGAAAAATGAAATTTGTTGAACATATTAAAAGTGAGGGTAGGGCGTTGTCAAATATTTTTACATATAAATATTATAAATATATTCTACGAACCTTTTTAAAAATAATTCTTTCTTGTGGTTATTTATTTATTCTTTTTACATTTTCTATATAAATGAAGAAAAGGGTTTCTTTTTAAAATAAATTTAAAATGTGCGCACACACTAACTACGATAATTCTGTTTGAAAATTTGGATTAAAACTAATGAATGAAAAACATTGCAATAAAATAAAATTGCTGAGTCTAGTTTGGCTCGCACTGTGTTACGCGCGCACGTAGCGCCATCTATGGACGTTTTTACGAAATATTTATTCGAGATCATCGCGGAATTTCAGTTTTCCTTTTTCCATTCCGGATTTTGGGTCGTCCGGATTTGAGGTCCGGTACTGTACTTATATTGTGTCACTGGGCAAAATTCAGTCATTTCCAATAATATCATTACATTTTATACAAGCTAAATTAATATGATACAAATCTCGCTAAAATATCTTCATAATTTTTACAGTGGTGAACAAAAATACAGTTTTGGCTTGTAGTTACAAACCCAGTATTTTTCATTAAATGCATTGTATTTTTGATGGAATAAGTGGACTGAGATGTCTCTTGTTCAAAAAATGTTTGTCCAGACCACATTATTTATTATTTCTCTTGAAAGTTTGTTGCAAGATTTTAGGAACAACCTGTATGATTACAACCACTGAAAATGATCACTCACTCCAGATACTACTCTTTGGTGAATTAAAAAACTTCCTTTCTAAATCAAAAGGAATAGGAAAGTTATACTTGCTGAGTTACCACAATTTGTATAGATTGTATTATTTACTTTTTACTTTAAGTGCCTTCCTAACAAATAAACAGTATAACAAACAACTGTAAATTTTTCTTCCATTTCTTTCAAAATTTCTCCTTGATTTTAAAATATTTTATTTAGAAAGCAAGAAAAATTTATTCATTTGTTTTAATTTACAGAAGCCATGAAATTTAGAATTTTATTAATTAAAAATATTTTATAAATATCTTCTTAAATAATAAGTCAAAGCATTTTTTTTGTGTGTGTGTAAAGTTTACTTGTAAAAAGGTCCTGTTTATCAAAATGGAAGTATCTGTGTTAAATATTATGTACAATTGTTTTAAAATTTAACTTAGAAATATAAAAGTATTCGACCTGCAAAATATTTGGTATTCGGCTGGCTGAATATTTGGTATTCAGTCTAACAGTTGTACTATTCGGCTAGCCAAATATTCAATATTTGGTTTACCTGTATGCTAAATATCCGATATCCGGTCAAAATCACTATTTGGTGCATCCTTAATTTATTCATATCTTTAAAATAATTTAATTACAAACAGAAGATATCATGTAAATATACTATAAATAAAATACTATGTTGATTTTTAATTAATCCAGCACTTTCTCAATTATACAGAAAGACCAAGGTTGCCACTGACGACTATTTTTACATGCTTTCTTTTAACTTACAATTATGTTTGTGTGTGGCAGTCAAATCGTGCGACTCATTTTTCACTAACTTCCTGTTGACACAGAGCTTTGAAATTTAAAATATATGTCTATTCCTGAGGGCAATACATGAATTAGACATTCGAATTTTAAAAAATCATCATAAAGGGGATCAACGGCGAGGGAGCACAGTTGATTTCCTATAGAGAAACCAGTATTAGCTTCATCAATGAGTAATTGTTGAAAAGTTCTAATGGCTAGGTTACCACAATAGTGCCACATTTTCACAAAATTTGGTGACAAAAATAAGTTGCCATTACAAAGCCAACTTAGCAATAGCTGGGTAATTTGCCGAAATTCCCAATTCTATTTTTTAGAACATTAAAAAAAAAAAAAAAAATAAATAAAAAAAAAAATTTACATTTTTGTGAATTTTAATGAAAGCATGTTTTAAAAAAATTCTTTTTTTTTACATTTATACTTATTTAATATTATCTTGCACCACTTTCTCAAAAGAGGAATCTTTAACACACACTTTGACAACATTTGCAAGCGAAATATACTTCAAAATTTATTTTAAAAAAATAGTGGTGCGAAAAGAATATAAAAATAGTCGTTAGTGACAGCTCTGAAAGACTCATCAGGGTTTAATTGAAGGAAAAAAAGCAGTAATTACAATAAAGAACCAGCTTGGAAATCAACTGCTACTCAAACATAAGTTAATAAAACAATTTTACCATATACCACATTTCAACAAACAATATTAGACATAAAACCTATTATACCAACAACCTACTTTCAAACTTTTCTTCTTCACCACTAGATGTCTGATTATTCTCCTCGAGAGCATCTGGATTTGAACAGAGAGATGGTGGTTCGTCTTTAGCATTTTCCTCACTAGTAACACAAGTTTTTAGTACTTTTTTACCACGAGTTTTCCTTCCTTTTTTCCCTCTCTGTTTCTTCACATTAGAAGAGGTTAATTGCGAATTATTGTCATCTTTTAAATCATGAGAAACTCCTCCACATTTTAAATTGCTCCCATCTTTGGCATTTTCTTCATTAGTAATTGAACTGACATCAGTTTTTAGCACCCTTTTACTACGAGTTTGTCTCTCCGAGACAATATTTGTATATGGTTCCTCTTTGACAATTTCTTTATT
The DNA here is from genome assembly GCA_963932465.1 of Maratus speciosus. Taxonomy (NCBI): domain Eukaryota; kingdom Metazoa; phylum Arthropoda; class Arachnida; order Araneae; family Salticidae; genus Maratus; species Maratus speciosus. The sequence goes on from OZ010786.1 coordinate 629,717,520, forward strand.
AGTGATTAAACTAACATCAGTTTTTAGTAACTTTTTACTACGAGTTTGTCTCTCTGAGAGAATATTTATACATGGTTCAACTTTGACATTTTCTTCATTAGTATTTAAACTAACATCATTTTTTAGCACCTTTTTACTACAAGTTTTTCTTCCCTTTCTTTTTCTTTGTTTCTTTACATTTGAAGAAGTTAATTCTGAATTACTGTCGCCTTTTAAATCCTGATCAGAAATTCCTTCTTCACATTTTAAGTTACTGACCTCATTTCTGTCAATAGCCAGAATATTTACATACAAGTCGGTTACATTTGAATCTTTTTGATTTGAATCTACAATACTATCTACTGACATAGGTAAAACTTCAGTACAGGGTAATGTTTTATTTTCTTCTGATACGTCATTTTCATCAGCACCAACAGAAAATGTAACATAACTTCTGGTATCTTCATTCTGTGTTTTTTTATCACTACATGAATCACCCATATTTTCACCTTCAACTATTGTACTAATATTTGGCATTTCTATGTCTTCACTTTTCTCGGTAATATTATTACTTGAATCTTCTGCTAGAAAACAAAACTCAGTAGACTTTTCTGAAGTTATATTATCACTTTCTTCTACAAGCTTATCACAGACTTTTTCATGATTTACTTTGAAGATCTCATAAAATGAAGAGTCCAACACAGAATCATTTTTCACATTTTCAGTATTTTGTTCTTGTGGAGCTCCTCCGTCATCTACACTATCTTCAATTATTTTGTTCTTAGACACTGTTATTGTAACTTCCGTGTTCTCTCTATCTTCAGGTAACTTATCAGTTTTGTCTAAATGACCTGCTGCAGAATATATGTTGTCGGAAGACTTTTCTAAAGATGTACCATCATCAACTTTTACAGACTGGACCATAGAGAGTAATTCAAATTTAAGATCATTCATCTCAGATTCAATTTGTTTTGGAAGGGTGCCTTTCTCTTCAGCAGGTATCAGATGAATATTCTCTACATAACTTTTGATATTTTCATTCTCAACATTTTTATTACTAAATGAATCACTTATGTTTTCTCTCTCAATCGTTGTACTTACATTCGTCATTTCAACATCATAACTTTTTTCATTAATTGGATTTTCAGCTAATGCACAACATTCAATAGATTTTTCAGAAACATTATCATCTGTAATAATTAATTTGCCACAATCTTTTTCAGGATTTGCTTTAGAGGTCTCTCCAAAGGTCAACTCTTTAGCATTGTTAGAATTAATCGGTTCATGTTTAGAGAGCACAGAATCATTCTTTACATTTTCAGTACTTTGTTCCAGTGTAGCATTGCTGTCATGCATATAATCTTCAATAATTTTTTCCTTAGATTTTATTGCCATAGTAACTTCTGTGTTCTCTTTGTTTTCAGCTACTTTATTTGTTTCTGCTGAATTACCTGATAAATAATAAATATTGTCAGAACACTTTTCTAAAACTGTACCATCATCAATTTCCATATTCTCAGATTGGATTAAGTTTTCGAAGATTTTTACATTAATTTCTTCAGAGTCGTTTTCATTATTTTTATTATTAGATGTTTCAAGATTACTTGAATATTCAGTATCGCTGATTGACATGGGTACTTGATAAATATTCTCCGAATTTTTATTAACTTCTAATACTTCACCTGTGTCAATACAATTTTTGATATTTTCATTCTGAATATTTTTATCACTGCACGAACTATTTATGTTTTTTTCTTCAATCATTGCACTGACATTTGTCATTTCAACATCCTCACCTTTTTCATCAATTGAATTTTCAGTCAATGAGCAACGTTCAATGGATTTTTTATAAACACCATCTGAATCCATTAGTTTGTTGTTATTAACATTAACCTGTTTATGTTTTAAAAGAACAGAATCATTTTTTACATTTTCAGCACTTTGCTCCAGTGTAGCATTACTGTCATGTATGCTACCTTCAATATTTTTTTCACTAGATATAACAGTTGTAGTTACTTCTGTGTTCTCTGTATCTTCACTTACTTTATCTGTTTTGCTTGAATTATCTTCTAAAGAACAAAAGTTGCTTGAAGACTTTTTAACTCTATCATCTTCATCTTCTGGAAACTTATTCCATACTCCATCCTTAAATTTCCATACTAATCTAACCCCCTTTCCTGTCTTTTTAATTTCTTTTTTTCTAGAGATTTGTTTTGCACAAGTCTTTAAGCTTTTTCCTTTGGAATCATTTTCACTGTTTTTATTCTCATCGTTTTCATGTGTCATTTCTACATCTTCATCATTTTCATGAGCTTCATTACTTGAACTTTCTTCAGAAAAACAACTTTCAACAGAAGACTTTTTGACAACAATATTATCTTCTGTATCCAATTGCTTATCATAGTTTTCCTCAGGATTTACTTTACAGGTTTTATCATATGAGGATTCATTGGCAGATTTAATTGCATTTTGAGTACCTTCCTTCAGTATAGATTCGTTGTCAAGTACATTATTCTCAATATTTTCATCAGCATTATTCTCTCTATCTCCAGTTACTTTACCATGTGAAATGGAATCACTTTTAGTACTTTCCTTCAATATAGTTTCACAGTCATGGGCATTATCTTCAATCATTTTTTCACCAGCTTTGACTGTAATAGTACCTTCATTTTCTTTTCTGTCCCTGGCTACTTCACTAGTTGAAAACATAGAATCACTTGCTGCATTTTCGGTACTTTCCCTCAATATAGTGCTAGTGGCATGTATATTAACAACTTTTTCAGCAGCTTTAGTTGTCACATTAACTTCATTATTCTCTTTATCTCCAGCTACTTCATCACCTTTGTTTGAATTATCTACTAAAGAACTAATATTGTCTGGAGACTCTCCCAAAACTGCATCTTCAACTTCCATACTTGTGGCAGAAATTTGTTTGTCACATATTTTCATGAAGATTTTTCCAGAAATATTTTTATCAACTTTATTTTCTGATTTATTACGAGATACTTCATTAAATGACATTCGTTCAGACATACTCTTAGATGCTTCACTAACTGACGTTTGTTCAGATTTAATATTAGATGCTTCATTATCTGGGATTTGTTCAGATTTAATTAACTCATGATTTGTACTGGCAGAGTTATTGAAAACCACAGGCATATCGATAATTAAAGCTGATTTTGCATCTTTTTCACTATCACTATTTCCTTGTTCCTTTAATTCAATTTTTTTAATGCATTCATAAATTATATGTTTTACTTGACTCTCCATAGATTGTTTTAATAGACTGTTTATTGTTTCAATAGTCTTTCCCTTGCCGTTTGAATTAGCATTGGAACTTTTTTCAATATTTCCAACAATTTTAGAAGTTTTTAATGTTTTTGCATTAAATTTAACAGCATTACTAGTTTTTCCAGTCTCATGTTTCACAACATTTTTAATACCTTTAGCCACATTATTAGAGGCAGGGATATTTGATGTCACTTTTTTACTGTTATCTTGGACATTAATTTTAGGAGTTGTTTTTTCTAATTTTACAGGTTTATTATCTTTAGCAGATTCACTAACTTTGAGTTTAGTTTTTTCTGGCACTATTGTAATAAGATTACCAGTTTTCTGTAAAGTAGGTGATGTCTTACTTTGAGGAACATGTGAGGATACATTGGTAGTAACCACATTAATTTTTGCATTGTTTTTCCTGATTGACTCACTACCTGGAGGAGCTAAATTTTGTGATGCATTCGGAATAGGATATTGAGTTTGATTATTAGATGGCAATGGATACATCGACGGCTCATAAGACTGATTAGCAGGCATAGAGTTTGAATAGGTATTATAAGGCATATTATTTGTGTAGGAATACTGGGGAGCAGGAGGCATCTTGCCTGTATTTGAATATGGAAGCACAGGAGGTGGATTCCTGTAAGCAGGTGGAGGAGTAGAATATGGTAGCATATTTTGATAATTTGTTTGCAAACTTATCTGAGGTGAATTTGAATAAGCAGACATTTGGGGATTATTAGTAGGATATGAATATGGTGCTATATTTTGGGTATTATTTTGGTTGCCATAAATAGACATATGTTGTGAATTATTTTGGTAAGGTGCAATAGTTGGAGGAGGTACTGAAATAGTTGGAGGAGGTACGGAAATAGTTGGAGGAGGTACGGAAATAGCTGGAGGAGGTACTGAAAAGTCCAAAGTATTGATAATTTTATTTTGAATAGTAGGTGCTGATGAAGTGACACAACTAATGTTTGAAGATACAGTTTGTACGCTAGGTACAATTGGATATGAAACCATAGATGTAGGAGGAGGTACAGGAACAACTAATGGCTGGAAATCTTCTTTGTTAATACTTAAAAGTAAGAAATCCTTCTCTTCCTCAGATTTGGGTTTACTTTTAACATCTTGTGAGTTATCAATATCCATTGGCTGAGGAACATTTGCATTGCTAGAGCTAGGTAAAGAAGAGGAAGAGGTTTCCGGCAATGCTATCTCTGATAACTTTATATTATGAGCAAATGAATCAGATTGGCTTTTCTTAATTTGCTTAACATCTGGATTTTTATTTTCAACGACTGAAGTTTTGTCCTTATGACTAAGTGAGCTTTTAGAACTTGATGTTTTTTCAGGTTTTTTAATACAAGTTGGGGTGGAATGGAGAAATGAGCTTTCAGAACGTGATGTTTCTTCAGGTTTTTTAATAGAAGCTGGGGTGGAATTGAGAAATGAGCTTTTAGAACGTGATGTTTCTTCAGGTTTTTTAATAGAATCTGGGGTGGAATTGAGAAATGAGCTTTTAGAACTTGATGTTTCTTCAGGTTTTTTAATAGAATTTGGAGGTGGCTCTTGAACATTCTTGAAGGTAGATTTGAAGGCTCCTATATCAGGAGACTGACTCGTTTTTGTAACTTTTTCTACCGCATTTGTAACATTAGATGATGTATCAGCATCCGATTCTTTTTTGTTTAAGATATCTTCTCTTTTGTACCAAGGAGTAGGTTTTTGAGAGGCAGGTTTCTGAGGCTGAGTTTTTTTATAATTCGGAGCTTTACCAATGAAAACAAATTTAGTTGAATTTGATTTATCTTTGTCTTTTTCTGATAAATTTAATTTAATATTAGCTGCCTTCTGGTTGCTTGAAGGGTGTAAATCTTCGCTATCTTCACCTTCCAATTCTATAACTTTTACTTCTTTACTCTTTTCTTTTAAAAGAATTTCTTTTGACTTTCTCTCAGCAGCAGCAGCTTCTTGGTTTTTCTTCTGTTCTTGTTTTTTCTTTTTTTCTTCCTCTTTCTGTTCTGTATCATCAATAATTACTACTTTTTTCTCCTTTGCTGCAACAGCCATTTTTATGAAGCGCTTGAATAAACGTTTCCTTTCATATAGAGGAGCTCCTTTATTAAAATTCTGCAAAGAAAACAAAAACAAATTAAGGAAAAAAATACATTACTCAGAACATTAAACATTTTTTGGATGCATGATTTTTAGTTTTGTTTATTTATTTTTAAGTTTCCAGCATTCTAATAACTGCTCTTTTCTTTTATTAGAAGCTCTTTTATTATTGAAAAGGCTGAGCAATGATATTTTTTGTGATGACGTGTTTATTACATCATCACATGATTCTTAATTCCACGTTTTATCTGTATTTTTTATGAATTTTAATCATTTATTAGTTTTTTGTTAGTTAAAATAAAAATCCAAACTAAGCTAAAAATTGCTAAAAGTGATAAAAAAAATACACTTACTTAGGCATATAAATACATTTATTCAGATTGACATATGTTTCATTGCTCAAACGGTGATATTCTCCAGATCTATGTTGATACAAATATTTTGTTTTTATTTTAAATAAGAACACATTTAAATATTTGTATCAACAAAGATCTTGAGAATATCGCCGTTTGAGCGAAGAAACATATGTTGATCTGAATACAGGTATTTATATGCCTTTTAAGTGTATTTTTTATCCCTTTTAGCAATATTTAGCTTAGTTTGAATGATTTTAAGTGATTTTCATACATAATTTTATAAAATAACAATTATGTCAATAAATGACGACAATATTAAAAGAGAAAAAGCATTGAAAACAGTCATTGTCTACGTATTTATTTAAAACATCAATTTCTGTAGTTTTTATACAATTAAATAACAATTACATCATGATATTAAAAGAGATAAAGCATTAAAAAAATGTTATTATCTGCTTGTTTATTTAAGGTTACTATTTTTCTGTTTTTATCAATATATTGCAAATTTTATTCATGAAAACCGCTTCATTAATGAATTTCTTGAATCCAGTGTTTTTTTTTATTTTTTATTTTTTTAATTTCATGAAGCGTTTATACACATGGTATAATGATAATCACATCAGGGGTGCAAAAAATGCTTCTACTCCCAACATTTCCCCCAATCCACATGAAAATTTCCCCAAAATTTTACGGTATGTTATAGGTAAATGCTGTATTATCGTAGGCATAGAAAATTTATTTTTCAATGTTTCTCAACTTATGAGCGAGTATATATATAGCAGGGGGTGATTCTGGGTGAAAAAAGAAATTCTGAAATTCACAAAAAACTTTCAGAAAACTTACAGCACAGTAGAAGGGGGGGGGGGGCTTCCACTCCCAGGACTAACTATGTTTTTTTTTTTGCGGCCCTTTGACAAAATTCATGCTTTTTTGCGATCTTTTGACAAAGTTTGAGTTTTGTAGTGATCTTTTGACGAGTTTTGCAGTTATTTCGCCTTGCTCTTGACGAAATTCATGGTTGTTTTGCCATCTTTTGATGAAATTTGCGATTGTTTCATGAAATTTGCAGTTCTTTCGTGATCTTTTTGACAAAATTTGCGGGGTTTTTTTTTTATTATTTTTTGCGATCTTTTAACGAAATTTGCATTATTTTGCTTTTTTTGATGAAATATGTGGTTGTTTTGCGTACTTTTGACCAAATTCGCAGTTACTTCACCATGTTTATCGAAAATCGCGGTTCTTTTGTCCCTTTTAATGAAATGCGCGGTTGTTTCGCGTTCTTTTGACGAAATGCGCGGTTGTTTTGCGATCGTTTGATGAAATTGCAGTTGTTTCGCGATCTTTTGTCAAAATTTGCGTTTTTTTGACAAAATGTGTGTTTATTTCGGGATCATTTGACGAAATTCGCTGTTATTTCATTGTGTTTTGATAAAACCGTGGTTATTTTGCCCCTTTATATGAAATTCGTGGTTCTTTTGCGATCATTTGACAAAATTTTCAGTTGTTTCATGCAGTTGTCTCGAAATTGCAGCTGTTTCACGATCTTTTGTCAAAATTTGCAGTTCGTTCGCGATCTTTTGACGAAATGTGCATTTATTTCACAATCTTCTGACGAAATGTGCGTTTATTTTGCAATCTTTTGACGAAATGTGGGTTTATTTCGCAATCTTTTGACAAAATTAGCGTTTATTGTGCGATCTTTTGACGAAATTAGCATTCATTTCGCGATCTTGTGACGAAATTCGCGTTTTCCCCTCAATTCTTGGACAAAATTCGCAGTATTTTTAAGTCCAAATTTTCAGATTGATGAACAATTTTTTTAAAATTTTCGGAAAATTCGTAACATAATCACCCCTGATATACGGTACATATTATCCTGAGATCGATTTTGTGAAAGTTACCGTATGGATCTTTTTATTTATAATGAAATTTTTCTATCTCATAGAATTATGGAATTTGTTGTTAAAATCAAAATCAATTGTATATGTTTCAGGGGCGCCATTTCACAATTTTCAGAACAAAATTCCGTTTTAAGCAGGTTTTTATCTTTGCAGGTATACTTTCAAGATATTGGCTAAGGTTTTCCGTTTAAGACAGTATTCCGTTAGAGACAGTTTCCATTTTACAAGTATATCTAAGGCTGTTAAAACATCCTTTCTATAGTAAACCTCTGAAGAGCATAGGTACAGTCATGGAAAAAAAAAAGTAAACACCCCCTACTAACTTCTCAACAAATTATCGTAGAAGAAAGTTACTGGTACCGAACGATTGGAAATAAAGTCTACTTTTAATTGATGTATATAAAATTTGTTTAAGGGGCCATCTACATATTAAAACGAACCATAACTTTGTTTTTTTGAATAGCAGTACACAATTCTGACAGCATAAATGAATTCTATACCTTCCAATTAGCCTATAAACAAATTTTTATGCAATTCATGTCATAAGTTTCCGAGAAATTAATTATTTTAAAACGAGCGTATTTTAAGGGCTGTATCCAAATTGAAGTTCCGAACTCGATTGTTAACCGAGAGAGCTGCCTTCTTGATCAAGGCACATTTAAGCGTCAACGAAACCTGTTTAATTACAGGATAGCAGAATAAATTTCAAAAATTTACTTACTTCTATCATAGACGGCCCCTTAAACCATCATTTTGCCGTTTTTTAAGCATAATTTGAAAACTACTTGGAAGAAAAATGTGAAATTTGGGATTTCCATAAAGCAGGACTTAATAAATCTAAATCCATCAAAAAAATTGTATGTTGCAATTCATAATTTTTTCGAATATTAATTTCATAATTCATATCATAAAATTATAAAAATTGCAAATTCAACGTATTTATGTTTGCGTATATATTAGTATTATTGCTACACAAAAAATTAGCTCATTAGGAGCATAATTTCAGGATATATAAATAAAAATATGAAAATGTAATTTAACATTAGAAGTACTAAATTTTGAATGTCTATAATTCAAAAACTTAACATTCGAATGATTTGAAATTTGGTTTCTAGGCATATTTTGAATCGAAGATTTGAAATATCTCATTAAATTTGGGTACTACTATTGAAAAAAATGAAGTTTGAATTCGTTTTAATATGTATATGGCCCCCTAAGCAAATTTTATACACACCATTTAAAAGTGAACTTTATTTCCAATCGTCCGGTACCAGTAACTTTCGTCTACGATAATTTGTTGAGGAGTTAGTAGGGGGTGTTTACTTTTTTTTCCCCACGACTGTACATTTAAGGTAAAACTTGTGAAAATGAAACCTGTCAAAAAAAGAATTGTTTCGGAGACGGAAAAAAAAAAATCTCGTTTCTTTGAAAAAAAGAAAATTATAATTACACTTGCTAATACGCAGACCTGTCTAAAATGGAGTTTTTTCCCTTGAGCTTTCGACTTCTTCTTTGCAGGTTTTGCTGCAGGGGTGGGGATCCATTTCAACAAGTTCTTGGGAGGAGGGATAAAGTTTTCTTTCAGGGGAAGGGCTTGAAACAACGTACGGGATTTTGCCGTCTTAACTTCTTTTAAAATCATGGGATTCTTCCAGGAACATTTTTTAATTTTCATGGAAGACCGCAGTACTGTTTTTTTTTTTTTTTTTTTTTTGGCAGAATCAACTCGCCAATCGACCGCGGGAAAAAATCTTAAATTTTGCCAATTTTACTTGGCAAAAATAGTCAATTTGGCAAATTAGTCGCGGAAAAAATATTATTTCCTAAAAGGACCGTGGAAAAAAATTGCAAAGATCGTGGAAACAACAAACAGCGATTACAGTATAGAACTATTTATCCGGAATGCTTGGGGTCAGATATATTCCGGATAACTGGTTTTTCTGGTTAACTGGTTGTGCATTAAAGCAGCATCCATTTGATAAGTTTTGTGGAATATGTGTGGTTGTGGCATTATTTCTGACTTTAAATTATTAGATTACTTGGATTAAAAATCAATGCAAGAAAGATCAAAAGTTAATCAGAGTTTAAAAGAAGGTCATTTATGGGAATCCCTTAGGAACAAAAATTCTTCTGTTTCTTCTGCATAAAAGTTAAAATATCTAAAATACAACTAAATATGCTTTTATTTCAAATACTAGATGTTGTCATCAAATTATACAATTGTTTCAAGCACAGCCTATGTCAAACTGGCAGTGTATGACACCTTTTTCTGCAAAGATTCTGAAATCAGTCTATCAGAAATATTATTCCGGATAACTGGTTTCTGGATAAATGGTTCCATACTGTATTGCCAATCGGTTGCGGGAAAATAAATGCAAATTTCAACATTCGGTCGCAAGAAAAAAAAAAAAAAAAAAATCAAATTTGCTCATCAGCCATGCAAAAAAAAATTGTGAATTTTGAATATCTATTAAGGAAAAAAACGAGAATTTTGTCAAAGGTTTCGGATAAAAATCACGAATTTAGTCAAAGAATCGCGCAAAAAATTCAAAAATTTCGTCAAACGATTGCGCAAAGCAATAGCAAATTTTGTCCGTCGGCTGCGAGAAAAAAATAGAATTTCAACAAATGATCGTAGATAAGAATCGCGACTTTGGTTAAAATATCTCGGATAGAAATGGCGAATTTCGTTAACCGTCGCAAAAAATATCGTGAATTTTGACAAATGGTTACGGAAAAAAATTGTGAATTTTGTGAATCAACGGGGAAAAATTCGTGAAATTCAATTGGTCACGAGATAATCAGCACATAAACATAGTCAACACGTCAAGAAGTTTGCTATTTTTGAGATTCATAGGGATTTGAAATTTTCGCCAATGATTTTCTGTGAGTAAATAATTTCCTTAATCATTTTCTGCATTCCTTTTCAGACTATGATCTAAATTCCACACAATTCAGAAATTTGCAAAACATTTGGTATCAGGTACAGGCCCGTATAGCCAGGATTTCTCTTCAGAGGGGGCTTAATCTTGCAATTTATTCTTATGTAACAGCAGTGATTTACATAATTTAAAGAGTAAATAAAAAATAAACAAGGCTGAAACTAAGGTATTATCTGCATAGGATATTTGATGTCTATATTAAAAATTGTTATTTCGTATTTTTTTGATTTACAATTATGGATTTCAAGAGCACTTCTAGTTTCCAAACAGATTCGGAAACCGGGAGTGTTTTTTTTTTTTTAAAGAAAAACTGAAACGAAAATAAAAAAGCTCAAGCTGAGAATATTTGGATGAGCCTCATGTATTCTGTCAGAGAAACATTAATAAATATTGAAATGCAAACAAGTAATTTGAATAGATTTAAAGCACAGGATTAATATTAGCAAGCAATTGTCTCGCATTACGAGCGTGGAGTCTTAAAATGATTAACCCATAAATGAAATTAATTACACATATTTTTTCAAAAAGGAAATTTAATTGTTAGAGATATATGCAATCATAAAAATTATACTTATATTTCACATTCTCTGATTAGAATTAGAATAATTATAAATGCAGTACTCTTGGTGCAATAAGTTTACTAGTGCTACAGAAACAATCTTCGTGACTTCTCCTTAGCCATGAGGATTATTACCTTATCAGGATCTACTATAATGTCCCAATGAATGGAAATCCCATGGCTACTCAGTCTCTCATTGGCCACAATGCTTCAAGACAAAGATTTAATTCTTTTTATTGTCGAAAAAGAACTTTCAACACTGGCTAGTGTGACAGGGATTGTAGCCAGGAATGTCAGCAAGTGTTCAATCATACTGTAATACGTTGCATTCACTTGCGACCATGTCACTTTATCGTAAAAATATTTAGAGGTATTCTCTAATATACTTGCTTTTTCTGGATAAGCAAATCCTGGAAGAAGTACTAGAAAATCTGTTAGAATGTCTTCATTTGAAATGAATCAGTTCTTCAAATTGTGAGTAAGACTTTCTACGCAGAGAATAAAGACCGTGACCCTGTAATATTCTTCCGCAAATGTAATTTGAGGGTTTGCACGTGTTGCATGCCTCCATGTTAGTCTTGGGATCTTTATTTCAGTTTGGAAGATGTGTGAATAGTTCCAAGACAGTTTCGGATGACAGGAATTAGCATGCTGTTGGACAATGCAAAGTTTAACCGTTGGCTTGCACAATGGATGCATCTACTTCTTGGATACTTCTGACAAATTCTAGACTGGACCCTACTAACATAACAGCTTCGTTATACGCCTGTGCGACGCATTTAGACATCTCACGACATAGTTCATCATAATGTTGTAATATTATTGCTGTTTTCAGCTGTACTTTCGGCGGACATTTGCTACGATAAAACCTAAAAAATATCTTCCCGAAATATGGGTTTTGTGATATTTATAAATAGTCCACATATCTAACACAAAGGGCAAGCTGTTCTGTACTTGAAATGTCCATAGTTTCATCAGCAATCAAGCTAAAATAGATAGTATTATTTGTTTTTGTACTTAGTTCTTCAGTAACTGTATTCGAGCATATTTGAATTATTTCATTCTAAATGTCTGAGCTGAAGTAAGCAGCATTTATACGACTTTTTATAATATGTCGTTACGTTACAATTCATCATATCGAAATTTTGCTCTAAATCTTAAAAGTGCTCTTAGCTTACTGTCTTTTTTTATAGGCTTATCTAAGGTTAGAGGACCGCTATCATGATCACCTCTAAGTGGCATTTCTTGTTCTGCACAAAATAAGACGTTAGAATGTTAGATGCCCCCTTGAAAACTCTGTAGAGGGTGCTGTGAAATCTTCCAAAAAATCACCACATAGAGTATTTACCCCTAAAATTAATAATGCTGCAAAAGAAAAAGAAAACTTTCCAGATAGACTTCTCTGTACACATTTCCTTTCTATTAAATATTCAAACACAAACAATTCAAAGCAAAGTTGTATAATGAAGAGTCCGGGTGACACTGGCCGCCGTGGTTCCTTTGAAGGTTTCTCGATACCCTATCTTTTTTCTTCTCACCATGTGTTTTCAGATTTTCCTGTTACTATTTCTTTAATTTTTTAGCCTGTTACAGTTACAATACAATTTTCAAAGATAATTTCTATAAAACCATTAATTTTTAGATGATTTTACAGCATAAATGGCTGTTAAATTTTTTTGTCTTCTTTCTCTACAAAGCATTTTAACATTGATCACTCTAAGTTTTTATTATATGCGTGATATAATGATGGTAAAGCAAATTAAGGAAGATCATAAAAAGGAAGTAAAAGTTTTATATTTCACTCCTAATGTTAACTTATACCCCATACGCATATTACACTTACTTTTTTTAGTCACATTAATGATTGAATTACACATCAAATTTTACTGTGCATAAAGATAGTTACAATTGAAGTTTTAAGAAGAACTTATATTGTTAGTGGTAGATACGAATAAAGAACAATATATCCGAAAGAGCGATATAATGAGAAATTTCTATAACTGTAAGTTAATAAATTTATATTTTTGCAACTAAACATGTAAGTAGTTTTAATGTAATAGAAATTAAAAACAAGAAAAACATTATCAAATTTTTTATCATTAAGAGATAACTTAGCAAAGTATTTTTTAACTTTCGGGAGGGGCTTCAGCCCCCTTAGCCCCCTCCCTGGCTACGTGCCTGATCAGGTAGAGTCTGCATTAAGAGAGGAGTTCGGGCTCTTTTTTAGAGTCCGGGCCCGCCCCAGCCCAACGATTTAAAATACGAGCCCAAAACATTTTGTGTCATCAGAGCCCAAGCCCAGTACCGAAAATATGCAATAGTAAAAAATTGCACAATATTTTTTAAAAATGTTTCAAATGTAATTATCTTTTGTAAACTACTTTTTACATAGAAATGACTGTTAAAGGAAAATTTAAATTTAATATTATCAAAAGAAAAGTTTGATATAAAATAAAAATGTACTTCATACTTAAAAGGATTCTCGTATTTTTCTCTTTTAATAGGAAAATCTTATGGGCATGTTAATGAAGTGTGTTTCATGAATAAATGCATGAAATTTGTAGAAATTACTATTTATCTAGCGAATAATGGAACAATATTTATCAATTTTCTAAAAAAAGGTTCACATTTTTAACTATAACCAATTCCTTCCTCATAACAATCTTTCGGTATTGGCGTGACCCTGAAAATAATCTTAAATTAAAAATTTTAATATCCCGGTGCTTTTACAGGAAAAGAGGAAACACTGCTCGATTGCTTTCTATCGGAATAATATGGTAATTAAATTTACTTATGACTGAAAGTGACTTCGTAAATTGCAGTGTACAGCTTCAGCATCAGCAGAGCTCATAATAAATACAATAATCACTAAAGTTATTTCCATATGAAGAGCGATTATGACTTGTGTATGTTGTGCACAATAGAAAACTAAATTATTCGCAAACCACAAACTATAAACAGAAGAAAATATTCTCTTTGTGCTAGATCTCGAAATAATAATAAAAAAAATAAATCCAATTGCAAAATAACTTCTGCCACAAACGAAAATCGAACTAAAAACAAATTAATTATCCCTGCCTCTTTCGTGGTGCCGTATCATAGACATCCAAACATAAATCTGTATATATGACTAATCAAGTAATCATTTTCTTTAATATAGCATTCTATTCTAATAACTAAAATGGAAAAATGCAATTTCTGTTTCCCTTTCATTCTGATCAAAAATGCAATACAATGATTTGAAAAGGAATAAGTAATTTTTATGGGGGAAAAAAGTTCTTTTAATTTTTTCTATTCATGGATAAATAAAATTTTCAGGTTTCAGAAAGAATGAGTCCGAGCCCGTGTCATCTCTAGTCTGCATTGGGTCGTGCAACCTGATTTTTTCCAAAACCGACATGACCCGAGGCACATATCGAGGCGGGTTGACGTTTCTTTTTTGTGGTTTCGGGTCAGGGTGACAGTCTTGCATTGGGTCGGGTAACCTGATTTTACCCGAACTCGAGCTGCGGATCAAGTCAGGTTTATGCTATTTTTTTTTCGCTAGGTGTAAGGCTAACTTTAAGCGTTTCTAGTTATGCTTTGTCTCTCTTTGGATGAACTGATTTTTCAAAAGGAAGATATGAATATTTTTTAAATGAAAAAGCTATATATCGGAGTATTAATGGCTGCATATCAGGGTTCGATTTAAGCGGTATCGCATCGCAATTTGCGATTCAAATTTAACTAAAATGCGATCCAAGAAATGCATTAAATCGCAATCATTGCGATGCATATTTCCCACACCCTTTGTTATGTCATGTACACTTAAAGAGTTAAAATTTAAAGGTGTTTTTACACAACATACGTTGTGTTTTCACCCTCCCCAAGTGTTTATTTACAATGGAAGTACAGCGAGGAAGTACGCTTTTTTTTTAAAAAAAATTGTTGTAAATTTTCAAGATTTAAAAGTTACGTTAGCTATTTTTTACTTGCTATACAAAAGTGTCTAACTGCTATTCAAAACTGACTTTGTATAGCAGTTACTGCTATGCAACTTTCTTTTTCTAAATCGACCCCTGCTGCATATGTGTACATTTTTGCATATAAGATATAAAATTGTAGACTACTTTTCCATAAATGTAATTAAACATAGATTCATTTTCTTTCACTTTGAGTTTGAGTATGAATATTTCGGGTTTACGTTGCAGTTTGTCAGGCTATAGGGTTGTAATGACTGCAGTAAATATAATGTGACACTAAAAACGCAAAATAAAAAATTCAAATTATTATGAACTTGAATTAACCCCCTTTTTTTAAAAAAAGAAAATCCTCTCTCAATTTCGGACTAAAGGGGAAATTCACCTCGAAAATTCAGGCCCTGAGGGGGACGAGTTTTCTTTGATCATTTTGCACACGGCTGGGACGCAATTAATAGAATTTTTTTTCACATGTCTTTTTAAAAGTAGCCAAAATACTCATCAATGAGAAATGTCTCACCTTAAGAGTGTTGGAATAGTGAATTCTTTAGAAAATATTTTTGATAATTATCAGTTTATGTGCATAAAGAGTTTATTTATTGCATGTGTTTTTATTGTAATAAACTATCAACATTGTAATTTATATATTTACTTACCATTCGATATGATTACACTCGAGTGAAAATTTTTATTTTTACTATTAATTGCAATGAAATAAATTCACAGGAAATTTGCAGAAAGGTTACATCTGAGGAGACCCCCCCCCCGCACAAACCAATATGCCTTTTTCTGCGAACATTTAACGAAATTCACGTTATTTCGTGATCTTTTAACGAAATTTGTGGGGTTTTTTCGCCATTCTTTGAAAATATTTGCATTTTTTTTTTTCAAGATTTTTTCGACGAAATTTGCGTTTTCCCGCGATATTTCGACGATTTTTGCGGGTTTTTTTTTGGCGATTTTGGCACGAAATTTGCGTTTTTTCCCGCGCTCTTTTCACGAAATTTGCGTTTTTCCCGCGATCTTTTCACGAAATTTGCGTTTTTTCCGCGATCTTTTCACGAAATTTGCGTTTTTTCCGCGATCTTTTCACGAAATTTGCGTTTTTTCCGCGATCTTTTCACGAAATTTGCGTTTTTTTCCGCGATCTTTTCACGAAATTTGCGTTTTTTTTTAGTTTTATCCGCGATCTTTTCACAAATTTTGCGTTTTTCTGCGCTACTTTGAAGAATTTTGTGATTTTTTTTCGCAATTTTTTGTCGAAATTCGTGTTTTTTCCGCGATCTTTTCTCGAAATTTGTGTTTTTCCGTGATCTTTTGGCGAAATTTGTGTTTTTTCGTCACGAAAGTTGCGTTTTCTCCGCGATCTTTTCACGAAATTTGAGTTTTTTCCGCGATGTTTTGACGTAATTCGCGTTTTTTCGTTGGTCCTCGGGCGAAATTCACGTTTTTTCGCGATTCTTTGACGGAATTGGTGATTTTTTTTCTACGAACGATTGACGAAATTGATTTTTTTCGGCGACCATATCGATATTTTTATGTCCGAATTTTCGGACTGATGACCGTTTTTTTTTTTTTTCGGAACTGAATGCCTTAAATTTTCGGAAAATTCGAGAAAGAAATGACCCCTGCTACTTTCTTTTCTTACGTTCGGGAGAATCGCCGATTTGGACGCCGTAAATTCCGAACGAATTTCACCCCTTTCCTCCCTATCATCGATCTTTCAACCATCGCGCTTGGCCAGTGGTGCCCATTGAGTTTGGCGAGTGAGGACAATAAAGTTAATCGCCACGTTTTAAGTGTTACTCGACGCCTGGCGAGTGGCGAGTGCTAATTTTGTGCTATAACCTGCATAGAAATAAATGATGATGGAAGTTTCTGAACAATATCTTGTAAACAATCTGTCTTTTGCTTTTTCGGAAAAAGAGTGTTTCAAAAGAAAATGGGAAAAACTTTCAGATGTGTTATAGACATCAAGACAGACCATTTTTGTCCAAGAAACCAGTTTCGCAATCCGCTTAATCAGTCAAAATCATAAATACAGTGTGTTTCATCTCACTTCAGGTCAAACTTAGATTTTCATTTGATACTTTAACAATAATGACGATATCCTGACTATATTTTCAAAAGAGTTACTTTGATTTCTGTGACATATGGTATCATGAGAAGAAATGCCAGAAATTGTGTGTGTGTGTGTAAAGTTTACTTGTAAAAAGGTCTTGTTTATCAAAATGGAAGTATCTGTGTTAAGTATTATGAAAAATTGTTTTAAAATTTAATATTTTAATATCTTTAAACTTTGAATTCGGCCAGCCGAATATTCGGTATTCGGTTTACCTGTAGGCCGAATATTCGGTATTCAGTTTACCTGTAGGCCGAATATTCGTAATTCGATTTTCTGAAATATCAAATTCCTTGGGGGAGGAGGAGGGGGGGGCAGCCCCTCTCAAATGGCGCCCCTGATATGTTTCTGCAAAATTTCCCCAGGTGGTTAAAATTTTCCCTGATCCTAGATCGCCGGATCGGACATATTCTGCACCCCTGAATCGCATTAACAAATATTGTGTATTTTTGGGATTCCAATACAATGAGGTTGATGTATCCAGTGACATTTTGTTTGGTTTTCGTGTGCATGAAGCATTCATGCATGCAAAATAGTGATAATTGCATTAACGATTTTCAAGTATTTTTCAGGTTCCAATAAAACAAGGTTCCTGCATACAGTGATGCTTTTCTTTTGGTTTTCATGCGCACGAAACACTCATACATGTGATACAGTAACGATTTTCGTGTATTTTTCTGGTACCAATACAAGGAGGTTGCTGCATACAGCAATTTTTTTTTTTTTTTTTTTTTTCATTTTCATGAGCGCAAAGTACTCATACATGCAATACAGTGATCACTGAATTGAGTGACTTTTCTTTTCATGTGCGCGAAGTGCTCATACATGCAATACAGTGATCGCTGCATTAATGATTTCCATGTACTTAAGTTTATTTTCCATCTTCACAATGATCGTTAACTTTTCTGTAATTTTGCTGAAACATGTATAAAAACCTTGTTTCTTTTTTAAATATCTATCTTATTAAATTTGTATAATAAAATATTTAAGGAGCCCGCAACCATATTAGACCAATACCATTTTGAATAAAGAAAAAAAAAAAAATAATTAGATAATCCATTTAGAAGGCACATAAAATCTGTTTTTTCTATTCCCACAGTGAACCAAGTCTGTTTTCACATACTTTCTCATATTTACACAGTTTACAGACGTGGTTCACTGTGGGAGTGAATAAAACAGATTTTATGCCTCTTCTAAATGATATATCATTTCTTTTTCAAAATGGACTTGGTCTACTATGGTTGTGAGTCTCTCATTTGTATTTAACTCATAAATGCAACGTCTAAAAAAATCATTTGTTTGATTATGATTTACTCTGATAATTCTGTATTTCCATTATCCATTTTTTGTCCAAAATTGTCTGAACAAATCAAATTTTACATCTGGTATGTTCCTACACTCATATAAAGGCAATCTACTTTCCAGTGATGTTTTTATCTCTAAAACCAGCATTTTCCTATGTGTTGTAACTATTTAAAAATTAAGAATGGCAATATTCCACCATTTGTTTATTGGGTTTACATAATGATAAATGTAAGTAAACAATTAAGAAATCGCTATTTTGGCTTCTTTTTTAAAAAACGCCAAATAATGGAATGAAATAGGATTATGCTATTTCTGACATATTTATTATCATAAAAAATGCTTCAATTTGCATATGTAAATTGCAGCAATTTTTTTTTTCCTATTTAGATTTGAAAAACTGCATGAACTTTATTATCTATGGCAAGCAAACTATCTTTTAAACAGAAAACGTTACACATTTAATTAATGGATAGTAACATTTTTGCAGTAATATACAATTATATCTTCACAACAAAGTGTATTAATTTATAATGGAAATGTATCAATTGTAAAGGAAATTTAAGCAATAAATGAAGATCCACACTTTTCTACTTAAACTAGTATATCACTCCCGTCAAAAATGACAGAATGTTGATCTGCGTTTCATTTTCATAAGATTTCATACAAACAAACAAAATAAAGTTAAATCAGCAAAACAACGTTTAAAGCTCAGCCTTGCTTTTTTTAGCACGCTGTGTCTTGCTCTATCTTGCACTGAAGAAGAATCTTGCTAGTAGATTCGAAACAGCTGTTTGCTGCTTTTCACGTATTATTTGTGCATTTTAAACGTTGGTTTCCTGCTTTTTAATATTCCTGCACAAAGGCTTTTATCGCTATTTTAAACAGAATGAAGGTTTTATTATTAAGGGTTTTGTAATGTAGAAAGTGACAAAATCAAAATTATTTTTTTTTTTTTCGTAAAATTTTAATTTTATCAATGTTTAAGAGCTTAGCTTATATCCATTTGAAATTTGCTTCTATTGAAAAAATTTATATTTCTTATCAAATGTAATTAATATGCAAGGAATATACAATGCCATGTAGTACATATATTAATTACATCAATGCACATAAAATTTTGATTTTTAACATAGTAAAATTTGAACTTAACCTTTGAGTGAAAACAAAATTGTAATTTAATAAAAGAATGTGAAAAAATAATTTACTCATACTAATGCAATCATGATAACATCTTATATTTCATAATGCCTACAAAAAAAAAAAACATTTTATTTATAATGCAAACAAAATTCTTAAAAAAGCGGATAAATGTTAATCTCTAAAAAAAATTAATAAAACAAAATTTAAATTCTATCAAAGTTATAACAACAACAAAAAATTCATTTTATTTATATTGAACAAAATTTTAAAATTACATAACAAAAACATTTAAAAAAGGATCTCGAATTACACCATAACGTCCCGTATTTTTTTTTTTTTTTTTTTAATAAAAAACTATAATTTCAGTCAAAAGTTCCATCATTTAATTCATTGCTGAGAGATGGCGCCAAAATTTTTGAAATAAAGCATAGTTCATACGTGGAACTGCTGTCTTGTTTATATAAAACTCTGTCTTTTCACAAAATATAAGTTGGTATGTAAAAGTGGAAAACGCATTTAATATATTTAAAAGCTTTAATATGCTTTTACAAATATTTTAAGAGCAGAATTGGATGTTAAATGGAAATTTTTTTTTAATGAAACGATCAAAGAGTCATTCATTTGTTTCTAGATTTGGAATTTGTGCTTATGAATTGCAACAGTATTTGTTTGTATATATCGATAATCTGTTGTTGGTAACCGGGTATTTTTAAATTAGAACTTAAATCATTATAATTGTATAGTTTTTGAAGCTTTTAGAGAAAATGAAGAAGAATAGATGCGATGCAACGTGGATTATTATAAGTCGAACAATTGCCTTATTCATGGGATCGGAATTCTTAAGCCTAACATGGCAGCGATATTTTTTTTTCTGAGGATGAGCGCGATTATCGAGGTCCGGGATGAGTTCACTCCGGAACTGTTATGCACTTAGTGCTATTATATATGTACCGTATATACTCGCGTATAAGTCGACCCCCCTAACTTTCAAATCTAAATTCTACAAAAAATAAAAAACCCGCGTATAAGTCGACCCCTAACATTTTACTTGAATTTTCACAAATCGAACCAAAGATTTTACTTTCGAGTGCGAAAACGTACTAAGTAAACAAATATAAATCAATGAAATGTTTTTTAATGACGAATGTTATTATTATTTGTATATTATTTTATTATTCCTACACATAAAACACAGAATTTAGCAGTATTCGAAGTGTTTGTTTTTGCTTTTTTAATTGACTTGCGTATAAGTCAACCCCTTAAATTTGCGTGTCAAAAATTGTCAGAAATTCCTCGACTTATACACGAGTATATACGGTAATTATAATTTTGAAAAATATTGTTAAAAATATGACATTACAAAATCAGATGGTTTATCTTTATATTATTTTAATTTTAGTTTGAAAAGAGAAAGGTTACTCTGTAATCAGTCTTTAATGAGCTCAGTGTAATTAACACTCTAAATATTTATACTGAATTTACATTGGGGATACATCTATCCATCTACTTTCCGATACAAAAGGAAAAAAAAAAAAAAAAAAAAAAGAATGGACTGGAATAATTAAAAACCACAATCAGAAATTATAAGAGATATTGAAAATTTTAAGAACATTTCAGACAGGAATTTTAAAATCGGCAAAAACAGTGTGTGATCAGTTAACGAACTTAATCCGTTCCAAAAGAATGTTTGCTAACCGAATTGCTCATGAACCGATCACACATTTTATATTGATTTGTACGGGAATTCAATTAATTCGTTCTTAAAAGCTAAATAATATATAAAAAATAACAAATCTTCCCTTTATAATAGGGTTAATATATGTCCTTATTTAATATGGACACATCGTATTTTGATGGCTTTGTCCGTGTCGTGTCATATTTAAAAATAAAATAAAAGACCTTTGTAAAAACTTTTAGGATTAGATTAATTGATTACGACATTAAATCATATCAATTTGTCACTTTGACCTTTCAAAAACCCCCCAGTTCTCTACAAGATCATGTTTACTGCAGGACCCGATAATGCTCAGAGCCTAGAGCCTGTGATTAATTTCTGAACTAAATTTCAATTAAAATAATTAAGTTGCAATTAAATATTTTCTTTTAAAAAGGGACACAAAATATAAAAATTAATGTTTCTAATCAAACATTCATTGACACACAAACAATGTTCATTTTAATTTGGGGGCCTTAAAATGTAGGGCCCAAACTCCTGGTAGCCGTCGAATTAATTAGGTCGGATGTATACAACTGTTAAAATGTTCTCTACATCGACAATAGATGCAATTAAATATAGCTCAGCAAATCAAACACATCACTGCTTCTTCTTGGCTTTGTTTTGTGAGACATTCGTTATCTGAACATAAAAATCTCTCTCGAAAGTATTCGTTAACTGATCTGTTCGTAAACTGAACAGTTCATTAACCGATCAGCGACTGTATACACAAAATAATTGTAATAAAACTAGGAATTCAAAAAACCTTAAAATGACTTAACATTTATTTTATTTAAAAAAGAAAAAAAAGGTTTTTATATGGTAAAATAAATTTATTCTGCATTTATCAGTCCTCTCTTCAATTCACAGACATGGGAAGGGGGGGGGGGGGGAAAGCAAATTGACGCCTTAATTATCACCTCTCGCAGTCTTACAGTATATTTCTGAGTTGGATTTACCACTATTTCCAAATAGTAATTTCTAAAATCTTTAAATTATGTTCCTGGCTCAGCTGCCAGTCCCAATTTTTGACCGAATACTAGTCTTACAAGGAGAGGGCCAACCTTGTTCATCACAAATTTGGATTATTTTAATATATGTTGTAGGGTAGAGACCCCTTAGTCTCAGGTTCAACGGATTTTATCCAATGCTCCTTAGTTCTTGAGAAACCGGGGGGTCCAATAGTAGTACACAACTTAAATAATTACTTTGTAACAAAAAGGATAGGTTGGTCATAGCTCAGTTGGTACGGCATTTGCTTGCTGATCTGCGTGCCAGGGTTCTGTACCCAAGTGCGCTACATTTGTTTTTCTCATTTTTTGTTTTATAAATATACTTGTAATTATAATTTAATAATTTAAATTAAAAATTTTAATATCATACATTAATCATAATGTTAACAAACTTAAATTTATCATTTTTTATTTTTAAACTATTATTTCTCATCCTTTAAAGAGGTTTAAAAAGAAATTGGATCTATTATTGAATGATAAAAATTACAAAATCGTGACAAAACTTGTTGTGGCGCCATCTAGTTGATAAAATAAAAGAATATTCAAATAAAATAAAAGTAAAAGCAAAAATAAGATAAAGGGGGCAGCAAAATAATTGAAAACGCAAGCATACGTATTACAAATTTAAAAATGTTTAATATGAAAAAAATCGGTTGTAATTTAATTCTGATGCTAATTTTTAATATAATTATGCTTGTTATTTTAAAAACAGAATAATATTATTATTGCACTGACTTCCTTTGTTAAAGGATGCGTAAATGATGTTTCTTTAAAATCACGAACTGACACAATTGCTCAATATCATTGCATCGATAAAGAATATATGAAATAAATTTTAAAAGTGATTTAAAAAAAATTAACAGTTTTAAGATGTTTTATACAACTATTTAGTTAAAAGTAAAAAATTAAATAGGTTAAAATTATAATTGGTATACAATATTATAAATTTTAATTGACAATGATATTATTAAGTTATACTTACAAGTATATTTATAAAAAGTGAGAAAAGCAAATGTAGCGTGTTCAGGTATCGAACCCGGGCAAGCGGATCAGCCGGCAAACGCCCTACCAACTGAGCTACGACCAATCTATCATGTTGGTTGCAAAGTAGGTATTTAAGTTGTGTACAACTATTAGACCCCCCACCGGTTTCTCAAGAACTAATGAGCGTTGGATAAAATTCGTTGAACCTGAGACCAAGGTGTCTCTACCCTACAACATATATTAAAATAATTAAAATCTGTGATGAACAAGGTTGGCCCTCTCCTTATTAGTCAGTCATTTGTCGAAGAACACTTGCATCTCCCCCACCCACCACCCCCTCCTCCTCTTTCAATGACTTTTGCTTAACTGAGCCCTATCTTAATAACTCGGATGCAATTACTCATATATCTTCGAAACTAATTCCAAATAGATTAATTATCACCTCTCAGAGTCTTAAAGTTAATTTATGAGTAGCGGTTTCGTTTATTTCCAAATAGTAATTTTAACTAAATTCTTAAATTAAGTTCCTGGTTCAGGTACCAGACCGAATTTTTGACAGAGGATTCCAATAGTCTTAGTCATTTGTTGAAGAGCACTTGCATCTCCCCTCCTCCCTTCATGGATTTTTTGCTTAGCTGAACCCTATCTTAATAACTCAACTTCAATTGCTCATATCCTTTCAAGACTAATTCCGAATTACATTAATATCTTAATTAGCACTTTTCACAGTCTTAAAGTTAATTTATGAGTAGTAGTTAACACTATTTCGAAACAGTAATTTCTGCAAATTCTTAAATTAAGTTCCTGGCTCAGGTACCAGTCCAAATTTGACCAAGGACTCTGGTACTCTTAATTAATCCTTGTCAAAAAGCACTTGGCATTTCCCTTCCCCCTCATTTGATTTCTCTCTTATTTGAGTCCCCACTCCCTCAAATAATAAATAATATATCTCCAGATAAGTTAAATAAGTTTCATTTGGATAGTTTGTTTAGAGCAGAATGCACCTCTAGCGGTGGAAACTGGAACTAACAGACTTTGAATTTTAGGTATAGTTAAGGTTATTATCATGGCCCCAAGCAAAGCCAGGCAGGTCAGCTAGTGATACAATAAAACATTCTTGGATGAAAATGCAAAGGACCAGTGAGAAATTCCATTTTAGACAAGTTTCTTTCGTTTTACAAGATATAATTTCCTCAGGGCCGGAGCCAGATATGAGGCAAGTGAGGCAGCTGCCTCAGGGCGCAGCCTAGAAGGGCGGCAATCGGCTCTAGTATATCGAACATATAATCCAGTATATTTGTGGAAATTTAAGGAAAAAATAAGAGAGAAATTTACTTTTTCCTTATTTCAGAATAAAAATACAGAGTAAATTTAATATAATTACTGTATAATCAGTATAAGATACAGATATATTACAGTATAAGGTATCTAAAACAGTGTAATGGATCAAAAATAAATCTCGACTTCTGAGAAAGAAATCACGAACGAAATGGGGGGTAGATATTGATTTTGAGCTATTGAGGCTCTGTAAGAATTATATGCAAGAGTAAATTATTCACTTACGAAGGAACAGACACTACCATTGATAATTAATGAAAAATAATTGAAATCAAGGTGTTTAATTAGCTTTTACGTATCTTGATAGCTACCAAAATTCTACCACTGACAAGTAAAGGTACTATATAACCTGTAGACGGCAAATTTCGATTTTTATAGATCATTCCATTCGTCTCATAGATCTAAGTAATTTGCTACCTTGCATATAGGTTATTCAGTTTTAATAATGACAGGGGCTGGGTCAAAGTTTAAAAAATTTGCATAAAGCAAGCTGACAAAAATAAAACAGTAGCAGAAAATTCCTTCGCATGCAACACTGTTCTGCAAATTACGAAGTGACTGAAAAAATGACAAAAGAACCAACAATGTGTGGTTACAAAGATTTTTGCTCATAATTCGGGAAAAAATATTGACAGGATGCACAAAACTAGACCAGTTTTGCCAGTGGGCTACTTTTTTAAAATTCAGTTTTCTTGATTGGCACCACATTTTTGAAATAGTGAAATTCATCTTATTTAATGACATATTAATTAAGGAGAAAACAAGGAGAATTTTACCATTTCAGAAAAGTGATGCCAATCAAGAAATCTAAATTTTAAAAAAGTAGCCCAATAGCAACACTGATTTAGACGAGGACATCATTACTTGCAAAAATCTGCCCGTTAAGTACCATATGAATATTTTATCTGCAATTAAATTCTTATAATAACAGCAATAATATAACCTTATAGTAGTTATTGGCAATGTATGGCATTGTAAAAGCAGTTAGTAAACTTAAATCGCACTTATTTCTTTGAAGGCATCTGTTATTTAATGAATGAAATTTTGAACTTTGACCCGGCCCCCTGTCATTATAAAAACTCAATAGCCGATATGCGACATATAAAATTACTAGGCTCGATGAGACAAATCGAATGAGCTATAAAAATCGAAATTCGCCGTCACAGACTATAGAACCTTTACTTGTGAGAGTTTTAAACAGCTAAGCAATCATAGTAACATTTTCCAATTTTTATATGATATTTCTTTATTAAACGATCTAAACTCAACAAATATTTTTAATAACGAAAAAGTATTACATATTCGTTTTACCGATGATAGATAATTAGGTAACTTATATAATGAATTACTAGTTTTTAGGAATATTGTAAAAAGGAGATGACAACCGTTGACGTTTTAAATCAGATTCAGAAAAATAAATTAACTGAAGTATCTCTATAATAATAGTCTAAGTCATGTGACTGTCATCAACAGTTCCGGGTTGACCGCTTCACTTTTTATATGCCAAACAGCCAATTTGGTAATTTAATGTTAGCCGGGCACAGGTGATAAATCGCCAAATATTGTTCCATCGCCATCATATCATCAGTATTATAATAATCCATCTCATGCGACTGTCATAAACAGTTTTTCGCGAGGTAAATTAAAACAAAGCTTTGACGTCGAAATTAAATGTCATAGTTTATAGTATTATTATTATTTTTTTTTTTTAAGAAATAAGAGAAAATTGAGAGTCATAAATTTTAAGTATTTCAGTTTTAAATTAAAGTTATGTATTTTAAATAAAATGAGTGAAAGTATTATATTTTTAATGAAATGAATGAAATAAGAAAAAATACAACGGGTACAATGTTTGGCGATTTATCACCTGCACTCTGCTAACATAAAAATACAGAGTTCATGATTTCTGTATCAGAATCTTCCGATCTCGCGAAGGATTAAGCAAGTAAATTAAATTATGAATAAAAGTAACATGATACAATGCTGAGCATAGATTTAAAGGAGACCAAACTGGTTACCAAGGGCGGCTAGTTTTGTTTAAGATTTCTTTTAAATTTCCAAATACGTTCGCTAGTTGTGAACGAAGTTTATTTTTTTTAACATTGTGTAACATTGTAATAACAATGTGTATATAATTATATTTTTTATAGTACTATACGATTGTGTATATAACGTAATATATAAATATTTTTAAGAACTAATAAGCATGTGTATTTTAAAAAAGACATGTAATTAATTTTATTTTAAACACAATCGTCCGACTGGTGAATAATTCAAATGAGTAGTAATTTTATTTTATTTGTGAAATATTTATCATCTTATTAAGTAAAAATAACTAATAAAACTTTCTGGTGTGGTGTAGATTAAAATCCCATCATCCAATCGAGAAGACAAGGCTATAAAATGGAATATTATTCCTAAAGACTATGAAATAAAAAGCAAGATACAAGAAGTGAAAAACAGATCACTCTGGACAGAACAAATCACCCTCGACAGATCATCCTGAAATAAATTTATGATCGGGGAAATAAGTCTCTGAGCTGGACAATAAATGGTAAGACAGCAATTTACGACAGTGCACCAAGCAGAAGATGAGTTTTACAAGATATGCACCTGATGATAAAAGTAAAAATAAAATAAGCACAGCCTGTAAGGAGACATGATTTTCAGGAGGGGGGAAGATACATACTCCAATCACTGCCATTAAAATTATTTGATCCCACATAATTTCAGGACACCCACTAAAAGACAGGGAGAGAAAATAGCAGGGGAGTAAAAGACTCATTCTGAGTGGTCAAAAAGAAAAATACAGTAAAAACTGTTAGTAATACATTACCTCTATAGAAATGTTAGAATATTTCTTCTTGGCTGAAAAGTCGGTATGAAAAAAAATGCTGATATCGTATAGTTAACTCTTTGGAGTCTATTATTTTGGTTTTTGCCCCAGTGAATGAGTGCGTTCTTCAAAATGTGGATTTTACCAAAAAACATCTTTAGCGATGCTCCTGAGGTTTCTTCTTCTATTTCAAAAAGGTATAACTTTTTATATTCCCCAATCTGTCTTTTTGAACTTAGAAAATATATTGACTGAATTAAGACCCTTACATGACAATGGATAGAGTTGCATACTTATTTTGTATATGAGTAAAATGAGATTAATTAAGTAAAATATGTTGATTAACATAGTAAGGAAAAGTAATTCAAACAAAAATATTTGTAAAATAAGAAATGCAGCAACTTGTATGTGCCATCAAAACTAATTAGCCTTGAGCTAAATATTTATGCATGATATATTGATCAATTTTTGGTTTTGTGTTGTTTGATATGTTTTTGTAAATAAACTCTACTTTGTAATTTACTCTGAAGAATGATGTAATCAATGACATTATGTGTTATTTAATTTTAATCGTAGTAGAAAAAGGCATCAATAGGTTAACAGCTTTATAAGGAATCTTGATGAGTCAAAATAAACAGCGCAAGATTATAAATGTCTAAATCATAAAAGTTTACAAATTAAACTCTCTTTTAAACAGTTATAAAAAAAAAAAGCTTAACTTAGGTGAGCATTTATATGTTAATTGAGGATTTGTTTCTTCAATCCAAGATTCCTAGAAGTAAAGATACAATCACAAATCATTATTAAGTAATTAAGTTTTATTCATGGTTAACTATTGATGCACAAAGATATCGGGTAGTTGAGATCAACAAAAGGATTTATGAGAGCATATGATATATTTACGTTTTGTTGAGCACAAAAAATTTTCATCATGGTGAAGAATGGAGAATTTGGAATTTGTAAATTAAAAAAAAAAAAAAAAAAAACACTTTTCAAATCGAACGTTTCATACATAGTGACCTAATATTTTAAATACACCACATTATATTTTATCAGCACCACATATTTCTAGACACTGTAACTAACGCTTAGAATAAACTACCGTATTTACTCGTGTATACCGTGCACACGTGTATAACGCGCACCCCGTACTTTACAAGAAAAAATGACGATTTTTTTTATATCGTATATAACGTGCACCATAAATTTGGCATGCAAGTAAATGAATGACCAAATGAATTTCAGTAAAGAAAGTCGAAACAAATGTTATATCAGGCAAGGAAAGAAGATGAAAATCTATTTTTAGACTTCGGGTTGGGAGTGAGGTCGAGGGTAAATTGTGAGTGACTCATCATGCTGTGGTGACATCACTCGCTTAACGAAATAATTGAGAGCGTCTTTTGACAACGTGCGAGTAAGATGGAGAATCGATGTAGTTGAAATCGACATTTAAGTTGAAAGTAGTTCGGTATGAAAAAGAAATGGTCACCGTCCTTCAAGTCAGAAGTTCTGCGTTGGTGAGTCAAGTTTGCGAGAGTGGCGGAATATAGAAGAAAAACTGTAAAAAGCACTATCCAAAAAGCGTGCTGTTCAGGGGAAAATCGTGTAAACATCCTCAAGTTGAGCAGCAGCTTTTAACTCACGTAACATATTTGTGGAGTTTGGGATACTCAGTCTTGACAAAAATGTTACTATTCGAGGCCTGTAACACAGCTAGGAAAATGGATATTACAAGAGAAGATTTCAAGGGGAGTTATAGCTAGGTGCGAGGCTTATGATCCGCAACAGTATCTCTACCAGGAAAGCAACAACGCTATCGCTGATGCTGACGGAAGAATACAAAGAGCAGGATACTAAGTTCTTCCAACACGTTATAAGGCTACGAAAATAAAAGGGATATCAGATGTCGCAAATTGGGAATGAACCGTTCATCACGTCGGAGATAGAAGCGTTCAAGTGAGCACAACAGGAGCAGACAAGTAACTATGAACCTTTATGTTGGCCATTAAGGCTGAAGGCCGCAAGTTGATACCTTGTGATTGATGAAACCTATGTGATTTTTAAACTTAAAACTATCCAGTAGAATCTTTTTCAGTCGGCATAATTTTAAGAGCTCAGAAAAAAGGGTGGATGACGTATGAGGTCATGCAAGATGGGATTAACGTTTTGTGGGAAAGTCAGCTAGGTGTTTTACGTTCACTATCGATGCTGGTCCTGGAATGCTTCCGTGGACACATAAAACCTGGAATAAAAGCGAAAATTCGTCGCTCAAGTAATTTGGTTGCGATACCAGCTGCGATGACGAAAGTGCTGCAGACCTTACATCAATCGACCATTTAAGGTTGCATTTCAGCATGCCTACAATCGGTGGATGACAACAACAGATCACAACTTCATACCGAGTGAGAGAATGAAACGTGCATCTACTGTATGTGAGTGGATATGTGGAGCTTGGAAATCCATCTCAACCGAGATGATAATAAAGAGCTTTAAAGTGACTGGAATTTTCAAACAGATGAATGGAACTGAAAACGATGTAATTTATGAGGATATTGACTCTGTCAGTGATGACGAGGATAACAGCAGTAGCGGAAATGAGAATTGCTAATTAGCGTTTAAATAATGTTACTAGCGCTGTTGTTTAACAAAATGCAAGAAGTGAAATAAATATGCAGCAATACGCAATTAGGTAAGATTTTTCCAGTTTTAATTTCTTCTTTGATTACATATTTTGATATTCATATGTATATCGTGTAATTAGATACAGAAGTAAAAAATTATTCCATGTATAACGCGCACCCAGGATTCCTGCCCTAAATTTTTTGAAAAAAAAAAAGTGCGTGTTATACACGAGTAAATACGGTATATATAAAAATCACTTCAAAATATCAAAATACTCAATAATTGCTATAAGTGATAAGCATAAATTTTTATAAAAAGGAAACCTTTATTTATTTACATTTCAACATGTTTCACTGCATCAGACGGCAACATTCTCAAGAAAATAAAATGATAAAAATATTTTCGCAAAAATTCAAACTGAAAAACTAGTAAACTAAAAACAAAAATCACGCGAGCACAAAGATAATGAAATTAACGGCAATATTAAAAATGAAAATTTGTGAACATGAATTATTTTACATTTATTGTTTCACGACTCTATGTAGCATTTCTTTCCAAATTTTAGGGACTCCATGGATGCTGAATCATTGCAAATATTCTCATTGCGTTAGAAAATCTCTATTGATTCTCTGATGATGAATGGCAAATAAGATCTTGATGGATAAATTATTCTACTACAGTAGAATCTCTAAAATCCGCACTTCTTAAATCGGCAATCTTCTGAAATGCACTTGCATTTCAAAACATAAACAATGAAATTCCCAGTTAAGAAGTATTCTTTACAATTTTTATTCCAAATATCAGCGAATGAAAATAAAATTATTTTTAACATAAATTTATGAGAAAATAGTAATGACACTGGATATTACGCAAATAAAACGCTTTTATTTTCCAGAAACCTACACACAGCAAAATGTAAAACAATAGACATTGATGTGAAGAGTAAACAAGCCCACAAAGGTCTTAGTAATGGCACCATCTATCGGCCACTGTACTGTAGAAAGTAGCGAATTAATTTATTATATATTTCATGTAAGGTTGGCAACACTCATTTCATTATTATTTTGCATTTGCTTTGAGTTGTATAGACCAACAGCAAATAACGACTGTTTCCAGAATTCAAAAGAAACTTCATCAAGAGAAAATGAAAGTTCTCAAGCAAAGAACTATACAAGAAATGTTTAAAAATTGTAATAAAAAATAATTTTGGGTATTAAAATTATAATGTACAGGTAAATAGAAAGGATTCAAGTTTTGATTTGCTTAAATTGAATTATTACAAGCTCTTCTTGTAAAGGGATACAGGTAAGTTAAAAAAAATAAATCATTTAATCCAGAATCTGCAAAACTCTAAAATCCGCAAAATTCTAAAATCCGCACAGCCTCTGGTCCCAAGCTGTGCAGATTTTTGAGACTACTGTATTTTAAAAAATCTACTAGATAGTGCCCGTCAAGATTTGATGGTAAATAACTTGAATGTTTTATCAGAAAAATTCTTGAATTTTTAATTAGTTGCTTTTAAATTAACGAATTACGTGATGAATTTCTATATTGCATACGTGACTCCTATTTCTTTAAAGCGATAGATGGTGCTAACCTATCAGTCAGTCCTAACCTATTCAATGAAGTGAAAGAATTTTAAGTTTATAATTTACAACCAATTATGCTTGCTTTTTATCAGAAATTTACCTAAAAATGCTGGGTAAAGAATTTATTTTTACTTACTACGGCCTGTTTTTTTTTTTTTTTTTTTTGAAAAAATAACAATACTTATTTTTATTTATTTATTTTTAAACAACACGACGATTAAAAGCATGGATTTTATTTTTATCTGTCTCATTCTCTAAAACCTAAATTTGAAACTTGATGCAGCTAACAATTTATAATATATATTTTTTATTACTTGAATTTTACTTTATATTTTTATACATTTTTCAAATATTAAATTTTAGATGCAAATATATACATGTGTAATATATACAGATATACATGCAAAATATTTCAGCTTACCGTAAAATCCCATTAATCCGCTCCTCCCGATCAAACGCCCCCCTCATTTTATAAACAAATTTGAAATTTTCAAAAAATCTCGAGAAAACGCCCCCTAAAAATCGCTGAAAAAAATGTCAAAAGATCGCTAAAAATCGCAAGTTACGTCAATAAACCCGGGGGGGGGAAAAAAAAAAAAAAAAAAAAATCAAAGGATTGCGTAAAAAACGCGAATTTAGTAAACAGATCACGAAAAAATGCACATTTTGTCAAAAGATTGCAGGAAAAAACGCAAATTATGCCGGATCTATTAAAAAAAATGCAGTCAAAGGATCACTGAAAACTCGAATTACGTCAAAGAATCACTGAAAAAAAACACAAATTACGTCAAAGTCGCGGGAAAAAAAAAAAAAAAAAAAGAACTCAGATTACATCAAAGAGTTGCGGGAAAATATGCAAATTTTGTCAATCGCTAAAAAAATGTGAATGTCATCAAAGGATCGTGGTAAAAATGCGAATTAAGACAAACGTTCTTGGAAAGAATGCGAATTTCATTAAGAGATAGCAGAAAAAGCTTGAATTTCAACAAAAGATAGCAGACAAATTGAGAATTTCGTCAAAAGATCGCAGAAAAAACGCGATCCTGTTAAAGAATTGCGAAAAAACGTGATTTTCGTCAAAGGATCGCGGGAAAAACCCTGCAAGTTTTGTGAAAAGATCACGGAAAAATCCTGTGTAAGCGCCCCCATATGATTATTTTGCGATTTTTCGTCATGTTTGGGAGGGGGGGAATTAACGGGATTTTATGGTAATTGCTTTAAATATAAAATCATTATTTTTTCAAAATATTAATGAGTGTTAAATTTTATTTAACTATAAAGCATTCAAATAATAATAATAAAATTAAAATCCTAAAACTTCACTTCCTAATAAGATATGTCATTACAGAAATGAATTATCGACAAAAATATTACACATTTTGCCAGGCTTGGGTTCGAACCTGCACCCGCTACAAAAATTCTGAGCTTTAGACTGTTGTGTTAACCCACTACGCTAGTGGGTGCTCATTGTCGTACCTTCTAAATTGAAGAGGCTCGAAAAACAGTTGATGCATACACAATTGCATCGAATTTGAGATTTGATCTTACAGAAATAGTTTTGCGTTTTAATATACCTTACTTTTTCAAAGAATCAGCTACAACTTAGCATGCTAGTTTCCCAATCTTCGTGTGTAACTAACTATTAGCAATTTAAAAGACGGATAAAACTTTTAGCCTGAAAGTCAAATCACTGTGTTTATCTTTTGAATTGTTAATAATGCAGAAAGAGCCAAATAATATTAACTTTGTGAAAGAAAGAAAAGCTAGTTTACAGTAAGATCAAATAGCAGATCAACTTAAAACAACTTTTACTTGTGATGTGATAGCTCAACTGAGCGAGCATCTTTGTGCATGTGCAGCGTGTCACTTCAAAGGCAGACTTGTACTTATATACTGTGCATGTGCAAGTGTAGAATTTTAATTTTAAATTACAGCTAATTAATAAAATATTTCAAGAAAGGAATGTACAATAACAAATCTGTGGCCAAATACCTTTCATTTAAAAAAAGATTGGTGTAATTTGATGCAGTAGTTTCTTCTCATGGACTGTCGAAAGAAAATGCTTAGCATTTTAAATATATAGATTTGTAAAGGTTCTCTGTTACATAATCTGGCCAAAGCTGTAGTTTTCTTGTTATATTTGATGTCTGATACCCCTGATAATTTATTGGGTCTATTTACTTACTATGTTTTTTTAATTTTGTGGATGGTTTTGCAACAATCATTCAACAATTTCACACATCAGTTTTTATAGCAAAATTAGTACAGTCAGCAAAGTAGACAGGCCACAGTATTCTACAGTTCTGCTTCTTTTCAGGCTATCTTGGTCACATAATTCAACAATTAATGGAAACCAGCTTGTTTTAATCACATGACAGCCAAAAGGGATACCAGTATCGTGATTTGTCTCTTTTGTTGGCTGTGGTATTAAGTCACCAACATCAGTACAAATGGTTATAGAGCTCAAGATCACTTTGTATAAATGTAAAAGCAACTTTTATGGTGAGAAAATCCCCAAATCCGAAAAAGATATGAAACACACTTTTAGTCACATTTTTTGACTAAAAATGACACTTTGCAGACCCACAAAATTTTGGTCGATCACTTTATTCTTATTAGTCAGAAAAAGTGACTTTTTAAAAAACTAGTG
The DNA here is from genome assembly GCA_963932465.1 of Maratus speciosus. NCBI lineage: Eukaryota > Metazoa > Arthropoda > Arachnida > Araneae > Salticidae > Maratus > Maratus speciosus. Next base: position 629,751,926 of record OZ010786.1, read on the forward strand.
ATTAAAAGTGAGAAAAGTGATGCACTTGCACACCTGATACACGTATGGATAAAAATAGTGGAATAAAGTTACAATTCTCCTGTTTCTTCTAAACATCCCGATCTGAACGGAAATGTAGCTTTACAGATAGTTTTATTTCTTTTAGTTTTTCACTTTTTTTTTATTAAATATATTTTTCTTTTGTGTTTTAGACTGACCCATTATAGATACAAATTGCTGGTTCTACAGATCTTTAAATCTCTCCGATTCTTTAGAGTCTGGAAGCCGCCTGTGCTCGATTCGTAGGTATTTGCAATGGAGGGGGGAAAAAAAGTTTTAAACAATTAACTAACAGATCAATCATAGATCTTTATTTTATTTCGAGAACATTAGTTTTTTTTAGTAAATTTCTATCCAATATGAAAATCAAATTACAATTTGAGAAAGACTGACATTTTGAGAAACACTTATTTTCACTGCTTTTAAATGATTTAGCACTACTCTAAGAAATGAATGATATATAAAGAACAAGGCTGCAGAGTCTGAGTGAGGGACATTTTCGAGCAAGAGAGTGAGTCAATAAAAAACAAGCCGACTCTGGTTCCAGCTTTTTTTGTTTAGATAGTTTAAAGTGAAATTAAACCAAGCATATGTAATTTTAAATTGGAATCTACAAAAAAGAATTATTGTTATTTTAGGCTATACTAGGCTACCTAAGTTAAAGATGCCCAATATACTGCCCGGTGTACAGAGTGGATGAAAACTGAATTGAAAACTTTAGTAGCTATTTTACATTTAATATATAAGTACTTTCCCTCGGATTTTTTAGGTTTGTGGAACTGGAAGTAAACAGACCTGCAAGAGCCCAAGGCACGCAAAATGACGGCAAATTTTCAAACGGTCCAGGTCAGCAGAAAAGAGACAATTTTTGATAATGGGCCAGACCAGACTGTTAAAATAATTAAGCTGGTTCTCAGGCCCAACATAACAAATTTGAAAGAATCTAACTATGCAGTTAAAATAGGAACAATTTTCAACGGACATGACTGGAATGAGAATAAGTAAAAATGTCCGGCATGAACAGATGATAGTTTGACAACATCGATATAGAAACCTAATATGTCCAACTTAGAGATCGGCAGCAAACATATTTATTGTGTCCGAGTTGAATTTATTTCAGCAGACTCGGGTTGTGCCGAGATCAAGCTTATATTTTTCCTAGATACTCAGGGCAGGCCGGGTCAAGCCAAGTCATAACTGGACTTAAATTATTTTCCGGATGTGTCGGATGCAATTTGTTTTATAAAAATAGTAATAGTGATAGTTATGATTTCAGCTAAATGGAATCTTTAAAAATATACTATAATAAATTAGACAGAAATATTTTTAACCACCTGTTTTCTTTTATTCTAAACTGCGTTAAGTTTTTCAATGAGTCTTCATTTGGATGTAATAGTTTGAGTGTAAGTAGTCATTAATGTTGCTATTCTGTATTCTAATGGCTTGTGAACATATAGTAATCTGAAATATATGGTAAAATTTTCCATAAATATGTATGCAGTAGTCTTTAAAAGGATCTTAATTGTATATTATAAAATTGGAATTTTTTTGTAGAAATTAAGTCAGGCCTGGGCAGATTTTATTGATTTTTACATGGGCTGGGCTTATTTTCACTGATTTTTGCATGGCCTGAACTTCTAAGAGTTGGAATTTCTTAAAAATTTTTGCAGATCTACGTCGATCACGAGCCCTAGAACCCTAAATCACACCCAGTTAAAAACTTTACTATATCACTTTTTTTTATGGACAAGATAACTTCTATAATTCTGCACAAATCTCTTCCAAAGTGACACATAAAATCAAGGGGCAGAAAACCTTGGTCAAGTTCGTTAATGGGGAAAATCGGATCATGAGGATGGAAATAGGAAGGAGTTTTGTGAAAAGCGAAAAAAAAAAACCATAACTTATTATAATACATATCAAATCAGTTTAAAGTTATTATTACATCTAGGAAAATGGCTAAGGATTTATGTATCACAGATTTTTGATAAAATTTAAAATAAGCTCAATGGGTCAAAAAAATTTATAACTTCGTCAATGCTCAAGATATCAAATCCAAATAATTTTATTATAAATCTTCTTAATATTATCTACAACTTTTATACTGACAAGTCTTTGATAGAATCAACTCTTACCAGAAAAAAAGGTGGTTTGGGAGAGAGAGAAGAAAAAATTTCATAACTACGTCGATTCACAGGATATCAAATCCGCCTAAATTTATTGTCTTCTTAATATTATCGACAATTCTTATACTGAGAAGTTTTTCATAGGGCCAACCCTTACAGCTCGGTACAGTTAAAATTGAAAGACATATTCCGAAAGATCGTGCTCTTACGTCTCAAATGGCGCAATCAATTGAAAAAAAGTCGCAGTTAACCCTCTGAAAAAAAAAATCAAAAAGGGTCATTTTTTCGAAAAAGTTTTTCCCCCCTAATTGCAATGCCCCTCCAGGACGCAATTTCAGAGGTACTGACAAACCAAACATATGCTTTTAAAGCTGAAACCTTCTTCTAATCGATGGCAGAATTGGTTTTTAAAAATATCAAATTTTGACCCTTTAAAGTACACTTGCTAGGTTGCAGGTTACTTTGCACCTCATGGAGACTATATTTTTTTTTCTATGCTAAAAGTTACTAAACATCCATAATTTAACACAATCTTTTTGGAGCATCTGAACAGACTAGATTTACATCAACTAAAAGAATTTCTTAACGTCAGACTGGTAGAAATAGTTTTTACAAAAATAAATGTATGAAAATTTCAATGAAATCAGTGAAAACCAATCAGTAAACCAGTTTTTCGTTATGGTTTTGATAGCTTCGGCTCAAGTTCTCACTACTAAATGCATTTTTTTTCCCCCATGAAATTTTAAAGAGTGCTTGGATATAGCTTTATTTATAAGCTAATAAAATTTCAGAGAATTCAGATTGCAAGAAATATTTATTTTATTATGCTAATGGAACCAAAGCAAAAACAAGGAAAAAAAAAAATAAGAAGAAAACATTAATATTTTTTCACGAATTTTTATCATGAGGTGTACAACTGTCAAATTTATGACTACTGAAAATCTCAGAGTTCTGACAAGGAATATTATTTTTAACAACTGAAAAGGACCAAGTGAGCCCTTTAGTCAGTAAATATCAATATTTTTTTACGATTTTTTTCACCTAGGATACGAAAACACGTTTTTAATTCCTAAAAATTCCAAAGAGTTTGGATGATAACGACAATATTTTTAAGCATTTAAAAAACTGGAAGACACCTGCTCAAAACAATTAAAGGATATTGAGGTTGTGGATGGATCTTGTGACTGGGGGAATTGTTTAGGTGATTGATACGATCGACAGATGTGGTAGGATGAGAAACAAATTACACATGTTTGGCAGGGAAAAAAAATGCATTGTATTGAGAATTTGGATACAAAAGAAGAAAAAAAAAATTTCTGCATATGAGAAAAAACGAATAAAAAAATGTGTTTCCTTCAAAGAAAAGTTTTTTGTAGGAATATAGTTTTCCTGGATGGCCAGCAACATTGAACACCTTCGAGGCATGGAGTGAATGAGGCTATTAATGAGGAGCCGGGGTATTTTATCCAACTCCTCCAAAAGAGCTCCTTCCAGTTCTTGGAGAGTTTGGGGGTGTGGTAGGCAGCCAGCAACTCGTCTGCCTAGAATGTTCCAAACATGCTCTATTGGGTTCATGTCCAGAGAACATGCTGACCGTTCCAGTCATATGATTCATCGAAAAGCAAATCATCCACCACTGTGTCCTGCAATTTTTGTCCATTAACATGAAGTCATCTCCGATTGTTGCAGCAAAAGGGGCTACAATAGGTCTGAGGATTTCATACCTATATCACTGACCGGTAAGAGCTCCATTTAGAAGGATGTGGATATCGGTGTGCCCATCATTGGAGATTCAAGCATAGAGCATCACTCCCCCACCGTCAAATCTGAAACTTCCCTGTACGAACACTTGATTGTTTCTAGTGCCACATTCCCTCCATATGAAAATGACCTATTATCAGGATGAACAGAAAAACAGGACTCGTTAAAGAAAAGAATATTGCACGTTCATTTCTCCTCCAGTTCACATGCTCTGATGCCCACTCCCTGTGGACGTCACGGTGCCTGCTGTTAAAGTAACTAATACCATTGGTCTGCGAGCATACAAGAACTACAGCGTAGAGCCATCAGACAGCTTGAGTCGAAACTGTGGCGGCAGTAGCTGAGCGAAGCTGTTGTTGAAAAAGAGTGGCATCCATATTTCGGTGTCTCTGTGCCGTTAGCGTTAAATATCGATCTTCATTGGACATTGTTGCACGTTTACGACCTTGCCTTGGTCCTCGGTCTGTATTTCCAGTATCCAAAAGACAATTCCAGATCCTGGAAATCACACTTTGTGAAACTCCAGGGGCTTCTGCTACTTTGGCTTGTGTTTGGACCCCTTTAACTGATCAACAACTCTCCAAGCTTCTGATTTGGTTAAATGATTTTGGTGAAACATCGCACTCTTTGAAACAAATCACTTACTGAATGCCAATCATTGTTTTCTGCTATGTCTTTCAGTAAGTTGAAAGACGCTAAAGCATCAATTTTGATGTCAAACTCAAAATTTGCACACTACGAAGTTTGAAAATGAGAAAAATTTACATTTCTGACTTTCTTCTTCCATTTTCTGAACAAAAAAAAAAAAAAAAAAAAAAAAAAAAAAATCGCTTATACTGTTATTTTATATAAGACTTACTATCCTTTGTTTTGAGCAGTGTATTTTAAAAAATACGAAAATTAACTCTTTGAAAAAAATTCATTCCCTGAAGTCACTTTGTTTTTTCTGCACTTTTTGCCACAGGATTAAACATTATTTAACATTTTTTTTTAAAAAAAATATGCTTAATTTTATACAACTCGGGGGCTCTCGCCAACCCCCATTCAGATTCTAAAAATCCGTTAATTTCATCTGCTTTAAAAGATTATGGGAAATTGCATTATAATTAAAAAACCAAAGGCAATCTCCCTGTAAACTGGTTTCCAATGTATTTCCTTTTTAGTGAGGGATTTTAAGGCCAAATCAGCTGCTGTTAACTGATACTTTTGAGCTTGTTTAAATAAGATTAGTTAAACATTTGAAAATTAGCTAATATAAAATGAACTAAGTCAACAGAGTCTTTGCTTCCGAGTATTTTTTACCAACACTATAAGAAAATTATTTTAAATAAGCGATTTTAAATGTAACGTTTTAAATCTCATGTAATTTTCACCAAACTTTCCTTTCTCTTTGTAATATTAGCCTGAAAATATTTTTATTGTTAGAAAGATAATATTATTATTTGCACTGTCTTAGAATTGGCAACAATAGTTAAAAAGATCATCACGAAATATGAAATAAATCTCATGTATGTGTAAATATTTTTTAATTTAAACTGTTTGGCAAAATCATTACTTAGACATTTGAAAAAGGACGTCATTTCCCCCATTTACTGCTTTTAACACATATTAAATAAATTATTATTTTATAGCTTTCTTTCATTTTTAATATGCTTGCGTAAAAACAATTTTTATGACATAATTTTTAATATTTTCCTGCTTTTAATACGTAATCATTTAATTCTAATTTGAAAGAGGTTTTTTTCTATTTATAACAGTCCTATGTGAATAAATTTTTAATTAAAGAAATATTATTTGCACTGTTTTAACAATTGGCAACAATTTAAAATAATAACCTTTTCTAAAATATGTAAAACATATCTTTGGAAATGATGAAAATTGTAATTTTAAATTGAAATAAACCGTCAAAAAAATAGTGAAATTAAAAAAATAAATGCAGCAGCCTACACACCGCGAGTTTCTAATGAATATTCTTAGAAAAAATGATTAAATTCCTCTGTATAGTTTTTGCTCCCATGAAACTTTTTTAATGGAACAGGAATGATTTTGACCAACTTTAAGATTTCTTTAAATAATTCTTCAAGTTAAAAACTGTCTACTCCAATGTGTTTATCAAACATTTCTCTATAATTAAACTTAAAATTACACTATGTGTAAAATACTTAAAAGATGAGACAATATTTGAAAATATGTTAAATTACTTTAATTCATCTTAGTACTTTTCAACTATAAACATAGCCTTCGTCAGAGAAATACAAAAATAATGTTATTAAACGTCTTATTTTCAAAATTCACGTTATATGTTTATAGTTGAAAGTACTAAGATGAATTAAAGTAATTTAACATCTTTTTAAAATTGTCTCATCTTTTAAGTATTTTACACATAGTGTAAATTTAACTTTTTAAAGATGAATTTAGCATTCTAGTTATTTATTTGCTGATTTCTCTATAATATTACCCATTTTCATATTTTTGTATGCAGTGGTTTTCTTAATATTAGCGATTTTTTGGATAGCTGTAATTTTTCACTATTATTAAAAAAAATTGTCTTAAAACCATGCAGTTGAAATTATTTACTGTTTTGTTTCATTTCCTGAAATATAGATTCTTAGAGTTGTCTAACTGTATTTTTTTTAAATATAAATCAATACAAATAAACTTTGGAAAGAAAATGCAAGAAAACTTCTGGGAAAATTTTAGTTGAAAACAATTTTTAAACATATGCAAAAATCCACCTGTTTTAAAACTTTCATTTAAAAATAATTACTACTTTCAATAAGAATCTAAAACTTATAACAACATATTTTGGGTTTAGACTGGAAATTGCTACTAAAACTAAATACACAGGAGAAGAAAATTATAATTGTAAGGGGGGGGGGGGGGGGGAAGTAATGTTGTAAAATAATACTAATTTTTAAACAATGAAAGATTTGAAAATGATTTATAATAATGCCAGAACTACTATATATTTTTTCTTTTAAATTGGCATCATTGATATATTTGAAGAACAGTACTAAGTAGATGGGAAGTACAATACGGTTTAAAATTGCTTTCAAATTGCAGTGATATTGGTTGAAACTTAAAAGATTTTTGTCTTGTTACTTTTAAATTAGCTCTACTGAAAATTATGCAAATGCAACTGAAAATAGTTTCAACAGACACATGATATATTAGAAACAATGGTATCAAATTAAGCAAGCAAAACTATTGTCAAAATTCTTAGACTGAAAGGATAAGCTTTTAAAAGCTGACTTGTTTTCTCTCTTTTTTTTAAACTCTATATTTATATAAAGGGAAATTATTTTTTTAGTGTGCATAAATACTAAAAAAGTTTATTATTTTATTATTTCTGTGAAAATGTAACTTATTTTTGAGAAACATTTGTGAGAAATCAATTTTTCCTAAATTTCCAATTTTTCAGGAATTTTTTTTTTTTTTTCCACCACTTCAAAATTTCCAGATATTTTACATCTCTAATCCAGAACTGTTTTCCCGATTTCTCTTCGATTTACCGAATATTTATAAAATTTTTATGATTTTTGAGGGCTTTTCCCTAATTTTTCCACGTATTCATGACTTGTAGAAACCCTGTAAAGTAGTATTTCGCTATATCAACTAAATTCTAACCTTTCTCAGTAAAATTTAGGTTAAAATATATTCTTTTCAGATGAAACTGCATTTAAGTTTAAAATAATTTGTCTTTCATCAATACACAAAAAGCTCTTGAAACAAAAGATATTTAGCAATTCATTTATTGTGAAAGAAATAATTTATTAAACAAGATTACATATAACAAAATAGCTGACAGCAAAAATTCTTTGCCAAATGAACACCAGAAGAGTTTTGAACTTAGAAAAAAAAATTAGCTTGAAGAGAAGAATTTCAATGCACTTCAGTTAACCCTTCCTCTCTTTAAAAAAAAGTTCTCCCTTACTCAATATATACTTAATCTAAACATAAAAACAGCAATTCTTTTTTTAACTTTAATTCAACAGAGTTTAATCAACTTCAAACATGCAGAGGATTTTCATTTTCCAAAACAAAGGTCACTTGAATCCCCTGAATTGTCTTTACTTTTACTCAATATACTTTTTCTTTTATACCATGGTAATTTTTTTTCAATTTTTTCTTGAATTTTCTGTTTATATTCAGGTCTTTTACCAATAAAAACATATTTTTGCACACTCTTTTTAACAACTTTTGTACGAGCATCAGGTGCAGAACTCAATTCATCTTTCTTCTGTTTACCAGATAAGATCTTTTGAACTTCAGATAAATTTTCATTTTCTGATGAACTGTCAGAATCCTCCGGATCTTCTTCAAATTTTATTTTTTTTCTTTTACAAGTAAGATAGAGAATTTCGTCATCCACTTTTCTACAATCAGTCTTAGTATTTTTATAAATAAGTCCCTCTTTTTTATCATCAAGTTCTTTATTCTGAACTTCATTTATTGATTCTACTTTCTTATCACCTAATTGCTTACTATGTACTTCATTTATTTCCGATTTTTTATTGACTAGTTCCTTACTCTGGGCATTGTAGAGGTGTTTAGTGTCAACATATAAGGGATACTTCTTGATATAATTCTATTAAAAAAAAAAAAGGGCTTACTATTAAAAAAAAAAAATAATGACAACATTTTCCGTTATAAAAAATATACTAACAAATAATATTTTCTAAATTAATGAACAGCATTTTTTTTTTTTATAAATACTAGAAAAATTGACACTATTTTTAAAATTACATTGTTAACTATTTTTAATAATATAGATACATACAAATACTTGTAAAAAGGAAATAAGATCAAAACACTCATGGGAGCTCAATCCAAAAACGTAGTTTAGGCACTATGTTTCACTCACACATACACATACATTGCAACACAAAAACCACCAAAAACGAGCTATGGAAGCTTAAAAACATAATTCTAATATACAAGCATAGATACCATAGCATATGGAATTTGTTTAAAAATAGCAAAAATGGATTCAGAAAAAAATCTAAAAAATATACAAATATTTTCATAATTGGGTTTTATCATGATTACTTTGATCTTTACTTACATTGTATGTGCATGGAAAGCAAAAATATCAAACAAAATGTGCAATTTTGTTGACAAAATTTTAAGCTTGAAAAATATTCTTCTAAAACAGAAATTAACAATGTATTCACATTAACTGAATCTGCTTAGCAGAATTTATGCCATTCAAATTAAATTCTAAAAGAATAAAACTCTAAAAACTAGAAAGATAAATAGTGCTTTATTAATTATTTGTGCAAATATTTCTATAAAATCAATTTCAAGAAGGAATAAATTCAGAAAATCAAATTAAATATTCCATTAGTTTGTACAACTAGTTCAATCTAGTTTCCAAATTCATTATTGTAATTATTTAAAAAATAGAAAGAAAACTGATGAACAAACTTCTCTGATAACAACTAGGTAAATTTTTTTAATAACAAAATCAAAGCTGCAAAATATCGAGTTAAGTTTCTCATTAAAAAGGAAAAATCAGAAGGAAAATAAAAATTAAAAGGAAGAAAGAAAATGGATAAATTTTCCATTCAGTTTTTAAATAAAACTACATGGATAAAACTACCAATGAGATTTACTGGACATAAAGAAAGATGGGAAAATTCAAATCGCCTGAATGAATTCATGAATCTTATGCACAGCATTATCTTACTATTTCTAAAAAAAAAAAAAAAAAAAAAAAAAAAAATGCATCACATCTATTCCATCCTAGATACATTAATTTGTAATAATTAGGAATGCACTGAATAGTGATTTTGGCCGAATACCTAATATCCATCCCACAGGTGAACTGAATATTTGGCTAGCCGAATAGTACATGTTAGACTGAATACAGAATATTTGGCTGGCCGAATACTTTTTATATTTCAAAGTTTAAGGTATTAAAATGTTACTATTTAAAACAATTTTACAGATGTTTAATAAAAGAAACGTACATTTTGATAAACAAGAGCTTTTTATTTTTTATAAGTAAATTTTACATTGAAAAAAATCTGCTTTGACCGTTTTAAGTTATTTAAGAAGGATAATTTTTATAAGACTTTTTTAATTAATAAAATTTTAAATTTCATGGTTTCTTCTACAAATTAAAACAAACATTTTAAAATAAAGGGAAATAGTGAAAAAAATTGGAAGAAAAACTTTACAGGGTCATATGCTGTATTGTTTGTCAGGAAGAGACTAAAGTAAAAATAAATAAATAATACAATTTACTCTAATAATGGCAGCTCAACAAGAATAACTTTACAACCCTTTGATTTAAAAAGGAAGTTTTTAAATGCATCCTAGGTCAGTGTCTGGAGTGGGCGATCATTTTCAGAGATTGTAAAAACATTCATTGTTCTTAAAATCTTCAACAAACTTTCAATAGGGATAATATGGTCAAAACAAACATTTTTTTAACAAGAAACAATATCTCCATCCATTTATTCCATCAAAATTACAATACATTCAATAATATATATTAGGTGCGAAACAAGCTGAAACTGAATTTTTATTTACAACTTTTATCAATAATGAAGATATTTTAACGAGGTTTGTTTTATTAAATGTGATATCATCATTAAAAATGACTGAAATTTGGCCAGTCACACAGTATAAATGCAATTAACCAGATTTTGAACAAAGGAATGTCTAGCTTACAGTTCTTCAGCTATGAATGGTGACATTTTCTAGCACTTATCATATCATATTTCACAGAAATCAAAGCAAGTCATTTGAAAATATAATTATGATAGCTTCATGATTGTTAAAGTAACAAATAAAAATCCAAGTTTAACCTCCAGTGAGATCAGATACAATGCATATAAGACTGAATAAGTGGATTACAATTAAGGTTTTCTGACCAAAAATTGTCTGTCTTGATACCCATTATCAACCCTAAAAGTTTTTCTATTTTGTTTAGAAACTCTAAATTTATGAAAAAGGAAGAAACAGATTAATTATTAAACAAAATTTTGGAACTTGCAATTGCACATTATTAATTCCTACTAAAATACTAATTAAATACCCCCATTCAGACCTGCCAACCTTTGAAAATGAGAAATCGTAGCACACAAAATTTAAATTAATCTGGATGTTAGTTGGTTGGTTTTTCGTGTTTCACAGCCATTCTTTTGACATTCGTAAAAGGAATAAGGTTTCCATCTTTCAACTCAATGTAGTAAATTTTTTCCTCTGAAAATTTTTATATGATTTTTAGAGTTTATTTTCGTTTCACAGCTTTTCTTTTTTTTCCTTACATTTGTAAAAGGAGCCTGGTTCCAATTTTTTAGCCCAGTGCAGTAATTTTTGATGGAATTCGCGATTTTTTTTCTTGCCATCATTTCAGGATATTCACAATTTTTCCCCCACAATCGTAATTCACATTTTCCTATCACGATTCTTTGTTGAAATCCGCACTTTTTACCATGAACTTTTGACAAAATTCGCATTTTTAAAGTGATCCTTTGATGAATTTTGCGTTTTTTTACCACGATCCTTTGACTAAATTAGTGTTTTCTTTCTGCGATCTTTCGGTGAATTTTGCATTTTCTTTCTGCGATATTTTGACAAAATTCACGTTTTTACCACGATCCTTTAACGAAATTTATTTTCTTCTGCGACCAATTGACAAAATTGGTTGTTTTTTACATGGTCATTTGTCGAAATTCGCAATAGTTTATCGCAAATCGTGCGATTTTCCAAACTATTTCAAACCTTGCCCCTCAAGGAAACCCCTCGAGAATTCTTAAAATGGCACCCTTGTTTCTAAGTAAGGGAATTTCTGTATAAATATTTACAAAAATACGATTAGAGTGTTTTATGTTAAGAAGTTTTTTTTGCAGCACAGAATTCTTTTTTTCTCGTGAGTATTTTTTAATGTCCGAATTTTCGGATTAATGGCCAATTTTTTAAAACTTTCGAAAATGAATACTTGGAAATTTCGGAACAGAATCACTCCTGAAAAATATGCTGCACGGGATAAAAATCGCAACTAGAAACAAAAAATGCTTTTGTGTTTTTTGCAAAAAATCGTAGTTTAAGACCGATTTTTGTAGCATCGTAGTTCATAGGTCCAAATCGTAGCAACTACAATTTTTTCGTAGCAGTTGGCAGGTCTGCCCCCATTATTCATGATTTTAATCCTCCTCATGGTTAATTTTCTTAAGTTATACTTTACAAACAGCAAATAAATAATCTAAAAACATTCTATCTTATTTAAATATGATTTTGTTTCTAATTATTTTAAATATATTTATAAGTTGGCAGTTAAAAGTAGAAATTGTGAAACATTTTTTAAAATGTGTTTTAAAAGGTTTTTTTTTTTTTTAAAGTATTCGGTTCAGCCGAATAGTTTGATATTCGGTAACATGGCCGAATACCGAATATTCAATGCATCCCTAGTAATAATCTACAAAACATTGCACTACCACAATATCAGAATATACCTTTTCTATTAGTTTAGAACATTTATAATCTAGATAGAAAACAAATGATGCTACAACTTACAAATATTATACTAAATCAAGTTCTAATATTAATGGAAATGAACATTTTTACACTTTATATATAATTAACACAATCTACAATTTACTAATAAACAGATTTATTTATAAAAGGAAATATCAGTACATAGTTTTATCATTACAAGAGTAATAAAGTGGAACATAAAATTACAGATAAATGATATAAGTATATTTAGTCGTTTTTCTAGTACATAAAGATTTGATAGTGTTCCTGATACTGTAAAACAATATTTTTCTCAATTTCAGCATTACAATGGATACTCAGAAGTCTAATATAATCTATTCGAGGAGGAGGTTTGACATATGGCTTTAATTTCCTCCTTAAAAACGATGTAAATTAAATGAATATTCATCCCACAATTGCTTATTTTATGTCCAGATATTAACTATTAAATCCAATCTAATAAAACTTTTGCAATATAGTACACATGAAATCATATTTAAAATATTGAAATTTTTTTTAAGTACACATATTTTTCTGGGTCTAATCCACTAACTGATGTCTGTAGCTTAATATCTTTAATGTTACTGTCAGTGCATGATTTTCTTTGGAGAAGAATGTGTACAATGTTATTTGCTTTTGACTTGATTGTGAAATTTTTCTTAAACATTATATAACAATGCTATAAAACAAGTTGATGCTTTAGTTTTTATAACTATGATGCCATTTCACTGCAAAACTATGTTTTCTTCCAAACACAACATTTCCTTGATGTCAACTGTTATCAACAACAACTTGTGCTCTAGATGTTAGGATGCAAAGGCTAGCAGATCAAAAATATTTTCTTCAGAATTTGGATGGCCCAGATTAAAAAGAATTTAACTTGGAATTTCATTTCATTTCTTTCTTTAGATTCAGAACCATTTTATATTTTCCAAGAATTATTAGATCAAGTTTTAAGTTGTTCAAATATAAAACCATGCAATTTTCAAGATGCCGTTGTATTTCTTTACTGCTGCATTTTCAAACTTACAACATACCAAATTCAAAATATTGCATTATTCTGTAAAATATTGGATTTTATTACTTATTCTTGGGAGAATAAATCTTTTAATTGAAGATTAGTACACTTTAACACTTTGAGCAGATATAAAATATTTCCAAGTTATGAAATTTAACTGTTTCAAATTAGAAAAAAAAATTCAAGATTGTTTGCCTTTATTAAAATTATGACACTGATAGTTGAACTTATACCATATAAAATTATTATATTTGAAGATAAAATAATTTGCAGTTAAACGTAAGACCACATTTGAAAATATTTTTTTACTGAATTATTAATTTTGTCCACCCCTGCCTCCTTTTTTTTCAAAAAAGCTTAATTTTTTTTATAAAGATTCATAAACTCATAATTTAAATTATTGTCCGGCACTATCTTTTTATTTTTGCATTCTGGTGACATTAAAAAAAAAATCGTTTGACTTTAATTTTTGCTTGCATTCTCCGTAATATTCTATTTATTTTTCAATTGCTATGATTAGTTCACACTCTCCCTATATTTATTTATATATCTTGTTCAAATTTTCAATCGTTAATAAAATACTTATTATTCATCCTATTGTTATATTATTCATCCTATCAAGTTGAAATAAATTTTTTAAAACTTGTACTGGATGACAATTGATGTTAATACAAATTTTTCAAATATTAATACATTAATTAAATTTTAATTATAGTTTTCTATGGGAGACAAAATGGCGGCCATTGGTTATTGAACAGCATTTAATGCATCTTCATATCGATAAGGGGGTTACCATAGTGGGGAACCTGTCCTGTCGCCAAATACTGCCAAGTTTGTCGCCAACATGGTGATATATCACCAAATTTGGTGACCAAAATGAGTCACCAAAAGTGACACCGACTTGGTGATATCTCTAATATTTTGCCAAATTCCCATAGACTTTCATTGTAAACCTAGTTGCTTATAGAAAATCAACAAATTGAGATATTTTAATGCAACAAAAACTAATATTAGCTTAAGGGATTATATTAAATTTTTCTTTGATGACCTAAGTAGGAATTGACTTTATATCTTGTTCAAATTTTCAATCGTTAATAAAATACTTATTATTCGTCCTATCAAGTTGAAATAAATTTTTTTTTAATTGTACTGGATGACAATTGATGTTAATACAGATTTTTCAAATATTAATTCATTAATTAAATTTTAATTAATTTTAGTTTTATATGGGAGACAAAATGGCGGCCATCAGTTATTTAACAGCATTTAATGCATCTTCCTATCTATAAGGGGGTTACCATAGGGGTGAGCCTGTTCTGTCACCAAGTTGGCCAAGTCTATTGCCAAATTTGGCAACAAAAATGAGTCGCCAAAAGCAGGGTTGCAAAAAACCCACCTACCTAAAAAAACCCTGGGTGGGTTTTTTTGGGGGTAAAACCCACTCTAAAAAACCCAATAAAACCCACGTCAAAGCGGGTTTTATTGGGTTTTTTAAAAACCACGATATTATTATTTAATATTCAGTAACTTTTAACCTTTGTGTTTAAAGAGTTACACTATCCTATTAAAACATATTTTGGGTGTACCGCCAAATCCAAATGTGACAAAGCCAAAATAAAATAAGTGATAAAGTCTTTTAAAAGCCTGTTAATATTATGGAAAAAAAAAAAAAAGCCAAAATCAATATACATAGCTAATCATAACATTTCCGCATAGATAAAAAATGACAAAGTCTTTTATATTATGATTTAACAATATGCAACTTCATAATATAAGTTCCCAACTGGATACAAATTTGACTTACTTTTAACCAGGGTTGGCACAAAAAAAAAAAAAAAAAAAAAAGACTTTTTGCAAAAAACAGGTTTTTGTTTGTTTAAACCTGGGTTTTTTGGTTTCTTTTAGTATCATTTCCTACTACATACAGATGCATGTTTGTTGATAAAAATAAATATTGTTGGATATTATATAAGTATTATAACTTCATTTCAAGATATTCAAATTAAATAATTACAATCATTTATGTAGATAATTGAAATCATTTGTAATTTAAATATTTTTAGTAACAGCTATGTACAAAGAATAAACTGTTCTATACAGTAAACCATAGACATCTTGAAAAAATTATCAAGCATTATTTGATTAATAAATAATGAAAGATTAAAGATTTGTTTCAAAAATATGTTCTTAGTGGGGAATACAGATAAAAAGTAATCTATTAAAGTAACTCTTAAATATGTGATATGTGGTTATTATATAATATTATATGATGTCAGAAAAAAAAAGGTTTTTTACAGACTTTTACACTGTTTATTTGTGTTATTTCAATTCAAATTACTTGTATATTAAGTTAATCAATAAAAATATAAGATTTCTTAATTTAATACATATACTTAAAAAAAAAAAAAAAAAAAAAAATAGGGACCTTCGCTTCTTAAAAAACCAAAAAACCCAATAAAACCCAAAAAAACCCTATAAAACCCAGCCGGGTTGGGTTTTTTATAAAAAAACCCCGGGTTTTTTGCAACCCTTGTCAAAAGTGACACCAACTAGGCGATATCTCTAATATTTCGCCAAATTCCATAGACTTCCATTGTAAACCTACTTGCTTATAGAAAATCAACAAATTGAGATATTTTAATGCAACAAAAACTAATATTAGCTTAAGGAATTATATTAATTTTTTCTTTGATGACCTATGTAGGAATTGACTTTAAAAACAAAATTTTTATATTACTTGATTAAAAACAGCTTATAGTAGTATAGAAACAACTAACAGCATTCGAAAAATGATTATCTTTCATATAGTAGTGGTAAATCAGTTAGGAATACAGTACACTCCCTCTAATCCGCACATGTTGGGACCAAGGGTTTTGCGGATTATAGAATTTTGTGGATTATAGGTCATTTCTTTGTTTACATTGTAATATTTGGAATTTATCAACAAATATAGTAACCACATTGTAAATAAATAACACAGACATATAAGAAACTGCTTATATATATATATATATACATATATAAACTATAGCCAATATTAGAAATACATTTAAATAATATAATAATGCACAATTAATAGAAATATTTCTACTTATTTTTAGATCTAAAACATCGCAGTGATAATGGTTCGCTTTATAGCTTTTAATTTATACTCTGCAATCCAATCTTGAAGCCTTTTACAAGAGTCAAGATTTTATGATAAATAACAAAAGTTTGTTTTTCTAAAAGATTAAGACATTTATCCAAAAGAGCTAACCCCTCTTTGAAATTAATTTTACCTTTTATATAGCCAACAAATGTGTTCAGAATATAGCAGTCTAATAGTTATTTCAAATGAAAATCAAATTTCAAATTAATAGCTTAAAAGGCACACAGAAGCCTTTTAAGCAATTAATTAGCGCCTTTTAAGCAATTAATTTGAAATTTGATTTTCATTTGAAATATTGTATGCAAGGCGAATGTTTCTCTCTGGAAAAATTTCCAAGTATGAATATAGTCTAATAGTTATTTATAAGATACACAGAATATTTCTTTCTAACTAACGCAGAAATGCATTAAAAAATTTTAGTGCATTTAAAATTAATTAAAATTTTTAATAAATTCATCAGATTAGTCAATATTTATTACAGTCAAAATGTGAGTTATCTTGCTTAAAAAATTTTTAACTCTTTGTTTACATCTGAAATATAGTGCGGATTATAGAGTTGTGGATTAGAGGGAGTGGACTGTATTGCTAAATTAGTTAATTTATCCCATTCTATAGTGCAGAATAACTTCATTTTCAAGATAAAAGTTATTTCATACTAAAAAAATAATAATAGTTTACAATTTAGAATAAAGAAAAGGTGTTTCCAAAGCAAGAAGAAAAAACAAGTGACTGATTTTTTTTTTAAAAAGGTGTAACTCAGCTCTTTTTGTACAGTATGTATGGCATTGTTTCTTGTTTACTATTCTTTATGTCATGTTTATCTTACTGTACTGTGCATATGTATGTATTTTAAATGTTTTATTATGTTTTTTGAACACAAACATAGTTTTTATGTTGATTTTTCTTTTTTTCGTGTTTACACCCCATTTTCAGTCTTTTTCGGGTTATCCGCGGTGCCCTTACCACCCAATTTCGCAGATAATCGGGGCTGTACTGTAATTAGAAAAATTGTGAAAAATCTACATTTACGTGCTGTAAAAGTTTCTACAGAATTTAATGAAATTTTTTTTTTTTTTTACTTCAATTTCACCCGAAACTGTAGTTTCAGAGTACTGAAGATTAGCTGGATTAAATGGGCATTTTGCCCATAGAAAAATTTTTGTTAGTGTGAAAAACAGAAATCTTAGGCTTTCCTTTGCAAAATCAATGATAAATAAACCTGAATTGTATTGGAATAATGTCTTATATGCAAAAGAATGCAAATTTAACATTTTTGGTTCCGATGGGTGCATAATTGTACGGAAAAGAAAGAATGAAGAACTAATACTAAGAAAGAACTTAGTTGGAACAGTTAAGCATGGCGGTTGAGGTGTCCTTGTGTTGGGGTGCATGACAGTATCATGACTTAGTAATTTGGTATTTATTGATGGCATAATGAATAATGCTCTTTATTTAAATATTTTAAAAGACAATTTAAAATTATCAGCCCAAAATTTAAGTATTGGAAACAATTTTTTTTTTCTTTTTTTCTTTTTTAAATCAAGATAACGATCCTAAATCACACGGTTTTGAGCTTTCGCATCTGATGTGTCTATAACTGTCTACAAGTTCTTAAAACACCACCTCAATTGTCTTATTTAAACCCAATTAGAACACATTTGGAGAGAACTGGAGATTAGAGTACAAAGACACCACGTTAAACCAAAAAGAGACCTAAAAAACAGTAATGATCGACAACTGAATGAACATCGATGCAAAAATTACAAAAACTAGTGAAATCTATTCCCAAACTTTTAAAAGCTGTTGTGGATGCTAAAGGATATCCTACTAAGTACTAATTTAACAAAATATTATAATACAGTGAAACCTCTCTGTGCGACCACCTCCCTGAACGACCATTTTTTCATGAAATGAAATTTATTCCCATAGGTTCAGTACTAATTTTACCTCCATTCAGAGACCATCCCAGATGGACTCCCTCCATGAGCGACCCATTTCTTTGAAGAAAATTCTGTTTTTTCCTGGTCGCTTGAAGAAGGTTTTATTAGAAAAAATTTTCCGGAGGGTGCATTATTCATCAAACTTCTAAACTAAGTTTAGATTTCTTTTATCCTGGTAACTTTTAAGTGTTTTTAAACCCCTTTGTGCCTTTTCAGGCAATGAATTTCTCTCTGATGACAAATTAAGAATGACGGTCAATAAACTCCCACCCCTATTATGTCACGGAACTCTCAAAGAAATAAATTAATGAAATCATCATTATTTGTTCCATCCAAAAAAATTGCATTTATTTACTGAATTTCGAAAGGACTGGGAAATAAAAGTTATAAAAGATAAAACCATAAAATCAAAGCAAACGTCAATGTATTCATTTTTTAAAGTCTGCCATAATTAACTTTTATTTTGATACTTAAATTTTAATATCTTTTTCCTATTGTGAAAAATAAATTTTAGTAACATTATTACTTTTTTTCAACAATTAAAATCTAGATTTAAACATGACCTCCATTAAGGGACCATCTCTCGGAGTGATCCATTTCTATTGGAACGGAATGTGGTCACGTTAGGGAGGTTTTACTGTTTTACTTTTGTGAAGTAACTTATTTTCTTATTATTGATTATTTCAAAATAATGTTTTACTATGCTTTAAAAATATTTTATGTAGTTTTGTTAAGAACCTGTTTCAGATCTCATTATTAAATACCCATTCTGAAATATTAATTTTAATTAATGGATACAGCACGTTCATTGAAATTTGTAAGTGTACGAACACTTTTTGGAGCCACTGTATAGATAGAGGTCAGCTAATTCTTAAATACTCAACATGTATAAAGACACCCCAGATTTTAAAAGTAAATTTTGAAGGGAAAAAACTGTGTGATACATACAAAAAATACAGTAACATCCCCCCCCCCCTCCTTCCCCTGAAATAACAGTAATCACTTTATCTTTACAAACACGAGAAGATTTTTATTTCCCTCCCTAATCTCTTTCATGCCATACATATTTAAGAAAGATGAAAATACCGGCAGTAATAATAATTCATTGTATAAGATACACGTCTTCATTTTCTACTCTTCTTTACTTCCATTATATCATTGATCAATACTAAATTTTGCTTTGTGATAACTTAAATTTTTATGAAGTATTTTCCTTTTTTAAGGAGTTCTAAATATTCCTTTAAACATTTCTTTTCTAAGGGGTTCAAAAGGTGTCCAAAAGAGTATATATGCACCCTTTTCAAACAACTTTTTCTCCTGTATCCTTTTAAATTTCAATTTTTTTAGAAACTGTTCAGAACAAGCATTTATGTATTAGAATAACAGCCATATCAAATTTCAACTTCCTAGCCAAACAATCTATACTAATAAAATAACAAATCGCTCTGTGTATGTGTGCGTGCAATGGCTAGCGAAAACTACAGCACGTAGAAGTCTGAAAATTTAGATGTGAATAGTCCAAGACAGGTCCTGATGCACCTGAGGCTGAGATTTTTCATTTTTAAGGGATGGGGCCCCCGGGTCCCTTTAAGTTTTTATGCACTAAATTGTTAATAACTTGCCCCCTTCTCATCCAATCTTCTTCGTTTTGAGGGACCTATCTCCATTTAGTGATTATCGCCTTTATACTTTTCAGTTAAGACCCTGGCCCCTTAGGGCCTTATACAGGGCCCCTTAAGTTTTTGTGCAAATAAATTGTTAATAAATTGCTTCCTTTTAATCTGATCTTCATTTTTGGTATCCCTTTTCATTTAGTTATTCTCCTGTTTCTACATTCCAGTTAAGACCCTGGGCTTCCCTGGGGTGCATAGGGCCAGTTCAGGGCCCCTTGGTCCTTTTTATGCACCAATAACTTTTAATCCTCTATTTTTCTCATCTTCTCAGGGCATAATTTTAAAGTTGAGTCTTAGACTCTTCTTCCCAGACCAATTCCCTCATATTTTTATTGGGGGCCCTAGGGCCCTTTTTTAAACATTTACCCCCCCCCCCTTTTTTTGTGCATTTCTTTAAAATGTTATTTTAACGAATAATTCTTATTTTTTCCTATGCTTAATTTTGACTAATTGAAGATCTAAAGTGCTAAGTACTAAGACATTTTATCATGTTTTCATGTTAAGGCCCTTTTTTAAACTATCAGTTGGCCCCCCTATTATAGATCCCTTAAAAATGGTCCGATTCAGAAGCTTTTTTTTTCTAACAACTTTTTAGGTCTGCCAGCTACTACATGAACGACAAAAAATTTTTTTGGATACCACCAATTTTGAATATTAATCGCTTTTTTGGGGCCCTTGCTGCAGCTTCTTTAAAAATGATCGGAATTGCTTGCAATTTTCTTTAACACATTTCTAGCATCCTCTGATTACTTTAAAAACTACTAAAAGGTCACTTTATACACAACTACATGCCATTTAAGTCCCTGGCCCCTAGGGGCCTGATACAGGACCCTTAAAATTTTTGCACCATAAATTGTTAATAAATATCTTTCTCTTATTCCGATTTTCATTTTTAGAATGCTTTTTCAATTTAGTTACTCTCCCGTTTCTTTATTCCAGCTAAAATCCTTTGGCATCATAGGCTTCTATAGGGCCCGATCTGGAGCCCCTTAAACTTTTTGTCCGGTATGCATTTTTCACCACCTAATTTTCTCGCATTACCAATTCAAAATTTTTAAATTGAATCTTGCACTCTTCTCCCGCGACCAACACTCTCTTATTTTTACTGGATCCTAAAACCCTGTTTTAAGCATTTCCCCCTACTTTTTGCACATTTCTTTCAAATTTTTTTCTAATGATTAATTCATACTGTATGCTTAATTTTGACTAATTGAAGATCTAAAGTGCTAGAACTTACAAAGAGAGGGCCAACCTTGTTAATCACCGATTTTGATTATTTAATATATGTTGTAGGGTAGAGACCCCTTAGTCTCAGGTTCAACGGATTTTATCCAATGCTCCTTTAATTCTTGAGAAACCGGGGTGTCTAATAGTAGTACATAACTTAAATACTTACTTTGTAACAAAAAGGATAGGTTGGTCGTAACTCAGTTGGTACGGCATTTGATGGCTGATCTGCGGGCCCGGGTTCGGTACCCGAATGCGCTACATTTGCTTTTCTCATTTTTTGTTTTATAAAAATACATGTAATTATAATTTTAAATTAAAAATTTTAATATCATACATTAATTATAATGTTAACAAACTTAAATTTATCATTTTTTATTTTTAAACTATTATTTCCCATCCTTTAAAGAGGTTTAAAAAGAAAATGGATCTGTTATTGAATGATGAAAATTCCAAAATCGTGACAAAATCTGTTGTGGCGTCATCTAGTTATGATAAAATAAAAGAATATTCAAATAGAATAAAAATAAAAGCAGAAAGAAGATAAAGGGGAAAGCAAAATAATTGAAAGTGCAAGCATACGTATTACAAATTTAAAAATCTTGAATATGCAAAAAATCGGTTGTAATTTAATTCTGACACTAATTTTTAATATAATTGTGCTTGTTACTTTAAAAACAGAATAATAGTATAATCACACTGACTTCCTTTGTGAAAGAAATGCGTAAATGATGTTTCTTTAAAATCACGAATTGACACAATTGCTCAATATTATTGCATCGATAAAGAATATATGAAATACATTTTAAAAGTGATTTTAAAAAAATTAAGAGTTTTATGATGTTTTATACAACTATTTAGTTAAAAGTAAAAAATTAAATAGGTTAAAATTATAATTGACATACAATATTATAAATTTTATTTGACAATGAGATTATTAAGTTATACTTACAAATATATTTATAAAACAAAAAATGAGAAAAGTAAATGTAGCGCATTCGGGTACGGAACCCTGGCCCGCAGATCAGCAAGCAAATGCCGTACCAACTGAGCTACGACCAACCTATCCTTGTAGTTACAAAGTGAGTATTTAAGTTGTGTACTACTATTAGACCCCCCAGTTTCGGAAGAACTAAAGAGCGTTGGATAAAATCCATTGTACCTGAGACTAAGGGCTCTCTACCCTACAACATACACTAAAATAATCAAAATCTGTGATTAACAAGGTTGGCCCTCTCCTTGTTAGACCTTTTAACAAGTTTTCATGTTAGGGCCTGCTCTTTGCTATCAGACGGCCCTCTTTGGACCCTTTATTATAGGTCCCTTAAAAACGGTCCGATTCACTAGCTTTTTTTAACAACTTCTTAAGTCCTCCTGCTACTACATGAATGACAAAACAATTTCTCAAACTTCAGCTACCACCAATTTTGAATATTTATTAATCTCCTTCTCGGGCCCTTTGTTGCAGCTTCTTTAAAAACTATTCGATTCTATTACATTTTTCTTTAACATAGTTTCAGCGTCTCCAGCTACTTTAAAACTACTAAACAATTTTCTTCCATACAACTACATTCCAGTTAAGATGCTGGCTCCCAGGGCCCGGTCTTTCTTTAAACCTCAGCTACCACTTTTTTCAAACATTAATCACCTTTTTCAACATCAACTTACATTTACTAACTACAACCATAAATTAAAAATCGCATTAATTTAAAGGTAACTTTAGATAACGGATTTCATCAGTTTATTAAGTATTGTGTTAATGTTAAAAGTAATTCATGAAATTTACAAGGGGAGAGATCATCTTCCACCGCTTGGGGGCACATTCTTTCCCCCGATTCTGAAGACCTAATTTCAACGGGATTTGATTCATTCAACATAGATTACAATTTAGCTACTTTCTGTATTATGAAATTTTATCTTAGACTTCAGTTACCAACATTTTCTAACATTAATGATGCATTCTTTGTTGGATTCTATGGTCTTGATTACTAAGAGATTTGGCTCACTCAACTTGGTTTTCAATTGTCTCTGACATGTGCGGAGCACTTCTGGGACATGCTGCCTTAGGTAGCGTGGACCTAGATTATAGGTTCGTTCGGAAAGAAGTTGTTGGGAACACACTAGACGCTGCAGAAGGCAATGGGTGCCTCTGAAATTAGGTTCATTTAAAAGAATTTCAAAAGATATAAAATCATACAAATTTGAGTTTTGTTTAATGTTATTATTTATGGACCCCAGGCAACGCCGTGTGGGTCTGCTAGTTCTAAATAAATTGTAATTTAGAACATTTTGAAAAAAAATCTTCCACTCATTTCACACTTTTAAATTTCAAATTTTTTAGAAACTGATCTGAGCAAACATTTGACATTTTTAAAGTAATGAACACGGCAAATTTCAAGATTCTATTCTAATCACAACAGTATCATAGAAAGTGTAATTTTAGAAAGCTTTTTCTCCTAAACTCCTTTTGGGGGTAGTGATACTGACATAATATACCCTATATTGGAGAAGAGTCGACCACCACCATTCTTTGGAATAAGTTGGGTGGTATCTGAAATTACTTCCTGTTCCTTGTTTATAATATTAGTATAGGTTTTAAGGTAATTTCAGGTACATTTAATGTAATCCAGGGCAACACTGGATGGGCCTACTAGTAGTTGAATAAATTCATTTGTTGGATGAACAAATGAATCATTATTTGGTATTAGGGAAATATTACATAAATAATGAAAATGTATTTCATGTCAAAATCTGCTGCAACATATAAAGGATTTAAAGATAAATAACTTAAACAAAACCTTTTATATTGCAAGGACAGAAACTGCAAGTAGCAAAAGGATAATAAAAGAAGAAAAAAAAGCATTTATCCACTAAGCATCAACAAAAAGATACAGTAAATATACACATGCATTTATTTCCTTTTAATTATTAACATTTTATTAAGATGACATAAACAGCTAATATTGCACAATGATGGATGAACAAATGAATCATTATTTGGTATTAGGGAAATATTACATAAATAATGAAAATGTATTTCATGTCAAAATCTGCTGCAACATATAAAGGATTTAAAGATAAATAACTTAAACAAAACCTTTTATATTGCAAGGACAGAAACTGCAAGTAGCAAAAGGATAATAAAAGAAGAAAAAAAAGCATTTATCCACTAAGCATCAACAAAAAGATACAGTAAATATACACATGCATTTATTTCCTTTTAATTATTAACATTTTATTAAGATGACATAAACAGCTAATATTGCAAATTTGTTTTTCAATATTTTCGCTATTGTCTGTGTGTGTGTGTGTATTTTATCTGACTTAAAAATAGCAAATAAAGGACTACGATAACAAATTTTCATATCCATTTCATATTAAAAAAAAAAAAAAAAAAAGAAGGAAGAGGAGAAAATAAAATGCTTAACTGCAGAAATAACAGAACTTTTAAAAATATTAAAAATTATAGATCTGCAGAAAATGTTCATTTCTGAGATTAAAAAATTTTGCAATTTAAAATTATGTGATCACTGTCATAATAATGCTTAAAGTGTTTGTAAACTAGCTTGGCGTTTGAAACTTAAGCCTTCACCTGCTACACTGGTTGTTTTCTCCAAACGAACCTTTAATCGAACAAAATGTATCTAGCTGATCGTTCACAATAACATTTGGTAAATTACGATAGAAGAATATATGTAATGCAGTAATCCCTTAACCCTCCAAGCGTCTCGCCAAAAGGGTAAAATTGAGATGTTTTCTTTGCATTTTGTTTTAAATGCTAAGAAAATGATTCTTTCAACATTATAAAAAAACTCAATTACAAATATGAATATAATCCTTGAGAGTATTAATCATTCGTCAATGTATTTAAAATTCATTAAATCTATAAAGTTATATTATCTTAAATATTGCTTGTATTGCTGTAAAACCTGGAGCTTAGTGAACGGAATATTACACCCCAAACACTTAGAGGGTTAACATTGGCAAGGGTTAGGTTCACAGAAACCTCCGCAAATGTTGAGACTATCTTCCCGTGCATAAAAGGGGGTTAGGTTTTATGAATTTTATTTTAAATGGAAAAAAGGAATAGAAATGTAAAAATATATTTATTAAGCATTAAAAAGTACATGCTGTAAATCAATTTGAATAATTATAAACATACTGTACAAAATTTAGTTGCTTGTTGATGGTTGAAAAAATTTAGAGATCTATGATTGTTTGAAAGAACAGACTTTTGTTTATGAATTTCCATATAAGGAAAAGTTGCGGTCTCGATGTCTCTTTTAAATTCAAGACTCCTCACCAATGAAGGATCACATTCTATTGCTTTCTCAATAAGTTGTTATTGAAGCTTTAATATTTCCCATAAAATTTTTGCAGAAAAATTTTCACTTGTAATAAGAATTTTGAATTTTAGAAAATTTAGGATTTTTTTTTTTTAGCATTGTCATGTTTAGGGTTTCTCAAAATTACTAATTTTGCCTCAATACAAGGACTGAAATTCTCAAAACTTAGGCTATAAAGTAGAATGCAGCTGTACAGTGTCAAATAGTTTAAGGAATTGGTAAAACAAAGCAAGTTCACTTTATAAAAAAATATTCTTTATAAAACAAAATTAGCGAATAATCAAGTTAAGCATCTGCGAATGTTGAAATGTTCTTCAATTTTTATTTCCTGAATAATCAAAACTCGTGAATGTTAAGGGATTACTGTATACTAAAATCATCCCTAAAAAATTAACAATGCAAGTCCACCTGGTGAAACCATCTTTCATCATAATCAGGTTCACAAATTATAGAATTTTTGCCCATAATTCTATATAACAAAGCAATATAGAATGAAATGTGTTACATAGTAAAATATTTACTGAACATTTATCCAACTATCAGTGCTGGTTACATCGGAATTCACTCAGAAGTCTAATCTTTCATGTGGTCGGGTTGACTGATTAAAGAACTTTTGCACATAATTCCATAACTAAGCAACATAGAACAAAATGTGTTATGTACTAAAACCTCCCCTGAAACATTATCTAACAAACAGTGCAAGTCCCACCAAAATCTCTTCAGCAGAACTATAGTTATAAGTGGTCAGAACAAAATTCCTCTTTGCATTTTATGTACATAGTAGATAGTTAAAGATATTTTTCATAGTTGTGTTAACCCCTGATTATAGAACTTTCAGGAATGTAGCGGAATGTATACCACCTATACCTTCTGGATTTTTAAAGAAACTCTGGACACCCTCCATAGATAAAATATATATACTCTCTTCTAGTTTCTAGTATACTTCACCCTCTGCCTATAAGTTTATCTTCTGGTTTTTTACAACTACATCCCTGAGAACTTTCACACATAGTTCCATAACTAAACAATATAGAATATGTTATGTTAAATATTGAAAGAATCCTTGAAATTTTAGCTATCTAACTGTGCAACTCCCATCAAAATCAGTTCAATAGAACTTTAAATAAAAGGTAATATTTCATAATTGGTTCATCTAATTTTAAATCTCTGGTTTCGACATTCTTATCACCCATTCAACCTATCAATCTTTAGCATTCATAATAGCTTAACAAACTTATTTCCTGCTGTTAATAGTTATTCTCTTTAAATACAATTGTATAACTTCTACTGTATAATTTAAGTCCTGTATCAGGTATATATTTTAATAAGTTTATTTAGAAAAATAAATATTTTATTTGTCACTTACCTTTTTCCACTATTATCCTATATTATAAAGTGTTAAGCCATTTCCTATTTCCTTTCCAACTCTCCACATATCGTAGCTTACAATTTACGGGAAACATTGCAATATTTAATTTCTTAACGATCCCCATAGAAAGCACATTGATACGGAAGTCACGTTGTTCATCTGAGGAATTTCAGCGGTTAACGATAGATTGTGTAAGCTGTCCATTGTTGTCTGCATTCTAGGACACACCCCCAGATCTTTCTGGAAATGGAAGATGACGTGTATTTGGTGCAGGATGAGGAATTACGTAAGAGAGGAATTTCCCGAAATGAGCTATTTAAAGACCAGCCAGACAGCTGTTTGGTAGCTTCATGGATTTTACACTTTAAGTACAGAACTTTATTTTCTTTTAGTTATGCGTGGTGTTTAGAACTTCTGGAAGTCAAACTCAGACCTGCCAACCTTTGAAAATGAGAAATCATAGCACACAAAATTTAAATTAATCTGGAGGTTGGTTGGTTTTTCGTGCTTTGCGGCTATTTTTGTAGTATTCGTAAGAAGAATAAGGTTTCAGTCTTTCAACTCAATGTAGTTAATTTTTTCCTCTGAAAATTATTCTAAAATTTGTACAGCTTCTCATTTTACAGCGTTTTTTCACGATCATTTCACGATATTAAAATTTTTTCTCACGATCATAATTCACGTTTTTCTATCACGATTCTTTGTTGAAATTTGCATTTTTTACCATGATCTTTTGACGAATTTTGCATTTTTTACACTGTCCTTTGCCAAATTCGTGTTTTTTTTCTGCGATCTTTTGATGAAATTTGCATTTTTGTACTGATCTTTTGATGAAATTTGCACTTTCTTACTGATCTTTCCATGAAATTTGCGTTTTATTTCTGCAATTTTTGACAAAATTTGAGTTTTCTTTCCATGATATTTTGTAGAAATTCATGTCTTTACCGCGATCCTTTGTCAAAATTCGCGATTGTTTATTGTGATAGATTGGCAAATTTCGCAACAGTTTTGCACGACCGATTGGTAAAATTTGCAATAACTTTTTGCGACCAATGAACAAAATTCACTACTCGTTTCCATGACTTTTTGATGAAATTTGCAATATTTTTCCCTCGGTAGTTTATTGAAATTTGTTGGCATTTTCAATAAAACTAGTTTTAAGTTTAATTATGCCCCAATAAGTTTTCCCCTTCTCTTTCACTCATCCCCACAATGCTTAATGAATTAGTAAAAGTTCATTTGCTGTTTTTAAAGTTTAAAGTTTATTCATGTTTGAGAAAAGGGTTTAAAAGTTAAACATTGCTGACTAATACAATATGTAAACAAACCATTACTCTTGTATTATGTTAAGTTTAAATGTTTAATTATTCATATGTATTACCTTTTTATTCCTGAAGGACTATTGATGGTTTATCTGTGAGAGAAGTAACTTTGCACTTCTAGCTTGCAAACTTAATGCCATGTCACCAGTTTTCAGTAATGGTAGGTTGGTTGGTAACCAAATACTAGAGTTAATGTTTGCTTGTTAAACTTATTTATTAAGCTGTTGTTTTGTTTTGTGACCATAACTTTTTCTCAAACTATGCTAATGTTATTGAATTAACTGTAATTGTAATGTGTTGGCCAGTATAAGTACAGATTCAGTAGATGTGTTTGGTATGTACTTGCCTGGTCAGCAGTAACTCTAGTTATTATTTATGGAATAGTAAGTTTACACAGGGATGAGATTGACCAAAAAGCAAAAAAGCTGAAAACTGCACGAACGACGTTTGAACAATGACACTTATGAATTTCACGCGCAACAAATATAATTGCTATTAATATATATACATATACATATATATATAAAATTTACATACAATTTAGCTTTGCGTAAATTAAAAAGAAATTATTAACACGAATTAGGCAGAAATTATTTACTTACTCTAATGAAAAGTTTATTTTACCAAGATACAGAACATTAATGTGAAATTTGCATTTTTTTGCGATCTTTAGACAAAATTTGCCATTTTTCGAGATCTTTTGACGAAATTTGACGTTTTTTCACGCTGTGTTGCCGTTTTTTCGTGGTCTTTTGAGTAAATTCGCCGTTTTTTCACGATCTTTTGGCGAAAACTGCCGTTTTTTTTTCGGAGTCTTTTGACGAAAATTACCGTTTTTTCGCGATTTTTTGACGAAAATTGCCGTTTTTCGCGACCTTTTGACGGAAATTGCCGTTTTCTCGCGATCTTTTGACGGAAATTGCAGTTTTCTCGCGATCTTTTGACGGAAATTGCAGTTTTCTCGCGATCTTTTGACGGAAATTGCAGTTTTCTCGCGATCTTTTGACGGAAATTGCAGTTTTCTCGCGATCTTTTGACGGAAATTGCAGTTTTCTCGCGATCTTTTGACGGAAATTGCAGTTTTCTCGCGATCTTTTGACGGAAATTGCAGTTTTCTCGCGATCTTTTGACGGAAATTGCAGTTTTCTCGCGATCTTTTGACGGAAATTGCAGTTTTCTCGCGATCTTTTGACGGGAAATGCCGCTTTTTCGCGATCTTTTGACGGAAAATGCCGCTTTTTCGCGATCTTTTGGCGGAAAATGCCGTTTTTTCGCGATTTTTTTTTCGGAAAATGCCGCTTTTTCGCGATCTTTTGGCGGAAAATGCCGCTTTCTCGCGGTCTTTTAACGAAAATTGCCGTTTTTTCGATGGTAATTTTTTTTCCGCGATCTTTTGGCGGAAAATGCCGCTTTTTCGCGATCTTTTGGCGGAAAATGCCGCTTTCTCGCGGTCTTTTGGTGGAAAATGTCGCTTTCTCGCGGTCTATTAACGAAAATTGCCGTTTTTTCGCGGTCTTTTAACGAAAATTGCCGTTTTTTCGCGATCTTTCGATGGTAATTGTTGTTTTTTCGCGATCTTTTGACAAAAATTGCCGGCTTTCATGATTTTTTGACGAAAATTGGCTCTTTTCCCGATCCTTTGACGAAATTGGCGATTTTTCTTTGAACGATTGACGAAATTGATTTTTTTTTTTTTTTTTTTTTTTTGGTGACCATTTGTCATTCGCGATACATTTTATGTCCGGATTTTCAGATTTATGACAGATATTTTTTTTAATTTTCGGAAATGACTGCCGTAATTCTTCGGACTTTTCGGAACAGAATGATCCCTGGTTTAGCGATCGCGATGAAATGGGATAATCACAGCACGCGATAAATGACTTCTCGTAGTTGAAGTGTTGAAATATAAGCATATTTTAATGTGGATTAAAATCATTTTATGATTCTTTTTTTATTTAAACGAATAAAAAACGGATGCCTGCACGAAATAAATTACGGAAATTCAAAAATGACAAAAAAGCTGAAAACCGCGGATCAGCGGAAGAATCTCATGCCTGTTTACAGCTATGTTTAGGCTGAGGAGTTTCTTGGAATCATGTTTTCTTAATGTTTATGTGTCTATTTAACTTATTTTTTGCCTGCAATGAACAGGGATGTTCATTATAGATTATTCAATTTTCAAATAAAATGAACTTTTTATTTTTTTTTTTACTTAGTTTCTCTTCATCTTCCCATCTTACTTACATTTGACAAATGAACACAGTGATTCTTGAATTCATCATATATATATATATACAGAGAGAGAGAGAGAGCTATGGAACAACAGTTAGTGAGAGATGTGGTATTTGTATTCTTCCTCCCCCAACAAAATTCATGATTTTTTGCGAAATCTTTTGATGAAATTTGCAACTTCTTTCCGAACTCTCAACAAAATTAGTGATTTTATTCAGCGTACAATTGAAGATAATCACTATTTGTTCCTGAGATCTTTGACGAAATACCCGATATTTTTCCAGGTACATGTGAAAAAAATTCTTAATTTTTTTTTCGACCGATTTACAAAATGATTTAGGGAAATTCCATAAAAGAAAAAAAATTGCGGACTTCTGGGCAGGGGAAAATTCCGCACAGCATTTTTCATTATGCAGGACCTTCCTTTCCTGTGTGCAAATCACGGGATTCTGCAAAATATTTCAAACCCTGCCCCTCAAGAAACTCTTAAAATGGCATCCCTGTTTCTAAGAAAGAGAATTCCTGTATAAATATTTACAAACGCACAATCCACTAGTGGTTAATATCCATTAAGAGGGTTTTATGCTAAGAAGTTTGTTTTGCAGCCCAGATTGTTTTTTCCCTTCAGACTTTTTTTATGTCTGAATTTTTGGACTAATGACCAATTTTTTAAAACTTTTGGAACCTAATACTTTAAAATTTAAGAAATTTCATAACAGAATCAGTCCTTAAAAAAAAAAAAAAAAATGCTACATAGACTAATAATTGCACCTGAAAAAAAAAATGCTTTTTTTTTTTTTTTTTTAATCATAGTTGGAGATTGATTTTCGTAGCATTATAGTTTATAGGTCCAACCAAATCATAGCAACTATGATTATTTTCGTTAACAGTTGGCAGATCTGCAAACTGTTAAACAGTATGCTGCTATTTGTATTGAATCATTTCTTGTTAGTATAAAGGGCACTTTGTTTTACCAATGAATATGAATCTCCGGCATTAAGATGGAAGATTTAGTAATGTCAACATCTGAAGACTGCTGTTTATTTGATTCGGCGCTCATTGTGGAAATACTCCGTTTAAGTTTGAAAGTAATTAATGCAGCTAATTCAACAGGTTCAAATTCTTTTAAAGTTTCCTTTAAATGTTTGTTCTTTTCATGGTTTGAGTTTTCTTTTAATGTGAAGTAGTAGTTGTTAGATTTTTCCTCCTTTTATTATGTCTATCTGAAGTTGATATCCCACCTGAACTTTTATTGTATAAGGGATTATGGATGTGTTTTACTATTGGCATTCATGGGCTCTGGATCCAATGTTTTCCATAAATCTGTATCATTGGGCCAATTAGCTCATCTCTGCTATTGGAACCCTGGAGTGATATGTTTGTTCTGGCAGCTGTTGTGTACTTATTGCCTTCTGATTGTCCGTGCAAAGTACCAGTGGCTGTTACCGAACAAGTTATACTTTGGAGAGATGTGCTGGGTGTATTTTATTGAATGATGAATATGCATTAAGTAGAGAGATACAAGATCTTTTCTTTCAACTATTACTTTTCAAATACCATATTTGTTTAAATATTCAGGCATGAAAGTAGGAAATGGGAAAAAAGGAGGAACATTTTTTCCATGTATATAATAAGGCCAGAATCGTATAATTTAGACACATTTTAACAGTTATTCATACAATAAAATGACTTATAACTGTACATATGATTGTTTTTTTTTTTTTTTTTTTTTTTTTTTTTTTTTTTTTTTTTTGTAACTTAGAAAGTATTAAAAGAAAATAAATAAATAATGTATAAATTCATTAAATCGAAAAAGAAAATTGGAAACAGTTTGCTAAAAGTATAAATCTATCCAAACTTATGTGAAGTGCAGAGATTATTTTTTCAAAATAAATGTATTATTTTGAATGATTTGAGTGTTAAAGACTTTACTTAAAAAAAAAAAAACTCTA
This sequence comes from Maratus speciosus, assembly GCA_963932465.1. Lineage (NCBI taxonomy): Eukaryota > Metazoa > Arthropoda > Arachnida > Araneae > Salticidae > Maratus > Maratus speciosus. Next base: position 629,784,566 of record OZ010786.1, read on the forward strand.
TGCTAAATATATGGACGCCAAATTGATCTTTACTCCAGAAATGCATTTCCAAAAATGCATCACTGAAATTACCCAGAAGTGACCAATTCATATAATACTAAAATACTCTATTCCAAAAAGAACCTTATGGAAACTTCCTTTGCCTAGATTAAAGATAAAAGTTCCCCTCCTTAAAGAACTTAATTTACATGACTTTTAGATGCTTATAATAAAAGATCGCCTTTGATTTGATAGTACAGCAATTCAGAAACAAATTCCAAAGATTTGAGTAGACAAAATGTTTAATTATTAAGTTTTCTAGACACCCACCTCTCCCCAACATGCTTCTAATATTTTCTTTGCATTTTTGCATCAATCCGGGGAATGTCCAAATTTGCTTTTAAAAAGGTGGAATTCCTCCTTTAGGAGGAATTCTTTCCTGTCTGGTATTCTATTAGTACTGAACCCGTTCTTGTGTTACAGTATCAAGATTAAATTTAAACAATAGAATTAGTTTAAATATAATGAATATAATATGAAAGTTTAATCCCATTTAAAACTTAAAGATATTAATTTAATAAATATGAAATTCATTTCTCTTGATTTAATTAGAAGCATAAGTTGAATTTTGTTAGTTTTTCTTTTTACTTTTAAGTTCCTTTGATGCTCCAAGGCTAGATGATCTATATGCTGATATTTTTAGATAAGAGTTATGGCTTTTATGTTAGTTCTTTTTCTGAAACACTTGAAACCTCAGAAACTGAGGTTAGTGTTTGGCTGTTATAGCATGTGTCACATATGGATATTTAGATTAGATATGTTTTACTTTTAATACATTATTTTAGTTTTATTTCTGTTAATAAGCTTTGTTGATTTTACACTTTTGTTTGTGATTCTTTTTGCAGATAGAAATCCTTAATCTGGCATTTTCATTTTGGTCATCTTTAATTCTTAAACTACAGCAAACTATTTCAGCCATGACGGCCCATTAGCGTTAATGCTACTCTGCTAAACCCTTTTTAGACTGAATTACCTTTGTAATTCTCAACTTTTGTTGAGAGCCATGCGATATTCATATTTTATTATTTTCAGTTAAAATATAAACTTTCATTTAAAATACATACCTTTCACTCATTTTATTTAAAAATACTAAAAAGAAAAAAAAAGGGGGGGGGGGGTAATAATACGAAAAACCAAAACACTTTATTTCTACAGCAAAGAATTATTTCTAATTTAGATAAGCAATATGTAAATTAGAAATGATTTTTTAAAAAAATGCTATTGCAGAGGCTACTTACTGCTAACACAACCTTTTTTTAAAGCCATACAAACATTTCTATCATATTTAAATATTTTCGCTTTATAATTTTTTTTTCCTTATTAAACATTTTTCTTTATATTTTAAATAAAATCAGTAACCTCCCCCCCCCCCCCCCCCCTCTCCCACAAGGCGTTTTGAGGCATAATTTCTTTTCTAACTGATACAGCCATTTACCCAAAAGAATTGTTTAACAAAAAGATTTCATTTGAATTTCTTCCACTGCTACTGTAACCTGTAACAAATGTGCTATATGAATGAATATGGATGAATTATTACTTGTAATAAGTTTTTGTGCCAAAGACATCGACATATTAGAAAAATATGAAATATCTCACAACTATTGGACTTAGAAGAATTTACTAGGTAACATTCGATTCAGCATATAAAAATACGTTAAAATATGTTATTATTTGCCCGCTACACCGGCATCCAGATTTTTTGTGACCGGGGGTCTTTCTTCGTTAATATTAAGAAAACTGTTTCATACAAAAATATGAATATTGGTGATTATAGAGAAACGTTTGACAAACACGCTGATGTAGACAGTTTTTAAATCGAATAATTATTTTAAGAGATATTTAATGTTAAAGTTGGTCAAAATTGTTCCATTAAAAAACTTTTATAGGAGCTAAAACTATGCATAGGAATTTAACATTTTTAGATCATTTTATACATTAGAAGTTCCCAATGTGCAGACTGCATTTATTTTTTTTTTATTTGACTCATTTTTTGAGGATTTATTTCCATTTTAAATTCAAATTTCCAGCACTTCGAGAGATATTTTTTACATATTTCAGAAAAGTGTAATATTTTAAACTGTTGCCAATTATAAAAACAACACAAAGAATGATATTTTCTTCAAATTAAAAATTTACGTGGCTGTTATAAACAGAAAAAAAAAACTTTCAAATTAGAATTAAGTGATTATGTGTTAAAAATCAGGAAAATATTGACAACGTCATAAAAATTAGTTATGCGTGAATTTTAAAAGAGAAAGAAAATTTTAAATACAGTCGAGCCTCGTTAAGACGAAGTCGAAGGGTAGCAAAAATTTTTTCGTATTAACCGATAAAACAGCTAAAGGCATTTAGGGTGATTTTAGAAATAAATCACTAAAACAAAGATATCACAGAATGTAAATGATATCTGCAGAGACATATTTTATAGTCATTTTATGTTAATCAGAATTTTTGTGCAAAAAGGTATATTTCTAACATCACCGTACAAACACAAAGCCCATACTCACATAGATACACACATGACATTATATGTACTGTAATATTCTTATAAAAAAGTAAACGAGTAAGGAGAAATAAAGTGTAAAAATATATTGCTACGTCTTTAAGTTAGACTTAAGAAAATCTTTTACTGAATTTTGTTTCAATTTTTACATTCTACATTTGTTTATAAAGGAGTCCACTTTTTCCAAATTCTCCAAAGCACAATCCAAAGCACTTTTTTCCCCACTCATTTTCACAACTAGAGATCCAATACAACTAGAATTCAATTAATAAACTATTTCTAGCAAAGAACTTTATTCATACCCACACCAAGTGATCAACCACATGCTAGCAACGAATCATAAAAGCATTTAAACATCAGCAGAGAAAGAATGCAACTCTTTTCTCTTCCCCCACAATCACCGCTACACCCACCTCAGTTCCAAGAACAAACACATATGCTCCCTCGTTCAGTTCAGGAAAAGCGATAAACTTGTTTGAAGGTGGAAGGTCCCAACAAGGAAATTTTTTTTATTAGGTGCAATATTTACTTCGTCTTAAACGGGAAAGTTTGTCTTCATGTTCGTATTAAATGATGCAATTATTATTGTTTTCCACGATAGCGAGATGGGGAAACTCTATTCCTTCGTCTTAAGCGAAATTTCGTGTTAAGCATTTTCATCTTAGCGAGGTTTGACTACTCATTATTATGCTTTAAATTTTTATTGCTTTTATTGCTTTTTTTTAGTTGTAAATGGTGGAAATTACGTCATATTAAGGTCAAATAATTAACAGTTGGCAAAACAGTTTAAATTTAATAATATATTTGCGCAAGACATTAATTTCATATTTTGAGATAAACTTTTCAACTATTTTCGTGAAGACAACACAAATAATATTTCGTTTCTAACAACAAAAGTATTTTCATGTGAATATTAAAAAAAGAAAGAAAACTTTGGTGAAAATTACGCCATATTTAAAATGATACATTTCAAATGTCTTATTTAAAAGAACTTTCAGTGCTACTTATCCTGTCGACCAATTTCACCAAATTATACAAATCCCCAAACTATTCGCCAAATTATACAAATTGACGTAATTTTTATTTTAAATAACGAAAGAACAAATAAATTAGTGAAACATCAAATGAATGAAAACCTGTTTACAGGGGGATCGCCACTGGTTTTTTAAAATTATAATTCAAAATATTTTTAAAGCTGATGAAATTAGCGAGCTTTTAGAATCTGGGGTGTCTGAATGGGGGTTGGCGAGCGTAGCTTGTAGGGGGCAAAGTTCCCTAGTATCTAACAAAGATGAAATTAAAAAAAAAAAAAAAAAAACTTTTTATTAATATCTATTTTTAAAATATCTAACCAAAATTCAGTAATAGTTGTCTTATTTCTATAAACTTGTATTATCCAGTTCACAGTCGATATTGCTGACAAAATAGCTAAAATAGCTCTATAATCGCTGAAGTACCTGTGTTTAACTATTTTTATTAATTATTAGATTTGTTATTTTGAATTTCACACTCTTATCTAAAATTGCTGCTGAGATATGATGAAATTTTATGTATCCCTGCAAAATAATTATTTTCAAAACAGAATTTTACCACATGATTATCACAATTGGGGATTTATCAACTAAGCTTGGTGAGTGCACCTTTTTCCGTACTTAAATAGATTGAGCATTACATAAATAGTAAATATGCCCATTAAATAAAATATTGATTGGAAGTTTGTTTTCACAAAACTGCACATAATCTCAATGTGCTAAGATTATTCTTTTCATGTACACACTTGTTACCACAATATTTTTTCAGAAAAATGTGCAATAGAAAATAGTGCATAAGGGAAGAGAAAATTATTGGAAAAGAATTATTGTGTTTGGAGGGAAAATCCAATGCATAAATAAAACATAGTTAAGTTTTACACATTGTGCAATGGAATGCATTGAACTGTAATAGTTTAAAGTTTATGCCAAAAGCAAAATATATCTAAAATATTAAGATTTAAGCTTAAAATATAAAGCAGAAACATATAAATACTAGCATACGAATGAATACTCACATCATAATTGACATAATGATGATGGCCTTTTAAATGCTGCTCAACACTTGATTCATCTAAAAAGATTTCTTTGCATAAAGCACAATAAAATCCTACTAGGGGTTTCACAAATTCCGCTCCTAGAAAATTAAATATAAACAATACAAAATTCATGAAATTAAATAATGAATCTGAAGTAACAAAGGTTAATTTAATATTTAATAAATTTAATATACAGGATGTACGGGCTAAAGGTATCCAAAAGTGGGTTATTTTTACGGAACTACTCATTAAAAATTTTTTAAATATATTTAAATAGAAAGATCATCTCACCAAGTTTTAATATCAATACATTTTGATGTGTGGAGATGTTAGATTTGGATGTTTGCTAGTTTCAGATACCAAAGTTACCCCCCCCCCTCTGCCTATTCCATTGGTATATGGATTTTGATGTCAGAGGATCGACATTCCATTGTGTTTGCACCCACTAGCTATACCTTTAGCCCAGACACCCTGTACACGAAATCTTCATTGAAGCAGAGATCAGACCTTAATCAATTTTTAATCATATAAGTAGTATTTTTTGCAAATTTCATTCGTTTATTCATAAAACGTACTTCATTAATGTGTGTCCATCAGATCTGATTGTTGTGGGAGAATACTATGAAAATCTTTTTAGGGATACAGTATAGGATCCGTTATCCGGAATCCTTGGGACCTGAGGCATTCCGGATAAGGGGTTTTTCCGTAATTCGGAACACTACCACAAATATTTTCTAATGTACATAAATATGAAATACTGGTTAGCATAAATAATATTAAAAATACTGTATTACACATTTGTTGAATTAATTCAATAAAACACAATTAAGGAAAAGTTTAATTTTTATTTACAAAAAAAAAAAAAAAAAAAAAAAAGTTAAGTAATAATTTTAAATTATAATAAAACTTACAAATGAACAAGATCAAAAATAAAATTTAGTTTTGGGGTTCAGATGCAGATGCTTGGGAATTAGTTTTTTGGAAAAATCCTTTTAAAGTTGGCTGCTTGTAACGTTTCTCTTTTACAATCTGGTCTTGAATTTTATATAAGGACATTATTTGTTGTTCATGGAAATTACTTATTTTGTTCCATGCCTTGAATTTATTGTTGAGTGTAAAATATCATTTGTTCATTAGATATTTTTTCTACCTCCTCATTCTTGTCATCATCATCACTACGATCATCAGATGCATCTTCAGTCATCATTTCACAAATTTCACTGTATGTCATTTGATGACTAAGTGGAGCATTATTATCTATATTGAAACAAACTTGAACTGCATCTTCATCCAATAATTGGGGAGGGAGGGAGGGGAATATATTGAAAGTTGACTTTTTATTTATTTTTGTTTTGTTTATGAATTTATCGCATGGAAAGCGGACAGAAAAATATAAGAGGCAAAATTATCAACACTTTAAATGCAGATTTCCGCAAATTCGCGGAGATAAAGAAATGCATAATTACTGTAATAGTCCATTAACCCACCCTCCCCTATTTTGTAAACAAATTTGATATTTAAAAAAAATCCCACGAAAGCCCCCCCCCCCCCCTCCCTCCCTTTCCAAAAAAAAAAAAAAAAAAAATATCGCGCGAAGCGCCGTACCACCTTTCTGTCTTATCCGATTCTGAATCTCTGCTTTTCTACTGTTCGATGGACGCAGCTAAAAACGGTAAAATGAACGTTTCTCTCATTCTCCTAATTGGCCGAATTGTAGGTGCGCCTTTAGATGACGTCAAAGGTCGGAGCTTGCTAACAGTTTTCGACCGCGGAAAACGCATTCAAATTCTAAGTGATGTTTCGAAAATATTTTTTTTCAAAAGGTTAAAATTAAATTTTTTTATAATGGATTTTAGCGTTTGAAGCAGAATATACGAAATTTAAGAATATGTAGTTAGTTCTCCCATATTTCTAAAGGTTACGCCGATGCGAAGTCATAAAAATGATCAAAAAGAGAACTTATGTCCGATGATTGCGTACATTCAATTCTTATCTTTCACGGGAGCGTCATAGTGGAATCGTAGGGAGAGAGTATGCTTTTAAGTTCGCGCTTTTTAAGTTCTGTTTTTTAATTATCTCTGTTAACAAAAAAAAAAAAAAAAAAAAAAAAAAAGGAAAAAAAAAAAATCTGAATATCAGGGCAGGCTTTGGACTATTCTTATAAACATTTTCGGATTTCAACAGGCGGTAGATTTTGATAGCCACTTTTAATCTGTGTAAGCGGCCTCTCCGATTACTTTACGATTTTTTGCCGCATTTGGAAGGGGGGGGGGGGGGGAAATTAAGGGGATATTACGGTACCTGAGGTGTATGAGAAAAAGTTTAAAATATTTAAAATATCGATTTATAAAGCATGTTAACTCTTCAATAAAATATGAAAAAAAAAAAAAAACAATTTTTTTATGAAATGAAAGTTTTTACTAAGTTTCGGTTTTGGATCGTTTACCGTTCCGGTTTTTAGAGCGTTCCGGAAATCGGGACGCCGGATAATAGATCCTATACTGTATATATTTTTATTTGATACTAAACTTCTCTTTTGATAAGATTAAATGTAAATTTTATAAAATTGATTATATGCTAGGGATGAAATTATTTTCATGAAAGAAGTTGTTAAAAAATGAGCCATTACATTTAGAGCAACTTTCACATATTATGCAATTTTCTTTGTACTTTTTTTTTTTTTCAGTATCGGGCTCAGGCTCTGATGACACAAATTGTTTCGGGCTAGGATTTAAAGTCAACAGGTTCGGGCTCACTGTTCTGAGCCCGAGCCCGAGCTCGGTGACTTTAAATCCTGACTCATCTTCCAGTACTTATTAAGCTAATGTTTAGTTTGAAACAAAGCTCAGTTTTGTTGTATATGTAAATATTATCATAGCTCCATTAAAAGCTTGGATTATATCACATGTCTGCATTTAATTCTTGCCTCAACATGGCCTATTGTAAATGCATTTCTATCTTCTTATTCTCAGCATGTATCAATGAAATGTGATAGAAAAACTCTGCTAGAATTCAAAGAAAGGGTCCTAATAATTTTGAGTTGTTGGTGTGAATTTTACACACCCCATTTTTTTCTTTTTCAATGGAAACATTCAAAATTATTCAACCTTTTTACAGAATTGACACATGTCCACACGAACAATTCCTATTGCAGGGACAATGAAATTTTTACTTTTAAAACAGATTTCCTTTACAAACAGGTTTCGTTTACACAAAGTTTATTCAACAGAGTACAATAAATCTTGTGAAAACAGAATCTCTAGGAACAGCAAAATATTCAGTTTTAGACAGGTTTTACTACATTTACTCAATGCAGATTAACGAATAACATGGTACTAAAAGAAATTTAAAAGAATTTGTTGAATCATAAAAATTCAGGACTTTAGGACCTACACAGTGGTTCGGGACAGATCTCCGAGCTCTTGAAAATCAGGACATTCTGCATAAATCGAGACACCTGGCAACACTATACATGAGAGAAATGTGTTCCCTTCATACAAAGATTAACAACCAAATTGGTGATGCTAATAAAATTGTTGAGACAAACAAAAGTTTGTACGTTGAAAAAATACTGCAGTGGAGTATTCCCACAGCAATGAATTTTGGAGGCATGTCAGGAAAATAGTAAATGTTTTTTTTATTCAAACCACAAATACAAATGGTAGTACAATAATGAAAAAAGAAAAAATTAATAATTGTGAACAATTAGAAGATGGATCAACGATATACACTGAAAAAGCATTTTACTGTGAACCAAAGCACTTTACTGCAATACTGCAAACTATAAATAAAATTTTGTTGATACTAGAGATGCAACGAATATTCGGCCTGTCTGTCGAATAATCGGCTTCGGCCGAATATCAAGTCCATTATTCAGCCTTGACCGAATAATAATACTGTAATAAATGTTTTTATATTTACACAGTATAACTTTTTAATTTGACAATTTTTTTATATTCATCATGTATAATGAAAATTTTATTTGAAATTAAACAACACTTTTTTTCCCCATTAACTTTCATACCCTGAATGGGTTTTATTTACCCATTTTTTATATAAGAGGCTAATTTAGGAATCATGTTAAAAAAATTTTATGCTGTATCAGTAAGTACAAAAAGTATCTGTAACATATCTCTCACATAATCTGTTAAATTTAAAATTAATCTATTCAAAATTGTTTTAATACAGCTGTACAAGCAAATTCATTTTTTTTTTTTTCATCATAATGGAAAGTCTAACATTTATCCCTGGTTACATAAAAAAATATTTCTTTCAATAATATTTTGAATTATGCCTACAAAGAACATAAATACATGACTGATTAGATATAGATGTATTATATGTATAAGATATTTAAGTCGTATATGTTGCCATACTTAAGGGTTTTTTTAGTAAAATACGCTTAAAAATTAAATTTAATTTAAGTGATTTTTTAAAAATGTGTTACTATTTCTTATTAAATAATGAAAAAAATGTAAGTACTAAATTCTTTTAAATAGTATGCATTTATGTATGCATAACCTCAATATTAGATTTCGAATAAAAATTGCAAAGCTACTGATAATAAATTAATAAAGATAATAATAATAATCGTTATTTTAAATATATATATTGCAATTAATAGCATATTATTCATTGTTCATGTTTGATGTATATTACATTTTTATTGCAACATATATATATATTTACATAAAACTTATTGCGAATAACAACTATTAAATCACAGATAAATATGTATATACATATTTGTTTTTGTTGCCTTTTTACCATACATTCAATTACTATAGTAATTTATTAGTAAGTATAGTAATTTATTGTCTTCAATGGTTAAATTATCAATGAAATATATATCATTAATGTAATTTATATATAAAGGATAAATAATTAATTTTAAAGATGAATATTTTAATAATTAATTCTGTTAATTACTATTTATATGTTACTGGAGTTCTAGCATAAAAGTATTTTTCATGGAAGTTTAGAAGATATTGTAATTAAATTTTAATAAATATTAATTTTAAACATAAAGTTTATAAGTGATGAGAATTTAGTAGTATTGAATATACAATAAAAAAAAAAAAAATTGAAAGCAGAGAAATGAACACTTTAATAAATTACTTCTGCTAATTATATATATACGTATCTTACTAAAGTTCCAACAAAAAAATATTTTTAATGTAAGGTAAGAATATATTATTACACATTATTATTAAAAAATAGATTAAAGGAATTTTTTATTTAATAATTTAAATTTATTTTAAAAAATCTAATTGACGAAGAAAAAAATTACAAAGGAACTAGTAATAAAGATCAACTGATTTTAAATAACTGACTTAAGAAAATATTATTATTACACTTTAATTATCAAACAAATTTATTTATTAGAAAAATACCCTACAAGTCATATGAATTTTTAAATTAAATTTAATTATTTGTATAATATTTACAATAAAAAACAATTATAAAGTAACCTAAGTAACAGATAAATTTAAAATGATCCGAACTTTATAAAGTTCTAACATGAAAATACTTTTAATGTAAGCCTAGGAGATTTATTATTGCATTTTAATAAATCTTTATGTTAATTATTAAAAAATAAATTAAATACATTTTTTAATTTAATTATTTAAATTTATTTAAAAAAAAAATTACAAAGAAACTGGTAATAAAGATAAACTGATTTTAACTAACTGACTTAAGAAAATATTATTATCACACTTTAATTATTAAAGAAATTTATTTATTAGAAAAATACACTATAAGTCATATGAATTTTTAAATTTAAGTTAATTATCTGTATAATATTTGCAGTAAAAAATTTATAAAGTAACCTATCATAAATTAATAAAGATTTTTATGTCTCAAAGATAATTTTAAAATAAAAAACCTTTAATATATTAATTCTGATAATTTTACATTTATCTGCTGCTATAGTAACAGATAAATTTAAAATGGTCAGAACCTTATAAAGTTTTAACATGAAAATACTTTTAATGTAAGCCTAGGAGATTTATTATTGCATTTTAATAAATGTTTACTTTAATTATTAAAAAATGGATTAAATGATTTTTTAATTTAATTATTTAATTTATTTTAAAAAATCTAATAAAGAAAATTACAAAGGAATTGGTAATAATGATCCACTGATTTAACTAACTGACTTAATAAAAATCAAAACAAACTCCAAAAAAGCGAAAACGGCAGGCGAGGGGACAGAACACGCAATTTTAGGATTACAAATGCAAAATGTTAACCAGCCCTAATCTTAACCACTGGGCTAGATCATTCATAAACGTTTCCTACCAAAATACCATGTGCCAGCTTTACACAGTATTTTACTATTATACTTGTCCTTTCAGGGAAAGAAGTTCGGTTCAATTTTATCGGTTATCGGGGGGGGGGGGGGGGGGGGGGGGGGGGGGGGGGAATAACGTAGGGATGAGGGATGATAACGTATGATATCGTAAGGGGTGGAGGGGGTCCAAAATTGCCAAAAAAAGTGATAACGTTATATATGCACAGCCCCATATAAAAAGACAGAGGACACATGCAACTTCTTATTTTTGGGGGGTGAAATGATTTTACTAAAATAAAAAAAGTTAATTTTTTCAGAGGTAATGAGTTTCTATTTTAGATAAAATATATATAAATTACTAGAACTATCTATGGATTAAATAAAAAACCATGAATTAAATTATTATTTACATTTTTGAAAGTCATAATTATCTTATTGGCATCAAAGTATTTAAAATATTATAAAAAATACATTCAGCTGTTATGATTCTTGAACACTCAAACAAAAAATTAATTTCAATTAGCCCTTATTTTAATTTTTGATTTTAAAATTGAAAAAAAAAAATTCAAAGTCAGTATTCAGCTGCTGAATATTTGGTATTCGGCCATCGTTGCATCCCTAGTTGATACAACAGGTGTTCACACACAAAATGTTGAAAGAGTGTGTAGTTCTTCTAAGTGGCATAAAAAAACGAGTCACAGCTCGGCATCACCTCGAATATCTTACAGAATTTATGGGGAGAAAATACCTAAGAAAAGAAAAGTTCTTGATGAATTATTGAAAGCAATTTTAGAAATATGGACTATAATGTAAGGCATAACAGCTGAGTTTTTAATATTGTGAAAAATTACTCTGAAACATTGTAATATATTCTTATTAGCATAAAATATCAGTTTCTCCCAGGTTGGTTTAAAAAAGGACAGGGTAATGGGAAAAAGGGAACTTTTTTATTTCTTAAGGGCATTTTTATTCCGAGGGGCAGTGACCCAGAGCCGAACAATTTTTGATGCTCCAGCTTCGGCTCCGCTCCTAGATAAAATGTTGTGGCTCCAGCTCCAGCTCGGCTCCAACTTTGCGCTTCTGAGTTGCAGATTTTAATTTACACATTTAATTTTTTGATCACAAATTCTTTCTTCCTTTACCTTCATTAAAGATCTGACAAAATGCATTTTTCTTCTCATCAAACTTGAAATGCTTGTTCAGAAAATATGACACCTTTTAGCTTTTGCTTTTAAAATAAAAAGTTTGGTGGAATTTTAAACACAAAAATCTTAAATTTCTTCTACACTTTTCAAACAACCAAAATTGTACAACTACACATGTAAACAACATGCGGCCATATTTTTTCAAATAGTGTTGTCACTTAGCTCAAGTAGAAAGTAGAAGTATAGTAGTGTTACCATGTTTTGAGAAGTTTTCCATCTCTAATAAAAAAACACCCTAAAAAATGATATAATTAAAATACTGAATAATGATGTAATTAAAATATTTTAAGCCTGAAAATTTAAAAGACTGAAAAAAAAAAAAAGATTTATATATATATTTAATATTAAAAACTAAAGGATCCCTGGAGCAAGAGAAAATTTTGAGCTCCAGCTCCAGGAAAAAGACAGCTCCGGGCTCTAGCTCTCTGCCGAGGGGCACTTTTTGGATTCTTACGGGTACTTTTTTTAAATGCATTTTTTAATTTTTTTTAGCCACTTTTCATATTTAAGATTCAGGTCACTCTTTTTAAGACAACAATGAGCAAATCTATGCACACAATTAAAAAAAAAACATTTTGTGAATTTGCTGTTTAAAGAATTACTATTTGCATAAAGAATAGTTTATGTATTATGGAAATGTTTGTGATTCCTAAATTTAACTTAGTTTATCATCACATGACGCAATAAGATTATGTCTTTAATTTTTTGGGATGACACAACGAAATGCCGAATTTGTACTGTGGCCGGCATTTATAGAGTAACAAAATGAAATCAAGTGTTAACACTTTTCCAAGATGACCATGTAGACAGGCAAATCCTGGTTAGTTTTATAAATATTGATACATAATTTCACTTAATATTTTCGAATTAAATAATTTTAAAAGAGTAAAATACACATCTGAGGGATTAATAGCTGATAGTGAACGTTGTTGCCTACCACTTGCCTAAAATATTGTTCTGAAATATGTCCATTTTCTTGGTAACATTAAAATTTCATATTCGAGTCATAGAAGTAATATAAATATTCTTGTTCTCAATTTAGATGCATGTGTTTTATGTCATCAATATCAACGTTTTTTTCATAAAGAGTTCAATTAGTTTAAAAAAATGAATTTTTTATTTGGTTTGCTTCTATCTCAAAAAAGAATCTTATGCAAAATGTTCCTATGATTTTCAGAAGGTAAGTGAAGAAGTGAATTGATTTTCAAATGCTCATTACAAACTGATCCTCGGATCTGGCAGCTCTACTGCAATGCAATACAGAAACAAACTCCAGGGTTTTGTCGTTGTGTAGGGAAAAAAAGGAAAAAAACAGTCTGAGAATTGAATTTCTCTGACCTTTCCACCACAACCTTTATATGCTTCCATATGTTCTTTGCACTTTCGTATTAATTCAGAAAATATCCAAAATTGTTTTTTAAAAAGTAGATTTTCTCTTTTTGCATGCCTGTAATTTAAGGAGAAACAGTACCTCCATATACAATGGATTTTACCTGTAAGATATTTGCCAACTGCAGGCATTATAATAAAAGTAAATATTAGGGATTGACCGAAGCAGCATTTTTGCCGAATACCGAAGCTTCGGTCAAAGTGTATACCGAAGCTTCGGTATTCGGAAAACGAATACTTGAAACTTTTTAATACGCATTTTTGCATATGTTAGCTTTTTTAATAAGCTTTAATTGAAATTAAATTCTCAATAATTTAATTCAGTTACAGTTTTATTCTTAAATCTAATTACACAAAAAAATTTAATGACTTCTTTCCACTCACAAATTCATTAACCCACCACTTATTTTTTATTATTTTATCACTAGTCAGTACCCAAAAATAACCTATGTACTATACCGGGTATTAATAAGGATAAGGATTGTCAGAAAAACAAAAGTTCATTCAAATACAAAGAAACAATGTTGTCATTATGCTGAGTTACTGATTGTCTAATTATAAACATATTGAATAGGAATGTTCTCAAAATACAAAAGGTATATCAATTTGTACCTTTAACTATTTTCTGTCAAATTATTGATAGAACATTTATATTTTGATTAATATTTTAACATTGTGGTGATGAAGAAAAGAAATCTGAGCAATTTTGATATAATGGTTATAAAAGCTATAGGATAGGCATAGGGGTATAATTTGATGTGTGTATTTTCTTTAATATACACCTTAGATATACAGATATGAACTCTGATATACTTATTTGATGTGTATATTAAAGACAATACACATTAAATAAATTTAAATAAAAAAAACTAATGTAGAAGTAAATAAAATTAAATGATAAGGGAAAGATGTGCATCTTCCTTACTTTTTTTTTTCTCTGTTGCAGACAGATGTTTTGATTTCACACCTATGTAGACTATTTTACGAAGGAAAAAGTTTTTTTTAAATTAAAAATGGCCTTTGACTTGTTTTTTGTAGTGCAGCTGAACTCTAAACTCATGCACATAATATTGAAACTCATTGTTTAGCCTATTCTACTGCTGAGTAAAAGAGAATTCTTCTACTTCTAAAAAAATACTTATCTGCAATTATTCGGCCGAATACTTAAAAGTATTCGTCCGAAGCCGAATATTTGGTTTACATGCCGAACCACTGAATACCGAATCAACTATTCGGTATTCTGTCAATCCCTAGTAAATATCAACAAAGAAAAATTTTTGTAATAAAACTAAGTTTTGCCTGATGCAGTCTTTCTCAGAATGTAAATACCACCACAGTTGTGGCTATTGCCAATAGTGAGTAATGTCCAATATAAAATACCATCTCATTTTGAATATGACTGACTGAGTTTCAAATATGTTTTTTGCAGTGAGAAGCTTTCAACATCAACAAGTAAAACAACCACTGAATAAAATCATAGATCGCTTGCAGATGTCTGTATATAACAAGATAATTTCATCCGAAATTTTTTTGATTAGATTCATCAGAATGATTTATAATGAATGTAATCTAGAAATACAAATTTACCTTTAACAGGCTTGAGCAAGGTCTTCCTGTGTTCATGGGTATCCTCTTTTTGTTCCTTTACTAAATGTCTTTTCCAGTCTTGAACAGAAGATTCCATTTGCTACAAAATATATATATATATGTACAGTACTATACATAAGTAACCATATGATTGGTCTTCAGAATAATTTTACAAAACATTAAAAATAAAAATCAGCAGTCGCCAGTCGCCGATTAAATGTGCTAAACTAGCAATTAAAAATATGGAAAGAACCGGCCAAATGCAGAACTTTCCAAAAGGGATTTCATCAAACAATTGCGGTGGGAAAAAAAAAACGTGAATTTCGTCAAAGAATCGCTGAAAAAAAATGCGAATTTTGTCAAAAGATCGCAAAAAACTCAGTTTGTCAAAGGACTGTGGAAAAAAATGCTCATTTCGTCATCGGATCTTGGAAAAACTCTTAATTTTGTCAAAGGATCGCCTAAAAAACCCGAATTTCGTGAAAGGATCGCTGAAAAACCCAAATTTTGTCATAGATCACAGAAAAAAAATTCAAATATCATCATCAGCTCACGGGGGAAGAAAAAAAAAAAAAAAAAAAAAAAAAAAAAAAAAAAAAAATGTGAATTTCGTCAAAGAATCAGGGTAAAAAAAAAAAGATAATTTTGTCAAAAGATCATGAAAAAAATGCACATTTCGTCAAAAGATTACAGAGAAAATGCAAACATGATCAGTACAGCGAAGAAAAAAATGCGAATTTTGTCAAAAGATTGAAAAAAAAAAAAAACGCAAATTTTTTGAAAGATCATGGGAAAAAAACATAAATTTCGTCAAAACATTTAAAAAAAAAAAAAAAAAAAAAAAAAAAAATGCACATTTAGCTAAAAGATTGCAGATGAGATACAAATATCACCAATACATCGATTTCGTTAAAAGAGCATGGAAAAAACAAATTTTGTCAAACGGTCACGGAACAGATACATAATCAGTACTAGGGAGGGGGACGCCCCTGTGTTTTTATTATTTATCTTTTTTTTTTAATTTCTCAATACTGTGTTTTTAAAAAATAATAGCTAAAAACATTTTTATTTCTGTGATTTTATTTCACTGTAAATAAAAGAAAGACAATAGCATCACATTATTTGTGCGAGCACTTAATTTTAATACAATTGTAACTAATTTGAAAAACGTAATAAAAATCTGTTTGCATAAATTGCGTTTGATTAAAAGTGTATAAATAGCATTTTCAAGTTCTTGTGGATTATCTTTGGATAGGCGTTGATAACTGTGATTGTGGTTAAACGTTCCCACAACACTCGCATGGCAACATTTTAGCACAGACAGCATTTTCCCACAAGAAGTAACGGCCTCAGTTTAGATTAAATTGCTGATGCATATTTTTACATCTCTGAGACTAGGAACGAGTTAACAGTACAAACCTCAGATTTCATTTTGAAGTAACCAAGATCAGACAGATCTAACAAGCTCTTAAGACTGAGAGCCGTAGTTACTAGAGATGAGTTTGGGCTCACTTTTCGAAGCCCGGGCCCGCCCGAGCCCGAAACATTTTTTCGTCATTAGAGCCCGAGCCTGATACCCCGAAAATGTAAACCGAAAATAAAGTTTAATAAAAATTGCATAAAAGTTGTTCTAAATGAAATATCTCATCTCTAGCACATAGTTTATGACATTTAAAATCAATTCAAATCATTCTCATCAAAAGATAAGTCCCTAAAAAGATTCTCATATTTTGCCATATTTTGCCTAGATTGTCAAATAATAAAATAAAATAAAATAAAATAAACGATCCAATTTTAAAATATTCTACTATTTTGGCGCCTTAGCGTGAATGATATAAATCTGCAAATATTGCAAATTCCTTTTAAAATAGCTGTGATGTTGTAACATTAATCAATCATCACATATAATTATACCTAATTTAAAACCAAAATTGTCCTTTTACAAATATATTTAACTGAAACTTCCCTCCCATTATAAACATTCTCATTACACGTTAATGTCCGTCCGCTTTATCTCTTATACAGCTAATAAATATTCCTTTCAATGTATACCAAATTATCAACTGTTAACAAAATAAAGCAAAAAAAAAAAAAAATCAACTTTCTCACCCTCGTTAACGAACAGTAAAGTTAAATGCTTTTATTTCTGTTCACCAATAAATAAAACCATTTTTTTTTAATCATTTTCTTTCCTTTAGTGCAATAACCTAAACAGTTACTGATACTTCGTTTTCATCATTCATATGAAAATAACATCAAAATGATTTCTTATGGAAAATGCAATTTTCAACCCAGGCGTCGCATCGTATGGACGAGAAGTAGGCGATAACAGACAGATGCCTAATTTATTTATTGAAACCACAGGAAACTGAAAGATTAATGATTATTATGAAAGAAGTAATTAAATTACTTTTACAAGAATAACAGCTTTTTAACAGAGATAAAAATAAAGAATACTAAATTTATTTTACAAACATAAATAAATTTTAGATATTAACACACCTTAAAAAGAATTAACAGAATAATATAGGGAACGCAAGAAATTTTGATGATTATATATTAATATATTACTTCTTATATTTTTTAAAAAGTTTTTTTTCCATACGGGAATAAATAAAATTTTCAGGTTAAAAAAAATGAGCCCGAGCCCGTCCGAGCCCGAGCCCGTGTCGGACCTGGGCTGAGCCCGTCTCATCTCTAGTAGTTACTATGAAACCGGACGAGTGGTCCGACAGGAATTCTCATGCCACGGTTAGTTTCCATGAAACCCCTTTCCCCTCTCTTAACCTTGTAAATATCTGTATTATTTTGAAGTGCAATGATAATCCAGAAACTAAACTCTAGTTATTCCTTAATTATTGCCTTATTCCTCCTTCACATAAATATGGCTGCAATGAAGTCGAGGACCAATTTTTATTTTATTAAAGCAGTGTTAATTTTTATATAGCATGTCTTTTCTTATCGTTTACCAAAAGCTAATTTCTAAACCGTTAGTTTTAAAGGTATAGTTCCAATTGCAAAAATTTTACAAATTTTGTTCTGCATCACATAAAAATCCATTTACAGCTGCTTTTTAAATACTAAAGAAGTAAAAAAATTTTTCAATGTCTGGGTCTTATATAAGTTTCTCTGTGTTTTAACATGTAAAACAGTAAAAATTAATTTTTCTATGACCAAAACTTACTGAGTTACGATACTTGCAATGTAATGAATTTTCAGATTTTTAATCACCAAATATGGAAAAACATGTTTTTAGTATTGCATTGATAAACTGCATTTGATTAAAAATGTATAAATCATATTTTCATGTTCTTGTGGTGTTTGCTATGCATATGTGTCGATACATAATGGCAGCAACAGGGGCGGACTGGCCCACCCCGCTACCCCGCGATCGCAGGGTGGGTCAAACGGGTGTAGTGGGCCAAAAAAATACATTTTTTTTCTTTCTTTTCAATGAAACTAAAAAAAAAAAAATAATTATGAAACTCAATTTTTCTTGGTAGCGGGGTGGGCCAAACGGGTGCAGCGGGCCAAAAAAAAATAAATATTTTTTTTTTTGTTTTTTCTTTTCAATAAAACTTAAAAAAAAATAATTATGAAACTCAATTTTTCTTGATAGCAGGGTGGGCCAAACAGGTGTAGTGCCCCCCCCCCCCCCCCCCCAAAAAAAAAAAAAAAACATTTTTGTAGTTTTTTTTTTCTTTTTAATAAAACAAAATAAAAAAATCATGAAATTCAATTTTTCTTTTCCTTTTTTTCTGTGATGCATTTTTTTTTCTTTTTTTTTTTTTTTTTTTTTTTTTGATCGGGTAAGTCTTAATTTCTACCTTCCTTCACCCATCAGCAGTTGTTGTCAGATCTATGCACATTACTCATTTTGTATAGAAGCCGAGAGATAGGGGATAAAGTAAAAAGCACATATGGTCAGTGAAGGGTGGGAAGTTGTTCGGTGGGATGGGTCTACCTGCAGACACTTGCGTAGTAACAAAAGATAGCCAAGGATTAGCTTACATATCAAGGAATAATCTTCAGATCAAGTATACCGGCAGGCATGGATTAGCTTATAGAGAAAAACGGGAGGAGGCAGCGGCAGACTTGAATAATAGAGACGTTAAACAATAAACACGGCAATTTTTTAGAATTGGTAATGCTGTTATGTAAATATAATAAAAGTTTGCACGGTTATGTAGCACAGGCTATAGGGAGAAGTCAAGAAAAAGGATCTTCAGAAAGTATGATGAAGGCTAGAATAAAGCAGAAAGAACAAAATGAAAATCTTAAATGGCATGGAAGAGGTCCGTTCATTACATTCCTGTCAAAGTAATTTATAAATCAGTTAATTGCTTATCTCTCCATTCAGAACCAAATAAACATTGCCGATGATGTAAAACAGTCAGGTCCATTCAGCATTGAAGTAAATTTCACAAAAGATATATAGGTAATGGAGCAGTTTGCACTTTGTGTTCGTTATGTGCAGTGTGGTAAAGTGAAGGTTAGTTTTTAAAATTGGTTGATGCCCCTAAAACAACAGGGAAAGTCTTCTATCTCCAAGTAAAAGAAGAACTTAAAGTTTAAACTCCGTTCTTCACAAATAGTTGGCACATCTTTTGATGGTGCAGCAAATATGAGTTGGAGATATAAAGGTCTGCAGGCACAACTGAAAAGGACAATCCAAATACTACATGTTCACTGATATGCACATGTGCTTAATTTGTTCCTGGCAGATGCAACAGAATGCTGTAAATTGACAACGGACTTCATAGTTTTAATGTAAGGTACCGTGTTTAGCTCATAGTGATATGAGCTAATGAAAGCATGGACTTCAGTGAATAAAGAGTCTGTAGGTGGAAATAAACTTCTTCGCCGATTACAAAAAGTAAGCGCTACTAAGTGGTGGATTAAGGATCCAGCACTTAATAGCATGTTTGGTGAGTCTTCCAAATCTTTTAAAGACCAGAGTTGTGTAATATAGACGCACACGCGCACGCAGAAAATTTTCCGCAAAATTCGGAGCTTTGCGGAAAATTTCTTAGAAAGAAAAAAATTTGTTCTTGTATTTTTTTTTTTTTTTTAAATACCGAAAAATTAAAAATGTTCCCCAATTTTATGTATGATTTATTTATTGTTTGCCAGGGGTGATTCTGTTCCGAATTTTCCGAAAATTTAAGACATTCGATTCCGAAAATTAAAAAAAAAAACGGCCATCAGTCCGAAAATTCAGACAAACAAATATCACTGAAATATATTGCGGATTTCAGCAAATGAGCGCCGAAAATAAACCAATTCCGTCAATGGTTCGCAGAAAAAATGCCCAATTTTGTCAAAGCATTGCGGAAAAAACGCGAATTTCGTTAAAGGACCGTGGAAAAAACGCGAAATTCTTTAAAGAATCGTGGGAAAAAAAATTGTCAAAGAATCGCCAGAAAAAATGCAAATTACGTCAAAGAAGCACAGGGAAAAAAAAAATTTCGTAAAAGCATAGCGGAAAAAGCGTGAATTTTATCAAAGGATCGTGAAATAAAACGCAAATTTCGTAAAAGGATCGCGGAAAAAACTAATTTCGTAAGAGGATCGCGAAAGAAACACAAATTTCGTAAAAGGGCCACGGAAAAAGCGCGCATTTCGTCAAAGGATCGCGAAAAACACGAATTTCCTCAAAAGGCCACAGAGAAAAGTCAAAAGATCGTGGAAAAAAAGAGAATTTCATCAAAGATTCGCAGAAAAAAGCAAATTTTGTCCAAAAAAGCGCAGGAAAAAAACGAATATCGAAAAAGCATAGCGGAAAAAGCATGAATTTTGTCAAACGATCGCGGGGAAAAAAAAAAAAAAAAAAAAGCAAATTTCGCCAAAGAACCGCAGAAAAAAAATTTATTTCTGTTAGATAATTACTTAAGGTAATATCTAACGGGGTTGAAAAAGTTATAGCAGAGTGGCAAAATGCAGTAAGAAGCGTATAGCTGATTTAGAAACCCCATAATAAACTTGAGATTTAATTTAAATAAAACTATAAGTACTTAATGAAGCTGAAAAAGAAAAATGAATTACAACGTAAATGGTGGACGAAAGAAAGATAACAGATTTAAAAGTAACTTAATATTTATTGATTAAAACAAAAGATAAAAACAAATAAAATAAAATGAAACACTAAATTTAAATAGTTACTTAATGCTAAATGACTATGAAACAACAAACTTATCTGCTTTGACATAATATGTATAAGAACTCATGGCATTTGGCATAAAAGCATCTCGTGAAAAACAATCAGATGAAATACTATTGTTTTCAATTAAACATGACCTTCAATGCACCAGGACTCCATTTATTAAAAGCACAACAGCTTCTCGAAAATAACTTGCTTCAATACACTAACCGGACGATAAACAATTTCACTTTGAAAATACGAACTCTGTAAAAACACATGGTCGATTGTAGAACTTCACTTCAAGGTCAATGACACGAGGTAAGCAAGCGGAGAACGAAATTAACTCAAACGTAAAGCTCGGACACTTTCAGCAATATATCCCTCCAGGAAAAACCATTCACAGTTTCCAAGGACAATTACTTAAGAACATCGTATCTCGAACTACTTGCTCTCAAATATAAAACTAACTTGAAGTAAATAAAAGTCTAAAGTGCGGCCAAATATTCAAACATATTTCTTCAACGCTGATACCAGACACTAATTAAAAGATATTTCCATTAAGTGTAGACTTCACATAGCTGAGTTTAAAAACTGACAGAAAAATATAACAGACGTCTTTAAGATTAATAAAAGCCGGCACTAAACGCCAGACAACAAACACATTTAAAAACTCGAAACTGATGGATGTTCACGGTTGAAGGATATTTATATCACAGCCAGCCACAATAACAGTGGTAGTACGCAGCTCCGGACACGCCCAACGGTCAGCTATGAATAATTACTGAAGACGTAACCATAGCGACACCTGACAACGCTAGACGACTCACGCCATCTAGTGGCAGTTGGAAAAACTACGTAAAGATCGAATGGCAGGAAGTAATATAAACAATATTGTAAATGAAATCAATATTGTAACTAAAAGAGAGATAATAGAAATAAACAGAATTATATTAATAGAAACCTAGATAAGAGAAAAGAAATAAAAAGATGTTTTTATTTATAAGTAAGTGAGCTAAAACAGGAACTTGTAGAATGAGATGAAAAAAAAATGGATATTCATATGTACATGGACAAGAATAGAAAAGCTGAAATTTGTTATCAAATGCCCCCCCTCTTGTCCACTGTACAACTTGAGGTAGATGCTCAAAAACAAGTACATAATCTCAAAGAATTATCCCTCAACAAGAGCATTCACAGAACTCACAACTCTATCTTTAAAAGAAAAACTATCCACAATCCAAAACTCCATCCACAGCAATCCAAGCATCACCAAAAACAAGTAAATAACCATAGTAAATAGCAAGTGATAACAGCATTAAATATAGAGTCCCGACACACTAAAAGCCTGTAAATACAAAGATAAAAATATTTAGTTATACACAAAAATACAACACATAATATAAAGCTATAACTATCCAGTTCATAGATAAAAATCATCACATCACTGTATTGTGATACAACAGTCTTTCACCATCTTTCCCCCTTTTTTTCCAATAACTCCCTTAAACTTCTCTATAGTATTCAGCATCAGCACATACACATTAATTTTCAAGAATAATTAAATACCAGTACATACAAACATTAATATTTTAGGAATAATTAAATATAGGATAAAACAACCATTTTTATAATTTATGATAACAAATATGACTCAAGATGGCATTATATATATATATATATATATATATATATATATATATATATATATATATAAACTTATAAAGTTTGGCATATGACTTCAAACAATGACATAATAAAAATCTAAACGCACTAGAAAACCTTTTGACTGATCCATCAAATAAACTTGCACGACATCCAAAATGCAAAACCAATTACACCATGAAAACAAGTTAACCCAAACTGGTATATAGGGCCACATGTTCCATGCCACTGTATATTTAAATATATTATAGATTAAGTCAGCAATTTACCTAAAGAACAGTAACTGGGCAAAGGTATAATGGTACATAACATCCACGCTCAAAAAAAGCACCATTTGCATTCATCCACTACCCTTTCGCTTACATTTGTTCACAAAAACATTCTTTCGGAATATTCACTCTGAACATTTGCAACTTCACATTTGCTCGAGGCCTCAAGACTTCATACTCACAAACTCTCAACAAAAAAAAGACCTAGGCAAACGATGACACAGATAATGAAAGATCAATGCTGAAGGATCCATATACAAAACTTTAAACAACAGAATTAAACAGCCCCAAACAATTTCCAGAGCCAATCAAGGAACTTGCAAACATGGACGTCAAAAAGCCATTATTCAGAACCAGAACAACAGTCTTCATCTAGACCTAGAGGGTGCTATTTCAAAAACTACGTTATCTACTTAACAAGACAACCATTCGAAATCTAAAATTTCTATGCAGGAACAACAACATTTTGGTTCCACCCCTCTTTTATCAAACCATGCCATATCACATTGATCAACTATGCCATAACTCATTAAAGGCCACCTCATCTTATTCTTCGTCTATTTCTACTTTGACAGAATACTGGGAATGAGTTGAATGAAAACAGTTAAAAGTCAAGTGAAGAATTCCATCTCTTTTCATTTAATATTCAGGAAAAGCATTTAAAAATTCAAATCACACTTTTCCAATAATTGTTTTAAAATGAAAAGGATAAGAATGCTACTGACACAAACATGACTGCAAGCCGTTAAAAATAAATTATCTGGCCCCCCTCAGAAAGCAAAAAAAAAACGTTTAAACTTCCAGGATAGTAGGACTGGGCGATGTAGAAATTTCTTAAATCGATTTATCTCCCATCTAACATCGCGATTTAGTGCTAAATCGCGATTTAACACCGATTTTACATTTTAGAATCTGGAAGCCTATTTTTTAATTTTTAGTAACAAAATACGGTCTTTATGTGCCCCCCCCCTCCCCCCCCCCACTTCCTGTATTATTTAGTATACTTTTATTTTTTCAAATAATTTTGAAAAGAAGTACATTTTACACATAAAAAAACTTTGAATGTCCCAAAACACTAGTTTTTTTTTCCATTTTAAAAATTAGTGACCTATTGTAATACATTTATAAACTCATTCTATAAGTAGTAATATAAAAGAAAAAGATTTTTTTTTTTTTTTTTGTCTGACTTGTTATGCCTGCTACAATCTAAATTCCTTAAGGGGGGTGGGGACATCCCCTAGTCCACCCAAATAGCACTTCATTGCTAACAACCAACACATACTTCTTTTTTTTTTTTTTACAGACACAGATTAAAAAAGTTATTGAGATAAAACAGAAGCATATTAAAAGAATTCAATGATGAATTTAACTATTCATTTACCATGATGAGAAAAGTAGTAAAAAAAAAAAGAGGGGGGGGGAGGAAGATATGAGAAATAAGGTGCAATTTTATATCTTTTTAACTTTTAGATTATAATAAGATTTGTTTAACATAAATGCTGACATTTATATAGTGGATGGAGAAGGATTGAAAGTGTGAGCTTTGGAGCACATTACTGAAATTGCTGATTTTTTTCGCGGCCGTTGCCATCCATTAAGATTAGTAATAAAACATAATCTTAAAATATATCTTTTTTTAATGATAACAAAATGTCAAAAAAGCAGAAAATCGCAGATCTGCAGAAAAATCTAATGAATGCCTCCTCCAGCCTTCCCTCATTCTGCTGTAAAAATAAAGTTACTTGACTCATTACAGAACTTTATTAAAGTATTTTTAATTAATTACAAAATAATAATAAATTAAAACTAAAATATTCCCATAATACCCTTACATATGAAAATTAATTTTTCATGAAAATAATGCAAAAAAATATAAACTAAAAATGGATGAATTTGGATATAAATAGTGAATCAATTTCAGCAAGATACTCAATCCATGTGACTGGCATTGAAATCAGATGTCAAACCTGATGCATGACTATTTTAAAATATTTTAATTAATTACAGAATAATAGAAAATAAAGAATATGTATTAAAATATTACCCAAACATGTGAAAAATGAATGTTTCATTAAAAGAATGCATAAAAATAAAAACTGAAATTCGATGAATTTGGATTTCAAATATGAAACTTTATTCTTTTTTTCCAACCATAAATACTCAATCAATTTCAGGAAAAAAATATTATTAGTAAAAGAAAAATATTTCATGTGGATCATGGCCAAATAGTGATACACAAAACAATGCATGACTATACTTTAAATAATTCCATTAATTACAAAATAATAGAAAATATAAAAAATAAATGTTAAAATATTACTAAAACATTTCAAAAATGAATTTTTCATCATAAGAATGCATAAAAGTATAAACTGCAAGTCGATGAGTTTGGATTTTAAATATAAAACTTTATTATTATTATTTTTAATCATATAAATGCTGAATGAATTTCAGGAAAACAATCTTTTGAAACAATGCAGGATTCTACTTTAAAACATTTTAATTAATTATAGAATATTGGAAAATAAAAAATACATATTGCAATATTATTCAAATATGTGAAAACTTAATTTATCATCAAAAGATTGCATTAGCACATAAATTAAAATTCGATGAATTTGGACTTTAAGATTTAAACATTACTTTTTCCTTTCAACTTTCCACTATATAAGTTCTTAATTTCTGAAAAATACACATTCCAATCTCGTAAACTCTGAATTTTGTTTACAAAATAAATAAATAAATATCAATTCTTACTTAAATCATTGTTTTCTTAAAGCGCTTTTTTCTTGAATCGGAGATGTTCTTTTAAATCGGATCCTGCTAAATCGATTTAACACCAGCTTGCCTTGTTTTCCTTAAATCGGAAAGCATGGAGGATTGCGATGTTTGCTTAAATCGGGTCATCCTAAATCGATTTAACACCAGCTTGCCTTGTTTTTCTTAAATCGGAAAGCATTGAGGCTTGCGATGTTTGCTTAAATCGGATCCTCCTAAATCGATTTAACACCAGCTTGTCATGTAAGTAGTAGATACATCAAAGTAGATAAATCGTTTTTCCGATGTTAGCTCTGAATCAGTAATTTGTATTAAATCGATTTAAAGCCAATGGCTAAATCGCGATTTAAGACAATGGCTAAATCGCGATTTAAGACATTGGCTAAATCACGATTTCCGATTTTAGCTTAAATCGATTTAAGACCAATGGTTAAATCGGATTTCCGATGTAAGCTTTAAATCGATTTAAGAGTTAAATCGATTTAAGGCCCAGGCCTACAGGATAGGCTCACTATCAAAAGACTGCCAATTTAACTTAGCACTCTTAAAAATCTCTTTAAGGATATATAAACGGTTAAGCCTTAAACTTGTTCCCTAATGACCAACATGACTAACCTACATCCAATTTTCCACATACAACTTGCAGTTTTAACATGCTACTGATTTCTTCAATACCTCCCAGAAAAATCTGCTGAAAAAGTTGTCCAACCTATTTATCCAACTCTGTAATTTATCGATCAAAACTGATTACTAAACCATTTGGAGAACCATCAGAAAAATTCCGTCTTAAACAAATTTCACCTGGGCCATCAATAGGAAACAATCTTCCATCCAGTGCTTTAAAACATTCTAGCAATGAACCACTTCAAGTCTCTCAATATATATATAGCTCAATGAAAGGAACCCCAGACTATACCTCTACAGACTAAACACCTACAATGGTATAACCAATTGTTATGCTAAAAATCTCAAAGTACTATGTCTAAATCACCACATTGTCCAGTCATCGAAATCCATCCAAATCCTCAAAAATATTGGGTATATGCAAATATACAGTCACTACATCTTAAAAATTAAAATTGATGTTGACTTTATACAAGAAAAATTCATGAAGGAAAAATGACTTCATTGGACAAAAATAGCAATATGACAAAAAGATTTCTTCTAACTGATACAATAAAGGTTCACAATCATGTCTTAAAAATATATTAAATGACTAGATCAGCATGAAAGATTAATTTAAATGTCAATACCATTACATGTGTTCATTTAATTTCTGAGCATAAACAGACTTATTCTCAATTAAATAACTCAAATATACATAGTTCACATTGCCAAAAACTGGATTTAAGTGTAATGTAAGACAAGGAGATCAACATTATATAAAGACATAAATGAAAGTTAAAACAATGAATCATAATATAGGATTAAGCACAACTTTTAAACAGGCAGTTGCGCAATTTCAAACGCAATTAACATCCATATAACATCTAAAATAATTAATCAAGTGGATCATCGAAAACCAATACTCAATCCCAAGATTCAATGTTAAACTCATATCATAATTATCTTTAAATTACTTTAAAACGAACAATTAACAACAATGTATAATTTACTGAATGACCCAAATATACCTATAGATACGGATTAAATCCCAACACTTTTCACTTAATTTTAAATAGTTTAAACAGAAAAATGAAATTAACAAAAAAACGTTAGGTTATAAATGCTAGAACACACTTAGCATCCAGGGTTTAATCTCTTAACCATTAAACATTAAAATTTGGCCAAGGAAAACTCCCATACTAAAAATGCGAACTGCATAAAATATTAAGACAATCTTAATATAACCCAATTAAAATAAATTTACTAATTTAAAAACATTTAATTTTATAAAGTTTAAAACCTGTATTTTTAAACTAACTGAATAATTAAATTGAACAAAACTAAAAATAACTTAAAAAGGATAATAAATTCATTATTTAAAGGCCAGGATCATCTTTCAAATAAAATTTAAGCAGTAAAAATTTCCAAGTTAAGCAAATATCCAAAAAAAAAATTGAATCTGCCGTAACCAAACGATGGGTAAACGTGGAAAAACCCAAGAAAATACGTACTTCCATCGCAAGTTATGGTAGTAAAAAAAATATAAAAATTCTATGACCATAATTTAAACAAGAACAAAAGCCTTGACTAACAATTAACACCAGTTCAATTATCAAAATTTACCTCAGGAGTCATTCATAAACATTATCAAACTTTAAATATTTCTATAACAAAAAGTTCTTTAAACTAATTAATCCTTTATTTAAAAAGAAATTATCCATTAAAACATTAAATATATATATATTAATTAGAAAACTCTTAAATATTTAAAATCAATTATAAAATCTTAATTTATTGCTTAAAAGTGACTCCCCCCTCTTATTAACAACCAGTTTAGGCCTTTACAAGTAATATTAACATACTTCATTTAAGTCCAAATCAAGACCAATTGACCCAGGGTAAGACCTATCAAAAACCTTAATTTCAATTTAAGAAAGAAATTCATCTTAAATGCAAGGCAAATGCTTTAGTTCTCAAAATTTAAAAATATCATTTGAGAAAACTAATCTCCCGATGGCACTCCTTAAATTTCTATTAACTCCCATATTTGTACAAAAATACTCAAAATATCTGAAAAACAAATATAGACATGCATAAAAATGTATAGTACAGATGAAATACAGGAAAAATTTCAATTCAAGACAATACAGTTAAAAATCCTATGAACTGGAGACCATAAATGGCGTCCGTCAACTTTCGTCAGCCTCCATAACTAAAATATTCATTTAATCAGCAAGAGTCTTCCTTTAGGAAAAGTCAAAACGAATGTCTATTATCATAATGTAGAAAAGTTTAACACTTTGTAAAAATGGACTCAAAAATGAGCCCAGCACAGCTTCCTACAATGCGCTGTTATGAAATAGGAGAACACTGGCACTAACAAATCTTCTAAAGCACAATTCGTTAACTTAACACCTTTTAGTTAACTTTTAAAAATAGTAGATGAAGTTCAAAAGAAAAATTCGCTGCAATATCACACAATAGCATCCTCATTAATATTCAAAAATTTATATATCTTTACTGAATTTCACGAAATAAACTTGACCCACAGCCATATCTTCAAAAAAATTTCAAAACTTCATTAATTTCCAGACATTTCTTCAAAACTTCTATTATTCTAATCAAAGATCGCTTCTTTATTTGTGATAAATTATGCCATGAGTTCAAAAAAAATTTAACCTTTTACTTTAATAAGATTACAAAACGTCGCCCCCCCCCCCCGTCGAAAACCTTCGCTAAACTGCTATGGGAGCCGAAAACTAAATCCACCATGCAAAAATACAAGACCTATTACGGTCAAAAACGTTAATCTTTAAAAAAATAAATAGACAAAATTCGCGACTTTAACTATTACGAAATTTAATTAAAACAACAGCTTATATTAATTCTATCATTTTATATCAGAATCAGGAACTACAAAAATATACCTTTATAAAAATAATGACTTTTAAACTAGGAAGGGCTTAACTGTAAGTTAAAAGTAGCCCATAACCTTATTTGTTAGATAATTACTTAAGGTAATATCTAACGGGGTTGAAAAAGTTATAGCAGAGTGGCAAAATGCAGTAAGAAGCGTATAGCTGATTTAGAAACCCCATAATAAACTTGAGATTTAATTTAAATAAAACTATAAGTACTTAATGAAGCTGAAAAAGAAAAATGAATTACAACGTAAATGGTGGACGAAAGAAAGATAACAGATTTAAAAGTAACTTAATATTTATTGATTAAAACAAAAGATAAAAACAAATAAAATAAAATGAAACACTAAATTTAAATAGTTACTTAATGCTAAATGACTATGAAACAACAAACTTATCTGCTTTGACATAATATGTATAAGAACTCATGGCATTTGGCATAAAAGCATCTCGTGAAAAACAATCAGATGAAATACTATTGTTTTCAATTAAACATGACCTTCAATGCACCAGGACTCCATTTATTAAAAGCACAACAGCTTCTCGAAAATAACTTGCTTCAATACACTAACCGGACGATAAACAATTTCACTTTGAAAATACGAACTCTGTAAAAACACATGGTCGATTGTAGAACTTCACTTCAAGGTCAATGACACGAGGTAAGCAAGCGGAGAACGAAATTAACTCAAACGTAAAGCTCGGACACTTTCAGCAATATATCCCTCCAGGAAAAACCATTCACAGTTTCCAAGGACAATTACTTAAGAACAACGTATCTCGAACTACTTGCTCTCAAATATAAAACTAACTTGAAGTAAATAAAAGTCTAAAGTGCGGCCAAATATTCAAACATATTTCTTCAACGCTGATACCAGACACTAATTAAAAGATATTTCCATTAAGTGTAGACTTCACATAGCTGAGTTTAAAAACTGACAGAAAAATATAACAGACGTCTTTAAGATTAATAAAAGCCGGCACTAAACGCCAGACAACAAACACATTTAAAAACTCGAAACTGATGGATGTTCACGGTTGAAGGATATTTATATCACAGCCAGCCACAATAACAGTGCTAGTATGCAGCTCCGGACACGCCCAACGGTCAGCTATGAATAATTACTGAAGACGTAACCATAGTGACACCTGACAACGCTAGACGACTCACGCCATCTAGTGGCAGTTGGAAAAACTACGTAAAGATCGAATGGCAGGAAGTAATATAAACAATATTGTAAATGAAATCAATATTGTAACTAAAAGAGAGATAATAGAAATAAACAGAATTATATTAATAGAAACCTAGATAAGAGAAAAGAAATAAAAAGATGTTTTTATTTATAAGTAAGTGAGCTAAAACAGGAACTTGTAGAATGAGATGGAAAAAAATGGATATTCATATGTACATGGACAAGAATAGAAAAGCTCAAATTTGTTATCAATTTCGTCAAAGGATCGCGAAAAAATGCGAATTTCGTCAAAAGATCGCGAAAAGATGCAAATTTCGTCAAAGGATAGGAGAAAAAACGCGCATTTCGTCAAAGGATCGCGAAAAAAAGCGCGAATTTCGTCAAACAATTGCGAAAAAAAATGCAAATGTCAAAAAATCGCGGAAAACGGAAATTTCGCTAAATGATCGCGGAAAAAATGAGAATTTCGTTAAAAGGCCGCAATAAAAACTCATCGGTCTCCTTAATGATGATACCTGTGAATGGACCTCTCCTTACAAAATGTGATTCAGTCGTTTCAGAAACAATGTCCATTATTGCATTTTGTGAGAAGAGGTCACAATATTAAGGATTGGGCTGTTTCTAAATGCATTGATAAAATAACTGATAAGAATTCACTCCTTCTTATCATGGATTTTTAGCTTTATTATTTTTTTAGCCAACATAATTATTCTGTAATTAATTATTTTTTAAATTAAATGGTAATTATTAAAAACTACTGTTTAAAATTCATACCGTCAAAGTAATATAACACGTTATTATATTAAACATTAATTTGCAGAAAGTTTTTGACCCAATATTTATGTGCGCAGAAAGTTTTTGGTTTTATACAAGTCTGTTAAAGACCAATATAAGTTTTTAACATTGCTTAAGTGCCTACAAGATATCACCGAAATGGACGATTTCCCGTCACATGTATCTTTTTCGGCAAGATCACCGATATCGTGTGATATATTTTGTTTTCAATCTCCCCAACTCTAAATACGTATTCAATATTTTAAAATCTCTTAATTTTATTTATGCAATCTTTATTTATAGTAATTTACATTTAATTTATTCATCCACTTTTCGTTTAACTTCAATCCATCCTTAATTACAATTCCACATCGTATTTAATGCTTTTATCGCTCGTTCATTCTAAAAAATTCTCCAGTTCGTTTTTTGGCAATCAGCCAAGTGTCCGAGCGCGTTTCTCTCTCTATCTTTTAGTTGGGCAGAAACTGTTAAGAAGAAGATTGACATAATCCTGGATTTGCTTGGAAAGAATTTTGACATCAAGCTTTTAGGAAGAACACGTAAACTTTTAGGGGTCGAATTTGTTGAAAAGGGGAATTCATTATGTATACACCAGTCTAGTTATATTGATGAGGTGTGTGATAAATTTAAGAATTTTCGAATTCCTATTTCATCTCTCCCTATTAGTAAGGGTGTTATATTATCTAAAGTTAATTGTCCTTCTTCTGATTCCGAAAAGGGGTACATGGCTCGTTTTCCTTACAGAAGCTTACTGGGTTGTTTATCATTCATTGCCAGTAGAACCAGGCCAGATATTAGTTATGCGGTTAATATATATAGTCAGTTTCAGTCTAATCCGGGTATTTCACATTGGGACGGGTTATTACGGTTGCTTGGTTATTTAAAGTATACCCGACACTACCATCTCCGGTTACGGTGTAACGAGGAGAAGTTGGTTGCCTTTTCTGACGCTGATTTTGCGGCGAATCGGGATGACCGAACATCGGTTGGTGGGCAAATAGTCATGGTCGGCAGTTCCCCCGTGGACTGGCGTACCTTTAAAGAAAGGTGCGTCAGTTTATCCACAATGGAGTCGGAATTTGTCGCCATGACTGAGGCCTCCAAAAACCTGGTTTGGTTTGACCGGATCCTGCAGGAGTGTCGGGATAGAGCAATCATACGCGATTTAGGTATCAAGTCGAAGCTTTATGCAGATAACCAGGCGGCCATTAATTTTGTAAAATCACCTATAGAAAACTATAAATCTCGTCATATAGATGTCAAGTTATTTTTTATTAGGGATTTAATTTACAGTGAAGCTTTTGATTTAGAATATATTCCTAGTAAGTCAAACCTCAGTGATGTCTTTACGAAGCCTCAGACCAAACACGATCTGTTAATTTTTGTTAGAACTGTATTTGATACAGGTTTTTAATGTTTAAATAGTTTTTCAGATTGTTTTTAGATTTCTGTTTAAAGTTTTTTTTTTAGAAATCATACTGCGTACCACCATTTTTCTTCAGTATAAGATTTACGTGTATTAAGATGTATAAAGTTTGTAATCCTGTGTACGTGGTGAGTGGCCATAGCCATTTACATGGTTTAGGCAAACGATGTTTAGCAAGTTTTTATCTAGCTTTTTATGAAGTCTCTTGATCACAATTGTTTTTCATTACCTTTTTCGTCTAGCTGTTAAGCATTTAATTTCCATCCAATGGTGGAAATGGTGCCTCTTACCATTCTATTCTTGGGGGTTCGAGCAGCCCACAGTACCGTTTCGGGTGGGTGGTCCCTTGGGAGACAAATGCCAGAGAACTTTCTGAGGTAGTTTGTGTGAGAGGTAACCGCCACTGGCGGATCTGCTGCGGGCATTGTATTTTTGATTTTGTGAGTCCCTAGTTTTTATATATGAGAATGTCACTAGTCCCCGTTTATCAGCTGGTTGAGAGAAGTATATGTAACTTAATTTTTAAAATATTTGGATATATCTTTTTAATAGTTTAAAGTTTCTGATTAAGCTGTTTGAAGTTTAAATATATATTATATTAAAGTTAAAGTAATAGAAATTAAGAATATGAATTTTTGTTTAGAAAATCCAGTTTCTCTCCTTTGTAGCAATAGCTTTTTTTTGAGGTTTTATGTTTTTAAAGTTGTTATACCTTCGTTAAGTCTTAAGTTGGATTTAGTACTGTTATATTTATATAGAAGTTTTGTTACAGGAATATATCTTATGATAATGGACTATTTTTGTGTTGATTATGTTGTTTCTAATAGATCTTTTTATTTGCAGGCATCTGATATCTTCAATGTGAATACTTGTGCGAATGTAGGTAGAGAAAATGGATATTGCTGTAAGATGTTGTCTGTAGATGGATAAGTGTACAGCTATTTATTGTTATGTCTTATTAATCAGATGCCAAGTTATTACTTAAGTTTGTCATTTTTACTGGTTTTTGGAAGCTACTGGGAGAGACTGATGAAGTTACTCTAGTTAATTTTTCTATCTTTGTTCTTGTTAAATAAAAGTTATTTAAGTTTTGTATAAATTTGCATATTTAGCTGTGGTCAAGATGACGGAGTTGGCTAGTATGTATAGTTTCAAATTGAAACGTTACTTTTATAAGTTGGTACGTATGTTGATTTTTCATTGTGATATTTTTCAATTTGTTAAATGTTTGAATTGTGTTTATATTGTTAGAAATTTAAATTTTGAATTTTTGTAAAGAGGCCATGAATGGATTTAGGCAAGTTTTTATGCTGGATCTTTTGGCTTTTGACTTTGAAGTTTTTGATGGTTAATTGGTGGGATTTCGTTTGGAAATTTTTGTTGGGCATTTCTCGGTTTTTAATGTTAGTTGTTAAATTTAAAGCATTGGGAGTTTATTAATGCTTATTTCTTGTTAGTTGTTAGCCATTATCAGGCATTTCTCATGTTAAGTGTTAGGATTAATATTTCGTTTAGTTTTGTTCATTGTTTTTAACCGTTTTTATAGAAAGAAGGTGTTCCATGGTCAGTGAAGATTTTTAGATCTTTTATTTTTCGTTTTCGATTGAGACATTGAGAGGGGGGGCACTTGTTAGGAAATATTAACAAGCTCATTTCCCAGTTCTCAATGCCTCTAATTATATTCAATAGTACATTAACCCTGGTAGTATAATTTACAGTTCTTTATTTATAATTTTTATTTTTATTAAGATCATTTCATTTAAATAGTATAAGTATAAAGTATTCTGTATTTAAAAGTATTCTGAAATTAAACTCACCTTTTATCTTGCGTTCATTCTTTTAATCCTTTAGTTATTTATTCAGCTTTATGTTTCTTTAGTTACAGTTCATTGATAACGCCGTATCTTTATTTTTACAACTGCAGATGTTTACGTTTTCCACGCGACATGGTAGAATTTACGAGAGCGTATGACGTGGTGTACTTTTCTCCCGACAGATGGCGGGAACGGATTTATGAATGAATTAGTTGACGTAGTTCGTCACCGGCAAATCACCATCTCGTAGATCATTCTGGAGAGTGGGCGTGTCGACACGTGCCGTTCCAGCTGCTGTATTTAAAGGGGTTAGTTGGAAGGAAATGTTGCTTACTTGTTTTATCTACCAATGTTCTCGATACGAGAATTGCTTTAAGCGTTCTCGGGATGCTGTATTTGATCTTGTGGTAAACATTTAAAAATCATGCGGCTTATTTTTATTTTTCGTTCTGTTTTTAAAATCATCTTTTAAAGTTACGATATTTAAGCTTTTCTGTTCTTCATGGCTTCTAAGTTAAAGTGTTTAAAAATGGCTGTTTTGATTTAAAGTGATTCATGGTTTATTCATCAATATTTGGTTTATTTTTAAAGACTGTTTTTATCAAGATATTTTACTGTGAACTTTGGATCTTAATAAAAGAAGTTTAAGCCTGGAGCTTTATCTCGTCTGTCAATTTACTTCATCCACTTTTTAACATTTCTTCATTCAACGTACTTCATAATTTTTCTCATTTACATATTTTTAGAAATCCATCCTCCGATCTACTTCCACTGTTGAACTCTGCTTTATCAACATAATTTTTAATCAGTGTTACAAGTGTAAGATGTTGGGGAATTGGTATTAGTGCTAATCCCTAACAGAAACGCCGTTTTTTCAGTTTTACTTGCGCACGTTTTGCCGTTTCCTCTTTTTTCTCTCTCGATTGGGAGGCTGCGCCACTCAGCCTTGGGGCGTTTGTTATTTTCATCGGTCTGCTAGATTGGCGTGCTTATCTCCGCGCGGCGAGTGTTGAGAGGTTGTTTTTCTCTCTCTCGTTTTCCGTGCGCACTTCGAAAAGCCAGTCTTAGTGAATGTATCGTCAGGGTTGGACGTTTTCGTTCGACTGGAGTCCGTAGAGAATGTCTTCGTTGCGTCCGGAGCACGTGTCCGATGGGACACTTCGAGTTTTATACATTATGAGCAAGAACCTATTTTATTTCTTAATTGTTTAATTTCACAGTTTATCTTTACCTTTTTAAATGTTTATTCCTAATTTGCGCGTTGTTCGGCGTTTGGTGAATTCAAGACACGATGAAGCTACCAGGTCCTAATTCAAGACAGCACCCATTCTCCCAGCTCAACTTCACAACCTATAAAGAATAAAGTGATGACATCTTTGCAAGTATTCATAGTGCTTTTATTTAATGCATCCTGTGTCTTCATTTCTTCAAAATCAAGGTAAAATCATTTAGTTATAATATCATGATGACGCTCCAGAACCTGTTTACGATCACGTGTTTTTTTTTTTTTTTAGGTTCACTTCATTATACGGAACAGTGCAAAATATTAATGTTTAACAGTTATAAATAAGTGCTCCTTCAATAACCTTAAATTTTAACAGTGGAACAAACCACTTCATAATATAATTGGTACCGTTTGAAACCAGTGCACAATCAGTGCATGGTGCGTCATCATTTTTTTTCATCCTTTTAACAGAATTCATCTAAGTTTTTAATCAAATAATGTTATTTAAAATAAAATATGAATATATTGCACAGCTAAGA
The DNA here is from genome assembly GCA_963932465.1 of Maratus speciosus. NCBI lineage: Eukaryota > Metazoa > Arthropoda > Arachnida > Araneae > Salticidae > Maratus > Maratus speciosus. The sequence continues at coordinate 629,821,022 of OZ010786.1, forward strand.
AGATTTATTTCTTTTTTTTTAACTAAAATTAAGAAGGATGTAAAAAGATGAAAAAATTTGAAGATTAAGCACATGGAACTTTAGTTTTTTACATGAAGTAATGTACAGTTTTTTAAGTAATTTCTTCAGTTTATCAAGACTGTATTTAACCTTTCCCGTTTTTTTTTTTTATGAAGAAAATGATAATTTTTGAAGATATAGCTTTTGAATATTAAGCATAATTTATTTCTTTTTTACTACTACAGAAAATTGTAATTTCCATATTGAAGCATTAATTTCTAAAACCATGTATAAAACTACTCAGTTAATGAATACCATAAGTGTATTTACTACTGCCACTTTCTGACTTCTTCAGTAATATTCCTAATACTATTAAGTATATGCTTGAATCACATGGTAATCCCATAGACTTTAACTCATCAGTTATTGAGGACTTGATAAAGGATTTCAAATTTCAAGGGAATACTCTTATAGAGTTACATGAAGCCTTTGTCCAAGACACCATCAATAGTGCAATTAAAGAAATCTCGAATCTTAAAGAAGTTAATAAACAAATCTTAGTAAAAGTTAAAGAGTCCACCCAATTAAAAGATATTACAACTGAAGATGTATGCACACAAACAGAAGAACAAGCTATTCCATCTAATATCTCCATATCCGAATCACATCTTCAATCCTCATTCCTATCCAGCCATTCAGAAGACACTTTAAATCAATCTTCAAATTGTTTCAACTCCACTATAAAATCAAACACAACCTCTAATAAGTTAACAAAAATTATTATTTATGATGTACCGCAATGTCTTCAGACACAAGATATAGTTGAAGCAATATATAATATAAGTGAAAATTCCAATATCATTGTGTTCAAGACATACAAAAACAAATATAGTGAAAACTTCAATCATATTCTTGCAGTCCCTAGCAACATCGCGAACCACCTGTTTCAATATAAACTGAATATTGAAGATAAACTCTTTACTGTAAAAAAATTCATTAGGGTAAAAAGATGCTTCAAGTGTCAGACGTTCAATCATATAGCCAATCAGTGCAACAAAATAAGAACTTGTGTCTGGTGTGGTGAGAATCACGCACCAGGTTTCTGTGAAAAACCTCCAAATTGTAAAAACTGTACCCAAAATAACTCTCATGGACACAATTTCCGAACTGACCATCCAGCGTTTTCTAGAGACTGTGAATCATACAGATTATGTTTGTACAAAATAAGAATGAAACACAATTATAGAATCACTTAAAATTTTACTATGCCACATAAACATCTCAGCTGATACATCAATATTTAAATTTTTTCTCTTTTCATGCAATATGTGTTCAACTTGTTTTTAATTTTTATGTATTTGTCAGGAAAAAGTTAGATTTAAGTACCCAATGGAGTGGTACTGTCAAGTTTTCTTGACACTTCAACTCTCACCCGACAAATACAAAAATTCACGATTTCTTATTTTTACAATAATAATAGAAAATTTTCATATCTTACCTGATTTTTTTTTTTTTCACTTCTCAAGTTTGTTTCTGTAAGTTTTTTTCCAGCTGTACAGGTAATTTTTGTTTTTCAGTAAACTGTTTGTTTTCATTCATTTTTTTTAAATGAATTCTTTTCAGCATAATTTTTCATGAGATTAACAAAATTTTAGTGTAATCCTTTTTCTAGTTTATTGTTTTCACCTAATTTTCATAATTTGTTATAGTACATGTAATTTATGCTTCAGTAATTATTTAAAATCAATAGTTAATTTTTGGCATTGTCTGAATTGTATTAGTGTAATTTTGAATTTTTTTTTTTTCAGTGTTTTAGGCAAGTGCATACAAAGATATGCCTCTTACTTTTAGGAAAATATTTTTAAAAAACTTTCTTTTAGATTTTTTTTTCAGAAATCTACTTTTTGAAATTATGTAATATGTTTACATATTACTATTTTAAGATATGTATCATCTTTTAGTTATGTTGCGGTATAGCTTTTCATTTAAAGTACATAATTATCTTTTGTTTTTTTAAACCTTTTAAGCTAACTTTAATTTTTAATTTAACTTTCTTGACAAATAAAAGTTCAATTTTGTGATTCAGTTCACAATGTCAGTCTTATCAGACTTAAAATGATGTTTTTTTTATATTATGATAGGCTTTTCCTTCATAATTTTTTTAGTTTTGAGTCTTCATATTCACAGAGCAAGTATTTGAAATTTAAATTCATAAATAGGAGAAATGTATCATGTGTAAATGCTTTACTTAACTTTTTTTTATGGTCAATGTTGTTGTTGACAAATGTTTTTTTTCAGTAGTATATATGTATTTTTACTAGTACATACAGTTCTAGAAAGTTCAAATTTTGTACATTGTTCTCAATTTTGGGTAAAAACTTTTGTGTAACTTTCAGCTACTTAGACTATATTTTTATACAACCTTTTATGAATACTCCTGTACATTTTTTTATTCCATGGATTTGTAAACATTTTAACAAGTATACGTACATAAAAATTTTTTATGATCATGATCATCTTTGTATATAAAGGTAATACAAAGTTTACTTAATTTTTGTTTCAACATGCAGTGTACATATCATGTGTTACAGGTACAGGATTGCAATATATATAATTCTTTATTTTCTGTCCCTATTTTTTTTGTGGCGCCACACTCCCTTCCCCGTAAATTTTTTTTCATATCATTTTTTTAATCTGTTTGAATTTAACATTTACATTTATATATATATATATCTTGTATCATCATGATAACAACTGTATCGAAATGTTATTTTGAATGTTGATATACAATCTCAGATACCCGTCTGTTGGGTATGATATGTAATCCCATGTACTCCCGTGCTGTCTTGATCGGTTGTTGGTGCTCCTAGTAGGTATTGATCATTCCTTATCAGTTATTGATCTTGGTAATTATAGTTATTTTTCTTGAAGTTTGGATTTTGGTAATAGGTAACTTATATTCTCAACAGATTTCATTTATTGCTAAGTATTCTTTAGAGCTTTTCATAAGTTTTGTGCTTTTCAATTAATATTTGATACTCTTATGCAATTTTTGTTTCTTTGATACCTTTCGCATTTTTTTGTGATTTTATATCACAATAGACATTTTACATGTTCTCAATCGACATTTGGTGTTTTTATTGATAGTGAGTGTTTTCATTGACATTTAATGTTTTCGACTGATTATTGCCTTTTTAGTGTTCCTTTTAATCCATTTTTGTATTTCAGCTTATCTGATTCATCAGTAAGTTGTAATTTCCCTTTTCGCTTGTGGATCTTTTAGTTTTTTTTCCTATCCGTGGTGGAGTAATATATCGTGTGATATATTTTGTTTTCAATCTCCCCAACTCTAAATACGTATTCAATAGTTTAAAATCTCTTAATTTTATTTATGCAATCTTTATTTATAGTAATTTACATTTAATTTATTCATCCACTTTTCATTTAACTTCAATCCATCGTTAATTACAATTCCACATCGTATTTAATTTTTTTATCGCTCGTTCATTCTAAAAAATTCTCCAGTTCGTTTTTTGGCAATCAGCCAAGTGTCCGAGCGAGTTTCTCTATCTTTTAGTTGGGCAGAAACGCCGTTTTTTCAGTTTTACTTGCGCACGTTTTGCCGTTTCCTCTTTTTTCTCTCTCGATTGGGAGGCTGCGCCACTCAGCCTTGGCACGTTTGTTATTTTCATCGGTCTACCAGATTGGCGTGCTTATCTCCGCGCGGCGAGTGTTGAGAGGTTGTTTTTTGTCAGAATCTGACAGCCTGTTTTCCTTGATGCTTATACACTCTGAAATGGTACTTACCTTTATTCCATTGGTTTTCCTTATTTCCATTCTAATGCAGCTACGTCACAATAACCAAGTTTTCTTTTGGTTAATTTTTTCATTTATTTATTTTTCAAACTTTCATTCACGCATCGTTCATCATTTATTTCGTTACGATCGTTCTTCAAAGATCGTCTGTTTATTTCTCCAACGGCTCCGATCTTCGTACGTACCGATGTGACGTCACGTCTTTTCCCGATCGCTGATCTTTGCACCATGTCGGAAGATACGATTTTTCATCCTTTGGTTTTGCCGTAAGACAGGAGGCGTTTTTCTCAACTCCGCCGGAACGGGAGGGAATGTTTTGATCGTAAGAGGGCGTGTGTTGGAAGCAGACGATATATGCCGATGATTTTGAAGTTGTGAGAGCTTGTCTTTTAAGAGCTTGTCGTATTTTTTAGTTTGAAGTTGTGTGGGTGTTTTTTTTTTGCGTTTTGAAGGAAGCTGGTGCTGTTAATTTTAAGTAGCTTGGCATGTTATTTTTAAAAGAAGCTCGTGGTTTAAGAAAGCGTGTGTTCAATTTTAAATAGCTTTAATGTTTCTTATAGTGTGTGCTTAGATGATGTTCGTTTTTAAAGAACTTAAGATATGTTCGTCAACTTCAACATTTTTTCGGATAGCTACGATGTTTTGTATTAAAGAGAAAGAGAATTTACGATGTCGTTAGTGTTTCAAGTTGACATGGCTCTTCATCTTTTTTACATATCTTTCAAAGTATCGTTATTGGTATTGAGAATTATTATCGTATTTTCTACATGGAAAGTATACCAGTGTGCCGTATTCAGCCTAAAGTTAAACCGTGAGTTCCTCTTTTTATTTTTGTTGTATGTGAATATTGAGAACTGTTCAACCATTTAATTCATACTGTTTACTGCCATTTGTCACTAACTTATTTCATCATTATTTATTTTTATTATATTGTTTGATAATTATTTAAGTCATGTTTTTCGTTAAATAAACATTAGTTTTATTTCAAACCTAAATGCATCTTTACTTGTTTTACACTTTTACATTTTCTCAGTCACTATCCTGCCATGGTTACCTACAGCACTTAAAGTTAAAATATATTCCATACTCTGCTAAAATTTTAGTAATTCTAGACCGGTCCTGTTTCCGGACCGAGAACACGGGTTATGGGCCAGGCCTATTTTAACCCTTGAGCGTCAGCAGTAACCATTTGGTGCAAATTGGAAGCGACAAGTGTTAACTACAGTCGGCCATACGAACTCCTAGTGAATTCTAGTTCGGGGGGCCGAACTGTAGATGTAATTTTTTTTTTTTTATGAAATTTTTTTTTATATTTATAAAGTAAAGATTGTAATGACTTAAAAAAATTTGAAATTTTTTTCTTGAAATTTTTCAAAGTTTTTTTTATAAGTTTTTTTTGTACTGTACTGTTTATATCTGGCTCCCGGTACATTTTTTTTTTACTTTGAAAAAAAAAACTTCTTGTCTTAAATTTTCTATTTTCTTCTGACAATGGCTAGTATTCAGGTTGTTATCAGTAAATTGAATTCGAACAACTATGGAAACTGGGCCGCTGATGTAAAGTATCTACTGCTTGATAAGAATGCCTGGGGCATTGTAAATGGAACGGAGAAAGCTCCCGACAAAACAGATGCAGCAGCAGATGAGAACTACCAGTCCAGAGTCAGGTCAGCCCTTTCCATAATCTATCTGAATGTAGAACCGGAGTTCAGACGAATAATAGAAAATATTGATGACCCAAAGGTAACATGGGAGAAGCTCAAAAGACATTTTCAACCGGACAACCGTTCCCGTCACATGCAGTTATTCTCTGAGGTATTGGCTTGCCGAATTGAAGCTGATGAAGCAATCGACATGTATGCAGCCCGCCTGCAGAGAATTGCAAACCAATTAACAGCGATGAATGAACCCATCAAGGAGACATATCTTTCATTCCAGCTCCTACGATGGCTCCCGAAAAGGTACGACGGTTTAGTCCAGAGCATTCTCCGATGGTCTGAGGATAAATTCAAGTTCAACGACATACTGACCGAGCTGATCACAGAGGAATCCCGCCTAAAACTACGATCCAAAGACAGAGCTGAATCTATCCAAAGCAACTTTTCTAGAACTAGACCACCTAGGAACTCTAATTACAGACGGAAGTTCCAAGGAAAGTGCCATAAGTGTGGACGAACGGGCCACGTGAAAAGAAACTGTGCCTATTCTAATCCTGAAACTTCTGGTCCCGACTCGTCTGCCGGAAATAGCTCCTGTGACTCATCCACTTCCAGAGAGACCGTCCCTAGATCCAATCCTGCTCGCCCAAGGAACAGAGGTGCCACTTCAAAGCCTAAGTCCACTTTTAAGCCTCAACGTCACCATAGCAGCCAGGTACATTATTTAATACAATCCAATCTCAGTAAAGTAAAGGGTGATGACGACGCCTGGGTCTTTGACACGGGCGCGTCACACCATTTCTGTAAAAACAAAGATCTTTACGTTGATTTTAAACCTCTCAGAAATCAAGAACTTGCTGTAGCCGTTGATGGCGCCACCTTCCCAATCAAAGGGACAGGCACTGTAGATTTAAAATTAAATGGGGAAAAGGTGCGTTTCGGGGACGTTATGTTTTGTCCTAGCCTGAGACGTAATCTTATATCAGGGTCTCGCCTCGATACAAAAGGGGCAAAGTTCAAAGGAGGTGAGGGGAGAGTAAAGGCTTATCGCGAAGATAGAACCCTTTTCCGTGCATTTCTTAAAAATGGCATATATTATATCCACCCTGAACCTAGTTCTAGAACTATAACTAATTCTAAACTTAAAAGTAATCTTAAAACTAAACATGTTCGATTTGAGGCATCAACCATCCAAAATGATAACTTAAAGCTTTGGCACAGAAGACTAGGGCACATCAGTCCGTCCTTAATCGAACATACTGACAAGTGTAATGGGGTGAGGGGTCTTCCACACATCAAAAACAGGGATTTTGAGTGTGAAGTATGTAAGTTAAATAAACATAGACGCACCTCATTCAAACCTTTAAAACAAATAAGATCCAAAAAGCCACTCGAGCTCTTGCATACAGATTTATTGGGACCAACAAAAATCACTGGCAGAAATGGGGAGAAATACCTTTTAACTATTACTGACGACTTCTCCAGAAAAGTTGCAGTTTACCCATTGTGTAATAAGACACAGGTCTTCAAAGTTTTCACAAACCACGTCAAAAGAGCCGAGCAGTTTTTGAATACCAAACTTAAAAGTGTTCGCAGTGACAATGGGAGGGAATTCTCAAATGAAGCTTTTAGGAATTATTTTGAAACAAATGGGATAAAACACGAATTCACAAATATCTATTCTCCGGAACAAGATGGAGTTTCGGAACGTCTTAATCAAACGCTAGTAGATGGAGCTAGATCAATTCTGAATGAGAGTAAGATGAACCTGAAGTTCTGGCCTGAGACCATTCTCTACTATGCTTACACACTGAATCGTGTTTGCCACAAGTCCCAAACCAAAACTCCTTTTGAATATTACTGTGGAAATAAACCTTCTATTCGTCACTTGCGTCCATTTGGATCAATTGTATATGTAGGGGTACCTAGACAACTCAGGGGATCCAAGTTTGAGGCGAAAGCCAAAAAGGGAATACTGGTGGGGTATGCAATGTCCACAAAGGGATACAGAGTGTGGCTTCCTGATGGGAATAAAATAATTGAAACCATCAATGTCCGATTTAGTAATGAAGCAACTCTGCCCAAGGATTGGCAAACCCACAGTGAACCAGGTCCTACTTATTCCATAGGAACAGACCCTTTCGATGTTGCAGAAGAGCGCAACGGAAGCGGTCTGGGTCCCACTTACATTATAGGTACACAACATCCTGAAATCAATCCTTTTAGAGAATTACAACCTGATAAACCACCTCCTGCCGTTTCTGAGCCAGACCAGTCTCACTCTGATGATCCCGCCTCCAGTCGCACATCTCTGGATGAAAGTGACGAGGAGAGCGAGAGATGTTCACGAAGTTTAAGAGATGCGGCATGGTTTAGAAAGGCAGTACGACGTCGTGGCGATAAACGCAGGGACATATATTATTATGAGGTAGGTGAAACAAAAAGGTTGAGATCACTCAGAGAAGTTAGAGATTATTGTCAAAAACATGGTATTAGATTTGATGCAAGATGGTTTAGTTTTAAAGGAAAGAATACGTATGAGGGGTTAGTTGACACTACTAATGTAAGCTATAATTCTAGTCCTAGCCAAACACCACCATACGCTTCCATATCTTCTATATTTGATTCAAATACTACATCTTCACCTGGACCTAGTAGTAACGCAGACATATGACTAGACACCGTACCAAACACGTACAAACAGGCTCTTAAATCCCCTCAATGGGAGTTCTGGAAGCAAGCCATGAAAGAGGAGTTAGATGTCATTAATGACAGGAAAGTTTGGAATCTAACTGCCTTACCAAATAATGTAGAACCTCTGGGGTGTAGATGGGTGTTCACTCTGAAGTGTGATGACAGGGGCCAGATAGCCAGGTATAAAGCACGATTAGTTGCACAAGGATATAAGCAGGTTAAAGGGGAAACCTACGACGAGACTTTCTCGCCTGTGGTCAATTTTAGCTTAATTCGTTTCTTTTTCGCGGCTTTGGTGACCTGTCATGGTTGGATACACACACAATGTGACGTAAAGGGGGCATATTTATATGCACCTCTTACTGACACAGTCTACATTAAGCAACCTCCAGGGTTTGAGGTCAAGGGGAAGGAACACCTAGTTTGTAAGCTTCAGAGGGCACTCTATGGGCTCCATCAGAGTGGTCGTGTCTGGTTCTATGAGCTGCACAAAGTCCTAATATCTCTTGGTTTTGTTAAATTAAATTGGTGCAATTGTGTATATACTCTGCTTGATCACATTGTTTTATTGTTATATGTTGATGATTTTGTAATTTTGAGTAAGCATCAGGATAATATTAACAAGGTTTTAATTTTATTAAACAAACATTTTGACATAAAGGTTTTGGGTAAAACAAGAAAGTTACTTGGGGTAGAGTTCGAGGAAGATAGAGAGGGTGTTGTCTCAATTCATCAGATTGGATATATCAACGAGGTATGTTCACGTTTTCAACAGTACAACATACCTATCTCCTCACTCCCAATAAGTAAGGGCATGGTGTACACGAAATTGCAATGTCCCCAAACCGATTCTGAAATGCAAGAGATGCACAGGTATCCGTACAGAAATGTTTTAGGCTGTCTCGCATTCCTCACTAGTAGAACTCGCCCAGACATCGCATATGCGGTGAATATTTTTAGCCAATTCCAGAGCAATCCTGGTATTGCCCACTGGATTGGCCTCTTGAAACTACTGGGTTATGTCCAAAGCACTCAACATTACAAATTACGTTTACCTTGTCAGAAAATCAATTTGATCATGTATACCGATGCCGATTTTGCTGCAAATCGGGACGACAGGACGTCAATGGGAGGTCAACTTTTATTGCTGGATAGAGCTCCAATAATGTGGAGAGCCTTTAAACAGAAAACTATCAGCCTGTCTACAATGGAGTCAGAATTCGTTGCCCTTACCGAAGCAACGAAAGAGCTTTTATGGTTTAGTAGAATTATAACAGAATGTTATAACAAACACATTTTTACCGACCAACAAACTAAACCCACTCTATTAGTAGACAATATGGCAGCCATTGACTTCATAAAATCTCCCATTGAAAACTACCGTACCAAGCATATAGACGTTAAATTATTTTTCGTTCATGATCTTTTAAACCAAGAGGTATTCAATGTTAAGCACGTAGCCAGTAAATCCAATCTTTCGGATATTTTTACAAAACCATTTACTAAGTATGATTTAAACAAGTTCATTGAGGTAATTTTTAATTTAAAGTCTAAATAATTCTGTATATTTTCTTTCAAAAAAAAAAAACCTCCTCCTTTGAACTTAAACCAAGTATTTTTGAAAATGCTTGTATAAATGTTTTTGATGGTTAAACTGTTAAAATTGTTTAACATTTTTGAATACTGAAACTTCCAAGTTTCAGAAACATGTCTTTTTATATTGTTTGAATCTTATGTATATACACTTGTTTTCATTACTATTGCACCGTACTTATACACTTGTTGATTTTCTTGTTTTTCAGTATAAAGTACACTGATGTTTTATTACCCTCATTTCCAATGGCGCGGACAATTTAATTCCCGCTGGAATGTGGTCGGACCTCACGTTGGTTCATCCTCCGGGACCCGAGCAGCCTCAGGAAGCGACTCGCGAGGTGCCCTTGTAAATAGCCAGAGTGGTCTGCAGGGGGTAGCAGCCTTCGTGAGTGTTCTGGCCACAGGAAGGCCTCTCGCGGGCATTTTTATTTTATTTCAGTAAGTCCCTCGTTATGATTATTGGAACTGCCACTTTTGTCCCGTCCGTGCTATTGGAAATCGAGCCGTAAACTTTGTTTTATGCATAATTGCAATTTTTCATTATGCAGCGTATTTTTTTAATGAAAAATACCTTTCTGGTTGTGTATTACATAAGTAGTCAATATAAGTATTTTTTTTTATAAGTTATCTAGTAGTTAATACAATACTTGTTAAGTGAACACAATATAGAAATAGTATTAGTGTATATATATATTAGTTTTTGTTTACTATGTATATGAATAAGTATTCTCACTATAGTTAAGTAAAATGTGTCATTTGAAAATGTGTTTTCTTGAAAAATCAAAGTGCATTTGAATATTTCAAATCTTGAAAATGAAATTGTCCTAAGTGAAAATCTTTACAATTGTCTACATAAAAATGTAAATTACCTGAATTTCGTTATCAACTAAAATAGCGGTAAAGTAGTCACGTTTTGACGTGATGAGGTATTGTGTAACAAAATCGAAAAAGAGCTTTTTCTTCAAAATGAACTTTTGCGTTGAAAAGAACTTTTGAACTTTTAACTTTAAGGTTACCAAGAGGGTTATCGTTGAATAACTCATGTGTTAAAGCGTTCCTCAAAGTAATGAGGGTTCTGTAGTTATTTTTAATATAATGTGTATTAAATTTATATAAAGTGTATTTTTTTTAAATGTATTGTTATGGATATAAGCATATCTATTTTTTAAATTGTATTTGCATAATGTGTATATCTTACTATCAGAGGTTGATAGTTTTGCATTAATAGGTAAAGGAATCTTTTATTTATCCATTTCCAGTCTTTCAGTATAAGTGTCAAGGAGGGGGACAATTCTCAGAATCTGACAGCCTGTTTTCCTTGATGCTTATACACCCTGAAATGGTACTTACCTTTATTCCATTGGTTTTCCTTATTTCCATTCTAATACAGCTACGTCACAATAACCAAGTTTTCTTTTGGTTAATTTTTTCATTTATTTATTTTCCAAACTTTCATTCACGCATCGTTCATCATTTATTTCGTTACGATCGTTCTTCAAAGATCGTCTGTTTATTTCTCCAACGGCTCCGATCTTCGTACGTACCGATGTGACGTCACGTCTTTTCCCGATCGCTGATCTTTGCACCGTGTCGGAAGATACGATTTTTCATCCTTTGGTTTTGCCGTAAGACAGGAGGCGTTTTTCTCAACTCCGCCGGAACGGGAGGGAATGTTTTGATCGTAAGAGGGCGTGTTGGAAGCAGACGATATATGCCGATGATTTTGAAGTTGTGCGAGCTTGTCTTTTAAGAGCTTGTCGTATTTTTTAGTTTTAAGTTGTGTGGGTGTTTTTTTTTTTTTTTTTTTTGCGTTTTGAAGGAAGCTGGTGCTGTTAATTTTAAGTAGCTTGCCATGTTATTTTTAAAAGAAGCTCGTGGTTTAAGAAAGCGTGTGTTCAATTTTAAATAGCTTTAACGTTTCTTATAGTGTGTGCTTAGATGATGTTCGTTTTTAAAGAACTTAAGATATGTTCGTCAACTTCAACATTTTTTCGGATAGCTACGATGTTTTGTATTAAAGAGAAAGAGAATTTACGATGTCGTTAGTGTTTCAAGTTGACATGGCTCTTCATCTTTTTTACATATCTTTCAAAGTATCGTTATTGGTATTGAGAATTATTATCGTATTTTCTACATGGAAAGTATACCAGTGTGCCATATTCAGCCTAAAGTTAAACCGTGAGTTCCTCTTTTTATTTTTGTTGTATGTGAATATTGAGAACTGTTCAACCATTTAATTCATACTGTTTACTGCCATTTGTCACTAACTTATTTCATCATTATTTATTTTTATTATATTGTTTGATAATTATTTAAGTCATGTTTTTCGTTAAATAAACGTTAGTTTTATTTCAAACCTAAATGCATCTTTACTTGTTTTACACTTTTACATTTTCTCAGTCACTATCCTGCCATGGTTACCTACAGCACTTAAAGTTAAAATATATTCCATACTCTGCTAAAATTTTAGTAATTCTAGACCGGTCCTGTTTCCGGACCGAAAACATTTTTCTCTCTCTCGTTTTCCGTGCGCACTTCGAAAAGCCAGTCTTAGTGAATGTATCGTCAGGGTTGGACGTTTTCGTTCGACTGGAGTCCGTAGAGAATGTCTTCGTTGTGTCCGGAGCACGTGTCCGATGGGGCACTTCGAGTTTTATACATTATGAGCAAGAACCTATTTTATTTCTTAATTGTTTAATTTCACAGTTTATCTTTACCTTTTTAAATGTTTATTCCTAATTTGCGCGTTGTTCGGCGTTTGGTGAATTCAAGACACGATGAAGCTACCAGGTCCTAATTCAAGACAGCACCCATTCTCCCAGCTCAACTTCACAACCTATAAAGAATAAAGTGATGACATCTTTGCAAGTATTCATAGTGCTTTTATTTAATGCATCCTGTGTCTTCATTTCTTCGAAATCAAGGTAAAATCATTTAGTTATAATATCATGATGACGCTCCAGAACCTGTTTACGATCACGTGTTTTTTTTTAAGGTTCACTTCATTATACGGAACAGTGCAAAATATTAATGTTTAACAGTTATAAATAAATGCTCCTTCAATAACCTTAAATTTTAACAGTGGAATAAACCACTTCACAATAACTGATTTATAGTTGGTGCAAGTTTCAGCCTTGAAATTGAGAGTTTCCTACCGGAAAAGAGAATATATAGCAAAACGTCGATGTGGTGAATATTCTCACGATGAGGTTAGAAATATTATCGGATCACCATCTGACTTATTTAAGGTAAACGTTTATAATGTCATTTTATACACAGCTATTCAGCAGTTGAATACACGATTTACTGGAAATGGCTTGCCCATGAAAGACATTGCGTGGTTCGATCCTCGCTGCTTCAGTGAGTTTAAATTTTTAAATGAACATGCTGAAGATACTCTGTCTGGCTTGGCAAAAGTCATGAAAGACTATGCCAGAAAATACTACTGCAAATAAGGCACTGCAAACAATGGTCGTTAAATTGGGGTCCAATTTCTGGCTTACCTGCTCCTCCGGGAACCGATTTAGTGCCTATTGCTTCCAGCGCCATCTATCGTTGCTATTCTCAGTAGAAACGAAATCTGAGGTTTTTTTGCAATCTTTTGACGAAATCTGAGGTGTTTTTTGTGATCTTTTGACGAAATCTGAGGGAGGGTTTTTGTGATCTTTTGACAAAATCTGAGGGAGGGTTTTTTGTGATCTTTTGACAAAAATCTGGGGGAGGGGGAGGGGGATTGTGATCTTTTGAAAATCTGAGGGGTTTTTTGTGATCTTTTGACAAAATCTGAGGGCGTTTTTTGTGATCTTTTGACAAAATCTGAGGGTTTTTTTTTTTTCATCTTGACAAAATTTGAGGTTTTTTCACAATCTTTTGACAAAAATCTGAGCTTTTTTCGTGATTTTTTGGATGAAATTTGTGATTTTTTGATGAAATTTGTGGTTTTTTCACAAAATCTCCAGGGCTTTTTGTGATTTTTTGACAAAATTTGTGGGGATTTTTTCACGATTCTTTGACGAAATTTATGTTTTTCCCAGGATCCTCTGATGAAATTCGCCTTTATTTCACAATCCCATGGCGAAGTTCTGATGCATAATAATCTTTTGAGATTGGAAAGAACAATTTTCTTTTTTTCCCCGAAGTATCAAGTATGTTTCTAGGAACTTTAAAATCGAGTGAAAAATGGGAGTTGGCAGCTCTGTATATAGTAGTTTATCAAATCATGAAAAAAAAAATATATATATAATAATAATTACTTTTTGCACATGTACAGTTAAAAATTATTTCCTACAAATGTTAATATTTCCTCAACTATTTAATACATTTTCATATTATAATTGCAGCACATAGTTTTACTGCATTTACAGTAAAATGTGAAACATGTTCCTAGAAACATTTCCTATCAAAACACACCTATGCATACTCGGAGATGAGGCTAGGAAGAGAACAACTCCTCATAAACAATAGAGCCATCGCCATCCACTCATCGCTCAATTGGTGTTAAGGGTGTTGGTCACTCAGCTGCTGATTTCCCCTCACTAATGTAAAGTCTATGGGCATTTTATACATTCGTAAATTTAAAATATCTCCTCGGGAAATTAATATTTTTAACTTCTATTTTTTAGATACTCTTCGTAAAAGATGTCTCTTTTTTTCCTAGTTCTCAAAATATTTCTAAAGTATAGACTTAATTTTATAGGAAGTGTTAAAATTTTACTCACAGTTCGCCCGCTTTTAGCACATAAAATATTAAATTCAGCCTAGATTTTAGAAACATATTTAAAACTAAGAAAAAAGGGACATCCTTCACAGAGTACACAGAAAAAAGATGTTAAAAATATGAATTTCCCGAGAAGATATTTTAAATGTACGAGTGTATGAAAAGTCCATAGACTTAACATTACAGAGGAAAATTTCGAAGCTGAGTGACCAGCCCCCTTAAAACATAATTCTTCACAACTGGATTGAGAACTACAAAATGCAAAAGTATACCAATATTTCCACAATCCGATTTTTATCACAATTACAATACTTTCTGTAAGTACAGCTGAAAATTATTTTATACAAATGCCCAAATTTCATTGTATATTTAACAGATTCACATTATAATTCTTTCTATTGCATTTTGTAAAGTTTTCTGAAAGTGGCGTTAAATTTGGTTGAAAACCCTACTTTATAAGTACTTATAATAAGCAAAGATACAAATGCTACTGCAGGGGGGAAAAAGACAGAACAAAAAAGTATTGAAATCAGATCAAACATATACGTACAATGTGAGAAAGGGGCCAAGTTCTTCTAAAATGATTTTTAAACAGCTATAGATAATTTCCAGTAGGGATGCACCGAATATTTGGTATTCGGCCATGTTACTGAATATTCGGTTTCGCCGAATATTTGGCTTGGCCGAATAGCAAACTATTCGGCCTGCCAAACATTCGGTTTGGCTGAATATCGAAATATTCGGCCGAACAGAATACTTAAAAAAAACTTTTAAAACATATTTTTAAAAACCTTATACAACTTCTACGTTTAACAGCCAACTTAAAGATATTCAGAATAATTAGAAACAGAATCATATTTAAATAAAAAAGAATGTTTTTACATTATTCATTCGCTGTTTGTTAAGTATTATTTAAGAAAATTAACCAATCACAAGGATTTTCACTGGAATTAATTATGTACAAATGCAAGTTCCTGAACATCTCTAGTAAATAACCTGTTACTTTCTAAGATTTTAAGAACAACGTTTACGCAGGGGTGCAGAAAATGTTTCTACTCCCAACATTTACCCCAATCCACATGAAAATTTCCCCGAAATTTTAGGGAATGTTATAGGTAAATGCTGTATTACCGTAGGTATAGAAAACTTATTTTTCCAATATTGCTCAACTTATGCGCAAGGGTGATTATGAGTGAACAAAAAAATCTGAAATTCACAGTAAATTTTCTGAAAGGTTACAGCAGAGTGAGGGAAGGGGTAGAAATCCACTCCCAGCACTATGTTTTTTTCGCGGCCCTTTGACGAAATTTGAGTTTTTTTTTTTTTTTAGCTATCGTTTGACGAGTTTTGTGATTATTTTGCAATCTTTTAACGAGTTTTGCTATTATTTCGCGAGTTTTGTGGTTATTTCGCCTTCTTTTGACGAAGTTCGCGGTTATTTCGCTCTCTTTTGACGAAATTCGCGATTGTTTTGTGATCGTTTGACGGAGTTTGTGGTTCTTTCGTGAGCTTTTGACGAAATTTGCGTTTTTTGTGATATTTTAACGAAATTTGCAATTATTTCACCTCTTTTGACGAAATTCGCTATTTCTTCGCGTTCTTTTGACGAAATTTGCAGTTATTTTGTGATGTTGTGACGAAATTCTTGTTTTTTTTTCCGTAATTCTTGGAAAAAATTCGCGGTATTTTTGTGACTGATTTTTTTTTTTTTTTTTTTTTTTTTAGTTTTCGGAAAATTTGAAACAGAATCGCCCCTAATATACGGTACATATTATTCAGAGATCGATTTTGTGAAGATCGCCATACGGATCTTTTTATTTGTAGTGAAATTTTTCTATCTCGGGGAATTATGGAATTCGTTAAAATCGAAATCAATTGTACATGCTTTTGCAAAATTTCCCCAGGTGGTTAAAATTTCCCCTGATCCTAGATCGCCGGATCGGACATATTCTGCACCCCTGCGTTTATGATCTCTGAAAATGATCGCCCACTTCAGACACCGAACTAAGATGCATTTAAAAGCTTCCTTGCTTAATCAAAGGAGTAGAACAGTTATTCTTGCTGAGTTGCCACCTTATAAAATTTGAATAGATTGTATTAACAACATGTATAAATAATCACTTATAAGCAGATTAAGCTAAATAATGCTATATAAAGTGATAAAATATCTATTTGGATTGACAAATGTTTCATCGCACAAACAACGACATTTTCAGAATTGATTTTGAAAATGTTGCCATTTGTGCGATGAAACGTTTGTCAATCTAAATAAAGATATTTTATCACTTTATATAGCATTATTATTTAGCTTAATAGATTGTATTATTTATTTACTCTTAGTCTCTTTCTAACAAACAAATAATATATAATCCTGTAGAATTTTTTCACAATTTCTCTTTGATTTTAAAATGTTTGTTTTAGAATTTATAATTTTATTAATTAAAAACTTTTATAACTATCTTCTTAAATAACTCAAAGCAGATTTTTTTTCAGCATAAAGTTTATTTCAAAAAAGCTCTAAAGTTTCTGTTTTAAATATTATGTAAAATTGTTTTAAAATTTAACATTTTAATGCCTTTAAACTTTGAAATATATAAGTATTCGGCAAACCAAATATTCGGTATTTGGCCAAATAGTATTCGGCTGGGCGAATATTCAGTATTCGGCCAAAATCACTATTCGGTGCATCCCTAATTTCGAGCATTTTATTTTAGAAGGTGTGATTGCAATATATATATATATATATATATATATATATATATATATATTTAATTCAATTCGTTACTGTCTCCTA
The DNA here is from genome assembly GCA_963932465.1 of Maratus speciosus. NCBI lineage: Eukaryota > Metazoa > Arthropoda > Arachnida > Araneae > Salticidae > Maratus > Maratus speciosus. The sequence goes on from OZ010786.1 coordinate 629,838,297, forward strand.
ATGGACCTTGTGACTAAAACTTTTCTGCAAAATATGAAAAATATGTTCTTTTACATCCCTGAAGTTCTAGACTAATTTGTCTTCTCTAGATATTCTTCAATTATTGAAGTTGCTCTAATAATATACAAATATAAAATTCACCTACTGTATACAAATAATTTTATACAACAGAAATTAATTAAAATTAAATTAAAGTGAAAGATAGAATATCTTACTTTTTTATGTTCGGCACTCTGAATGTGGTTCAGCATCTCTTTAATGTCGTTGAAAGACAGGTAACATTCTGAGCATAAATGGTCTCCTTGATCAAGACATGAAACTTTTTCTTTTATATCAGGTTCATCTAAGCACTGCTGAAATACAAATTAAAACAAGTTGTAAATTGCTCGTCAAACGTTGCAAATGAGGTGCGTTCGTACTATAACTAGTTTTATAATAATTATGTACACCGCATATGGTACTGAATGTATATTTTAGTGCACTTTATAAGTGCATATCAATTTCATTCAGTTCGAAAGGCTGTAACATCATTAAAATGCACTTGAAATAATTTTTTCCCATTGGCCTTAATGTAACGAAAAAATTTTGACTGTCCCTGTAATTAAACTATACATCCGATTTTCATTAAATTTGAAATAACTCGACAAAATTTTGCAACAATTATGTACTTAAAATTTCAGATCATTCAGTTGGATAGTTTTTGCTCTGTTACATGCAGACGGAAGGACAGATGTATTGAACAACGACTATAGGTGCTACGTATTTATATAATTACGAACGCACCTAAAAAGGAACAATCGTTACATTTACAAAATGAGATACATGCATATTTCTGAAAATAAATAATTCATAAACGATTTAAATATTAATAACATTTTTTTTAAACCAAGACTTTTTTAAATAAAACCCTTTTTTTTTTTTTTTTTTGTGAAGCCTGAAAAATACTATGTGCATCGTATAAGACATGTATGAGGTATAAGACTACCAATACTCCATATGACAGAAATTCTGCATTTAAGGCTGTTCTCAAATCTAAAGGGCTGCTTTCTTATTTCTGCTTTCTAACACTTTTTTTTATTCATTTTTATTCGGAAATGCAGGAAAATGGCAGGAGTTACTCAGAAACTGAGTAATCAACAGAAGTTTTTCTTTTTTTTGCTAAATGCAAAATATCTTTCAGAAAATTCTGTCAAAGTGGGCAATTTGAATTGAATTTCCACACGCAACATCACGAGACAGGAGAAAAATCAGTCACCATGTGACCAGAATTGCTTAGAACTCGATAAATAATTTATATATAAAAAAAAAAAAAAAAGGAAAACTCATTTCGATTCCAAATGGTTTCAATAGTCATGCTTGCTAATTTTATGCCTTTACATTTAAAAATGAGTCAAAGTGTATTAGAATGTTTCGTGTTGTTGAGCAGAGGATTTAAATTTTTTTTTTTAAAAAGGTGTTACAAAGGCCAAGTGTAAACCTGGCAATTTACTGCAATCTGACTACAAATCCCTAACAGGTATGTGTTATTAAAATATTACTGTTTTCATTATTGAGAAATTATGTTATAAAATAGTAACTCAATGAAATACCTTTAAAATTAGTTTTTAAAATATATAGGTTGAAATAAAATACCTCACTATACCAGTTATCATGGAAGACGGTAGTATTCCGAGTGACGCAGCCTTAAGCCTAAAATCGTATTGTATCGTTAAAATAGTATCGTATCATATCATAGAATTCGTAGATGGCGGAACTCATATATACAGCTAACTCGACATCAAAGAAAATGCGAAAAGCCGCCTTTTAATAACTCACCAGATATAGGTCTTATTGTTCTGAATTTTCTGGAACAGTCTTATATCTGCAGTCTAATCGTATACTGAAATTTTTACATTTCTACGTGCAGTATATTTTGAGATCTAAATAGCCATTTTTAAAGTGAAAATGTTGGTATGATATCGAGGAAGTTCCTAATTTGAAAATCTCGAAAACGGTTCTAACGATTATTTTTAAATTGATACATAATATAAATGTGATTAAGGCGAGGTGAATAACACTTTTCTTTTTTCTGGGAAAACTCTCGTTCGTTAAATAATTCGATTTTTTTTTCTCTCGAAAATGACACGGGCGATTTTTTAAAAATCAAATAAAGATGTTTCAGATGAACCAAATAACAATTTACTTGTTTCCAGCAAGACTCTTGTTCGTTTTATAATGCGCATGAAAAATCGGACTATATTTCTTCGCCATTCTATGGAAATTTCACCGAAAATGCATGACACTGTATTCATACACATGCTTTCTTTTTAACCACTTTTGGGGAGAAAAATTTTGTTTTCCCACTGGCTGAGTGGTTAAGGGCCATCGTCTACTGATCTTAAGATAGGCAGTTCGATACTCTCTGGTACGTGTTTTCGCATGTGAATGTGTGTGTGTTTTTTTTTTCTTTTAAAGTCTGTTAGTTGACCATTATTCTCAGTTCCTTTGTAATTTTTTAATTGCTATTAAGTTAAATAAAATTACAATTATAATGACGCCAATTTGATGATGATTATTTCTTGGCAATTTTTCAACAATAAAAATATTACCATAAATTTTATAAATATATTTAATTTCAATCACTTTACAAAAAATATACATTAATAATTATTATTTGAATATAAATCACACGATCAGAAACGTAAAAAAATAATTCATTTCAGCTCTTCTTTTTATATCATTTTTTATTATTATGACGGTCAATTAATATATAATCACTGACATCCATAATATTATTATTATAATTATTATTTTCCTTGCATAAAAACTATTGTGATGTAACAATTCTTTTATAATAAATAATTTAGTTGAAATGTTTTATTTATAAATAACAATGAAGTTTGGTAACCCCGAGACAATTGTTTTTATTTAACTTTGCAATATTTACAGTTTACATAATAAGCATATCAGAATTCTGGTGTCGGCATCTTTTGACACAATTGCGTACTACATTTTGTCTCTTATTCGGGAAAAAAAAAAAACTAATGCTCTTCGCCGCTTTGAAAGAATCTCTCGTGACTAGAGGTCTATTTCGCAAATATTAAGAAAATTGCTGCATACAAAAATATTAAAATGGGTAGTATTATAGAGAAATGTTTGATAAAAACGTTGAAGTAGACAGCTTTTAAATCGGAGAATTATTTTAAGAGATATTTAATGTTAAATCTGGATAAAATTGTCTCATTAAAAAAGTCTCATAGGAAAAAAAAATATAAATGGGAATTTAATCATTTTCATTCAATTTAATCATTCAATAGAAACTCGAAGTTTGCAGAGTGCATTTATTATTTTTAACTTGCCTAATTTTTTGACGGTTTATTTCAATTTTAAATTAAAATTTTCAGAATTTCCAGATATTTTTTACATATTTTAGAAAAGGTTATTTTAAATTGTTGCCAAATGTTAAAACAGCGCAAAGAATAATATATCCTTTAAATTAAAAATTTATTCACACGTGACTATTATAAACAGAAAAAAATCCTTTTAAATTAGAATTAAATGATAATGTGTTAAAAGCAGGAAAATATTAAACATTACGTCATAAAAATTGTTTTTACACATGCTTACTTAAAATGAAAGAAAATTATAAAATAATCAATTATTTTCAAATTAGAATTAAATGATTACGCATTAAAAGCAGGAAAACATTGAAAATTACGTCATAAAAATTATATTTACACGTGAATATTAAAAGAAAAAGAAAATTTTTAAATAATAAATTCATTGATATGTGTTAAAAGTCGTAAATGGAGGAAATTACGTCATATTGGCCAAAGTGGCCAAATAATAATAATAGGGCCCCAAGAAGGCGATTAATTTTAAAATTTGGTGGTAGCTGAAGTCTAAAAAATTTTTATGTTGTTCGTGTTCGCGTAGTAGCTGGATATCCTATCATGTTGTTACAAAAAAAAGTTAGTGAATCAGACCATTTTTAAGGGAGATATAATAGGAGGTCCAAAAGGGACCAACTGATAGTTGAGAGCAGGGCCCTAAGATAGAAACATGTTAAAAAGTTCTAGTACTTAGCGCTCAATAAGTCGAAATTAAGTATAGGGTATTTATTATTCATTCGAATAAAATCTTAAAGAAGCGCGAAAAAAAAATGGGGAAATTCTTAAAAAAGGACACCAAGTGCCCAATAAAAATATGAGGGTTCTGGCCCAGGGAGAGGAGTCCGTCTCAATTTTAAAGTTATGCATTGAAAGGTTGACAATATCAGGGTGTGAAAAATGCATGGCTCAGAAAAGTTTCAAGGGGTCCAGTGTCTTAACTGGAATGTAGAAACGGAGAATAATTAAAAGGGAAAAGGGCCCCCAAAACGAAGAAGATCGGATAAAAAGGGGCAAGTTCTGAGCAATTCAGGGCATACAAACTGAAAGGTGCTAAGGGGGCGCCGGTCATAAAAAAATTAAAAATCTGAGCTCCAGATGTATCAGGACCTGTCTTTGGACTACCCTCATCCAAATTTTCAGACTTCTACGTGCAGTATATTTCACGAGCCACCACACACAGAGCGAAAATTGTTTTTATTAGTATAGACTCTACCTGACCTACTCGATGTTGCCGGTGCCCGTGATAATATTCTTAAATGAACCTGAAATTTTTATGATTTTATTTCTTAAGGCTGTTCTTAAATCCAAAAATTCCTGGAAAATGAAGCGGCTTCAGACAATGCCGCCGATGTCGTGAAAGCAAAAAAGGCTTACGCTTTATTATTATCATTATTAAGTGATAATGCTCTTGCGTCACTTCAAGATAAAAATACAGCTCATAAAATTTGGAATAAATTAGAACGCACTTATGATACAAAGCGTGCAGTGAATCAAATTTTAATTCGGAAGAGTTTGGCAACGATTAAGAAAGGTCGTACAGTTTCTATGAGAAATCACATTGATGAAATAAATAAATTAATTTCGGATCTTAAGCTGTCTGGGGCAGAAGTTAATGAAACGGATACTATTGTTTATATTTTGATGTCATTGCCTCAGAAATTTGAAAATGTTAAGATTGCTTTAGAAAACCAACCGAATTCTGTTTTGACATTAGATTTCGTGACACAAAGATTATTAGATGCTGGAGCACTTCTTTTGGATTCAAAGAAAGAAAAAGTATATACTAAGGCTGCTCATGGTAATACTGCATTTGTGTCGACTCGCAAAGAATTCTTTTGCAAAATTTGCAACTCTAAAGGGCATACAGCGAAATATTGTAGAAAGAAAATTACTTGCCATTCTTGTGGAAAATCCGGACACATAAAACGTAACTGTAAAGCTGTTAAAAATTCAAATGAAGAAAAATTTGCCTCTTCAGCTGTTTCTTTCGTTGCTGGAAGCATTAAAAAGAATGAATTTATAGTAGATTCCGGAGCAACTTCCCATATGTGTTCTAATGAGTATTATTTCGCATCCTTAGTACCTTCTTCAGGAACAATTAAATGCGCATTGAAAACAACAAATCTTGAAATCAAAGGTATTGGAAATATTAATGGAAAACTGTCAAATGGAATGGAAATTACTTTAAAGGATGTGCTTTATGTTCCAGACTTAAACGGGCAACTCATTTACGTTAGGAAAATTGAAAGTGCAAATTATAGTTATTTTCAAGAATCAAAAATTATTTATCGAAAAAGGGAGAAACCGTTTTTACTTTGGTGAACGTGACTTGAATGGACAATACGTAAGTGACTTTGTCCCTGTTTATGAAACCGTTCTTACTTCAAAGGAAAATCATTGTGATATCTGGCATCGCAGACTTGGTCATCCGAGTGACAAAGTATTGAAAGATATGAAGCTTCCCGTACCTGATTCTTTTTGTGATATTTGTGCTCGGGCAAAACAGAGTGCAACACCAATGGGAAATGTTGATTTGTGATGGCCAATTATCTACACGAGGGATATAGGCCCAGGGGGGAAGTGCCCTCCGTGGGGGTCTTTCTAAGGGAACCTAATCCGTATTTATGCATGGAAAATCCACGGCTCGAAGAAAACCACGAAAACTCTGAACGATTAGGCCGACGGGCGCGATTGGGTTCGAACCCAGCACCTCCCGTCTACCAGCTTTGAGAGCAGAACCTCTCGGCCACTGGTGGGGCCCACCAATGGGAAGAGGACCAAGAAAAAGAGAAACCAAGCCAATGACTTTGATTCATAGTGTCATTTGTGGACCTATTTTTCCGACAACTTTTTCTGGCGAGTGCTATTTTATGACTCTTATCGATGATTTTTCTCGTTTTACTGGAGTACGTTTACTGAAACATAAAAGTGAAGTCTCAGAAGAATTAAAAATGTTCTTAAAATCCAACCCTACAGTGAAGAAAATTAGATGTGATAACGGGAAGAAATATTTTTCTAATGATTTAGTGAATTTTACTAGAGATCTTGGTATAGTGATCGATCCCACCCCTCCATACACGCAATCTTTGAATGGAGTAGCTGAACGCTGCAATAGGTCGCTTCTGAATATAGGACGTGCTTTGATTGCTGAATCAAATTTACCAAAGATTTTTTGGGGTCAAGCTATCCTTTCAGCAGCTTACTTGAAAAACCGAATGCCAAGCAGTACTATTGAGAACAAAACTCCGTACTTCCTGAAATATGGAGAAGAAGCCGATTTCAAGCACATACGTGTTTTTGGATGCAGTGCTCACATGTTAATTCCTTCCGTTCATCGAAAGAAGCTTGACGATAGGTCTAAACAAATGATCTTCATTGGTTATTATTCAATGGGATATAGATTACTAGATCCTGAAACGAAACGCATAACTGTATTAAGAAATGTGAAATTCGATGAAGAGAAAAAGGAAAATGTTCAGTCGAAACAATACATTCTAGAAAATTCAGAACCAGTCGATAATGAAATAAATCCAGATGTTCTAGAAAATACGAGTGATGAATTAGATGATCCTGAAGAGAAAGAAGACAAAACAAGAAAATCTGAAAGATTTAAAAAGCAACCTGTACGGTATCCAGATCCTGAAGTTTACGAAGCATTACTTTGCCAACAAGAAACATTAACGTTTGATGATATCAAATTCCTCCCTAGTGATGAACAACGCTTGTGGAAAGCTATGGACGCGGAGATTGAAAGTATGAAAATCAACGATGTCTGTGATCTTGAAAAATTACCACCTGACAAACGACCTATTTCCTGCAAATGGGTATTTACCATCAAAAGAGATGGTCGACATAAGGCGAGGCTCGTAGCTCGTGGATTTATGCAAAAAGAAGGGCTAGACTATAGTGAAACCTTTTCCCCTGTAATAAGTATGCCAGCTTTACGTTTGGTTCTTATTTTGATTTTAAATGAAGACTTATATGCATTTGTGTTAGATGTTAAAACAGCGTTCCTGAATGGTAAGTTAAATGAACTTGTTTTTATGGATCAGCCGCAAGGCTATGATGATAAAAGTGGGCGAAAGTGTAAACTTAAAAGAAGTTTATATGGTCTAAAACAAGCCCCACGACAATGGTTTGAAAGTTTCATGAATTTATTTCAAAGTTAAATTTTAAATCTTGTGATAATGAACCTTGTATTTTTATTCGGTATAATAATGATCATAAAATAATTATTGCTTTGTATGTAGATGATATGTTAATTGTAGGTTCAGATGTAAATGAAACTAATGTAGTTATTTCCCTATTATATAAAGAGTTTCATATGTCAAAATCGGAAAGTGTTTCAGAATTTCTAGGTATTCAAATGAAATTCAATTCTGATAGTTTAATAATGGATCAAGAGTCTTACATAATTAAATTGTTAAGTAAGTTTAATATGCTAGATTGTAAACCCAGTGGCATTCCTATTTCTCTTAAGTCCACCCCATCTGATTTCAAAATGGTAAACCTTTTAATGATCCATATCGTGAACTTGTAGGTTGTTTATTATATTTAGCTTATATTTCTCGACCTGATATTTAGTATGCTATTAACTGTTTAAGTCAATTGCAAGAAAATCCTACTCAAATTGCATGGAAAGCACTTAAGAAAATCTTAAGATATTTAAAAGAAACATTGTCTTTAAAACTTGTGTATAAAAAACAAAATTCTGATCCTAAATTATCCATGTATGTTGATGCTGATTGGGGGGCTAACACAAATGACCGCAAATCAGTAACAGGTTATATTTTAATGTTTTGTAACATGCCTGTTCAGTGGTGTTGTAATAAACAAAAATCAGTTGCTTTATCGTCAACTGAAGCTGAAGTCATTGCTTTAACTAAAAGTTTGCAAGACTTGTTATGGTTTAAAAATATTACTAGTGAAATTGTAAATATTAAGGATTTAGTAATTTTTGAGGATAATCAATCATGTATAAAATGTATCAGTAATGAGAGTAATTATGGTAGAATGAAACACATCGATATCATATTGAAATTTGTTCGCAATATTATAAAAGAAAATAACATCAAAATTGAATATGTTCCTACGAATATGCAAATTGCCGATTTATTTACAAAGGCATTACCTAAAGTTAAATTTTATGAACAATTATTTCTTTGTTGTTTGTACAAGTAATGTTTAAATTGTGTCATATTATTAAGGATTGATTTCAAGAAATTTCTTTGTTTTCTGATGTAATGCTAGGTTATGGGCGGGTGTTGAAGATAATCATAGCATTACATTAAATTCTTATTAATTTCTTTTTGTACAACTATGTTTATTGTGATTGGTTGTTTAATGTAGCTTTCTTTCACGGCCGCCAATTCTCCGACATGGGCCTTGCAAAATCTATAAATACCTGTAAATTTTCTGTTTTCTTTCAGTATGTTTGTGTAATTATTCTTGTTAATATCAAATATACTCAATTTGATGCATGCCTTTATGTCTGCCTTTTATTTATTTCAACATTCAGAAATTTTGTAATCGAAAGACGTTTTTCCGGATTTCTTGTAAACACAATTGATCTTACTGAAAACATTGTCAAAGATGGCATTTTCAACGGAATTTCCTGACGAAAGCAGAAAAAACAGTCAACGAAGGGAAAAAAGTCTTATCATATATCTTTAACACGATTTTGTCTGAAATACGAACTCGATGACTGCGTGAAAAATTGGTTTAAAAATTTAAAAAAAAAAACAGTCCTGTTCTAACGTATATACAAAATAGCTGACCGCCGTTCTATTTATCACATTTATAGACACTATTGAAACAAACCCGTTTTCATATTAAAATGTAATTTTTAACAAAAAAGAATGTTTGAATTACATTTTCTTCGCCGAAAATATTCTTTATGAATACTTTTGCACATCAAGCATATATCAAAATCAATATAATACACATATATATAAGGGAAATTACAATCACAGCATTGTACGAATACACGAAGCCTACACATTTCAAACAAATACTTGATAAATGATTTTACAAAAAATTAAATAAAATAAAATGCGTATATATATATTTAAAGAGAGGCCGCGCTGTTTGGTATACCAGACAGGCTGAGAATTCTTGGGGCAGACCATGTCGCCATTGGTCACAAAGAAAATTACAGAACGTACACATTAGGTTTTTAAAGATTTAAATGGTCCTCTGAAGCAAAGAAACTTTCAAGAAAAAAAATCAGTTCTTCTGTCTTGCAAAGAGAAATAAAAATCATTAATAAAAAATGATTCAAACAAGTGGGTAAGTGTGATCACAGATCGCACAGAGGGTTTCGTTTAATATTCCTTTCAAAACACTTTATCCTTTTGAAAAATCTGTTAGTTCGTTGTTTCGCAACCAGGGGCGCACTCTATTCTAAACAAACCTCTATCCGAACGAAACTCCGTTTTACATACTATCCGTATATATATTAGTCGAAGGAGTTGGGCCCATAGCACCCGAGATAAGTGGGTGCCCCTGGTGGTAAAAAGTGAACTAAAATATGTAAGGCTATGGTGCATAATATGAAAGAATGGTCAAAGGGGTGTCGGCTAAAGTTGGAAAAGTGCTCCCCGAGTGAAAAGGACAGAGGTTAGAAAAATTGCTAAAAATATACAAGTTAGAGCACGGAGGAGTAAATAATATAAGACTTTTTGAAAGGTTTATGATTTGTCGTGTGGTTTGAGGTATTCAGCTATACGTATGCACTAATTCATGTCTCTAACTTAATTAGAGGCTCTCTCAGAAAGAATTGCTTAAAATACATATGTCGTAGCTCAAAAGGTTAAATGTAAGACATTTTTAAGATTTTATTATTTGTCGCCTGGCTTCAGGTGTTCTGCTATATGCAAAATTTCAAATCTCCAATTTAATAAGGGGCTCAGTTAGAAAGAATTGTTTAAAATACGCATGTGGGAGCCCAAAGAGTTAAATGTACGACTTTTTCAAATTTTTATGATTTATCGCATGATGGTGTTCAGCTATATGCAAAATTTCACGCCTCCAACCTAATTAGGGGCTCACTTTGAAAGAATTGTTAAAAATACACATGGGGGAGTCCAAAGGGTTAAATGTACGACTTTTCCAAAATTTTATGATTTGTCGTTTGATGTGAGGTATTCAGCTATAAGTATGTAAAATTTCACGCTTCCAACCTAATTAGAGGCTCACATAGAAAGAATTGTTTAAAATACACATGTCGGAGCCCAAAGGGTTAAATGTACGACTTTTTCAAAATTTTATGATTTGTCGTATGATGTGTGGTGTTCATCTAAGTATGCAAAATTTCAAGTCTCCAACATGTATAGTTTCTGAGAACGGGCTCTGTGACGGACAGACAGACGGACGGACGGACAGACAGACGGACAAAGGAGCGAGACGAATAGGGTTTCGTCAGATGAACGAAACCCTAAAAAGTGATTTAAAAAAAAATTGTTAAATGATTTAAGAAAATTATTGACCATTGAAGGGTTTTTGTCGTTTGTTTTGTAGAAACCAGGGTTGTAAAAAACCCGGGTTTTTTGTTAAAAACCCAGCCCGGGCGGGTTTTATTAAAAAACCCGGGTTAAATGGGCAATTTTCCCCGGGTAAATTGGCTACTAAATTTTGGTACTTTGCAAAATTTATCTGTTGAAATTTTGAAAATTCTCAGAGGAATTACTGAGGGAAAATTTAATTTTTTGCTTATGAAAGCGCAAGAAATTTGATTGCCGAAACAAGTGGCAATCCTGATCTCAAATACAATCTTTGTAAACAAACACTTCATAGTCTAATAGATGGGAATGACTTCATAGTCTTAATAAGGATCTCAATATTTTTCTCTGTTCTTAAAATACATTATATGACCTCTTAAATTTAAATAACAAACAAACTTTAAATTGCAAAGCTATCAATTGTGTGTTATTTAATAATAAAATATAAATATAACTTAAAAAAAACTTGCTCCTTTGAAATTATCATAATATTAGCAAATGTTGATAAAAAATATCTTACAACAAAAATGTTTCTTATGTATATACAGGGTGTCCACTCTCAACAGTGTCCAATGGCTAATTCCTAAGCCGTTAGTCATACACATATAGTTTAAATATTACAAAAATATTTTCATTTGAGGTAAAGAAATATTTTAAAAGCGATTTGGATCAATAAAAACATTTCTTAAAAAATTACAAAATTTAAGTGTTTATACAGCCCCCGGTGCTATAAGTTATATTTAATAAAATTTTCCTATTACACTGACAAGACAGACAAAAAAAGTCCCATTCATATAACACTAAAATTGACTGAGTTATGAAACTTTAAAAATGCATGACTTATACCACTTTTCTGCATCTGGACACAAATGAGTTTGGCCATGCTTTGAGGGGTCATATCCTAAGTGCTTAAAGTATTCGAAGAACTTTTTATGTGTATCAGAACTTTGAAAAAAATAGTAAAGTGTTAGGATTGAGTTAACTTTTATTAAGTTTCAGATTGGCTAAAATTATTGTATTTTAACATGTGTTTTATTTTGTAAGGATTTGAGACTATTTCTTTTCATGATTTCTTTTAACAAATATTATGTTATTTTATTTAACTTCAACGATCGTATGTATGTTTTCCCGGTTCAAAATTTGTAGTCGAAATTTAACTCACTTTCAAGTTTCAAATATCCGATCGAGATTAAATTTTACATGTATACTAATGTAAATCTGATGACAATCTAATATTATTATGATTTTCGGTGGTTACCATTCATATTTATTTTACAGGATATTGTATAACACAAAAAATTTCGGATAGATTACTGCCAAGAAGTTTAAGAAAAAGTTTTAGATTAGATAACACAAGATTGCGATGGTTGTGTTTTTAACTTTTATGTATTTTTTAGCACTGAATCTGGGAATTACCTTAATTTTTAACCATCATCTCAGGATGTTTTGCAAATCATAAATTGTCAAAGTTAAAAAATAAAAATCAAATACTATAAAATAGAGGAGACGGCTGAGTTTTTTAACTTTTGATAATTGATTTTTATGTACTAGTACACTGAATCTGAAAATGACCTTCATTTATCCATCATATCACTTTATCCATCACGTTATAATTTTTTTGCAAATTGTAAATGTCAAAGTTAAAATATAGCAAAAATCTGATACTATAAAACAGATGTAAAACATTTATTTAATTTTCCTTACGTGATGGTTAAAAATGAAGGTCATTTTCGGATTCAGCAGTAAAAAGTGCATAAAATAATTTAATAAATATAATAAGTTTAGTAAATATAATACTCTTGAAGCTAACTGAAAAGCTTAAATTTACATTTTAAATTAAAAGCTAAAACGTTTTAAAATTTTAGGGTTCCCAATCTAAAAGTGCAAGTAAATTAGTACAAATATATTTTCTAAGATTCAAAGAAGTGAATAAATAAAACAAAATAACCATGAACAATAGGACTGGGCGATGTAGAAATTTCTTAAATCGATTTATCATCCATCCAACATCGCGATTTAGTGCTAAATCGAGATTTAACACAGATTTTACATTTTAGAATATGGAAGCCTATTTTTTAATTTTTAGCAACAAAATACGATCTTTATGTGCCCCCCCCCCCCCTGTATTATTTAGTATACTTGGCTTTTAATTTGTCAAATAATTTTGAAAAGAGGTATATTTTACACATAAAAAAGCTTTGAATGTCCCAAAACACTAGTTTTTTTTTTCCATTTTAAAAATTAGTGACCTATTCTAATACATTTTATAAACTCATTCTATAAGAAGTAATATAAAAGAAAATGATTTTTTTTTTGTCTGACTTGTTATGCATGCTACAATCTAAATTCCTTAAGGGGGGGGGGGGGCTTCCCCTAGCCCACTCAAATAGCACTTCATTGCTAACAGCCTACATACACTTTTTTTTTTTTTTTTTTTTTTACAGACACAGATTTAAAAAGTTAATGAGGTAAAACAGAAGCATATTAAGACTTCAATGATGAATTTAACTATTCATTTACCATGAGGAGAAAAGTAGTAAAAAAAAGGGGGGGGGGGTGGAGATATGAGAAATAAGGTGCAATTTTATATCTTTTTAACTTTTAGATTAAAATAAGATTTGTTTAACATAAATGCTGACATTTATATAGCGGATGGAGAAGGATTGAAAGTGTGACCCTTGGAGCACATCACTGAAATTGCTGATTTTTTTCGTGGTTGTTGCCATCCTTTAAGATTCGTAATAAAATATAATCTTAAAATATATCTCTTTTTAATGATAACAAAATGTCAAAAAAGCAAAAAATCGCAGATCTGCAGAAAAATCTAATGAATGCCTCTTCCAGCCCTCCCTCATTCTGCTGTAAAAATAAAGTTACTTGACTCATTACAGAACTTTATTAAAGTATTTTTAATTAATTACAAAATAATAATAAATTAAAACTAAAATATTCCCATAATACCTAAACATATGAAAATTAATTTTTCATGAAAATAATGCATAAAAATATAAACTAAAAATGGATGAATTTGGATATAAATAGTGAGTCAATTTCAGCAAGATACTCAATCCATGTGACTGGCATTGAAATCGGATGTCAAATCTGATGCATGACTATTTTAAAATATTTTAATTAATTACAGAATAATAAAAAATAAAGAATATGTATTAAAATATTACCCAAACATGTGAAAAATGAATGTTTCATTAAAAGAATGCATAAAAATAAAAACTGAAATTCGATGAATTTGGATTTTAAATATGAAACTTTATTCTTTTTTTTCCACCCATAAATACTCAATCAATTTCAGGAAAAAAATATTAGTAGTAAAAGAAAAATATTTCATGTGGATCACGGCCAAATAGTGATACACAAAACAATGCATGACTATACCTTTAAAATAATTTCATTAATTACAAAATAATAGAAAATAAAAAATAAATTTTAAAATAGTATTACTAAAACATGTAAAAAATTAATTTTTCATCATAAGAATGCATAAAAGTATAAACTGCAAGTCGATGAGTTTGGATTTTAAATATAAAACTTTATTATTATTATTTTTAATCATATAAATGCTGAATGAATTTCAGGAAAACAATCTTTTGAAACAATGCAGGGTTCTACTTTAAAACATTTTAATTAATTACAGAATATTGGAAAATAAAAAATACATATTGCAATATTACTCAAATATGTGAAAACTTAATTTATCATCAAAAGATTGCATTAGCATATAAATTGAAATTCGATGAATTTGGATTTGAAGATTTAAACTTTACTTTTTCCTTTCAACTTTCCACTATATAAGTTCTTAATTTCTGAAAGATACACATTCCAATCTCGTAAACTCTGAATCTTGTTTACAAAATAAATAAATATCAATTCTTACTTAAATCATCGTTTTCTTAAATCGCCTTTTTCTTAAATTGGATCCTGCTAAATCGATTTATCACCAGCTTGCCTTGTTTTCATTAAATCGTCTTTTTCTTAAATCGGAAAGCATGGAGGCTTGCGATGTTTGCTTAAATCGGATCATCCTAAATCGATGTAACACCAGCTTGCCTTGTTTGTCTTAAATCGGAAAGCATTGAGGCTTGCGATGTTTGCTTAAATCGGATCCTCCTAAATCGATTTAACACCAGCTTGGCATGTAAGTGGTAGATACATCAAAGTAGATAAATCGGTTTTTCGATGTTAGCTCAGAATCAGTATTTTGTTTTAAATCGATTTAAAGCCAATGGCTAAATCGCGATTTAAGATAATGGCTAAATCGTGATTTCCGATTTTAGCTTAAATCGATTTAAGACCAATGGTTAAATCGGATTTCCAATGTAAGCTTTAAATCGATTTAAGGCCCAGGCCTAATGAACAACAAATACATCATTTGTTCCTTTCCAGAAATACTCTTAAAAAAACCCGGGCTTTTTAAGTGGGTTTTTTTATAAAAAACCCAGCCCGGGCGGGCAGCTGGGTGGGTACCCGGGCAGCTGCCCACTACAACCCTGGTAGAAACTAAACATGCATTAATACAGATTACAAAACAATAATAAGAGCTGGATTTAAACATATTCCGCATCTGCGTACAGCGATAAAATTTAGACGGGGGGGGGGGGGGGGGGGAAGCAGCAACTTAAATTTTGTGAGTATTGTTTTTTAGATTTTGAAAATATTGCAAATATGTAATGCGTATAACAAATTTTAAAACTATTAGCTTCACCTAAGGGAGGGAGCAGCTTTACCTGGTTTAGGACGCACAGACTTGTAGGTCGGTTGCCCGGCGGGCCAGTCAGCCTTATTTAATCCTAAAATTATGGGATTAAATAAGGTTTAATGCGAAAAAATACTGTTACCAAAAAGTGGTGTAATTTTGCATAGGCTATAATCAGGCCCTAAGGAGCACTGAATTGGGTACTTAACTTTTTCTCTCTTTATGAAGCTTATCGATTCTGCATTTGAGATTTGCAATATTTTCAAAATCTAAAAAACAACACTCACAAAATTCAAGTTGCTGCTTTTCCTTACCCCCTCCCGTCTAAATTTTGTCGCCGTGCACAGATGTGGAATATGTTTAAATCCAGCTCTTATTATTGTTTTGTAATCTGTATTAATGCATGTTTAGTTTCCACAAAACAAACGAAAAAAACCCTTCAAAATTTTCGTTTTCTTGGATTTTGTCTGTAAAATGGTCAATAATTTTCTTCAACTTGTCAGGCTATTTTTTTTCAAATCGTAAAATAATTATCGTAAATTACTACTGTTACACCGTACATATAGGTTTCTCAGCGGTGAATTCTTTGGCTACCATTATTTCCACACAGTAATCATTATGATACATTTCTAAAACATTTTTAATAGAAATGTACCAGAAAGATTATTTTTTGGAAATAGTGGTAGCCAGTAAAGTGACCGATGAGAGCCCTGTTAAATAAGTTTTGATTACTTTAAGATCTGAAAATCTTCAACGGTTGTCTCCAGAAAAGTTAAAGAAAATAATCAGGAATGGTGAAACGCTGTTGGAGAAGTTATTTGAGGCTGCAATATGGTATGAATTAAAATTAAAACTTCCTGAATAGAAGTCATTTTTTTCAACTGTGTATGAAAACATTTTAAATCGAATTAGCTGAGATAAAACACAAGGTAAAATATCATAGGAATACGCTGATTGTAACAAGATTCATCTATAATGTCTGATTAATAATGAAAAAAAAAAAAAATACAAATATTTTAAGAAATCTTTATTTCGCTTTTTCTAATTTTGCGCCCTTAGGATTAGAGCGCCTGGAGCAGTCTGCTCCAACTGCTCCATGGTAGCTACGCCCCTGCTGGTATCCAAAAATCGTAGCATGTAACTGACACTACAAGTACTCATGGAACTAGACTATTTTAAGTCTGATTTTTATTATAGACTATATAAAATTATTAAAAATATATATTATGATAGGAACTAGCAGGCTTCGCCCGCTATTTACGTTACGGATATAAAAATCATGTTTTTTTTTTTTTTTTAAGGAAAAAGAAATAAAAACCTATTTAACGATAGGTTTATAAAGACACATTTTGTATTTGTTATATTTCCGGGGATGTGGAGGGCGGGGGGGGGGGGGGGGACTATTTTGATTAAATATCGCAATTAGCCCACATGGCAGATATAATTATGATAGACACTAGCGGGCTTCGTCCCTCTATGGCGCCTTATGGGTCCAGCTTCCATAACTCAGAAACTACCTTTCGGACATCAATGCAACAGATTTCAAACGTTATAATTAACTTAATAATCACCCTATATAGCATTAAAGTAAATTTAAGAGTACTGCATACTATTTTTTTATCGTAATTTCTGAAGAGAAAAAATTATTTCGGTTCCATTCTTAGGTACTGGTCTGAAAAATTTTGAAAAAGGAGGGAAGGAGGGGACATGAGACTGCTGTTTGTCAAACAACACAACGGGGTCTGGCTTATTCAACTTGGTTTTTGATGACTTCAATTGGAAGGTGGTTTGTTTAAAAGAGTGCGTTCCCTGCCCCATGAAAATTGGAACTATTGGTGCACCATCTATGTAAGAATTTAATAATTATAAATTAACATTTTGGATTTATTAATTTAAGGATAAAGTGTTTTTAAAGGAATATCAAATGAAACCCTCTGTGTGATCTGCGATTATACTTACCCACTTGTTTTTATATACAAACTGCTATAAGAAAAATTGTAATAAAATAGTAAAAATTAAATCTGCATTAAATCCCATAAGTATCTTTTTTTTAATCATTTTATCACTAACCTCAAAAAAGTAATGATATCAATGCAAAAACCCTTGACGGGTTAAAAGTTTCTGACGCAGCACTTTATCTTATGCTCTAAGAATTTTAAATATGGAACTTAAAAATACTGATATCAAATTTTGAGTGACATTATGCTATTTCTTAAAAAATATATTTGTATTTATTTCATCATTTTATTTTTGTTTTATTTATAATCGCATGTGCAAAAGTTATGTTCAACATGAAAAGCTGCATAAAATTTTAATTCGCTGTTGCTTTATCATTTACATCTCTCATAAATTCAAAATATGAGTTTTAAAAGATATGATATAAAATTTAAGTGACGCCTTGATGTGACTTTAAAAGGTTTGTTTTAAAATTCAATTTTAATTATTTTTGACTTGGTTAAAATATTTTTTTACATCTACACAATACTTTTAATTTTCCAATTCACTGTTAAATATATCACTTTCATTGAATCTATACTATGCATTGAAATGTATTTATTTCAATAAATTGATTTATCTTTTGTGTCACGCTATTCAAAATTGTGAATAAGATTTATGTAAATGGTTTATTTGCGTCAAACTATCCTTTTTCATACATTTCATGTAGTTTGGACACAATGACGCAAAGAAACCATTTACATAAATCTTACTTACAATTTTGAATAGCGTGACACAAAAGATAAATCAATTTATTGAAATAAATACATTTCAATGCATAGTATAGATTCAATGAAAGTGATATATTTAACAGTGAATTGGAAAATTAAAAGTATTGTGTAGATGTAAAAAAATATTTTAACCAAGTCAAAAATAATTTAAATTGAATTTTAAAACAAACCTTTTAAAGTCACATCAAGGCGTCACTTAAATTTTATGTCATATCTTTTAAAACTCATATTTTGAATTTATGAGAGATGTAAATGATTAAGCAACAGCGAATAAAATTTTATGCAGCTTTTCATGTTCAACATAACTTTTGCACATGCGATTATAAATAAAACAAAAATTAAATGATGAAATAAATACAAATATATTTTTTAAGAAATAGCATAACGTCACTCAAAATTTGATATCAGTATTTTTAAGTTCCATATTTAAAATTCTTAGAGCATAAGATAAAGTGCTGCGTCAGAAACTTTTAACCCGTCAAGGGTTTTTGCATTGATTTTATTTACATATAATTTAGAAAAATAATATTTTTATTTTCTATTTGCATGTAAAATTTATTTTGGTAGTTTCTATTTGCATGTAAAATTTAATTTGGGGGTTCTTGAGACAACAGTCCAGACAGGCAAAGCCAGGCTAGTACCTCTCCTTATAATAGTAAGTTTAATCGAGCATTGTTGGGTTGCAGATAAATTTTGGTTTGTTTCATATTGAGATTGAAAAACTTTACTACTGAGCCAATTCCACTTTTATGAATTTTTGAAATGTTAACACATTTATGGGATATCTGGTATACTGTATACTAAAAGTAAAATCTTTTTAGTTTCAAAATAGGTAATAAACTGCTTTACATTCATTAGAAAACTTTCACACACAAGGACACAAGTCACACTACATTAAATTTCTATTTTCAATTATAAAATTAATAAATATAAACTGAACAATCAAATTATTCTTACCTCAAGTCTAATATTTGATACTTCTGCCTGCAGAGCCGTAGGTAATCTAGCCTTAAAGTTATTAAGATTTTCATCTGCACGTCTTGCTTCTTTAGTTTTCTGATTAGCCATATCTAAAGCAAAGTTGAATTGGTTCTTACATTTTGAATAGATTACTTTTTCATTTGCACTTATTTTCTTTCCAAATGTTGCATCTAACATTTTTCGCATCTGGTCAAGATCTTCAGATGCACTCCTTGCTTTGTTAGCAGCTTTGGCTCTTTCAGCTTTCATTTTTTTAAACTTTTCTATTATTAAAAGTTTATTCTGCTCAGAATTACTAATCTTTTTTTGTTCAGAAGTACTTTTATTTTGCTCAGGAGTACTCTCCTTTGTAAGCCTGGACGATGAGCTAATATTCTTCACAGACCCTTTTTCTCTTAAATTAATAGTTTTCTTTTCTGAAGACTGCTTAGAAGATTGTAGGGATGACTTTGATTCTTGGAATTTAGCCTTTGTAGCTGATTGTGGAAGTGAAGAGCTTTTAGGAACAATAGCTATATTATTCGCTTTTGAAGCAGGGACAACAGGTAAGCTATCTGACAATGGAATAGTTCTAAGTGTTCTATCTGGCCTTACATTCCCACTTTTTGATGCAAGATTAGTAACATATTGAGAATCATTTGATGGAACTGGTGACATTTGCAAGTAAGGTCCATATTCAGTAGGAGGAGTTGCCATTACAGGAGCAGGAAATGTTGCAGCAGGAATAATTGGTGAAAAGTGAGGGGGCACATACGGTACAGATGCAGAAGGCACTGGAGAGTATGCCAAGGAATCTGAAGCTAGTAACGGTTGCTGCTGTTGCTGAAGCTGTTGTTGTTGCTGTTGTTGCAGCTGTTGAAGTTGCTGCTGTTGAATGTGATGCTGTTGTTGGAGTTGTTGCTGTTGTTGGAGTTGTTGCTGTTGCTGGAATTGATGCTGTTGTTCTAAGATGTTTATTAATAACTGATGTTCTTTGTTAGGTGGTTGCACAGCATTGAGTATGTGATTAATACTAGCAGGATCCAGCATATTCCCATCAATATTAAAAATATCAGATAATTTTTTTGATATGTCATCTGTTGGAAATGTTGGAGGATCAGGCTTTTTTGAATAGGTATCATCTGAGCCTTTTAAATTAGCCATTCCATCCTCAACCTTCTTGTTATCTATTGGAAGAGTCTTTACAGGTTTCTTAGAGCTGTTCTTTTCATCCGAGCTTTCATCAGAGCTATCAGAGCTACTTGAACTGCTGCCAAGTGAAAGAGAACAAAATGAATCACCGGAACTATAACCTGCTTTTCCCTTCTTTTTAGAGTAAGATGATGTTTTTTTCTTATCACTGCTTTTACTTTTGGATGAGTAATATCCTGGACTTCTGGACCTAGATCTCCGTGATCTATCTTTATATTTGTTGTAACCAGTACTTTTGTCATGGGGTCTTCTATGTCTATAATCAGGACTACGTGAGTATCTTTTAGGACTAGGTGAGTATCGCCTGCGACTTTCTGTATACCTAGAAGGACGTTTCTCAGAGTCAAAACTTGGAGATCTACGACTTGAATAAGAAGATTCATATTTTGTATGATCCCTTTCAGAAGATTTATATTTATTACTCGGCAATGAAGATATATGTGGTGAATGACGTCTTGATGGAGAAAAACTTCTTGAAGTTTCATATCTAGCATGTTTCTCGGATGGGAATTCTTCAGGAGGGTGAGATCTCTTTCGCTGTGATCCTTCTAAATATTCTCTAATATTATCAACATGCTTTTTATTTATTACTCTTGGATTTTGCCTTTGAAGACCTGGTCTATCAGTTTTCAAATCCTCATGTAACGACTTATCAAATTCAGGAACATTTCTAGAAGTTCCAGGAAATATGCCTAATTTTTCGCTTGAACTAATATGTACAACATTCTTATTTTCAGCATTTCTTTTCTTTAAGAGCTCAGCGGCAATATGATACTTTGATTTGTCTTTAACTGAAGCACAGCTTTCATGAAACTCATTTTTTTCGACTACTGGTGATGAAACAGAATGATGAGGTTCTAATTTCTGTGATACATATCTTTGTTCGTGTACTTCTGCCACAGGAGGAGTATCTTCAATAAGAATTTCTTCTCTTTTAATAGGAGGGAATTTTATACTCTCTTGAATTTTAGTTTGAGAGTCATAATCTGAAAGATTTTTTTTAAGTCTTGAATTTAATTTGTTAAGAGTAGCTCCACGTGCTTCATCAAATATATCTTCTTCGTCACTCCATCCTGTATCAAGTCTGCCTGTATTGCTTATGATTGTATCCCTTTGAACAGATGATGTTTGTTCTTCTGGAACTGAATTTGAGTCCCCATACAGAAATTCATCTTCTTCATCAACTGAGTTTAAATTTAGGCCACTAAAAGAAGTATGACTAGGAGTTGAAGGCGGCTCAGCACTATGGCCAATAATATTCCAACTTGGTGATGGAGCTGTTCGTCCTTGTCCATATCCTTGTACAGCAGATAGCGCACTTGATGCAGTGTTTCTTAAATTAAAAAACTGTAAAATGAAATTAAATGAAAATTACTATATATTGATATTTTTTTTAAATGCAAAAATACAGTAATAATTTCATTAATACAAATCCATATGAAATCAGGTTTTGTTGGTTTAAATCAATTTGAATTTAATCACGATTAAAATTAAATTTTGAAAATTTGTACTTAAAATTTAGATGACTTTTTTTTATTTTTAATAAATATTATGTTTTAGAAATGCAGTGCAGATTTTAGGAGTGGGAGAGACTGAGAACCCAAAATCCATGATTTTTGAATTTTATTTCAATATCAAAAATTAAAAATCCTAAATTAAAAATAGAGAATCTCAACTGAAATTTTTTTTTAATAGATTAATGCTTGTATTTACCTATTAGGAAATATCTAAATGTTTTCTGGATTTTTAATTTATTACAAAAGCACAGAGACTTTCTGCAAAGGATACAAAATTTTTTAGAATAAATATAAGCCTTTCAAAAGTATTTTTAATGATATTTATGTAGTTCTCATTACAATTTCTGTAGCCCTTGTTCACATGCAAATAACAAAATTGTGCGATTTCCAATACAGTTTATTTATGGAAAGATTTGGAATATAAACTACCAATAAATTTAAAAGTGTGATGTATAAAAAATAAAGGTACAAGACAGTACTTCCAGCACTTTATCTTATCAGTTCAGCACTACACAGAGGAAAATTTTAAATCTGATACAACATCAGCATTACTGTTTATGAAAGAGGAATCTGGTAAAGTTTAAAGTGGTGTAATATCATAAAAATATACTTCAAACAATTATCACCCTTAGACCATAATGTATCAGTTATTTTTAGTTTCCTTGTAAACAAACTACAAATGCTACAAACTCCATTTTTCATTCCATTCATTCGATGATGTGCGGATTTTAGGGTTGCAGATTTCAGGGAGTCTACTGTATTACATTAATCTATCAACAATATTTAACCGTTCTCATAGTCTCATTTCCCAATATGAATCGAAATTTAATAAATAACAGAAATATATCAAAACATCCAAAATTCCAATAATGGATACCCTCTGTTCTAGTAATGAACAACCCACAAATAGTAATAGATATGATTGTTTTACGACTATATTTAGAACCAAAATTTAATGAAAGAATACTAATAAAAAAAAAAAATAGTTATTTTCAAATAAATTTAACAATTAGGATATCAATAAAATATTTGTGAGAATCATTAACTATTTAAATTATTGTAATTATCACAAGATCAGTATTTTAATTATTTTAGATGAGATAGATGGTTTAAAATATTAAATGTTAGGCGGGAATTACTGTTAGCAAATTATTGAGACAGCAGAATATACTAAATAAAATAATTTAAAAATAAAACTGCAGAACTGGTACTGATCTGCAGATTTACTAGTTTCATTACACTACTATAAATTTAATTGATATTACAATATATATATATTAGGGATTGACCGAAGCAGCAATTTTGCCGAATACCGAATACCGAAGCTTCGGTCAAAGTGTACACCGAATATTCGGTATTCGGCAACCGAATACTTAGAAATTTTTAATACACATTTTTGCATATATTAGCTTTTTTAATAAACTTTAATTAACATTAAATTCTTAAACAATTTAATTCAGTTACATTTTTATTCTTAAATCTAACTACACAAAAAAAAAAAAAAAAAAATTAATGACTTCTTTCCACTCACAAATTCATTAACCCATCACTTATTTTTCATTATTTTATCACTAGTCAATACCTAAAATAACTTATGAAAATATTAAGCTATACAGGCTATTATTAAGGATACGAATTGTCAGAAAAACAAAAGTTCATTCAAATAAAAAGAAACAATGTTGTCAAAGCTGATTTACTGATTGTCTAACTATAAACATATTGAATAGGAATGTTTTCAAATACAAAAGGTATCATATCAATATGTACATTTAACTATATTTTCTGTCAAATTACTGATACATATTTATATTTTGATTAATATTTTAACATTGTGATGATGAAGATAACAAATTTGAGCGATTTTAATTTAATGATTATAAAAGCTGCAGCTTAGGCATAGAGATATACTTAGTATTTGATGTGTGTATTTTCTTTAATATACACCTTAGATATACAGAGATGATTTCTGATATATTTATTTGATGTGTATATTAAAGAAAATACGCATTAAATAAATTTAAATTAAGGAAACTAATGTAGAAATAATTAAAATTAAATGATAAGGGAAAGATGCCTATCTTCCTTACTTTTTTTTCTCTAATGTAGACAGTTGTTTTGATTTCACCGCTATGTAGACTATTTTAGAAAGAAAAAAGTTTTTTTTTTAATTAAAAATGGCTTTTGACTTGTTTTTTGTTGTGCAGCTGAACTATGAACTCATGCACGCAATTTTAAAACTCATTGTTTAGCCTATTCTACTTCTAAGTAAAAGAGAATTTTTACTTCTAAAGAAAATACTTATCCACAATTATTCGGCCGAATACTTAAAAGTATTCGGCCGAAGCCGAATATTCGGTTTACATGCCGAACCACCGAATACCGAATCGACTATTCGGTATTCGGTCAATCCCTAATATATATATATATATATATATATATATATACATATATCGTTGGAAATGAATAAGCAAAGATATGACAGAAAATAATGAATTTTTAACAACTTCTGTAACTTAATTGTTTTTATTTAAATGGAGAGGGATTGAGCCCTATGAGCCCTTTTTTTCCCTCTGTCCTTAAGGCTGTTCTCAAATCCAAAGGGTCAACTTTCTGACATAAGTTTTAATTCATTTTTGTTTGGAAGCGCATGAAACTAGAAGGTGTTGTTATTCAAAAAGTATGTCATCGAACTGTTTTTTCCATTTTCTTGTAAACGCAATAGATCTTTCAGAAAATACTGTCAAAGTTGACATTTTGAACTGAACTTCCGAACGAAAGAAGAAAATCCAGTCAATAAGGGGAGAAAAATGTCCTGTCACGTGATCAAAATCACTTATAACTCAATGGGTAATTGATTGATCCAAAAATGGAAAACACAGTTCGATTCCAAATCGCTTCCATGGCCAGGATTTCCAATTTTATATCTTTCCGTTAAAAATTGAATTTGTAAATGTGTCAAAACATTTTGCACTTGTTGAGCAGAGCAGTTGGGAACAGCCTTAAACAATATTCTCTGCTTCCTGATGTTTTATTAATTGACAGCCCGGTAGCAGAAAGTTCGAGACGGGAGACAGTCGTCGCAGATTTTCTTTTCTCTTTTGCAGATTCTTTTTCATCAAGCCTTTATTTTGCTTCATATTATGTTTAGCTTTTTATTACTTAATACAAAAAGCTGAGATTATTATTAATAAAAATTTATAAAATACCTAAAAACACTACAGGTAAGTGATTGTTTGATTAATTAACGCTTCAATTGTAAAAATATTTTACCTGCAGATTATTTTTTGGTCCCTGAAGTATCTGTCGCAGACACCTGGAGAATATTCTGCTTTGGGGACCCAGTGGCAGCGACACGGCGACATAGTCGCGGACAAAAAAAATCTTTTGCGGACAATTATTGTCTGCACTAATGAAGTCAATTTAAAAAATTGTCCGCAACTTTTTCGGATAATTTTTCCCGCATTAAAAGCGCGAATTTCGGCAGAAAATCGCGTAAAAAGTGTTAATTTCGGCAAAAGATCACGTTAAAAGCTTTAATTTCGGAAAAAGATCGGGTAAAAGGCGTGAATTTTGGCAAAAGATCGGGTAAAAAACGTGAATTTCGGCAAAAGATCGCGTAAAAAGCACGAATTTCGGTAAAAGATCGCGTAAAAAGTGTGAATTTCGGCAAAAGATAGGATAAAAATTGTGAATTTTGGCAAAAGATCGCGTAAAAAGCGCAAATTTCTGCAAAAGATTGTATTAATGGCGTGAATTTCGGCAAAAGATCGCGTTAAAAGCTTTAATTTCGGCAAAAGATCGGGTAAAAGGCGTAAATTTTGGCAAAAGATCGGGCAAAAAACGTGAATTTCGGCAAAAGAGCACGAATTTCGGTAAAAGATCGCGTAAAAAGTGTGAATTTCGCCAAAAGATCGGGTAAAAATTGTGAATTTTGGCAAAAGATCGCGTAAAAAGCGCGAATGTCGTCAAAAGATCGCATAAAAAGCACGAATTTCGGTAAAAGATCGCGTAAAAAGCACGAATTTCGGTAAAAGATCGCGTAAAAAGTGTGAATTTCGTCAAAAGATCGGGTAAAAATTGTGAATTTTGGCAAAAGATCGCGTAAAAAGCGCGAATTTCGTCAAAAGATCGCATAAAAAGCGTGAATTTCGGCAAAAGATCGTGTGAAAAGCGCAAATTTTGGCAAAAGATCGGGTAAAAAGCTTAAATTTCGGCAAAAGATCGGGTAAAAGGCGGAAATTTTGGCAAAAGATCGGGCAAAAAACGTGAATTTCGGCAAAAGATCGCGAATTTCGGTAAGATCGCGTTAAAAGCGTTAATTTCGCTAAAAGATCGGGTAAAAAGCGCGAATTTCGGCAAAAGATAGCGTAAAAAGCGCGAATTTCGGCAAAAGATAGCGTAAAAAGCGCGAATTTCGACAAAGGATCGTGAAACAAACGCAAATTTCGTCAAAGAATCGTGAAATAAACGCAAATTTCGTCAAAGGATCGTGAAACAAACGCGAAATTTGTCAAAAGACCGTGGAGAAAATGTGAATTTCACCAAAGAATTACAAAAAAAAAAAAAAAAAAATCCTCAAAAGGACGCAGAAAAGAAAAATTCGAATTTTGTCATGAGATCGCGAAAAAAAACGGAAATTTCGTCCAAAAATTGCAGAAAAAACGATAAATTCGTTAAAAAGCCATGGAAAAAAACGGAATTTCACCAAAGAATTACAAAAAAATAATTTCCTCAAAAGGTCGCAGATTTCATTCAAGGATTTTAGAAAAAACTCAGTGCTTTTCGCACTTGAGGCCTTTGAAGCTTCCGAAGGTTTTTAAAACATCGTTATTGTCTACGTGTGGTTCTGCTTATCCTTCACATTTTAGAAATTCTACAAGAAGTTAGATGATGAAATGTTATAACCCTTTAAGACCCAACCCGCACGATCGTGCGGGTTAGACATACATGTAAATTTTTGCTTCTGAAACAGTCATACATAATAAAACCCCGAATCGAATTATTGTTCTGGTTTACAAAAAGAGTAAAGTATCATATTTTATCAACGAATGACGGTTGTAGTACATGTTTTACTGTTAGCCGGCATGATTAGCTTTGTTTACAAGTACAGTAAACACTCGATTTAACGGACCTCAGTTCAACGGACTTCGGATTCAACGGACTAATTTAAAAATAAAAAAATATTAAAGTAAAACAAGTGGGTAAGTGTGATCGCAGATCGCACAGAGGGTTTCGTTTAATATCCCTTTTAAAACACTTTATCCTTAAATTAACAAATCAAAATCATTAATTTAAAATTATTCCCCTCTCCCTAACCTGAAATTCAACGCCCGTATTTCAAATTTTTATATTTGACAAATGTCAAATATTTATTTATCACTATTATTTACTGGAAGCCTCTATGATAAAACAGCTTCTAAAACGATGAAACACGCTTTGAAAAAAAAAAAAAGTATTACTGCCCCCCCCCCCCCTCCCCTACTTGAGAATCAACACGCAACCCTCTTTTAAGCTTTTATATGTAAAAAATCAAGCAATGAACAACGACAAAGCATTTCTTTTTACTATTTTTAAAAAGCGATTTCTCGGTAAAATAAAAATATTTATTATATCTGTGGCGACACAATGTCTCGTGATCAAATGAACGAAACCTTAAAAAAAGGGAAAGAACATGAAACGCCGAAAGCGCGCGCTTTGATTCTCACTGCGGCGTGGTTTTCGTTCTAAGTAGTATATATGTATATACAATATATATTTATGTATATACATATATTGTATATATACAATACATGTATATACACTGTATATATATATCTAACAAAAACATAGCTGTGAAATAGGGGAGCCAAGTTCTGTAAAGACAATGGCAAGAAAAGAAGTGATATCTAAGTGGGTGCCAAGTTCAAATAAAATTCACTCAAACTTACTTACTGAAGTATTATAGCATTTTTCAAATTGTTTAGAAATAAAAAATATTGATAGCATATTAATAATAAATCTAGAACTTGGCAAGTTTTTGCTTACGAGTCATTTATTTTTAATAATGACATTATTATATCAAATCTTGTTATTTCATGATTGGAAGCCTTAATTTGAGTGAGCTCCTTCCTCTTGAAGGGCTGTGGGATAAAATATGTCCCACCTAATTTAACTGCAAAATGCCACATTGACACCAGAATTCGGGACTAAAAAGTTTAATTTTATTAAATACGTGAAAAGAAGCTTTTACCCATTTTGAAATAAATTTGTTTTTAAATTCTGGTGTGATTCAATTCTTTCAGCAATTCACGAATAAAAGTTATTTGCCCCTGAAAGGGTTAAAGGGGTGCAGTCTCCAGAGTGATGACCAAGAACAAGAGTAAGTATATCTGTCTCTTTGTCAGGCATCTTAGTCTGTTTGCATTGAGGTTTCTGGAGTTTGGGTGCTAGAGTGATAACCAAAGACGAGCGGGAGTGTATCTGTGTATTTATTGGTTTATCAAATCTTTAACATGAGTCATTTGTTTATAATAATAATTATATTAATTTTTTTTGTAATGTCACTGAAATTAATATTAACATCACCATTTTATTAATACATGAAATTGATAGGCATAACATTTATCAAAAACTTGCCAAGTTCTACATTTATTATTAACATGCTATCAATAATTTTTATTTCTAAACAATTTAAAAAATGCTATAATACTTCAGTAGGTAAGTTTGAGTGAATTTTATTTGAACTTGGCACCCACTTAGATATCACTTCTTTTCTTGCCATTGTCTTTACAGAACTTGGCTCCCCTATTTCACAGCTATGTTTTTGTTAGATATCATTACTTTTTGTAAAGTTACAATATATTTAGACACTTTACTTAATGCTTTTTAATGTGTTTACATGTGACTATTTTATTCACCAAGCAACATTCAATTTTAATTTTAATTTCCTACAACAAACTATTTGGCTGTCAATTTGCGGCAGAAATCTATATTTTAATACTGCTACATTGAATGCATGTTTTGAAACAAAATGTATTGATTCGAAATTTTTATTGTTTCTGAAACAACAATTCCTATTAAATTCCTATATTAAATTTTCCTATTAAAATTTCCAATTAAATATCCTATAGCTGGGCCTGTTTTTTGTACTGAAAGTGAAAAATAAAGTTATGTGCTTATGCCACACTATGTATCATTCATCCATGGGTGCCGGCAAAGAGGCAGTGCAGGGGAAGGACATTGCCCCTCCCTGGATTTTCAAATTTAATTAACTAAATAAACTTTTCTCTGATGATTTTGAAAATAACAAGTGGGTAAGTGTGATCACAGATCGCACAGAGAGTTTCGTTTAATATTCCTTTCAAAACACTTTATCCTTTTGAAAAATCTATTAGTTCCACATTTCGCAACCAGGGGCACACTCTATTCTAAACAAACCTCTATCCGAACGAAACTCCGTTTTACATACTATCCGTAGATATATTAGTCGAGGGGATTGAACCCATAGCACCCGAGATAAGTAGGCGCCCCTGGCGATAAAAAGTGGAACTAAAATATGTAAGACTATGGTGCATAATATGAAAGAATGGTCAAGGGGGTGTCGGCAGAAGTTGGAAAAGTGCTCCCTGGGTGAAAAGGGCGGAGGTTAGAAATATTGCTTAAAATACACAAGTTAGAGCACGGAGGAGTAAATAATATAAGACTTTTTGAAAAATTTAGGATTTGTCGTGTGGTCTGAGGTATTCAGCTGTACGCATGCAAAAAGTCATGTCTCCAACTTAATTAGGGACTCCCTTAGAAAAAATTGCTTAAAATACATATGTGGTAG
Organism: Maratus speciosus; assembly: GCA_963932465.1. NCBI lineage: Eukaryota > Metazoa > Arthropoda > Arachnida > Araneae > Salticidae > Maratus > Maratus speciosus. The sequence continues at coordinate 629,868,100 of OZ010786.1, forward strand.
CTCAAAGGGTTAAGCGTAAGACTTTTTCAAGATTTTATGATTTGTCGCCTGACCTCAGGTGTTCTGCTATAAGTATGCAAAATTTCAAATCTGCATTTAATAAGGGGCTCAGTTAGAAAGAATTGCTTAAAATACGCATGTGGAAGCAAAAAGGGTTAAATGTACGACTTTTTCAAAATTTTATGATTTGTCGCATGATGGTGTTCAGCTATAAGTATGCAAAATTTCACGCCTCCAACCTAAATAGGGCTCACTTAGAAAGAACTGTTTAAAATACACATATGGGAGCCCAAAAGATTAAATGTACGACTTTTTCAAAATTTTATGATTTGTCGTTTGATGCTGCGAGGTGTCCAGCTATAAGTATGAAAAATTTCACGCTTCCAACCTAGTTAGAGGCTCACACAGAAAGAATTGTTTAAAATACACATGTGGGAGTCCAAAGGGTTAAATGTACGATTTTTTCAAAATTTTATAATTTGTCGTATGATGTGTGGTGTTCATCTATAAGTATGCAAAATTTCAAGTCTCCAACGAGTATAGTTTCTGAGAACAGGCTCTGTGACAGACAGAATATCTCAATTTGTTGATTTTCTGTAAGCAAGTAAACCTAGATAAACCCCCAGTAAGTAGATAGGTTTACAATGGAAGTCTATGGGAATTTGGCGAAATATTAGAGATATCGCCAAGGTGGCGTCACTTTTGGCGACTAATTTTGGTCGCCAAATTTGGCGATATATCGCCATGTTGGCGAGAAACTTGGCGGTATTTGGCGACAGAACAGCGCCCCTCCTATGGCAAATTAAACTTTCGCCTAATAGATGTAATGTTAAAGTAAAAATGGGCACCCCCAGGTGGGTAATTCATCGATTTTCACAATTTTTTTATTTTTTTCCTTAGTTTTATAGTGTAAACGAACTTCGCACCAAATTTGAAGTATGTCGCTGCAGTAGATATACGAGATCTTTTTGATGAGTGAGTCAGTCAGTCAGTCAGTCAGTCAGTGGTAAAATTATCGATTATCAGACATTTTCAAATGTCATTATCTCGGAAACTAATTATGCGTTATTTATAAAATTTTGGATTTTAGGTAATTAGGGTGGCCTTACTACACATTTCGTATAACAAGTATGTAGGTCTCATAGATTTTCAGTAGTAGAGCACTGAAATTTGACGAAAATAGCTTGAAATGGTTCATGTAAATAACACACGGCTATGTCAGGCGAACTTGGCTGACACACTGCCGTGTGTCTAGATTAGGGTGGTTCAGTCGTCTATGTAAAAAAATAGACTTTCACTTATATACCAGGCCACCCCTCATTTTTTTTAGACTTGGGTATAGTAATATTCTGGTGGAATTTTAACTTCATATTTCAACTGCAAAAGGGTGTTCAACACTCACTAACTTCATAAGTTAGTGTATTTCATTCTAATTTTTCTATATATTTGTTTAAAAAAAAATAAACACCCCCAAAATTAATTTCTTTGAAAAGAATAAAACAATATGGAAGTAAAAGATATAAATGTAATCATATTTGGTCTTTAATAATACAAAATAGTGTCTAAAACTGATTTTTTCGTTGTTTCTGATAGAATGCATTTTCTGTTTGCTTCTATGACTTTCAGCAAGAATTGCTTTTCATCTTCATCATCAGAGTTAGAATTTTATTGAAATACCCATTAACCCTTCGTTCTGCACTGTCATTCACTACTTGTAAATTTTGAAGCCATTCCTTTCCTTTGGGATAGTCATAATATCATTTCATTTTTCGGGAGAAAGCTTAATTCATTCCTTATATTCATATGAGGTAAGAGTTCTGTTGTTCTTCTTGTTGCAAGTCTGACAGTCGTACACCACCTTCTTTAAAAATCTCAAGTTTTCATCTTACACAACGCTTCCTAAGGGCTTGGGCATAGCTGCAAATTGCTCTACAAGAATTTGTTTTCTTCCATTTAAATTCTGGTAGAAAAGAGAGAAAGTCTTATGAAGCCATCAGAACACCCAGACATGTGATGCTCCATCATTTTTCTAGCAGAAAGTGCAATCTCTTTGTCTGTTGATAGATAATTTTCAAGATCTTTAACTGTGTTGAAATAAATTCATCGTCTGAAGTCTCAGAGTTTTCCATTATATTATTTAGACAAATATTGTATGAGCAAATGATAGGTGAAGGTAAAGAGGCTCTTAATGCTTCATTCTCTGAAGAGAACGTTCATACTTTTTTCGGTAACTATCTTTTAAACCCATATACATTTTACAATTGGTTCTTTGATCCTGAAGAAAATTAGAATCTTCTTTAATTATTTTCATAACACCTTCATGACCAATATCAAAGAAAAGAGTCCAAGATATCTAACTACTCCTTATCATTGGGCTGTCGAAAAAGACCTTTGTTTTTCTTTAACAAAAGCCAATGAGAATGAATGTTTTCTAATTTTTTAATTTTGTATGTGTTTCTTTTGTTTGGTAGGAATTTCAGACTTCTGCCATATCTGCATTAATTCTTTAACTGTCAAATGACTAACATATTGTATCAATTTTGAATCTTTCAAATGATAAAGAACACGCTGAAGGATTTGTCTTGTCATAGTTCTTTCAACCTAGTAAATTGGTCAACTGATTTTAGACCAATCAGAAAAATTTCATTACTAAAGCAAGTTGAAAACGGAGCAATTGCAAATTTTTAGCTTTCAAATTTCTTTAAACATAAAAGAACGGCTATTTTTCATAAAATTAAAGTTGTTGATTAATGCTCAAATTTTGTGATTATTTTATTTCATATTAGGCTTAGTGTTTTTCTTATTAACTGTAACATGAATAATGTTAGCATTCCATAACAGTAGATTAATATTTAATATAAGTAGTGTAACCTAAATATAATTCTTGATGCTTACATAAAAGTGAAAACTCTTGCAATAAATAATTAAATATATTTTAAATATTATTTTCATTTGTCACTTTTCACTTAGGAATAGTCATGAGCTAAATGTAAACAACTTCAGACAGATGTTTGCTGCTATAATGCAGAATTTCTATAAGAAAATCTATAAGATAAATATTTAAAATAAAAATTATCATGAAAAATTAAATGTTTCACTGACAAAATTGTTTTCAATTGGTTGTAAAAAGAGTTGGTAGACTTCTTGTTTTGGTTTAGTGTTGTCTGTAACTTCATCATGTAAATAATTCTCAGAAATGTTGCTACATAAAATATTTCAGAAATATTTAAATACAAATACATATAATAAACTAAATTTCTTTTTAAAACTTCTGACAAAAATTAAATATTTCTGAAATATAAAATATTATTGCATCTCCTATACTTCTGCTAATGTTAAATTGTGGGGTCATTGAGCACGCTCTTAGAATTTGAGTAAGAAGCATAGGTCAAAATTAACATTTTAACCCACTGGCCAGTATACTGATTTTTTTCATTGGCCAGTAACAAATGTACGCTCCAAACAAAATTGTGTTTTTTCTAACTATCCACATTGTAATTTACTAATATATATTACTTACCATTCGATATGATTACACTCGACTGAAAAATTTTATTTTTACTATTAATTGCAATGAAATAAATTCACAGGAAATTTGAAAATTTTCAGAAAGGTTATATCTGAGGGGGACCCCCTCCCTCGGCACTAACTAATATGCCTTTTTCTGCGAACATTTAACGAATTTCGCGATCTTTTGACGAAATTCACGTTATTTCGTGATCTTTTAACGAAATTTGTGGGGTTTTTTTCGCCATTCTTTGAAAATATTTGCATTTTTTTCAAGATTTTTTTCGACGAAATTTGCGTTTTTAGGCGATCTTTCGACGAAATTTGCGTTTTCCCGCGATATTTCGACGAAATTTGCGTTTTTTCTGCGATTTTTGTTACGAAAGTTGCGTTTTTTCCGCGATCTTTTCACGAAATTTGCGTTTTTTTTCGCGATCTTTTCACGAAATTTGCTGGGTTTTTTTTGCGTTTTATCCGCGATCTTTTCACAAATTTTGCGTTTTTCTGCTATACTTTGAAGAATTTTGTGATTCTTTTTCGCAATTCTTTGTCGAAATTCGTGTTTTTTCCGCGATTTTTTCTCGAAATTTGTGTTTTTCCGTGATCTTTTGGTGAAATTTGCGTTTTTTCATCACGAATTTTGTCACGAAAGTTGCGTTTTCTCCGCGATCTTTTCACGAAATTTGAATTTTTTCCGCGATGTTTTGACGTAATTCGCGTTTTTTCGTTGGTCCTCGGGCGAAATTCACGTTTTTTCGCGATTCTTTGACGGAATTGGTGATTTTTTTCTACGAACGATTGACGAAATTGATTTTTTTCGGCGACCATATCGATATTTTTATGTCCGAATTTTCGGACTGATGACCGTTTTTTTTTCGGAACGGAATGCCTTAAATTTTCGGAAAATTCGAGAAAGAAATGACCCCTGCTACTTTCTTTTCTTACGTTCGGGAGAATCGCCGATTTGGACGCCGTAAATTCCGAACGAATTTCACCCCTTTCCTCCCTACCATCGATCTTTCAACCATCGCGCTTGGCGAGTGGTGCCATTGAGTTTGGCGAGTGAGGACAATAAAGTTAATCGCCACGTTTTAAGTGTTACTCGACGCCTGGCGAGTGCTAATTTTGTGCTATAGTAAGAAGATTAAAAATTTACCAGTATTATACTATTGATGAGTCTAAAAAAAATAGGTGGTGGCCTGGACTCTAACTCAAAAAAAGTTTTTTTGAACCACCCTAATATATATTATATATATGTAATTTGCACTGTAATAATATATGTAATTACAAGTACGTAATAATGTATATATGTACTATAATTATAACAAAATAATATTATAAATAGTACCTTGTGATTTAACGGACACATATTAGTCCCAATTAGTCCGTTAAATCGAGGGTTTACTGTACAACGAAAACAGCTCATCATTTTATCTATCGTAAAAAGGTAATTATCAGTATATTTCTAATTGCCTAGATAAATATTTTTGCTTTAATGTCTAAATAAGTGTAATACAATAAAAAACATTAATTATACACTATTTGTGTTGCTCATAGGACTTCAGATTTCGTCACCCGCACGATCGTGCGACTTGGGCGTTACGTTAGTCAGTGCTACTATAACGGTAAGAGCTTTCTCAATGTTCATTTTGTTTTCTGTTTCAATAATTTTCGTGACAGCCAGAATAAAAACGAAGTATGTTGTTATACACAGTGAAACTCGTTTAAGATACGCCCGCTTAAGATACGATCCCGCTTAAGATACGAATTTCTTCCGGTCCCTTGCCTATTAAACCTGTGTAAAATTACCCGCTTAATGTACGTACGGATAAGATACGATCCCGCTTAAGATACGAAGAAAATTTGTATGTTCATGTCAAAAAACCACTTTATATACGAAACGGTGTTTGTGCAGTCCGTTTACTACGTGTCTTTAGAACAAAAGGGAAGAAGAGCAAAGGATTTCCTAACCAAATAATTATTCTTACGTACATCTAGTTTGTCGTTTTAAAAATAATTACGGAAATTTATTATTTTTCCTCTTTGAGTGTGTAATATTTAAATTTCTGTTTTCCAAAGATTAACATGAATTTTGTTTTATTACCTTTTATTTAATTTGGTAGAGAGTATTGAATAAAGACACTTTTGTTTTGTTACTGTACAAACAGTAACACAATAAAATTTAGAAAGTGAAAAAAATGCCATTCTTTATTTCAAAAGTGAAAAAAAGAAAAAAAGGTTGTTCTTTATTTCAAAATCTTAAACTCATATTTTCTAGACTATCTAAAAATTGTTAGAAAGAATTAAAATAAGAGTTACAAACAGTTAAAACATGTTGATAATAATGTGTACTGGCTGTGTATGCATTACTATTCGAGAATCTGTGAAATCCGGATAAGATACGATCCCGCTTAAGATACGAAACGCTCTCGGTCCCTTGATTCGTATCTTAAACGAGTTTCACTGTAATTGTCATATTTTCATGGATGAATTTTTTTTTTTTTTTTTAATTAATTTTTACTTTTTTTTTTTTTTTTTTTTTTTAATTAATAAAATTTTTTAACACATTTTTTTAATACTTTGTTAACTTTTAACAAAGCAAAATAAAATACTTTTTCAGATGCCTAAACGGAAAAGAATTCTCACACAAGAAAAAATATTGCAATTGATGAATGAATCAGCCTCTGAATTTAGAGTTTGCGGACAAAATATTTGAAGCAGATTTATTAGAAGGATAGTCAAGTTCAGATGAGCGCGATGAAGAAAAAAATACAAATATTTCTAAAGAAATGGCAATTTTGGATCATTCTTGCTCATCAAAGTCTCCCAAACTCATACCTGAAAGTTGTACCTCCAAGCCAGTTTCGGCAGAGGCTAAGAGAATGAAAACAAACACACACACACACACACACACACACACACACACACACACACACACACAAAAAAAAAAAAAAAAAAAAAAAAACAATACATGTGGGATGTTAAGAAGTTCATTTCTGTACCTCATTCTGCTCCTTTAGATTTCATGCAGTTCCAGGTATGTCTTTCATTTGTTAAATTTTAATTAAAAAAAAGTTATAGACTTATAGAAAAAATAAAATCGATATCATAAAACTTTTTTAAAATAAGGCAAACATTTTTAAATTAATTAAAATATGAATTTTTTGAAGTCGATAAGTACATCTCCAATATTAATTTTTTTTTTCGGCTTTAGAGCGTAAGGATTCCATTGCAGTATTTCAGCTAATACATCCCAAATAATCTTATAAGTAATTATTTCCCAGGAAAAGCCCAACCCGTACAATCGTGCGGGTGTGGCTTTCTTAGAAAAAGTCCAACCTGCACGTTCGTGCGGGTACTCTCCACGTTCCAGGGGGTGACGAAATATTTTTTAATTATTTTTTTAATAAGTGTCATTAGGGTCAGTATAGAGTTAATAATCAGAAGAATGTAATATTTAAATGTGAAAATGTTTTGGGTCTTAAAGGGATAAGTAAAATTAATGAGAATGCATCATGCTTATCATGTTTTAAATAGAATGATAAAAAATTCCTAGTTTAATTTATTATTTATTCATTAAAATGACATGCAAAATTTGCAAACAGATTATGAAATATTAAAAGCTTGTCGCAGACAGCTACAAAACTTTCTGCCACTGGGTCTATCACTACCAAACAGGTTTGTAATTTTGACCGGTCAAAACTAATTTTAACCAGGAAACAGTGGTCAAAACTGGTTTTAATTGTCTAAAAGTGGTTAAAATTGGTTTTAACCACTCAAAACTGTATTAAATAACTTTAGCCTACATAAATTGCTCGAACTTAATATTTAATGTGAATATTCATTTCATATTATATAGGTATATTAATAATTAGGTATTAAATATAGATGGAATTTTTTCGTGTTTTGTGTAATATTTTATACAGAAACATACATTTCATAAATCTTATTTTTCTTAAAGTGGAACTATGGGTCATTCCATGTCAAATCAACCAGCGACTCACCCTGACCATTTCAGATTTCAATAAAACTCTCAAGAATCATTCTCCCTGATCATATAAATGAGAATATATTTTTATAATTTTTTTATCACATTAAATTTTCATACAATTATTTATTTAAAATTTAAAAAATCATCATTTTTTAGGTTGCATAAATTTTTCAATTTTGAATTTCTCAAGTTCTATCAGTCATACAGAATTTTATGACCCCTAGGGTGGTTCAAAAAAACTTTTTTTGAGCTAGAGTTCAGGCCACCCCCTAATATTTTTAGACTCATCAATAGTATAATACTGGTAAATTTTTAGCTTCTTACTCAAATTCTAAGAGGGTGCTCAATGACCCCACAATTTAACATTAGCAGAAGCATAAGAAATGCAACAATAGTTTATACTTCAGAAATACTTAATTTTTTCCAGAAGTTTTTAGAAGAAATTAATTTGTTATATTATATATATTTGTATTTAAATATTTATGAAATATTTTATTATATGTAACAACATTTCTGAAAATTATTTACATGATAAAGTTACAGACAACACTAAACCAAAACAAGAATTCTACCAACCCTTTTTACAACCAAATGAAAACAATTTGTAACTGAAACATTTAATTTTTCGTGATAATTTTTATTTTAAATATTTATCTTATAGATTTTCAAATTCTGTATCCGGCAGCAAACATCTGTCTCAAGTTGTTTACATTTAGCTCATGGCTATTCCTAAATGAAAGGTGACAAATGAAAATAATATTTAAAGTACATTTACTTATTTATTGCAAGAGTTTTTACCATTAAATAAGTATCAAGAATTATATTTAGGTTACATTACTTATATTAAATATTAATCTACTGGGGATGCTAACATTATTCGTGTTATAGTTAATAAGACAAACACTAAGCCTAATTTGAAATAAAATAATCACAAAATTTGTGTATTAATCAACAACTTTAATTTTATGAAAAACTACCGTAAAAATTGAGGGGTGGCCTGGTATATTAGTGAAAGTTTATTTTTTTACATAGACGGCTGAACCACCCTAATGACCCCTCATTTTAAAGAGAAATTTATAAGGTTTAATTTGATACCCAAGTTGACTATGCTCAATTAAAAAGAATAAATTTTAAATTTTAATTTAAAAATTTTTCAGATAGTGTTTTTTAAAAATTTTTAAAAAAATATATGTTTGTTATAATATTATAAGCTAAAATTTCTGAAATTTTTAGAGTGGGATCTCAATGGGATCAAGAGTTATGAAATAAAAACTGAAAATTACCATTCAATTTCAGAAATTTTAGCTTATAATATTACAACATTTTTTGCACAATTTTTAGAAAACACTATCTAAAAAATTTTTAAATTTATTTTTTTAACTGAGCATAGTCAACTTGGGTATCAAATTAAAAGTTATAAAATTCTCTTTAAAATGAGAAGTCAAAAAATTCTGTACGCCTGATAGAACTTGAGAAATTCAAAATTGAAAACTTTATGCAACCCAAAAAATGATGATTTTTGAAAATTTAAATAATTAATTGTATGAAAATTTAACATGATAAAAAAATTATAAAAATGTACTCAATTATATCACTGGAGAGAATGATCCCTGACAGTTTCATTGAAATCTGAAATGGTCAGGTTGAAAATTGAAATTTTTTGGTTGATTTGACATGGAATGACCCTAATACCCAGTAGCAGAAAATTCTCCAAGTGTCTGCAACAGATACTTCAGGGTAGTGATGGGCGATTCTGGAAAACTTGAGAATCGATTAAAATCGACATTGTATAAAACAGAATCCATCACCATAAGAATCAATTCCCAAATTCTAGAATCGATACTTCGATGTTCACAGATAAGCTCTAAAATAGTAATTCCAAAACGTAGCTAATCAGCAGGGCCGTAACGACTACCTCTCACTCCCATTTATGGGGGACAATGTCAGGAGCCCAGAAGTAAGCTACCTTTGAGTCGAATAATAAGGTTTTTTAACTTTTAAAATTATTATTTTTAAGATGTAATTTTAATAATAATTTATATTATATTTAAATTTATTTTTTAAGAAAGATCTCGGTCCGATAAAAAAAAAAGGAAGAAATGATTTTTTTTTTCATCCGGAAAAGATGTACTTTTTATTCTTATTTCCTTTAACCAAACAGATGGGGACTTACTTCCTATAAACGTCAAACCCAAATGTGCAGATGAGCAAAATTTCAAAGACTAAATTTATTTTAAAAGTTAAATGGTTTTTCAGTCTTTTTAGGGCCTCCTATAAGAATGGGGGAAATGCAATTATTGCAAATCTTCTTTTAAAATAGCTGTGATGATGTAATTAACCAATCATCACATACTAACCAATGAATAAGCAAAATTCTCTTTTTAATAATATATTTAACTAAAATTTCTTTCTTTTTTTAAAAAATATATATCTATCTCATTTACAGTTTATAAATATCTTTCTTTTTAATGTTTACCAAATTTTCAACTGTTAACAACAACAAAAAAACGTTCTCATACTAGATTCATTAACAGTGAAATAACATACTGGTGAATAACTCTGGTTAAAAAATTAATAAAAATATATCCTTTGATTATATGGGTTTTTTTCTAGCAGTAATCTAAAAACTCTAAACAGTTATTGACTCATTCATTCTGACGTGGAACATAAATCTGCAAATATCATGATTTTCTTTCTTTTGCTTTTCTTTTTTTTATTTTATTTAATAGCGTTCTTGTTCTTATATTAGAACAGAAAAACAGCATTTCTGTGATCATCTTGTTTATGAAAAAACAAAGAAAAAGAAATAGGATAGAGTGATAACAGGCAGATGCGTCAGTTATTTATTGAAACCACAAGAATCTGAAAGATTAATGATTATGAAAGTAGTAATTAAATTGCTTTTACTTAAATAAAAGGCTTTTTAGCAGAGATAAAAAGATAAATACTAAATTTATTTCCGAAATATAAACATATTTTAGATATTGATGCAGCTTAAAAAGCATTAACAACACAATATATTTTGATAAATTTTATATTTGATATAAATTTGATATATTTTGATAAATTTGCTACTAATAAGTATGTGATCACTTAGAAGTAGATTCAATAAAAAATATTCTTTTACTTTTTTTCATACGAGAGTAAATGAAATTTTACAATTTAAAAAAAAGAATAAGCCCGAGCCTGAAGGCTGGTATAAAATCGACCTAAAATAAAAAAAAAGACTTTGGTCATCTGCCCCGTAGCAGAAAATTCTCCAGGTGTCTGCGACAGATACTTCCAGGGACAAAAAATAATCTGCAGGTAAAATATTTTTACAATTCAAGCGTTAATAAAACAATCACTTACCTGTAGTGTTTTTAGGTATTTTATAAATTTTTTTAATAATAATCTCAACTTTTTGTATTAAGTAATAAAGAGCTAAACATAATATGAAGCAAAATAAAGGTTAGATGAAAAAGAATCTGCAAAAGAGAAAAGAAAATCTGCGACGACCGTCTCCCGTCTCGAACTTTCTGCTACCGGGGTCATCTGAATGTTAAATTTACAATGGTTGCTTATGCTTTTTATTGCGTTAGCTTTTAGATGGCACGAATTTACTAAAATCTAATTAATAATCATATAAAGCAATGCTGTTTTTTCTAAGTTTATGACTAGTAAAGATTCAAAATCCTTCCCAGGTGATGGTGAAGATCCTGGTTGCACCACTGTAGACAGAAAAAAATAAAAATAAAAGTGCCCAGTTAAACTGATGACATTGAGCTCGCACGCTATTCACACTAACTGAATATTATACTCTTATTTCAAAGAATAATCCCCCTCAAAAAATAAATGAAGAGGATTAGCCCTCGTTTCCCCCTTTTATACTTAACCAATGAACCTCCAATAGAATCAGGGAAGCTCCTTAACATAATAAACTGGTATACTAAATTTGAAGCAAATCAGATAATTCTGCATGTTTAAAACATTTCGCTAAATTAAGAGGGGGGGGGGGGTCCTAATCACCCCTTCATACTTAACTAATGAACCTCCAAATCTAATTATGAAAGGTCCTTATCAGAACGAACACAGAAAAAAAAATTAAAGTAAATTGGATAATTCTGCATGAAGATCCATTTATCTAAATTAAGGAGAATCAGGGTTGGCAAGTTTCTGCCAGAGTGGTTAAAACCAGCGGTTATAACCGGTTAAAACCGGCATGGCAGAAACTAGTTTCTGCCAGTAAGTGACAAAAACTGGCAGAAACTCAGAAATAATATTAATAAGAACTTTAATGTGCGATGATTCTTAATTCATACATGTATTTGATGTGTAAACAATTAAGTTAAAAATTAAAATTAAAGATTATGAATGTTATTCAAAGTTGTAAAAAAGTTTCAAAATTACCATATAAATATACTTTGTTTATAAAATAATTGGTACTAATTTTTTTTCACTTGAAAAACAGAAATTTTCAATGGTAGTCTGATGCTGTACAAGTTTAACTATTTTATATTATTGTTTAGAGTTGAATTTTTATTTAAAAGTAAAAAAAGAAATTTACAAAAAAATCTGTGATATTTTAACAAATGTATTTTTCAGAGTATTTTTAAATAAATAATACAATGCAATAACTTAAAGATTATGATTCTTGTGAAAATATAAAAGTAAATAATTGAAGCACAATAAATAACAGAAAAAAAATTTAATGAAATATCTTGCACAATTATTTTACAATATTGAAAGAACAAAAGTGCCACTCAAATATACTATTATTACTTTTTCCACAGAACATTCCATAGCATAGGACAAAATTTTGCTAATCTTTCTGAACACACTGTTTCTTTGTTTTGAATGAAAGAAAAGTTTGAAAATATTCTTTCAAGACTATCATTACTTGCTGGAAATGTCATTATTGAGGATGCAAATTTGACAAATCCTCATTTTCACCAGTATTTGTTTTTAAAGATGACCACCACATAGAAGGTAAGGGCAAGACATTTTCTAGGGCTTCCTTGGAGAAATATGTTTCTGAGGCAGGAGTCGATTTTGCTTCAAAGGATATTATATGTGGCACAAAATTGGGATTAATATCAGAAAGCAATTTCCTTGCCTTTTCTTTATGCTCATATGTCGATTTTGATCCCATATACTTAGGATGAAGTAAATAAGTTAGCATATGGTAGTCGGTTATTACTGTATCAAATCTGCTTTGAACCTTTGTAGTTGTTTGTTTTGTAAGTGCAAAATGTGGTTGGAACATTTTCAACTAACAGTCTTAATAAAAAAGCTAAAATCTTTAACAACGATTTTATGCACAAATAGCATACAGACACGACAAAAATATCCCATATAATCGTTTTTTGTCGTGTCTGTACGTTATTTGTGCGTAAAATCATTGTTAAAGATTTTAGCTTTATTACTAAAATTCGCACAAAGTTTGATCTATGCTTATAACAGTCTTAAATTGAAAAAAAAAAGTCAGATTTGTTCCTTTGAATACTGTATTTAAATGAAATGTTTTTTAAATTCATGGAATTACAAGATCCGCATATAACTATAACATTTCTATGAGAGATAATTTATAGTGTTATTAAATTATTACGTTAAATTACAGAAAATTATTTTGAGCAAGTATATTTTTCTTTTCTTTTCATTGTTTAATTTAATATAAGTATTGGATATAGTTTTGTATTTGATTTTTAAACTGAAATTTTAAAATACTCTAATAATTGTTTACATATAAAATTATATAACCATACTATAACAAAAATTTTATCTGTTACATTACTCATTTTTTCTAATACAAATCTATTCATTTTTTAATTAAAACTACCCACAATATTTCATTTGTTATTTATACGGAATAAAATGTACTTAAGGAATTTAATACTAGTAAAAAAGTCTCAGATTATGTCATGAAATGTGTTTATGCCAGTTGTTGCCAGTTTCTGCCGGTTAAAACCGGTTATTACCAGTTTCTGCCACTGGCAAGGCAGAAACCCTTTTTTGCCGGCAAATAGCCAGCCCTGAGGAGAATGGTCTTGCCCTCCTTTCCTCCTTTTATACATAACCATTAAACCGCCAAATCTAATGAAGGAAGTGCCATAGCAAAATAAACTGGTATATCAAATTTGAAGCAAATCGAATAATTCTGCATAAAAAACCATTTATCTAAATTAAGGGTGGGAGACTAGCCCCCCGCCCCTCTTTAAACTTAACCAATAAACCTCCAAATTTAATCAAGGCACCTCCTTAACATAATAAACCGGTATACTAAATTTGGGACAAATCAGGTAAAAATCATTTCGCTAAATTAAGGGGGTATTAGCTCCCCCATTTCCCTCTTTAGGCCTAACCAATGAACCTTCAAATCTAATCAGGAAAGCTCCTTATTCGAATGAACCTAGAAAAAAAAATTAAAGTAAATTGGATAATTCTGCATGAAAACCCATTTATCTAAATTAATGGGAGGAGACTTGCCACCCTTTCTCCCTTTTATACTAAACTAACGAACCTCCAAATCTAATGAAGGAAATGCCATATTGGAATAAACCGGTTTATAAAATTTGAAGCAAATCGAATACTTCTGCATGAAAAACAGATTTATCTAAAAAGGGGGGAGGGACTGGCCCCCGTCTCCCCTTTATACTTAACCAATAAACCTCTAAATCTAATCAGGGCAGCTTCTTAACATAATGAACCAGTATACCAAATTTGTAGCAAATCGAATAACTCTGCATGAAAAACCCATTTTATCTAAATTAAGGGTGGGTGGTCTAGCCCCCCTTTATATTTAGCTAATGAACCTCCAAATCTAATCATGTCAGCTCCTTAACATAATAAACTAGTATACCAAATCTGGAGCAAATCGAATAACTCTGCATGAAAAACCCATTTATCTAAATTAAGGGTGAAAATCAAGCCCCCCCCCCCTTTCTACACTTTATACTTAACTAAGGAACTTCGAAATCTAATCAAGGCAGCTGTTTAATATAATAAACCGGTATACTAAATTTGGAGCAAATCAAATAATTCTGCATGAAAAACCCATTTATCTAAATTAAGGAGGGGACTAGGCCCCTTTTCCCCAGTTTATCCTTAACCAATGAACCCCCAAAACTAATCAGGGAAGCGCCTTATCAGAGTGAACCTAAAAGAAAAAATGAAGCAAATCGGATGTTTCTATCGAGTTATCGCGTTTCGTACATACATACATACACAACCTGCGAGCACATTAGCTCTCAGGCTTTGACAGCCTGTGAGCTAAAAAGAAAAGTGCCCAGTTAAACTGATGGCATTGAGCTCGCAGGTTACTCACACTAAATGCAGGGGTGCAGAATATGTCCGATCCGGCGATCTAGGATCGGGGGAAATTTTAACCACCTGGGGAAATTTTGCAGAAAACATATACAATTGATTTCAATTTTAACAACGAATTCCATAATTCCCTGAGATAGAAAAATTTCATTACAAATAAAAAGATCCGTATGGCGACTTTCACAAAATCGATCTCAGAATAATATGTACCGTATATGTCATACTCAAACAGTGGAAATGTGTGTCAAAATTGTCTCGTGAGCTGCGTCAACGGTCTTTAGATATTAAGCAAGAGATGGCTTTGTCTTGGGGAAGTTGAATTGCCGCAATATAATGACAAAGTTTGCCTAAGAAGAATTATTATAAGCCAGTAGGTTGAATATCCAACTGAATAATTCCATAACAAAGGGAGATAAAAAGGGTGGAAATCGATATTTAGCTACCTCCTCGTGGTGACTTCTGGGTAGTATTTGCTTAATATAAGCAGATATGAGCTAACAGCGACGTTGTTTAGTTTAAGTTACTTTATACTGAAATTTTAAAACTTTGATGTCCTTGAGGAACCAGAAAGCAAATTAATTTTAAAAAACCTTTTCAGCCAATAGTTTAGACATTCAAAAAGGAAAAAAATTTTCACTATTACACATTAAAACAAAAAAGTTTTTTTTTACCCTATACATAAGTTCCACCTTAACATGTAAAATTTTTTTGAATTCTTAAATATATTTTTAAAATGTTTTATTATTTATACTCCAGTTTCTTAAACATCATTACATATTTTCTCTTCACTGGATTGGATAGTTACCTCTCTATTCATAAATGTAAGTCTTTAAAACTCAACCGGAACAGATGTATTATAATACCGCATCCGCCATCTTTGATTTGTTTTCTTGGCGTGAATAATAATTTTTTTTTAAATTAATAGTTAATTATTACTAGATAGTGCCCGTCAAGATTTGACGCTAAATAACTTTAATGTTCCATTAGAAAAATTCTTGAATTTTGAATTAGTTGCTTTTAAATTAATTATTGAAATCGTGACAAATTTTCATATTGCATAAGTGATTCCTATTTCTTGAAGGCGAGCTAGAGGGTGCTGTCAGTCTAACCTATTGAATGAAGTGAAAGAA
Source organism: Maratus speciosus (assembly GCA_963932465.1). Taxonomy (NCBI): domain Eukaryota; kingdom Metazoa; phylum Arthropoda; class Arachnida; order Araneae; family Salticidae; genus Maratus; species Maratus speciosus. The sequence continues at coordinate 629,884,030 of OZ010786.1, forward strand.
CTTTAAGTTTATAATTTACAACCAATTATGCTTGCCTTTTATCAGAAATTTACGAAAAAATACTGGGCAGAGCATTTATTTTTACTTACTACACTCTTTTTTTTTTTTTTTTTTTTTTTTTTTGAAAAAATAACTATCTATTTTTATTTTTATTTTTTTAACTACACGACCTTTAAAAGCTGCCATGAATTTTATTTATATCAGTCTCATTATCTAAAAGCCTAATTTTGAAACTTGATGCAACTAACGATTTATAATATAATTTTTTATTTTATTACTTGAATTTTATTTTACTTTTTTCTTCATTTTTTAAATATTAAACCATGGATATCAATATAATTTATTTTACAGTTCTTATATGAATATTTTCCTTTCTTTCCGTTTTATTAATATTTTTTTTTTTTTTTTTTACAGAAAAGAATGGCAAACTTTTCCTTCTGACTCACACACCTATATATTCTTGATAATGGTCAAAAAATATAAAAAAAAGTTGCAGATCAGTTCAATTTATTTAATTGATAATTACATGCAAACTATTTTAGGTTAAATATTTTAAATATAAAATTATTTTTTCAAAATATTTTTGAGTGTTAAATTTTATTTAATGATAAACCATTCAAATAATAATAAAATCAAAATCATATAACTTCTCTTAATAAAATATGTCATTATCGAAATGAATTATTGCAAAAAAATAGTACAGAAATCATTTTGCCGGGCATTGAGCTCAAACTCGCGTCATCTACAAAAGTTCAGAGCTTTAAACTGGTGCTTTAGTCCACTCTGCTAACCAGAAATGTGTGAATTTTTTAGTCTGGTCTTACAGAATCAGGTTTACGTTTTAATATATATAAACAATATTCCAGTTTTTTCAATATTATATTAATCTATCAACATATTTAACAAATGGCTACATTTACTACTTGGTGAAAAAGGAGTTTTCATGCAAGAAAAAAATCCAAGATGGCGGATCCGGGATTATAATACATCTAAGCCCAACTAATTTTATTTAATAGGCTGTATTTAGTTATATTAACATTTACAATTGATTTTCTTTTTAATCTTTATCGTCAACAGCTTTGACGACAAAGCCTAATGAAGTCTTTTGTTGAAAATAAAATTATGCGCCACATTTTTAAAATATCTTCGGTATTTCTTTGTTATGAGGACAGGGCTTGAAATTCAATTTTCCTTAGGAGGGGAGTCTCCCTCCCAATATTTGTAAATGGAGGGGAGTTGGGCTGCTTGGGAGGGAGAAAAGAATATTTAAAACCCACTGTTGTTTTACATGTTATTTAAAGAATTACATTAATACAGACATGACAAAGTACCACTGAATCAATTTAAATCAACAATTCAAAATAATTATGCAAAATGTTCTTTTACTTTAAAAAAGAAGAAAGTTAAGCTTTTATACAGTCTACTTTTCAACTTTCAACCAAATGACATGCATCGATAACAATGGGGGTTGTTAAATAAATTTCAGAATTTAGATTTTCTTTTCGATTTTGGGCCCTAAATCCTCTTTATACAAGGTTAAACTTGTGGCAGACAGCACAAGCACAGCATTTATAACTTTGGAAATTACCGGAAATGTATGATTATGTTCTCTTAAAAAATTTTCAAAAAACTTTGCAATATCTGACGCGTCATCATTTTTAACTATTAGCATGAACATATTCGGAGATGTCATCATAAATATCTATTTCTGAATGAAATGGTTTTATTATATTTTTAATGGAATTATAGTCAAAAACTAACTTCCTGACATTTTCTTTGATTGAACAAGCTACTATGCATTCAAGTTTTAAACAAAGTCCAAAATTTGAAATGGAAACCGTCGATTAATTTCTTCTATTACAAAAGAAATGTAGGTTAACTTTAAATTGTGAAGTCCTAATTTCTGTGAATTAATGAGGGAGGCGCAGGGGGAAATCCTCTCCTGGCACTAATTATTTTTGTTGCAGGACGAATAAACTTCATTTTTGGTTTAGGTCGATTTCAGGCTGAATGTAGATTAATGCAAGTTGGATTCGGGTTAAACTGAATTTTTCAAAAGTTAGTTGAGCATATTATTTCAGATTAAAAACTACACCTATAATAATAAACATAGATATTTATATTTGTGCTTTTTTCTAAAGCCCGCTGCGTTTTTTCCGCGACCCTTCGACGAAATTTCTGTTTATTCGCGATCCTTTGAAGAAATTTGCGTTTTTTTTCCAGCAGCCCTTAGACGAAATTTACGTTTTTCCTGCAAATTTTTGACGAAATTCGCGTTTCTACGCGATTTTTTAATGAAATTTGTGTGTTTTCCGCGATTCTTTGATGAAAATTCACATTTTTTTTCCCGCGATCTTTTGACGAAATTTGCATTTTTCTGCGATCTTTTGAAAAAATTCGCATTTTTCCACGATCATTTGATGAAATTCGCATTTTTTCGCGATCCTCTGACAAAATTCATGTTTTATTAGTGGCCCTTTGGAGAAATTCGTGTTTTTCTTGCGATCCTTCGACGAGAATCGCATTTTTCCTGCGATCTTTTGGCGAAAATTGCTTTTTTCCCCCCACTATCCTCTGACAAAATTTGCGTTTTTTCCACGATCTTTTCACGAAACTTACGTTTTTTTTTTCGATATCCTTTGACGAGATTTGTGTTTTTACCGCGATTCTTTGATGAAATTTGTGTTTTTTAGCGATCCTTTGACGAAAGTCGCATTTTTTTCGCGATGCTATGCCTTTGACGAAATTAGCATATTTTTTCCGTGTCCCTTCGCGACGAAATTGATTTTTTTCAGCGACCATTTGTCGAAATTCATGATTTTTTCAATTATATTTTTTATGTCTGAATTTTCGGACTGATGACCAATTTTTAATAAATTTCCGAACCGAATGCCTTAAATTTTCGGAACATTTAGAACAGAATCACCCCCTGAATTTGCCAATCGGTCTCGGAAAATAACGCGAAACTTGTCAATCAATCTCGGGAAAAAAAAAAAAAAAATCGTTGAAATTTCTCTGTTAATCATGAAAAAAAAAAACGCCCAAAATTTGTCAATCGGTCGCACGAAAAAATCACAAAATTTGCAAGGCATTCGCGGGTGTTCATCGTAGTTTCAAAATGCAAAATTTTTCAGAAAAGGGTGAATTATTTTGGGCGGGAGCCTCCCGCACACGATATTCTTTTGGGTGGGATTTCAAAGTTTTGGGCACGAATCTCGCCATCCCGCCCTGAAATTCAAGCCCTGTAAGGACTTTACCGTGCTAGTGAAAACTACATGTGTGAATTTGGCAGAGAAAACAAAATTTTAAAAGGAATTTTGTGAAGGGGCCTGTTTTATTAAGTTTATTTTTGTGAAGGGGCCCATTTTATTAAATTTATTTTTGTGAAGGGGCCCTAAATAGGCCCCAAATATTGTCTGGATCGACCCCTGATTTGATTTTTCTGTTCGAACACTACAGGACAATTATTATCTTTTATTGAAAGTAAAGCTTTTTATAAAGAATTCCTGGAATGATTTGAATTTAGCAGTAGAGTCTGTACACGTTTCAAGCAGTTATTGTGTATTGTCATTTGACACTTCTGCTCTGAAACTGCCAGGTAAAAAAAAAGAAAAGGTGACAGTAAAATAAACAGAAATACCTATTTACCAGCTTTTTAGACTACTGAAAACATTTATCTTAAAATGGAAAGTAGATTTATAAAAGTTTTCATCAATTAAAACATTTAAACAGCCATCAGACTTAATACACAGGCTTTTTTTTCTGATCTATGTTATAGTACATATTACTTTTAAATGTCTAAACCAGTGGTTCCCAACGTGGGGCGTACGCCCCACAGGGGGGCAATTTGATCTTTTAAAGGGGCAATGTGACTTTTTGGCAGGCTATTCCAAATTTATTACTCAGTCATTCACAATCAGTTTCTTTTCTCTTTAAAAAAAATGAATGTTTACAAACTAAAAATAAATGAAATACAAGCAAAATTTAAAAAATCATTTATTTATTGCATTTAAAAAATGTTTTAAACCAAATATCAAAAAAAATTTTTTTTTTTAAGAATCAACACTGGAATAATTGTATGAGTAATCTTTTAGATATTTTGACATCTTTTTCTACTACTAAAATTTCTATAAATATTCTGGTTGTTATTGTAATCTATAATTCTTTGTAATATTTTCAATTGTTTATTGAATGAGCTTTCTTCTTTTATTCGCTCTGCTATATTTCACACAAAGAATCTTTTCCAAGTTAAACAACTAAAATTAAAAACTGACAGCCTTGAACATATACAACTAAAAAATATATGAAAAAGCTAAACGAGGTATAGGTCAAAATTAACATTTTTAACCACTGGCCAGTACACTGATTTTTTTCACTGGCCAGTAACAAAGTTATATACGCTCCATATAAAATTGCGTTTTTTCTAACTATCAACATTGTAATTTACTAATATATATTACTTACCATTCGATATGATTACAGTCAACTGAAAAATTTTATTTTTACTATTAATTGCAATGAAATAAATTCACAGGAAATTTTCAGAAAGGTTACAGCAGACGGGGACACCCCCCCCCCCCTCGGCACTAACTAATATGCATTTGTCTGCGACCATTTAACTCATTTCGCGATCTTTTGACGAAATTCACGTTTTTTCGTGACCTTTTGCAAAATCTGCATTTTTTCACGATCTTTTGACAAAATCTGCGTTTTTTCCCACAATCTTTTCACAAAATTGCATTTTCTTTGTAATCTTTTAGCAAAATTTGTGGGTTTTTTCGCCATTCTTTGAAAATATTTGCATTTTTTTCAAGATTTTTTGACGAAATTTGTGTTTTTTTTCCACAATCTTTTCGTGAAATTTGCATTTTTTTCACGATCTTTTGACGAAAGTTTTGTTTTCTCTGCGGTCTTTTCTTGAAATTTCTGTTTTTTCCGCGATCTTTTCTCGAAGTTTGTGTTTCTTCGCGATCTTTTCATGAAATTTGCGTTTATTCCACAACTTTGTCACGAGAGTTGCGTTTTCTCCGAGATCTTTTCACGATATTTGCGTTTTTCAGCGATACTTTGAAGAATTTTGTGCTTCTTTTTCGCGATTCTTTGTCGTTTGCGTTTTTCCGCGAATTCTGCATTTTTTCTGCGATCTTTTCACGAATTTTGCGTTTTATCTGCGATCTTTTCACGAATGTTGCATTTTATCCGCGATCTTTTCACGAAATTTGCGTTTTTCCGCGATACTTTGAAGAATTTTGTGATTCTTTTTTGCGATTCTTTGTCGAAATTTTCGTTTTTTTCGCGATCTGTTCTGGAAATTTTTGTTTTTCCGCGATCTTTTGACGAATTTTGCGTTTTTTCCACGATCTTTTCACAAATTTTGCATTTTATCCGCGATCTTTTCACGAATTTTGCGTTTTCTCCGCGATACCTTGAATTTTGTGATTCTTTTTCGCAATTCTTTGTCGAAATGTGCATTTTTTCCTCAATATTTTCACGAAATTTGTGTTTTTTTCCGTGAATTTTTGACGAAATTTGCGTTTTCCATGATCTTGTCACGAAATTTACGTTTTCCGCGATCTTTTCACGAAATTTGCATTTTTCCGCGATACTTTGAAGAATTTTGTGATTCTTTTTCACGATTCTTTGTCGAGATTTGCATTTTCTCCTTGATTTTTTCACGAAATTTGCGTTTTTTCCGCGATGTTTTGACGTAATTCACGTTTTTTATGTGGTCCTTGTGCGAAATTCTCGTTTTTTCGCGATTCTTTGACGGAATTGGTGTTTTTTTTCTACGAACGATTGACGGAATTGGTGTTTTTTTCTACGAACGATTGACGGAATTGGTGTTTTTTTCTACGAACGATTGACGAAATTGATTTTTTTGGCGACCATATCAAAATTAGTGATATTTTTATGCCCGAATTTTCGGACTGATGACCTTTTTTTTTTTTTTTCAGAACCGAATGCCTTAAATTTTTGGAAAATTCGAGACAGAATCACCCCTGCTACTTTCTTTTCTTACGTTCAGGAGAATCGCCGAATTGGACGCTGTAAATTCCAAACGAATTTCACCCGTTTCCTCCCTGGCATCGATCTTTCAACTTTCAACCATCGCGTTTGCTGGGTGGTGCCCATTGAGTTTAACTTTATTGCCCTCACTCGCCAAACTCAATGGGCACCACTCGGCAAACGCCACATTTTAAGTGTTACTCGATGCCTGGCGAGTGCTAATTTTGTGCTATAAAATGAGGTACTGCCAAATTTATGAAATTCATAAATCTTAAATAGCATTAGAAAAAAGGTAATGAAATAGGTAGATAGTAAATGTCTACAATTCTAGTGCAGGTATCCTACACAGTAAATAAATTTATATGACGGTATACATTTAAAATTTTAAAATCTATATATTTAAAACACTAAGCGTTTTCTTTCGACAGTCCGTGAGAAGAAACTACTGCATCAAATTACACCAATCTTCTTTTAAATGAAAGATATCTAGCCACAGATTTGTTATCGTCCATTCGTTTGTTCAAATATTTTATTAATTAACCATAATTTTAAATTAAAATTCTACAGTTGTGCATGCGCAGTACATAAGTACAAGTGTTACGAAATTGCGCTGGGGAAATCTAAAAATAGCCCAGCGGTCACATGACTCGGTAGGTGTGTTTGCGTAAGAGCGCAGAAAAAACTACCTGATTGATACTTGAGTTATGGTTTGATAAGTAACAACCTAAAAATGCTCGAGCGGGGGAAATAAAATGTTTCCTCCGAATAAATGTATTATAATTATATATTAATACGTGAGATGTAATGTAGTGAAGTAGTGCCAGAATATATTTTCTAGAAGATCCAGAATATATTTATGCTTGGCCGAAATGCAGTTTATAGCATTTCGGAACACATATCTTATTTTAATGTTGAATGTTCTTATATGTCATCGTTGTGATGTGGTGGTGTAAAATAAAATATAAAAGACACAAGTTATTTTACTTTCAAGAATTAGATTACAACGAAATAAATATTTTCTCGAAACGATTTTTTTTACTACGAAATGATTTCTCGACAGTTTTGAAAAGAATAAAATTTTCAACAAGTCTGCCTTTGCAGCGACGCGCTGCACACGCGTAAAGATGCTCGGTCAGTTGAATTGTCACATCACGGGTCGAAGTTGTTTTAAGTTCATCTGCTATTCGATCTTACTGTAAACAAGCTTTTCTTTCCTTCACAAAGTTAATATTATTTGGCTCTTTCAGCATTATTAACAATTAAAAAAATTGTGTCTATATTAAGAGCTAGATACAGTTTATTTCGAGGGTGTGATATTGTTTTGGTCATATTACACACAGAAGATAAACACAATGATTTGAGGCTAAAAGTTATGGACTGTGATCTGTCTTATGAACTACCAATAATTAGACACGAAGGAAGCTAGCATATTAAGTTGTAGCTACTTCTTTGAAAAAATAAAGTATCATAAATATTAAAACGCAAAACTATTTCTGTGAGATCAGAACTCAAATCTGAGACATTCGTATGCGTCAACTGTTTTTCGAACCTCTTCAATTATAAGGATGTTAAACGAGTCCTCGCTAGCGTAGCGGGTTAACCCAGCACTTTATAGCTCTGAATTTTTGTACAGGACGCAGGTTCGAACCCAAGCATGGCAAAATGTGTAATATTTTTGTCGGTAATTCATTTCAATAATGACATATTTTATTAGGAAGAGAAGTTAGAGGATTTTTATTTTATTATTATTATTTGAATGCTTTATAATTAAATAAAATTTAACACTCAATAATATTTTGAAAAAATAATGATTTTATATTTAAAATATTTTGCATGTAATTATCAATTAAGTAAATTGAGCTGATCTAAAATTTTCGTTATATTTTCTGACCATTATCAAGAATGTATATGTGTGTGTGTCAGAAAGAAAAGTTTGTCATTCATTTGCGTAAAAAAAATAATACGGAAAGAAAGTAAAATATTCGTATAAAAGCTATAAAAAAGTTACTTTGATATATAGATTTAATAGTTAAAAAATGTAAAATAAAATTAAAGTAATAAAAAATATGTATTATAAATCGTTAGCTGCATCAAGTTTCAAATTTATGTTTTCAGACCCAAGTAGGACTGGGCGATGTAGAAATTTCTTAAATCGATTTATCTTCCATCTAACATCGCGATTTAGTGCTAAATCGCGATTTAACACCGATTTTACATTTTAGAATCTGGAAGCCTATTTTTTAATTTTTAGCAACAAAATGCGGTCTTTATGTGCCCCCACCCCACCCCCCCTTCCTGTATTATTTAGTATACTTAGCTTTTATTTTTTAAAATAATTTTGAAAAGAAGTACATTTTACGCATAAAAAAAACTTTGAATGTCCCAAAACACTAGTTTTTTTTTCCCATTTTAAAAATTAGTGACCTATTGTAATACATTTTATAAACTCATTCTATAAGTAGTAATATAAAAGAAAATTATTATTATTTTTTTTTTTTGTCTGACTTGTTATGCCTGCTACAATCTAAATTCCTTAAGGGGGGTGGGGACATCCCCTAGTCCACCCAAATAGCACTTCATTGCTAACGACCTACATATACTTTTTTTTTTTTTCTTACAAACACAGATTAAAAAAGTTATTGAGGTAAAACAGAAACCTATTAAAAGAATTCAATGATGAATTTAACTATTCATTTACCATGATGAGAAAAGTAGTAAAAAAAAAAGGGGGGGGGGAGGAAGATATGAGAAATAATGTGCCATTTTATATCTTTTTAACTTTTAGATTATAATAAGATTTGTTTAACATAAATGCTGACATTTATATAGTGGATGGAGAAGGATTGAAAGTGTGAGCTTTGGAGCACATTACTGAAATTGCTGATTTTTTTCGCGGCCGTTGCCATCCATTAAGATTAGTAATAAAATATAATCTTAAAATATATCTCTTTTTAATGATAACAAAATGTCAAAAAAGCAGAAAATCGCAGATCTGCAGAAAAATCTAATGAATGCCTCCTCCAGCCTTCCCTCATTCTGCTGTAAAAATAAAGTTACTTGACTCATTACAGAACTTTATTAAAGTATTTTTAATTAATTACAAAATAATAATAAATTAAAACTAAAATATTCCCATAATACCCTTACATATGAAAATTAATTTTTCATGAAAATAATGCAAAAAAATATAAACTAAAAATGGATGAATTTGGATATAAATAGTGAATCAATTTCAGCAAGATACTCAATCCATGTGACTGGCATAGAAATCAGATGTCAAACCTGATGCATGACTATTTTAAAATATTTTAATTAATTACAGAATAATAGAAAATAAAGAATATGTATTAAAATATTACCCAAACATGTGAAAAATGAATGTTTCATTAAAAGAATGCATAAAAATTAAAACTGAAATTCGATGAATTTGGATTTCAAATATGAAACTTTATTCTTTTTTTCCAACCAAAAATACTCAATGAATTTCAGGAAAAAAATATTATTAGTAAAAGAAAAATATTTCATGTGGATCATGGCCAAATAGTGATACACAAAACAATGCATGACTATACTTTAAAATAATTCCATTAATTAAAAAATAATAGAAAATATAAAAAATAAATGTTAAAATATTACTAAAACATTTCAAAAATGAATTTTTCATCATAAGAATGCATAAAAGTATAAACTGCAAGTCGATGAGTTTGGATTTTAAATATAAAACTTTATTATTATTATTTTTAATCATATAAATGCTGAATGAATTTCAGGAAAACAATCTTTTGAAACAATGCAGGATTCTACTTTAAAACATTTTAATTAATTACAGAATACTGGAAAATAAAAAATACATATTGCAATATTATTCAAATATGTGAAAACTTAATTTATCATCAAAAGATTGCATTAGCATATAAATTGAAATTCGATGAATTTGGATTTTAAGATTTAAACATTACTTTTTCCTTTCAACTTTCCACTATATAAGTTCTTAATTTCTGAAAAATACACATTCCAATCTCGTAAACTCTGAATCTTGTTTACAAAATAAATAAATAAATATCAATTCTTACTTAAATCATTGTTTTCTTAAATCGCTTTTTTCTTGAATCGGAGATCTTCTTTTAAATCGGATCCTGCTAAATCGATTTAACACCAGCTTGCCTTGTTTTCCTTAAATCGGAAAGCATGGAGGATTGCGATGTTTGCTTAAATCGGATCGTCCTAAATCGATTTAACACCAGCTTGCCTTGTTTTCCTTAAATCGGAAAGCATGGAGGATTGCGATGTTTGCTTAAATCGGATCGTCCTAAATCGATTTAACACCAGCTTGTCATGTAAGTAGTAGATACATCAAAGTAGATAAATCGTTTTTCCGATGTTAGCTCTGAATCAGTATTTTGTTTTAAATCGATTTAAAGCCAATGGCTAAATCGCGATTTAAGACATTGGCTAAATCGCGATTTAAGACACTGGCTAAATCGCGATTTGACATTAGCTAAATCGCGATTTCCGATTTTAGCTTAAATCGATTTAAGACCAATGGTTAAATCGGATTTCCGATGTAAGCTTTAAATCGATTTAAGAGTTAAATCGATTTAAGGCCCAGGCCTAGACCCAAGCATGGCAAAATGTGTAATATTTTGCCATGCTTGGGAGACAGATAAAAGTAAAATTCATGTCAGCTTTTAACGGCCATGCAGTTTTAATAAATAAATAAAAATAGATATTGCTATAAAAAAAATGATGTAGTAGTAAATAAAAATAATGCTCTACCCGGTGTTTGTAGGTAAATTTCTGGTAAAAAGCAAGCATAATTAGTTGTAAATTATAAGCTTAAAATTCTTTCACTTCATTGAATAGGTTAGACTGGCAGCGCACCCTCTATCGCCTTAACGAAATAAGAATCACTTATGGAATATAGAATTTGATCATTCAATAATTAATTTTTAAAAGCAACTAAATAAAAAATTCAAGCATTTTTCTAATGAGACATTCAAGTTATTTACCGTCAAATCTTGACGGGCACTAACTAGTCATAGATAATATGGCTACTTAAAATTAATAAATAAGAGAATCTTTAAATGCTTCTTGTGTAATCTATAGAATGAAACTTTGGTGTCCAAAGCTTTTCCACCAACCCTTAAAAGGTTACAAAAATGAATTATAAAGTGTGAATGTTGTCAACCTCAATGCCAAATGTAAGTCTCTCATCAAGATATTTTGTGAAGATAAAATGCAGATCGTGTAACCCTTTCCTTTAACATTGAAGTAAGTTAGAATAGCACAACAAAACTCTTCTTGTCACAAACGTGATGATATGCAGACTCATTGCATTTATAGAATTATGTTGAAAACACATTTGTGACAAAAGATTCATTTCTTTGATAAGTTAAAAAATGTGGAGTGAATAGTTATTGTTGAGAATCCATTATGCTTCCACTGTGTAAATAGAGTGCACTTTTTTAATTATAAGAGACAAAATTTACAGAGCAATAAAGGGGGGCATATTGATTGTATAGATGATTTGGTGGGGCGTGGGCAGTAAAAGGTAGGGAACCACTGGTCTAAACTAAAAATTAATAATATATCTTTTTAGGCATTTTTATGAGACTTTTTTTCTATTATGTCTCAACAGGGGTGATTCTGAGTGGAAAAAAATTTTCGGAAATACATCGAGGGGGGGGGGGGGGGTCGCGCCCTTCTGACGAAATTTGCAGTTTTTTCGCTATCTGTTGACGAAATTTGCCGTTTTTCGCGATCTTTTGAGGAAATTTGCGTTTTTTCGTGATCTTTTGAATAAATCTGCATTTTTTTGCAAGCTTTTGACGAAATTTGAGGCTTTTTCGCGATCTTTTGAGGAAATTTTTGATTTTTTTTTCGCGGCCTTTTGAGGAAATTTGTGGCTTTTTCGCGATCTTTTCACGAAATTTGCCGTTTTTTCGTAATTTTTTGACGAAATTTGCCGTTTTTTCGTAATTTTTTGACGAAATTTGCCGTTTTCGCGATCTTTTGAGGAAATTTGCAGTTTTTTCGCACCCCTTTGACGCAATTTGCATTTTTTTCGTGATCTTTTGAGGAAATTTGCAGTTTTCGCTATCTGTTGACGAAATTTGCCGTTTTTCGCGATCTTTTGAGGAAATTTGCGTTTTTTCGTGATCTTTTGAGTAAATCTGCAATTTTTTTTGCGAGTTTTTGACGAAATTTGCGGCTTTTTCGCGATCTTTTGAGGAAATTTGTGGTTTTTTTCGCGGCCTTTTGAGGAAATTTGTGGTTTTTTCGCGATCTTTTGACGAAATTGCACTTTTTTCGTCATTTTTTGACGAAATTTGCCGTTTTCCGCGATCTTTTGAGGAAATTTGCTGTTTATTCGCACCCCTTTGACGAAATTTGCAGTTTTTTCGCACCCCTTTGACGAAATTTGCAGTTTTTTCGCACCCCTTTGACAAAATTTGCAGTTTTTCGCGATCTGTTGACGAAATTTGTTGTTTTTTCGTGATCTTTTGACGAAATTTGCAGTTTTTTCGCGATCTTCTGATGAAATTTGTCGTTTTTTCCACGATCTTTTGACAAAATTTGCCTTTTTCGCGATCTTTTGAGGAAATATGGTTTTTTCGCGATCTTTTGACGAAATTTGTGAGTTTTTCGCGATCTTTTGACGAAATTTGTGAGTTTTTCGCGATCTTTTGACAAAATTTGCCAGTTTTTCGCGATCGTTCGACGAAATTTGCCGTTTTTCACGGTTCTTTGACGAAATTAACGTTTTCTCTGCGACCCTTTCACGAAATTGTTTTTTTTCGGTGAACATTTGTCGAAATTCGCGATATAGTTTATGTCCGAATTTTCGGATTTATGACCGATTTTTTTAAATTTTCGGAAATGACTGCCTTAATTTTTCGGAACAGAATCACCCCTGGTCTCAACCAAATCTTAATCTTGATTTCCCCCCATTTTTTTGTCAGATCTAAATAGTGGATTCGATTATGCAATAGACGATTTAAATATCTTTATTGCATGTTTTAGTTATAGTAAACAGGTGCTTCGCTAGCACCCAATTTTTGCTCCTAATTTTGTCACAACAGCTCTTATTCGACTTCATATCTTGAGTTTTTTTTTTTTTTTTTGAAGGCTGTTCTCAAATTCGAAAGGGCAACTTTATGACATAAGTTTCAATTTATTTTTGTTCGGAAATGCATGAAACTAGCAGATGCTGTTGTTCAGAAACTATGTAATCAAACGGTGTTTTCCGTTTTTTGCAAACGCAATAGATCTTTCAGAAAATGTTGTCAAAGTGGGCATTTTGAACCGAATTTCTGCAATAAAGAATAACCACTCAAGGAAGGTTAAAAACATTTTTGTCACGTGATCAAAATTGCTTACAACACAATAGGTAATTAATTTATCAAAAATGGAAAACACAGTTCAATTCCAAATAGCTTCCATAGTCAGGCCTTCCAATTTTATATCTTTCTGTTAAAAAATGAATTTGTACATTGGTCAAAGCGTTTAGTGCTTGTTGAGAACATATGAGAACAGCCCTAAAAGATAATCTCCCCAATCAAGAAAATCTCCTTTTACAGCTTGACTGAAATCTTAAAAGTCATTTTATGTTATTAATTATAAATAATCTACGTTTTCTCAAAGGAAAATATTTTATTCAAAATATTGAATATTTTTAATCTATTTTATCTTTGCTAAATTCACCCATTTTAAATTTTTTCTTTAGAGCTTGAAATATTTTCATTAACACATGCAATTTGCATTCTACATGCATACATTACAAATATAACCTAGACTCACTATGCCTCACGGTGACTGCTGGGATAAGACTTAAAAGTAGAAATTATTTATATCCAATAATTTCAAAAACTTAAATTACAAAAATGAGAAAATATTATATTAGATTAGATTTTTTCTAAAAAAACAGTTGGTTAACTAATTGATTTAAACCGTGCCAACCCTGATGGCAACAGAATAAAATCATAATGCAAAACCCCAATCCCAATGTAGAAATGCAAGAAAAACAAAGGCTTACTAAACCCAATAGCCATACAGCAAAGAAAACTCACAGCCAATCATTCATTAGCATACAAAACAAAGAGTAACCAATGGAGAGAATTACTTATGATTATGTCACCATTGAGGAATAATGCAAACCTTAGTAAATCTTAACTAATGAAGCAATCTAAGTAGTAAAAATGTATTTTTAGCTCAAACCTGTCATTTTGGCTATTTTTAAAAATAAAAGGCTTAAAAAAAAAAGGAGAAGAAAAAAAACTAACTAGGGTAGATGCAACAGTTTTGGCCACCTTTAGAGAAAATTTGAAATAGAAATTTTACAGTTCTTGGCCGACTGAAGCATATTAAATCATAATAACATCATTCTTTAGTAAATTTAATTGTCTTTCTGTTAACTATAATGACTTTCTACAGAATATTTTAGATTGTGAGTAATAACTCAAGTAATTTATTCCAATTTGTACCAGTTTTGGCCACCCCTACACCAGTTTTGGCCATCTCTATGCACCAGTTTTGGCCATTCCAATATCATGTAGTTTAACAAACATTTTAATTGATAGTAAGTAAAAATAAAGCATTTTTATGAAACATCTATTTTACCACACATATATTTGTTAGCTGTATTAAGAGAATTTTGCAAATTTCTTTATGAATTGATAAAAAACATCATGTAAAATATATTTATGTTGATTTTAACTGAAAATTTCAATTAAAAAACAAAAAATATTTAAATTTGATTCATAAAAGAGACAACAGTGCCTATAGGACAAAGATTAACTATTTAATCAGTTTTATAATTATTCATGGATTGTGGCTTGTTTAGAACACTTGAATCTTCATCAAAGAGTTGTGTTTCTTGAAAGCATTTTCTGATTTTGGTTTGATTTTCATCAAAAGTTATACTTCTTGAAATCATCTTTTGATTTATATTAGCTTGTGCCTTATTTATGTACCCTGCTTCTTTGCAAGTTATTTTAGGGTGTGATTTCAGAAGCGAATCATAATCATACCATTTCATGCCTGGTCTTCCATCTTGAAATGGAGTTTCTATCTTGTCGGCTACAATTTTCTGGACAAAATCTTAAAAGTTATTCCATTTTTATAGGAAATAGTATTGACAATATCTAAAATCCCCTTATCTAATTGATTTTTAACTTCAATTCCTAGTACCTAGATCTACTACTTGAGATTCAACATTATTAGAGAAAAGTGGTGTCCGTCCTGCAACTTGTGATGTAAGGCAAGAACGGGTTACTCCAAAATTTTGCTAGCTTGTAGTGCTGGCATTACATTTTGAATGGCCTTAATTTTACTTCCTATCTTAGAGCAGTGTTCCCTCTAGGCCATTTTTTAAGAGCACAGAATCTCTTTTAAACTTGGTAAAATGAATCCTGTTCTTTTTAAATAATGTGAAATACATTCTTACTTGTATTTAGATATCTCTAGTAAAGATTTTCATAATATTTAGTATTTCTAAACCTGTGTGCCTGAAATATTGCAAAAATTATGGAACTTCTTCATTTCTTTAGGAAAAATACAAGCAATTAAATCATGCTATAATTTTATTGAACTTTTTAATTTATAAGTTGTAAAATCTTTCAAAATTTATGTTTTAGTTTATTTATCATATCTAAACATTACATATCACCTTCCCCCCTCCTTTTTTTTTTATCAATACTAAACACAATACTATATTTTCTTTAGCAATGTCATTCTTTAGTGACTAGCACAATGTCCTTCTTTCTTAAGTGAATTATCTATTGGACAGAGAATAACAAACTTTCTTTTATAGAACTGCCATATTAGCCTTGCCTTTTTAATAAAATTATTATTGAAGTCATTACTACATAAAACAAAACTAAATTGATTTTGATTTATCCAGATGTTCTTAAATTTATTAAATGGCTAAAATTTCCTCTATAATGAATCATGTGGCCAAAACTGGAACATATGTTGTACCCTTTTTGCCACCCCCCCCCCCCATGGCCATAACTGGTACATGTAGCAAATTTAATGCACCAGTTTTGGCCACCCCCCATTAAACTGTAAAAATAATTAATTTAAATGTAAAATTGCAGTAGAGAGAAAGATTACCTCATAAAACCTAACAGCAATTTGTTTCAGAGCAAATAGATAATTTAATAGAACAATTTAATAGAAGTCTATTATTTTTTTTAATAGAAAATATTTATAAATGTATTAAAAATTAATTGATCCAAATTTAAAACAAATTTACTGTAAACCAACTTTAAAAAAATAAAAACTGACTTCTTCCAATAAAAGCCGGCTTTTTTTAAGTGGTTAAAACCAAAAAAAGCCGGCCGGCTTTTTTTGGCCTGGCTAAAAGCCAGCAACCCTGGCACATTAACATAGAAAAACAATTGAAAATCAAAGAAATATCAAAAATTACAAAAGCAAGCTTCGACTTTAATAAATTTAGCATCTGAATATATATAGAAAGATTTTAAAATTCAGTTCATAAGAAAGAATACAGAAATATTACTTACATTATGCAAAGCAATTTTAAAGTAAATTATGAGTAGCAGATATTTTTTTTTTCTTTTTTATAAATAAGGAATAATTTTGATCTTAAAGAATAAAATGTAAACATATCAAGGGTAGATGTGCCAGTAATGGACACACTTCAATGTTTTTGGTTTATAAAAAAATAACCAATAAAAATTTAGCTTTTATTATTTTTTTCATAACTCTCCCTTTCATGTTTTATAATATGGGTTATTATTGACACTCTTAATCAAACCAGTCAGGAAACAGAAAATAAATGTTTCGAAGTCCCACTGTTTTTCAGTGAAAATCTTAATGAACATGCTTTATTTAAATTAATAAGTTAATATAGTTTGATAATAAGACATCTAAGACTATATTAATTTAAATAAAGCATGTTCATTAAGATTTTCACTGAAAAACAGTGGGACTTCAAAACTTTTATTTTCTGTTTCCTGACTGGTTTGATTAAGAGTGTCAATAACAGGGGTGCAGAATATGTCCGATCCGGCGATCTAGGAAAATTTTACAGAAACATATACAATTGATTTCAATTTTAACAAAGAATTCCATAATTCCTTGAGTTAGAAAAATTTCACTACAAATAAAAAGATCCGTATGGCGACCTTATCAAAATCGATCTCAGAATAATATGTACCGTATATCGAGGATGATTCTGTTCCGAATTTTCCGAAAATTAAAAAAATAAAACTGTGATCAATCTGAAAATTCGAACATAAAAATACCACTAATTTTCTCCAAGAATTACAGGGGAAAACGCGAATTTCTTCGCAAGATCGCAAAATAACAGCAAATTTCGTCAAAAGATCGGGAAAGAACCGCAAGTTCCGACAAAAAATCGTGCAATGAATGCAAATTTCGTCAAAAGGGGCGAAATAAACACACATTTCGTCAAAAGATCAAGAAACAACCACAAATTTCATCAAAAGATCACACAAACAACTGCGAATTTTGTCAAAGATCGCGAAACAACCGCAAATTTCATCAAAAGATCGCGAAACAACCGTGAATTTCGTCAAAAAGGGTGAAATAACCGCAATTTTCGTTAAAACATACCAAAATAACTGAATTTCGTCAAAGGAACGCAAAATGAACACAAATTACATCAAAAGGTCGCGAAGCAACCACAATTTCTTCAAAAAGGGCGAAATAAAAGCAAATCTCGTTAAAAGCTCACAAAAGAACCACAAATCGTCAAGCGATCGCAACACAACAGCGAATTTCATCAAAAGCTGGCAAAACAATCGTGAATTTCGTCAAAAGGAAGGCGAAATAACCGCAAAATTCGTCAAAAGGAAGGCGAAATAACCGCAAATTTCATCAAAAGATTGCGAAGTAACTGCAAATTTCATCAAAAGATAGCTAAAATACGAAAATTTCGTCAAAAGACTGCGAAAAACGTGAATCTCGTCAAAGGGCTGCAAAAAAAACAGTGTTGGGAGTGTCTTTCTCCCCCTTCCCCCACTCTGCTGTAACTTTTCAGAAAATTTGCTGTGAATTTCAGGATTTTTTTTTTTTTTTTCACACAGAATCACCCTTGCCATATATACTCAAGCATAAGTTGAGAAATATTGGAAATAAAATTTCTATACCTATGCTAATACAGCATTTACCTATAACATACCGTAAAATTTTGGGGAAATTTTCATGTGGATAGGGGGAAATGGGATTAAAAACGTTTTTGTACCCCTGGTCAATAATAACCCAGATTATAAAACATGAAAGGGAGAGTTATGAAAAAAATAATAAAAGTTAAATTTTTATTGGTTATTTTTTTTATAAACCAAAAATATTGAAGTGTGTCCATTACTGGCACATTTACCCTAGATATTTTTACATTTTATTCTTTAAGATCAGAATTATTCCTTATTTATATATAAAAAAAAATCTGCTACTCATAATTTATTTTAAAAATTGCTTTGCATAATGTAATATTTCTGTATTCTTTCTTATGAACTGAATTTTATAATCTTTCTATATATATTCAGATGCTAAATTTATTAAAGCCAAAGCTTGCTTCTGTAATTTTTGATATTTCTTTGATTTTCAATTGTTTTTCTATGTTAATGTGCTGAAAATGTCATTTTATTAAAATTGATCGTAATTATGAGACTAAGAGAAATTTTTGTTTTGAAATACAGACATCACTTTACAAAGTTAATGTTTTAAGATTTTGAAAGTACTGATAAAATCCATTTAGTTTTGAAAGTACCTGCCATATTGGTTTATCTCGGAGTTTCATATTATTGGTGATCATTTTTAAAAAGGACATTTTGGTGCGTTTTGGGAAAAAAATCGCCAAGTTCAGTAGACCCCAAGCACATCTGTTACAAGAAAGAAGAAAAAATCAGTTTTCAAAGAAATTTTGGTTTAGATGTGTTATTATCCTTGGGTCCGCCATCTTGGATTTTTTTCTTGCATGAAAACTCCTTTTTCGCCAAGTAGTAATGTCGCCAATGGTTAAATATTGTTGATAGGTTAATATAATATTGAAAAAAAAAAGGAATATAATGATTATAACTATTACAGGGTTCCTACACAATTCTGGTAAAAAAATTCCCTGACTTTTCCATGTTTTCCCTGACTTTATTCAAAAATTTCCCTGACCTTTCTCAGTAAACATTCAGCCTATATATTGTTGTAAAACCCTCCACAATGGACTTTAATTTAGATAAATGCTAGAAAAAAGTATGTGCTGTATGAATTTCCATTATTTTTCCTATTGTTATATAGTTTGTATAAATTTTATATAAATATTTTAGATTGGATGAATAATTAATTCAAAATTTCTTCATTTACGACGATAATAGAAATTATAATGGATGTAGTGTATCAAAAATTCCCTGACTTTTCCCTGACCTTTTCAAATATTTAAAAAAATTCCCTGACATTTCCCTGACTTTTTGCCTAAATTTTCGAATTCCCTGACTTTTCCCTGTTTTCCCTGACCCGTAGGAACCCTGTATTACTAAAAAAATAATTTTTAACTCAAGTCAAGAAAAAAATCCAAGATGGCAGACCCCGGGATAATAACACATCTGTTCCGAAATTTTGGAAGGTACATCGTTGTTTAGGTATAGAGGATTTAGCATCACTTTAGTCAAAGTGAGATTCTGTACCAAAGGCTATAAACAATCAAGGCAAATACAGACAAAATTTCTAATTTTATTTATATGACCTATTTACATTTATAGGGTAGATGTGCCAGTAATAGACAGTGGACACCCTTAAGGAATTTCTTTTAAAATTATTTTTTTATTAAGTTATAATTATTATATTCCAGTTTTTTCAATATTATATTATCCTATCAAAAATATTTAACCATTCCTATAGTATCATTTCCCAATATGAGTGGAAATTTAATTTTAAATAACAGAAATATATCAAAACACTCAAAAGCCCAGTAATGGACACCCACTGTTCCAGTAATGGGCACCCCATAAAAAGTAATAAATATAATTGTTTTTATGACTGTATTTAGAACCAGAATTTATTGAATACATACTAATGAAACAAAATAGTTATTTTCAAATAAATTTAACAATTAGGATACCAGTAATTAATAAAATATTTGTGATAATCAATTGCTTTCAATCAATTTGTGAAATCAATTTGTTTGCATGAATTATTGTAATTATCAGAAGATCGATGTTTTAATTATTTTTGATGCAGGGGCATTCCATGTCAAATCAACACACTGATTTTATTTCACTATTTCACATTTGAATGAAATTTGGCACATAGTTACTTTTCATACAGATATAGAAAAATGCCAAATTTTATCAAAAAATATCAACCCGTTTTGAAAATATACCCCCGTGAATATTCAAAAAATCAGTCAAAAAACCGTGACAGACCAATTTTCAAAATGATGTAGAAACTTTCCTAATTAAGCTAGAGAGATAAAATTGATCCCATTTTACAGCAATTTTCAAAACCTTTTCAATGATATATAACACAGTTAGGGCTTAGAAAAATTTATTTTAATAAAATTTAAATTTAAAATTTGAATTTTTCAAAATGCGCCGCTTCAAAAATTTTGAATAATACTTTATTTAGTACTGAAAAGATTGTATGAGTTTGAAAGTGGGATCTTTATGGGTTCATGTTAAAATACTGCATTGAATAGAGCATTCCTGATTAAAAAACACATAATTTCCTTAATACAACATCTTTTAAAGCCTAGAAAACATTAAAAAGAATAATTTATTTAAGATTTGAGATTAATCACATATATATATATATATATTTAAAAATTGTGTAAAGATGTGTTCTCTGGTTAGAATATTTGAATAACTCATAATTTATTGCTGGTTAAAAAACTAATTTATTTAAGATGTGAAAGTAATAACACTGGTTTTGTATAAATAGCAAATAATTATCAGATCATATATTTATTACTTGTACCTCTTGTACATTTTATTTATTTGTAAAACTTCATTGTCTGACAATCTGTATACTCTCCCTGTTGGAGTTATAGGGTTTACTAAAGATAGGATTTGAATAATAGAAACCCACAATATATCTGGCCTACTTGGGGAAGAAAAAGAAGGTGAAGGTCCTGCTGGATGTAGAAAAAACACCTTTACTTCATCATCAGTTTCATTTTTTGCCAGCACATATGCAAGCCACCAATTATGTTCATACATAACACATACATAACCTCTTACTTCTGAAAGTTGAAGTCTGTCTTCCGATAAGGATACTTTCTCAATTACTGATTCAGATGCATGAGAAAATGCCTTAACTTTAATTTTTGATGTGCTTGAGGCTACTGGGATAAATGTAATTTATGTGTACCTTTAATAGTAATGGATTTACTAAGACGATTTACTAAAAAATTTTCTGTATTGATGTATTCGTCTTGAGTAACATAAAAAATTTACAGACGGAATATTTTCCACAGCCCACTGGTACAACTGTATTGGTGTCATAATTTGGTTTTCAGATGGGCACTGTAAACTTGCCCTAGCTGTCAACCACTTTACTGTGCCACCAACACCATTGCACGGTCCTTTACCTTGTGCAGTGGCCGAAAAGTGCCACTCAGCTTCAATATTAAAATCATTTTTGTGGAAACACAAGTTGGTGAAATTCTTCTTGTTTTTATATTGTGCAGCTGAACCGTCGGAATAATAAAAGATCCTTTCAAACTTTGCTTTCAAAAAATCAATCATTTTTCTTTGGAAGCAATACACTGCTACTGTGTTGTGTTCTAAGCATTCAGCTATTACAACTAAACTCTGATGTTTAATCTTTCCTTCACTATCTATATTATAAAGGACAAACATATCTGTGCGTAACGCATACGTCATTTTGCGAATGGCAACACTTTGAAATTTGAAATAAAATTTTGGTTTTGCAATTTTCTCTACTGCAAATTTTTAAACTTCTAAACATCGCACATTTTAAATTTTTACACCATCGTATAAGGAAAAAAATTATCTTTTAAATGCAATTTGTTTGAAAGCTGTATCTCAATTTATTTTTGAGATATTAATTTTTTGTAGTTTTTAATACCATTTTTCTTATCGTGGCAGCAAAAGTACCTCATTTCTATTAAAAGTCATTGAAAGTAAACGGAAAATAGTCGAAAATAGGAGATACTGTATCTTTTTGTTGCCATTTTCACATAAAACCTTAAAAAAAGTTGAATTTAAAATATGGGCTATGTCAAGAATATTGTCTGTTATTCCGTGGTAATGACGTCATAGGCACACTTTTTTATAGACGAAATTTAAGACTGGATTGTAAAAGTGAATTGCTTTAGCGGATGCAAATGACGTCATTTTATAAAAAATATCGCTTTTGATAAATTTCAAAAAATTATTAGATTGTATAATTCGTATTTTTCCATATGAAAATTGCTTTTTTAATGTAAGTGGTCAATCTAAAAAAATTATTGCACATAAAAAATTATTAGTTTTCAATTTTAAAAAAATGTTTTCACCCATATTCTTTAATCCGGGAAGCCCGGGTGCGATCCCCTAGTTGTAATAAATTACAAAAGGGTGGACAGTGGCTTGTTCACTGATCCAATGATAGCTTTGGACCTCATCCTGTAAAATAAATGTGTAGTTCTCAGAAAAATCACACATTACAACATATTCTGAATCTATCAAATTGTTCTCGACTTCATTAATAAATGAAGCTTGCTGCTTTGCAATAAAATCATGCCGAGCAAGAACAAAAAGCTTTTCACAAAACAGATCAATGAATTCTGTTGCAGATTTCTTTAGTTTCTAAATTACACCGATCAACAGAAACCCATTGTCGAAAAGTTACTTTTTCAATCATGTTCTCATCAAATACATTTTCTAACATGTCTTTAATTTCTCCACTTCCAGGACAAGATGAGCATTCTCCCAAGTAACAAGCTACTGAAGCAGGATTACATAATATTTTAGCAAGGCAATGTTTATATGTTTTTAATTTACCATCAGTACTAGCATCAAGTTTAGTATTTTCAATCCTCAATTTCACATTTTGATGGGTAGTGCATACACAAACTGTATGAGTCCCACTTTGACCAGCTAGTATGCAATGCTGAGGCCTGAGTTCAGCAAACTTAGAAAAACCTACTTTCATATTTGGAAATTTTTCTTTATATGATCTGTACGCTTCCATTAAATTACACAGAACTAACCGTTTAGATAGTTTTACTTTCTCTCCATTTTCTGTTCGTACAGATACACAATCTTTCATCCCTGGCAATATTCTACTTATTTCATCACTTTCATAAAAAGCCTTTGTTTTCAGCAATTTCTGCAGGAAGACTTTTCCCAGGCTTCTGATATTAGGACTTGCTAGAATGCCTTTGTTTAGCAAGAGTTTTTTTGATTTCCTCACCATATAATTAGGAGCATTGAACTCTCGCATAATTTTCCGTATACTCCATGTTTCAGGCAAGCAGGTCAGTATCATAATTTTTTTAACTTTAGAGGTACAGTTAGAAAACTGAATTTTAAGATTGCTTAAAACTGCTTCTTCTGGTGTCTCAGTCTCACTATCTGAAGATCTTTCAGCATTTACAAAAGTTCACGTCTTATTGTAGAATTTATCTTTTTGATTTTATTTGATGCATAACCTTTGCTTTCTGCTTTTCTTTTATCAATAGGAGACTCTCCTAATTCATGTAATGAGACATTAAGCGTTTTAACTATTTCAGACTTTGGAGTAAAATTTGGATCTACATCTAAACTTTCAGAATTTTCATTTTCTTCAGATTTTTGGTCTAATTCATTCTTTTCCCATAGATACAGCTGTTTTCTACAAGAATGGGAGACTTTTGCTGTTTTTGGCATATCTTTGTAATGATCTATCATCCAGTCTGTAACATCCCTTAATTTGCTTTTGTCTCTTACTCTGTGATTATTTTTCTTAAATGGGTTAAAACACTGTCCAGTAAAATGCCTTTGATCAGCCATATTTAAAATTTCATACAAGATTAATCTTTTTACATAATCTTTATATTATATTTTAATTGAATAAGCAATTTTTAATGTTAAATATATATATATATATATTAATTTTAAGTATATACAAAATATTTTAAGTTTAAAAAATAAATATTTAATTTTTAAGTTACTATACTACAAAAATTAGAAAATTCAGTATGTTCATTAGTTTGTCTAAATCTCAGTAGAAATCAAACACATCTGACTGACTGAGAGCTTATCAGCTTACAGACCGAGTTAGAAAATTAGGGAGACAGGTAGTCTGTGACTAACAAAACTTATCTTGACATGCACTGTTCTGTAGAAGCCTGTTTTAGTTTGCAAAGCATGTACAGCTCTGTTGAATTCTGATTGGAAAGATTTTGTAGTAAAACTTTCAAGATGCAGTAATTAATTTTATATTTTTAAAATCCATAAATAAAATATATTTAATTGTGATCTTTACAATCATTTTAATAATAAGGTAAGTACAAAATGAAAATTTAAAAATAAATGAAATACACTAAGAATTTCAAGCAATAAATACATGCACTTATAATTATATATTTGATATTATACAAAGCAAATATGATTAATCTCAAATCTTAAATAAATTATTCTTTTTAATGTTTTTTTAGGCTTTAAAAGATGTTATATTAAGTAAATTATGTATTTTTTAATCAGGAATGCTGTATTCAATGCAATATTTTAACATGAACCCATAAAGATCCCACTTTCAAACTCATACAATCATTTCAGTACTAAATAAAGTATTATTTAAAAAATTTTGAAAATTTTTGAAGCGGCGCATTTTGAAAAATTCAAATTTTAAATTCAAATTTTATTAAAATAAATTTTTCTAAACACTAATTGTGTTACATATCATTGAAAAGGTCTTGAAAATTGCTGTAAAATGGCATCAATTTTAGCTCTCTAGCTTAATTAGGAAAGTTTCTACATCATTTTGAAAACTGGTCTGTCAAGGTTTTTTGAACATTCATGGGGGCATATTTTCAAAACGGGTCGATATTTTTTGATAAAATTTGGAATTTTTCTATATCCATATGGAAAGTAACTATGCACCAAATTTCATCAAAATCTGTGAGGGTAAGGTAAATTTTTGTTGAAAATTGTGTTGACTTGACATGGAATGAGCCTGCATAATTTAAAATATTAAATATCAGGCAATTACAGCTATCAAATTATTGAAATTGTGGGGGATTTAAAGGGTAATTTAAAAAAAAAAAAGTTTTGGAGTATTAGTGTTTAGTTTTGTCTCACTATTTTTAACATTTAATCTTCCAGAGACCACTTGATATATCATTTACAGTAATTAATATTACAAGTGTGAAAGAAATGATATTGTGAGTTGAATATTTTAAACTGATGAGTATGAACTGATGTTTGAGGCCACTGATCTGCAGATTTACTAGTTTCATGAATATTACCTGTAACTTTCATCACTTTTTTTTTTTTTTCTTTTGGTCAATGGTGATTAAGGAAACATTTAAAACAGAAAATAGCTTTTTAATAGCTTCTGTAATTCAATTGTTTTTATTTAAACGGAGAGAGGATTAAGCCCTATGAGCCCCTCTTTGACTGTGCTCTTAAACAAAAAGTTTTTGTGTTATTACATTTTGGTAAATGTAATTTAAATATTAAATTTGATTATTTAGGTTTGCAGTTAAGTCAAAATATTTTATGCACTTTAAACATTACTGAAATTGCATTTTTAGCAATGTCTACACAGGGTGCCCATTACTGGAAAATGACTAATTGACCATCCCAGTAATGAACACCCCCCTCCCCCATCTTAAAACCTTAAAAATAAATTAAATTTTGTAAATGGCCGTTGGTATATAAAATTCTATGGTTTCTATTGCTACTCAAACAAAAACATTCAAATTTTGCAAGAAAATAAATAATATATAAGTTAATCAAACAAAGCCAGCTCTTACCCTCTTCATTAAGATTTTCACAGAGAAACAGTGAAACTTTGAAACATTATTTTCTGCTTCCTGATTGGTTTCAGCAGTAGAATTGATAAAAAAAAAAAAAGTCACTGGTCCAAAGGACCAGTAAACATCAGTTTACTGGTCCGCAGACATAGTCAATGGCCCGCTACATAAAATTCTATTATGTACCTGTGATGTAGCAATCACATTTATTATTTATTTTTTAAATTGTAATGCAGCATTATTATCTCATGTTTTAAACTATTTATTTTCAACGCAAAACATCGTTCAAATCGCTTTTTTCCTTTCCTTTTTACCGCAGTTTTGATTTCAGCTTTTCCCCCTCTTCCTGTTCTATATTTAGAATAAGCGTGACGTCGACCGCGTCATATTGGAGGTGTGTCTTCGAACGTAGTTTCGTTTTCCCTCCTGTCATTCGTTCTACAATTCATACGCAATTTTAATTTAACAAATAGATTTAAATCATTTCTGCATGTAGTTTTGTAAACCCCTTTTATGCAGTATATATATCAATGCAGCCAGTTTTTTAACAGATTTTAAGATCGGATCAGATTTTACGATTTTTAAGATTTTTTAAGATTTTAAGATCGGATCAGATTTTAAGATTTACGAAAGTATGTATTATTTTTGACAATGTGATTTGTCGTTTGAATTTCGGGCCTTAGCGCCTAAATTCAAAGAGCGATGTTCTTCAATAGCTGTATCGCGATATCTAAAAGTTTATCTTCGGTCTCTGGTATTTTTTAATTTAACGCATATTTGATTTTGGACTTTTTATTATCAAGACCTTCTTTAAAAAATGATTTTAACCAGTATTCATCTTTATCATGGAATTACTTCCAAGTTTTAATAATTCTACGTGGAACGTTCTTCGAATGTGTACAGTGACCTACTTCTCATAATTAACTTCCACCTCAAAGTGAATCAACGAATAAAGAAGATTTTTTATAACTGCTGTCTCTTCAATGTGTCTACTGTTGTCATTTAAGTAAGACTATTCCTATTATTTTTACTGCAGGTCAGCCTTGTCATCTTTGCTATACGATCACTCTATTCTCGCCACTTATGTTTATTCTCAACATATAATTAGCGCAACTCAATTTATCTTATTCACGGCATCTCTCATTAATATATTTACATCGTCACAGTACCTTTAACCAGTGGTGGGATTCAGCTGGTTCTGCCGAACCGGTTGTTAATTTGTGTTGAGTTCGGCAAACCGGTTGTTAAAATGATACTTCAAATGCAAAAATAGCAGTTACATTAATTAACTCTCTTTAAATATTTATCTGCACAACAGCGTTTTCTAAATATAACACTGACATGTTCTGATTTGTTTCATTTAATAAAATAATGTTTCATTTGTAAAAAAAATTCCAGATATATTGTCGAGTGCGTATTATAGTCACTACAAAAAAAAAAAAAAAGATAGAGTCAATTGCGACTAATTATAAAAGACGACATTGAGGAATGTCTCGGTGAAAATTGCGACTTTGGTCACAAAACCTAGCATAAAACATGCATTAAAAAATACAGAAATAAAGCACCTACCACTGACAAGAGCCGATTTATCAAGATTAATTTTGAAGAAATTAAACATTTACCGCCAAAGCAAGGATGTAATTCTTGACATTCAGTGAGCTAGTTTCTCACGAGATTAGAGACTTCTTACTCGAGCTTCCTATAGTTAATGTTTTTAACTTATAGTTAATGCTGTTAACTGATTGAAACTTTAGATCATGGACATGGGTTAGTTCTTCCACTTAAATTTCTGCTATTTTTGTATTATCTGTATTGTATTATATTGCTTTGATGCATTTTCTGATAGAAAGTTTGATCAGAGTTTCACGATTGTCGAATATTATTTAATAAATTACGTCCTTTTATAGGAAAACATGTTTCAGGAATTTTTTTTCTCTAGGGCCAGGTGGGGTAAAATGGGTATAAAATTCACTATTTTTAGATGTTTAGTTAAAATTTTCTGGCTAATGTTAAATAATTAAAACTTTTTTTGATATTTTCTTTACATTGCATATTCTAGGAATGAAAATACACAATCTTTATCTATTAGGCTGCAAAAGTATGTCTACAACAAAACATTTAATAGGTATATGTTTGTATACCCATTTTACCCCATGCAGGTGAAAATGGGTATAGTGTGGGGTAAAATGGGTATAATAAAAGTTTAACAATAAATACTGTATAAATAGATTTCCCAGAGATTATATAATGAAGTAATATGGAAAACAGTGTTATACAAGTCTTTAAAAATGTCAAAAAAAAAATTAAAATATGAAATTTAAGTTAATTTATAAATGAGAAACTTTACTATGAATCAAGCTTAGGTGAAAATGAAAACATTTTTTGCCTATAAACTTCAACTCTTATTCTCATCCTGTTACATTATAAGTGTTAAAAGTCTATCAAAAGCATAATAACCAGGGTTGCAAAAAAGCCGGCTAAAATTAAAAAAAGGCCAGGCCGGTGGCTTTTATTGGTTTTAACCGGCTTTTTTTGGCCAAAATTGGCTTTTTTTGGCCATAATTGGCTTTTATACAATAAAGCATTGTAATTATAAACTACACATTTTAAAGTGTTTTTAATGACATTTAATTGATTTACAGTTTAATAAGTAACCCAATTTCTCAATAATGAGGACATTAATACTGGAATAAAACTTAGATGATTTTGCTTGTGATTTGCATTCTGAATTGCACATATGTCAGCTAAATTTTAAAAGGGCCATACCAACTGCCAATTTTTTCATTTTTACTGCTTTATAAAATTAAAGAGGACAATGGTTACTTAGTTATATGTTTTATTACTTAATTTTAAGAGCTATTAATATACAAGTCTTATTTTATTTCTAGCAAACATTTGAAATTATATAGTGCTGTCCTCTAAAAAAAAACCCACAGGAAAATATATCCTAAAAAAAAACCCACCCTAGAACTTAATCAAAAAAATCACAGAAGTCAAAATTTCTTTTTGTTCTGTTTCTATATGCCATTTATAATAATAAAAGCATTTAAAATTACTTGAGTGTTTATTTAGTTTTTTAAAAAATAAGCAAAAAATTACATTTATAATTTTTCATTTGTAAATCCTTTAATTTACAATTATTAAAATATTATTATTATTATTTCTTTTTTTTTTTTTGCAGAATTGTGTTTTAAAACTAATTAATAATGAAAGAAAAACTTTGCTGTTTAATATTTTGATTTCTAGAAGTGTTTTTACAAGTGGGTTTTTTTCAAAGTCTTGTTTAATTGGCTGTCATTTTGTAATATATTGATAGAAAAAAAAGTACTATACATTAAAATCTTAGTCAGGACAGGCTGTGAAAATGTAGTTACTTCAAATTGTTTTGTATTTTTTATTAAATTTTATATAGTGAGAAATTAAAAAAGTGGGTTTTTTTTAGAGGACAGCACAGTACATAGTCATATTAATAAAAACACCACCATTTCTCACTTTTAAAAAACATTATGAATAGCATATGCATGAATATGCTTAGCAACAAGCTTTTCAAAATTTTATTTGGAGATTTTTTTTTTCTTGTTTTAAATGCTCTATTTTTTATACACTTATGTACCACTCTCCTCAAACAAAACATCTTTTCTAATTTCTCTTAACATTTAACTTAATCTCTCCATATGGACACATAAGAATGTTTCCATTTTGATGTGCTACATTTTGTCATTAAGGCTTTTAAATTCAAAAGGGCAACTTTCTGACATAAGTTTTAATTTATTTTTGTTCAGAAATGCATGAAACTAGCAGATGTTGTTGTTCAGAAACTATGTAATTGTGCTGTTTTTTTGCAAATGCAATAGATTTTTCAGAAAATAGTGTCAAAGTGAACGTTTTGAATCTAATTTCCGCACGAAAGAAGAAACCACTCAGAAAAGGGTGAAAAAACATGTTTGTCACGTGATCAAAATCTCTTATAACTCAATAGGTAATTGATGGATCAAAAAATGGAAAACACAGTTCGATTCCAAATCACTTCCATGGTCAGGCTTTCGAATTTTACATCTTTCCGTTAAAAAATGAATTTTTAAATGTGTCAACATTTTGCGCTTGTTGAGCAGAGCAGTTAAGAACAGTTTTAATTAAATATAATCTTTAAAATGTGTAGTACATGTGGAGCTATATTAGTGTTGACGCTAGAAAAAAAGGACCGCCGGGCATGAATTTTTCAAAAAGGGAACACTATTCCAAAAAAAGGGTACATTTTTCAAAAAGGAAATGCTGTTCTAAAAAAGGGTGCATTTTTTTTCAAAAAGGGAACACTATTATAAAATAAGGGCACATTTTTTTCGAAAAGGGCACACTTGTACCTTGTTCATAAAACATATTTTGAACTGGTTTGTTTGGAGCCCCTAGAATTTGCAATATTTTTCCGGTATCAACTGAATTACCATGGGGTGCATAGGAAGTGTTAAAAAGGGCAGCCGGGCACATCGGAAGGGTTTAAAAGAGCCGCCGGGTGCAAAAACGAAATAAAAAGGGCCGCCGGGCGCTGCACTTTGCTAAAGCGGCTTAGAGTCAACACTATATGTAATATAAAATTTCAAAACACCAGTTTAAAGCCTAACTTATATCCTTTTCAATGTTTATGTATATATATTTTTTCTTTTTCAGACATAATGCGTTCACAGTTGCCTTCTAGAAGTTATAAAGACTTATTTATTTGATAAAATTTAATAGAAATCTAATTTTTTTTAATAGAAAATATTTATAAGTGTATTAAAAATTAATTGATCCAAATTTAAAACGAATGTACTGTAAACCAACTTTAAAAAATAAAAACTGGCTCTTTTCAATAAAAGCCGGTTTTTTTTAATAAAAGCCGGCTTTTTTTAAGTGGTTAAAACCAAAAAAAGCCGGTCGGCTTTTTTTGGCCTGGCTAAAAGCCAGCAACCCTGATAATAACCCAGATTATTAAATATTGGTTTATTTAATGTTTCTATTACCTGCTTTTTGTTTTCAATATAATCTAAGAGAATGTCCATTGTTAAGGTCAGGTGGGGGAAAGTGGTGGTAATCTAAAAAAATGCACTTTTTCACAATAAATGTACATATTTTTACTTTTTTTTCAATTAATACATAATTGGAGTTTGTGACAAATATTTCTATTAAGATTTGTAAATCTGGCAACAAGTTTACCGTTGTTTATCTTCTTGTTTACATATATGTGCAGTTTGTTCTTAACACATGGTATTGATAAACTTTGTTCTTGATCCTTTCTCACTTGAAAAAATTAATATATTTTGATACATTTCAGTAAAAGAACTTCTTAAAAACAGATTCATGCACCAAGGTAAGAATTATTTTATTATTTCAATTTTTTATGATTTTTTTTCTGAGGTGGGGGAAAGTGGTGGTATAGTTAGGCTTAGCTCAATGTTGTATGATGATTCAATTTTAGACTGTAGATGTGATTAATTTTTAAAAATGGGCTGTAATAAAAGTATTAATCTAAAAAAAATAGGCTTTATTTATAAATTTTAATCTTAATATGATAATACAATTAAATTAAAAGTTATTTTTACATAGGGTCAGGTGGGGGAAAGTGGGTCCATGGGATAAAGTGGGGGTATATTGAAAAAAACCTATTCTCTTTTAAATTAAGATATTTTGTTAATTCCTTTTTAGAGACATATATTGAGATTATGGCAACTATTCTTATTTTAGTTTTAGAAACTGGAAACAAATTTAATGTTTACAAACTATCTTGTCTATACTATCTCATTGCATACCGTCAAAAAGTCGATCAGCTAAAATAATCGCCCAAGTGATAAAAATTAATGCATTATATCACATAAAGCATTTGAATAAGTCACCATTGGGGAACTATTAGACTTTTCTTGCTATTTGGTATTATATAGAGTTCAGCAATAGTATATGCTACATACTAAGTGAACCTAATTTGATAGCCATGGACATTATTTCTTTTAATTAAATATCTCAAAAATATTTTTTTGTGCATTTGTACCTTTAAAAATAATTAAGATACATTTATTTCAGTGTATTTTTATTTAAAAAACAATATTTACACATTTTTATTTAAATATACACTAATTTTGGAACTACCCCCACTTTCCCCCACCATGGGGTAAAGTGGTGGTATCAAAACATGCTCTTTTAAATGTATCACTATCAGAAAACAATCGAATAAAATTGAGTGGTTATGCTTCATGTTTAATCTATATGAATCCAATGTATAGAAAATGCATCAAAAGTTTCATTAAAATAAATTTAATAGTTCGATTTTAAAGCCTTTTCTAAAAAAAGCTTGATTTTACCACCACTTTCCCCCACCTGACCCTACTCTTGTGAAAGTTAGAGCAAAGTTTTGGAAAAACGTCCAATTATTTATTATAAAATATAATTAGGATAAAATTGATATAGCCAGTTAAATAAGTACCATCATGTTCCACTCGCATAAAATATATCTAATTTGTAACAAAATTTTGATTTATTATAAGACAAGTAAAATGCTTTTGGTTTGAAATTAGACATATTTTATGTGAGTAAAACAATAATATTTAACTAGTTATATCAATTTTTATGTTAATAATAAAATAATTGTAAGTAGTTCTTTAAATTTGCTCTAATGGTCACAAGAGTAATGAATTGATGTATACTACCCCTGTACCTTCAGCATCAGGGAAAACATAAAATGAAACCAATCTTGGGCTTTTTCAAGAATTTTACTTTATATTTCATCTTCTTCAATATTACTAATTTTGCCAATGAATTCTTTGTTTGTCCCGAATACTCTGGACCTTCAATCATGTACCTACAGATACATTTATTTTTACTTCGGTGATATCTTCCCCACATTATAGTCTAATTTGAGCCTCATCTAACACTTTCTCTCCTACTTTTCCATCTTAACTATTTTAGTGTTCCGGTTATCAGAATAATTTTTTAACTGTATCATAATGTCTTCATTTGTTAGAACTTCACCGGCTTTAGCTTAGACATGCTTATGCTTCAGCTTTGAAGTTTCACTAAGATTATTTGGAGATGTGGCAGATTGATATTTGTCGAGAAAGCAAGGATGTGTCAAAGCCACAGTGTTCTTACTTTTGTCAGCAATTCTGGTTTTTAATTTTCCAACTCTTTCGATTAACTCTTCTTAAAATTTCAAATCAAATTAGCAGCTGATATGCCATCTAGAAATGGAATATTTCTAGAAATGGGGAATGATTTGACTAAATTATGTACAGAGAATTTCAAGTCTTACCGATCTTGAGAATAACGCACTGTGAATTATATAAACATTTTAAAGTATTTTTAAAACTTATTCTATTCTAATTCCAGTAAAATAAAGAATTTTATTCAGAAAAGTTCTATATAACACTTTAAAAATACTACAAACATTAAGCCTAACACTATACCCATTTTACCCCATTTATAAGATTTAAGATAAAACAACAAAAACAAAAGACAATTTATTGTTTGTAGTTTGAAAAAGTATTAGAAGTGCTTAATGAACAAAATGAAATCAAACAAATGAGTTTATATCAAATATTATGAGCTGCAGGAAGAAGTTTAATCAGACCACATGTGGCAAGAAATTGTCCTCAAATGGTTTTATTGTTGCCACTCAAATAGAACAAACTATAAAAACAAAAATAAAGTAGGAATAAAAAGCTTAAGCATCAAGCAATCATATATGATTTTGAAAACTATAAATATGTTAAGAAAATTGAAAAAATTAAACAATATTTTCTAACTACCCATTTTACCCCACCTGACCCTATACCAAAAGATCAAAGTTTTTAATCAATGTTCTTATAACTATGGAAAGTTTTTCATAATTTATGTGTGGTGCTTCATTTTCCCTTCATGTTAATACATCAAATATCATTCGGGCAGCGAACCGGTCGTTATATTATTTGAATCACACCACTGCCTTTAACCCTTCAAGTGACACCCCCTCCTCTTCCTATTAGAATATAAACCAAACTTCCTTTCAGTTACCAAAAATTTTCAGCAGGGTTGGCACGGTTTAAACCAAGTGGTTTTAACCATGGTTTAAACCAAATTGGTTTTTTTGTCAAAAAAACCATTTAGTTTTTTTTAGAAAAAATCTAATATAATATTTTTTCTTTTTGTAATTTAATTATTTTAAATTATAGATAGAAGTAATTTCTACTTTTAACACTTCATCTCAACAGTTAACATGAGACATGAGCTTAGGTCATGTTTCTATGCATGTAGAATGAAAATTAGCATGTGCTGATGAACATATCTGGTACCCTAAAGATTTTTCTTAAAACATGTGAAATTAGAAAAGATAAAATGGATAAATAATATTCAATATTTAGCATAAAATATTTTCATTCAAAAAATACAGATTATTTACAGCAGTTAAAAACAAAATACAATGATCTTTAAGATTTTGGTTAAGTTGTAAAAGAAAATTTTCTGGATTGGGGATTATCCTTAAAGAATTTAAAAGAGTAACTTAAGATATCAAATTTAATAGCACAGCTTGCAAAAATTGAGTGCTAGTTATAGCATTTCAATAATACTAATCAATCTTTTCTGTTAGTTGCTGAATCTAATGGCCAAAAATGTTGACTTGGACACTTGGCATTATCACTCAGAAAACAAAATAACCAGAAGTATTTGGATATTAAAAAAATAATAATAACAACAACCACAGAATAATATATTATATTCATGAAACTGCATCAAATGTTTATGGCTGAATCCATATCAACTCAGGCAGGGAGGTTACCTTCATAGTCTCAGAAGTTTTTGAATTGAACATATGTTAAAATTTAAGAAAAAGTAAGATACTTGTATATTTTCATTTTGCCCAAAAAAATTCCTGGTCCGAGATACAGGCCGTCAAAGATGACATCCCCGGCATCCTTTCTCATTCGCGATTTTCGATAAAAATTTTAAAGTGCTTTATCTCTAGAACGGTGCAAGATATTTTGTTGCGGTTTATTTTATTTTAAAGATAATATTCTTCTGTTTAAAATGATATACCCAATTTTGAAAAATGTATTCAACTTTTCTTGTGGCAGCCTTTTGAAAAACAAATTTTTTTTTCAAAAAAAAATTTTTTTTTGGAAATGCCAATCCCAAAAATTTTGATTTTTTTGCTGTTGATCAATACCATTGAGAACTACCTTCACTGTAAAGGAGAACTTCCACTTTTGAGTTTAACAAATTTTAGAAACATTTAAAAAATTCAGAGAAGTTTACAGAAACTGTATATATACAGTTCCAGTAAAAGTCACTGAATTTTTGCTTATTTGTATCATATTTGTAAGGATAAGCCTACTATATATCTTAAACAAGTTAGAAATTGCAATATCAAATGTGGCAAATGAGGTACGTGCGTACTATAACTAGTTTTATAAATATTCAGATCTTGGTGCAATAAGAATCTCTTGGGCAAAAAGGGCATGAATACAAAATTTATTATAATAAATATTAAATTCAGTAATACAGCAGTAATATGAATTCATCTTAAAAAGACTTAATCGCCATGACAACCTAGAATCATTACCTATCATGGTATATCATTGAATCAATTATGTATTATAGGATTTTCAAATAGAATAAAGAAAACTTTTATTAATGTCTTTTATGTTTTAATTTGATTTTCATAGCATTTGAAGTGATACATACTTTATTTTCAATACCGAACATAGTAAAACAATCTCAATAACATATATCAATTACACAGCAATACAAATTATATTAATACAAGTTACAGTTCAGACAGATGGGCAGACAAATCGAATCCATAAAGACTTTCAACTATGTTGGAAATTGTTAAAAACACAAATAGGTTGGAATTTGACTTTTAGAAATTTATGTCAATAGACGGAAGCATACTTGAATACTTTCATACAACCCTGTATTTTACCTACTATCTTTATATACATGCCACTATTTAGCTAATATTTAATTAAGATTAAAACATCCTTAAAACCAGTGAAATCATACTTCCAGAGATTATCATCCATAGACGGCCATGTATCTAATTCTTTGCGTGGACCTGTATATGATTTTATCTATATTCTCCAAACATATCTTAGTATACTAAATGTAGTTCAGTGTAAAAATGCATAACTCATTTAAAAATCACCTTTAAGCTACTTTCATTCATACTCAGTAAACCGTTAAGATTTCTTTTGTGTAGCCCTGTATATGATCCAGCCTTTATACACACAACGTAATATGGAAATATTTAATTAAACTTAAAAACTCATATCGCAACTAAAAATGCACCTCTAGCAATCATCGCTAATGTACAGTATTTCCCAATAAGGTAAAGTAATCCGAAATCTTTAGTGTGTCCCTGTAAACACTATGCCATTTCTATGACACAGGAAATAATTTTTTGTAAACCTCTGCAATAAAGTATGTATCACTTCAAATGCTATGAAAATCAAATTAAAACATAAAAGACATTAATAAAAGTTTTCTTCATTCTATTTAAAAATCCTATAATACATAATTGATTCAATGATATACCATGATAGGCAATGATTCTAGGTTGCCATGGCGATTAAGTCCTTTTAAGATGAATTCATATTACTTCCGTATTACTGAATTTGGAACAGATGTGTTATTATCCCACCCTCCGCCATCTTGGATTTTTTTGGCGAGAAAACCCCTTTTTCGCCAAGTAGAAAATGTCGCCAAGTACCGATATATGCGTATGTTAGGCTTAACGAAAAAAAATGTAAATAATGAAGAAAACATGCGCATGTTAGGCTTAACAAAAACAATGTAAATTTGTCTAATTTACATTTTTTTTTCGTTAAGCCTAACATACACATAAATCACTAAAAAACACATTAAAGAAAATGTAACCAAAATTAATTCCCCTCTAAATTAAAAGCAATATTTCCGAAAAAAATACAAAAATGACATTAGATTCTCTGTAATAAAACCAATATTTCTGGAAAAATACACATAAAAATATTAGATTTTCAAGATTACTTACCTTTTTGGTTTTTTTTTTTTTTTTACACTTGAAATACACACTTTAAATAAACAAATTCCGAAAAAATTAAAAAGTGAAATTCTGGATTATAATAAGTTATATTTCCGACTTGAAATACACACACTTTAAATAAACAAATTCCGAAAAAATTAAAAAATGAAAATTCTGGATTATAATAAGTTATATTTCCCATTCCAGGTTGTATCTCCCGATAACTTAAAATATGAAAAAAAATCTGACTTACTCTCAATATATTCCAACACCTGCTCGTTGATAAACTGCCTCCAATCGGCCATAGTATGACTATTAAACTTATACTGCGATACAATTTGATTTGTCTTTGTCCCAATAACAATTTCAAACGTTAGCAAAAAAATCTCCTCAATCTTCAATTTACTACAACCACTAAACCAGGAACCATATCTAAAAGACATTTCAGTGTTACACTTTTTATTCTGACCATCCACAACTCTCCTATTACGACAAACCCACGTGCAACAGTCAGAGAATTGCGTTCTTTTTCTAATTTTCAAATCGCCGCTACATTTATTACAACACATGCTAGATTTCAATAAGCCAATCTCTTTTAAAAAACTAAAAAACAATTCTCTGTCGCGTATCCTCAAAATAAAATGAAAAAAAAAAAAAAAAGATACAACCTGGTACAAGAGCGAGACGACAAGCACGAGAGATGTTCACGCAAAAAGCACGCTCTCGCGTCGTAAAAAAGGGGGTTGCCATAATAAGTTACTAGACGCCAAACGCCGGGGTTGCCAGAGCGATAAAAATCGCCAAATACTCAACATCGCGGAGGGTGGGATAATAACACATCTTAGCCCTGAATTTAATATATAGAATTATAGTAAATTTTGTATTAATGCTTTTTTGCCCAAGAGTGCAACACTTATTGCACCAAGATCTGAATATTTATAAAACTAGTTAATACTATGCACGCACCTCATTTGCCACATTTGATATTGCAATTTCTAACTTGTTTAGGATATATAGTAGGCTTATCCTTACAAATATGATACAAATAAGCAAAAATTCAGTGACTTTTACTGGAACTGTATATATACAGTTCCTGTAAAATTCTCTGAATTTTTTAAATGTTTCTAAAATTTGTTAAACTCAAAAGTGGAAGTTCTCTTTTACAGTGAAGATAGTTCCCAATGGTATTGATAAACAGCAAAAAAATCAAAATTTTTAGGATTGGCATTTTCGAAAAAAAATTTTTTTTTTTTCAAAAGGTTGCCACAAGAAAAGTTGAATACATTTTTCAAAATTGGGTATATCATTTTAAACAGAAGAATATTATCTTTAAAATAAAAAAAACCGCAACAAAATATCTTGCACCGTTCTACAGATAGAGCACTTTAAAATTTTTATCGAAAATGGCGAATTGGTAATGGTGCCCGGGATGCCATCTTTGGCGGCCTGTATCTCGGGCCAGGATTTTTTGGGGGCAAAACCAAAATATACAAGTATCTTATTTTTTATTGAATTTTAACATATGTTCAATTCAAAAACTTCTGAGACTATGAAGGTAAGATTTTTTTTTTTTGGCTGCCTGAATTGACATGGATCATACCTTATTGATTGATTATTATATTATTAATCAAAGGATTCTTCATATGATTTTCAAAGTATCAATGTTTCACTGTGTAGAGCAGTTTACTTTGAACATAAGACATAGCTGTTACTAATAATGTTTAAATTAGAAATGATTTCAATTTTCTTTTTAATTGACTGTAATTATTTAATTTAATTATTTTCAAAAGTTATATTACTTATATAATATCCAAAAATGTTTATTTTATCAACAGATATGCATCTCTATGCAATAGGAAATTATATTTAAAAAGACCCGGTTTAAACCAAATAAACCGTTTTTTTTTGGTTTTTTACAAAAAAACCTGGTTTTTTTCCAACCCTGATTTTCAGCATAATAAAATGTAAAAACATTTGCTAAAAATTAAATAAACAGTACAAGAACAAAAACTATAAAATTATTAATTATAATTATGTATTTCCAATTATTTATTTCAACTGACTAAGTTTTAATGCAATTTTTTATTTTTATTTTTTAAATAAAATAAAATTCTGTGGTTTGTGTTTGGTTACGATTTTCTCAGGGATGGGAAAATTTACGTTTACCTGTCAGAGAGGGAAAAAAGCTACTGGTCCTGCGGACCACTAAATTTTTTAAATTAGTGTTCCGATGGAATTGTTAGTGGTCTCGAACCAGCGGACCACCAAGGATTTCGAACGCTGGGTTTGATTAAAAGTGTCAACATTAACCTAGTTTTATAAAACATGCAAGGGGCAATTATAAAAAAAATAATTAAAGCTAAATATTAGTTATTTTTTTATGAACCAAAAACATCAAGGGGTGTCCATTACTGGCACATCTACCCTATTTTGTATTACAAGACAAGTAGTATTATATATTTATAAATTAAACAAATTGCTTATAAATGCATGTAGTAAATTTGTTAATATTAAACAAAATGTTTATGCAATCGATAATTGTTTATTTTTATGAAATGACGATCAGTACAATCTGGTGACTTTACTTTAAAGCTGAATAAAAGGTTGCCTGAAAGTGTTTTTGAAAATTTTGTTTTCTAGGCCAAATTCACACATGCAGTTTTCACTAGCACGGTAAAGTCCTTATAACAAAGAAATACCGAAGATATTTTTAAAACGTGGTGCATAATTTAGTTTCAACAAAAGATTTCATTAGGCTTAGTCGTCAAAGTTGTTGACGATAAAGATTAAAAAGAAAATCAATTGTAAATGTTAATATAACTAATACAGCCTATTAAATAAAATTAGTTGCTTCAGAATAACTGTAATTATAAACATTACATAACGGACACTGTTCTCTGCAATATATGTTCCGAAATAAATTAATTTGAAAATTCTGATAAAAATAGTTCTGTTTTTAAAAAATGAGTTAACTACTCAAGAATTAAAATTTATCTTATAAGGTAAACATTTATAATTGCTATTCACTTGCATAAAACAATTTTTACAATTGTGTGTTTTTTTAATTCTTGGAGAGATATTGTCAGTATCATTAGCCCTATTAATTACGTACATGATCAAAAGCAATAATAAAAAATAATCGAATTTTATTTTTCGCATACTGAACAGTGAAATAAAATAATACAATCAACCAAAAGAAACTCAACGATTTTATATTCGGAATAATTTAAGAGGGATGTTTGATAAACAAAACACATACATTTAAATTCGCTTGAGGATTCCCAGTTCGTCCATCGTTACTGAAAAGTGAATTAAAAGCATCCAGAATGTCATTTTTAGTTAGGTTGTTAAAAGGATTACTAGTCATTCTGATGTGCAAAGTTAGCAATTATATAAATAACAAGTTTACATTATTTTGATTATTCTACAGGAACATTACAAAAGGAGACGAGAGCAAAATTGTATCAAAACGTCAATGTTGCCATAAAAAAAAATCTGAGTGTGTTCAGAAGTGCATTTCGCGCCGCGCGCGCGCTCAGAAGTTTATGTCATGGAGTAGGTCTTATCGAAGAAAGGAATTTTAACATAATTCAATTATTTCATTATTTTTAATGGTTCAAAAAAGGTAAAACCAACGACTATATTTCTTTATGCTTCCAAAACATGGTTTTCGTAACAGGACTACATGCCTATGTTCACTCAGATAAAATCTAAAATAGTCGGGAAAAACATCACGTGACCTTCTTTATCTACTTTAGCCCATTTAGCATTTAAAATTAGTTAACCAACCGCGCGCAAACTCCGCGCAAGCGCGAAATTTGACTTTCCATAAGACTTTTAGCATTAGTTCGAAATCCGACAATTTCATTGGCTGTTGGTGAACTGAACTTCTTTCTCTGAAAGGAAGAAATCCATTTTACGAGTAACAGCGCTGCTACTCATTTCATCAAATGTATTTCTTGATAGTAATAACCACAGACTTCTAATATAAGTAGACTCCCAATCCCATTGTTCTCTTGGGAAGGTTTTGTCTCCAACATGTTTTGCTTTCATCGCCAAAAGGGTGCCGTATTTTGGCGGTAATCCCTTTATTGGCAAAGCAAAAGTGCGGTCAACTCATGACAGACGATGTTTCGGCGGGAATCTGGAGAGAGATTCCGAGAAGAAAAACCGGTTTGGCGCGCTAAATCTGCCTTCCATCACGTGATGGAGGGCAGAGATGTAGGAGACAAGAAAAGGTTGCCGATTGGGAGTCTACTTATATTAGAAGTCTGTGGTAATAACTTGATGCATTAAAAAAAGCTTATGTATTTCTCATACTGAGCACGGAATCAATTGTTATACAGTTAATAACATAATATATAATTAATTATTAAATTTGATATAATTTTCAAGTAAGAAAATTATTAACAATTCTAAAACAATATTGACTTAGTTAAATTCTGATAAAGTAATGAGATTTTTATAATAAGCTGCTTAGAACTTTTTTTTTTTTTTTTTTTTTTTTTTTTTTTCACTCAGATGTTTGCAATCAGTATTAAAGTTCTAGCAGCTTAACTAAAAATAAGTAATTAAAGCTCCATCTAGATATATAAAAATATTTTTCTATGTCAGTTTAAAAGATACTATTATTACATTTAAATAGATATTTTATTTTAATCATATAACATTAGCTCCTAAGTGGTATTATGTAGTAAAATTTAATCACAATAATATATTTCGAATAAAAATTGTAAAGCTACTGATAATAAATCAATAAAATAATAATGGTTATTTTAAATATATATGTATTGCAACTAATAGCAAAATATTTTTCATTGTTCATGTTTGATGTATATTACATTTTTATTGCAACATATGTATATATATATATATATATATAATAAAACTTTTTGCGAATAATTATTAAAACACAGATATATATATGTTTTTGTTGCATTTTTACCATACATTCAATTATTTAAAGTATAGTAATTTACTGTCTTCAATGGTTAAATTAAAATTGAAATATATATTATTAATGTAATTTATATATAAAGGATAAATAATAATTTTTTAAAGATGAATAATTTAATAATTTAATTCTGTTAATTACTATTTATATGTTACTGGAGTTCTAGCATAAAAGTACTTTTCATGAAAATTTAGAAGATATTAAAATTAAATTTTAATAAATATTCATTTTAAACATACAGTTTATATATGATAAGAATTTAGTAGTATTGAATATCCAATTAAAAAAAAAAATTAGAAAGCAGCTGATAAATTGATAAATATTTTTATATATGGAAGATAATACTTAATTTTGAGGAATGAACACTTTAATAAATTACTACTGCTAATTTTATATATAACTTACTAAAGTTCCAACAAAAAATATTTT
This sequence comes from Maratus speciosus, assembly GCA_963932465.1. Classification (NCBI taxonomy): domain Eukaryota; kingdom Metazoa; phylum Arthropoda; class Arachnida; order Araneae; family Salticidae; genus Maratus; species Maratus speciosus. Next base: position 629,926,360 of record OZ010786.1, read on the forward strand.
TTATGTAAGGTAAGAATATATTATTATTACATTATTATTAAAAAATAGATTAAAAGAATTTTTTAATTTAATTATTTAAATTTATTTTAAAAAATCTAACTGACAATTTTTTTTTTCAAAGGAACTGGTGATAAAGATCAACTGATTTTAACTAACTGACTTAAGGGTGTTCTCAAATCCAAAGGCAACTTTCTGACATAAGTTTTAATTTATTTTTGTTCGAAAATGCATGAAAGTTGCTGGTGTTGTCGTTCAGAAACTATGTAATTGAGCTGTTTTTTTTTTCTTTTTTTTTTTTTTTTTTTTTTTTTTTTTGTTTTTTTTTGCAAACGCAATAGATCTTTCAGAAAATAGTGTCAAAGTGGACGTTTTGAACCGAATTTCCGCGCGAAGGAAGAAAGAGCACTGAAGAGCGGGCGAAAAACGTGTTTGTCACGCGATAAAAATCGCTTATAACTCAATTTGATCAAAAAATGGAAAAACAGTTTAATTCCAAATCGCTTCCATGGCCAGGCTTTCCAATTTTATACCTTTCGTTAAAAAATGAATTTGTAAATGTGTCAAAACGTTTTGCGCTTGTTGAGCAGAGCAGTTAAGAACAGCCTTAAGAAAATATTATTATTACTCTTTAATTATTAAAGAAATTTATTTATTAGAAAAATACCGTATAAGTCATATAAATTTTTAAATTTAATTCAATTATCTGTATAACATTTACAATTTAAAAAAATAGTAATCTAAATAACAGATAAATTTAAAATGATCAGAACGTTATAAAAATCTAACATGAAAATACTTTTAATGTAAGACTAGGAGATTTATAGAAAGTTAAAATTTACGAAAAAATCGAAAAGTTAAGTGTACTTTTCGATAAAAGAATAGCATTTATGCCCCCCCCCCCCCACCCTTATTTTCCAATCCATCCTTGAAGTGAAATGGTCTGTTCCGGACAAAGCTGGAGACGCGGAGACAGAACAACTGCTAGTTTTTCACTGAGGATGACCGAGTAAGTGTCGGTCGAAAACGTTATGAATTTTTAAATGACTTTAATGTTTTTAAAGGATTTTATCATACTTGACACCTGTAAGCAATATATTTACATTTTGTGTATCTTATATATGTTAATTAGGAGATTTATTATTGCATTTTAATAAATGTTTACTTTAATTATTAAAAAACTGATTAAGTGAATTTTTTAATTTAATTATTTAAATTTATTTTTAAAAATCTAATTGACAAAAAAAAAAAAAAAAAAAAAAAAAATCACAACGGAACTCGTAATGAAGATCAACTGATTTTAACTAACTGACTTGAGAAAATATTATTTTTACACTTTAATTATTAAAGAATTTCTTTATTAGAAAAATACCCTATAAGTCCTATGAATTTTAAAATTTAATTTAAATATTTGTGTAATATTTAAAATAAAAAATTATAAAGTAACCTATCATAAATTAATAAAGATTTCTATGTCTCAAGAATAATTTTAAAATAAAAAACCTTTAATATATTAATTCTGATAATTTTGCATTTATCTGTTACTATAGTAACAGACAAATTTAAAATGATCAGAACTTTATAAAGTTCTAACATGAAAATACTTTTAATGTAAGCCTAGGAGATTTATTATTGCATTTTAATAAATGTTTACTTTAATTATTAAAAAATAGATTAACTGATTTTTTTAATTTAATTATTTAATTTATTTTAAAAAATCTAATTGCTAAAAAAATTTACAAAAGAACTGGCAATAAAGATCGACTGATTTTAACTAAAGGGTCGTTTACACGGAGCGAGTTTACTAGCTACAAGCCGGCGAATTCACTAGCTGCTAATAAACTCGCCCCGTGTAAACACGTTGGCTAGCGAACTATCTGGCAGCTCAGCGAGTGCGAAAAAAGTTGAAAGCTCGGCTACTTTTCTCGCTACTCGCTGGCGTGTTAGCTATCTGGCTAGTAAACTCGCTGTGTGTAAACGTTGTTGCTAGTGAAATCGCTGCGAGTATTCGGTGGTTCGGGGTTCTGTAAATGTAAACAATGTCGACTGAAGTAGTTCGTGTCGGTGTGAATGAACACAATATTTTTTTCGAATAAACTTAACAATTAGGATACCAATAATTAAAATATTTTTGAGAATTATTCACTGTTTGAAATAACTACCATAATTATCACAAGGTGAATGTTATAATTATTTTAGGTAGATATTTTAAAATACTAATGTCGGGGAATTGCAGTTATCAAATTATTGAGACTGTACAGGGTATTTAAAGGGCAATAATTGGAAAAAAAAAATCTGAAAAAAAAGTTTTGTATCAGTGCATAGATTCGTATATTTTCCACTATTTTTCACAGTTAATATTCCAATAAGTGCAATTTAAAAATTAAATGTGATTAATTAGATTTTCAGTTAAAAGATTTTATGCCCTATTAAACATCATTGAAATTGCATTTTTACTTTCTTCCTATCTTTACAAGAAGAAAGTATTGGATTCGTAAAAATTTTCGACTTTCGGTTTTCGACGGATTTACACGTTTTAGAGGTCAGGGATTCCGAAAAACATGTTATTACAAAATGTCTGTATGTGACACAAATTTTGTGGGCGTTCTATCTCAAGAACTAATGCACGGTATTTAATAGAAATTTATATTCAAGTAGTCCCTAATATAAATTGGGGCTGATTAGTTTTTGGTGTAAATCGCCCAACAGGTGGCGCTGCTATGCTGCATTTTTCAGAATTTCCCCTGCAGCTCTATCTCAAGAAGTATAATGCACGAATTTTCATCAAACTTCAAATTCAGATATGAAATGGTGCTAAATTGATGTAATTTCTTGTACTATTTAAATGATTTAATTGATATGATTTATATAGAAGAAAGTTTTGTGATGGCCACAACAAACTAGTTAACAGTGATTTCATGGGGTGTCCATTACTGAAAATAGACAAATGAAGCGTTACAATAATGGACACGGGTCTTAAAACCTTAAAAATTAATGAAATTTTATAAATGAGCATTAGAATATAAAATTCAAATTTCATCTTTTAATTTCGTATTGCAGTAATCTGTGTGTTTTATGTTCCAAAACACAGTGTACTCTTGGTATACATTTAAAAAATCAGCAATATCATTTGCGTTCCACCTCATTTTTCCACGAACACACACACAAAAGAAAAAAAAAAGCAGGAAAACTCTGCACTTAATATAAAAACAAACACTGTTTACAGAAAAAAACATAAAAGAAAGCTTTAGAACGCAGCAAGTGATGCAATAGCGAGTTGGCTACTGAGCGAGTAAACAAGTTCGTGTGTAAACGACCACTATCTCGCTAGCTGACTCGCTCGCTTCTTTTCTCGCCGGCTTGTAGCTAGTAAACTAGCTCCGTGTAAACGAGCCTTAACTGACTTAATAAAAATCAAAACAAAACTCTAAAAAAGTGAAAACGCCAGCGAGAGGACAGAACACGCAACTTTAGGATTACAAATGCAAAATCTTAACCAGCCCTGGTCTTGACCACTGGGCTAGATCATTCATACGTTTGAGATACCAAAATACCATGTGCCGGCTTTACACAGTATTTTACTTTTGTACTTGTCCTTTCAGGGAAAGAAGTTCCGTTCAATTTCATTGGCTATCGGGGAAGCGTCAGCCAATGAAATTGCAGGATTTCACACTAATGCTAAAAGTCTTATGGAAAGTCAAATTTCGCCGCGCAAGCTGCTCAAAAAAATTGTGTGGGCGATTTGATCACGTGATTGTGCGTTTTCTGCTTATGTGTTATTGGTTGTGCTTTGTTTGGTAGGTTGGTTGATACAATTTAAGAATTCAACTGGTGATCTAAAAATTTTAACTTTTTAACAATTTTCTTTTTATTTATTTAAAAATGATTTATCAGTTGATTTATAACTTCTGTGATAAATAGAATGCTGTTAGTAAACCAAGATTGTGATATCAACATATGAGATTTGTTTGTAATCTACTATACTGGATGGATTTCAATGGAATTTGCACTGTTAGTTAGACAGTTTTTCAGAGAAGGTTTTAATATATATATTTCTTATTTTATGATTGCATATTTTAATACCGTGTGGATAACAGACCAAAATACACCATAAAACATGAGAAATAAATGGCATTCAAAATTCTGTTAGTATAAGCAAAATACTTACTTATACTTTCAGTAGAAAATTTATAAACATTCTAATCATACTTTATTCACTACAAAACTAGACAGCAGACCTATATATTTTATCTCTTTAAAAAATATATCTACAGATATTTTTAGTTAAAATAATCTACAACTATTACATTTTATTTTTGTAATGTTCAAAGTAAAATATGATTTCCAGCCTAGTCTCGATAAAAATTCACTCGTAAAGTATTTAAAAAAAAAAAAAAGAAAATCAAGGAATTATCCTACGTGCAAAAGGATATTTTTGCACAATATAGTATATTATTTTTTCATTTGGATTTGCTTAACGTTTATATCATTATACATATACATATATAATCACTTAGAAACGAAACTTTAAATATTTAAAAGGCGTTCAGATGTAAAACTTTCATCTCGAAATACCTCATTTTCTCACATTTAAATAGATATTTTATTATTATAATAAAAATACACGTGCCTCTGTATAATAAAAATAAAAAATATATCTTCATCAAAAATATCTTATTCATTATGAAAAATATAAAACAACCAATAAACAAAACAAAAAAAAATTATGATTACAATGTGGGACTGGAAGGATTCGAACCCAGAACCCCTAGTCTCGAGTTCACTGCCTTATCCATTCAGCCATCTAGCACACGTTCCTTTTGCAACAAAATATCTTTATAATTAGCACCATAATAAGGCGTGGATACAAATGAAACGGTTTCACGCTGTAACAGTTACGCGTCACAAATCTGAAATTTGCAACAGGCACGAAAAAAGCGATACAAAAGTAACACTTGTGACCGTCACAAATGAAGATAGTGCTGTAACAAAGTTGTTACAGAGTATCGATTATTTTCAACGATACGCTCATTTCATTGGCTAGTAACCCGACGTCATACGTAAACAAACTCGAAGAACCGTCGTGAGCTTCTCAGAGCAAAACATTGGGTAATCCTATTGCTCGTTACGTTAATTTTTATTTAATGTAAGATATTTACTTTAGAATTAATTTTTTTTTTGCCGTCTATGTACTCAAGAAACATTATTTTTCATTTTATCTGCTAAAATTAGTGTGGTAAGCCCTGAATAATTATTATTATTGCGATTAAAATAATGTAGGTATCTAGTATTTCGTAGGCTCTTGTGTCTGCAGTTGTTTAACGTAGTATTGCATGGTAATGTTAAGAATTATTTGTTTGCATGTCTATTTCTGAATATTGCAATAAAATAATATATTGAAAAAATAGTTTTTTTGTTTAGAAATATGGCGTAACGGTTGCTTAAAAAGATTTCATTTGTGTAAGTAAATGTGATTAAAATTTGAAAATGTTGAAGAGTTTGTTTGTTTAAAAATATATTAAGATTATAGTTATAACTATCTTGTCTGCAGTGATAACTAGAAATTTCTGATTTCAGAGTTGTATCTAACATTTAAAAGATTTTAATATTGTATGAATGCTTTCACCAATTGGGAAAGTAACTGCCTTTTTAAATATTTTCAGTAGGCTTAATTATGAATTTTTTTAAAATACAGATTTAATAAACTAAATAAATTTATTTATTACACTGATGCTATTTTCCATCCTGAATATACCTTTACTTCACATTATATGTGTCTGTGATCACATTTAAAAATATTGTTTTGACATTTAAAATGCTGCAGTTTATAGTACAAATTATATTATTATTGTTTCAATATAAGAGTAATTTATGTTCATATATTCCTAATGAAATTTTTTATTGCTATACATATGTGCTTTTTACATATATTGTTTGTATCAGAACTTTTTTTTTTCTAAAACAAACATGACTCGAAAAAAAATTGACATTTTGACAGTCTGTGTTTGAATGTATTTATTAATCTATTTTTAACAAGATCCTTTATGTATAAAAAAGCTTGGCAAAAGCCCCTTACGGAACTACCTAAACTTTTAAAAAATGTAGTAGTTTTTAGGAATATAAAGGTTAGGAAATTTTATGATTACATTGGACAATAATAATCGTGCAGTTTAGTCTGAAAGTTACGAATTTTAATTTGAAGCTGTTAAGCACGTCAGTTCTAAAAGATATAAAACTGAGTAAATGTGCTAAATTATTTTGATTTGTTAATCATTATCAGGTTATCAAATGTAAAGTTAAAACAGTAAATTTATTCATAACTTTTTGTAATCAGTAAATATATCACTCTCTTATGAACCACTTCATTTTAATTTAGTTGTTAAAGATAATTCTTACTAATTTTGGAATATTTCTAATATAGAATGCCTTGCAGACAGCAGTATAAAGTAAAAATATTTACTGAAAATAGAACTTTTTAAAGCTGTTATCTAAAAATGTACCATCAAAATATCTTTTTCTAATTCTAAATGAACTCAGTATCAAGATATTAACTTATAATGAAGTGTAATGAAACTACATGAAGATATCTGTGGTCTGCAAATTATGAAGCCTACTTTTAGAAGTCGAGGAACTGAAGTCGTCTATTGGGATTTTTATAACAGCTGGATGCATTATCAGGCAGAAGTTTCTTTTGATATTCTGTCTGTAAATGTATCCTGCTAGTTCTGCGATGTCTTCCATGCCAAGAAATCTCTTGCTGCAACTCTCGTTTTGTTTACAGGTTTCTGTCAGTAGACGTTTCATTCACAATAAGTTAATATGTTGATATTAAGTTAATTTGGGATTTTGAAAGTTATTTTATTCTTACTTTTTTTAGATAACAGTAATAAAATGTTCGTTGTTTTCTTGTAAATATTTTTATTTTATACCTTTGTCTCAAAGTGTTATATATTAGAAATGCACATGCTGTCAGACTATAGGAACCTTGGCGAGAAAAGGAAATTTCTCATGCATATTTTCTGGCGACCTATTCCTTATTTTCTTATACACATTAATTTTTTTTTTTATATTTATGCAACTAATCTAATACAAAGAAGCTATTTACCTCTTTTTATATACAAACAGAAGTACTTTGTATATAAAAACAGTAATATATATGTATACAAACAAGAATAAAAGTTCATCTGGTTTGTTTTCATAGGTGTTTATATTATTTGGCCAATAAATTTCACTTTCTGAAGCCCAAACTGCACTAAGCTTTTTAAAACAATGGTAGAAAAATATTGAAATACATTATTAATTTATCTGTAACAAGTAAATTAAAGTGAATTTACAATTCAAGAATTTAATATTTTCATTGGTTAATAAATAAAGTACCTACATAGTGTGAATTAGCGATGCATTGAATAGTGATTTTGGCCAAATACCAAATATTCGGCCCACAGGTAAACCGAATACCAGATATTCGACTAGCCGAATAGTGACTAATAGGCCGAATACTAGGGATGTAACGAATAGTGATTTGGCCAAATACTGACTTTTAAAAAAAATTATTTTAATTGTTTTATTTTTTTTTTCAATTTTAAAATCAAAAATTAAATTAAGGACTAATTGAAATTAATTTTTTGTTTGAGTGTTCAAAAATCATAACAGCTGAATGTATTTTTTGTAATATTTTAAATACTTTGATGCCAATAAGATAACATATGACTTTCAAAAATGTAAATAATAATTTAATTCATAATTTTTTATTTAATCCATAGATAGTTCTAGTAATTTATATATATTTTTATCTAAAATAGAAACTCATTACCTCTGTACAAATGAAACTTTTTTTATTTTAGTAAAATCATTTCACCCCCCCCCCCCCCCAAAAAAATAAAATAAAATAAATAAATAAATAAAATAAGAACTTGCATGTGTCTTCTGTCTTTTTATATCCTTTCTCATTCAACTCAAACTTAGTAAATTTACATTCTGTATGTAAAGAAAAAGGTTGTTTTCTTAAAATATAATTATTCGTTCCATTTAAATATAATTACTCTTTTCTGCTACTAAGATATACTTTTCTCTTTTCTTTCTCTCAAAACTAGGGGGCTCGGCCCCCTACGAGCTATGCTCGCCAACCCCCGTCCAGATTCCGCAGACTCTAAATGCACGCTAATTTGATCGACTTTACAAAGATTTCGAAAGATTGAATTATAATTTAAAAAACAGTGGCGATCTCCCTATAAACGGATTTCTATCCATTTCTCTTTGATTGGGGAATTTTAACGCCAAATCCACTGCGGTACTACTTGATTATCCCGTCGACCAATTTCGCCAAATTATACAAATTGACATAATTTTTATTTTAAATAATGAAAGAACAAATAAATTAGTACAACATTAATAAAAATAGAAATAAAACGTCGAAATAAAAATAACTTGATGACGTAGACACGTGTAACAACATTTAAAAATAAGCTAAAAGGAATTAAGTAAACAGTCTTTGTCTCCAGGTATTTTTTAACAAAGCGAAAAGAAAGTTCTTTTAAATGAGACATTTTAAATTAATCGTTTTTAATCTGACGTAATTTTGACAAAGCTATTCTTTCTCTTTTAAATATTCACGTGAAAATTCTTTTGTTAGAAATGAAATATTATTTGCGCTTTCCTAACACAAGTAGTTGAAAAGATCCTCTCAATATATCAAATAAATGTCTAGCGCAATTTCTAAATTTAAACCGTTTTGCAATATTTTGTGTTAATTTTATGTAATAACTGTAATGTGACGTAAATATGACTTAATTTCTCCTATTTAAGACTTCTAACACATGTTAATGAATTTATTATTTTACAATATCCTTTCTCTTTTAAAATTCACGTGTGTACTTTTTATGACGTAATTTTTAATAAGTTCCTGCTTTTTGTACATAATTTAATTGTAATTCCAAATGATTTTTTCTGTTTATAATAGTCACGTGTAAATACATTTTTAATTTGAAGCAAACATTATTGTTTGCGCTTTTTATACATTTGGTAACAGTATAAATTAATACCATTTTCTAAAATAATGTAAAAAATATCTCTCAAAATGCTGAAAATTTGAATTTACAATAGAAATAAAACCTCCAAAAATGAGTCAAATTAAAAAAATTAATGCAATCTGCACACCGGCAAATTCTAACGCATAAAATGATCTAAAAATGATTACATTCCCATGTATAGTTTTGCTGCTATAAAACTTTTTTAATGGAACGATTTTGTCCAACTTTAGCATTAAATATCTCTTAAAATAATTCTTCGATTTGAAAACTGTCTGCATCAGCGTGTTTATCAAACATTTCTGTATAATACCACCGATTTTCATATTTTTGTATGCAATATTTTTCTTAATATTAACGGAGAAAGACCTCCTGTCACAAAAAATTCAAAACTGGTGGTGGCGGTGACAGCGGTAGTTACTTTTTTTTTAGAATAGAGAGATTAACAAGCGCCTCATAATACTTCCTCCACCCCAGGGTCGTACTGGCCCACCGGGCAACGAGGCAAATGCCCGGTGCGCCCATCGTCACTTTTTTCTTTTTTTTTTTTTAATCTTTTTTTAAGCACGCATTTTGAAAGGCATAAAATTTTCAAAGATTTTCATTTGGAAAATTAAAAAGTAATGCTTTTTATTTTTTAAAGTATAGCATAAGCAAACTATGTGCGATCAAAGACAATTAGATAAACCAATTTCGAGATAACATAAGTTATCGACAATCAGATATGCCATTGTTACACATTGTATCCAGGACCAGACTTTGTTTCAAAGCCTGTACTAATGGTAAATTCTAAGAAAAATAATATTAAGTACTCACTTATTTAGATGTACGCCTAAATAATTTCTGTTCTAGGAATGCTTCTAATAAGTGTCTAATGAGTCTGCGTCTAATACGTTTGCATATTTTCTGCGTCTAAGTATTTAGCGCCCCTGGTGTTGTGAGGTATTTTTGTATTTCTGCCTTTTGTGCAAGTGTAAACGACGAAACACTGTATAAGAAACATATTCTCATTTAAAATGGATTCATTCACAGAGACTTTGATAGTCATGGCGCCCTGGTCCAGATTTTATTCAGTACCCCGAAGAATAGTAACTTCTACATAAATTAATATTGGTATTAATGATGTATTTAGTATATTTTCTGTCAAATATTCAGCGCCCTGGGTGGCTGCCCGGTAGTTTGGTATTTCTGTTTTTTGTGAAAAAACAAAAAAAAAATGCCAATTTAAGACAGGGGATTTTCATTTTAATTTCATTTGGTCCCTTTGTCAGAGGCGGCTTTGGTAATCATGGCGCCCTTGGTCAATATTTTTAGCGCCTCTGTAAGAATAAGTTAAAAAAAACTAATATCGTGTTTACGTAATAATGGCGCCCTTGGTCTTTTTCAGCGCCTCTGTAAAAATAAATTTCAAAAAACTAATATCGTGTTTTTGTAATCATGGCGCTCTTGGGCAGATTTTTTTTTTCAGCGCCTCTCTCTAAAAATAACTTTCAAAAAACTAATGTCGTGTTTTCGTAATCAATGCGCTCTTGGTGAGATTTTTTCAGCGCCCTGTAGAAATAACTTTCAGAAAACTAATATCATGCTTTTGTAATCATGGCGCCCTTGGTCAGATTTTTTCAGCGCCTCTGTAAAAATAATTTTGAAAAACTATTATCGTGTTTTTTTAATCATGGCGCCCTTAGAGAGATTTTTTTCAGCGCATCTGTAAAAATAAATTTCAAAAACTTAATATCGTGTTTTTTAATTACGGCGCCCTTAGTCAGATTTTTTCAGCGCCTCTGTAAAAATAAGTTTTAAAAAACTAATATGGTGTTTTTGTAATCATGGCGCCCTTGGTCAGATATTTTTCAGCGCCTCTGTAAAAATAAATCCCTTTCAAAAAACTATCATCGTGTTTTTGTAATCATGGCACCCTTGGACAGATTTTTTTTAGCGCCTCTGTAAAAATAAGTTAAAAAAAACTAATACCGTGTTTTTGTAATCATGGCGCCCTTGGTCACTTGGCCAGATTTTTTTCAGCGCCTCTGCAAAAATAATTTGAAAAAAAGTAGTATCGTGTTTTTGTAATAGCAACCCCCCCCCTCCCTCCCCCCACACACGCACACTCCCCACAAATACACACACAAATTGATGCCCTTAGTTCTACTAAAGTGGAGCATTCCATAATTTCTTAATGATAATATAAGTGTTAGACCGCCAAGGGCGCCAAGACTAATTCTTCACAAGATTTTGCAATGGAAACTTATGTAAATTTTTCTTTTGAAAGAAGAAAATGTTAATTTTTCATATCTATTTAAAAATTCTATAATATTTTTAGCATCCAAAAAAGCCAATATGTAAAAACGTTATTTTTTTAAAAACCGGATCTGCTTAACCTCTTTAAACTTCAAACACCACCCGAATATATAAATTGAAAAATACATATGTAATTAAAATAAATACATAAACCACTAAAATTGTAAAAGTCCTTTTACAAAAGAATGGATAAATATAAGTAAAGAGAAGTGCAGATGTATTTGGGTTCAGTTTTCAATGCTGTTAGTCAGTAACGTGGGAGTTCCTAAGAAGACAAATTACCATTTCGGCGGGGTTTCAAATCGGTTCTATAGATGCCCAGTGGTTTCTGTAGTAATACCAGGTGTGACACTTTTTTTTTATTATTATACCGTATTCTGGAGCTCTCTATCTTTCTGGAGAAAATAGAAATCGGCGGATGTGGAGGTATTTTCCCATGAAATACTAATTAACACACGACACATGCGCGACACGACGCGCTGTTGGTGTTTTTTTTTTTTTGTTGTTTTTTTTTGTGCGTGTGAGTTGCGACGACCATTGTAGTTTAAAATTGGCTTATCTGAAATTAAAATAAACAGTAATTTTTAATTAAATATGACTTATTTTAGTGACTAGACGAGACAAAAGGTGGAAATTATGAAAAGCTCTCTCTCTCTCTCTTTTTTTTCTTTAATGCTGATTATTTGAAGAGGGTATTCAACTTTTATCGTAGAAAAATGCTGATTTTTGATGATTGACAAAAAAAAAAATCCTTAATGCACTGCATAATTATATAAGAAACTAGGGGGTTCTGCCCCCTACGAGCTACGCTCGCCAACCCCCGTTCAGGCACACCAAAATCCAAAAAGCACGCTAATGTGATCGGCTTTAAAAATATTGAATTTAAAAAAACAAAAGAAAAAAAACAGTAGTGATTTTTCTGTAAACGGGTTTCCATTCGTTTTCCTTGGATTGGGGATTTTTAAGACCAAATCTTCTGCTGTTAAGAGATTCAATGGCTGTTTACGTATTTAATTAAAAAATTAGTTAAACATTTGAAAAACATTTTGTAAAATTTTGTAAACATTTGATGTAAAATGAATTAAGTAAACAGTGTCCTTGTCTCCCGGTATTTTTTAACAGCGATATAAGATAGTTCTTTTAAATAATTCATTTTAAATGTATCGTTTTAAATCTGACGTAATTTACACCAAAGTTTTATTTCTCTTATTAATATTCAGGTGAAAATACTTTAATTGTTAGAAGGAAATATTATTTGCGCTGTCTTCGAATTCACGATAATAGTTGAAAAGATTATCTCAAAATATCTCGCGCAAATATATTTTTTAATTTAAATGTTTTATCATATTTTTTGGCCATTTTAAATAATGTAATTTCTCCCCTTTACAAGTTTTAGCGCATAATAATTTTTTTATTTTAACATTTTGTTTCTCTTTTAAAATTCAAGTGTGAATATGGTTCTTAGGACGTAATTTTCCTGCTTTTAACATGTGATCATTTAATTCTAATTTTAAAGTTTTTATTTCTGTTTACAATAGTCACGTGTAAATAAATTTTTAATTTGAAATAAACATTAATCATAAGTAAACATTGTTTCGCTGTTTATACAATTGGCAACAGTTTAAATTAATAACATTTTCTAAAATATATAAAAAATATCTCTCGAAAAGCTGAAAATTTGAATTTAAAATAGAAATAAAACCTCAAAAAATGAGTCAAATAAAAAAAAATAAATTCAATCTGCACACCGGGAACTTATAACGTATAAAATGATCTAAAAATGATTAAATTCTCATGTATAGTAGTGGTGTAGTCGAGGGGGGACGCAGGGGGACGGCGTCCCTCACTTTTTTATTTTATTCCAAGCGTCCTCTTACTTTTTTTTCAAGGGGGACGCTAAGGGCGCGAGGGGACGCAGATCTTCCTGATTTATAAAATGTTTAAAATAAAAAGCACATTAATAAATTAAGAATTTTATGAAGAAAAGAATTGATTTTTAAAACTATTTGAGTTTTCTTTGAGTATTCAGAAAACAAACTGAAAGGAATTGGGAAGAAAGGGATATTTACTTGCCGTTTCACCATAATTAACAGTAGTGAAACACCTGAAATACCGCGCGAACATTAGTTCCTTCAGATGCATACATTAGTTTTACTTGGAATTTTCTAATCGAAAACTATTATCCTCCTCCTTTTCCTAACATAAAGACCCCAAAAGCTCTTTGAAAAAGATCTTTATACACCGCAGTATCCGTTTAAAAAATATCCAGATGTTTCAGTTTTGAAAGACTGGTCATGTTTTTCTCACATGGTAATTAACAACAGCATGTTTCCATTAGTCAGTAAATAAGGTATTTAAAGACGTTCGGTGTAATTGTCATATCTGTCACATACTGTTGGTTAGTAGGGGTCCTCAGATGACTGGTATGGTGTCTGCAATCGAATACAGAATAAATCAATAAAAGGGACACCAATGCAGACCGACAACTCCTAATATATTGCAGTGCCAAGAATCCCACAAAATCATTATCCCCCTTTCTCCTATCTTCCTGTATCATTCACATGGACAATTATTTCTTGGTTTACTATTCGGGGATTACTTCTTTAGACAGGAATAAACTACAAGCATTGGATTATTTTGAATTCCAGCTAATATCTCTGAAGTATCTGTTTTTTAAATTCTAGCCATAAGTATTTTGCATCAAAATTTCAATTTTTGAAGGAAAAAATAACAATGAAACGATATAGGCAGACAAAATTGGAAAGTTTTATAATTTCTTTGAAACGTTGGTCGTCGATGATGCGATTTTGGAATCTTCCCTCGATTCACGCATTTGGCGAAGCAAGCTTGGCGTGGTCAATGGCGCGGTTGAAAAACCGGTACTCTGGGTTGCTGTAAACGATTCGTTCCCCGCCCGCTAGAAAATATATCGCCATGTGGTTTTGCACGGGTATTTTTGTTAGGGATTTGATGCAGTAAGTCTTTTTTTTTCTTTTTAGTGTGTAAAACATATCTATATCATATTTTTCTTGTTGCGAAGGTTTAATTTGTTGTTTTAATATAATTATATTATTTACATGTTGCTATATCGTGCTACAGTTATATACACAACACCTTTTGGTCATTGCTTATCATGAAGTACTTAATTTAGTGTTAATTTTCCTTCTCCTTTTTACCAGGAAAAGCGGGATCTATTTTTTTTAAAATAAAGGTGGCTTACAGTTAATTTGCATTAATTTATTTTTAATGCATTCATAAATGTTCTTGGTTAAATAACTAAATGTTTATTACGGCAAGAGTAAATTCATGCAGTTTTTTTGTTACGCATTAGTTTTAATGTGTTTTCCAATTTTAAAAGCCTTTTTAAATATTTTTCAAGCGCATCTCGAAAGAAATTATATTAAGGAAATTTCCAATATACCTTTGCCACTCTTAAAAAAAGCCAAACAGCTTGAGATAATTATAAATAATTAAGAATAATAAAACAGCTTGTATATAAATATACTATAATACTTTTTCCACCTCTGATTCAGTAACTGATGATTGCTTAGAAGATTTAATGAGCCTAGTATATTTTTTTTCATTTATGAAATGATATTCTGCTTTACCAACACATTTTTTTACCCCAGTATCTAATAAACTAATCAAAATGACCATTTTGTTTTTTTTTTAAATCTGAATCTTAAAGTGGCTGGTCACTCAGCTTTGGAATTCTCCTCCGTAATTTAAGTCTGTGGACTTTTGATGCATTCATATATTTAAATTATCTTCTCCGGGATATTCCTATTTTTAACATCTTTTTTTTTTTTTTTTTCTTAGTTTTCAAAATATTTCTAAAATCTATGCTGAATTTAATATTTTATGTGTTAAAAGAGGCAAACTGTGAGTAAAATTTTAACACTTCATATAAAATTAAGCCTATACTTTAGAAATATTTTGAGAGCTAAGGAAAAAAGAGACATCTTAGGAAAGGTACACTAAAATAGAAGTTAAAAATATTAATTTCCCGAGGAGATATTTTAAATAGACGAATGTATCAAATGCCCATAGACTTTACATTAGGGAGGGGAAATTGGAAGCTGAGTGACCAACCCCCTTAACTGAAAATTTTATTCTTTACATTGTAAATGATATGTATGTGGTTATTAAAAATATACACCTAAACTTTGCAGTACATGCTGTGTCACTTATCGAAATTTCACACTTCCAATGATGTTATCACATTTATACAAAACTAATCTGATAAAAATCTTCAATATTGTGAAAGCTGTGAACGAAAGGTTGAATTCAGCGAGGTACACTATCTTATTCTTGAAATAAATATGTTGTGGTCTGGTTTTATGTACAAAAAATTTTTCAGGAGTAGTTATGCTTGAAAGTTTGTTCCATTAATTTAGAAACATCCTGCAGGGGGCACAACCTTTTATAAGAGAAAATTCAGTTATATAAATGTTTAGGTTTTCAAGGGCCAAAGTCTGTACCACAGAAATTTTTTTATTTTGGGAGTGGGAGATCTATGGCCATGGCTTATAATCTTGTGAAAACAGATTTCGTAAAGGGGGAGGGGTGTGGCAGTTTTACCCTTTATCCAGTGTACAGTTCCAATTCTGTTGGCAAGACAACATCAACAATGTAATTTGTGTCTGTAACACATATAATTAAGGTTTTTTTTTTTTTTTTTAAAGTGGAAATATTCATTGACTTTATTTGAAGGGGTAAAATGATATTTTTAAAAGTACAAAAACAAAATGGTCATTGACTAAAAAAAATTTCATGAATGAAGTTGAGAGGGTGGGGGTGAGTAATAAACATTGAAAGTCAAGGAGAATTTTTTCTTTGTGAAATTTGAAATTGTTGATGATGAAAATTTATGTAGCTATTTCCCTTAAACATCAGATTTTATTATATATAAACTATAAAAAAAATTGTGAAAAATAACTGCATTATTGTACAAGAAAAAATTAGCACTCGCCAATCAGCGAGTAATACTGAAAATTTAGAGATTGACTTTATTGCCACAACTGTGCAAATTTAAGTTGCCACTTGACACTCGTCAATTGTGATAATAGATTCCACTAGGTAAAAATGAAATATCCATGATGTGAAATCATTTTTTAAATTAAAGTATATTCTAATTTCAAAAATCCATTTTTCATTTATATAACATATCAGCATATCTTTAAATATAGTTTATCACTTATATTATAATTTGACTGCAGTAAATGCCAGTTTTTTATGTCAAGTGTAATCTTGTCAAAGGGTAAATAAAGGATGTTAGTAAGTCATGATTTTAAGGCTCCCGTCCCACAAAGATACTTGCTAGCTAATGTTAAACCTATGGGAAGGTTCTTTTCTAATATCTCATTTACATTTAAATAATTTTAATTGGATAGCTGGGATTGATCGCTACATTTGCCCTTTTTTACTTTTTTTTTTTTTGGCTGCATACATTTTTAAATGCTATTTTCACTTTTGGAATCATTTCCAAAAGTAAAAGTGTCATCATAAAAATGCACTCAATGTAAAATAAGGGCTAATGTATGGATCAACCTCAGCTATCCAATGGAAACAAAATTATTTTAAAATATTGAAATGCAAATGAGATATTGGAAAAGAACCTTCCCGTAGATTTTAGCTCGTGAATGTCTTTGCCTGATGCGATGAAAGATATAACAGTAACGAAAAGACTTTTTTTAATCAAACATTTGTAAATTTGTTACTGGCCAGTGCATAAAAAATCTGGCTAATGAAAAAAAAAAATCATGTACTGGCCAGTGAGTAAAAAAGTTAATTTTGACTTATACATTTTTGATTGATGGTGATTTTACCAAAAAAACAAAACAAATATAGACTAGTTACATTATAAAATACGTTCACATTATTTTAAAAATGTAACTGTTTATATTATAAGCCTGAAAGTATAGTTTTATACTGCAGTTTTGTTTTGTTGCTTTGAGAAAAGAATAACAATAATGCAAAATATTAATAATGTTTCATTCTATTCGATTATGTTTATGATTGATAATTGAAAAGAAAGCTAATCATTTATTCATAAAGTTTTCCTTACCTAGACAACCTATTTCATTCATAAATTTCAATGTTTGTTTATTAACATATAAACTGACCATGTGTATGAATATATTTTTCTCACTGTATCATAAGTTTTATATTCTAATTTATTAAATTAAATTTATTTTTAGTTAGCTGAAATCCAGGAAATAGTTTGAGTAATAAATAAAATATCACACTAGTTACAAATAAAATAGGCTAACATTTTAAAAATGTAACTTTTTATGTAAGCCTAAAAGTGCCATTATATTATGCTGCAGTTTTGTTGTTTTGAAAAATTGATTAAAAGTTTAACAAAATATTAATCTTTATTAAATGTTTCATTCTATTTGATTGATAAATGAAGAAAGTTATTTATTTAGAAGTAAATAGTTTTTCTTACCTACACAATCAACATTTTTCATAAATTTCAATATGTTTACCATTAGCGTAAAACTGACCATGTGTACATATATTTTTCTCACCATAAGTTAAATGTACACTATTCTAATTTATTAAATTAAATTTATTTTTAGCCAGCTTTATGTCAAGGAAATAATTTTTGAGTAATAAATAAAATATCAAACTAGTTACATTATAAAGTAGGCTAACATTATTTTAAAAATGTAACTTTTTATATGATAAGCCTAAAAGTGCCATTATTTTATCCTGCAGTTTTGTTTTGAAAAATAGATTAAAAGTTAAACAAAATATTAATCTTTTAAATGTTTCATTCTATTTGATTGATATAAATGAATAAAGTTATTTATATACAAGTAAATAGTTTTTCTTACCTACACAATCAACCTATTTCATTCATAAATTTCAACATGTTTGTTTACCATTAGCATAGCATATAAACTGATCATGTGTATGAATAAATTTTTCTCACTGTATCTACCATAAGTTAAATCTACACTATTCCAATTTATTAAATTAATTTTTAGTCAGCTTATGCCAAAGAAATAGTTTGAATAATAATTAAATAAAATATCAGACTAGTTACATTCTAAAATAGGCTATCTTAAAAATACCTTTTTTATATGATAAGCCTAAAAGTATCATTATTTTATCTTGTTTTGAAAAAATAACAAAATTGTCAAATATTAATCTTTATTAAATGCTTCATTCTATTTGATAAATGAGTAGAAAGTTATTTATTTACAGTAAATAAAGTTTTTCTTACCAACAAACAAGCTACTTCATTCATAAATTTCAATATATATGTTTGCCCTTATCCTTATATAAACAAACCATGTGTATGAATGATTTTTTCTCACTGTATCCTGTACCACAAATTAAATCTAGAATGTTCTAATTTACTATATTTATTATTAATCAGCTTATGTTAAGGAAATAGTTGTAGAGTAACAAACAAATTAAATATCAGACTATTTACATTAGGAAATAGGTAAAGATGTTATTAAATGGTAATGTATCCCCTTTTTATATGATAATCCTAAAAATGTGACTATTTTATCTTTTTTTTTTTTTTTTTCCTGATTAAAGAAAATTGTTAATTATAGTATAGAAATACAAACTATAAATGATTCATTCTATTTGATTGCTAAAGAGAAGAAAATTACCAGTTATTTACAGTAAATCAAACTTTTCTTACCTTCACTAACATGCTATTTCATTCATAAGTTTCAATATGTTTGTTTACCATTATACGAACCATGGATTATTGAAAAACCCCGGTTTATTAACGCATTTGAACACACAGGCGCTAATAACCAGGCAGGAAAATTCTTCTTTTTGGCTTTTTTCTTATCTAAACTTGAACTTTGAATCACCCAATTTTTTGCTACTAAAATGCTCAAATGTATTTATTTTGGAAAGTATCTTGGCAAATGCGAAGAAGTGGGTTTTTGTGTTGTGGAAATGATGCTTGCAACTAAAAACGATAGACTGTGGCATCGAGGGTTGTGCATTCATATATTTCAGAAATTACTAACAGGACTACTAATACAGATTATCTTATAACACAACTTCGAGAAATCTATACCTGGTGCGGTGACGTAATGACCCCACAAACCAAACAGGACGACTATGTTATCCTAGCTGAATTGACTAAAAGATGGCATGGGGAGTTTAAATTAAAAATTTTGAACTAAAGTATTCCAGGCTTATCAAATTGGGGAACCCAAAAAAAGATGGGTCGCGCTTCAGGGTCCAGAAAATTCGGGTAAGACAACTTTTGCTTCAGCTATAGTTAGGACTGGGCGATGTCTAAATTTATACATCGTGATGCATCGACAGAGTAAAATCCCGATGTTACGATGCATCGCGATGTTTGACTTGTTACAAATGGTATCTCGTGGTTTATTCACTTCTCAGTTGCCAGCAAAATTATTATATTTACTAACTCTTTTAATTTATACATTTATTTAATGTTATATTTTACTTACTTTAAAAAAAAAAGGGGGGGGGGTTAAGAGCATCTGCAGGTAAGCATTAGATGCACTGCCATTGATTGCAACTGTAATCATAAACTTCTATTACTGCTATTTTTGATCATTTATACAAACAATTAAAGTAAATTTATGGAATAACACAAACATGTGACATAAAACAAACACATGCACTATAAAATATGAACTAAAATAATTATTTATTTATAAATATATACATCAACAATGTTTTGTAAATTTAGAAAAAAGATTTTTCAACATTCACTTCTCAAAGGTTATGTTAATATTATTTAATGCACTTGCACATAAAAGAAAACTTGCTTTCAAATAATATGTTTATTTTGTGATAAAAACACCTGCATTTCTGCATTCTTTGGTAACAATGAAGATCTGTGCTTTGTTATAACGTTGCCACTAGTACTAAATACTCTCTCTGAAGGAACGCTCGTTCCTTGAAATGCTAAGAACTTCCTAGCCAATGATTTTAATTTTGGAAAACTATTTTGATGAGATTTCCACCATATCAATGGATTTTCATCCAAGCTTATTTTAGGCATTGCTAAATAGTTATTTATTTCCATTTCTGATTTTTTTCTTGGATTTAAAGTTGGCTCATGTGATGGCTCATCTTCATCTTCTAACAACTTTGATAAACCCTTATTCTGAGTAGCAACAGGTACAGTGATTTCCCTAACACTTGACTCATCATCTTGATTTAAATATAAATCATTTAAATATTGCATTGCAATTTCCTTAATCTCTAAGGCGGAATCAGTGAAACCTAATCTAAATCTTGGATCACAGAATGAAGACATCCTTAATAAGCTTAATAAAGGCTCGCTTTCATATCTTTCAAATAATGGCATTAGTATATCAGTCTTGATTTTTTTTGCCAGTTCACCGTCTTGTTCGTTTAATTCAAGATTTTTTTTAATTTTCCTGTACAGTGGCAAGATGGACGACGCTGTTGTGTAATTTTCGCCAGAAAGAGTTGTTGTTATTTCCTTTAAAAATGTTGTAGATTTTAGAAAATCTTCGATTGCGGAAATTTCTGATCCTTCAGGCATCAGATACCTTTTACTTGGGTAATCCTGAAGCATTTTGCATATGGGCAACTGGTTCTCTAGAAACCTGCTGCAAAGTTTTAGAGTACTCCACCAACGTGTTTCACATGCACTAGGAAGTGTTACTACTTCCATATTTAGAAACTGTTGTGCCTTCGCGAGATCTCTTTTCATCTTCCAACTATGAGCTATTAAGTTCTGTAGTTTCTTTAGACGTGCTACGGCTCTTTTCAATTGTGGTTGCTCCAGTGCTTTATTTACCCCAATATTTATGTTGTGGCCAAAACAAGAAATATGTGGAATTTTAAGGTGAGTGCATATGGCTTTCAGGATGTTTTTACCATTATCTGAGGTGCATGAAGCCAGTTCTGTTGCACTTAATTTCCAATCACTTAGGAGATTTGAGAGCACTTCTGCAATATTTTCTGAAGTGTGGTTAACTTCAAAGTGGGCACATCTTAAGCAAAATGATTTTAACATCCACTCATTATCAATGAAGTGGCAAGTAATAGCAATGTATGGCATACCTGCTACTGATGTCCAGCAATCTGTTGTAATTGAAACATCTGACATGCTCACTAAAGCAAGCTGTTGCTGTATTTTTTCAACAACATCATTGTAAAGCTTTGGAATCCCCGTTTGTGAAAAATACTTTCTGCTTGGTAGTTTATACCTGGGGTTCAAGATGTTTACCATATCAATAAATGCTTTATTTTCAACTAAGTTGTAAGGTTGCATTGTTGTTGCAATAAATTTAGAAACGGATAAAGTACAACTTTTTGATGCACTTGAATTCAAAGGCTGAAAATCATGCATAGTTTTTTGCCTTTTATAAACAGGACGTTGTGTCATTTCAACATCGTTAATCTGTTGTGATTCAGAAATTACCCGAGAACTTTGATCAGGATCATCAACATTTAGTTGATTTGCAGCACTAACGTGAAAAGGCAAATTTTGCTTTCCATTTGAAGATGTATCTTTATAATGTACAGGATGATATAATTTTAGGTGGCCTAACATATTTGATGTGCTTCCACCTTTTGCTGAAACTGCTGTCGTACAATGTTTACATATAGAAATATTATGATTTAGAATGGTTCCTGTACTGTCTGCAGGCAACCCAAAATGTGTACAAACGAGACTTTTTGCTCCTTTCTTTGACGTCAGGTGATCATAACTTGGGCAGTCTAAAGTACGACGATTTACAGACATCTTAATGCAGATTTCCTGAAATAAGTTTAGTCAAATTATATACTTTATTATAAAATATTTTATATTACATATTTTATTAGACATGAAATAAATGTTATTCATCGGAATCATTACCACAACTAAAATTATTGAGGCAAGACCATTCTTCCAACAAATGGACATAAAATTTTTTGAAAACAATTGGATAATACAATCAAAGGATAAACTTGTTTAAATGAAATTAGGGGAAAAGAAGCGGCAACCCATATTCCCCTTATATCTGGCCTAAGATTCCCAAAAAATTAGTGAGGGAAACCCAATCTTCCAATAAATGGGCATAAAAAATTTGAAAACAATTGGATAATTCTATCAATGGATAAACTTGTAAGTGAAATTGAGGGAGGGCTAGGGGCAACCCATATTCCCCTTATATATGACATAAGATACCCTCAAAATTAGTGAGAGAAGGCCACCCTTCCAATAAATGGACAAAAATTTTTGAAAACAATTGGATAATGCAATCAAAGGAAAGAATAAATTTGCTTAAATGAAATTAGGGGAAGGGGAGGGGCAACCCATATCCCCCTTATATCTGACCTAAGATTCCCAAGAAATTAGTGAGGGAAACCCAACCATCCAATAAATGGGCATAAATATTTTGATAACAATTGGATAATTCTATCAACAGATAAACTTGTAAATGAAATTGACAGAAGGAGAGGGGCAACCCATATTCCCCTTATATATGACCCAAGATACCCCCAAAATGAGGGAAGCTAATTAGTGAGGGAAGACCACCCTTCCTGTAAATGAGCATAAAAAATTTGAAAACAATTGGATAATGCAATCAAATGAAAGAATAAACTTGTTTAAATGAAATTAGGGAAAGGGGAGGGGCAACCTGTATTCCCCTTATATCTGACCTAAGATTCCCAAAAAATTAGTGAGGGAAACCCAACCTTTCAATAGATGGGCATAAAAAATTTGAAAACAATTGGATAATTCTATCAACAGATAAACTTGTAAATGAAATTGACAGAAGGAGAGGGGCAACCCATATTCCCCTTATATATGACCCAAGATATCCCCAAAATGAGGGAAGCTAATTAGTGAGGGAAGACCACCCTTCCTGTAAATGAGCATAAAAAATTTGAAAACAATTGGATAGTGCAATCAAAGGAAAGAATAAACTTGTTTAAATGAAATTAGGGAAAGGGGAGGGGCAACCTGTATTCCCCTTATATCTGACCTAAGATTCCCAAAAAATTAGTGAGGGAAACCCAACCTTTCAATAGATGGGCATAAAAAATTTGAAAACAATTGGATAATTCTATCAACAGATAAACTTGTAAATGAAATTGACAGAAGGAGAGGGGCAACCCATATTCCCCTTATATATGACCCAAGATATCCCCAAAATGAGGGAAGCTAATTAGTGAGGGAAGACCACCCTTCCTGTAAATGAGCATAAAAAATTTGAAAACAATTGGATAGTGCAATCAAAGGAAAGAATAAACTTGTTTAAATGAAATTAGGGAAAGGGGAGGGGCAACCCGTATTCCCCTTATATCTGACCTAAGATTCCCCAAAAATTAGTGAGGGAAACCCAACCTTCCAATAAATGGGCATAAAAAAATTGAAAACAATTGGATAATTCTATCAACGGATAAACTTGTAAATGAAATTGAGGGAGGGAGAGGCGCAACCCATGTTCCCCTTATATATGACCTAAGATACACCCAAAATTAATGAGGGAAGACCATCCTTCAATAAATGGACAGAAAAATTTTTAATCAATCAAAGAATATAAACTTGTTTAATCAGAATTTCCCTCCCCTCCCCAACACCCTCTAAAATTTAAAAATCCAAGGTCATTATGCAGAGCTACAGGCCTTGAATTTTACATTATTAGCGTTTTAAAGTTATTATATCATGCATTACTTCATTTATTTAAAAAATAAATTTTCCGATTTCTATAAGAAATCAATAGGCATTTAAAAAAAAAAAAATCAAATAAATAATTTTTTACCTTAAAAGTAATAACAAAAAGATATTTTCAGCTCTTGGATCGAAACATTTTGTAAATTTAAGTGTGTCAGTTAATTTTCAGTAACAATATTTAAAAAATTAACTTTATTATCATCAAAAAATAGCAAAGTAAAAATTAAAAAACAAAAAAAAAGGACTTCTCCAGTTCTTATTAAAATATCTGTATGAATAATAAAATCCCCTTGTGTAATAACATACAATTCAGTACTTAATTTAGAAGAGGGTAAAAAAAAAAAAAGACTTAAAAAATAAAATAATAAAATTGAAAGAGAAATTTGGAGCTTTGAATTTCAATTTACATTTTTAAGTTATAAAATGATGCATTATTTCTTTTATTTTAAAGCCATTTTTTTTATTATTACAAATCAACGACCTAAATAATAAGATATTAAAAAAAAAATAATAATAATAAACTGTTCAAGTTTATTGAAACATGCTGTAAATTTTATAGATGTGTGAACTAATTTCTAATAATGATATTTAAAAAATAAACTTTGTTATCATTAGAAAATAATATCAGAATGTTAATTCTTTATGCAATATAAAATAATTTAAAATTTTCAGATTGATGCAAGTGGATTGTTAAACACAAAAATTCCTTAGGTGTAACTAAAGTATTCAAGCAATTTCTAATATCTATAATAATCAATCAATCAATCAAAGAAATTAAAAAAAATAATCTACATAATTTCACTTACCTAATCAAAATCTGCAAGATGGAAAATAAATTTCTTTTTGTTGTAGAACACTGAAGATTTTTCAAGGTTGTTTAAAAAAAAAAACGTGATATCGCATAGAGTAAATCTTTGCTCTGAATGAAGAAAGAGATGGTCATAGAATCTTGAAACCTGAATTTTTCTCTAAGTTGAACCGGTTTCATCCCAAACGATCGCCGATTTTCTGCGCATGCACATTTACTTCCCATGAATGTGGAAGTTGATATTCGTGAACCGGTAATCATGGGTTTGAATCATAGAATATGGTTTGAGTTTGTCTCCACATCGGTCAGAACCGATGTATGGAGATCGAAACCGATGTCTGGAGACCGGTCTGGCGATCGGCGAGATGCATTGCGAAACTAGCGCCGACGACGACTTAAATCATTTGTAAATTGCCCCTGCCTTTTTTAATAAGAGATAGTCTGCAAAATAAACAATATTAAGGCACAGAAATGTTCTGAAAAATTCCAAGTACTCCATTTCAAATAATTAAAAAATCCATAAAATTATAATAAAATTTATAGATCAACATTTTTAAGATTGTGAAAACATAAATGTATTTAGAAAATAATAATTAAAATAAAGGATGTAAAAGGATTATAACATGGTTACCTTCTTTCTACAAATTGCCAAATACTAAGGCACTAAAATGTAATGTGCTTGCCTTTAGGAAATATTTCCCTTTTATGAAGTACAAATAAAAGAAAATCAATAAAATTAGATTAAAATTTATATACTGGTATGTTTAAGATTGAAAAAATATACATGTTTATAGAAAATAATCATTTTTTTAAAGGATGTAAAAAGATTTTCACATCTTAAAAAAGGACTCAGTTTAGAAAAGAAATATGTGGATTAACTCTTAGCAGTCAAGTATTACATTTTATAAAAGATTAAGAAACTAATTACAAATCTAAGAATATTCATTTCAGATTAATAAAAAATTGAAAATTCTAGGAAGGGGAGGCTCCCCCCCCCCCCCCCCCCCGCCCTCTCAAAAAAAAAAAAAAAAAAAAAAAAAAAAAAAACACCTTTTAAATTGAATGTTAAATAATTTGCAAACTGGTTTTTCCCTGAATTGGTTCTGCGAAATAAAGGATATTAAAGACATGAAATGTTGTAGACATATGTAAATTTTTCCATTTCCGGAGGGGGGGGGAGGGTGAAACCAATAAAATTGCAATACACTGTACATCTTTAGCTGTTTAAGATATAAAATATTAAATGTGCAATAAGAAATAATCATTAATTTAAAGGATGTAAAAGGATTATAAATACCTCCATTTTATTTTAATTAAAAAATAAAAATCAATAAAATAAGAGTAAAATTTATATATTTATATTTTTAAGATTGAAAAAATATATAAGTACCAAATAAATAAAAATTAATTAAAAGGATGTAAAAGGATTGTCATATGGTCACACTGTATGGGAATTAACACGAAATTTGATTTCTGTAGAAAACTCACACCATAACACAAATTAATTAAAAGCGCTGGTTACTTGATATAATAATTTATTTAACACACAGAAGCAGCGCACCGCCGCTTTCTCCGACACTCACATCTCAACACAATACTCAAAGCTTAGTTCAGTTCACTTCAAATTATAGTCACTGTAATTTTAATTATAGGTGGCGCGGCATGTCTCGCTACATGGAACATACCGGCCCCCATTGACATGTTTATAACATTCAATAACAATTTTTACCAAGTACTCTAAATTACACAATTAATACAAAAATTCACTAGATACGTTAATTTAAATATAATCCTTTGAAAAAAAAATATCAATACAACAAACATACATACAAAATTACCCTTTTTTTTTTTTTTTTTAATTGTCATTGGCATCAGGCATGGGTAGAATACACAATTTACTTATCGACCTTTTAAAGGTTCCATTTTGAGTGTTTACTTTAACTACTCGAATTTTGTTATCGTTACCGTGATACACCTCAATAATTCTGCCTAATGGCCACTTATTTGTTGGTAAATTCTCTTCTACTAACACCACTAAATCTCCGATTTTTACATTATCTTTTTCAAATCTCCATTTACCTCTTTGTTGTAATTCACTTAAATAATTATGATGCCATTTACGCCAAAAAAGTTGTAGAATTTTAGTTATTCGTTGCCATTTTTTGAGGCGATTTTCTCTTACATTGGTTAAATCAGGCTCAATGATGGAATTTAACGGCCTGTTTATCAGAAAATGAGCCGGAGTTAAGACTCCAAAATCATTCTCATCATCTGATAATGGACTCAGAGGCCTGGAATTTAGAATTCCCTCAATTTGTATGACTACAGTAAGAAGTTCCTCATAAGTGAGATTAGCACCTCCCACAACTCTCTTAAAGTGATACTTAAATGATTTTATAGCGGCCTCCCAAAGACCCCCGAAATTGGGTGCCCTGGGAGGGATAAATTTCCACTCAATGCCTTCCGTGGATAAATATGCTGCTAATTTCTCATCAGGTTTTTTTACTAGCTCATAAAAAGCCTTAAGAATCTTATTTGCACCAATAAAATTTTTCGCATTATCCGAATACAATTTGGCACATTTACCTCTGCGTGCAATGAATCTTTTCAATGCAGCAATAAATGATTCGGAGGTTAAGTCTGAAACAATTTCTATATGTACAGCTTTAAATACAAAACAAACAAAAATACAGATATAAATTTTTTGCAAGATAGTTCTACGTGCATACCCCACTTTGACCATAAATGGGCCACACAGATCTACTCCCGAAATATTAAAGCAGTAGTCCAATTGGACTCTATCCCTGGGCAAATCGCCCATTAATTGATTTGCAATAACTGGTTTAGCTTTAAAACATGGGATGCACTGATGAACTACCTTTCGACATGTTGCACGACCATTTATTGGCCAAAATTTTTCTCTTACCAAAGAAAGTAATGTTGAAGCACCGACATGAAGGTATTTTTTATGATAATAATTTATAACAATTACAGTAAAACTATTAGATTTAGGTAAAATCGCTGGGTGCTTTCTCGCAAAATTTAAATCACTATTATCTAACCGGCCTCCAACCCTTAAAATTCCAAATTCATCTAAGTACGGGTTGAGGCTTTTTAGCTTACTACTTGGACTTACCGAACCTTTGGTCTGCAGACTACGTATGTCTGCATTGAATTCTGCCCTTTGGACAGATTTAATTAAATAAATTTCCGCTTGCTCCAAGTCTGAAGTTGATAAAGGCCCACCACACTTATAAAGTGGGTTTCTTGCATTCATGACAAACCTGAAAATATAACTAAGAATGCGTAAAATAGTTATATAATTATTACTAAGATTAATTAAGTCATTAACAAAACAGTTATCTGTAACATTACAGTTCATTACACTAACTTCATTAAAAGGATTTGAATTTGTTTTGAGCTCTTTTTTGAACTCTTCATTAGCTTCTGGTATTATTACTGAATTTTGGTGATAGTCAGTGTTATTAAGAAAAATGGGTCCACGCCACCACAAGTCACAATCAATAAGTTTATCTGGATCCATACCTCGTGAAAGTTTATCAGCTGGATTATGTTCAGAGCAGATATGACACCACTGTTCAGGACTAGAGTTTTCCTGAATTTTGGCCACCCTATTTTGCACAAATTGTTTGAGATCAATAGGTTCCTTTTGAATCCACGCTAACACTATAGTTGAATCAGACCACAGGAAAACATTAGTAATTATTACTTTCATGGATGATAAGACTCTTTTTACCAGCTTGGTTAGCAAAACTGCGGCGCATAGTTCAAGTCTGGGAATAGTTAGACTCTTTACTGGTGTAACACGTGATTTACTAGCTATTAAGTTCACCATCACATTTCCTAGAGAATCGCAAGATTTACAATAAACTGCTGCTCCATAACAACGTTCTGAGGCATCTGCAAAGCCATGTATTTCAACAATTTCTGGGTTTTCAATTATAATGCGTCGACTTATTTGTATATTATTAAGACTTTTAAGCGATATAAGAAATTGATGCCACTCGTCATATTCTGACTCAGGGAGCTCGTCATTCCAGTCAATATTAAGTCTCCACAATCTCTGCATAAATATTTTGGCTTTCGCTATAACTGGGCCAAGAAGTCCTAGCGGATCAAAAATTCTAGCAATTGTCGACAATACTTGTCGCTTGGTATAGGAATCGCTCAATTCTACTTTAACTCTAAATAGGAAACAGTCATCCCTTGGGTTCCACGAAACCCCTAATGTTTTAGTCTCACTGTTGTTCTCAAATTTATACCCTTCTCCAGGTGTCAGCGACAGATATTTATCACTTGTGCACCATTTATGAAGTTGCATACCTGCCTTCTGCATAATCGCTATGAGTTGCCACTGCAACTCTTTGGCTTCCTCACGCGTAGGTGCACCACACAAAATGTCATCCATATACATGTTTTCACGAAGAACTGGGGCTGCCAATGGAAAATTATTTCCTTCATCAATTGACAATTGATTGAGCGTTTTCATTGCTAAATATGGCGCGCTGACCGTTCCATAAGTTACCGTTTGTAATTCGAAAATTTTTGGTTCTTCTTCAAAATTATCGTTCCATAAAATTCTCTGCAACGAATGCTGACTAGGGTCAATGTTAATCATTCTATACATCATTTTGACATCTGCAGTTAAAGCATAAACATGTTCTCGGAAGCTAATCATAATTGTAAATAAGTCGTTTTGGATGACTCCGCCATTATATTGTAATGAATTTAGGGATGTCCCATTTGTTGTCGCGGCAGAACAATTAAAAACAACTCTGAGTTTGGTAGTTGATTTTTCTGGACGAAATATACCATGATGCGGAGCATAGTACGCAATATCAGGTTCTTTTGCTTCTTTCACCTGTTTCATATGCCCTAAATTTTCGTATTCCTTTAAGAATTCTTTATACAGATTAAAATATTGCTCATCCCTTGATAAGCGACTCCACAGCGATCTGAGTTTTTTGAGAGCAAGATCCCTAGATTGGCCTAAACACGAAGGATTTTCCTTTAAAGGCATTTTCACTACGTATCTACCTTCTGCATTTCTCGAATGCGTACGCGCAAAATGTTTCTCGCATATCTCAAATTCTTTACTTTTTGGTAACTCTACCTCAATGTTTTCGACTTCCCAAAACTTTTTTAATGTTTTGTTTAAATCCTCTTCCTGAATTAGCCCACAATGAACTTTAACCTCATCTCCCTGTTCTATGCTTCCACTAGCCACGTATCCAAATACAGTATTTTGAAAAAGCAATTTCGAACTCTGAGAATATATTTGTCCTGGTCTTAATAATTCATAATATATTTCCGCACCTATCAACAGATCAATTTTATCAGGAAAATTAAATCGGTAATCTGCTAACATAGTCAAATCAGGGACCTCAACATTTACATTAATCACTCTTTGCGGAATTAAATCTGTAATTTTTTTTACTACTAACATATTCAATTCCCTTTCAAAACTTTTATCTCTATTCGCGATTGCTGTCTTTAAGCAACCCTTTACTGTGATAGATGAATCATCTAAACACGAAATTAAAGTGTTTGTTTTATTAATTTTAAGTTGCAGCCGATTAGCACACTGCGAAGTTATCAAACACGATTGCGAGCCGACATCCAATAAACATCTAACTTCCTGCCATTCCGAAAATTTATCCTTAATGAACAGGCGAGCTGTACTCAATAACACAGTTTTTGTTTTATTTCTTTCGAAGCTAGAGGCGACAGTCTGGCTCGGAAGGACAGAAAATTGTTCTTCGCTTGTTGAACTTTTTATTTCTGCACCTGCTTTAAACACATGACCTCGAAATTTATTTTGATTATTACTCAAATCATTTTCTTCTCTCGGAAAATGAATAAGTTTGTTATGGGGTAGTGAACAATCGCAGTTTTTATAATTGCATTTCTGTACGCAACAATTATAATTTAAACATTTAAAACATGCTTTATTTAATTTCACAACTTCAACTCTTTCTTTTATCGAAAGTTTTTTGAATTGCGGACAAGAATGTAATGCATGATACGCAATCGGTTTACACAAAACACATTTATTATTTTTTGTTTCCGAAAGGAAAACATTTGAGACCCCCCTTTCAGGGCGTGCATTTCGCAATTTATTTCCCGCTATTTGTTTATTTTCACTTGCAAAATTTCTGGAATACGCATTTGATTCATTTCTGTTTTTATTTTTAACCGATAAGAAAATATCGCATTCTCTGCCAAGTTGCTGTGGTTTAAAATATGATTCAGCTTGCTTAATTGCGATATGACTCATTAATTCGCGATCTAACGAATTGAAAATTCTGTCTGAAACAATCAGATCGCATAATGATTTAAAATCATTTACTTCACGCAGACTACAGTAATATAGAAAAATTGATTTCAACCTGGATGCAAATTGAACGTAATTTTCTGACGGTAATTTTTGTGTTTTCCGGAAATTATTTAAACACTCTTGCGCTGTAGGTTGAAATTCCTTTAAGACTATAGTTTTCAATTTATCATAACTAATCAACTCCTCCTCTGACAAATAAATCATTAAATTACTCGCTTTTTCCCCGAGAATGTTTAGAAGAATTTCTGCCTTAAACTCTTCGGGTACATTTTTAGTTTTGAACGCTTTTTCAAGTGATTGAAAGAAAAGGTTAAATGACTCAGCTCTCGTCGGTACACAGATAGTTAATGTTTTAACACTTTTAATAAAACTTTCTAGGTTATTTCTCAGTATTTCAGTTTCCGATTTTTCTGTTAAGGACGTCAAATTTTCGCGGGAACCTCTACGCACTTTGGCCAATTCTAATTCTTTTTCTAACTGAGCTAATTTAATTTTTTCATATTCAGAATTTTGGGAAGGTTCTTTGCGAATATTTGCTATTTCTAACTCTTTTTCTAATTGCGCTAATTTAATTTTCTCTAATTCTAGTTTAGATTTCTCAATTTCTTTTCGCGACTTATACTCCTCAACAACCGAATTGACTACGTCCTTCATTAATTGCTCATTTGAGTAATGCTCACATTTCTCTATAATATCTCTCAACTCTATAATTTTACTGCTTTCAGGAGCAGTTAAACCTAATTCCTCTACAACAAGCTTAAGCTCGTCTTTATTTAAATTATCAATAACAGACATAATTTAACTAAATCAAAACTAGGAAAATTGCTCTTACCTCAACTCAACCGCTGCGACAACCACGAAGGCACGAAGTAGCTATTTATATATTAAATCCAGGGGCACATTTGAAACATTAATATCTCAACACTGAATTCTTCTTAGTCACCAATTTCTCTTATTAGGCACAAATTATCACGACACTCTCACAAAAAAGGTGAACTAAACATCTTTACACACAAATCAAAACTACCTCACATTTAGTTCGAATTTGTTCTTATTATCGAAAGCACACTAATTCTTTTTAATTATACTCCTCCGGCTCGACGGACCATGTAGAAAACTCACACCATAACACAAATTAATTAAAAGCGCTGGTTACTTGATATAATAATTTATTTAACACACAGAAGCAGCGCACCGCCGCTTTCTCCGACACTCACATCTCAACACAATACTCAAAGCTTAGTTCAGTTCACTTCAAATTATAGTCACTGTAATTTTAATTATAGGTGGCGCGGCATGTCTCGCTACATGGAACAATTTCAATTGATTAAAAGTAATGAGGAATATTTTTAAAATAAATAATTAGAAATATAATAATTAAGATGTTATCAAAATATGGTGCAACATCATTGAAAAAAAAAAGAAAAAAAAAAAGGATGCAAATGGATTGTAACACTAAGCAGCATTTCTTACTAAAACTTACTGCATCAATTGTTGCTATTTGTTATATTAATTGATTGACTACAATAGTTTTGCTATGATACATATTAAATAAAAAAAAACACAGAAAATGATTCATCTTATCAAAGTAAACAAATGAGCCAATCCTCTTTTCCTGTCAGTACAAGATGAAAAATCAGCTGACTCAAAATGTTATAGCACATGTTCAGAGTCAGAGTAATGTGGCCTAGGGAAAATGTATATTTTGCATCATTGTATTTTTTCAAATGAACTTCATGGTGCTTTCATATTTATACAGCTAGAAAAACAGGATTGAAAATACGAAGTATGCGGCGATTTGTAATTGGTATCAATTTTGGATTACATTGTTTATCTACTTCGATGATTGAAGGAGAAACCGGTCTCCCTTACTCTGCCATCGGTTTTGCACATAATCGATGTCTAGCTATGCACACGTTGTTTATTCACATCGGAGGTGAAACCAGATTTCCCTGTACTGATCCATTCATTTGTGATCCCGGTGTGATGCATCGTATGTCTGCGATGCATCGCTAATTCAAAGATCTGGAAATCGGTTTGACGATTTATGATTTACATCGATATCTCGCGATGTATCGATGCATCGCCCAGTACTAGCTATAGTAGAACTTTTTAACGGGATTCCTATAAATGTTAATACAAATGAAGATAATAGATTAACATTTCAGCTGGGACAGACTATCGGTCAACGGTTTGTGCATCTAGACGATGTTACCTCCACGGGTTTTCGTAATATAGATAGATGTATGAGAGAAATGCTGGATGGTGATCACTGCGTTTCTCTCGGGGGGGGGGGGGGGGGGGGAAGACCCACTTCTTGTCCTTTTTCCTCCGGGGATCCTAACAACTAATGAGGAGCACTTTAATTCTGATATGTACAAATGTGTCTCTGTCAGAATCCAGCTTTTTAAATTTATACCCAATAACTAATTCTTTGAGCACCATCTTCTGGATTTTGAGCAAGTCCATTTTGATAAGAAGGCTCTTGTTATACGTAAGTAATAATTTCATTTTAGCATTATTTTTCAACGTATACATTAATTTTTTTTTTTTTTTTTAGTATGTGAACTATTGGGATTAAAATTTGATATCGGAGACCAGCTATCTTAGAGATTTATTTAAGGATGAGCTTGCGGCCAGTTTGAAAAGTAAGTATATTTATTTTTAAGTAGTATAACTTTTTATATTATTTTACTTAATTTTTTTTCTATTTCTAGGATTTCAGAAAAAACATCGGAACTGTACAGTGTGCCAAAATAACATACTCGGTTAGTTCGGACGATGAATGCTCTCAGATGAAAGTATTGGTACCCAACACCCCATCAAGCCCTCCACCGATACACCATCAACTCCTTTACCAGCTAGAAATGGGCTTAAACAACGCAGGAGAACAGCAAGGATGTCATTTTGGGGGCCTCGGCAGGCTGCATGGATGTGCATCCCAGCCATTTCTTCACCTAGAGCCTATCAGAGGAACCTGTTTCCTTCTCATAAAGAACATAAAAAAGTGATTGCCTGCAGTGTGTGCATCGACTGTCAAAACAAGGATTACTCAGCATGTAAATTCAAAATGTAAAATATTGTAAATAAAAGGCAACAGCCTGGAGAGAATCTAGAGCGGGTAGCGCCTGACAACATGTCTGGCCACTCACTCGGGATGATCCCCTTGGTCTTGCTAAATTTACAATTACAAAGAATAACAAATTACTCAAGAAACCAAAAAAAAAAAAAAATACAAGTAAGTATAGTTTAATTTTTTTTTTTTTTTGAAGGTAGGATTAATATTTTTCACATATTAAAATTTTCCAGAGTATTTTCGAATATTTCAAAGGGCATTGCGGATCGCTCTTCACCTTCTTCCATTCCTGAGGACTTTTTTTTACGCTTTAAGTCTTTTTCAGTTTTTAGTTCGATATCATGCAAGGTTCACCAATACACAAAATTTTAGCAGGAATTCGAATCCAAGTAGAGTTATTTTGCAGGTCTACTTTACATTGGATTTCCTCGAAACCTGCATGTGAAGAAAACTCTTGTATAAAGTAAATCAATGATGAAAGACCTGCTTTAAACAGATCTTTAGTTATATCAGGTACTTTGTGTCCCAACTGTCGACTTTCAATAATTTTGCTGTATTCTGCATTAGGGATGCACCGAATATTCGGTATCTATTCGGTATTCGGCCATGTTACCAAATATTCGGTTTGGCCGAATATCAAACTATTCGGCTTGGCCGAATAGCAAATTATTCGGCATGCCAAATATTCGGTTTGGCCGAATATCGAAATATTCGGAGCTTTTAAAACATATTTTAAAACCTTATACATTTTCTACGTTTAACAGTCAACTTATAAAGATATTCAGAATAATTAGAAACAAAATCATATTTAAATAAAAGAGAATGTTTTTACATTATTTATTTGCTGTTTGTTAAGTATTATTTAAGAAAATTAGCCAATCATGAGGATTTTCATAGGAATTAATTATGTACAAATGCAAGTTCCTCAACATTGTCCAGTAAAAATAATCTGTTTCTTGCTAAGATTTTAAGAACAATGTTTACAATCTCTGAAAATGATTGCCCACTGCAGACACCGATCAAGGATGCATTTAAAAAATTCCTCGCTTAATCAAAGGGAGTAGAACAGTTATTCTTGCTAAGTTGTCACCATATAAAATTTGAATTGATTGTATTATTTATTAACTTTTACTTTAGTCTCTTCCTGACAAGCAAATATATGATCCTGTACAATTTTTCTTCCAATTTTTTTACAATCTCTCTTTGATTTTAAAATGTTTGTTTTAGAATTTAAGAAAATTTTATTCATTTGTTTTAATTCTCAGAAGAAGCTATGAAATTAAAAATTTTTTTATAACTATCCTCTTTGTAAATAACTCAAAGCAGATTTTTTTCAGCATAAAGTTTACTTGAAAAAAGCTCTTGTTTATTAGAATAAAAATTTCTGTTTTAAATATTATGTAAAATCGTTTTAAAATTTAACATTTTAATGCCTTTAAACTTTGAAATATAAAAGTATTCGACGAGCCGAATATTCGGTATCCGGCCTAGCAGTTACTATTCGGCTAGCCGAATATTCAGTATTTGGTTCACCTGTTGGCCGAATATACGGTATTCGGCCAAAATCACTATTCGGTGCATCCCTATTCTGCATCTAGTTCTTTTTTGCATTTTAAAGGGCCCTCGGCTTCCCAGCACAATTGTTTTCTAGCCTCATACACACGCATTTCATCTTTGGTGAGAAA
The DNA here is from genome assembly GCA_963932465.1 of Maratus speciosus. NCBI lineage: Eukaryota > Metazoa > Arthropoda > Arachnida > Araneae > Salticidae > Maratus > Maratus speciosus. The sequence continues at coordinate 629,962,266 of OZ010786.1, forward strand.
ATAACTAAGCAGCAGCGCATCACGTGAACTATCCCGAAGCTTTTCTAACTCAAATTCAGATAGATCATCCCTGTCATCTCCTGTCGCACTATCAATCAGGTCACCTGAGTTTTCACACTTGCAGTGATTCTTAAAATACATCTGGATAGCTTTAAAAGCAATGTCGAGCGTCATGTCTATGTACAGTCGTGGAAAAAAAAAAAGTAAACACCCCCTACTAACTCCTCAGCAAATCCTCGTAGAAGAAAGTTACTGGTGCCGAACGATTGGAAATAAAGCCTACTTTTAATTGATGTACATAAAATTTTCTTAGGGGGTCATCTACATATTAAAATGAATCCAAACTTCATTTTTTTTCAATGGCAATGCCCAATTTTAACGAGATATTTCAAATCTTCAGTTCAAACTATGCCTAGACACCAAATTTCAAGTCATTTGAAGGATAAGTTTTTGAATTATAAACATTCAAAATTTAGTGCTTCCAATGTTAAATTACATTTTCATATTTCCCGAAATTATGCTCCTAATGTGCTATTTTTTTTGTAGTAATAATACTAATATACCCAAACATAAATAAGCTGAATTTGCAATTTTTATAATTTTATGATATGAATTATGAAATTAATATTCGAAAAAATTATGAATTGCAACCTACAATTTTTTTGATGGATTTAGATTTATTAAGTCCTGCTTTATGGAAATTCAAAAATTTCACATTTTTATTATAAGTAGTTTTCAAATTATGCTTAAAAAACGGCAAAATGATGGTTTAAGGGGCCGTCTATGATGGAAGTGAGTAGACATTTTGAAATTTATTCTGCTGTACTGTAATCTAACACACTTCATTGACTCCTTGAGTGGTTCCTCCCAATCGCGCCCGTCGGCCTAATCGTTCGGAATTTTCGTGGTTTTCTTCGAGCCGTGGATCTTCCATGCGTTAATACGGATTAGGTTCCCTTAGAAAGACCCCCACGGAGGGCACTCTCCCCGGGCCTATATCCCTCGTGTAGATAATTGGCCGTCAAAAATCAACCCAACCCAACCCCTTGAGTGGACTTAAGGTGCCTTGATCAAGTAAGGGGCTCTCTCGGTTAACAATCCAGTATGGAACTTCAATTTGGATACAGCCCTTAAAATAAGCTCGTTTTAAAATAATTAATTTCTCGGAAACTTGTGGTACGAATTGCATAAAAATTCGTTTTTAGGCTAATTGAAGGGTGTAGAGTTCATTTATGCTGTCAGAATTGAGTACTGCTATTTAAAAAAAACAAAGTTATGGTTCATTTTAATATGTAGATGGCCCCCTAAGCAAATTTTATATACATCATTTAAAAGTAGACTTTATTTCCAATCGTTCAGTACCAGTAACTTTCTTCTACGATAATTTGTTGAGGAGTTAGTAGGGGGTGTTTACTTTTTTTTTCCACGACTGTACTTTTCCATGTTATTCCCTAAAAAAAAAAAAATGTGCAGGATACTCGGTTAATTTTTACATGTTAATTTAATAAGAAATTCTATAAAAGATACGGTAAATATGTATGTCTTTTGAACATGCAATAACATTTTTCAATACGTATTCTTTTAGAGTTGGGTTAGCCAAAACATCATCTGGGCAAAATATAAGTCTAGGATCAGTTGGGACTCTTCCTAGTCATTCGGTTGATTGCTGTTGCTGTCCATTTGGGGGTTGCACATCTTTTGGTAATACCGGATTTTGTACAATTAGCCTTATCATTATTTCGATTCTCTGGATTTTTTGCCAGGAATGGAGATATTGAGGTTTTGTGTAGTCCTAGTGTTTAGTTAAAAATTGTAGATTTATTTGCTTGCATGCTAGATGTCAGGCATCCATACATATAACATATTCATCATTTAACTCTTTTACATTTTATGGGATCAACACATTTTTCTGCGAGCTTCGTAGTCTTTAATTTCATCTTCCGGGCTATTTCATTCATATGAAAACACCCACTTGCTAATGTTAATCCTATGGGAGAAATTATTAAAAATATCTCTTGCATTTCAATATTTATTTATTATTATTATTATTATTTTTTTTTTTGCATTGGATAGCTGAGGTTGATCTCCTCAAACGCAATGTTTTACTTTTTCAATTGTCTATATATTTTATTCTTTTTATGAGGATACTTCCACTTTCAAAACCAGTTCAGAAAGGGAAAGTATTCTAATTAAAAAATAAAAACCTGTAAACAAAATCGAAAGTAAAAAGCAGTCTTTGTAGAGATCAACCTCAGCTATCCAATGCAAAAAACAAAACAAATTAAAATGTGGAAATCCAAACAAGATATTTTTAAAAATTTCTCCCATAGGATTAACAGATTTCTGAGCACTTTTTTTGCATGAGTGAAGTATAGAGGCATTGCAAACCGCATGTATTCTTTACTGAGTAACAGGTAATCTCTCTGGTACGAAGTACCAAATCATTAGTTCGGAATATGAGTCGTTACTGCAGAACTTAGAAACAAACTTCAAACGTTACTTTCATTTCGTGATTCATGAACAGAGCCGCATTGTCTGATGCGGAAAGATGTGAATTTGTGTTCAGAAATCAGTTGTTCCCGTATTAGTGTCCCATATGGGTAGTCATTTAATCGTTTCGTTACTTCAGTGGCTTTGCTTCAGCACTCGTTTATTTGCCGAAAATGTCCGTGTGAATAATTTTGGAAGGAAGATTTTGAAGTCACATGGTCAATAGCAGAACAAACTGCTTTTAGAAGAACGATTACTATGAAATCATTTTTTCTTTCAGGGATTGTACTTTTTGGCTCACAGGCTATCAAAGCCCGAGAGATAATGTGCCTGCCGGTTCTGTATGTACATAACGCAATAACTCTTGATAGAAATATCCGATTTGCTTCAATTTTTTTTCTAGGTTCATTCTGATACGGCACTTCCCTGATTAGTTTTGGTGGTTGATTGGTTAAGTATAAAAGGGAGGGAACGGGGGGCTAATCCTCCTCTTAACTTAGATAAATGGGTTTTCCATGCAGAATTATCGGATTTTCTTCAAATTTGGTATACCGGTTAATTCTGATAAGGCGCTTCCTGATTAGATTTGGAAGTTCATTGGTTAAATATAAAGGGGGGAACGTGGGGCTAATACCCACTTAATTAAGATAAATGTTTTTTTCTATCCGATTTGCTTCAAATTTGGTATACCGATTTATTTTGATAAGGCACTTCCCTGATGACATTTGGAGGATCATTGGTTAAGTATAAAGAGGGGAAACGGGAGGGAGGTAATCCCCCCTTAATTTATTTTTCGAAGGGCATTATTCTTTGAAATAAGAGTATAATATACAATTAATGTCAATGGCATGTGAGCTCAATGCCATCAGTTTAAAGGGCATTTTTCTTTTTTATTTCTCAGATATGAAGTGTTATATGCTTTTTTCAAACATGGAGAGAATAATTGATTTTTTTTTTTGCCAAGAGGTTTTATGAATGCATTTAAAAAAAGGAAGCATGGATCCAAGCAATAAAGAGACAAGATATGTTTATCATTTAATATTTAAATTAGATTAATTTTGTATTAATTATGCATTTAATCTATTAAGATTGCTCATAATTTTACTGTAAAAAAAAAACAAGCTTATAACAGAATAAAATATTTATTGTAGCTGCATTTAAGGAATGATAAAGTATTTTTATGAAATATAACTTTTTAAATCATTGCTTTTTACTCATATTCGCAAAAAATCTGTAAGCACTTTTGATCAGAAATTAAGAAATGGATTAGTGTCTCTTTTTCTTTTAAATTCAAAAGATTTGTTTGACGATATACTATGAAAATGTGTGTTTAGAACCAAATTTCTGGATGTGACAGTAATTGAAGGGGCATCATATAAAAGCACTTGATTATAGCTTGAACTGCGATGAACTTATCGAAAAATGAAAAAACGCTATTCGTTTTCATATCATTCGCATCACTGCCAATTTTATGAGTTTATGCATTAGTTGAGTATATGAATGTGTCAGAAAGTTTTGCAATGTCGAGCAGAGGTAAATAAGTTTTGAGAACCGATTTCATGCTAGTTTCCGTTATAGGCACGTTCAGTTGTCATGTTTTACTGGTTTCAGTAAGCAGTGAATATTTCTATTAATATACTCAATTACTATTTTTTTCTTTAATACATACAGTAATACTTATGGAGATAGAATTGTGAGAAATCCCTAAAGAATTCTGTTTCAGAGAAATTTTTCATCTTAGCAGATGCATTTCCTTGTATTATTTTTATGGAAATCAGATCTTGGAATATTTCAATTCAAGGTAAATTCCACTTTTACACAGATTGCTGTAACAGAAAGGTTTCATACAAAACTTTATTATGGGTCTATGTAACGGTAACAAATTTTTGAAAAGATCTCACATACGGTATATAATTATATTTACTGTAGTCTTATGACCATATATTTCACATGCAGTATTTTGAATGCCCAATTTTATACTTTATGAAATCTTAAATTAGTGTAAGCATCCATATAGATTTTATCTATTATTTTAAGGAACAGTTAAAACTAATTATAATAATAAAAAAAAAAAAACCAACTCAGAAAATTAGAAAATACATCGAATATATGTGTACTAGTACTTAGGATAATTTTTAATATCAGTTTTCTAAAGAGTAATGAGTAACAAATATTTTCTAATGGGTAGTGTGTTTGAAAGTAACGAATACATACGGGTGTTCATTTAGTCGGTACTTTTACAGCACTAGTGAAGTAGCCTCTTAAGTATAATTGAATCATTAGACCTCGTGAAGCATCCTCTATCATTTCTTGAATTTCCTGTGTGTTTCATGAAACATCTTTCAGCACTTTTGGAACACCCTGTGTAGTTGAATCTATATTTATGTCCGGTGTATCCCAGGGCCCATTATAATAACCTAAAATAAAACTCAAGTTTGTATGATTTTATATCTTTTGAAAATATTTTAAATAAATGAACCTAGTTTTGGGGGCCCCATTATCTTCTGCAGTGTCTTGTGTGTTCCCAGCAAACCTCCCTCTGAAGGAACCTGTGAACTGCATTCCCCGCAACTTAAGGCAAGTATGTACCGGAAGTGCTCTGCATGTGCCAGAGATAATCGAAAGTCAAGTTGAATGTGCCAGTTCTCGTAGTAATCAAGCAAGCCCATAGAGCCCGAAAAAATAATGTACCATTAATGTTCAAAAAGGTTGGAAACTGAAGTCTTAAGATAAAATTTTATAATACAGAAAGTAGCTGAATTGTAATCTAAATTGAATGAACCAAATCCTGTTGAAATTGGGCCCTTATAACCCAAGGAAAGAATGTGCGCCCAAGCAGTGGAAGGTGCACCCCCCCCCTCTCCCCGTAAATTTCATGAATTACTTTTAGTATTAACACAATATTTAATAAATGGATGATTTCCTTTATCTAAAGTTACCTATAAAGTAACGTCAGACTCATAGAGTGATAGATATTTTCTAAAAACCATCAAATCATGTTCAGGATCTTCTAAAATGTATAAATCCATTGAAAACCGGAAGTCAAAATTTTTCCTGAATCCAATACTTTCTTCTTGTAAAGATAGAAGAAACTAAAATTAGTTTTTTTTTTTTTTATTCTAGAATTTATTATAATACATATTTAAAGATTCTGTTAACTGAAATTCATTATTGCTATTACTATTTTTACAATAAATTGCATTGATACGTTCTGTGATTAATTAAGTCCTTTTATAGCTCGACCTGGCCCGAGTATGTAGAGAAAATGTAAGCTTGATTTTGGCACTCTCAGAGTCTGCTGAAAAAATTCAACACTGACTCACACACATCTAACTGTCTGATGCCAATCTCTAAAATGGACATATTATGTTTCTGTATTGATGTTGTGAAACTAGCATCAGCTCATGCAGCATATTTGTACTTATTCTCATACCAGTCATGTCCATTGAAAATTGTTTCTATTTTGTCAGCGTAGTTTATTTCCAATTTGTTGTACTGTGTCGGTCAGCCCGCTTAATTTTTTTTATCAGTTCGGTTTAGACCATTATAGCAAAAATTGTCTTTATTCTGCTCACCCGGCCTGTTTAAAAAAATTTAATATAGTGTTTAGTAGTAAAATAGTGTCCCCTTTTTGAAAAATTTCCGCCCAGCGGCCCTTTTTTTCTAAAGTCAACACTAAGGGAGTAACTACATTCCTTTCCAAAGTTTTGGAGAGAAAGTTATATTAAGGATTATATTCCAATCATATTTTATTTATAATTTTACTAATAATATTAAAAAACATATTGGTTACATTGAAAAGAAAAATTTAAGAATAATAATTTACTTTAATCATTGACAAATGTTTATGTTTAATAAACAATTCTTTAACTTTGTGTGTTTTAAAAGTATTTCATGAAATCTTCTGATTCTAGTCTTCAATGTGTCAGTTAGTTGAAAGATATTTATTGTGTCAGAATATTTTTTAAAAAGGACGCTTCTTGATACAATAACATCGCTAGTTCTTCAACACGAACACAAAAAAAATAAGTAAATAAAATAAAAAAGGTTTATTGTTATTGACACATGAAAAACGCAAATAAAATTCCAACCGAAAATGCGCCACAACAAGCGACAGCGAAATAATAACAATAAAGCGTCGTTTACACGGAGCGAGTTTACTAGCTACAAGCCGGCGAATTCACTAGCTGCTAGTAAACTCGCCCCGTGTAAACACGTTCGCTAGCGAACTATCTGGCAGCTCAGCGAGTGGGAAAAAAGTTGAAAGCTCGGCTACTTTTCTCGCTACTCGCTGGCGTATTAGCTACCTGGCTAGTAAACTAGCTGTGTGTAAACGGTGTTGCTAGTGAAATCGCTGCGAGTATTCAATGGTTTCGTGGTTCTGCATATGTAAACAATGTCGACTGGAGTAGTTCGTGCCGGCGTGAATGAAACAAAATAGATTTTTTCGAACAAAATTAACAAATAGGATACCAATAAATAAAATATTTTTGAGAATTATTCACTGTTTGAAATAACTACCATAATTATCACAAGGTGAATGTTATAATTATTTTAGGTAGATATTTTAAAATACTAATGTCGGGGAATTGCAGTTATCAAATTATTGAGACTGTACAGGATATTTAAAAGGCAATAATTGGGAAAAAAAAATCTGAAAAAAAAAGTTTTGTATCAGTGCATAGATTCCTATATTTTCCACTATTTTTCACAGTTAATATTCCAATAAGTGCAATTTAAAAATTAAATGTGATTAATTAGATTTTCAGTTAAAAGATTTTATGCCCTATTAAACATCATTGAAATTGCATTTTTACTTTCTTCTATCTTTACAAGAAGAAAGTATTGGATTCGTAAAAATTTTCGACTTTCGGTTTTCGACGGATTTACACGTTTTAGAGTTCAGGGATTCCGAAAAACATGTTTTTACAAAATGTCTGTCTGTGACACAAATTTTGTGGGCGCTCTATCTCAAGAACTAATGCACGGAATTTAATAGAAATTTATATTCAAGTAGTCCCTAATATAAATTGGTGCTGATTAGTTTTTGGTGTAAATCGCCCAACAGGTGGCGCTACTATGCTGCATTTTTCAGAATTTCCCCTACAGCTTTATCTCAAGAAGTAATGCACGAATTTTCATCAAACTTCAAATTCAGATATGAAATGGTGCTAAATTGATGTAATTTCTTGTACTATTTAAATGATTTAATTGACTTGATTTATATAGAAGAAAGTTTTGTGATGGCCACAACAAACTAGTTAACAGTGATTTCATGGGGTGTCCATTACTGAAAATAGACAAATGAAGCGTTACAATAATGGACACGGTTTTTAAAACCTTAAAAATTAATGAAATTTTATAGATGAGCATTAGAATATAAAATTCAAATTTCATCTTTTAATTTCGTATTGCAGTAATCTGTGTGTTTTATGTTCCATAACACAGTGTACTCTTGGTATACATTTAAAAAATCAGCAATATCATTTGCGTTCCACTTCATTTTTCCACGAACACACACACAAAAGAAAAAAAAAGCAGGAAAACTCTGCACTTAATATAAAAACAAACACTGTTTACAGAAAAAAACATAAGAAAGCTTTAGAACGCAGCAAGTGATGCAATAGCGAGTTGGCTACTGAGCGAGTAAACAAGTTCGTGTGTAAACGACCACTATCTCGCTAGCTGACTCGCTCGCTTCTTTTCTCGCCGGCTTGTAGCTAGTAAACTAGCTCTGTGTAAACGAGCCTTAACTCTCTTTGGGCATTTCCCTCGATTCGCGCACGATCGCTACTTCGGTTCCATATTTTTCATTTCATCTCAAAATGCATTTCTCGCCAAACAAATCTCGCCAAAAGTGCGTGAATCGAGGGAAGATTCCAAATTCGCGTCGATGATAGTATAACAATGCCGTGATGATAGATGCGAAATTATCGAGCAGAATTGAGGATCAAAAGTCCGATGCAAGAGAATCGTAAGCATATTTTGAGTTTTGATCAATAATATTTTTAATTATATGCTATGTTATACCATGAATCTTTGATAAGGGTTTCATATTTTCCAAATATCAATATGTTTTTGTATAAAATTATATCTTTTGTACAATGGGATGGAAAGGAAACATGGGTGCCAGAAATGGTAGTTGAGCAGAATTGCCCCTCTTTAAATTTTCAAATTTAATTAACTAAATTTTCTTTCCCTCTCGAAAATTTCAAAAAATAACAAAGTTTGTTCTTCGCATAGGATTTAAAGTAATTGAACAGTAAAAGAAAGGATACAAAGAATTATTCATCAGGGAGAGGGTCTGTCCTCCTGAAGCCCCAGTAAAAGACTATTTTTAGTTCTGTTTTTCTTTTATGTTTGTGTATTTTTTTTTCTAAACCACCGATTAAAATATATCAGGTGTGCAGAAAAAAATAGTAATATGTTTCACTAGTTCCTTTTGTAAAAAAAAGCTGATAGAAGTTTAATTTAGGAGTTTTTAATATGCGTTTTATTTGTTATATTTCTAAAATACTTTGTTTTAAAATAAAATATAGATTTTATTTAATAACGGCAATATTGTTTGAAAATGTCTGCAATCTCAATAAAATTTGCAGTAGAATGCAACAATACAAAATTAAACTACAACATTTTAACACTTTCTAACATAGTTGAAAAGTTTATGACTTTGGTTCGTCATTCCGATTGCCCGTAAATAAACTTTGATTGCCACTCTATTTATATACATTATTATGATTTACTATTTACTACAAAGATTCTTTAATGAAAATGAAGTGTTTAGCACTTATAGTTCGTTTGCAGGTATACATAAAAGAATATTCCGTTAAATTATGTCCTATGGAAAGAAAATTCTTTATTTTGTATTTTAATGATGTTACACTACTTCAAACATAAAGAAATTGATATACATCACAGAAAGGCACAACAACACGCTTAATATAGAATATGTATCGTGTAGCTTCTTTCGTTTATTTACAGGGATATAGAAATAAATTACATTGTATTAATCTCGGTTTACAATAATCAGTGTTGAATTCAGACACTTTCCTCGGGGGGGGGGGGGATTTCTGTGGCTCTGAGGGTGACATTATAGAGTTCCGAGGGGGGTTGCACTTTTTGACCATTCAAAACACGAAATCTCAAATCTTCCGGGGGAATGTCCCCTCCGGGCCACCTCCTGAATTCACTAATGACCAGTAATTGTTTGAAAAGCGTTTTTTGAAATTTATATACGTTATTGAGGAGAGAGATAACGTCATCCACAGAAAGCATAGGGAATATATCATATCAATTTTCTTTAACAGTCTATAAGCAACATTGTAAGATGTGCTTTTTCAATCTCAACTAATTTTTATTAAATTCTGTGGAATGAATTCTACAAATTATATGCAGTGCAACAATTCAAAATATTTAAATTGTGTGGGCGGGATTTGATGAAAATGCATTTTCAAGAGTGTTATTTGTTTTTTAGTACAACTAAGTCTTACTGTGTAAATATAATATAAATAAATTCATACATAGGACTGCACAAAAGACATATACACAAATATTGTCGTCAATGAACGGTAAAAACCTTTTTTTTGTGAAAAGCGTTGTTCTATTTAATTAGACTTTTAGTTTTACTGTGTGGTATGCATAAAATACAAGGATTATATTACTGAAGATTTTGCATGTTAACACTCGCAAATTCTTCACACCCGCTTTCTAATGTTAATCATATGGACGATTTTTTTTTTTTTCTTGTTTGACTTTCAATATTTGTAAAAGATTTTTTTTTCATTAGATAGCTGAGGCCAATCTCTACAAAGGCCGAATCTTTTTTTTTTTCTTCGATTTCTTTTTTTTTTTTTTTTTTTTTTTTTTTTTTATTTAGATAATTTTACTTTCGGAACCGGTTTCGAAAGTCGACCTATCCTCATAAAAAATGACTGCGAACAAAATCGAAAAAGTAAAAAACGGGCATTATGAAAATCGACCTTGGCTATCCAATGCAAAAAAAAAAAAAATCATTTAAAAATTTTGACATGCAAACGATATATCTTTTAAAAAATTTCTCCCATAGGATTAACATTAGTTAGCGAATTCAGTTCCTGTGGGTGAAGTAGTCCCTTAATGTCTTTAGGGACTACTTCAGTCTAGACAGTAATTACTGAGATAAGGCTTTTAACTTTGTTAAGTATTTTCTAAAATGTCTATTAACGCATCGCTGTCCCTTGTATGAAAAAAATAATTCTAATAAAATATTTTTGATAGTATTAGAAAATATTTCATATTCTATGCATGGCGCATGATTTTTATTCTATAGTTAAAGTTGTATTTGGAATAAAAAATGTAAAATCGTTGTAACATAAATTACGTTTAATGAATTTCTTTTTCATTTTGAATAACTGTGTATAAAAAAATAAATTAATTATTTATGTAAACAATGTGTACCATTTTCAAAAATTTGAAAGAAAATCTTATCTATAGTACGATGTTTAAAACTAAGATTGAAGTAATAGATGTTATTAGTACTAAGAGGCGCAAAAATTATTTATTTTATTAAGTGGGAATGTAGTAACAGATCTTACATTTTTCTATTACAAATGCTGAATTAAATTGCACAAAATTAAAAAATAAATATTTTAATTAATCAGAACACACTATTGAAACTGTTAATTACACTGAAACCGAAAAAGATGGTATAACTTTTATTTAGTAATATAGTTTATTAAAGTTGCGTCTAGACATTTGTGATTTGCACCGCGGGTGGATCCAGCTTTCCTTGCAGATGAGGTGGATGGAGTCTGTGTGTCATGTGCCTCTTTTTGTAGGGAAGGGTCATATCGGTATAATATCAATTTTTATATCTTACGGTTTTTCTTCGTCCCCATTTCCAAACTGGCTGTTTTATGACACGTTATCAAAGTTACATTTTCTGTTTGTAAATGCATAAAATTTACCAGTTCTATTCAGATAATAATACACTGCTCAAAACAATTAAAGGATATTGCAGTTTTAGGTGGATTTTGTATCTGGTAAACTGTTTAGCTGATTGATACATGGTCGACAGACATAGTAGGTTATATGAGAATAAATTACACATGTTTGGCAGAAAAAAATGCATTCTATTGCGCATTTGCGTACTAAAGGAAAAAAACACAATTTGTGCATATGAGAAAAAAAGAATAAGAAAAGGTGTTTTCTTCAAAGAAAATCATTTTCAGTAGGGGGTATGGTTTCCACGGGCGGCCAGCAACGTTGAACACCTTTGAGGCATGGACTCAATGAGGCTATTAATGACGAGTTGGGGTATTCTGCCCCACTCTTCCAGAAGAGCTCTTTCCAGTTCTTGGAGAGTTTGTGGGGGTTGTTGGCGGCCAGAAACTCATCTTCCTAGAGCGTCCCAAACGTGCTCGATTGGATTCATGTCTGGAGAACACGCTGGCCATTCCATTCGAACGATTCCTTCCTCGAAAAGGAAATCCTCCACCAGGTTTGCACGATGTGGCCTGCAGTTATCGTCCATTAAAATGAAGTTATCTCCGATTGCTGCAGCGTAAGGGACTACAATAGGTCTGAGGATCTCATCCCTATATCGGCGACCAGTCAGAGCTCCATCTCGAATGATGTAGAGGTCAGTGCGCCCGTCAATGGAGATGCCACCATACACCAACACTCCTCCACCGCCAAATCTGACACTTTCGTGCACGAACGCAGGATTATTCCTACTGCCACGGTCCCTTCAGATGAAAATACGCCTATTATCCGGATGCACAGAAAAACGGGACTCGTCAGAAAACAGAATATTGCTCCATTCATTTCTCCTCCAGTTGACATACTCGGTTGCCCACTCCCTGCGGTCGCGACGATGCCTTGATGTTAATCTAACACATACCATCGGTCGGCGAGCATACAGACCTACAGCATGGAGCCGGTTTCGGACAGTCTGAGTTGAAATCGTGGTGCCTGTAGCTGAGCGAATGTGTTATTGGAGAAGAGTAGCGTTCATGGTTCGGTGTCTCCGAGCTGTTAACGCTAAATACCGATCTTCATTGGCCATTGTTGCCCGTCTACGACCTTGCCCTGGTCTTCGGCCTGCACATCCACTCTCCAAAAAACGGTTCCAGATCCTGGAAATGACACTTTGTGATACTCCAATGGCTTGCGCTACTTCGGCTTGAGTTTGGCCCCCTTCTAACCTACCAACAATTCTCAAAGCTTCTGAATCTGTCAAATGACTTCGCTGAGACATCATACTCATCGAAACAAAGCAATCACTGAATGCCGATCATCCTTGTCTTCATTCTCTTTTATCCAGTTGAAAGTCAAATTTCATTCGCTGCCGCTGAAGCGACGTTTTTGACGTCGAACTCAAAATTTGCATACTCCACAGTTTGAAAACCAGAAAAATTTGCATTTGTGATTCTCTTCTTCTATTTTCGGCAAAAAAAATTTCGTTTATATCTTTATTTTATATAAAACTTCAAATATCCTTTAATTGTTTTGAGCAGTGTAGTTAAAATAATCGATTAGGGAAGTGCTTTATATAACGTGGTCTGGTTCAAATATGAACACATTTTAAATTTTAAACACATTTAAAAAGTGCAGTAATTTTCGAAAATTACTTTTTAGTCCGCGGTATGCAATTTCTTTCTCCCAGCTATTAAAGTGTCGTCTCAAAAAACTAACTTCCGTTGTATAAGCCAGACGTAAAACAAAGCAGATGTATCATTGTGCGGTTAAATACTCTACTGCAATTTTTTTAACTTTTAAGCATCGCATATTTTCAATTTTTATACCGCCGTATTGGGAAAAAAGTACTTTTAAACGCAATTTGTTTGTAAACTGCATCACAATTTATTTTTAAAATATTAATTCTTTTGTAGTTTTTAGCGCATTTGTTTAATCTTGGCAGCTCAAATACTCCATTTATGTTGAAAGTAAAGGAAAAATAGTTGGAAAATAGTAATTATATCTTTTTGTTGCCATTTTCCCATAACAACTTTTAAAAAATGTAATTAAAATACGTACTATTTTGAAAAACTATAGATGAATGATTTCTGATAAAACATCGAGCTATTATAAACCAAATTTAATTTTAAGTATCTATATTAATATTACAAACAGATGAAGGCATATGAATCATTTGATAGCTGATTTTTTTTTGTCGAGTTTCTTGAATGACATCTCTTTTTTCGAGATTTGTGTATTATTCAGCGATAGTGACGTCATATGCGTACTTTACTATAGCTCATAGATTAACATACGAGATGGGACATTTATGGCGAAATCTGTAATGACAACAGTACTAGCGTTACTACGGACCGAAATTTACATATGTTGAAGAAATATGTTTACGCTTTATGTTTTGAATATCTATTCTTTCCAAACGAAGAAGAGGCAGATGATATTGTATTTACGCTTTATTTATTTAGCTGCTTTTTTTTTTTTTATCGTGCTTGTATCGTTGTTACTTTTAATTTACAAAACGATAATTAGAGTAATGATATAAAAGAAAAACCCTAGAAAATTCTGTTAAGAACGGAAATGTGTAAGTTTATGAGATTAAATTGTAAAAAAATCAAATTCAGGCATTGTGTTAATTAATTCATATCGAATAAAATTTTACTGAGTGTAATGTCGGTACCTCTATTTATTTTTAACTTTTAGATTTGTATAATTCTAAAAATTTGTCGAAAGAAAATTTTCAAAATCTGTAATTTTATTATTATTTCTTATATGTTAATATTATAAATATTATTCAATTGGTTGAACGTTATTTACATTAAAAGCAATATTTTTACTTTATCAGTAAGAAAGGGAAAATGCGCAAATTTTAAAAGATTGTAACGATTGTTTAATACGTTAAACTTCATAAATTAATAAAACATCGGCTATAAAAATTTTCCTATTAAATGGGAATATTTATGAAATTTTCTGGGACTTGTAGAGTGCAATATTTCGTATAGTCTTATATTACACCATTGCTTTTGATATATAGCATTCAAGATTAAATGTTTACTTTGTTTTTCGTTGCACTTAAATTGTTCACGCACCATGTTAAATAAAATAAAAGAAATGCGTATATCAGTACATGAACATAGAACCTATATTAGATATATAAAATAGAATATCTGTTCTATATTCATGTATCGGTGTAAGATTCTATTGAAAACGTAAACATGCAACATTAAAAAAAGAAAGATCCCAATGAGGTAGATACTCAATAATAAAATACTACAGGGATGGGGAGTTTCTTCCCCATTGTCACTAAAGGGGCTACGATCGCAATCGCATTACCATTACGCTCTATGGAAGTGTCCCATCTTTATGTTAATTTATCCTGTAGATGTTGTTTAAGACTGGATAGTAAATGAAGAATTCTCTAGCGGATGCAAATTACGTCATTTTATATAAAATAAAAGCGTGTATTTTAAGTCTTAAAACTGAAATATGTTTTTTACTATCTATATATATATACATATATATATATTTTTTTTTACCGGGGGGGGACACTAAATTCTGAAAGTGTCATTTCTTTTGTTCAGACATGAAAAAGGTTTCAATTTTTTTAATTCTACAGTAAGCCAACAAAAAAAAAGAACCTTTTAATTAAGTTAATTTTAATTAAATTTAAATTTTTAAATTTAATTTTTCATTTACTTTTCAATGCAGTTAAAAATGTGAAAAGCAAGAAAGTTTGCCCTATGGGTGATGTAAGACCCTAATGTTCGAAAGTATGAGTGTCCCCCCACTTTTTTTTCCAGGACTACACCACTAGTATAGTTTTTGCTCCAATAAAACCTTTTTAATGGAACGATTTTTTCCAACTTTGGCATTAAATATCTCTTAAAATAATTCTTTGATTTGAAAACTGTCTCCATCAGCGTGTTTATCAAACATTTCTCTGTAATACCACTGATTTTCATATTTTTGTTTGCAACAGTTTTTTTTTAATATTAACGAAGAAAAGCCATGCTTAAGCATTCAAATTGGATGCCGATCTACCGGGAATATCTACGCAGATTTTCATTGGTCCATTTCCAATTCGAAACTTTTTTATATATATAGAAGGAAAAAGCTGACAAAATTAGAAGTGAAAAACAATTCAGTAATATTAAAATAATCGTGCCGTGGTCATCTATTAAAAAATGCAATTTTGAGAAAAAAAAACTAGTTTCAATTTTATGTTATAATTATAATAGAATGCTTATTGTATTTTTTTATTTTTTTTACTTACATAGAATTGTCTATTCCATATTCTGGCCACATAAAGAAGTCTCAATTCCGTTGATAAAGCCGCTAAAATAAAAACTCGATTTTCCGAAATTTATAAGTTATGATTACGTGTAAATTCTTAAAGCGGTTCTCAAAAAAAAATTTTTTTAACGTTCAATAATGCGAAAATTTCTGCTCATTTACAAACATAAAAATTGTGTTCGAAAGAAACTGAATTTCGGTTACATTCCTAGTATCGACTGAAAACGAAAGCGAAATTGTTTTAAAAATAAATTCAAAGTAAGTAACATAAACATACATATACGCATGTTATCTGAATAATGTTTTGCGTAGAAACGTCAGTACATAATTAACAAAATAATTTGATTGAAATAAAATTAATTAAATATAAGGTGCTATAAACATAAAAAATATTAAAAAATAATTTAATTTAAAAATAACGAATTTAATCAATATTAGTAATACCTTCTAGATTTATCTCCTTGTATGTGAATATATAGTATGTACGGCTCTTTGGATGGGAGTGCCGTTTGGGGGAGGCTAGGGAGGGGCAGTTATAGTAATACCGAATATATGGCAGTATTTTCGCCGAAACTAGGATTTTGGGCTGAAAACGAAAATGAAACCTAATATTCGGCCAAACTCCACATAAAAGAATGAGACTTGCAGGCTTGGTTATTGAAGTGATTTGCAATACAATAGATTCTGTTCTTTAAATTAATTACATCTTGAGTTAAAATTGATTGTTGTCTCATGACAACAGTTTTCTTTCTCTTCCTCCACTGTCGCGTCCGGAAATTCGGTTCAAAATGCCACATTTGGCAGCCTTCTCTGAAAGATCTTTTGTTTTTCTCAAAAAATATAAAAGACAGTTCGATTAAAAAGTTTCTGGTGGGCAATAAAAAATAATTGGTATTTTCAGCCAAGTAAAGCAGTCAGCAGTTACAATGAAATTTAATGAAAACCTTTAAAACAAAACTATCATGCAATAAAATTCAAGTAATACTACTTTTCAAAATAATACATTCAGCGTAATACTTTTAAAGAATGTATTACTTTTCCAAAGATTTTCTGCCCCCCTACCCTGCGTACACACATGAATCGCGGTAAAAAAGAACAAGATCTTTGAAAAACGGAAACAACTCCATTATTGGGCACAGCCTTTGTAAGTTTGCTGATTTGAAAGCAGGGCCGAAATTAAGGGGGGCAGAGGGGGCATGTGCCCCGGGCGCCAAATGAAGATTTTGTTTGTCGATTTTTCTCGCATCTGTGTTTTGCACGGTATTATTAAAATCATTCTGTCTGGCGTATGACAAAACGTAGAAGAATCTAAAGATGATATGGCATAAGGATCCTGTATAAAGCGGATTTTTTTTCGATTCCGTTTCCGAGATTTTAATCAATCAATATTCGACAAAGTCAAGGACGGATTCAGCTCATCATTTAGAGGGGGTCATGGATTTCCTTTTTTGGGGTGGGGGGCGATCACATCCTCGTTGAATTTTTTATATTGAAAGCTATTCCCAAATCCAAACTAACTATTTTTCTGATACTTTCGCGAAGTCATTTTCATTCGTAAATGCAAAAAATTTGCATTAATATTCGTAAAAATATAAAATTTGCCCATTTTGTTCAGATACCAGGAAATTAGTTTCCCATTTTCTTATAAAGGCAAAGATTCATTCAGAAAATATTGTCAAAGATAGCACTTTTAGCCAAGTTTTACGAGTTGAAGCCAGAGGAATGTCGTCGCAAGGGAACAATTGGCTGTCACTTCCGGAATTTGAGTTTAAAAAGTCTAACAATTGTCAACGATTAAATATGGCAAAAATTTGTGTTAAATTTTAGAGGTAACTAAACCGTACACATTGGCAGCTATGGGATTCTATTAGTGTCATAAAAATTGCAGGTGTAGCCTCTTCTTTCTGCTCAAAGTATTAAATAGTTTTTTTCAATCGAACTTATACCTTTGGAATGGATCATTTTCTTCTGATGGACTGGTGCCATCCATTATTTTGAAACAGCCGTTATAAATGAAGTGTTAGGTGAAGATGAAAGAGCTGTCGTAAAAAGTTAGAACTCTGATTTTCTGGTCAGAAAAGGAAAAAAAATAGCCATAATTTTGTTTCTGATCAGAATGGAAAAAAAAATGGCCATAATTAAAAAAAAAAAATCTATGATATATTTTGAATGTTGAAAAAATAAAGAAATAAAACATATTTTAAAAATAATTCACGTAAAATAGACGTAACTCTTGAACTAAACAAAAATAACTTTCCTGAAATTTTATACACCTTAATTAGTATTTGTATTCTAGAGATTGTATTATATAAAATATTATTGAATTGTATTAAATAGTGTTTTGCACTTTTGAGTTTTGACCCAACGAAATTGTCTTTGTTTGTTTTATTTTAATATTTTATTTTCCATTTGGAGATAATTGTATGGAGATTTTTATTCAAATATTCGGGGTAAAGTTTGAATTAACTCATTAGATAAGGTGAGCGAAATTCGAAAATGGAGATAGCTTTCTTAGAAAAGTGTGGTGGAAAAAAATACCTCTAAATTGGCAACACTGGTCTAACATCAGATTTTTTTTAACTGCAATGCCTTGCAGGGAACTATTTTTGTGCATATTACATTTCTATAGTGTAAAATACTAATTTGGGTGACATAATTATTTTAGGAATAAAGTTTTCGCTATAGCAATATACTCGTATATATTTTTAAAGTGATTTTTTATACATAATTTATATAGTATGTGTATGTATGTATATATAAGCATTTGCGCCCTTTTGTAAGGCAATCGGCGCCCTTTTTATCCATTTTGCCACCGCCCTCTCAGTTATGCCAGTACGACCCTGCTCCACCCCATATTTCACAGCGAGATGCCTCCTGAAATTTATGTAATATAGTTATTTATAAGTTCTCATGAAGCTTTAAATTCTATTGCAAGAATTGCATTGAGGGGTGAAAAAAAAGTATTTAACGGTAATTAAAATTCTTTTAACAAAGCTGTTTAAGTATGATAATTAAATTGAGAGATTGCGGTGGCAGTGATGACTTAGATTCTAATCTGTAAAAATAAATCGAGTTGGCTGTCCATAACTTTGACGGTAGATTTCTTAGTATGTAATGTAAATACCAACCAGTTCTCCTTGAAAAGACTTCCACCGAGAGATATCTCATTTGTAAGTCTGTATTCTTGATGGATAGATCTTAAACAAATTCAACACCAGCAATACAGTAGATTTTGAAGTTATGTATGCATAGATTTATTCTTGTTCCATGGAATATATATTTTTAAAATATGGATAAGACAAACTACTTTTAACACAAGCAAAAAAAAAAAAAAAATTACCCGTGAGTGTTCACGTTAACAAGATTCGACTGTATTACTATTTGTGCGGTCTTAGAATTTGCAAAAATAGTTAAAATGATCATCTCGAATGTGACATAATTTCTGCCATTTACTGCTTTTAACGCATATTAATGAATTTAATATTTTAATGTTTTTTCTGTTTATAAGTCACATGTAAATAATTTTTTAATTGAAAGGAAATACTATTCTTTGTGATGTTTTTACAATTCCCAACAATTTAAAATAATTATTTTTTTTCTTCTGTACACTGCAAGTTTGTAATGTATATCCTTAAAAAAATAGTTAAATTCATGTATAGTTTTTGTTTCTATAAACTTTTGGTAATTTTCTGTTAGCCAGTTTATGTATATGTATGTATATAACACTGGTGCTCAGCTAACATAATTTTATTATGCTTTAAACTTTTATCATTTATTTTATGGTGATTATATACATTAAATTCAGTAATACATAAATAATAGGACGTAATCACCTTGGCAACCTAGAATCATTACCTATCATAGGGTATCATTGAATTAATATGTATGATAGAATTTAATAGGAGACTTTCATTAATATCTTTTTATAGTTTTGATTCGATTTTTATAAAATTTGAAAGGACTCGACAAAATTCTGCGACAATTATAGGTATTTATTAAATTTCAAACCATTCAGTGGGGTAGTTTTTGCAATGTTATATGCATACAGAGACAGGAGGGATCAGACGACAACTATAAGTGCTACATATTTATATAACTATGAACACTCCTAAAAGGGAAAATGGTTACTATTACAACACTATTGCGGGTACTTTGGCTTCCAAAAATAACAGAAATTTATAATTTTTGTTTATATCTCGTTAGAGATTTGGATCGGCCGAAATTTCCAAGGCGCAAACCCTTAAAAGTTCGAGCCTGCCCATATATATTTTTGCAGTTCACGCACCGGCCGGTCTTATATTCAAAATTTTATTTATTCATGTACAGAAAAAAAAGTTCCTCCTTCAAAATTACGTATTATATTCTATTTCAAATCATTTTAATACTTATTTGATCAGAATGAAGTGAAAACAGAAATTGTGTTTTTCTGTTCTAGTGATATTTGCAAATTTATGTCGGCGTGGCATTGATATGGCACCACTCAAGAGACTGAACAATGAATTTGCTTTCAGTTCGATTTTCTTTTGTGACAGTAGAATAATTTTTAACTGGATGTAATTTATTTTTTCTTTTTTTAAAAAAAAAGAGATATCTAACCTGAAAAGAATATCTTTAGCCAACAAGCATCAACTTGAGGTTTTTCGTCTTCTATATTGCTTACGACTGTAAAAATCACGTTAGTGATTTTTCTATTTATTTTGTATCATGAATGCTACCCATGCTAAAGCATTAAGGCTCTGCTTTACACATTTACAAAGTCACTTTCATTTGCAAGTAGATATAATTGTCATACTGATAGAAAGCAATCGAGCAGTGTTTCCCGTTTTTCTATAATTTCTGTAAATATTCATTTTTTTTCATAAAAATGCATAGCTGCAAACTATCCCTTTTTTGTGTTAAGTCAATTTTCGAATCCTAATCCTTATCATATTTAAACGTAGAATTAGCAAAAAAAACACAATTAACATTATAATTAGGCAAAGATTCGGAATGAGTGATAACTAAAAAGTGGAATAGTTGAAGCTAGGTATATGCTGATAGATATATTTAAAATTTTTATTTTGCTAGAGAAAAAAAAAACTGCTTTAAATTTTGCAAATAATGTACAACACATAAATATGCAGATTGGAGTGACAGGGGAGGAGGCGTGACATTACAGTTGTCAGCACCGGTATCACAGAATATTAGGGGCTCCGGCACTTTTTTAAATAGAAGTTAAGCCCTGCACCCCGGTTATATCCACTGAAAATTGTTCCTATTTTATCGGCATAGTTTGATTTTTTCAAATTTGTTATATTGGGCCGGTCAGCTTGCTTACTCTTTTATCAGTCCACTCTCACCCATTAACAAAAATTGCCTTTATTCTGCTGACCCGGCCCGTTTGAAAAATTGCCTTCATTTTCCAGGCCTTGGGTCCTTGCAGACCTCTCTATCTTGGTTTTCACAAACCCAAAAAAATCAGAGGAAAAGTACTTGTATTCTAAATGTAAAATATCTACTAGATTATTCAATTAAAAACGGTTTTCATCTACTCTGTAAAACTGCACATCCTTAACACAGGTAGACTGGTATAGTCCAAAAATAACAATAATAATTCATTTTATAGATATAAAATTACTTGTAATAGGTTTAATTTCACTTCAAACTGTCTAACAAAAAAAAGTTGGAGTTGCTTGTTTTTCAGCGACTCTGCCTCTTTTGCTCAAAAATGGATCTGACCGACTCCGCAGCTCTGCTAAAAAGGCAAAATTTTATATTGTAATATTTGCTCATAAAAATGTTTGATAATAAATAGTCTTCATTCTGAAGCACCAAAATGTCAGCCTAAATAATCATAGCGTACATATTTAAGGGTTGTGGACAGTAAGATCTCAAATTCCTTCCCTAATGTTAAACCTATACTTGCATAATGCATTCATATTTTTAAAATATCTCCACGGGAAATTATTATTTTTAGTAACTTCTTTTTTTCTTAAAGTATGCCTCTGTTTTTGTTGTTGTTTTTTGCTATCAAAATATTTCTCGGGCAGTATCTGCATTTCTAATATATTTAACACTTTGAGACAAAGGTATAAAATAAAAATATTTACAGGAAAACAAAAAACATTTTATTACTGTTGTTATCCAAAAAAGTAAGAATAAAATAACTTTCAAAATCCCAAATGAACTTAATATCAACATATTAACTTATTGTGGATGAAACGTCTACTGACCTGTAAACAAAACGAGAGTTGCAGCAAGAGATTTCTTGGCATGGAAGACATCGCAGAACTAGCAGGTTACATTTACAGACAGAATATCAAAAGAAACTTCTGCCTGATAATGCATCCAGCTGTTATAAAAATCCCAATAGAAGACTTCAGTTCCTCGACTTTTAAAAGTAGGCTTCACGGTTCACAGACCAGAGATAACTTCATGAGGTTTCACTTTCATTACACTTCATTATAAGTTAACATCTTGATACCAAGTTCATTTAGAATTAACAAGATATTTAATTGTACAGTTTTAAACAGTTTGTTGTTTTCCGTAAATAAAAAAATGAAAATTTCACTTTTATTGAATATGCGAGAATATACTTTTACTTATTTTACAAAAAAATTTTCTTGTGGTGTCGTTCAATTATTTCAACATTTTATGAATACAAGTACCTTGCCCCTGAAAGGGTTAAAGTTTTGACCAAGCCCCTAAAAGTTTGTTTATAAAATTTTGTTGAGAAACACCAGCATAGAGATTTTAAAGTTATTGGTGGGACTCAGCCAGCTGTGTAGCTGTTATACCTGCTAAAATAGAAACTGAATAACCCTTGCTTCAAAAAGTTGTATATTTCTTTGAACTTTCTTTTCCAAAGGATCTGTGGTCATCAACAAAAGAAAGAGGAGTCTCAATAAAAAAAAAGGGCAGTGATAAACATATCAGGGATCTCCTCTGCAGACCTATGACCTTTCGCTGAGCAACAGAAGTCTGCCACATCAAAGGAACTGCTGTTGTAGCAGGGAGTAGTCTGTTCGCAGCTACTATTCTAATACTTTTATCTTTCTAGGAAAGAAATTCAGCTGAAAATTGTAAGTAGATGTTTTAATACTTCTTGTGGATATGTGAAATATTTGTGTATTTCGAGTTGTGTTATTGAACAATAATTTTCTTAACCATCCTGTTCACATTGTGATCAAAACAAATATTGATCATAAAACTGCATTGTGTTAAAATTCATGACACAAAAGAATTTCAAATTTAATTGCTACTATATCAAGGTTAAATCTATAATTATTTAAACTTTGGTTTTTAGTATTTCAGTTTTTAAACATTTAAAATATGGAATACAAATAAATATATTAATTTAAAAAGGCGAAAAAAAATAGTTTTAGCATTTCAGTTTTTATAAGTACATAAAATATGGAGTACAAATATATTAATATAAAAAGGAGGAAAAAATCATATTTCTGGTACCTTTTTTAGTCATGTGGATTTAAAAACAGGAAAGTTTTGTAACATGACAAATAATATTAATAATAAAAAAAAACTGATATTCTTCATTCAATAAATAGGACAACATTAATATTAATAAAGCATGAATGATTTCATATCTGCTTTAAAACTTGTGTTTATAAGCCTTATTTTATTAATATAAGTGTATGTATACAATAAAATTCCTAAACCACATTAGTCATATCTATGTAACCAGGAGTGTAAAATTCTAGGTGCCAATGGTTGCCACTTGTAAATTTTTAGTATTGTTTGCCTAATAACTAATAAGATAACTGATAAAATTTAGTGGAAGAATACTTAAAAATTTGGTAAGAATCTGTCCATTGGTGCTAAGTTTTTACACTAATTCTTTATGAAATTGTTTCTGCAAATTATATTTCTATATTGTTCAAGGACATTAGAAAGTGTTTTGTATATTCTATGTATCGAAATTTTTGTTTATGTGTCAAACAAAGTTGATTTTCTTATTTTTGTAAAAAGGGTCCCATTCCTCCCCACTCTACCCTACATATATTTTGTATTTTTAAAATCTACATAAACTGACAACAAAAATTTTGAATACTTATGTACATACTAATTAAAGCCCGATATGTTATCCATTCCATTATTAAAAAGTAAACAATATTCTCCCAATCATAATATAGATAACGTGCATTCCACATAAATAAGGGCATTAAATATATATATATATACAAACTCTATGCATATAATACTATTAAACTATTTCTATTTAATCTAGTGCTCGCGATTATACGAGAAAACCGTTTTATCTAATATATATATCCTTGAACTTACGTAAATCTCTAAAGGAAAACTTTTATTTTCATCTAACAAAACGAAAGGTCTGATTTCCTCGATCAGATCTCTCGCCGCATTTTTCGTTACTTTGTATGTTGAGATGAAATTTCTTTCATTTATTGAAAAAGGATCTTCCCGATCCTTTATTCTTTGCCTTTGTATTTGATTTCTTCGCCGGCATCGAACAACCAAAATCTCCGCCATCTTGAATAATGAGTACTTGTTACGGTCTTGTGACAGCTTGCGGCGGATTTCACGCTGTTGCAAATTTTTATGACAACAATCACAACTTTGTGACGCCAGAAGCTGGAAGGCGTTTCATTTGTATCCCGTTTAGTAGGATTTGTTACTGTGACTCGAGTTGTTACGGGAAGCGTTTCATTTGTATCCACGCCTTAATCAAATCCATGATCTGTTCCTGAACACACTACGTGTTATTCCATCCATGATATTTACCCACTCCATGTTCCTGTCTCCTGAGCTCGCGCGCGTGCAGCCTGAACACACTCTCTGTGTGGCCATGGCCAGGCCACTCAACTTTAAAGAAAAATGTGCCTCATTCGGTATCGGTAGAAAGCGTTCGCATCGCAGAACCGGTACGGAAAATACAGCTCTGACATTGGTCAAATTAGAAATTACAAGTGTCTTCCGCTACAAATCCTCCTAAAACAGATCTGCGCATGTTTACATTTTCTTTGTACAAGTAGAGTTGCAAAAGGTGGAAAATGGTTTTTTGGGAAGGAAATTAAAAAAAATTCCGGTAGTTATCAGAAAGTTTTAAGCATGAAAAAATTTTAATTTATTATCGTCAACTATTTTTTATGATTTCAATTTTTGTCAATGTAAACAAAACTAATAACATAAAATATAACAAGTAATATAAAAATTTTGTTTTTAAATACTTAGAGGTAGTCAAAGAAAAATTTAATATAATCCCTTATGCTAATATTAGTTTTTGTTGCATTAAAATATCTCAATTTGTTGATTTTCTATAAGCAAGTAGGTTTACAATGGAAGTCTATGGGAATTTGGCGAAATATTAGAGATATCGCCAAATTGGCGTCACTTTTGGCGACTCATTTTGACCGCCAAATTTGGCGATGTATCGCCAAGTTGGAGACGAACTTGGCGGTATTTGGCGACAGAACAGGGTCGCCCCCTATGGTAACCCCCCTTATAGATATGAAGATGCATTAAATTCTTCAATAACCAATGACCGCCATTTTGTATCCCATGTAAAACTAAAATTAATTAATTAAAATTTAATGAATTAATATTTGAAAAAACTGTATTAACATCAATTGTCACCCAGTACAAGTATAAAAAAATTATTTCAACTTGATAGGATGAATAATAAGTATTTTATTAACGATTGAAAATTTGAACAAGATATATAAATATATAAATAAATAAATAAATATAGGGAGAGTGTGAACTAATAGTAGGAATTGAAAAAAAAATGCACAGTTGATTGATTGATAACTGGAGCTTAGGCCCGATGGTGGGGGTTTCAGCTTCGCTTCGCTTGGCGATTTTCTAAACTGATCTCGTACACAATTTATTTCCCCTCGAACGAAATACAGCCTTAAGCTGCAGAAATATTAAGTAAGAGAAATTAAAATATCATAAGTAATTTGGTATTTTAATCGCCGATAAGTAAAAAGTGAAAGAGGCAGATGAGAGATTCATCTTCCCTGTCATGAATATAAACTTCATACCTGTTCTTCGAATCAACGAATGTAAACAAAAAAGAAAATGAACAAAATTAAAAGAAATCAATGCAAAAATACAAAGCAATTCGTTAGAAAATCAACCCATTAAGGACCAGCATGTTTTAAAGGAATTTTATTCAATTGATACCACTTTTTGTTAAACACTTACTTTTACTTTAAGAATCACCGAACTACTGAATCAAATTTTACTTTTCTCTTTTACTGGTATAAAAAAAAAATTTAAAAATCACAAATATAATGTTGCGAAAACGCAACGTCAATCTTTAATGGGTTAATATAAACATAAAGTATGCCTGAATGAAATGAATAAGAGATATGCAAGCCAACAGAAACTAAAAAAAAAATATTTTTTAAAGAAACATTCAAATCCTCACCTATTTACAGCCGCCATTGTTGTAAGGATAATAAATTAAAAAGACTTAGACTGTAAAATCATAAGTTTTGTCAATTCATAATGTAAAATATATCTTTTTTAGAATATTCTTCACTGAAATTTCTTTAAAATAAAAATTTCAAATTGAAAAATAACTGGTTTTGTTTATCTTCAAAATTTCCATTATTCCCCAAAATTCCCGTGTTTATTCCTATCCATTAAAATCTGCGGGTTTTCTGAAACTCTACTTAGAAGTCATGGATTTTTCTATAGGAAAGCTACATTAAGGGATTAAAGTTTCATTAAATTGTAGAATTTGCTCCATTCGAATGCCGTAATGAAGTCATGATTAGATAGATATAGATATTTAAATTTTTAATGCGCAGCATTTGTTTTGGATAACATTAAAATATGCTGAGAGATGAAATAAAATATCCATCTTAAATTGCTAATCAATAATGGAGTTAAATGTTGTGGATACTTAAATTTTATTTGTATTAAAAAATATTTATTTTAATTTCTGTAAACTGTAGCGCAGTTTTCAGTACCTAATTACTACATATGCTTACATATTTTAGTTTTTCATTGGAAATTACATTGTATTACTTTGTAATGTTGTATAATTTTCCGAAACCTCTTTTTTGAAGTGCTAGAAATTTAATTTTATAATAAGGAAACTTGTTTACTGTTCATGCCAGTTATGTTAAAATGAAGATTATTGGTTATTTTCTCTAAAACATGTTTCATTTCATGACAGACTTATCAAAGTTATAATATTGATTTAAGATAATGGATGCAATTAATAAAACAAAACGTTCTACTGTACAGTTTCGAGGTTTGAGATCTAACTAGATATCAGACCCCGAAATTAATAAATAGAATAGAAGCGGCAATTTTAGAAAATAGTCCCCATGAAGAGGCAAATCAAAAGAGCAATTTCTCGCTCAGTTAGAATTTAAAGAGAAAGAGCTTCATTATCTCGATATTAAAATTAAAGAAAAAAAAAACTGTTGAATTAGAAGCTGAAGTGTTGAAATGTGATGAGTATAATTCGAATTTGGTAATTTGGAAGACAAAAGTAAGACGAGCCAAATTAAAATTAAAAACGTCCCAGGTAGCACAGCAATATCGGGAACAGCGATTTCGCAATATCGGCCAATATCGGTATACCGATATTGGCCGATATTGCATGGCAAACTTTTTTCCAATATTGGCACCCAATACCGACCGATATCGGGACCCAATACCGGCCGATATCGGAACCCAATACCGACCGATATCGGTGAGCGCCGGACCGGCCGATATCGGTGAGCGCCGGACCGGCCGATATCGGTGAGCGCCGGACCGGCCGATATCGGTGAGCGCCGGACCGGCCGATATCGGTGAGCGCCGGACCGGCCGATATCGGGGAACGCCGGACCGGCCGATATTGGTTAAAACTGGGTTCGACACTATAAAATAGCAAACCTTTCTTTTTTCAATATAAAGAGATATTGATTACCTGTCTTGACATAGTATTGGTAATAAATATCTCTTTATATTAGTGAAAAAAAGTTTGCCATTTTATATTGATGAATCCAGGTTTGAAAACATATGCATATAAATATATATTTTTTAACAATTTCATTTTTTTTTTTTTTTTTTTTTTGCTATTATAGAAATATATTGTTTATATGTTAAATCATAGCTAAGTTCACTGCCATGATAATGTAAAAAATATTTAAAAGGAAAATTTTTCATGATTATGTTGAAAGTGATTGCTCTGAAATAACCCAAAAATTTTGGGGATTTTTTTTTCTTTTATTAAAAGGTATCTTTTTACGACAATTCAAATACCATTAATAAAATAATTTATTCAAATATTTTATACATTCTGATGTTTTTTTAATTTTTTCCTTTTCATGTTCAGTGTTGTACGTAAAAATATTATGTGTAAAATTAATAATTAAATTATACTTCTCTCATTAAAAATGTCATATGCAAAATTATATCTATAATACCAATTTATGGAAATAGTAAAGTTGAAAAGTGTTATATTGTATTATTTGAATAAAATAACTTTTATTACCATATAAGCAATTTTGATAATTTTTT
This sequence comes from Maratus speciosus, assembly GCA_963932465.1. NCBI lineage: Eukaryota > Metazoa > Arthropoda > Arachnida > Araneae > Salticidae > Maratus > Maratus speciosus. Next base: position 629,990,484 of record OZ010786.1, read on the forward strand.
TTCATATAATCAATAAAAATATTCAACATATTAAAATTAAAAAAAAAATATTTAACTGAAATGATTTATTCTTTTCTGCCTTTACCATAAATATAGATGTTCAAATTTGTTTAACTGTATTGATGTATAAACTTTGCAAGGAAAAAAAAACTAGTAAAAGTTAGTCAAAAACAATTTATGTTAAGGGGACACAGTACTCTTTAAACTACTTTTTCAATTTTGAATAATACTGTAATATCTGTAGTGACATTATATTTAATACTATAAAACAAATTAAATTTCATGTAATTTCAAAAAAAAAAATCTTGCTTATTTCTATTTAACTAAAATTTAAATTAAAAAAAAAAATATTTTTTTTTAAAATCCCAACTGATTTTTTAAATATCAATATTTTCGTTTCAAAATTTTTCCCCACATTCCTTAGATTATACTACATAAAACTGTGCCATGGATTTTTAGATGTATGGGATATTACATTTAATATAAATCTTTTTCTCTTTTGTATAATAAAAAATCAAGGAAATTCAACAAACTCATAATTGAAATTACAAAAATTTCTGAAGCAAAAAATATTCATATTTAAAAAAGTAGTAGAGATTTTTGAAAAGCTAAAAATTATTCAAAAAATTTAAATTTTAGTTAAATAGGCATTTCTGTAAAATTAAAAAAAAATATATATTTGCATTATAGTATTAAACATAATGCCACCACAGATATTACAATACTATTGAAAACTGAAAAATAGTTTAAAAGGTACTGTGTCCTCTTAAGTTACATATGCAAAATTCTACCTTTGTTGTTTTTTCAAACTTAACTTTAATTTATTATTCCTATCCAATTAACTCAGAGAAAATTTATATTTTATCTGTATGGCCATCATCCTAAATCAGAGTATGAACTTACCGATTCTATAGTGTTGGAAGATGAATACTCTCTTTCTTATGTTCACTCTACATTCTGGTGGTTTCTCTTTTTATTTCTTTCCAATGTTCAATGAAACATTAACTTTTTGAAAAACTCATAAGTAAATGCCACTTTCCTCATTAAAACTTCATGTATAAAATTATGTCCGTAATACCAATTTGTGGTTATAGTGAGGTTGAAAAATTGAATATTTAAAAAAATCAATTTATCATAAGCAGATTTCCATATTTTATTTTCACATAATCAATAAACACTTAACCATTATCAAAAAAATAAAAATAAAAATAAAAATAACGTAGCTGAAATGATTTTTTTTTATGTCTTTACAATAAACGTTAACATAGTATTTATATGCAGTAGAAGATCTTTATAATGCAAACCAAAACATGCAACATTTTGCGTTATATAGGTTATTTCACACAACATTAAAACTTACCTTGTAAATACGGCAATATACAAAACAATTGCAGTAGATATTTATATTGCATTCCTTAGGACCAAAAGTAGTGCAGGTTAAAAAATTTTTGCATAATATTGATCATTTCACATATTGTTAAATCGCCTATAAAAATTATCTAAGCATGCTGGCACAAAATCATCACATTACTTAATCCCAAAATTTTTACATTTAATAATAGCAATATTTTCATTTTAAAAAAATCTGAATTAAGGAGATAAAGATGAAATAATGTTTGAAATTTAATCCTCTAAAAGGTGTCAATGTTTTTGCAATACGGATTACAGGTGCTTCTTAAGTACAAAATTCATCGCTTACATCTCAGAAGCTGTGCATTATATAGGATTATAAAGATCTTCTACTGTATAAATGAAATGTTACGTAATTAGTTTACGTAATCTAATTTGAATGTTTATATTACGACAATGAATAACTCTGAAGAAAGAGTTGTAATTCGGGGATTGGAATTGGAATCCATTCGCATAAATTTACCCAAGCTAGTAAATGAAAATTTTGACGACGATCCCTCGGATTGGCAACGATTTTTGGGATCAATACGAATCTACAATTCATGAAAATTCAAATTTGTCTGACGTCGAAAAATTCAACTATTTAAAGTCATAACTGACATCAAATGCTGCTAATTCTATAAAAGGTTATAATTTAACCAACAGCAACTATTTATCTGCTGTAGAAAGGTCTAAAAGAACGATTCGGTAAAAAAAAAATTGGTTATTAACTCCCATCTTAATAAACTTTTATCACTAGTGAAGAAATTGCTGGACACTTGCCAGACCGAAATCAGAAATCTCAAATATCTCGAATTAGAGATTGAAAATTATTCAGAGTTACTCGCTCCATTTTAATTAAATTATTACCTTCTGACATAGTGTTGCAAATAACAAAAAAAAAAAAAAAAAAAAAAAAAAAATGTGGTAATAATGAAGAATTAAAAGTTACGTAAATAATTGATTATTTGAAAATGGAAGTTATTCCCCGAGAAAGATCTGCGTTTTTAATCTCTAATCAAGATTCTTCGAATGCAGACACTACGTCTGGAAAGCCAGTGCGCGACAAGCAGCCACCGAAAATTATTCCTACAACTTCTGGTTTGATTAATGAAACTATATCTTTTTATAAACATATTAAATGCCCGGAATCTAAGGAAAAACATTTGTTGATCGATGTGAATTATTTAAAAATAAATCATTACAGGGTAAGAAGAAAACTTCAAAGCAGTATGTTTATTGTTTCGTCTGTCTCAAAAAAAGGGCACACAGCCAAAAATTGCAGAAAATTTGTTAAATGCAGTAATTGTTTAAAACGGTATTATGTAATTTTATGTCCCGAAAAAGAAAATGCCAGACCGCTAGAAAATAATGAACGCACATCATTATCAAATGAAACTTCTAATCGCATAGTATTAATTCAGACTTTAACGGTCCGTTTAGAATTAAAAGATGAAAATAAACACATGTTGGTACGCTGTTTTTTTTATTCTGGCAGCCAACGTTCTTATTTGACTAAAGATATTATTAGCCCTTTGCACTCCGTTGTCACCGCTGCGGCGACATCATCTTTCTGTGCAAAATTTGTTTTTGGCACCAGTAATAAAGGAAAATAACATTTGCCTTAGTTAATCACAGTAATTTTGGAATTGTGTAGTGCATTTTTTCTAAAGTAATAAACAAAATAATTTTTAAAGTATGTTGAAGCTTGGATTTAACATCATGTACAAACGATGTAATGTTTGACCAGTAGTTGGTAATAATTAGTTATAAAGTTCTTTATGAAAAATGGAAATCAGATGTGAAGACCATATTATTACTTTTGGTTTTTCGACTGGAGATATGTCACTCGTCTTCTTTGACAAAACAAATTGCTTAAATTTGTATTTGATACAACAATTTCATCAATTTTCACAGTAATTGTGAGGAAACATGTTATAAAGAAAGTATTAAAAATTGAACTGGAACATCATAATTCAGATTTCAGAACATATAACCAACCAACATGAAATAAGCTCCTTTCTCTAAAAATACTAGACATTTCTCTTTACTGCGTTTTTGAAAATTTTCTTCTTCTTTTCACTTTATGTGATTTATAATAAAGGTTTTAATAAACTATATATTTCTACTATGAGCAGTTGCAACGTCATTAAAATAACGCTTATTCTAAGGAAATACTAGATACCCCACTTCACTTCCATTTTTGCACTTTTTATTCTTCACTTTACTTTATGCGATTTATAATAAAGATTTTAATAAACTATATTTCCATTACGTAATGAGTGGTGTCATAGATAGAGGAAATTATGAGGAAAATTAATGCGTTATTGCAATTATTTCCATGGTATAATGACAAGCTTAAAAAATACAATTATGAAATTTTTAAGCTTCTTGAGAGGTCAGTTGTTATTAAAATAAAAACTTCAAATTTTTACAATGTGTTTATCTCATCATTTCTCACAATTTAAGCCCCTATGCATGTCACTTTTCAAATATATATATATATATATATATTTGAACACCCTGTGTGTACTTGAAGGAAACTCTTTTAAAAAAGTGGTGCCGACCGAATAAAATTTGTGTAAGAGACGCCGGAGTCCAAAATGTTAATTGTATGGGATATGAAGCTGTGGGAGAAGAAAAAACGATTCACGGTCTTTTTGGTAGGATTCAAAAAACACACCTCCATAAGCGATATAAAACATATTTATGTAATTTAGAAAATACTTTTAAATGCAATTTCGATGTCTATGATGAAGACAAAATGTGAACTGAGGTTCCTAAAATAAAGAAATGGGCATTGGATAAAGGAAGCTAAAAGAAGTGGGATAAAATTCTCAGATTATGATGCATATACAAATACAGGGATGCGAATGACATACGTTACAGATGATGATGATCTTGACCCTCTTACTCCGAGATATTCTTGTAAGATATCAAAGATTCGAGGGTTCCCAAATCTGACATAATTGATTCAACAAAAATGAAAAAAAAGATTTGCTTATCAGCAAAAAGTTCGAGAAGATCTCATAAAACGTTTTAGAGTATAATACCTGGGGCAACTTCGAGAGAGTGCTGGAAGAAAATGGAAACTGAATTAAAAAAGGACGATATTGTTTGATTGGGGATGATAATTCAATACGAATTAGCTGGCTTTTAGGCAAAATTAAATAACTTTATCCCGGTAAAGAAGGAAAATTCTGTATAGCCAAAATTAAAACTAAAACATGTTCTCTTTTGAGACCGCTTAACAGACTATATCCTCTAGAAATTAATAATGAACTAATACATTCTGTTTTAGTAGATAGAGTTCCTGTTCCAATAGATAATAACTCAACTCCTGCTCCTGTATCCGAGTCTTCAGATCGTTGTTACCAGATTGGAGACTTTTTTGTCCCCAGATTGTTGATTGTCACCGCTTTTTTTAAATAGAAATATTCGGCCTATTTAAAAATAGATTACAAATTCTGAAAAATAAGGCGAAATATACTATTTTAAAAAAAGTGATGACAGTCAAATAATCTGAAATAAAAAAAAAACCCCGATCTGGCAACACTGCTTCAGATTCTGCATCTGTAATTGAGCCTCTGGATAGTGCCTCTACATAGATTAAGGACCAAGATGGGACATTTACGGCAAAATCTGTAATGGCAACAGTACTAGCGTCACTACCGGCAAGGGGGAAGAACTAACAAACCTCCGAAATTTACCTATGTTGAAGAAATATGTTTATCCTCTATGGTTTCAATATCTATTCGTTCCTAAAACGAAGCAGGTGTCAGACGATATTCTATTCATGCTTGCTTTATTTATTTAGCTGCTTTTTTTTACCGTACTTGCATTGTTCATTTTTAACTTACAAAATGATAATTAGACTAATAATATAAAAGAAAGCCGCAGAAAATTCTGTTAAGAATGCAAATATGTTAGTTTATAAGATTAAATTGTAAAAAATCAAATTCAGGTATTATGTCAATTTATTCATATCGAATAAAATTTTATTGAGTGTAATGTCAGTACCTCTATTTATTTTTAACTTTTAGATTTATACCCCAGATAGCATGTAAGGTTTCCGAAAAGGGTCGTTTTTGCTTTACTTTCTAACTATCCTGCAAAGGTTTTCGTGATAATCGTGTAGCCAACCCATGTTCGGAAATCATTGAGCGCGTTCAGAGACCGAAACACGGGTAACTCGGAAAATTGGGAAATGACGTCATACTGGTTTCCCGGTGTAAGGTTGGGTAAAAACGGCTCTGAACTCTTTCGGGTAAAGTTGCGGGATTTTTTTATTTACATTTACAAACATGGCGGCAGCTGCACTTTTGACAGTGCAAATAGATTCAATTATCACTTTTTTTTAGATGGGAAACTGTTCCAAAAGTTAATTTTTATGGGGAATACTATCGCAACAAATATGTATCACACACTGTTAAAAATATCGTGAAAAATTACCTCTGTTTTTAAAGGCTATCTATTTTCTGACCAATGAGAGCGCTTTATAGTCGTTTATGTAGCTTTCTCATTGGTCAGAAAATAGATAGCCTTTAAAAACAGAGGTAATCTTTCACGATATTTTTAACAGTGCAGGTTTTGCTAGCCATTTTAGGCCTCCAAGCGTGAACTGATTTGTCATATGCAAAATCTACATTTATCTTCTAACTTATCTAAAAGTTAAACTTAGACCAGATATGTTTTTATTATTATTTTTGTAATATGAAAAAACAGTAACAATGTGCGATAAAACTGATCAAAACAGTGCTATTCCGATTAACAGTCACAGTTAAGCTAGAAAATGGTAAACAAATCAGATTTCCCAACCACGTGATCACTTTACCCAACAAAATTTTTCAGGTAATGTGGGCTCCCCGAAATCTGGGTAATCTCCGGCTCTGAACGCTACGGGGAACTCGGAAAAAGTCACGTGATGTCGGTCTCTGAACGCTTCGGGTTACCCGTGGTAAACATGGGGAACCCAGGGTGCGGTCCGTGAACGCGCTCACTATGATCCGTACGATTTTTGCGCATGCGCAACTTATTTCTTTTCACGGCCAGCGTATATATATAATAGAGAGATATAGTGAGATATATAATCTGTGGCCCACAGATTATATATCTCACAGATATGAAAGAGGAGCAAAAACCCGTACCGGCGCGATTCTAGCGCCACTACTGAGCACAGGCGGGAACAAATGCGCGAGCGCGGAATTTTATAAACATAAACTGTTACTGTCACTTTCACGTGTTGTAAAGTTTGATATTGAGAGATCTATTTGAGAGATTTATAATTTTGCAAAAGCTCTTTTCAGAGCTATTTTTCTTGTATATAAAAATTATATATTTACAAGTGCTCTTTTTAGAGCTGTTTTTTTGCAATTAATTATTGCAAAATGTCAAAAAATCAGGTGTTTTGTCAAGCGCAATCATGTGCAAACACCAACAGGAACAGCAATTTGTCGTTCTTTTGTTTTCCTACAGGAAATAAAAGAAGGTGAGTAATTTCTGTATTTATAAATTATAAATGCATGAAATCTAGCTTTATTTTACTTTTTTGTAGATTTCTTTTTTACGTATCTTTCATCCATTTCCATGTGTCTTTTTTTAATACGTGTTTTTGATTGGCATTTCGATTTACATTTTCTTTCCGAAAATTTAATCACACGCATTTTGTATTGTATTTAAAACTTTAAAAAAAAATTGTTCTTTATTTTTAAGAAAAAAGTCATTACATTTTCTGTTATTTTGTGAAAAATTGTTCTGCATTTTAACAATAAATAATCGATCATAAAAATTTCCTCGCCACTCCCCGTACCCCGTATTTTTAAGTGGCGTTTTCCCTTTGGTCCCTTTTCAAGAGCACAAAATCTAAAATCTTTAAAACTGTTCAGTTTATTTTTTTCTGTCCTATTTATCAATATTTAGTAATAAATGATTAATCATCTATCAAACTCCATACCTCCAATCATCTAATCAACTTCTCCCCCACCTCCAAATCAATAAATAAAATAATAGTTGTTTTGAAATAATTATCAGGAACAAGTGCCGTATTCGTCCGAAACAATAAATAAGTAAAATAATAGTTGTTTTGAAATAATTATAAATAATAATCCTAAATTTCTACTGCCACATGGCAAAATCTGACCTCCCCCCCCCCCCGCCCCCCTTAGCCATTTGAATGTTTAAAAGTTGTATTTACAAAACTGAACTTTTAAGCAGTGCTGTAGTTGGGGAAAAAAAAATATTTGTGGGAACTCAACTTTTCATAGAGTAGATGTTGATGCTACCAGATTTTTACTAAGCAAAAAGCCAATTTAAAACATTTAGCCAAAAGCTGACTTTTTTAATTAACAGTTATAATTATTATATTCTAGTATTTATAGTATTGTATTTGTATGGTATTCAACTAAAATCAATATTTAATCGCATAGTAACATTTTCCATCATGGATTAAAATTTATTTGAAATAACAAATAAATCCATACATTATGTACTAGCACATCTATCCTAGAAGTTTCCATAAAGAACGATAATGAGATTCTTTCAAGGAAGCTCCTACATGGCTTATGAATATAAGTGAACTGACTTATTCAATAAGGAATGAATTTCTCTCATCGGTCATGTTATTCATACAGAACTTTTCACTTTCAATACTTACAATGAATACTTTTTCACATTCAGACATTAAAATGGATATAGTTTCCACAATCTGGGGAAGAGGGTTTGGCTCTCTTGGCTCATCTCTAGTATCAATAAATTTGATAATTATCGTTATAATAAATAACAATAACTTTTTTTTTGCTTGTGAAAAAAAGAAAAGTTTTGTGTTCCTGCATGCTATTTTTTTTATAGTTACAAACCAAATATTTCTGGAAACAGCATTGCCATCCAACTACAGCACTGTTTTTAAGTCCTCAAACTTTTCTTGCATTGGTCTTTCATTTTTATTTTCCCCCACTCTTTATTTTTTTTTTCACAATTTCCACTTATCATTTTGCACATTCTGTGCACAAAATTTTTAAGCCTCTTTAATTAAAAGAAAAATTCTATTTATAATTCTATTAACAATAAATAACTTTGTTTGAATTACTGCTCTCCCTCCTTTCATTCTTTATAACAAATAAATTTTCTAAATTTACTCCTCTGCAACTGTCAATAAAAAATTACAAACTCAATTTAATAGAATTATTTAAAACTAGATATGTTTATATATTTATGTACATTTATTTTCCTAGATTGGAGAAATGGACGGCTAACATTCAGATGAAACCGATTACTAGAACTCGTCAATACTTATGCTCCGATCACTTTCGAATGGAAGCATTTACAAATACTTTGAAAAGGCGGCTTCTCCCAGAATCTGTGCCTACCATTCAAGTAGTTGATGTTCATAGAAAAATCCAGCTGCACGCACCCTCATCTTCAGTCCAGCTGCATGCACCCTCATCTTCAGTCCAGCTGCATGCACCCTCATCTTCAGTCCAGCTGCACGCACCTTCATCTCCAGTCCAGCTGCACGCACCCTCATCTTCAGTCCAGCTGCACGCACCTTCATCTCCAGTCCAGCTGCACGCACCTTCATCTCCAGTCCAGCTGCACGCACCTTCATCTCCAGTCCAGCTGCACGCACCTTCATCTCCAGTCCAGCTGCACGCACCTTCATCTCCAGTCCAGCTGCACGCACCTTCATCTCCAGTCCAGCTGCACGCTCCTTCATCTCCAGTCCAGCTGCACGCACCTTCATCTCCAATACCATTTAAAACACCCAAGAGTACATCGAGTTTTCCTTTCAAACTTACGCCGAAAAGCAGAAAATTGAACAGATACAAATCTTTAATTTACAGGTTGAAGAAACGACTATATTTCAAAAATTCTCCGAATTCCCCTAATATATCCAAAACATCTGCTTTGAACGTGCTTCGGAAACATTTACGGCCTTCTTTGTATAGCATTCTGGAAGCACAGTTAAGGAATACGGGTCCTGCAAAAGGAAGGCGCTGGACAGCTTCTGACAAAGCATTTGCTTTTAATATTTATTTAGCATCGACTGCAGCATACAAGGTTTTAAAACGTTTTCTTATACTGCCATGTATAAGAACATTGAAACGTTCTGTACAAGGTCTTTGTGAAAATACAGGGTTTTGTACAGAAATATTTATGTTACTGGAAAAGAAAGTCAGCCATTTAAATGAAAAAGAACGACTGTGTGTTTTGAGTTTTGATGAGATGGCAATAAGACCATCTCTTCATTATTCACCGAGAAAAGATGTTGTTATAGGTTATCAAGATGATATATCTGTTACTGATAATTCACCTATCAAAATAGCCACTAATGCTTTGGTTTTAATGGTGAGAGGCTTGTCCACTAAATGGAAACAAATTTTAGGATATTTTTTAGTGCACCGCAGTATGCCAGGAAAATCACTAAAAACACTTGTGGTCTCTTGTATTTCTAAACTCCAGGAAATAGGACTCAAAGTTGTATCTACGGTTTGTGATCAAGGGCCTAATAATATATGTTTGTTCAATGAACTTGGACTGTCGATAGATCAAACCAGTTTTGAAGTTAATAATCAAAAAATCTTTTTTATGTTTGATCCACCTCATTTACTCAAATCTTTCAGGAACAATTTGATGAAATATAAATTGGAGTTTGAAAGGCCTACTTTTGGAAGAGTTACAGCTGACTGGGAGTATATTCGTAGTTATTATGAAATAGATTAAAAAAATGATCCACGAGTAACACCAAAACTGAGTAAAACACATATTGAACCTGTTGGCCGAGCAAAAATGAAGGTCAAATATGCTGCACAGGCACTCAGCACGTCTGTTGCAGCTGGTATTTCCCTACTGAAATCAGTTGGCAAATTTGATGAACCAGCGCAACACACAGCTCATTTGATTTATACTATGGACAAACTGTTTGATAGTTTCAACAGCAGTGAAGAGTACGGTAAAAAGAAAATGCTCTGTGCTGTAAAAAGAGACTCTGCTCATTTAACATTTTGGGAAGAAATGCTTCCTTTTGTTGAAAGTTGGGCTTTCAAAAAGGATGATGACAAAACTGTTCACACTCATTGTAAAAACGGATGGATTGTGACATTAAAATCTGCAATAAATTTGTGTAGAAATTTATTCGAAGAACATGATTATGCATACATCTTAACTAAACGTTTTAACCAGGATGCACTGGAAAATACATTTTCTATTATAAGATCGAAAAGAGGTAACGATGAAAATCCAGATTGTTCGCAGTTAGTAAGTTGTTTGCAAGCAGTTATGGTAAATAACATTTTTACCATGTCTAAAAATACAAACTGTGAAATAGACTTCGATGAAGTTCTTGTATCGTTAAAAGATAGGAGTCCTTCCAAATTTTCCAGTTTAACATCATTATTCAGTGACCATGTTAAAATAAATCCAGATGTCCCACTGAATGAAATTCCATGCTTGCCATCTGATACTGTAAGACAAAATGTCATTTATTATATTGCCGGATATGTTGGAAGGAAAGTAGTTTCAAAATTAAACTGTGATCATTGTGAAAATACTTTATTTGATACTACAAATGCTGCAAATGACAATTCTTTATTGACTCAATATAAAGATTATTCAGGTAGTAGTTTGAAAAAACCGAGCAATGAATTATTCAATATAGTGCATAAAATGTATGATGTTGATACAGCTCATATGTTTTGGTCTACAGATGTGATACAAAACATGGTAAAATTTCACGGAGATGTGATCAATTTCAATAATTTAAATATTCACGAAATTCACAAAGAAAAAGTGCAAAAGATTATTAGCATAATAATCTCAAAAATTCAAATATACAAACACATTAAAAAAGTAAACGAGGATTTAAAAATATAATTTCAATCAAAGTCTATAAAAAAGTAGGTGTTTTTTTTTCCTTCTATATTTATCTTACCATCTTGAGTTTATGCAAAGTAACACATATCTTATTCTTATGTCAATTCTCTGACATTTCCATGACAGGGATAATATTCATTTTCAAAATTTTTTAATTTGCTAATAGCAATTTTTTTATTAAATCTGTGAAATAAGGTAATAAAGATTAAATAACACAATGCAACTTAGTCCTGTAAAGTGTAATAATATTTCTACGGTGTGGATTGCAGATGCTTCTTCACTGAAATATTCATTTTTATATCTCAAACATTGTGTGTTAAAAGTGAATTGCGTTATAAACTGAGTTGGCAAATTTGAATTTCTTCTGCTATTGTAAGAAATGTTTTTTCTTTAATACTTTATTAGATATAACTTATGCTAATAGCAAATTTTGTTCTTCGACAATAGCAGTTTTTTTTTTTTTTTGTCATATTTGCTCATAATACACAAGCTGTTACACATTAGTTTACACATGCAATAATAATAATAAAAAAACTTATTGGCAAGATTTGCATTATTAAATACTGGTGATATTTACTATTTATTAAAATTATTAATAACTGCATTTAATATTAAATAGTTAACATTACTTCAAATTAATAATTATTAAACAATTAACTCTCTGATTAGCAACATATTATACATTTTTAAGCTTTAATTATTAAAAGAAAAACAATAAATAAAGTAATATTCATTTTAGAAAGAAAAAGGGGTAAGATAATATTAAATAGTTAACATTACTTCAAATTAATAATTATTAAACAATTAACTCTCTGATTAGCAACATATTATACATTTTTAAGCTTTAATTATTAAAAGAAAAACAATAAATAAAGTAATATTCATTTTAGAAAGAAAAAGGGGTAAGATAATATTAAATAGTTAACATTACTTCAAATTAATAATTATTAAACAATTAACTCTCTGATTAGCAACATATTATACATTTTTAAGCTTTAATTATTAAAAGAAAAACAATAAATAAAGTAATATTCATTTTAGAAAGAAAAAGGGGTAAGATGCTAGTTTAAAAAAAGGGCACTATTTCATGAGGAAATATATTAGTAATGATATAAGAAAAAAAAAGTTCTATTATTTTTGCAAGATCTTGGGGCACATGATCTAGAAATACTGTTGAATAGGGAGGTTTTAAACCATTAAACACAAACTATGTTCTGAAATAAATTCAAAGTTGCCATAACTTTACCTTCGGAACTAAGTAATGTCTAATAACCAATTCTTTCCGATAGTTTTCAAATATCGCCTTTCTTTGGAAAATTCTTGAGACCATAATTAATTAGATTGGAATATAATATGCAGCAATTAAAATTTTTCAATTTCCATTTAATCGAATTTAGAAAAAATCAGTTGTGATTTTGTGAAATTCCATTTTATTTTGATTTAGAGCCACAAGCCGTGCCAAAATTATTCTTTCGCGTGCCAAAAGTGGCACGCGTGCCATAGGTTCGCTGTGCCTGATATAGACGCATGCGCGGAAAATTTTCCGAAAAATTCGGAACTTTGCGGAAAAAAGTTTCGCAAAGAAAATGTATGTTTTGTTTTTGTAACTTTTATTAATACCAAAAATTTAAAATATCCCCCAATTTTATATACGATTTATATATTGTTTATCCACAATTCAAAATTTAAAAACTCAAAACATTGTTGTGATACACAGACCCTTTTATTTCTATTTTCCGCAGACTAAAACTTGTTGTCAATCGGTTTTCCGGCGGTGGCTGCAGTGACAATTTAGCTCGGCAACGGCTGTTAAATTGAATAATTTCGTAGTGTTATAAGAGTGACTGGCATTTTGTGCGAAGAGATCACAAGATTAAGGATTAGGTTGTTTTTAAATGTATTGACAAAATAATTGACAAGAATTCACTTTCCTATCATTGATTTTAACTTTATTATTTTTAAATTAAAATTTATTCTTTACTTAATATTAATTATCTTTGAAATTTAAATAGCAATTATTTTAAACTATGATTTTTATTTCATATCGTCAAAATAATATAACACGTAATTTTATTAAAGATCAAATTAATTTGCGGAAAATTTTTGACCTAATATTCATGTGCGCGGAAAGTTTTTTGTTTTTATACAAGTCTGCATAACATTAAATAGCATATTTTCAAATTTAAAATAAAGGTTTTTGTTTTTAACCCTTTCCCTGAAAGGGTTAATGTTACAACAAATTTCTTTAATAAGAGTAGTTAAAATTTATATCTATTAACACATTGAATGCCAAGTCTATTTTGCCTCTCTTTCCATTTGGGCCACGAAATAAGATTCCCGTTACACAACCTATAAGTGTCAGTCACCGATGGCTGGTGGAATCTAAACGGAAAGTTTAAGTGTTAGTCACTGGTGACTGACATGGCACTCAAGCGTTCTCAAAAAGTTCTGATTAAAAAATATATATATATGGCAGAAGTCTAAATAAATTGGTGTTTCCTATTTTACTTTAAATAATATTCTTCACAACAAATATTTAAATGCACCCCTGCACTAATTAAAAATATTTTACTACTTTCCATGTGGTCAATAAATACGCATGCAGCCCATAAATTCTTCCTCTTCTTTGCTTTTGTATGGAAAAACAAATTTTCTAAAACATACCATATCATAAGTGATTTTCTTTTTTTTTTTTTTTTTTTTTTCTGTGAACCACAGACATAGCCAATAATTTGTAAATTTATAAAAAATCAGTACATAGCCAATAATTTGTAAATTTATAAAAAATCAGTAAATTGAGCTGCAACATATTATTTGAAAGTGCATTTTGTTTCATATTTAAAGATTAGAAATGGAAATTATGCAATATTTAGAACTGAATGTAAGAGTAATGGAACTGAAAGAGATACTACCACTATTATCTTTGTCAGTTTCCCAATTTGTTTACTTGTATGATTTATTCAAAGCTTATTTAATTTTGATGTTTGTAACACTTATATTAACATAAAAATCATGGATATGTCATAAAATATTTATGTAAAATAAATGTCATAAAATATTTTAATATGTTCTGATGATTCATAAGTTGTTAGAAAATTTACATTCTATGTATTTACTTTTTTAATGCATGAAATTTTGTATTTATCTGAAAAATATTCATAAATCTATCGTATTATGTTGTATTTTTTCTACAAAATGTGCAATAAATTTTTATTTTTTAAATTATCTTTGTTTTATCATACTTAAAACTATTTTATAATAATAAAAATAACCTTATACAACGTTTTACTGCAGATATTAAAATTGAACAATTTAAAAGTGCGTAAATCGTATAAAATAATATTGTTTAAAACCGAATTTTTTGGAATAAGCCAGTAAATAGTATTTTAAAACGTGCTAATTTATTTATTTATTATTCTTGTAAATAGTAACAGTAATGTAAAAGTGTTTTTACGGTATTCAAATTTCATCAATTCAATCAAGTGAAACCATTTAAATATCTGAAAATTTCTCTGTTTAAATGATTACATATAAAAAAAAAAAAGCCAAATCTTTAAGAAGAAACGTGTAAGTGCATATTTTCTGAGGTTATTTGCTTGATTATTAGTATCTGTTTGATAAAAAGAAACATGTCTTATGTTTTAAAACAAACGTAAACAAATACAGAACCGGCTAGCGACGCATCAATAAAAGATAGATACGATACAAACAAGACAAGTAACAACTACCTGTTGCGACCCTCCCGAAACGTTTGCGACTGTTGTCACTAGAGGCTCTGAAGTTGCGATTCGGTTACCATTGAGCTTATGCAAGAGTCATATCTGTATGAGATATATATAATCTGTGGCGTAGGCGTAGCGTCTCCCAATGGCGTCTGTTTTGAAAGCTTTCGTTGTGTCAAGTTTCTAACATTTACAGAAAATGCGGTAAGTTTGCCATTACTTTTACTTATTAGTATATATCATTATTGTTTAAATCGCTCTTACTGTAGTATTTTTTTCTTCTGTACTGTCTTATATTTAAGATTTCTGTGTAAGTTACCCATGAGGAAAAGATGATATTTGATTCAACGCTATTTTGTTTAATTATGTTATACAGCATGCTACATCTTTAAATTAAACTAACTTCTATAAACATGATTTACTTAAAACGTGTTATAACGTATCGTTTCACGTTTCGTAACCATCGCGAATTTTCAAATGTATTTTGATAACATAACTGCAGTTCCGTTATATAGGGTAGATGTGCCAGTAATGGACACCCTTCCAGTAATGGACACCCCTTGATGTTTTTGGTTCATAAAAAAATAACTAATAAATATTTAGCTTTAATTATTTTTTTTATAATTCCTCCTTGTATGTTTTACAAAACTGGGTTATTGTTGACACTTTTAATCAAACCAATCAGGAAGCAGAAAATAATGTTTCAAAGTTTCACTGTTTTTCTGTGAAAATCTTAATGAAGAGGCTAAGAGTTGGCTTCGTTTAATCAATTTATATATTATTTATATTCTTGCAAAATTTGAATGTTTTTGTTTGAGTAGCAATAGAAAACTTTGAATTTTATATACCAATGGCCATTTACAAAATTTCATTTATTTTTAAGATTTTAAGAGGGGTGTCCATTACTGGGATGGTTAATTAGTCATTTTCCAGTAATGGACACCCCATGTAGACATTGCTAAAAATGCAATTTTAGTAATGTTTATAGTGCATAAAATACTTTGGCTTAACTGCAAACCTAAATAATCAAATTTAATTTTTAAATTATACTTACCAAAATGTAATAACACCAAAACTTTTTTAAATGGCTGCTTTTAAGTTATTTTATGAGATTTTATGAAATTTCAGTATTTTATTTTATTTATTATTATTATTTTTTTATGTAGTACATATACCTTGCATATTTTATATTCCGGCAATCAAACCATCCAGGAAGCGAAAAATATTGTTTAAGAGCACAGTCAAAGAGAGGCTCATAGGGCTTAATCCCTCTCCGTTTAAATAAAAACAATTAAGTTACAGAAGCTATTAAAAATCTATTTTCTGTCTTAAATGTGTCCTTATTTTAAAAAAAATGTAATACTATTAATGAAAGTTACAGGTAATATTCATGAAACTATAGTAAATCTGCAGATCATTGGCCTCAAACATCAGTACTACAGTTTTATTTTGAAATTATTTTATTTAGTATTTAAAATATTCAACTATATCATTTCTTTCATATTTGTAATATTAATTATTATAAATGATATATCAAGTAGAGTCTGGAAGATTGTTAAAAATAGTGACACAAAACTAAACATTTAAAAATAGTGACACAAAACTAAACATTAATATTCCAAAACTTTTTTTTTTTATTTACCCTTTAAATCCACCACTGTTACAATAATTTGATAGCTGTAATTGCCTGATATTTAGTATTTTAATCTATCCATCTAAAATAATTAAAACATCGATCTTCTGATAATTTCAATAATTGATACAAACAATAAATGATTATCACAAATACTTTATTAATTACTGGTATCCTAAATGTTAACTTTATTTGAAAATAACTATTTTGTTTCATTAGTATGTATAGTGCTGTCCTCTAAAAAAAACCCACAGGAAAATGTATCCTAAAAAAAACCCACCCTAGAACTTCATCAAAAAAACACTGAAGTAAATTTTTCTCTTTGTCCTGTTTCTATATGCCATTTACAATAATAAAATTATTTAAAATTACTTTAAAAGTGTTTATTTAATTTTTTAAAAAATAAGGTAATAATACAGAATTCTAGCAAAAAAAAAAAAAGAGCTTCATTTTCACAGTTTTTCTTGTTATAATACGACATGTTACAATGATGTACATCAGTTTTTAGATATTTTTATGTTAAACTATTAATATGTGAATAAAATGCACCATTTTCAGCTGATTACATTATGTTTGGCTCAGTTTGTGACCTTTTGAAAACAGATGTAAAAAAACCCATGCAGGAACTAAAAAAAAAACCCCACTTATATATATATATATATATAAATAAATGGTGGAGCATATATTTTTTCTTTAAAATATTAATTAAGGGAAAAAAACACAATAAATTATGCAAATTTTGCATTTCTAAGAATTTGTACAAGTTATGTCATACCTCCCCCCGCCTCTTTGTTTTTGCAAAAATAAAACCCGTCCACTTTTTTTATGTGCACAAAGATATCCTTTTACTTTTATATCATACATTGTTTTAATGCTTACAAGCTTATTTTATTTTAATCATTATTTTGCTTTTTTATGCAAATTTTATTAGGCGATTCTCAAGTTCACTGTTCAACAAGGACGAAACTTTCTGACACATTTACTCATTTTTAAACATAAAGGTACAAAATTGACAGGGCTGACTAAGCGATTTGGAATCGAAATGAGTTTTACGTTTTTGATAAATTACTTATAGAGTTACAAGTGATTTTGGGTTCCATGACGACTAGTTTTTCGCCTCTCTTTGGGTGTTTTTTCTCCTTTTGTCAGGAAATTTGGTTCAAAACGGCAACTTTGACATTATTTTCTGAAAGATCTTTTATGTTTACCAAAAAATTGAACATTTCTGTAGTTTCTGAACAACACAGTGCCAATTTCAGGCATTTCTACTTTCTGAAAAAAGATTAATTTAAACTTGTGTGATTAAGTTGCCCCTTTGGATTTGATTGCAAAAAAACAAAAAACTTTTTTTTTTTTGCAGAATTGTGTTTTAAAAATAATTAATAATGAAAAAAATATTTTGCTGTCTAATATTTTGGTTTCTAGAAGTGTTTTTACATGTGGGTTTTTTTTAGGTAACATGGGTTATTTTTAGGAAAAAGTGGGGTTTTTTCAAATTCTTCTTTAATTGACTGCCATTTTGTAATATATTGACAAAATCAAAAATACTATGCATTAAAATCTTAGTCAGAACAAGCTGTGAAAATGTAGCTACTTCAAATTGTTTTGTATTTTTTATTAAATTTTATATAGAGAAAAATTAAAAAAGTGGGTTGTTTTTAGAGGACAGCACAATATTCATTAAATTCTGGTTCTAAATAGTCATAAAAACAATTATATTTATTACTTTTTATGGGGTGTCCATTACTGGAACAGAGGGTGTCCACTACTGGGCCAGAGGGTGTCCATTACTGGGCTTTTGGGTGTTTTGATATATTTCTGTTATTTAAAATTAAATTTCTATTCATATTGGGAAATGAGGCTATAAGAATGGTTAAATATTGTCGATAGATTAATATAATATTGAAAAAACTGGAATATAATAATTTTAACTATTAATAAAAAAATAATTTTTAAAGAAATTCCTTAAGGGTGTCCATTACTGGCACATCTACCCTATACTTTTAACACATAGGATTGACGTAATGGTAATGTAAATGAACCATAAAATACGAAATCGAGAAAGTGTAAGGAGTTTTTTGTAGGAGTAAGTGTTTAGGAACATATTTTATTATAATAAAACATTTTTAATTATGATCGAGGCTAACTAGTGTTTTTATAATTAAAAACACTTAAGTCTTAAACACAATTTTGTTTTTATGTTTAATTATTTTAAACTTGTAAAAATAAATTTTATCTTTTTTTCTTAAAGTCTTCAAAAAATAAGGAATGTATACTTAAAGTTTTAAAATCACCACCACCCCCTTGCTGTGGACTGATTTACAAATCAAAACAGACTTTGACCTTCAACAAGTTACATTCATTTGAAAATATATATGCTGTGCATAGCGTATAAAACACGTAGATCATTTCATTTAAATGTATTTATCAAAATGTAGGTATATTGTTTGTTATCCCTTTTAGCGTCTATATATATATTTACAGATGATTTTCTGTTGTAATTTTAAAATAACATCCAAACAGAAATCTTTTTTTTTTTTCAATTATATGCGAATATGACATCTGTGCCAATAATTGTATAATTTTAATGTCCTTCATTAAATTTATTTGAGAATATCTTATCCTTACTGCACAAATACCCTTTTCGCTATTCCTATATTTATAGTAGCTGCTATATGTAAAATTTAAAAACTGTCTTCAAACACAAGTAATTATTTAAAAGTTTTTCTGCAAAAAACCCCCACTAAATCATGTGCATGTATACATCTCAAAAAATAAATTTGCTATGTGTAGTGAAGAATAAAAAATTTATTTATTAAAAATAAACATATATTTACAGTAGAAATTAATTTTCGTATGTCATTTTGCCAGCTGATTGAGAATCGGCAAAGCTTTTAATATTAAGAGGCTGTACATATATAACGTTACCAACTTTATAGTAATTTTGTAATCTTTCCGGCCTTTACAATATCTTACATTATCATTCCTGGATTATGTCCCACCCTTCCATCACTAATCATATTGTTATCAGTGTCTCAAAGTTCTTTTTTTTTTCCTTTCATTTTATTTTTACATATTTTCAGTTATATGTAAACATATTGTTATATATCTTATTTATAAAATTTTCTAATAAAGAAGAAAGAGTATGTAAAATATCACTATATTAAATATAAAATAAGTTTATATGAATAAAATTTTTTAAAAGTATTTAAAAATAGCTCTTTGTTACATAATGTATTCAACAGATATATTGTTTCTTGCCGCTCTTATCAACAAAACAGATAGACAACATTCTTCCTCTTTATTTTACTAATAAGCACAAGTATCACTTCAAACGTGCTATCTGGTTTCTCCAACAGCGGATTATATGCAAATATATATAAAAAAAAAAATAGGAAAGCCAAACGTTGAGGTATTCCACATTTCAGAATGAAATAATTGTATATATAATCATTTAATGATTTTAATAATAACTTAGTATTTTCATAAAAATAGATAACTGAATATTTTGATGTAAAGAAACAGTTACAAATAGAAAAATGAATATTTTGGTTGGATCAAAAAGGGTAACAATATCGAAAATGAATCTTCTCCCTCACCCTAGAGATATCTTAAGATATCAATGTTAAAATATAGTTTTTGTTTTATGTTAATTCATATTTTGTCTCACGTGAACTTATGACATTATGCATTGATGAGCTGTTCATTAGTAAAGACAACTAAACTCGTTGTATCTTATAAAAAAATGTAAGAGATGCAATGGCTGTTCTTTTATCCTTATTCATGTTATTAAAATTCATTTCGTAAGTTTCTTTTCTAAATAATGCGTTCCTTTCTTTCTTATTAATGTGTACTTAATTTAATTATCAATCGACTCAAAGCTATCATACTCTGCATATAAGAACACTAATAATTTTTAATAGGTTATGGGTTTTTCAAGCTCGCTTTGAATTGCGCTAGTTAGCTCAAGTCTGATTGATTAGAATTAGATATAGATAAATTAGGTTTTGCTCATAGCAAGTGAAGTAAAACATTAGTTTATTTTAGTAGAGAAGATTATCATTAAAAGATTTTGAAATCGCATTAAAGTTTAAGAAGAAGTGGATTTAACAAAGCAAGTTAAGTTATTGACTAGTGTAGTAGACTGGCCAATATGGAAACGCAAGATTAGAGATTTACTTGATTATCACGAAGGAGCACTTGATGTTATAGATGGTAAATTAAAGAAACCTGAACCATTAAGTAGCACTGCTGAAGATAGAGAAATCAAGGAACATAAAGTAAGTTCTGATTTGTATCGTAAAGCTAACAGTTACGTAAAATCCGTGATAGCAAGTACCGTAACTGATGTAGTTTATCAAAAGAATATGGATAAAGAAACAGCACATGAAATGTGGGAAGCGTTAAAGCATCATTTTGAAGCAACGTCAAAAGATCAGTTATTTAAGATCTGTACAGAATTTTTCGCATTTAACTGGGCGTTAGGCGATGATGTTTCAACTCACATAGCTAAGTTAAGAACCATTTGGAGTGAATTAAATAACGGACTTAAAGATATTGGTGTAAATAAGTTACCTGATTTAATGTTAGTTTGTAAAGTATTGCAAATTTTACCGCGAAAATTTGAAACCTTTAAGTCTAGCTGGATGTTGTTGACTAAAAACAAAGACAGAACATTTGATGAGTTAACAGAGCAACTTTGTATGTTTGAGAGAAATTTCATCAAAGTTGAAAACGGCGATATTGCTGTTCAGGAAGCGCTAGCTGCTTCAAGATTAAAAAAACAGAATAAAGATAAAAATTCCAAATTTATCAAGAAGTCATATAGAGCTGACATTTGTAACTACTGTAACCGTCAAGGTCACTGGGTAAGAAATTGTAGAAAATGGATTTCCGATGGAAAACCAGCCAAAAAGTCGCCAAGTACTGATACTAAATATATAAAGAAAACCGCTAGTGGTGCAGCGATGTCTATTTCTGTCGAAACGTATACTTTGGAAGCAGATTCAACAGCTTTTTGGATTGATAACGGAGCAACTCAACATATCACGAACTGTTCAGAGTATTTTACAGATTTCACGCAATTTCTTAGTCCTTGTAGCATTAAAGCTGCTGGAAAGGAAAGATTGGCTGCAATCGGAAAAGGAACTATTAGTTTTAAATCTTTTGCTGGTGGAAAATCTCAAGAAATTCAGCTGAAGGATGTCTGGTATGTACCTGAAGTCAACAAAAATCTATTTTCAGTGTTAGCTGCTCAAGATAGAAATCAAGATAGTGAATTTCGATCGACAGCTACTGAATGTTGGTTAAAGATAAATAACCAAGTGGTACTGTATGGAACACGCAATGTATCTGGATCTTTGTTTAAGGCAATAATTGAGCCAATCGTGCCAAAGCAAATTTTAGAAATAAACAATACTGAGAAAAACGATTCTTTATTACAACTTTATCATGAAAGATGGGGTCATGAAGATAAATGTAACTTCAAACAAAAGCTTGAAAAAGAGTTAGGAATCAAAGTTCAACTGGAAAATAAGTTATGTGAACCATGCATTTATGGAAAAGCACATCGCTTACCTTTTGGAAACAGAAAGAAAGCAACAGAACCAGGTGAACTTATTTCGGCTGATGTCTGTGGCCCGTTTCCTGAATCTTTTCAAAAGAAACGATACTTAGTTGTATTTAAAGATAGCTTCACAAAGTTTAGGTGTGGTTACATCATAAGAGAGAAGTCAGAAGTTAATAATATGTTAAAACATATGCTTGCTCATGCCAAAACTATGGGACACAAAATTAAGGAATTTTTGAGCGATAATGGAGGAGAATTTGACAATAAAGAAATTGAAGCAATTCTACGTGAAGAAGGAATTACAAAAAGACCTACCGTACCTTTTACGCCACAACAGAATGGATCAAGTGAAAGAGAGAACAGAACAATTGTAGAAATGGCAAGAACATTCAAATATTCGAATCCTGAAATTAGTTTTCCGGATGCAATGTGGGCCGAACTAGTATCTTCTGCGATATATATCCTAAATAGAACGGGAAAATCTTCAGTAGAGGGAGTTAGTCCTTATGAATTGTGGATCAAGAAGAAACCTAGAATAAAGCATTTACGTGTAATAGGTTCTACATGTTATGCTCATATTCCTGTACAAAAGCGAAGAAAAATGGAGAAGAAAGCTATCAAAGGTTATCTTGTAGGTTACGATTCTGATGAGCGTTACAGAATTTGGATTAAAGAAGAAAACAAGATGATTTTTTCTAGAGATGTCATTTTTCATGAAAAATTGAATAAATGCGATAAATCAGTTCATTTACCATTCAACGACAATAAACGAGAAAATACAAGCGATCTTTCTAATCAAGGAAAGTATGAAGATGAACAACTTAAAGAAGATGAAAAACAAGACGATCTAAGTGACAGCGATGTTGATAGTGATGAAGAAGTTAAACCATCACATGATATGCAATTGAGAGAACGTGACAAGATCCGAAAGCCTGCACGGTTTGATGATTATATAATGGAAGCTGAGTCATTAATTTATGAAAATGAAAATCCTGAAACATACATAGAAGCAATCAACAGCAAGGAAAGCTCAAATTGGAAGAAAGCAATGGAAAATGAAATAAAATCTTTAAAAGAAAATGAGACCTGGGAATTAGTTAACTTACCAGAAGGTGCCAAAGCTATACCATGCAAATGGGTTTATAGAATCAAAACAAATCCAGATGGCAGTATTAACAAGTATAAAGCCAGGCTTGTTATAAAAGGTTATAGTCAACGTCAAGGCATTGATTATATTGAGACTTTTAGTCCAGTAGCAAAATTAGAAACAGTACGAGCCGTATTGAGTATAGCAGAAGAAGAAAAAATGTATTTATCACAATTTGATGTATCTACAGCATTTTTGTATGGAGAATTAGAAGAAACAATCTACATGCAACAACCAGAAGGATATGAGGACGGCACAAAGAGAGTATGCAAGCTCAAGCGAAGTTTGTATGGTTTAAAACAAGCTCCACGTTGTTGGAATAAGTGTTTTGGTCAATTTTTATTAAAACTTGATTTCAAAGTGAGTGATGCCGATCCATGTCTATACATTCGAGAGAAGAATGGCAAAAAGTTAATTATAGCATTGTACGTAGATGATGGATTAATTGCTGCAAATGATCAACAAGAGTGCGAAATCTTCATTGAAAAGTTAAAAGCCAGATTCAAGATAGTTACTGGAAAAGCTTCTTGTTTTCTAGGGCTTGAAATTGAATATCAGAAAAACGGAGATATTACTATTAGTCAAAAAGGATATGCCAAGAAAATTCTTAAGAGATTTGGATTTGAAAATTGCAAGCCAGTAGCAACACCAATGTTAAAAGAATAAAGATCGCAAAATACTGAAGAATCTAAGAAAGTTATTTTTCCGTATAGACAAGCAGTTGGAGCTCTAATGTACCTAATGGTAGGAACGAGACCAGATCTAGCTTACAACGTAGGAGTTTTATCAAGAACGCTAGAAAACCCATCTGTTGAAGATGTAGTGAGAGTAAAGAGAGTTTTTCGCTACATATCAAAAACAAGAAATTTTGGTATTACTTATCGCGCAACAAATTCAAATAGAGTATTAAAGTGTTACAGTGATGCAGATTTTGGAGGATGCATAAAAACTGGAAGATCAACATCTGGGTCAGTGATAATATATGCTGGAGGTGCAATCTCGTGGCGCAATCAAAGACAAACCATCGTGGCTACTTCAACAACAGAGGCTGAAGTTATAGCAGCATCTGAAACAACTAAAGAAATTATTTGGCTCAGAAGATTGTATGAAGGAATAGTAAAACTAAAAGAAATACCTATTCTTCAAGTAGACAATAGTGCAGCTGTAAAACTTGCCCATAATCCAGA
Organism: Maratus speciosus; assembly: GCA_963932465.1. Lineage (NCBI taxonomy): Eukaryota > Metazoa > Arthropoda > Arachnida > Araneae > Salticidae > Maratus > Maratus speciosus. The sequence continues at coordinate 630,014,998 of OZ010786.1, forward strand.
ATATCACAAGAGAACAAAACATATAGAAATAAAGCATTTCTTCGTTCGTGAGGTGTTAGAAGGAAAGTTAGTTGTAGAGCAAATTTCAACTGAGTAACAGATTGCAGATATTATGACCAAGCCGTTAGCCAAAACTCGATTACTAATATTGTGTGATCAAATGGGATTATCAGGCTAAAGACTAAATATGTAATTAACAAGGGAAAGTGTTAAAATATAGTTTTTGTTTTATGTTAATTCATATTTTGTCTCACGTGAACTTATGACATTATGCATTGATGAGCTGTTCATTAGTAAAGACAACTAAACTCGTTGTATCTTATAAAAAAATGTAAGAGATGCAATGGCTGTTCTTTTATCCTTATTCATGTTATTAAAATTCATTTCGTAAGTTTCTTTTCTAAATAATGCGTTCCTTTCTTTCTTATTAATGTGTACTTAATTTAATTATCAATCGACTCAAAGCTATCATACTCTGCATATAAGAACACTAATAATTTTTAATAATCAAGTGCCAAACTCCACCTCCCTGAAGTGATACCGTTATATTAAGCACAGCCTATAAAATCATGAGCCTTAAATGCTTATCAGTTAGCTTGTTAATTTTAAAATTGCCCATCAATACTTTTAGTTATTAATAGTAAATTGGAAAAAATGAAATCAAAATAAGAATTATTTAAAAATTAAATGTTTTGTAAATTCATACAAATTAAAACTTGGTTTATTATTATTGTTGTTTAATTAATAAATATGAAATTACCTTACCCTTCTTGTCCCTTCCCCCCATAATTTTATCTGTACTGGCAGTGTGATCAGTGTGAAAACTGACAGGGCAGGAAATTCATACTACTACTTCTTTTGGTACTACCTGATTATCCCGACAACCAATTTCACCAAATAAAGTTAGTACATACTTTTAATAAGTGTACTTTTAGTAGTTGACCCAACAGGGTTGGCAAGTTTCTGCCAGAGTGGTTATAACCGGTTAAAACCGGCATGGCAGAAACTAGTTTCTGCCAGTAAGTGGCAAAAACTGGCAGAAACTCAGAAATAATATTAATAAGAACTTTAATATGCAATGATTCTTAATTCATACATGTATTTGATGTGTAAACAATTAAGTTAAAAATTAAAATTAAAGATTATGAATGTTATTCAAAGTTGTAAAAAAGTTTCAAAATTATCATATAAATATACTTTGTTTATATAATAATAAATAGGTACTAATTTTTTTTCACTTGAAAAACAGAAATTTTCAATGGTAGTCTGATGCTGTACAAGTTTAACTATTTTATATTATTGTTTAGAGTTGAATTTTTATTTAAAAGTAAAAAAGGAAATTTACAAAAAAATCTGTGATATTTTAACAAATGTATTTTTCAGAGTATTTTTAAATAAATAATGCAATGCAATAACTTAAAGATTATGATTCTTGTGAAAATATATAACTAAATAATTGAAGCACAATAAATAACAGAAAAAAAAAATTTAATGAAATATCTTGCACAATTATTTTACAATATTGAAAGAACAAAATTGCCACTCAAATATACTATTATTACTTTTTCCACAGAACATTCCATAGCATAGGACAAAATTTTGCTAATCTTTCTGAACACACTGTTTCTTTGTTTTGAATGAAAGAAAAGTTTGAAAATATTCTTTCAAGACTATCATTACTTGCTGGCAATGTCATTATTGAGGATGCAAATTTGAAAAATCCTCATTTTCACCAGTATTCGTTTTTAAAGATGACCACCACATAGAAGATAAGGGCAAGACATTTTCTAGGGCTTCCTTGGAGAAATATGTCTCTGAGGCAGGAGTCGATTTTGCTTCAAAGGATATTATATGTGGCACAAAATTGGGATTAATATCAGAAAGCAATTTCCTTGCCTTTTCTTTATGCTCATATGTCAATTTTGATCCCATATACTTAGGATGAAGTAAATAAGTTAGCATATGGTAGTCGGTTATTACTGTATCAAATCTGCTTTGAACCTTTGTAGTTGTTTGTTTTGTAAGTGCAAAATGTGGTTGGAACATTTTCAACTAACAGTCTTAATAAAAAAGCTAAAATCTTTAACAACGATTTTATGCACAAATAACATACAAACATGACAAAAATATCCCATATAATCGTTTTTTGTCGTGTCTGTACGTTATTTGTGCGTAAAATCATTGTTAAAGATTTTAGCTTTTTTACTAAAATTCGCACAAAGTTTGATCTATGCTTATAACAGTCTTAAATTGGAAAAAAAAAAAAAAAAAAAAAAAAAAAAGTCAGATTTGTTCCTTTGAATACTGTATTTAAATGAAATGCTTTTTAAATTCATGGAATTACAAGATCCGCATATAACTATAACATATCTATGAGAGATAATTTATAGTGTTATTATTAAATTAATACGTTAAATTACAGAAAATTATTTTGAGCAAGTATTGAATATTTTTCTTTTCTTTTCATTGTTTAATTTAAAATAAGTATTGGATATAGTTTTGTATTTGATTTTTAAACTGAAATTTTAAAATACTCTAATAATTGTTTACATATAAAATTATATAACCATACTATAACAAAAATTTTATCTGTTACATTACTCATTTTTTCTAATACAAATCTATTTATTTTTTAATTAAAACTACCCACAATATTTCATTTGCTATTTATACGGAATAAAATGTACTTAAGGAATTTAATACTAGTAAAATAGTCTCATATTATGTCATGAAATATGTTTATGCCAGTTGTTGCCAGTTTCTGCCGGTTAAAACCGGTTATAACCAGTTTCTGCCACTGGCAAGGCAGAAACCCTTTTTTGCCGGCAAATAGCCAGCCCTGTGACCCAATAGCAGAAAATCCTCCAAGTGTTTGCAACAGATACTTCAGAGGCAGAAAATAATCTGCAGGTAAAACAGGTTTGACAGGTTGCAAGTTTTACAATCGAAGTGTTAATCAAACGATCACCTTTTTTTAAAAATGTTATTATGCATTTTATTAATTTTACTAATAATAATCTTAAGTTTTTGTATTAAGTAAGAAAGAGCCAAACATAATATAAAGCGAAATAAGGGTTCAATAGAAAAATAACCTGCAAACGAAAAAAGAAAATCTGCGACTCCCATCTCTAACTTTCTGCTACCGGTGTAGTTAATAAATAATAAATATAAATTGGTACAAAAATACATTACAAAATGTATTGTAATGTTAAGCCCTTCGTGACAACATATGTGTGATATAAAGTGTGTACACAGTCCTTGTAACTATTACTATATTGGAATGGTAATTTTTACGGTACTTTTCGGTTAGCCGGGCGCCAGTGTTAGATATACATACATATATATGTATATATACTTGTATACATAACACTGGCGACCGGCTAACTAAAAAGTACCATTTTTACCTTATTTAATATAAATTTATTAAATAAGGAAAAAGTCACTATTTGAAAATAGTGGTACAAGGGAGGCTTGTCATGAAGGGTTTAAAAGTTTTTTCTTCATTGTTATTATTTTATGTTTTATTTTTTAGTTTCAAGAACTAATGACATCATCTGGTAAAGATGCTGAAGTCATGGTTGCTAGCATGTTGAGAAAATTACAGATGATGTTGGAACAAAGTCCTAACAGAGGGTACAAAATCTAAAATTGCCCAGCAAGAAGAGGAACAGACAGTTGTTCTAATTTAACAGGTTGGTTATTATATATTTTAACAAAATTTGTTTTTGTGAGTTCATGCTCAATGGTACGAATAATGTTTTCTTTTTCCTATGAAAGTTTGTATTTTTCTGTAACTGTACGCCAGTGTTAAATATATACATATATTTACACACACACACATATATATAGTGAAACCTCCCTGTGCGACCACCTCCTTGACCGATCATTTTTTCATGGAACGAAATTTATTCCCATAGGCTCAATACTAATTTTACCTCCATTCAGAGACCATCCCATTTGAACTCCCTCCATGAGCAACCCATTTTTTAAAAAACTTTTTACTTTAAGATTTTAATTAAAACTTTTTTACTTTATGATTTTGATTTGAATCAATAGGTTACCTTTATGAGTAAAATTTCATTGAATAATTCAAGGAAAATGTATCTTACCTTTATTATGCATATTTAATTATACATTATTGATCATTTACTTGACCTTTACTTTCAATATTTTAATCATTTTCAAAATTATCTTACTTTTTATCATTGTAGTTTATTACTTTACTTAATTATTTTAATATTTTACCATATTGCAAGCATTATGTATAATTTTGAATGCATTATTACATTCAAATTACTGTTTAAAAAATGTAAACAAAGTAATGATCAGAAATGTGCAAAATTCTAAATTCCGCACAACCACTGGTCCCAAGCTGTGCGGATTTGAGGGAGTCTACTGTATATAATTCTCGATATATGACTGAACTCATTGTTTTTTCGTGAAGAAAGTATAAATTTATTTCTGAAAAAAATCAAGATATTGCTGATAATTGGTAATCACAATCTTTTTATCAAATATATTTATGTATTAATCAAGCTTTTATTATTATTAAGACTGGCTAAACCTGAAATAAAACTTCCTTACTTTACGACTTTGATGTGAATTAATATGATACCTTTATGAGGAAAGTTCCATTGAATAATTCCTGGAAAATGTATCTCATCTTTATTATGCATATTTAATTATACATTAATTATTATTTACTTGACTTTGAGGGGAGAGTGGGGAGGAATGTGATGCTTTTTACAAAAATAAGAAAATCAACTTTATTTGACACATAAACAAAATTTTGATATATAGAATACAAAATGAAACACTCTCTAATGTCCTTGAACAATATAGAAACATAATTTGCAGAAACAATTTTATAAAGAAATTATAAATTTCAAAATGTGTCCCATACCTTCCCACTAACAGGGAGGTATGGGACAGCTATAAAACAATATATGATAAGGAGCAAATAGTCTATTGTTGGCTATATATACAGTCTAACAAAGATTGTAGGTTGATGTCTGTGCTACAATATCAAATTTCAGTAACTTCATCACTGGAAGGAAAATTCAGGATTGTCAATCAGAGATAGCATTAAAAAAATCATCAGTTCAATTTATTTATGTTTTGAAGTAAATGAATATATTTATAATGTTATAATTAATATATTACCTTCTAAAAATATTTGCATATTAGCAGTTTACATTCATCTTATTAAAAAGAAAGAATTAAACATGTCCCATTCCTCCCTCTACCTTCTTTTATGTTAAACTTCTTGTATAAACAAAAGTTCTACTTTTAGTCTAGTTTAAATTATGAATAATATACAGTATGATGTTCAATAAATAGAAAAACTATTACATCTACACATAAACAAGCCTATACTACTATATTTTACTAATATACAGAAAGCATAAAAAGTATATGAAGCAAATTTACTTCTGATTCTTGAAATAATGCTTTGCTTAAGTCTTTAAAGTAAATCGGCTTGTCAAACGATGATTAAAAATTAGTTTAATTAACAAGGTATGCAACTGATATGAAAGGTTTGATAATTCTAACTTTTATTTTTCAATTTTAGAAATTATTTAATTATTTTTTTTAATATTTTAACCCTTTGCACTCAAAGGTTTTTTTCATTTGTATTACCAGCAACTCAAAGTGATTTTAGTTATATCTTATTATTTTTTTAATTCTTTATGAATACGAATACAAATTTATGATATATAAAAAAAAAAACTAAAAATTATAAAATTATTACATTTTGTAATCGTAAAGTGTGATACCTCTTGAAGCAATTGCCAATATGTAATCTTGGCTTTTCTAGACTTATATCACAAAATTATTTTTATTGCCTCTGTAGTGGAGCCCTCAAGTTTGAAGACAAATTTTAAATGGCTCCGCTCCGGAGTCCTCGAGTGCAAAGGGCTAACTTTTTTTCAATATATAATGTATTTAAAACAATCAAAAATGGTATCAAAATTCAATTTGTGCGATTGCAGCATTGTATTTCTACAGTCAAAGATTTTGCACCTTAGCCGACTAAAATTTCGATTATACACCTTTCTCAGTTATGCATCGTTTTAGAAAAGTTTCCTGAAAGACATATAATTGGTACTTTACTGGGGTTTTTTTGGGGGGGGGGGGCTGAAATTGTCATATTGCCAGAGCAAAAGTTCTTTATCTACAGAACGACAAAGTCGAAAAATCCATTTACTCTTGCTCGACTGAAAATATACACAATATTTTGAAAATAAATATCAACCTTCATGATATTTTGAAAATAAATATCGGATATGTATCCATTTATATATATCACTGAACCATCCTGTTTGTAGCTATAGTGTTTACTCTTTAGTGTACACTATACACTCTTCAGTACTCCCTCTGCTGATAGAATATAATCTTCCCCCCCCCCCCCCCCCCCCATCATCTGAAGATATAAGAAAATGCTCTTTTATGAAACCTTTAAACACATAAAGGCTAGATTTATTATGGTTATTTGTGCTTTTCATTATGTAGGGATTTTTTTTTTTTTTTTTTTTTTGTATCACAAAATCAAAACGTTCATTTTATGAGTAACAATCCCAGATGAAGATTCTGTCTGTGTCACTCTCTACTCTCTATTGTGTACAGTATAACCTCGAAAATCCGGCATTGTCAGGACCATGACGATGCCGAATTTCTGACTTCAAAAATACTTTTAATAGTCTTAATGGTGCCGTTATTCGTAATTTAATTCATACCCAAGTAATAGTTATGTGAGAAAAATAGAAAATTAAATATTTTAAAAAATATTAAAATTAAAAGTTTCTATTCATATTTTCTATGTTACAAAAAAAAAAAATCTAGTATATATCATTTCTTCTCGTGTAATTTCCTAAACATCGATGTCAATTTTATTTGCTTCAATTATTTGAACAGCTTTTTAACAAGTTTTAATTTTACACAAATGTAGAATATTGAAAATATAGTCTTATTTATCTAAAGCAGATGTTAGTTTTCCAGTCAAATTTAAGCATTTTTCCACTGATACCTTTTCTTCCTGTACTCAAAAGGGATTCAATTTAGCATAGCATCTGCGATCTCACAGTCAGCCAATCCATCGCTTTCAATCTCGAAATTTTTAATTGTTTAACGATTTATTATTATTCTTTCTCCTATAAGGTGGAAGTGTAAAAAAAAAAAAAAAGCGGCGAGATGACTTTGATGCTGGATTTTCAAGGTCACACTGTACTTTATTTACTTTTACTATACGTATGTAATTTGTGTGTTTATAATTTTATTTTTTATTTTTTTCTAGAGAGAAAAGAATGAATCAAGAAAAAAAATTTAATGAAGTACCTGTTAATTATATCAATTCTTTATATGTAAATAAATTACTATATTAATTCTTTATATGTAAATAAATAGAATTTTATAAACTGAATGATGTTTCATTTGTTTTCGAGACTATTTCCTTGATACTGAGAAATATTTTTCATTGCTTCAGTCTTAAGTTATTAAAAATAATTACAATCAGAAAAAGAACAATTTAAGTGAGTTAAATTATACTTTAAAAAACTAAAAAAAAATAATGTTAGTTTAGTATTTGCTCTGTTGTACATAGGATAATATTTCTCTGGTAAAAGAAAAACATTGGAGAAGGGAGGAAGGCAGATGATTTTTAAAATTTGTCTTATTGTAATATGTAATTTACATTGTTAAACAAGCAAGAAATTACTCTTTTTATGTAAAAATGCTGGAAAGATCAATGAAGTTGTAAAAAAATTCTTTTGTATGTTGCATCATTAAACTATTTTCAGATAAAAGACTAAATATATTCCTGTGGTCATCAATCAGAATCCTATGGAGGATTTATTTTATAAATCTGACAATATTCTCTAAATAATAATTGAAAATTCTAAGAAATAAGTTTAATAAATGAAAGAATTAAAAAATTAATGAAGTAGTAATATAAAAAATATACAATCTTCTACAGTCATTAAATGTACACTATATTGGAATTCCACATATTTGATGTGCTATTTATTGTAGGTAAACACAAGATTTCATTATATATGTATACAATAAAAAATTATCTGATCCTGAATAGTGAACTGGATTCAAAAGGTAAGTAACTGAAAGTATAATTAAATTTACTATGTATAAGCATAGACATAGAGTTGTATGTTCTCAAGTCCCTGTAACATTTTAAATACTTTTTCTTACCCTCTAATATAAAAAAGCTTTGTTTTTTTATTTTATTGAATTTCTCCTTTTTCTTTTGTTAAAGGATAAATGACAAAAAAAATCCCTTTGCTTTTTTAAATTTTAAGTTACCAATAATTTTCAAGACTCTATGCCTATGTGTATAAGAATGATTTTTTAATATTAAATACGTGAAATTTTTCAAGTTGCTAACTAAGCGTAAATAAACAGAGTGAAAAATGTTGAACTCGGATCTTTGAAATAGTGCTCCAATGCACTGTTGATTTGCGCCGAGTTAGCAATGTAAAAAATTTCACGTATTTAATCTTCAATAATTTCACTGCTGATAATTAATTAAAATTTTACTTGGAATGGTTTTTATTCAAATGAAAGTGTTTTTCCTTAAGAAATTTTTTTTAATGGGATTACACATCCCTCATGCGTAGACACTTGCATGCTAATGTTAATCCTATGGGAGAATTTTTCTAAATATCTCGTTTGCATTTCAATATTGTAAATTTTATTATTTGTTACTTGTCAATCTGTACAAACACCTTTTTTTTTTTTTTAAGTTTTCAGTTTTGTTTGCAATGTGTTTTTTTTTTTTTTCACTAGAGTATTTTCGCTTTTGAAAGCAGTTCTGAATATATCCTAATAAGCAAAAAAACCTTGTAAAACAAAGTCGAAAAATGGCCTTTGTATCAAAACTGCAGGTATGCAATGCAAAAAAAAAAAAAAAAAAGCAAGCGAGATATTAAAAAAAAAAAAATCTTTCAGCGGATTAGCATTAGCAATCAGGTGTTTCTGTGCGAGTGAAGTATCCTCTTAACATTATTAAGCTTTTTTTATTATTAAAATAGGATCTAATAATGTAGCGAATTGATAAAAATTAAACATATATTTTATACATACATAGTAAAGGACAGGGATGTAAGAATTTCTTTCAAGGTAAAAAATGAACATATTAATTAAAATAAGCAATTTGATAAACATGAGGATTAATAAAAACCAGTTTTTTTCAATGTATAGATAATATTTGACTAAAATTTAATTTTCCACAGGAACAAACAAACAACAACAAAAAAATATGCTCAGCTCAGAAAAATTCTAAGTTGAGTTATTTATCTCATTTTTCTATCAAATAAGATTTTATGATTTATAAAAACCTCATTTTCATTTTTTTTATACACGCTTGTAATAAAAGCCTTTCATCAATCTTTGATTGTAACTCCTCTAACTACCCTTTCGTTTCTTCCTTTCCACATGCTTATCATGAAACACTTACAAACTCCCTCAGATAGCGTCAACTAGCAACCTTTTTCAATCCTTTACAAAACATTTACAAAGTTTTCATGCGAAGCCTTTAAAAAGCATTCAAACATTTACGTAGCATGGTTGTAAAAAGGCTTTAAAAAGCAAAAAATGCTATCTGGGACAATTCTAAAAATTTGTCGAAAGGAATTTTTCCCTATCTGTAATATTATTATTATTATTTCTTATATGTTAATATTATAAACATTATTGAATTGATTGTACGTTATTTACATTAAAAACAATATTTTTATTTTATCTGTAAGGAAGTGAAAATGCATAAATTTTAAAAGATTATTGTAACGATTGTTTAATACGTTAAACTTCATAAATTTATAAAACACGGGCTATAAAAATTTTCCTGCCAAAGGGGAATAATTATGAAATTTTCTGGGACTTGTAGAGTTCAACATTTCGTATATTTTTATATTACACCATTGCTTTTGATATATAGCATTCAAGACGAAATTTTTACCTAGTATTCGTTGCACTTAAAACCGTTCACTAATCATGTAAAAAAAAAACATATATTCGTGCATGAACATAGAATAGATATTAGATATATAAAATGTCTATTCTATGTTCATGTATCGGTGTAAGATTCTATCGAAAACGTAAACATGCAACATTAAAAAAAGAAAGATCACAATAAGGTAGATACTCAATAATAAGCATACTGCAAGGATGGGGAGTTTCTTTCCCATTGTCACTAAGGGCGCTACGATCGCAATCGCATTACCATTACGCTCTATGGGAATGTCCGATCTTGGATGTTAATCTATGGTGCCTCTATTACTGCTCCTGTGTCAAATGGTGAGTCTTCAGATTCTACATGTGTAGTTGTTAGTTGAGTCTCTGGATAGTGCTTCTGTTCCTGCTCCTGTGCACCAGTCTTCCATACCTGAAGATCACAATCGGCGATCCCGAGCTGGTAGAAAACTTAAGCAGCCGCAACGACTTGATTTATAAGACTTTTGAGCTTCATTAGTTCCTGAGCCTCAAACGTGGGAGGATATTGGAAATCATCGACCTCCATGGACATTTTCTTTGAGAATGTAGACTTTTGTTTTATCCCTTTGGCAACAGTAACTATATTGTTTGCAGAACGAAAAAAGTTTGAGTGTGTTCAGAAGTGCAGTTCACGCCGAGCGCGCGCTCAGAAGTTTATGCCATAGAGTAGGTCTTATCGAAGAAAGGAATTTTAAAATAATTCAATTATTTCATTATTTTTATGGTTCAAAAAAGGTAAAACTAACGACTATATTTCTTTATCCTTCCAAAACATGGTTTTCGTAACAGAAATACAGGCCTATGTACACTCAGATAAAATCTAAAATAGTCGGGGAAAACATCACGTGACCTTCTTTATCTACTTTAGCCCATTTAGAATTTAAAATTAGTTAACCAACCGCACACAAACTCCGCGCGAGCTGCTCAAAAAAAGGAAGTGGCTATTCGTCCGATCAATCGGACTTTTAGTTATTTAGGCAGAAAGTCCGACCATCGTTTGCGCAGGCGTACATGTTTGTTTACAGCTTGTTCAAGTAAAATATTTCAAGTTAGCGGAGCGCTGATATTAGTAGCGATTACATGCTTAATTAAAAATTTTATTTATGTATTAATAAAGCTCTTTTGGTTTGTCTGAGTAAACATGAAAGAAACCTTTTTTATAATACGTTTTTAAATAAATTATTATTGTATTTTTAAGAGGAAAATTTCATTGAATAATTCAAGAAAAATTTCTCTTTATTTTTATGCGTATAAGTTATGCATTATTATTTATTTGACCTTCGTTTTTTCTATACATTTTTTAAATTTTCTTAATTTTTATTATTTTACTTAATATTTTAGTAATTTACTTTACATGACTTAAATTTACTTTACGTTCATTATAATTTCGAGTGCAGTGTTGCATTCAAATTATTGTTTAAAAACGTAAACAAAACAGTGACCAGAAATTTTCAAAATTCTAAAATCTGCATAATTTCTGGTCCCATGATATGCCGATTTAATGGAGTCTACTGTATTTTTAAAGTTTCCATTCCCAGTTGTCCTTTGTTACAACATTTGGCTTTTAGAATGTTTTGTTTATGAAACAACTACTATTTATATTCATATGAATAAATTATTGAATAATTTAATACAAAGCAGTTATTTTAAATTTTAAACTAAGTTTTTTTAATAACTTTAATATAATAATAAGTAAGTTTTGAACATTAAAAAAAAGTTATCATTTCATTATGTTATTAATTACTTTATTAAAGATTTATTGTTTCATAAAAAAGTTTCTTAATCTCAAAAGTTTATTTTCATTTATTTAATTTTACCTATTCAGTGTATTTTAAGTTAAATCTGCATATCTTGTTAGCGACGTAGTGATTATATTCATTTATTAAAAAAGTATTGAAGCCAAAATAATAAAAGATTCTCCATTTATTTAAATTGCTATTTAGGTGCATTTCTTTTACAAGTATAGCTATAGATTTATCTTACTGCATAGGTCATTAATTTAAATATATCTATTAAATTGAAAATTTACTTTTTTCTTCAAAGAGCATTTACTTATTCTTATTATTTTTGAAAATGTAATTCATTATCAAAAAATAAAATGTTTTCTGTGGAAAATTCTTTGATTTGAGCCTATCAGGGCTTAATTTGCGCCGGAGCCCACCGGAGCTCAGCTCCGGTAGTTCCCTGTTTTTAGTAAATGTTTAAGTATTGATCGGAATTCACCGGAGCTCATAAATACAGGGCTCCGGAGCCCAGTACAATAGCGCTTTTTTAATATTATTAACGTTGTCCATTTTAAGGCATATTTACGAAGTCATTTTCATTTCTAAATAGATGTAATTGCCATGCTTTGTTATTCTGATAGAAAGCAACCGAAAAGTGTTTCCTCTTTTTCTATAAAAGCATCGAATCTTTTTATTTTAATCTGATTTTCAGAGACTCAACACAAAAGATTGTACAGCGGAAGGAATTGATTATAGTGTAAGATATGCACGTTTCATAGGAAATTGAAAATGTTGTTCTATTCTTCAGCATATAAATATTAATTTCTGTAAATTTTATTCTTTTTTTCATAAAAATGCACAGCTGGCGAACTATTCCTTTTTTGTTTTGCCACTATTTCCGAATCATAATCATTACCATATTTAATCCCAGAATTCTGCAATTAATTAACATTAAAATTAGGCGAAGATTTCTATTCGAAAGAAGTGATACCTAAAAAGTGGAATAGTTTACATCTAAGAATAGGCTGACCGATATATTTAAAATTTTTATTTTTCTAAAGAAAAAAAATGCTTTAAGTTTTGCAAATAGTGTATGGAATATAAATATGGAGATTGGAGTGACGGGGGGTGGGGGTGGGGGCACGCAACGGTTGTTAGTACTGCAGAATATTAGGGCTCCGGTACTTTTTTTTGCTAGAAATTAAGCCCTGGAGCCTATATGTTTGAGTGTATAATAAAGTTTTAGACGAATCATGAATTCAATAAATTCAATGGTCAAAATAGTATGTTAGAAGTAATGAGAAATTATAGTAGGTCCTAGTTTTGTCATTGTTTGTTGTGTAATATGCTAATTTTTTGGAACATATAACTTAGCGAGTAAAGTAATTTTTTTTAAAGTAGTTTGTAGGAAGCATCAATGTTATTTTTATATATAACACTGGTACATGGCTAACCGAAAAGTACCTTTTTTAGAAAGTAAAACAAAAAATAATTTCTCATTGGCTGAAATAATTTTTTGTACAATTTGGAAAAAAAAAAAAAAAAAAAAAACGTAAATTAAGTAATATTGCTCATTTTCATGGAATATGAAATGAAGACCCCCCCCCCCCCCCATACGCGATTTTCTAAATCTTGGAAAATAATAAGATATAAATTGGAATATTAAGAGATATAGACGCCGACAGAAAGAAATCCAGGGAGGGGCGCAATTTTGGAACATGTTTGTCTATGACCCAACCTAGCCTGCTTTTTTATTAAAAATGCAAAATATCAACATGAAATAATCTAAACTAAAATTTGTTTTGTCAGACTTCCTCATGCTAGACAGTTTTTAAACATATTAAATATATATCTATATACATAAATTTAACAATTAAGAAATATTAAATATTCTAACATTTATTATTGTTTATAATTGCAAACTATTTATTATTTGCTATTTTATTATTAGCAAAATTGTTAATATTTTAATAATAGTTAATAAATAATTATTATTAAATTATCATAATATAATAAATTATTAAATTAATAATAATATATTGAATAATTAATAAATAACATTAATAATATAAATATAGAAACAAATATATAAAATACACTTATTTGCTTAACGCAATATAACGTTTAAAAAAAATAAATAATTGAAGACAAATATTACTAAATTAATATTTATAAATATAAATAACTTTCTTCTAAAAAGAAAATATCCTAATTTGCAGAAATGCACTTTTACTGTGCATAGAAAATAAATAAACAATTATATTTTAAAAGGCAGAGTTATGAAAAAGCGATTTCGTCCTATCATCTGCTGGCGCGCATGCGCATACGATGGTCGGACGTTCTGCCTAAACAGCTAAAAGTCCGATTGGTCGGACGAATAGCCACTTCCTCAAAAAAATTGTGTGGGCGATTTGATCACGTGATTGTGCGTTGTTTGGTAGGTTGATTGATACAATTTAAGAATTCAACTGGTGATCTAAAAATTTTAACTTTTTAACAATTTTCTTTTTATTTATTTAAAAATGATTTATCAGTTAAATTTATATCTTCCGTGATAAATAGAATGCTGTTAGCAAACCAAGATTGTGATATCAACATATGAGATTTGTTTGTAATCTACTATACTGGATGGATTTCAATGGAATTTGCACTGTTAGTTAGACAGTTTTTAAGAGAAGGTTTTAATATATATATTTCTTATTTTATGATTGCATTTTTTAATACCGTGTGGATAACAGACCAAAATACATCATAAAACATGAGAAATAAATGGCATTCAAAATTCTGTTAGTATAAGCAAAATACTTACTTATACTTTCAGTAGAAAATTTATAAACATTCTAATCATACTTTATTCACTACAAAACTAGACAGCAAACCTATATATTTTATCTCTTTAAAAAATATATGTACAGATATTTTTAGTTAAAATAATCTACATTTTATTTTTATAATGTTCAAAGTAAAATATGATTTCCAGCCTAGTCTCGATAAAAATTCACTCCTAAAATGCTCAAAAAAAAAAAAAAAAATAAATAAAAAAAAAAAATCAAGGAATTATTTTACATGCAAAAGGATATTTTCGCACAATATATATTATTTTTTCATTCGGATTTGCTTAATGTTTATATCATTATACATATACATACTACATATATAATCACTTAGAAACGAAAATTTGAATATCATACAGCACGATCGTGCTGTATAGTAGAGCTTAGCCGCATCTTTTACGTTTTGAAATATGATGAAAAGGCAACAACTCAATTACAATCCAAACCAGAAAACATTCAGTGATGAATAGACCCCTTGCATTGACGTCACGTTGCTATTAGCAACAACTGGTACTATCGTATCTGGTGCACACACGTGGAGCACAGAACTGCCCGTTTGCGTTAAAAGCATGTGTTATCTTTCTGCTTAATTTAGATCTTCCTTATTTTTATTATTATAGTGCAAACAAGTCTAATAAATCAAATGGAGAGCACCATATTCGCCTTATATTTGGGCGCCATGCGAAGCGATTTCAGACGTGTGACGTCATGTGCAACCCGTCTATAATGGCTTTTTGGAATGGTCTTAATTTAGCGATGTGGCTTTCGAAGGTCGGGTCAAAAAATATCCAATATTAAGGGAATGACACCCATTTAAACTCTACATAGTATTCCATAATTTAACGATATAAAAATATCTCCTTCAATGTTTCTTTCCTGTTGCCACATACTAAAAAGCGGCACAATATTTTTTTTTAAAAATGTGATAGCACGCGTATATTGTTTTAAATAAAAATCAGATTTTCTCGCTATATTTTTGCATTTTTCAAATCGACGTCATTATAATCAGAAAATGAAAATATTTCCTATATATATGTAAAAACTTTAACTAAACACGCGTTAAAATGACGCAGTATCTTCATTTGCATGTTTTTAATGTTTAAAAATCTATTTTAATACAGGAATTTTAATTTCAAAAAGACAATTTAGGAAAAGATAATAATAAAAAAAAAAACGTTTGCTAGGTATGACGTCAATTTCTGTTTAACTGACATAACTTTGTAATGATGTTTTATTCTGAATAGAGACTCCTGAAACGAAAGATTTATTTTTAAGTCATACGAAAGAAATTTTCGGTAAATGCTAGTTCATTTGGTTGTATTTATTGCATTTTCCAAAGAAAACATGCATTTTAATTTTAAAAGCTCAAACACTTTAGTATAATTACGTCATTATAACACCAAATGAATATCAATTTCGCGAGTTAAAATAATAATAATAATAATAATATTGTTGGACCGAAAGTAATAACCTAAGACATGGACAGCGAACCTATGGCACGCGTGCCATAAGTGGCACGCTGCAGATTATTTTTGGCACGGCATAGATTTAAGTTTTACATCAAAATATAGTAGAATTTCACAAAATGCATTAATTAATATAGATGTTGTCTGTGTCACTTGAATCCGATTAGTTCGGTTGGTTGTGATTGTCACGCAGATTGAAGAAATTGAAATATAACTAAATTTATACGAATCTAGTTCAATACTGGCTCAGAAAATTTTGAGAACTAGGGGGCTCGGCCCCCTACGAGCTACGCTCGCCAACCCCCGTCCAGACACCGCAGGCTCTAAATGCACGCTAATTTGATCGGCTTTAAAAATATTTCGAAAGATTGAATTATAATTTAAAAAACAGTGGCGTTCTCCCTATAAACGAATTTCTATTCATTTCTCTTTGATTGGGGAATTTTAACGCCAAATCCGCTGCGGTACTACTTGATTATCCCGTCGACCAATTTCGCCAAATTATATAAATCGCCAAACCACTCGCCAAATTATACAAATTGACATAATTTTTATTTTAAATAACGAAAGAACAAATAAATTCGTACAACATTAATAAAAATACAAATAAAACGTCGAAATAAAAATAACTTGATAACGTAGACACGTGTAACAACATTTCAAAATCAGCTAATATAAAAGGAATTAAGTAAACAGAGTCTTTGTCTCCTGGTATTTTTTAACAAAGCGAAAAGAAAGTTCTTTTAAATGAGACATTTTAAATTAATCGTTTTTAATCTGACGTAATATTTACCAAGCTATTCTTTCTTTCTTAAATAATCGCGTGAAAGTACTTTTGTTAGCAATGAAATATTATTTGCGCTTTCCTAACAAAAATAGTTGAAAATATTTTCTCAAAATATTAAATAAATGTCTAGCGCAATTTCTAAATTTAAACTTTTTTGCAATATTATTTTGTGTTCATTTTATGTAATAACTATAATGTGACGTAAATATGACGTAATTTCTCCTAAGACTTCTAACGCATTTAATAAATTTATTATTTTACAATATCCTTTCTCTTTTAAAATTCACGTGCATACTTTTTATGACGTAATTTTTAATAAGTTCCTGCTTTTTATACATAATTATTTAATTCTAATTTGAAAGTTTTTTTCCTGTTCATAATAGTCACGTGTAAATAAATTTTTAATTTGAAGCAAACATTATTGCTTGCGCTTTTTATACAGTTGGCAACAGTTTAAATTAGTACAATTTTCTGAAATCTGTAAAAAATATCTCTAGAAATGCTGAAAATTTGAATTTAAAATAGAAATAAAACCTGAAAAAATGAGTCAAAATAAAAAAAATTAATGCAATCTGCACTCCGGCAAATTCTAACGCATAAAATGATCTAAAAATGATTACACTGTCATGTATAGTTTTTGCTGCTATAAAACTTTTTTAGTGGAACGATTTTGTCCAATTTTAGCATTAAATATCTCTTAAAATAATTCTTCGATTTGAAAACTGTCTGCATCAGCGTGTTTATCAAACATTTCTATATAAAACTACTGATTTTCATATTTTTGTATGCATTATTTTTCTCAATATTAACGAAGAAAGACCTCCGGTCACAAAAAATTCAAAACCGGCGGCGGCGGTGACAGCGGTAGTTACTTTTTTTTAGAATAGAGAGATTAAAAGACGGTCGCTAAACAAAAATTAAAAGTGTAATAAGCAAAAATGCTAATTTTAAAATTGTAATAACTTGGAATTCAATTCCAGACAAGACATTCTTTTCGTAAAAAAAAAAAAAAAAAAAAAAAAAAAAAAATCAACTAAAAACGTCTTGTCAAGTGAGTGCAATTAAACTTGCATTCTATCGAAAATAACTAACAAGGAGAGGGTCCAAGGTTGGTCTCACGGAATCCAGCGATCCTTTGTACATTGATAGAGTATAGTTAATAGATAAACATATCAACAGGATAAAGTGCAATATTCAGGAGGGTCGTAAAAAACGAGCCCCAAAGTTCACCCATTATTGACTCTTTAGTATATAACCGGATAAATTACTCTCGCTTGCGAGAGGCTCAGTAGTACAGTTGGCAGCGCGCCAGACTTTTTATTTTCTCCTTCTGGGACGTCTGCGGGTTTTTTTTTTTTTTTTTTTTTTTTTTTTTTTCAGCCAAAATAATGATCAGTTATTTTCAAACCATAATTAAAAAAATATATCTAATTATTTAAAGTTAGACAAATATTAATAAAAATATGCTTCTGCACGCAGACACACACTTATATATATTATGTGCTTATTAATTTACAGAGATATTGCCGCTTTATGCATCTAATGGGGGGAAAAAGGAAAATAACTGAATTATTCAGTCGACAAAATTTAATTTTATTCACATTTATTTATAGACTTTTCTATGAATAGATACCTGTTGTTTTCAGCGAAGTAAATTAAAATACGCTACATAAAATTAAAATATGCTATTTTATTTTTATCTTGTATTTTAAAATGTTATCATTTTTAATTTTTTTTAATTTTTTTAATTTTTAAAACATAATTATTTTTTATCATGGGATCTCATGTTTGGAATTAGAATAACTGTTTTCGGTTAAAAACCTTGTAACGTAGATTTGCAGGTGGTTTTTAAGCAAAACAAGTACGCTACAGAAAATGAACAGGGTGTGTTTAAAATGTTTACCTTTCTTTTGTTGAAATTTAAGCACCCATCTGCCGCAGAGCGAATGAGTACGGCATTTTGTTTTTAAAGTTTTGAAGTGATTAGACGTTGTTCTTTATTATAGTGTCATAATTAAAATGAAAAAAGCTATTTTGTAAAAAATGTTTAGTGAAGAAGCTTCTAAATTTACAAATATTGAAAAGCGAATTTCATAATACACAATTCATAGCGAATCATCAAAATTGATATTATAAGATGTAGTCGTGTATTACACAAAGTTACTCTCTGAAAATAATTTAATTTCATCGGAGTCTTCAGACGCTATTTCTTGTGAAGCCAAGCTTATCGGGAATGAACTTTTTCACAATAATCTAGAACTACTTTGTGATAGAAAAACTTATAGTTGAAGCACAGCTTTGGTAAAACTAGGGGATGTTTATTTTTATAGGCAGGTGAAAAATATGATGGCGGTTACAAAATTGTAATTAATTGAACGGAAAAGAGAAATTAATTCTCGCTAGGATTGTATAAAAATTCATTCAATTGTGCATTATCAACTCTCTTCACCTATATTTTGTAACATGATAAAATACGCCTGGCATGCATGGAAACTTTCACATAAAAGAATAATATTTATGAATGTCAATGAAGTGTGTTTTCTAAATGATCTTTTTTAAAACGCCTTGTTCCTGTAAAAACACTTCTTTTATTATTCGTGCACGCTGTCGCAAAAGTTTCTGTTTCATATGTTTTTATGATAATTATCATCCCGGTTCCTGCCCGTAATCAGAACCTCAATTTTAATAGAACACATTTATTTTTTAAGTACATAGTATAGATAGAAATGTAAAATAAATTTAAATAAGTGTAAAATAAGTGTACGTCATTGTGAAATATATGTAAGTAATTGTAAAATAAATATAAATGATTGTAAATAAAACTAAATATAAAATTTACAAAAATGTTGAATGCAAAAAAATACGTATATACTGCATAAGATTCTTGCTTTTTTTTCATTATATCCATAAGGATGCAATAAAACTGTCTCTCTCTGTAAATAAATAAATATGTGTGAATGCGCCAATATTTATATTTGTCTTACATTTAAATAGTTATATATATATTTTTTTAATTGTGGTTCAAAAATAATTTATCATTATTTTGTCGGGAGAAAAAAAATCCTCGTTGGAGGATCGAACCTGCAGATATCCGTAAAAACGAAAATTAGAAGTCTGGCGCGCTGCCAACTGTGCTATCGAGCCGGTCGCAAATGATCTTAATTTATCCGATTATATACTAAAGAGTCAATTGGGTGAACTTTGGGGCTCCTTTTTAACGGCCCCCCTGAATATTGCACTTTATCCTATTGATATGTTTATCTATTGACAATACTCTATCAATGTACAAAGGATTGCTGGATTCTGTGAGACCAACCTCGGACCCTCTCCTTGTAAGTACAAAGCGGATATAAATTATTTGGCATTTAAGATGAGACAACAGAAATGATATTTTTAAAATAAATTTCTACAGTATAACATCAAATATCACCTGTATTTTTTTAATGCTAAAAACAAAATTTTAAGTAGTTTTGATTCATTATTATTTGATCCATTAATTTTTTTTATTGTTTCACGTAAAGTATATTTTTGGGGAAATTTTGGACGTGGACGTGAAAAGGTTTGCAATCCCTGGTCTAAGATCTAGCAACATTTTCGTCACTTGATTTTAGCAAGGGTCATTTTTCTATATGTTCTTCCCTTTTATGGTGTAGTATGTATGCGAACGGTCTGGCTGGCGGCAGACGTTACATTTACCTGCGGGAGAAGGGGTTATGCAGATGAAAAAAATTCAAAATTACATCATTTTAGCAAGGCTTGTGTTTCTATATGCTCTTCCGTTTTATGTTGTAGTGCGTATGCGGACGGTGTGGCTTTCGGGAGACGCGTTTACCTGCGGGAGTGGCGCTTATGGACAGTTCAAAAATTCGTCATTTTAGCAAAGCTCATTTTTCTATATGCTCTTCCGTTTTATGGTGTAATGTGTATGCGGACGGTCTGGCTGGCGGAAGACGTTGCGTTTACCTGCAGGTGAAAAAAAAACTTCAAAATTACGTCATGAAACACTTCTGACCTTCCCTGTACCTTTCAAGGACAAGGTTGAGAAAGGTTGTATGAAGGAATGTCTTTAGTTTGTTGGATAGAAAAGTAGAAATAGGGCTTTTGGGATTAAATGATCCCGTGCGTGTACAAACGTTACATTTCGATATGTTTATTCGTTACGGGATAACACACACTAAAATAATTTTACTGAAAGAGTGAAATAAAAGCTCCCTTCATATGTTGATGAAATTGTATTAAATGTAATCACTGTAAATTTTATAAAATAATTCATGTTTTAAGAGGTAAAGCAAATCGTTGCATATTTTCCAAGGGAAAAAAAAACCCGCCATTTTTACATAAACAGTTATAAAATCGGAAAATAAATATGAAACGCGTGATTTTTCCCTAAAAAGAAGTAGTACTGATGCATTTTACAATATAGAGTAGTAGACTTTTTTTTAAAGCGCATTTAGCCAAGAATATAATGGGAGACAAAATGAGGTGAGATATACCCCACGCGTGTGTTAACGTTACAAAAATAGGTGCGTGCGCTTACAGTTCAGTCAATTATGCCCTAAACGACGCCCGGTAACATGCGCCAATTGCCTGTAGGTTCAATTATATAATTTATCCGTACAAAATATACCAATTGTCAATAGACTCGTTTACGTAATTTATCTCCTTTATTACTGCATACTTTACAAAGGACACCTACTTTACAATTTACTTGATTTTTCGATCAATATTTACAGTTAGATGTAAATATGTTAGTAATTATCGCGATATTTTAGTTTGACCTCCGAAATATTATTATAAATATCCAATATTATTAATATTTCTGATATTATTTACAGGTGTATTGTATAATATTTTCAATCACTTTTGATCATTTTTCTGCATTCAGTCGTTTTCAGACTTTTTTTAATTTTAAATTTCCATTAAATTCCAAAGACAGAAATTTTCCCTTTTTATAGTTTTTTCGCAGTTTTAATTCATTTCTTATGACTGTTTCTTACCCTAGCTTTTTGTGTGTTTGAGGGGTTGGCCTAGGATACTGCATAGTCCCTTAAACCAGAGAAACGTAGGTGCGTAGCAGAAAAATTCAAGAGATCACACTATGTATAAAACTTAGTCTAAGGACTAGTCTGGCGGTCAGTCCTGAGTAAAGTATAGGTCAATATCCCAATATGGGGTTTAGCAATAAGTATGGGGTTATCAGAGCTCTTGAAATACACTGGTGAACCAATGTTTCTGTTAGTTTTTGATTGGGACAATTAGTTGGGCCGGTTAATTGGGATCATTGGCTGGATAATTGGGGCGGTTGTTTGAGTAGTTGAATTTGGTTGATTAAGTTCCTGAAAGGATCTGAAAAAGATGTGAAATGATATAAAAAACTGGTGGAACCAGAGAGAAAAGTAAAGCTCGATCTAAAAAAGTTACAGTAAAAAATTGTCAAATAGTTTCAGTTTAAAAAAGTAAGTAGTGCGTAGAAAAGTAATGAAATCAGATTATCTGTAAAGCTCATGAAATTACCCAAATTTTTGTTGATAGCTGAAAATGTGGACTGAGCTTTACTGGTGCCTTATATTCAAAATCATATTATCCACTCAAAATGAGTACTGGGTATAGTAAACAGAATGTGTAGTTATGTGCAAAAAAATTTCAGCCAGGCCCAGAATTGTGGACATGATCGCATCAAGTCAAGCTAAACTCCACAAAGCTGAAAGAATGTAAACCATGAAGTAACATTTTAAGTATAACATTAATATAGTCAAGTTGTTGAGGAATTGTTGTTATTAACATTTCTGACATAACACATGCAGCGTAATAATTTTTATTTCATGTAATTACTGTGAAAAGGGAGACTTATGTCAATGGACTTAAGCCAGACAAGTAGTTTTTATTTATGGTTGAATCGTACATGCTTAGGGTTTTGGGCTTATTTTGGACTTTGATCTTCCAGGCTTATCAGTGACCCCTGGAATGGAATTTGGTCCATACTTCGTACTGAACGATCTCTCATGTTCTCGATACCTCTCATGTTCTCGCTCATTTTCAAATCAACCTCTAACCTATTCTTATGAGCCCAAATTTTTAAACTGGTTATAAATGACTGGAATTCAGAATGAGTTAAAAATGCCTTTACTTCCCCGATTGATTTTAAGGCACCAGTAAAGTTCAGTCCACATTTTCAGCTATCAACAAAAATTTGGGTAATTTCATGAGCTTTACAGATAATCTGATTCCATTACTTTTCTACGCACTACTTACTTTTTTAAACTGAAACTATTTGACAATTTTTTACTGTAACTTTTTTAGATCGAGCTTTACTTTTCTCTCTGGTTCCACCAGTTTTTTATATCATTTAAAAGGCGTTCAAATGTAAAACTTTCATCTCGAAATACCTCATTTTCTCACATTTAAATAAGTATTTTATTATTATAATAAAAATACACGTGCCTCTGTATAATAAAAATAAAAAATATATCTTCATCAAAAATATCTTATTCATTATGGAAAAAAAAAAAAAATGTGATACAGTGTAGGACTGGAAGGATTCGAACCCAGAATCCCTAGTCTCAAGTTCACTGCCTTATCCATTCAGCCATCTAGCACACGGTTCTTTTGCAACAAAATATCTTTATAATTAGCATCATAATTAATCAAATCCATGATCTGTTCCTGAACACACTACGTGTTATTCCATCCATGATATTGTCCGACTCCATGTTCCTGTCTCTTGAGCTCGCGCGCGTGCAACTTGAACACACTCTTTTTGTGCGAGATGCGGGGGGGGGGGGGGGGTCCCCATCAAAAATAAAGATCGCATTCGATACTATTTTACTAATTATGTATATATATGTAAATAATTTATATGTAAATAATTTTTTGTGTAAGTTAAATACGATATAAAATAATAGAAAGTACAACAAATGTCCTTTTCATTTCCGAATATCGTCTCATGAAATTCGCTAGATGCTAACTTCTATTCTTAACGAATAAAGTTCTAATTCAACGGAGGAAAGGTAAGTGTTGCTTACTTACCTTTATATAGATTTGCATGATATAATTTATTGTGTATCCGAAATCAGTTGCCACCATTACGGAATTGGCGCTTAAAACTACAAAAAAAAAAAAAAAAAAAATATCTCAAAAATAGAAATGCAGTTTTCAAACAAATTGCAGTTAAAGTACTTTTTTTGCTATACGAAGGTGTAAAAATGTGCGATACTTAGAAGTTTTAAAAAATGCAGTAGAGATTATTAGTATTTAACTGTACAATGATACATCTGCTTCGTTTTATGACTGACTTATATAACGTAACATTATTTTTTAGTGACGACACTTTAATTGTTGCCCGAAAGAAATGGAATATCGGAAGCTAATAAATATAAATTATAGAGTGCAATGAAACAGCACTGAAAAACTGGCGATAAATCTACTTCTTTTTTTTATTAACTTTTTTTTTATTTCCTTTACTCTTTTCTTTTCTGATAATGTTTTCTATCATTTTGGCAACACTTTCTTCATCTGCATGTGCTCCTTTGTGATTGGTGTTTACCTTTCAGCTAGCGCCACCTGTCGCATTCTTTGTAAGCTCTACTTTCTGCCCTTGCTGTTTATTTGTGACCTTGTCCCTTTATGGACACGTGTATACTTTGGTTGATGACGGGCTGTTAAAATTTCTAGTCCGAAACGCGTCCTGTCTCCTGTGTGTTCTTTTGTTTTATGGTGATTCATACAAAGTTTTTTATTTAATTACTAGCAGGCCCGCCCGGCGTTGCCCGAGGTTTGTAAATAATAGCCTTAAATAAAACTTAAGTTTATATGAATTTATATCTTTGGAAATTCTTTTAAAGAACCTGATTTCGGAGGCTTAATTTTTGACTTCCGCAGCGCGTAATGTGTTCTCATCAAACTTCTTTCCGAACGAACCTGTAATCTAGATCCTCACAACCTATGGCAGCATTTACCGGAGATAATCGAAAACCAAGTTGAGTGAGCCAAACCTCGTGGAATCAAACCCACAGAACCAAAAAAAAAAAATGCACTATTAATGTTAGAAAATGTTGGTAACTAAAGTCTAAGATAAAATTTCATAATACAGAAAGTAGATGAATTGTAATCTAACAAGGAACCACTTTTGGTGTTGCTCGCACCTAGCATCGAGACCTGGTGCGTTTTGTACCCTATACATAAAAGTTAAAGAACCGATAAAATTTCTCTGTTAAAATCATATTTTATATACTTTTTATACTTTTATTTTTTTATTATTACATTTTTATTTGTTTATTTCACGCCAAAAGTGAGTTAAGCCGTCAAATATGGCGCTACAATTTTTCCGACAGCTTTATCCAAAGAGTAAATATACAGTCCATATTACTAGTATACAGATTGCGATTTTTTTTTTTTTTTTTTTTTTTTTTTTTTTTTTTTTTTTTTTTTAATAATTGATAGCATAAGAAACAAATATTAGGTTTTTATTTCTTTTTCTATGCAGACGATAAATATATAAGTAATAAATATAATTCTATAAAAGCTTCGACGATCATTGAAAACTATTTTTAAGTGAAATAGAAAATAAGCAAATAATTTTCTTTTGAAATCGAATGGAATAAAGTTTCGAATGTTTAAAATGAAATGTTGCTGTATTAAATGGTCCTTTGGTAAAAGTAATCATAAAGTAAATTAATATTTTTACACAATTTAGAAAAATTACTGTTGCTAAATACATCGGACATTGCAATTTTTAGCCATTACAAATTCAGCTATGACATTAGGCTAGGGTTGCCGTCAATGGCGGATCTAAGGGGGGGGGGGGGAGGGGGTGATCGCTCCCCCCTTGGGCAAATAGAGGGTTTGCAAAACGGTATTATGCATCCTGATGGGAAATGATTTGGGCGAAGCACGAGCTCGGCGCGACTCGTCCGGGTCGCGCCAGTTTAAATTCACGACACTAGGCCTGGGCAAGATCTTCTCTCTTTTAGAGCTGGGCTGTGCCCTGATCTTAAATTTTTCTGCAAATTCGGGTCGAGCTAGACTTCTTTTTCTTCCAGGTCGAGCCTGGCTTGGACTTCATTCTTCCTAGAGGTCTGCACTGGCCAAAATTTCCAGGGCGGGGCTCGGCCCGGAATAAAAGCTAAACGTTCGGTCCGTGTTAGCCCGTATGATAAATAGTATTGGCCCGACCGTGATCCGTGCAACCTCTCTAAATTCTTCTCCCCGAACCCAAGTTTGTCTGGCACCTTACTTCTTTGTTATTCGTAAAAATTATATTTATGTTGTACATTTGTTTAGCGAAATCTTTAAAAATTTAATTTGATTTGATAAGTTACGGAGATGTATTTTTAAAAAACTACTTTTTTTCTTTATAGAGCTTAAGACCAATGTCAGACGGGCGTCTTTTTTGCTTAAGTATTATCCATTCACAATGCATTGTGAATGGATAATACTTAAGCTAAAAAGACGCCCGTCTGACATTGGTCTTAAAATTGTGATTTTCTTTAATTATCCATTTATTTCATTCTAAACTCATTTTCTTACTGGATTTTCATTTGAATGTATTTGTCTAAGTAATGATTTTTACGTAGTGTTTATGTACATAATGGCTTTAATAGTCATTAATGTTTTTCTGTATTCATGAATTTCGAACATAATCTAAAATGAAATATGAGCATAAGTAAGTGTGTTTTATGAATAATTTTAATTGCAAAATGCAGGTTGATCTGGAGTCGATTTTTTAGCTTTTATACCGGGCCGGGCCAATAATTCTTTTGTGTGGTTTGGACATGGAAATTTCAGCCCGGGTAAACCTCTAACTGACCTATCGAAGCCAGCTGTAATTTTTTTTTAAATGCTTCTTTCAGCCATGGTCCCATAGCTGTGTCCTAAAATGGACCGACTGATTTACAATTCAATAATTTGCAAATGGTGACAGCTATTAAAAAAAAAATTCTTGAAGGAGGGTTATGTAAGATGTCAGGAGCAGGGGTGATTCTGTTCCGAATTTTCTGAAAATTTAACCCCCTCGCTGCGCACCCGCGATTTCCACGGCCAACGTAAAAGTAGCAAAATTTGCGCAACCCGCAATTTCCGCAGCAAATCTTTTTTTTATGATCTAATTCTATTTAAAAAAGAAACTCTTTCACAAAGATTTTGGACATATTTAAACTTGAAAATATATGCAGATTTGAAATATATAATAAAATAAATGCGCAATTTTTTTGGACTTATTTTCATAATATATATATACGCAGCGAGAGGGTTAAGGCTTTCGGTTCCCAAAATTAAAAAAATCCATCAATCCGAAAATTCGGACATAAAAATAATCGCGAATTTTGACAAATGGTCGCCATAAAAAATCTATTTCGTCCATCGTTCGCTGAAAATAACTTCAATTTCGCAAAGGAATCGCGAAAAAAACGCGAATTTGGTCAAAGGGCCGCAGAAAAAACGCGAATTTTATCAAAGGACCATGGAAAAAACGCGGAATTCTTCAAATGATCACGGAAAACGCGAATTTCGTCAAAGGATCCGAAAAAATACAAGTTTTATCAAAGGGTCGCGAAATAAACGCAGATTTCTTCAAAGAGTAGCTAAAAAAACTCAAATTTCGTCAAAGAATCGCTTAAAAAACGCGAATTTCGAAAAAGGATCGTGTCGTCAAAGTATCGCGGAAAAAACGCGAATTTTATCAAAGGGCTGTAAAATTACTCTACTTTCAAAAAAGGTTGTGGAAGAAACGTAAATTTCGTCAAATAGTAATAGAAGAAATACGAATTTCATCAAAAGGCTACGGAAAAACGCGAATTTTATAAAAAGGCTGCGAAAACATGTGAATTTCGTCAAAGAATTGCGGAAAAAACGCGAATTTAGTCGTGGAAGAGATGCGAATTTTACCAAAGAGTTGTGAAAAAAATACAGTTGTCTCTTTAAAAAACAGCACACATACATGCAAAAATATATCGGGTTAATGGAAAACAAATTTGTCGATCTAGTAGAGATGTAGATGAAGAAGGCGAATGTAGCATAATCTTACCGCGCTTATATGTAACGATTTTTGTTACATAATTGATTTAGCCGTGATAGATGTAACCTTTTGTTACATTATATGGTGTAGCATGGAGTTGGAGCATCGATGTAAGAAAATGTAGTAAGTGAAAATAGATCAACAGTTTCACCTATTGAATTGAGCAGCTTAATCTTTGTATACGATCATCATTTCTCATTAAAGATGGTTGGTAGTCGAGTAGCTAATGGCAAAAACAATGGAGATGAAGATTGGAATTTCTCCAGGAAACAAGTAACGAAAGCATTTCTGTTCACAGGTTTTTATTTAATAAGATCGGGCGGCAGTTCTCACAAAATTCGCGATGCAGTACCATCAATAAGTTCGATGTAGATAACATCTATAATCGATAGTAATCATTTTGATTACATAAAGAGGTAAAATCTTTAGAACGAACGACATTTTGACAGACGCACAGCCAGGGGGCAGTTTACACTTCGAAACTCAGCAAAATCTGATGGAGAATCGTTTTTACTTCCTTTTACTTTTTTCTTCCTAAGCGTAGGAATACAATTTTGACGTAGTACGCGCTCTAAACCAATTAAGATGTAAGGATATCACGCCGTGAAAAGAGAGCGGGCAGAGCAGCGGATGAATAAGAAATCAAAAAGGAAACCCCGGAATTAAGCGCGGGAAGGTAAATTCTCGGCTGGAATAAAATAAAATGGCTACCAAAGAACATTCTAAAACTCGAAAGATCCGAAATGGAACATTTAATTTAAGAAAACTAAAAGCGTAATAATTAAGTGAATTAGACAAGTGAGACATTAAATTAAAGGGAATTTAACAGAATTAATGATAGAGATTATTTACGAATAAGGATTTAGTGAATATAGAATAGTAATTTAGAATAGTACAGGGAAGTCGCGGAGATAGATCTAATATATCTAACATACATACACCTATGTTTATTATTATAGGTATAGTTTTTAATCTGAAATAATATACGAATTGAATATTTCCAACTGAGCGAAAAAATGCCCAGGCCGGGAATCGAACCCAGATCCTTGGCTTACAAGGCCAATGCTTTTCCATTTAAGCTAACTGGGCCGACAACCAGCCAGCATATTTCGCTCAGATAACCTTATTGGTAGGAACATCTGGTCTGTCATGTAGACAGCTCAACAGAATAAACCGCAGGTTAAGGACCTCCATATTAACGATGGATACGTAGATGAACTATTATTTTAACACAGTCAAACTGACTGGTAAAGTTATCATACGAATTGAATATTTCCAACTGAGCGAAAAAATGCCCAGGCCGGGAATCGAACCCAGATCCTTGGCTTACAAGGCCAATGCTTTTCCATTTAAGCTAACTGGGCCGACAACCAGCCAGCATATTTCGCTCAGATAACCTTATTGGTAGGAACATCTGGTCTGTCATGTAGACAGCTCAACAGAATAAACCGCAGGTTAAGGACCTCCATATTAACGATGGATACGTAGATGAACTATTATTTTAACACAGTCAAACTGACTGGTAAAGTTATCATACGAATTGAATATTTCCAACTGAGCGAAAAAATGCCCAGGCCGGGAATCGAACCCAGATCCTTGGCTTACAAGGCCAATGCTTTTCCATTTAAGCTAACTGGGCCGACAACCAGCCAGCATATTTCGCTCAGATAACCTTATTGGTAGGAACATCTGGTCTGTCATGTAGACAGCTCAACAGAATAAACCGCAGGTTAAGGACCTCCATATTAACGATGGATACGTAGATGAACTATTATTTTAACACAGTCAAACTGACTGGTAAAGTTATCATACGAATTGAATATTTCCAACTGAGCGAAAAAATGCCCAGGCCGGGAATCGAACCCAGATCCTTGGCTTACAAGGCCAATGCTTTTCCATTTAAGCTAACTGGGCCGACAACCAGCCAGCATATTTCGCTCAGATAACCTTATTGGTAGGAACATCTGGTCTGTCATGTAGACAGCTCAACAGAATAAACCGCAGGTTAAGGACCTCCATATTAACGATGGATACGTAGATGAACTATTATTTTAACACAGTCAAACTGACTGGTAAAGTTATCATACGAATTGAATATTTCCAACTGAGCGAAAAAATGCCCAGGCCGGGAATCGAACCCAGATCCTTGGCTTACAAGGCCAATGCTTTTCCATTTAAGCTAACTGGGCCGACAACCAGCCAGCATATTTCGCTCAGATAACCTTATTGGTAGGAACATCTGGTCTGTCATGTAGACAGCTCAACAGAATAAACCGCAGGTTAAGGACCTCCATATTAACGATGGATACGTAGATGAACTATTATTTTAACACAGTCAAACTGACTGGTAAAGTTATCATACGAATTGAATATTTCCAACTGAGCGAAAAAATGCCCAGGCCGGGAATCGAACCCAGATCCTTGGCTTACAAGGCCAATGCTTTTCCATTTAAGCTAACTGGGCCGACAACCAGCCAGCATATTTCGCTCAGATAACCTTATTGGTAGGAACATCTGGTCTGTCATGTAGACAGCTCAACAGAATAAACCGCAGGTTAAGGACCTCCATATTAACGATGGATACGTAGATGAACTATTATTTTAACACAGTCAAACTGACTGGTAAAGTTATCATACGAATTGAATATTTCCAACTGAGCGAAAAAATGCCCAGGCCGGGAATCGAACCCAGATCCTTGGCTTACAAGGCCAATGCTTTTCCATTTAAGCTAACTGGGCCGACAACCAGCCAGCATATTTCGCTCAGATAACCTTATTGGTAGGAACATCTGGTCTGTCATGTAGACAGCTCAACAGAATAAACCGCAGGTTAAGGACCTCCATATTAACGATGGATACGTAGATGAACTATTATTTTAACACAGTCAAACTGCTGGTAAAGTTATCATACGAATTGAATATTTCCAACTGAGCGAAAAAATGCCCAGGCCGGGAATCGAACCCAGATCCTTGGCTTACAAGGCCAATGCTTTTCCATTTAAGCTAACTGGGCCGACAACCAGCCAGCATATTTCGCTCAGATAACCTTATTGGTAGGAACATCTGGTCTGTCATGTAGACAGCTCAACAGAATAAACCGCAGGTTAAGGACCTCCATATTAACGATGGATACGTAGATGAACTATTATTTTAACACAGTCAAACTGACTGGTAAAGTTATCATACGAATTGAATATTTCCAACTGTGCGAAAAAATGCCCAGGCCGGGAATCGAACCCAGATCCTTGGCTTACAAGGCCAATGCTTTTCCATTTAAGCTAACTGGGCCGACAACCAGCCAGCATATTTCGCTCAGATAACCTTATTGGTAGGAACATCTGGTCTGTCATGTAGACAGCTCAACAGAATAAACCGCAGGTTAAGGACCTCCATATTAACGATGGATACGTAGATGAACTATTATTTTAACACAGTCAAACTGCTGGTAAAGTTATCATACGAATTGAATATTTCCAACTGAGCGAAAAAATGCCCAGGCCGGGAATCGAACCCAGATCCTTGGCTTACAAGGCCAATGCTTTTCCATTTAAGCTAACCGGGCCGACAACCAGCCAGCATATTTCGCTCAGATAACCTTATTGGTAGGAACATCTGGTCTGTCATGTAGACAGCTCAACAGAATAAACCGCAGGTTAAGGACCTCCATATTAACGATGGATACGTAGATGAACTATTATTTTAACACAGTCAAACTGACTGGTAAAGTTATCATACGAATTGAATATTTCCAACTGTGCGAAAAAATGCCCAGGCCGGGAATCGAACCCAGATCCTTGGCTTACAAGGCCAATGCTTTTCCATTTAAGCTAACTGGGCCGACAACCAGCCAGCATATTTCGCTCAGATAACCTTATTGGTAGGAACATCTGGTCTGTCATGTAGACAGCTCAACAGAATAAACCGCAGGTTAAGGACCTCCATATTAACGATGGATACGTAGATGAACTATTATTTTAACACAGTCAAACTGCTGGTAAAGTTATCATACGAATTGAATATTTCCAACTGAGCGAAAAAATGCCCAGGCCGGGAATCGAACCCAGATCCTTGGCTTACAAGGCCAATGCTTTTCCATTTAAGCTAACTGGGCCGACAACCAGCCAGCATATTTCGCTCAGATAACCTTATTGGTAGGAACATCTGGTCTGTCATGTAGACAGCTCAACAGAATAAACCGCAGGTTAAGGACCTCCATATTAACGATGGATACGTAGATGAACTATTATTTTAACACAGTCAAACTGACTGGTAAAGTTATCATACGAATTGAATATTTCCAACTGAGCGAAAAAATGCCCAGGCCGGGAATCGAACCCAGATCCTTGGCTTACAAGGCCAATGCTTTTCCATTTAAGCTAACTGGGCCGACAACCAGCCAGCATATTTCGCTCAGATAACCTTATTGGTAGGAACATCTGGTCTGTCATGTAGACAGCTCAACAGAATAAACCGCAGGTTAAGGACCTCCATATTAACGATGGATACGTAGATGAACTATTATTTTAACACAGTCAAACTGACTGGTAAAGTTATCATACGAATTGAATATTTCCAACTGAGCGAAAAAATGCCCAGGCCGGGAATCGAACCCAGATCCTTGGCTTACAAGGCCAATGCTTTTCCATTTAAGCTAACTGGGCCGACAACCAGCCAGCATATTTCGCTCAGTGAATATTTCCAACTGAGCGAAAAAATGCTCAGGCCGGGAATCGAACCCAGATCCTTGGCTTACAAGGCCAATGCTTTTCCATTTAAGCTAACTGGGCCGACAACCAGCCAGCATATTTCGCTCTTCCTACCAATAAGGTTATCTGAGCGAAATATGCTGGCTGGTTGTCGGCCCAGTTAGCTTAAATGGAAAAGCATTGGCCTTGTAAGCCAAGAATCTGGGTTCGATTCCCGGCCTGGGCATTTTTTCGCTCAGTTGGAAATATTCAATTCGTATGATAACTTTACCAGTCAGTTTGACTGTGTTAAAATAATTGAAATAATATACTCTAACTTTTGGAGAAAACGGGTTAACCCAGCTTGCAGGAATTTACACTAAGCCTGAAGTCGACCAGAATCGAAAACAGCAAGTTTCAAAGCATTTTTTACTGAATTACAGCTGATCTTAGATATAAAGAGGCAAGCAGTCTTATACCAAATTAGTATTTTTTACATAATCCTGAAGATTAAAAAGTATTATTAAATAAATATTAGGGCGTGCCCGTTATGGAGCTTTTACTGTATATAGTTTTTAACTTCAAAAATATTTAGACTTTCTTTTCAAAATTCCGGTCGGACCGAACCCTTCTCGCCAGAGTAAAAACCCAATCCGAAACTGGCCCAAACCCGAAATAATGTATGCCAATCTGCCCCAAACCCAACGCGCAGCTAAAAAGTAGAAGTCAACCCGACCCGCAGCAGAAAAGTAGAAGTCAACCGGACCCAAATCCGATCCGTAGCAAAATGTAAAACACAACCGGACCCAAACGCGACCCACAGCAAAAAAGTATAAGTTAACCCGACTAGCAGCAAGGAAAGAATGTCAACCGGACCCAAACCCGACCCGCAGCAAAAAATAGAAGTCAACCAGACCCAAACCCGACCCGAAGCAAAAATAGGAGTCAACCGGACCCAAACCCGACCCGCAGTGAAAAAAATTAGTCCCGACCAGCCCATTAGATTGGAGTCTCCAAATTTCTAAAATCGCCCCCCCCCCCCCCCCTTGAGGACTCTCCAGATCTGCCCTTGGTTGCCGTAAAGCTTTGCTTTTGAAAATAAACGCCAACTGTTTCCCCGCCAAAAATATGAATATAATGTTGCAATTTTTCAAAATCAAATTCGTGAGTTTTTGAAGGAATTTTCGAACTTTTTAAAATATTTTATACTTATTATTAACTAATTTTTATTTTTAAATGCTTTTCTTTAAAAAAATTCAATGTTAATAGTCCGATAAGTGGTCTCAAAAATTGCATTTTCCGAAAGTTATGCTGCTGTAAAATCAAGAAATATTATTTTAACAGAGAAATTTTATCGATTCTCAAACTTCATAATATAGGGCTTTAAAATGCACTATGTCTCAATGCTAGGTGCGAGCAACACCAAAAGTGGTTCCCTTGTAAGTTGAAGGCAGCAAATCCCGTTGAAATTTGGCTCTTAAACCCGAGGAAATAACGCTAAGAGGTGAAATATGCCTCCTCACCTTGTAAATTTCACGAATTACTGTTAACATTAACATGATATTTAATAAACGGATGAAATCCCTTATCTAAAGTTACCTTTAACGTAACGCGATTTTTTAATTTACGGCTGTATTGAGTAGACGTAAGTTGATGCTGAAAAAGGAGATTAATGTTCGAAAAAGGTGGTAGCTGACGTATAAAGAAAGACCGGTCTCTGGGTGCCAGGGTCTTAACTGGAATGTAATTGGGTATAAAAAAATTTTCTTGAGGTTTTAAAGTTGCTTGAAGAAGCTAAAACTATGTTAAAGAAAATTGCAATAGAATAGGATAGTTTTTAAGGAAGCTGCAACAAAGGCCCCAAGAAGACGATTCAAGATTGGAGGTAGCTGAAGTCTGCATTTTTTTTTTTTTTTTTTTTTTTTTTTTTGTCGTTTATGTAATAGTTGGAGAACTTAAGAAGTTGTTAGAAGAAAAAAGCTCCTGAATCGGACCATATTCAAGGGAGCTATTACAGGGGGCCCAAAACGGCCCAACTAATAGTTGAGAGCAGGCCCAACATGAAAACGTGTTTAAAGTTTTAGTAGTTAGCGTTTTAGATCTTCAATTAGTCAAAATTAATCATAGGGTATTAAATAATCATTAGAATAATATTTTAAAGAAATGCGCAAAAATGGGGTACATGCTTAAAGAGGGGCCCTAGAGCCCCAATAAAAATATGAGGGTGTTGGTCTAGGGGGAAGAGTCCAAGACTCAATTTTAAAATTATGCAATGAGAAGGTAAGAAAATTAGGGTGCAAAAAATGCATAGCGCACAAAAAGTTCAAGGGGCCCTGCATCAGGCCCTACAGGACCCCAAGGTGCCTCAGGATTTTAACTGGAATATAGAAACGGGAGAAAAACGAAATGGAAAAATGGTTCCAAAAATGAAGATCGGATTAAGAGGGGCAATTTATTAATAATTTATGATGCAAAAGCTTCAAGGGGCCTTGTACCGGGACCCAAGGGGGAATGGACTTAAGTGGCATGTAGTTTGGTATAAATACACTTTTTAGTAGTTTTTAATGTAATCTGAGGACGATAGAACTATGGTAAAGGAATTCGGATCATTTTAAAAGAAGATGCACCAAATGCCCCAAAAAGAAGATTTATATTCAAAATTGATGGTAGTTGAAGTCTGAAATATTTTTGTGTCGTTCATGTAATAGCTGGAGAACCTAAGATGTTGTTAGAAAAATGAAGCTAGTGAATCGGACTATTTTAATGGGATCAGGATCATTAGAATAGCATTTAAAAGAAATGTGCAAAAAATTGGGGGAAATGCTTAAAAAAGGGCCCTAGGGCCCCAATAAACGTATGTGAGTGTTGGTCTAAGGAGAAGAGTTCAGACTCAACTTTAAAATTACGCACTACGAAGGTGAGAAAAATAGGATATGAGAAACGCATGGCGCACAAAAAATTTAATGGGCCCTGGACCGGGCCCTACAGGACCCTAGACGGGCCCATGGTCTTAACTGGAATGTAGAAACGGGAGAATAACTAAATGGAGAATGTATCCAAAAATGAAGATGGGATAAAAAGGAAGCAATTTATTAAAAATTTAGTGGATTAAAATTTCAAGGGGCCCAGTACCGGGTCCCTTGCAAGGGTGCCAGGGTCTTAAGTGAAATGTAAAAATGGGGCAGAAGCTGAAAGGAGAATTCAACCCCAAAAACGAAGAAGATCGCATAGAAAAGAGGCATGTTATTAACAATTTAGTGCACTAAAACTTCAAGGGGCCCTGTACCGGGCCCCTTGCAAGGGTGCCAGGGTCTTAACTGAAATGTAGAAATGGGGCAGAAACTGAAAGGTGAATTCACACCAAAAACGACGAAAATCGGATAAAAAAGAGGAATGTTATTAACAATTTAGTGCACTAAAACTTCAAGGGGCCCTGCACCGGGCCCCTTGCAAGTTTGCCAGTGTCTTAACTAAAATTCAGAAATGAGGTAGAAACTGAAAAGAGAATTCACCCGAAAAACGAAGAAGATCGCATAGAAAAGAGGCATGTTATTAACAATTTAGTGCACTAAAACTTCAAGGGGCCCTGTACTGGGCCGCTTGTCAGGGATCCAGGGTCTTAAGTGAAAATTTAAGAATGGGGTAGGGACTGAAAGGAGAATTCACCCCGAAAACGAAGAAAATCGGATAGAAAAGAGGCATGTTATTAATAATTTGGTGCACTAAAACTTCAAGGGGTCCTGTACTGGGCTCCATGACAGGACTCCAGGGTCTTAACTGAAACTGTAGAAATGGGCAGAAACTGAAAGGAGAATTCACCCTAAAAACGATGAAGCTCGGATTGCAAAGAGGCATGTTATTAACAATTTAGTGCACTAAAACTTCAAGGAGCCCTGTACTGGGCCCCTTGCAAGGGTGCCAGGGTCTTAACTGAAATGTAGAAATGGGGCAGAAACTGAAAGGTGAATTCACACCAAAAACGACGAAAATCGGATAAAAAAGAGGAATGTTATTAACAATTTAGTGCACTAAAACTTCAAGGGGCCCTGCACCGGGCCCCTTGCAAGTTTGCCAGTGTCTTAACTAAAATTCAGAAATGAGGTAGAAACTGAAAAGAGAATTCACCCGAAAAACGAAGAAGATCGCATAGAAAAGAGGCATGTTATTAACAATTTAGTGCACTAAAACTTCAAGGGGCCCTGTACTGGGCCGCTTGTCAGGGATCCAGGGTCTTAAGTGAAAATGTAAGAATGGGGTAGGGACTGAAAGGAGAATTCACCCCGAAAACGAAGAAAATCGGATAGAAAAGAGGCATGTTATTAATAATTTGGTGCACTAAAACTTCAAGGGGTCCTGTACTGGGCTCCATGACAGGACTCCAGGGTCTTAACTGAAACTGTAGAAATGGGCAGAAACTGAAAGGAGAATTCACCCTAAAAACGATGAAGATCGGATTGCAAAGAGGCATGTTATTAACAATTTAGTGCACTAAAACTTCAAGGAGCCCTGTACTGGGCCCCTTGCAGGGGTTCCAGGGTCTTAACTGAAATGTAAAAATGGGCTAGAAACTGAAAGGAGAATTCATCCCGAAAACCAAGAAGATCGGATAGAAAAGAGGCATGTTATTAAAATTTAGTGCACTAAAACTTCAAGGGGCCCTGTACTGGGCCCCTTGATAGGGTGCCAGGGTTTTAACTGAAATGTAGAAATGGGACAGAAACTGAAAGGAGAATTTACTCCCAAAATAAAGAAGATCGGGTAGAAAAGAGGCATGTTATTATCAATTTAGTGCATATAAACTTAAAGGGGCCCAGGGGCCCCGGCCCTTAAAAAATTAAAAATCTGAGCCTCAGGTGCATCAGGATCTGTCTTCGACTAATCACTTCTGAATTTTCAGACTTCTACGTGCGGTAGATTTCGCTAGCCATCGCCAACAGACACACACACACACACACACAGAGCGATTTGTTCTTTTATTAGTATACTAGGGGATCGTACCCGGGCTTCCGGGGTGTTATTACATAATGAATAATGGTGTTATTACACGAGGACTCAAAGACGCTTGAAATCCCAGGCGTTTAGCGACAACCGCCGCCTCACGGTCCGTCTTTTCCAAGCATTTCATTGGCTGTTCCGGAAAAGGCTTTTCTATTATCAGATTTCCAAGCATTTGATTGGCTGTTACTGGCGACTCGCCTCGCTTCACGCGTCAAAGATGCTCCGGCAGAAAAAAGACGCTCGCTCTCCAAGCGACTCCCCTGCAGCCATAGGAATAACATGAAGACGCCCGGAATCTCAAGCATCTTTGACCCCTCGTGTAATAACACCATTAAACGTTGCGTTTTATCAATGTGTGATTTCGATTAAATTATTTTCAAAAGTGAAGCATTTTCACCTGTGCAAAATTTCAAAGCAGCAGGGCTGTGAAAATGACGCACTTCTACAAAATATAATTCAGGTTTAAGAATTAAAATACACGCTTTTTTATAAAATGGCGTCTTTTGCATTCCCTAAAGCAATCCACTTTTATAATCCAGTCTTAAACTCCGTCTATAGAAAAGCATGCATATGACGTCATTATCACGGAATAACAGACAATATTCTTGACATAGCCCATATTTTAATTTCAATTTTTTTTTAGGTTTTGTGAGAAAATGGCAACAAAAAGATACAGTATCTCCTATTTTCAACTATTTTCCGTTTACTTTCCATAGAAATGGGTTACTTTTGTTGCCACGATAAGAAAAATTGTAACATATTATTCAGAATCCGGGGTGGAAACTATTCTTATGTTACAAAATAAAACTGGATAACTTATCATCGACTAATAAGTTTTAATATTTACATCGTATTTACATGTTACTATTTACAAAATAACTCAGTTAATTTAAAGTACGGCATAGCTCAAATGCCTTGTCGGCAACAACAACTCTGTAAACATTCTTCTCCTCGTCAAGTCTAATTTACTCAGCTTGTCAGTTCTTTTGAAAGAAAAGAAAAAAAGAAAAGGACAGAAAAAATGATGGAGTGTGTATTGTTCGAGCGTTACACTCTTCCCCTCACACTGCATTACTGGTCCCTCAGATACAGTGTGCATTTCCTGGGTGGATTCCTTCGGGATGCTTTCTGGTGCCTAAAATCCTCTATGGTTCT
Organism: Maratus speciosus; assembly: GCA_963932465.1. Lineage (NCBI taxonomy): Eukaryota > Metazoa > Arthropoda > Arachnida > Araneae > Salticidae > Maratus > Maratus speciosus. The sequence continues at coordinate 630,053,660 of OZ010786.1, forward strand.
CGTGTTTTGTGATCCTTTCGTAAATATTTGCTGGCTGGGCGTCTGACGTTTCCCGGGTCTGCCTCTAGGACGAATAAAGCCTTTAGAACCTCCACCATCATCTTGCGTGTAAGGACACAAAGCTGATATATGATAATTTCCTAAGGGAGAAAATGGGTTTTCTTTAGTGACAATGGTATAAAAAGTAGGAGATCTTTGTTTTCCATAGTACCCATTATCATGTCTGTAACTTCCAGACCTATAATCCAATTTGTAATTATCCTGATCATTAGTTCTAAGATCATTTTCATATCTCTTTCGAATTTGCTAGACGAATCTGGAGTTCGCCGTGCACTATACCAGTGTGATGGTTGGGAATTTCTTTGCTCCTGATAGCTACCTCTACCTGATCGTCGGCCATCATAATTATAATTATTTCGAGCATGATAGAAGACTCTATTTTTGTACCTAGGAGAAAAATTTGGATTATACTTTACTTTTGAAGTAAGTGAAGCACTTTCTAGCGTTTCAGATGCATCATTAGGTTCAACCATATCTGATGAACTAATCACCAAACCTTCACTTTCTGTCATATCTTGAGATATTAAAGAATCTTTAGTCTCAAAATTTTGAGGAATCTCTGATTCATCTTGGTAAGAATTCTCTGAACCATGTTTCTCATAACTATTTTTATTGTAATTTCCATGGTTAAATGACTGTTTAACATATTTTTGGCCATATCTATTATTGCTTCTGTTAACAATTGGTCTATTAAAATTTCTGTTCTTACCCCTATAATCGAAATTCCTACGGCAATCTTTTACATAGCCTTTTCTATCATGTGCAGGACTATCAATTTCATCAGATAAAATTATGCCCATCCGTGATCCTGTATCAATATAATGTTTAACTTTAGGTGTAGTCTCTTCCCCTAGTTGGAAGCTACTAGTAAATTTTTCAAGCAGTTCATTCAACCTAACTTGTTGCTCTGAAGTGAGGTGTCTACCTTCATCTTCTCTAAGTAAAACGGTGTTTAATTCAACGGATTTTATCGCTAATTCACTGGGAGGTCTATATGTATCTTCAGCGAATCTATACTTCCACCTACATCTATCAGCGAAGAACCATTCTTGATTTACTACATCCAAAACAATTTTTGCTTTGCGTAAAAAATCGATTCCCAGAATTGTACGATTATTTCTGGCATTCGGCAGAGCATAAAGTGTTGTTTTAATGTCGCGACCTTCAATTTTAACATGAACTTCTGTTTTATAAACTTCGGTAGTGTTTTGTAGCCCATCCGCTAAGACTACTATCATTTGAGTTTTTTCAAACTTCACACCTTGGTCTTTTAATAAAGAATACAAAACTTCACCAGCAACGCAATGTGTTGCGCCAGTGTCAGCACAAGCTGTGCCAGAGAGACCATTTATGCTTATTTTTACCAATAATGTTGGTGATGTTTGCATATTACATGTACGAAATTCTAGTGATTGAAAGTGCACCGATACATTTTTCGGAGAACAGGTTGGACACTTGGATTTAATAACTCCCTGGTTTCCACAACCATAGCAATTTAACATTGGTCGATTTAAATTCGAAGGATAGTTAATTTTATTTCTGTTGGACTCCTTTTGATTGCCAATCTTACCAAACTCATTTCTTTTAAAATCTAAAGGCGTTTTTTCAAAGCGATTAGAATTCTCGACCTCACTGATTTTATTTGATCTCTTTATTTCTACTTTGTGTGACCTCAAATTATCATATAAATCTAACTTTTCAGCTAATTCAACAGGATCTGTTAAATTCTCCCATTGGTCTAAATAATGTTCTTTGCAATCAGGGGAAACCTTTTTCTTTAATTGGTCAGCAATAATTAATTCCGATAATTTTTCAAAGGAATTTATATTTAATTCGGATAGCCATCCCTCAAAATAGCTTCTGATTTCAAAATAATATTCTTTCCAGCTAATATCGGTTCGCTTTGGATGTCGACTAAACAAAATTCTAAACCTTTCAGCAGTTAATTTGAACCTCTGCAAAAATATATCTTTAATATAAGAATAATCCTCAAATTTTTCTTCCGGTTCACGCGCTATTAATTTACCGATTTCATTTGGAAGGACTCCAATTAAATACGTAATCCACAGTTCTTTAGAAACCTTTAAAAGTTTTATTTGCCTCTCAAAAGTTATTAAAAATAAATTCATATCATCCTTTTCAGGATTGAAATCGGGTAAAATCTTTTTCAAGTCAACGCGGATTGAAGAAGTTTCTAGAGGGTTGCTTGTATTTGCAACAACTTCTCTTGTTCCTGCTTCTAACCTGAGCTTCTGTAGCTCAAATTCTCTTTCTTTGGCTAAACGTTTCTCTTCCTCAAGAGTCTTTCTTTCTTCTACGGTATTTTCATAAATTCCCTGTACAAAATCTATGTTATCTTTAAATGCCTCACTATTTACAATTTTATCATGTAATTCGAGGACTTTATCATCGCTACTTACTTCTACTTTTAATTCTGAAGCTAATGTGATTAAATCAATTTTCTTACCCTCAGAAAGAAACGCCATCATTTGAACTAAATATGTTTTAGCTAACTTCAAACTTAATTCGTGTTACGAATAACTCTTAGCAAAATACGTAATTTTTAACATATATAGAACATAAATAACATACAATATCTTTCAAAACTCAATATAATGACACCAACTATTTGCCTTTTTTTTTTTTTTTTACACAATAATATCAATCATATAATAATTAAAATAATGCCAAGCACTCATTTATAATAATAACTTCATAATAAAATAGCTCAGTGCAACTATATAAATGTATAAAATAAAGCAAACGATTTTTATTTTTCAAAAATAATTATTAGAATTATTTCTCTTATGAATATCTTCATTTAATTCAGATACTAAAATACTTGAAGCTGCAGACGACTTTTCGTATTTCAATTCTAGGAAAATAACATTCAGGCTGAATAAAACAATTCCAAAATATTTCGATTCTGGACGAATCAAATACAATTTTCAAAAATCCACAGATTCCGGATGAATCAAAAGTACTTTTGTATAAATTTTTGTACCTTAGTATCTATATTTTCTTATTAAAACAGTTTAACACAATTTAAAAATAATACTTATCTTCATATCTTGCTTCTATTCGTGCCAGACGTTGGGGAGCCACTTCTGTAACATATTATTCAGAATCCGGGGTGGAAACTATTCTTATGTTACAAAATAAAACTGGATAACTTATCATCGACTAATAAGTTTTAATATTTACATCGTATTTACATGTTACTATTTACAAAATAACTCAGTTAATTTAAAATACGGCATAGCTCAAATGCCTTGTCGGTAACAACAACTCTGTAAACATTCTTCTCCTCGTCAAGTCTAATTTACTCAGCTTGTCAGTTCTTTTGAAAGAAAAGAAAAAAAGAAAAGGAGAGAAAAAATGATGGAGTGTGTATTGTTCGAGCGTTACAAAATGATATTAAAAACTACAAAAAGATTAATATCTCAAAAATAAATTAAGATGCAGCTTCCAAACAAATTGCATTTAAAAGAGTATTTTCTCCCTTATACGACGGTGTAAAAATTTTAAATGTGCGATGTTTGGAAGTTTAAAAATTTGCAGTAGAGAAAATTGCAAAACCAAAATTTTATTTCAAATTTCAAAGTGTTGCCATTCGCAAAATGACGTATGCGTTACGCACAGATATGTTTGTCCTTTATAATACAGATAGATAGATAGATAGATAGAGTGCAATATTTTAAGGTAAAAGAAAATTTTATCAATAAATAACTTAATATTAATAAATTTCGGTTATATATTGAGGGAAAAAAATAATAAAAATCTTGAATAGATAGTTTAAATGATCCTTCTTTTTTTCACTCTTGCCCTATCTTAAAAAGAAACAGAGCAAATAATTATATACAGTAGAACCTCGATTATCCGAAGTAATTGGAACCGACCCTCTTTCGGAAAATCGAAATTTTCGGATAATCGAGAATGCTTCAATTTTAAGATTAAGGAGAAATAAATGCAATATTTCTTATTATGGTAACAAGTGCTTAATAAAAATAAAGCAATAGCAAAATAGAAACAAGAATAAATTATACCTGAATTTTAATTTTGAAATTAAGTACCTTTTACATATATCGCAAGGGTTTGATTTTTTTTTTTTTTTTTTTTTTTTTTTTTGTCGCAGTTTCTATTTCTTTTGTTTTGAAGCGCTATCACGGAGTTGTCTAATATTATTAGTTCACCAGTATCACAGTCTTTCTGCTGTTCCAGCCATGCCAAACCTTTTTCGAAACATTCAAAAGCTTCAGAATTGCTAATTTGTTCGTTTTCTTCGTTCCACTCTGCAGCTTACGGAATCTCAAGTTAAATTCGAAGGAACTGTAAGAAAGGGGATCGAAAATATTTATATGTACTCGTAGTTTGGAAAGGACCTCTTGGACACAAGGAATATGACAGTTAAAAAAAAAAAAAAAAAAAAAAAAAAAAAAAAAAAAAGCAATTTAACAAATTACAACGACCATTTGGGAAATGATTTTTTCAAAGACTAAAATGTAAGGCATAAAAAATCGCACGGAGTTGATCATACATTACATACGCCATGAATTAAACATTAATAATGTTATTACACGTAAAAATTGCAAGGGACAAAAATCGCCTGCGACTCGTCAGATTTCCTGAAACTTACGTATTATCCACCTGAAACTTACGTATTATTCAAGCATTTCATTGGCTGTTCGGGAAAAGGCTTTTCCATCGACCAAGAAATCTGACGACCCATTTTAAATGAAATTCCATTCTTAAACTTCTAAACATCCCACAATATTACTTTTTACACCGTCGTATAGAGAAGAAAATGTACTTTTAAATGCAGTTTGTTCAAAAGCTGTATCTCAATTTGTTTCTGAGTTATTATTTTTTTGTTTTTATTACTGTTTTGTCATAGTGGCAACAGAAGTATCCATCTCTGTTGAAAGTAAAGGGAAAAATACATATTACTGTATAGACCAATCAGAAAACGAATAAAATGCGGATTCAACCAATAAAAAGCTTCAGATATGCTTTTGATTTCCTACCCTGACGAGGACAATAACCATTTTTCCAAATGGTTAAAAAAAAAGGATAAAGCTCAAAATAGATTTTGCACACAAGAAAAGCAAAAAAGAAAAAAAAAATCTTTAAAAATGAATTTCGGTTAACCGAGAGTTTCGGATAAAAGAGGTTCTACTGTATTTTTTAAATAAATTTCCTAGATAGTGTTTTCTACACACGAGCTAATAAAAGCAGTGATTTTTCCATAATCGGGACACACGCCAAATTAACGTCTATTGTAGCGGAAAATTTTTGGAACTTGCATAAAATGCAGTCATGACAGGAGGGGTACTTTTTAAGTAAAACGCCCGTACTTGTAAAAGAGTGTTTTTTTTTTTTTTTTTTTTTTTTTTTTTTAACACTTTCCACGATAGTTGAAAAGTGTTTATGAATTGAGTTTCTCTCTCCGTCTATCTGTCTGTCCGCTGTCCCTACTCTAATTCGTGCAAATATAGTTGGATTACCATGAAATTGATATATGTTATTGAGACTTACTATGGCATGTTCGGTATTGTAAATGAAGTTTGTAGCATTTATAGTTCTTTTACAGGAACATCCAAAAGAATTTCGTTGCGTTACGACCTATGGGGAAAAATCATTTGCGGTGGTTTTTAATGATGTTTCACAATTTTGAAACGCATTGGAATTTATACATATTTCTGAAGTGCACTACAAAATGCTTGCTATAAAATATGGTCATCGTTCATTTACAGGGACACTCAAAAGAATTCCGTTACATTACGGTCTCTGGAGGAAAATCGTCTATGGTGTATTTTATTCATATTACACTGTTTCAAACATATTAAAATTGATGTACTATATATCTGAGGTACACTGCCATATGTTTACTGTAGAACAGGGTGATGCTTACTGTAGAATAGGGTGTGCATAGTATTCATCGTTCTCATACAAGGACACACAAAATAATTCGGATACAGTACAATGTATGAACAATAATTGCTGCGGAAGTGCGTTTTCCGTTGTGGTATGTGTTTAACTAGTAATCTTTTTTGTTATTACTAGGGGACTCCGCCCCTGCTCGCTACGCTCACCAACACCCGCGTAATCGCTTCGCGATTCCATTCGGCAATCCCTATTTTCTGGCCAACCACAGACGTAATTGTTTCGCGTTTCCATTCTGGATCGCTTCGAGATCCCTTATTTTCTATGCATTTAATTTTTAGATTCCACTTGGTATAAACGCGCTCCTCCTCAACTCCTGTCAATTTTATTTCCTTATCTCCAAGCACTTAATCATTAGAGCTTACAGAGTTTCATAGTTATAACAATTATTAAATATAAAATCATTAAAATAATGTAAAATTTATAATTTATTTGAATAATTACAAATTAAATAAATTTATAATTAAATAAAATTATAAATTTATAGTAAATTAAAAATATTTTAAATTTAAAAAATATGTTAAATTTAAAAAGTAACAAATTTATTAAAGTTATTGGGAATTTTTCCCCCTTATCTTTGTATTGAAATCGCTAAATTGTAGTTACAGTAAATAATCTTATCATATAAATCTCTTCTCCTCTGAAATTTTCACTTCGCCGCCTTTTCTACGCCAACATATATGAGTAAAATTATATATATAGTGTTACGAATATTGTAAATAGTTAATGTTTTTTCTTAAAAATAATGTAAATAGTTCATTTAAGCTCTATTCATAAGCTAATATTATTTTTTGTTGCATTGAAATATCTCAATTTATTGATTTTCTGCAAGCAAGTAAACCCTATTGGATTTCAATGGGAGTCTATATAACGCAGTTTTATGTCAAACTATGAACAAAAGTATTATGTGTTACTCTTGTAACACAGACGTTTGTTATTCTTGTGACAGCACCCCAGAGCCTATTCCATGCATAGCATAACAAAATATTTAATGTAAATTTTTTCTTATACCTCGAAATCAGAGAGTTAGGAGTTTTGGGTAAAAATTTTAAGTTGTTTTTATAAAATTAAAACTTTAAGATGTTTTCTGTTTCTCTTGTGACATTTAATTATCAACTAATAAATAAAGTTAAAATTGCATTTAATACCTTAGATGAAACCTTTTAACTATGCAGATCTAACATATATAATATTATCTTGTTATTTTCAATCCATAATAATTTAATTTAATGAACAGAAGTAAAAAACCTACACAACTCAATAAATTGATTTTTAGGCTCAACTGTAAATGAATTTTAATACTGTCAGTTTCCAGCCCAGATTCGGTGTGGACTTATTCTTATGAAATTAAAACTTACAAATTCATGTACTGCAACTCTTTAGCTTTAAATTGAATAGTATCACACTTATATTTCCGTTTAAAATAATTTTTCAGCAAAAATTTTCTTCTGCCGTGGACGTTCCCATACATAAAATTGCAAACGGGAATTTCGTTCCGGCTGCTTATAACTCGAGTTCTGCTGAATGGATCTTGATGGGGCTCTTAGATAATATTTTAGAGAAGGCTTTCGTGTACTGTTCTATCTTGCTTAGTTATAGAATTATGAGGAAAGTTCTATAATCAGGTGAATCCGATTATGAAAGATTAGCCCTATCAAAAAGTTTTGCTGAATGAATTTCGATGGAACTTCATTGTTACTAAGATAATGTTTCAAGGGTGGTTTAACCCCTTAATTCTCGCTCCCGTCATATTCTCGGGCTGTGTCTTTTACTCAAATTGTTTGATTCCCACCAGTTTTACAAAATAGTGAAATTGGCTATATTTTAGTATCGTTTTTTCTGTCATTAAGTAAGGTGAATATTTCTTTTTCATAAAAGTGGTGCCAATAAGCAATTTGAATTTTTCAACCGTAATTTAATTCGAGCGTTAAGGGGTTAAGTACCGGGTGTCCATAATTAATCGACCTACTTTAAAGTTGTCTACAGACAAAACTATAGATCAGTTTCAACCACGTGATCACCAGCCGCCCAAGTTTCATCGAACCAATCATAATGAACTATTTGTAGCCTGTATTATGAGCCAACCAATCGCAATTGGCCAAATTTGGGGGTCAAACAAAAAACACATCTGGTTGCTAAGGTCGTTGCTAGGGTGTGACGTCAGTTGAAACCGATCTATTGTCCATAAAGTTGTGAAATTTTGTGAAAGACATAATAAAGGGATGGGAATTTGTTTAAGCTACAAAAAATTATAAATGAAAGTAGTTCACAATTTCACCACCAGAGGGCATCTTTTAATAAATTACACATTTAGCATTGCGATAGTTTAGAAATTTTATTTATTAACTTAACCTTATTCAAAAAACAGCATTTCACGACATGTTCCTAGCATTTCGCAGAACACACTGCGGCCAACTGTGGAACAGGCTATCTTACGATTCCAGATGGTATCTGAAAATGATGAAAGTCATGCAGAACGTGTTTGGTTGTAACAAAATTTATTAAACTATCATAAATGTATACTAAATGTGTATTTCGTTAAAAATCGGCCTCCGAATGTTTCTTTTCGCTCCCATACTTTTATTATGTTCTCCAAAGAATTTCACAACATTCTTAACAATAGTTTCGTATGTAGGTCGATTAGTTACGAACATCCCGTAAATAAAATTTCTAAACTATCGTAATGCTAAATGCTAAATGTATTAAAAATCGCCCTCTGGTGGCGAAATGTTGAACTATTTTTATTTACATTAATTAAACAAATTCCCATCCCTTTATTATGTCTTTCACAAAATTTCACAACTTTATGAACAATAGTTTTGTCTGTAGACAACTTTAAAGTAGGGTCGTTTAATTATGGGCACCCTGTATATTGCATATCGTTCTACATGTTGCTTAGTTAAAACGCTTTAAGCGTCATGTAGAATTTTTCATGTATGTTTAATGATTCATAAAATAATACCTATGAAAAGTATTTGTAATGAGAATTTTTTGATGATTGCCTTATATATTTATTTATTTACGCGCAGCAAAAAAATAACATTAATATGAATTTTGTGTTAAACCAGCCCTTGAAACCAAAGGTTACGTGGCGGAAAAACACGGTTAGGACGCTTAAAGGGTTAAAGAATTATTAGGGATAATCAGGTGAAATAGCTTATGAAAGATTAGCCTTTTGAAAAAGTTCTGCTGGATGGATTTTGCTGCGACTTCCAATGTTAGTTAAATAATATTTCATGGATGGTTTTAGAATATTGCATATTATTCTACGTTGCTTAGTTGTAGAATTACGTGGGAAAGTTCTATAATCAGATAAACCCATTTTTGAAAGATTAGCCTTTAAAAAAAGTTCTACTGGGCGAATCTTGATGGGGCTCGCAATGTCAGTTAGATATTTTTTACAGAAGGTTTTTGTGTATAATATATCGTTCTATGTTGCTTAGTTATAAAATTATGGTGATAAGCTCGATAATTAGTTGAACCTGATTATGTAAAATTAGCTTTTTTAAAAGGTTCTGCTGGATGAATTTTGGTGGGACTTGCTCTGTTAGTTAGATGATTATTCAGGGATGGTTTTAGTACATTGCATGTAGTTGCACACTTCTTAGTTATAGAACTATGGAGAAAGTTCTGTAATCAAGTGAACCCTATTATGAAAGATTAGCCTTTTTAAAAAGTTCTATTGGACTGATTTTGATAAGATTAGCATTGTTAGATAATTTTTCAGAGATTGTTTTAATGTGTTGCGCATCGTTCTATTGTTCTTTACCAAATCCTACGATCAATGACCAACTGAAAGAGTTGATCCTTAACAGTCCAAATTTTGTCTGACACATTAGAAAATATAATAGTGCAATGGCGTTTGTATCGTTTTTAGCAATGCGGAAGGACATTCCAGGCAAAGGTTCATATTGCTTTAGACACAAGGTTAAATTTCATACATATTTCCGTTTGAATAGAGGTTTCTTTGCAGAAACCGACTAGAGTAGCGGCGAAGCCTTCTAGTTTTTTTGCATATCATCTCCTTCTACTCAGATCTTGAATTACTGTCTTGAAAATTTGCTGATTGCGCCCTTTTTTTGGAAAGGTGTGTGTGTGGGGGTGGGGAGAGAGGATTGTAATATAACCCAGAACAGGAATGAGATTTAAAAATATATATATTACCTATGTCGTATGACTTGTTACCTGAGTAAAATCTATTCATTATGTCTACCTAACATACATTTTCCTAAAAACATGGAATTTCATTCAAAAATTAAACCTACATAGGTTAATGGCACACATAATTTTTAACAATTACTCTACAAATTATCCCAGATGAGATAGCATTTTTAATTTGCAGAAAATTTGCAGCAGTCTTGCTTTGAAAACTTGCAAAGTTGCAGCAAGCTCAGCATGATAAGACTGAAAGTTCATAACAAGACTGCAACAAGATAATGGAAACGCCGAAGTCACCACAGTTTGAACTTGCAGCTAACTTGTCGTGAAAGTTAAATTCATGCTGTATCAAATTTATTGCAAATTAATGGCAAACAAGTAATAAAAAATACTGCAAAGTAGTAATCTTTCCACGCCCCACTATCTGTTTACAACTGCTACACTATAAGTTTATCTCCTTCGGAGGGTTCCATTTCCATAGACCTGATCAGTCTATTGATGCGAACACACCATCAGAAGGTGCACGTATCGTTTTCATCACCATAAACAGGCTAAGGCAATATTTGTACTTTTTAACACGAACCTTTTTGTGGTATTTGATAAATATAGCGTTTAGAAAAAGCGGTGCCAACCGAATAAAATTTCTGCAATTTCTACGTATGTGCTGATTGTCCATTCTCTCACCAGAGGGATTTTTTGCTTTCGTCACTTTCGTGAATTAAAGACATCAGTTTCACAACAAACAACTCATGCAAGTGGGAGATGTATACCTTGTAGGCAATTTGCTGCGAATTTCTAAATTCAAATTTGTAACGGCAAAATAATGTCAGAAAAAAATCAAACTTGCTGCTAATGTTCATGCTATCTGGGATCAATTACAAGAAATACATTATTTATCAATCGATGTTTTTGGAGTAAATGAAAGTTTTTAATCCTCTATCCATTTTTTTTATGACTCTAGCCCAGTGGTTCCTGACGTAGGGCGTACGCCCCACTGGGGGGCAATTTGACTTTCTAGGTGGGCAATTTCAAAATTTGTTGCGTACCGCCCGTAATTTGGGGCGTACGTCCCTCTGGGGGGGGGGGGGGCAATTTCAAATTTATTGCTCACTTTTTCACTATCAATTTCTTCTGTCCTTTTTTTCAAAGTATTGTTGTAGACTAAAAATGATTGGAATGCAAACAAAATTTTAAAAATCCGTTTTTTTTTTAATGTTCCCAGTGAAAACTTTAAAATACATTTAACGTTAGAATAATTATACGAATAACTTTTTAAAAAAAAAACCTTAACATCATTTTATTATTAAATTCCATTATAATTTTTCTGGGATATGACTTTATAATTTTTCGTAACGCTTTTAATTATTTAGTGAGAGCAATTTCTACTTCTATTTGCTTAGCTCTATGTCACTCGAAGATTCTTTTGAACGTGAAACTACTTAAAAGTATGTATAACTTTGACTGTCTCGAACATATTTAACCTAAAAATATATTTGAAGTATCTGAATGACGTACTACCAACTTTATAAAACTTATAAATTTTAAATAGCATTAGAAAAGGAAATGGGTAAATGGAAGACAACGATATTGGGAAAGGGGAAACAGAAAAAAAAATGTGTTGTAATGGGGAATAAAATAATGGCTACTTAATTTTGATAAAGATTAGAGTTTGGAAATGCTTCTTGTGTGTTGTGTTATCTTTTTAAAAAAGTTAGTGTTGAAAGCTCTTCCACCAAGTCTTAATAAGTCACAAAATGAATTATAAAATGCGTGAATGTTATCACTTTCAATGTTAAATATAAGTCTCTCTTCAAGATATTTTGTGAAGATAAAAATGCAGAATGAATAACACTTTTTTTTTTTAACATTGAGGTGAGTTACAAAGTACAACAAAACTCTTTTTGGCACAAAGGCGAAGATGTATAACCTCATTGCATTTGTAAAATGTTGTTAAAAATATATTTGACACAGAAGATTCACCTCTTTGATAAGTTAAAAAATGTAAAATTAAGAGGTATTGTTAATCCTTTATTACGCTTCACCTGTGTGAATAGATTTCACTTTTTAGAAAATAAGAGACATAATTTACAGACTAAGGAAGTGGGGGGGGGGGGCATAGTGACTTTACTGATGTTTTGGTGGGACGTGGCCGATAAAAGGTTGGGAACCACTGCTCTAGACATAATGGTAGCATATCAAAGCACTCACCAACTGTTCAAAACAGTTTTAAAGAGCAAAATATACATAAATTACAAAATGCATACATATAATCCGGAGAAGTTTTCCGTGTTGCTTCCTTACTTAATTTCAGTGAATCTAACCGGCCGACATTAATAATAAGGTATACATAATTTTTATAATACGAAAGATTTAGTGCACCGTCAAGTGGCCAAAGCAAATCTCTCGGGAAAACAGCTGATTTTTTCTCGAAAATTAGAAAGACGATTTCAATATATTTTCATTTCTTTTTCTGTATTATAATAATTTGCTAAATTTTGATCGTTTTGTTTTTCTGTATCACTAATTCCTTTTTAGTAGCATTAAGGCTATTCTCAAATTCAAAGGGTATACTTTCTGACACATTTCTGAATTCATTTTTGTTCAGAAACGAATGAAAATGGCGGGAGTTCTTATTAAGAAACTATATAATCTAAGGACGTTTTTTATTTTTTGATAAAGACAGCAGATCTTTCAGATAAAAACTGTCAAAGTGGACGTATTGAATCGAATTCCTGGCGCGACAGCATGAGAAAAGCGAAAAACTTGTCGTCAAATGACAAGAATAGCTTATAACTCGGTAAGTATTTATTTATAAAAAAAATGAAAAATTCTATTAGGTTCTAAATCGCTTCAATAGCCTGTCATTTTTATGCCTATACTTTTAAAAATGAGTCAGAAAATGTGTCAAAAAGTTTTGCGTTGTTGAGCAGGGATCTTGAAAACCATTTAATTTCATAAAAAAAGACAGATGCAAATTCAAATGCCTTTAATATTATAAAAATATTAATTCATGCATCATTTCGGTAAAATAATATTGGCTATACACAAATAAAGTCTCTAATTTCGACAAAATTATAGAATTCCTCCGCAATTTTCCAAACAAAAGCAAATTAAAAAAAATAACGCCGTCGACGTTGTTCCAAACTGCGTTTTTACACGAGGCAATGTATAGGCAGTATAATGAGTAAGTTGACACTCTCTTAAAATGGTTTTTGTCCGGCAGAAAATATAATATTTAAGCCATTTCATATGCTTAACCCCTTAAGGACGAGCGACACGTATACGTGCCGGAAATAGGCCTAAGGATCCTCGTTTATCCTCACCAGTAAAATTTTACTGTAAAATTTGCCTTATTTGATCCGAGCATTTTCCTGATTTGAATAGGCACAATCTTCTGTTTTTTAAAACCGATAGCAAAATAATAAACATTTCGTAAAAGGCTCCCATCGCGAAGGGGTTAAAACCTTAAAGCTTCAAATTACACACCATTTGCTTAATTTTGAAAAGGGGGTCAATATTTTAGCTCGAAAGATCAAGCAAATATGAACTTTATGAAGTTCCATACATCGAATCGAAGCACTAATATACACAAAATAATTCAATGCTGTTGAAATATTAATTTGGTACATTTCTGTTAACCGGACGCCAGTGTTGTATATAGTAAATATATATTATACACACATATATGTATATATACAGATACATACTATACTATAGTATATATAAATATATATATATATACATCATGTATATACATACATATGTATGTATGTATACACATATATGTATGTATGTATATATAACACTGGCGCCCGGCTAACAGAAAAGTACCATTAATTTTAATTTCATCATAATTAGACTAGTAAATTATCAAAAATAAGCATATCTTTTAGTTAATTATATAAAGGTAAATGATCTCCAATTGTGGATACACATATATGAATGTTTTGCTTATTTCCTTTAAAATCTTGAGGAACTTTAAGATTCTTTTGCACTCTAAAGGGTTAAGTATTCTAATTTTCCCTTTTAAAGCACTATTATAACTTAAAAATTTTGAAATAATTGCTAACTGTTCATTCATAACTAATTATTGACCGTTACATAGAATGCGAGCAAAATTCAAATGTGGAATGCTTTAAAATTTATAAAATATTAATAAATTACAGTTTAAAATGCAAAAACTAATAATATGTACCTGCTTTTATAATATATCATATTAGATATTGGTAAATAAACATTAAAACATTGCCAAATTCAAAATCATTTTAATTTTTTTCGAGCGCCATATTTGAATTCTATTAAAACGTGAAATCGAAAAAGAAAAATGTTAAGTTTTTTTATCACGCAATATGTTATAATAGATTTAACTAAGTTTACATAAAATATTGTGGCATTAATAAATTATATTAAAAGTAAATAAACTTTTTTCATGCTGCTTTTCGTGTTAAATTTCGCTATGTATTTCATTTATTTAAGTATTGCGCGGCAGCGCAATACTTATTTATTTCCAGTGTCACTTCTCAATGTTAATTTAACATAGAAAAGCCTATGGAGATGGTAACTTTTTCATTTTTTCTTCCCACCTTTTTGTCCCTGATGCCACTCATTTTTAATTCTTTGCTAATTCTAATAATACTATAAATTCAAAGTGTAAAAACATTTGCCAGACGCCAGGGTCAAAACGGATCATAAAATGCCTTTGCATATAGATGGATTATAATCTAGAGAGTAACATGGGCTAATTTTTATATTACATTATTCAAATATTTTTCTTAATAATTCCAAATTTCGCTTTTTTCATTGAGATTCAACGGACATTTTGTAATAAAATTAAAAAAAAATTTTCATTGTTGTAAATAATTCAAAAGCCGTAATAATAATTTGCCTTTTTTTAGTTGAATGATTTTCACGTGAAACATGAAACTGAAGAAACTGAAAGAGTTTTTTTAAGAATTAAAAAGAAGATGAATATCACGTCATAGTGGAAATAAAAATGACATTTTCAAGCAGATTTTTCAATTCCTACTATTAGCTCACACTCTCCCTATATTTATTTATTTATTTATATATTTATCTTGTTAAAATTTTCAATCGTTAATAAAATACTCATTATTCATCCTATCAAGTTGAAATAAATTTTTTTAAACTTGTACTGGATGACAATTGATGTTAATACAGTTTTTTCAAATATTAATTAATTAATTAAATTTTAATTAATTAATTTTAGTTTTGCATGGGAAACAAAATGGCTTCCATTGGTTATTGAAGTTCAATTAAAGTATTTTCAATAAGGGGTTACCATAGGGGGGACCCTGTTCTGTCGCCAAATACCGCCAAGTTTGTCGCCAGCTTGGCGATATATCGCCCAATTTGACGGCCAAAATGAGTCGCCAAAAGTGACGCCAACTTGGCGATATCTCTAATATTTCGCCAAATTCCCATAGAGTTCCATTGTAAACCTACTTGCTTATAGAAAATCAACAAATTGAGATATTTTAATGCAACAAAAACTAATATTAGCTTAAGGGAATATATTAAATTTTTCTTTGATGGCCTAAGTAGGAATTGACTTTAAAAACAAAATTTTTATATTACTTGTTCAGATTGGAATTTTTCGTGCAAACTACAGCAATATTCATTACTGCACTGGGGAAAATTTTTGAATCATACACAGGTAAATTACATCACAAATTGTGATGCGATATCGCACAAATCAAAGCCTGGTGATGATACCCTCCATTAATTTTGAAATGTGTTCGTTTGAATGCAGTAGTTATTAAAAAACTTGACATATTAAACAAAAACCTAATTTGCAGAACAAATTTAAAAAACAAAATTTATTTCCTACATTGTTTAAGCCCGAGAAGGGACAGATATTAAGATATTTCATTCAATTCGTTCTACATTTAATAGTTAAATTTTTGTAACCAATACGTTAAACCAATTGAACATTAAACAATAAAAATGAAATTCATACAATATAATACTTAAAACACCTATATATTTAGATTCCGTTCAAATGAAATCGAAATAAATCTTAGAATTTTTCCATTTTTAAGTTGTAAATATTTGTACTGCAGATTTTGCATTATACACTATGACGCAAAAGTTTAGACAATGACGTCATTCAGCTTTAAAATGTAGAATTATGACGTCAGAATTACAAAAACCTGTAAATATATTCAAAAACTGATTTAAAATGCTATGTACAAAAGACAGTCGTTTTATTTGCTATAATACTAATTTTTTTCATAAAAATTCAAATGTGCTTGTCGCAAAAGTTTAGACACTATTCTAAATTTCTTTGAATATTCGCTGGCATATGCAAATTTAGAATCGATGATGTCACAAATTTGGAGTACTTAAGTTCTGCAAACGATTGCGCTTCATAGTCGACATGCCGAGAGCTAAAGAAATTCAAGTGAATGAGGTTTCAAGGATTTGGCAGTTGAAAGGTGAAGGGAAGAGCGTTTCTGAAATTTCTGCTATTATTAATAGGTCAAAAAAATCTATTTATCGAGTTTTATCGAGTTGGTTCCGAATATAAAGCAAAATGTCGGTCTGGGAGGCCACGTGTGACAAATGTACGAGAGGATCGCCTGATACAAAGACTAGCGAGTACTCAACAAATGAGCGTACGTGGAGTTCAAAGCTCATCGGGACTCTCTGTATCAAAGGATACGATTCGTAGACGAATTTTGGAAAAAGGAACAATCGTTTATAGCAAAATGCAGAAGAAACCAGCTCTGAAACCATATCATAAGTTACAAAGACTTATGTGGGCTCGAAAGCATATGTCATATGGAGAGAGATGGCAGTCAGTCATATTTAGCGATGAAAAAAAGTGGAATCTGGATGGTCCAGATGGTTGTTTATCGTATTGGCATGACTTGCGGAAGGAACCTCGACGTTTTTTTAGTCGCAGACAAGGAGGGGGCTCGGTGATGGTTTGGGCAGCCTTTTGCTATAATGGACAAGTATCTCTGACCTTCACCAGTGGTCGTCAAACTTCACAGCATTATACACAGAGATTAGAAGAAAACCTACTGCCATTTGCTGAACTTCTAGGGGGTCCTCAGTGGGAATTTCAGCAAGACAATGCTTCTGTGGCAGCCGCAGAAAGGCAAGGGAGAAAATTCTTCGTTCGGAATGGCAGCTGGCCAGAGCCGTTGTCATAGCAGCGCAGACGAAAATGTTTACATTGCGTTTTTGTGTGTTCGAATACGATGAGTGTCAGAATCGACGTTTTATCAATGTTCTACGAATAAAGGTAGTAAAGTGTTTTTAAGTGAGTGATTATATTATACGAGCGACCCACCACAATGGTGACCATGGACTGTTCTTATATAGAGCATCAGCCTTCCTAGATAAGTTGGAATGTTATCCGATCATCTTCATCTTTCAAAGAATACATCGTTCTACAGCGGCTCGATGGAAAGCAGATAAGTTCTTCTGAGTCATTTTCCTGATATTTTTTCTGTTATTTTATTAGAAAAATTTAACTCGCTAATTTATTTTGGTTTGATTGTACTATTTTATATATTTATTACCATAAATCATGTCTAGTGTCGATGCTGTTCAAATTCCATTATATAACAGATCAGATCCTGCGCTGTGGTTTGTGATGTGCGAAAGCACATTTGCTTTAGCTACCCCCAAGGCAATATCAGAATCTGTCACAAAATATAATTATATTGTTTCGCATCTTCCACCCGATGTTGCATCAATCATTCGTGATATTTTAATGCAACCAGATTCTACTGACCCTTATGGTGTCTTAAAAAAGGAATTAATTGCGCGCTCAGGTGAATCATCCCAGCAAGAGATACGACAGCTCTTGTCTGGAGAAGAACTAGGAAATCGGAAACCTTCAGATTTATTACGTAGTATGAAACGTCGCGCGGAATCCCTAAATGTTCCAGACAATTTAATGTTAGAATTGTTTTTGCAACGATTACCAAATTCTGTTCAGACAATTTTAGCGGCTGTTTCTGAATTAACCCTTGATAAAGCAGCGGAAATTTCAGATCGTATTTCAGAAGTTACCCCTTCCCCAGCTTCTGCAATTGCCGTGTCCTGCTCGAATGAACAGGCGATAGAGGGTAAATTATTGAAAGAAATCGAAAAATTAAATAAGCGCATCGATCAGCTTGCTGTTTCACGTGGTCGGTCCCCATACCGCAGAAACTGGAGTAAACCTCGAGGGCGAAGTAATAGTGATAATCGGGATTCAAGTATCTGTTGGTATCATAGACGATTTGGAAAAAAATGTAGGGAAGAAAAATGCATAAAGCCGTGTTCTTGGGCGGGAAACGAAACCAGCAAAGAGTAGAGGCGACTTATTCTTTGCCTCAACAGTCACGTCGCCTGTTCATTAGAGACCGGACTACAAATGTTTCTTTTCTGGTCGACACCGGTTCGGACGTGTCAATCCTTCCTGCCAACAATGTACAAAAACGGAATCCACCCGTACAAACGCTTTTGGCTGCTAATTCTTCCCCTATAAATGTTTATGGTCAACAAACCCTTTCTCTAGATTTTAAGTTAAGACGAAAATTTAATTGGACTTTTCTAGTGGCAAATGTTAGTACACCAATTTTGGGAGCAGATTTTCTCCATAATTTCGAATTGGTTCCAGATCTCCTCCACAAATGTCTAAGAGATTTAAAAACAAAATTTGAAACAACAGGTCACATGAAATGTGCATTAATTCATTCAGTAAAAACAATCAATATTGATAATATATATAATGAACTTCTTAAACAATTCCCATCTATTACAAAATTACCAGATCCCAATCAGCCTGTCAAACACAACACAATGCATTTTATTTCAACAAAAGGACCTCCAGTTGTGGCAAAACCCCGCAGGTTGGCTCCGGATCGCCTGAAAATTGCTAAAACAGAATTTCAAAATATGATACAACTCGGACATTTAAGACCTTCACGTAGCAACTATGCATCACCTTTGCACATGGTTCCAAAAAAGGGAACTTTGGAATGGAGACCTGTAGGTGATTATCGTGCCTTGAATGCGCAAACCAAAAAAGACAGATACCCGATACCATGTATAGCTGATTTTACTGCTAATTTACGTGACACTAAAATTTTTAGTCGACTTGACCTCATCAAAG
Source organism: Maratus speciosus (assembly GCA_963932465.1). NCBI lineage: Eukaryota > Metazoa > Arthropoda > Arachnida > Araneae > Salticidae > Maratus > Maratus speciosus. The sequence continues at coordinate 630,072,954 of OZ010786.1, forward strand.
CATATCATCAAATACCAATCAATCCTGATGATATTCCCAAAACAGCGATATGCACACCTTTTGGATTGTTCGAAAGCACACGCATGCAATTTGGCTTATGCAATGCGTCTGCAACATTTCAGAGATTCATAGATGAGGTAATACGTGATTTACCAGGCGTCTATGCTTTCGTCGATGATATACTCATAGCCTCTAAAAATGCAGAGGAGCATTATCATCATTTAAAAGCACTATTTTCCAAATTAGCAGAATATGGTTTGTGCATAAATGTATCCAAGTGCATATTTGGTAAACCTACCATTGATTTCTTAGGATTTCGAATATCTGAACATGGTATTCAACCACTTCCAGATAAAGTTAAATGCATAATCGATTTTCCGCAGCCCACAACCTTATCTCAACTTCGAAGATTTTTGGGTATGTTTAATTTTTATAGGTCTTTCATATATCAAGCTGCACACATACTTGCGCCTTTAGTGAAATTGTTAGAAGGCCATACAAACAAAAAGAAATCTCGTTCCCGTGTTCCTAAAACAGAACCCCTTAATTGGAACGAAGATGCTGAAAAAGCTTTCGTAGCTGCCAAAAATGCAATATCTCAGGCTGCTCTTTTACGGCACCCTATTCCAGGCGCTCAGTTGAGTATATGGGTTGACGCCTCAGATGTCGCGATCGGCGGCACCCTTATGCAGTTTTATCAGGAACGTTATGAACCTTTAGCATTTTTTTCCATGAAATTAAACAACAGTCAGCGGAATTGGTCGACATATGACCGGGAATTATTTTCTATTTATTCGGCAATAAAAAAATTTCGGCACATGCTAGAGGGGAGAATTTTTCAAATTTATACTGATCAAAAACCGCTAATTTATGCATTTAAGCAAAATCCCCATAAATGTTCGCGGCGGCAATCACGCCATTTAGATTACATTTCCCAATATTCCACTGACATTAGACATGTACCAGGTTCCGAAAACATTGTTGCAGATTGCCTCTCAAGAATTGAAATTGATTCTATTTCAAAATCTCCAATCTTAAATTTTGAGGAATTCGCAAAAGCTCAGGAAAATGATTCAGAGCTACAGAACCTGCATAATAGTACATTGCTCAAATTGGAATTGAAACCTTGCCTCATTTCTGATTGTAGCCTACTATGTGATACTTCAACAGGTACGCCTCGACCCTTAGTTCCTAGTTTCTTTCGTCGGCTGATATATGAACATTTGCACAACCTAGCCCATCCAGGTATAGCAGCTACCACAAAACTAATTTGTTCCAGATACGTATGGCCAAATATGAAACGAGACATCAAAAACTGGGTTCGTGGCTGTGAGAAGTGTCAAAGATCAAAAATACAGAGGCACACCAAAGCACCTCTTGGCACGTTCTCTCTTCCTGATGCACGTTTTTCCCAAATACATATAGATATCGTAGGTCCCTTGCCTCCATCTGACGGTTTCAGCTATCTTTTAACGATGATTGACCGATTTAGCAGATGGCCAGAAGCCGTACCTATATCTGATACACAAGCTAAAACAATTTGTAGTGCCATATTAAAGCATTGGATATCAAGATTTGGTTGCCCTTCGCTCATAACCACGGATCAAGGCCCACAAATGCGATCAGCAATATTTGATGAATTTACGAAAATGATGGGAACACAGAAGATCCGCACAACGGCATATCATCCGATATCGAATGGCATTATCGAAAGATTTCATCGACATTTAAAGTCATCCATCAAAGCTCACGAAACCAGTAGGTGGACTGAAATATTACCGATAGTTTTACTAGGCATTCGCACAGCAGTGAAGGAAGATATACAAGCTTCTTGCGCTGAGCTTGTCTACGGCACTACGTTGAGATTGCCCTGTGATATGCTGGATGAATACAAGATCCGACCTTTCAACGATAACTTCGTCACGCAACTACGAAACACCATGCGGCAGTTAAGTCCAGTTGCTACATCATCTCACTGCCAAGAGAAGTTCTATATACACCCTTCCTTGACATCTTGTTCACACATCTTTCTAAGAGTGGATCATGTACAACCTCCATTGTGTCAACCATATACTGGTCCTCAGAAAGTCCTAAGTAGAACTGGGAAAACTATAACAATCGAGCTTAATGGTCGTAAGTCTACGGTATCAATAGATCGAGTGAAGCCAGCTCATTTGATTTCTACTTCAGACTTGTCCACGAAAACTGTTCCAGAGAACTCTAAATTAAAACTCTCTCTTAAAGCGGACAGTAACCCTGACCAAACAAAAACTGTCACACGTTCGGGCAGACATGTCCATTTTCCTAAAAAACTGGCATCTTATATTACTTACTGAAATTGTTGATAAATTGTTCATTTTGCATACTACACATTATGCCTATATTTTGTTATATATTGCAATTTTATTTCATGTAAATATCCTTGTAATTTTTCTCCACAAGCGTGGATTCTGACACAGATAGTCAAAAAAAAAAAAAAAATAGTATACACTTGTATATCGTTTCTTCGGTACCCTACGTCACTGGGGGGATACTCTGTGGCAGCCGCAGAAAGGCAAGGGAGAAAATTCTTCGTTCGGAATGGCAGCTGGCCAGAGCCGTTGTCATAGCAGCGCAGACGAAAATGTTTACATTGCGTTTTTGTGTGTTCGAATACGATGAGTGTCAGAATCGACGTTTTATCAATGTTCTACGAATAAAGGTAGTAAAGTGTTTTTAAGTGAGTGATTATATTATACGAGCGACCCACCACACTTCAATTCACACTGCAAAACATTCAAAATCTTGGTTTAATTCCCATAATATAAGAGTTCTCGACTGGCCAGCATGTAGCCCAGATCTTAACCCTATAGAAAACCTTTGGAGCATCATGTGTCGCAAAGTTTATAGCAACGCTAGACAATACTCTTCTGAAAAGGAACTTAAGACATCTATTGAGAATGCATGGTACGATATCGATCCACAACCTATGCAAGATTTAGTTTCTTCCATGCAATCTCGTGTATATGACGTAATACATAAGCATGGATGCGCAACCAGGTTTTAAAAATTGTTTATTTCGATTTTATTTAATTTGTGTCTAAACTTTTGAGACAGCAGTTTATTTTTGTTACCATTTAATTTATTGCAATATGCACAATTCCACTTTTCTTTGTTATAAATATTGTTTATATGTACAGCACATTAATTTCAAGCAGTGATTTGAAAATTGAATAAATATTTTTCAAAGTATGTAAGAATTTCTTCATTGTCTAAACTTTTGCGTCATAGTGTATTTATGACGATTGTACATAATATGATAAGATACATTCAAAATACAAAACTTAAAAAAAAGTCTAAGATTTATTTCGATTTCATTTGAACGGAACCTAAGTATATAGGTGTTTTAAGTATTATATTGTATGAATTTCATTTTTATTTTTTAATGTTCAATTGGTTTAACTTATTGGTTACAAAAATTTAACATTAAATGTAAAACGAATTGAATGAAATATCTTAATATCTGTCTCTTCTCGGGCTTAAACAATGTAGGAAATAAATTTTGTTTTTTTAATTTGTTCTGCAAATTAGGTTTTTGTTTAATTATTTAACTTCTTATTCGTATTTCAACTTCTTACTTATTAATCTAATTTCGTACTATGTAAAATAAACACGGTAAAACGATGTTCTTACAACTGGAAAAAGTTTTGAGAAACTAAGAATTATATGCCATTTGAAAAAGTCAGTTTAATAAACTGATCAACACATTAAGAATTATTTCGAAATGTATACGAAATTCAGATTTGCCGTGGCCGCCATCTTGAATTATCACGATGCATTTATCTCAAACTTACTTATTAATCTAATTTCGTACTAGTATTTCTGTAAAATAAATTATGGTAAAACGATGTTCGACAACTGGAAAAAGTTTTGAGCAACTAAAAACCACACGCTCATTTGTAAATGTCAGTTTAATAAATTGATCAACACGTTAAGAGCTATTTCGAAAATAGTATGAAATTCGAATTTGCCATGGCCGCCATCTTGAAATTTTTGACTAAACCAAACGATATTTCATTGACGAAAATATGTTAGATAGTTGAAAAACTAGCATGAAAGAAATTCAATTTCCTCATCCAATGGATCACTATTTGCTATTTTCCAAAATGTACTACCTATGTTACATTAACATAACGTGAATTTCTCAGATCTTGGTAATAAAATCTAATGAGTATCACTATTAGAAAAAGTCAAACGATACCTGATAGGTGACAGTAAGTTAGTTAGTCAAAAACTAAAATAATTTAATTTCAGTATCTCACAACCATATGATATTTTCCAATATTTCGAATACCAACGGTTAACAGAACATACGTATCACCCAACTGTGGATGCTATAGATAAGGAAATCTGTCTCTATTAATATGATAATATTTGATGAAAGTCTATTTCGTTCTCCTTGTGCAAAAAATGGAACATGCATGCCCAGAAACTCTAATTTTGGATTTTCGTATATATATATGTAGCATTTTGCTACGGACTTTCAGATATTTAGGCGACACCAGTACACCTCGACATAAAATGTAGTAGAGCAATCAAAACCATCCATCCGTTATATTGAAAATACCGGATTGCAGTCAGGGTGGCGAGAAAGACAGGCTCGAAACACATTGATAATTTCCCTTACGTAATGAATATAGAGAGTCATCGTCACTTTTTAAACTGGTTTTATTGACAAAAACATAGTAAAACACTTCTAGTAGTTATTCCATCCACTCACAAAAATCGATCATCACTTCATAAGACTTTAGATGTTATAAGAATAGGATCTACACATTCGAACGTTCACTCCAAGCGACGCAGCTTAATTAGACAACCAGAAAAACGTAAAAATCTTCTCTCCATCGCCGATGTAACGATATTTGTACCCCGAACAACAACGCGCGGACGGTTACAGAACAGTAAAAGACCAATCTAGAAAAGAGGTGGGGAGGATGGGACATAGAACAAATTACGATTCGATGGGAAAGGATGACGTCGATAAAGAACTCTTTATAAGGCGTCAGAATAAAAGCGCAAATAGCGCTGGCGGACACATGGAATTGTGGGTATAGAACACGAAAGAATAAATGATATTAAAACATTCGAAAGAAAGAGAATTTAGTTTTAGAATAAAATGAAAAAGTAGTTTAATGGGTTTTATAAGATTAGGCGAATGGATTAAGGTTTTTTAGAATAATAAAAGAATACGCAACTTTAAATGCATGAAATAAAAGACAAAAGATATTAAGATATTATTAAAGATAGGTAAAAAAGGAAAAATATTAAGAATTTGAAATAGTTTTACTAAGGAAAAGAGGCGAAAATTTTTATTATTACATATATATATATATATATATATATATATACTACATATTTTTATAGCCAATATTATATTGAAATAACATCAGCAAATGGAATGTTACCACACATAACAGAAAAAAAAAAATCTCCTCGGGGTAAATCAATCCGGCAGTTCACAATGCGTTATGTACAGTGATTAAATTTCAGTGTTGATTTGGATATAATTACTTTTAAAGAAAAGTCAAATGATACTTTGTTGTTAAAAGACAAAATATTACAACCTGTATTATTTGTATGAAAATATGTTAGCCAGTTAAATAACTGATATAGGTTTGAGAATATCATGTCCACTCTCTAAGAATTTTCGAAAATTTGTATAGTTTATGTTATATGAACGAACATGGTATCATCGTTTTCACCAGCTTTTCATTCGTTTTCATCATATAAATGCATAAAGCTCCCATAAAATTGCGTTTAAACGCATATTTTAAGCTTTTTATCTCTAATATGTTCCATTTTTTATCAATTCCTTAATTCTCGTGCAATGTTCCGAAGCATTCTGTGAAATTTTGTAGAATTCTGTATAAAAGTCAATGTATAAAAATTTCAGGGAAATCCAACTATATTTAAGAGAGTTAAAGTACGGACAGATGGCCAAATGAACAGACAACAAGGGCGTAGCTACCGTGGAGCAGTTGGAGCAGACTGCTCCAGGCGCACGAATCCTAAGGGCGCAAAATTAGAAAAAGAGTAATGAAGATTTCTTAAAATATTTGCATATTTTTGTCATTATTAATCAGACATTATAGATGAATCTTTTTACAATCAGCGTATTCAGCTATGATATTTTACTTCGTGTTTAAGCTCAACTATTTCGATTTAAAACATGTTTTCATACACAGTTGAAAGAAATGACTTCTATTCAGGAAGTTTTAATTTTAATTCATACCATATTGCAGCCTCAAATAACTTCTCCAACACCGTTTCAGTATGCCTGATTTTTTTCTGTAACTTTCTGGGCTCATCGGTCATCATCGGTCACTTTACTGGCTACCACTACTTCCAAAAAATAATCTTTCTGGTACATTTATATTAAAATTTTTTTAGAAATTTATCATGATGATTACTGTATGGAAATACTGGTAGCCAAAGAATTCACCGCTGAGAAACCTATATGTACGATGTAACAGTAGTAATTTATGGTAATTATTTTACGAAATTATTGACCATTTTACAGACGAAATCCAAGAAACGAAAAAAAATAGCCAGACAAGTTGAAGAAAATTATTGACTATTTTACAGACGAAATACAAGAAAAGAAAATTTTTAAGGTTTTTTTTTTTTTTTTTTTTTTTTTTTTTTTTTTTTTTTTGTGGAAACTAAACATGCATCAATACCGATTACAAAACAATAATAAGAGCTGGATTTAAACATATTCCACATCAGCCCACGGCGACAAAATTTAGACGGGAGGGGAGGGGGGAGGTGGTGAGGGGAAGCAGCAACTTAAATTTTATGAGTATTGTTTTTGAGATTTTGAAAATATTGTCAAATGCAGAATCGATAAGCTTCAAAAAGAAAGAAAAAGTTAAGTACCAAATTCAGTGTTTATAGCCTATGCAGAATTGCACCACTTTTTTGTAACAGGATTTTCCCGCATTAAACGTTATTTAATCGCAGAATTTTAGTATTAAATAAGGCAGACTGGCTCGCCGAGCAACGGACCTGCCGATCGGTGCGCCCTAAACCAGGTAAAGCTGCTCCCTCCTCAGGTCAAGCTAAAAGTTTTAAAATTTGCTATAAGCATTAGATAGGAAAAGTCTTAAATCATTTAATAATATTAAAAAAAAAAAAAAAAAAAAACACTTTTTTGAAGAATTTTTTATTAATGATTTTTATTTCTCTTTGCAAGGCAGAAGAATTGATTTTTTTTCTTGAAAGTTTCTTTGCTTCAGAGGACCATTTAAATCTTTTGAAACCTACGTATATATTCTGTAATTTTGTCTGTGACCAATAGCGACATGGTGTGCCCCAAGAATTTTCAGCCTGTCTGGTACCAAAGAGTGCGGCCTCTCTTTATATGTATATATATATACGTATTTTATTTTAATTAGTTTTTTGTAAAATCATTTATCAAGTACTTGTTTTAAATGTGTAGGCTTCGGGTATTCCAAGACAAGTCCTGATACACCTGGAATTCAGATTTTTAATTTTTTATGACCGGCGCCCCGATAGCGCCTTTCAGTTTGTATGCCCTGAATTGCTCAGAACTTGACCCCTTTTTACCCAATATTCTTCGTTTTGGGGGCCATTTTCCTTTTTAATTATTCTCCATTTCTACATTCCAGTTAAGACACTGGACCTCTTGAAATTTTCGTGCGCCATGCATTTTTCACACCCTAATATTGTCAACCTCTCAATGCATAACTTTAAAATTTAGACTTGGACTCCTCTCCCTGGGCCAGCACTCTCATATTTTTATTGGGAACCGAGTGCCCTTTTTTAGGAATTTCCCAAATTTCTTTTTCATTCTTCTTTAAGATTTTATTCGAATGATTAATATATACCCTATGCTTAATTTCGACTTATTGAGATCTAAAGCGCTAAGTACTGGAACTTTTTAACATGTTTTCATCTTATGGCCCTGCTCTCAACTATCAGTTGATCCCTTTTGGACCTCGTATTATATCTCCCTTAAAAATGGCCTGATTCACTAACCTTTTTTTGTAACAACATTTTTGGAAATCCAGCTACTACACGAACAACATAAAATTTTTTTAGACTTCAGCTACCACCAAATTTGAATATTAATCGCCTTCTTGGAACCCTTGCCCAGCTACATTCCAGTTGAGTAGCTTCATTCCAGTGAGGGGTCCAGTCCCCTGGACCCCAGGAGCTTGTTAAAAGGCCACTTGAAGTTTTTGTGCCCTAAATTGTTAATAAATTGCACCCTTTTAATCCGACCTTCGTTTTTGGAGCTCTTTTTCCATTTAGTTTTTTTTTTTTTTTTCATTTCTACATTTCAGTTCAGACACTGGCCCCTTAGGGTAACTTTTTGTGCGTCATGTATTTTTCACCAACTAATTGGGTCTCATTCTCATTGCATAACTTCAAAATTGAGTCTTGGAATTCTCTCCCCGAGCCAACAACTTCATATTTTTATTGGGATTATAGGGCTCTTTCTTTAAGCATTTCTTTGAAAATTTTTCTAATGATAAATACTTATGCCCTATACTTAATTTCGACTAATTGAAAATCTAAAGCACTAAGTACTAGGACCTTTTATCATGTTTTCATCTTAGGCCTTGTTCTCAATTATCAGTAGGCTCCTTTTGGCCCCCCTATAAAAATGATCCGATTCACTAGGATATTTTCCCTAACAATTTCTCAGGTTTTCTAGCAACTACATGAATAACAAAAAATTTACTCAGATTTCTGCTACCACCAATTTTGAATATTAATCGCTTTCTTAGGGTCCTTGGTACAGTTTCTTTAAAAATTATCCGATAGTCTTGCAATTTTCTTTAGCATAGTTCTAGGGTCCTCCGGCTACTTTATAAACCACTAAAAAATTTCTTTTACTCCAGCTACCACCTTTTTCGAATGTTAATCTTCTTTTACGGCATCAACTTTACGTTTACTCATTACAGCGTGAATTCAAATTCGCCCTACTGTTAAAGGTAAGTGGTTAACTTTAGAGAGGATGGGATTTCATCCGTAAATTAAATATCACGTTAATGCTAAAGATAATTCGTTAAATTTACAGGGGGTGGAGGCAAGAAGCACCTTCCACTGCTTCAGGCTGCATTCTTTCCTCGGCTTCTAAGGGGCCGATTTCAACGGGAATTGGTTCATTCAACCTAGATTACGATTCAGCTACTTTCTGTATTATGAAAGTTTGTCTTAGACTTCAGTTAGCACCATTTTTGAACATTAACGGCGCATTTTTTTCTCGGTTGTTACTGGCTCTATTTAAACATAAATTGGTCCATTCAACTCAGCTTACGATTGTTTTAAAGATTATAGTTCCACCGCCAGGATTCGCATTCTTATCTTGGGTTCTATGGGCTCGATTACTACGGTGTTTACTCATTCAACTTGGTTTTTTATTGTCTCCAGCGCGTACGGAACACTCCTGGCATAAACTGCCTTTGGTAGCGGGCACCCAGGCCACAGGTTCGTTCAGAAAGAGGTTTGTCGGGAACACGCTAGACGCTGCCGAAGGCAGCGGGCCACACCTTAAACCAGGTTTATTTGAACTACTTTATGAATATATAAAATCATACAAACTTGAGTTTTGTTTATATTATTATAACGGGCCCGAGCAACGCCGGGTGGGTCAGCTAGTTACACATATATATATGTATGTAACTTCCAAACAAAATTACGCAGAACTTTTTTGAGAGACAAGAGGGCGCACAAACTTTACTTGCTCCAGGGCGCTGAATATGTAGCTACGCCACTGACAGACAATGAGACAAACCCGAGTCAAACACTTTTCAAATATGTTTGAAAGTGGTAAAAGGCTTAAATTATTTAGTATTTTAAGTGTTTTATCCTTATTATCATTCAATCAGAGGTGTAAATTTTACCTTGGCACCCTTCGGTCACCCAAAATTTTGGACATAAATTTCTAATCTGTTCAATTATTTTATTTTTTTCATTTGGTGATGTTTTTGTCAAGGCTATGTTTTATTGGCTTTGTTTTGACGTATATGAAATTTAAATATGATGCAATTAATTCAATTTTTTATTACTTTACCTGTAAAACTAGTTTTGCCGCTTGGGTAGTACGGAAGTGGTAAAGCAAATAATCACTTGGGATTTTGGAATTTTGTTGGTTACTTTACCTGTAAAAGTGGTTTTGTTCCAAGTGTAATATAAAAGTGGGAAAGCTGAACAATTTCTTCTGCATGTTACATGTAAACTTAGAAATAAAATTGCCAATACATTCTTGCAAAATAAAAATAAAAAAATCCTTAAGGCTGTTCTCAAATCCAATGGAGCTACTTTCTGACACGTTTTTAAACGCATTTTTGTTCGGAAACGCATGGTATGGTCAGGTGTTTTGTTATTTAGAAACTATGTAATTGAAAGACGTTTCCATTTTTTGGTAAAGGCAGAAGATCTTTCAGAAAATGCTGTCAAAGTGGGCATTTTGAACGGAATTTCCAGACATTGCTAGAAAGGATAAAAACCGGTCGTCCCGTGACCGCAATCGCTTATAACTCGATAAGTAATTTATCGATCAAAAAATGGAAAATTCTATCCCAAATCGTTTCAATAGTCAGGCCTGTCAATTTCATATATTTACCTTTAAAAATGAATCAAAAAATGTGTCCGAAAGTTTCGCGTTTAATCTTTCATGTAATTACGCTTTTTTTTTTTAGACTCTTTTATTTTTTAACTTAACTTAATTTTTGTATATAAAGTGGAATTTGTAATCGATTTTTCACTCAATTCATGATAGGCTAGAATAATAAAAATTATGTTCACAGGTGTGTTTCCGACCACAATACAACATTTTAATAGGTTTAGAACTTAATTATGAATAAATAAATTAATTTTAAGGCGTTTTTCTATTAGCTAACCACAGGTTATCAATTCCCCATTTTTTTTTTTTTTTATAATTGCAAATGTATGCGAGTTACAACAACCATGGATTTAATAAAGCGCCAAACCACGCTTGCCATCATAGGACAACTGGCAGTGAAACTGCAACAACGAAATATTTTAAACATTGAAAAGTAGATATTATAAATAAAAATAAAGAGTGTAATATATATATATTTAAATATATATATACTTTAATCAGTTAATAATTTCATACTAATTAAATTATGATTAGACGTTGAGAAATCAATTTAGAAATCCTAAAATGATGGAGTGTGTAAGGAGGCCTTGGTTTAAATAATGCTTTTTGACACTTTCCAACAAAGTTGAAAAGTGTTTATGACTTCGGTTTGTCTGTCCGTCTGTCCGCGCTCTAACTCTCGTAAATATACTCGGATCATTCTGAAAATCTTGGATGTTAGTGACCTCTACCATAACACGATCCCTATTTCAAATGAAGTTTGTAGCATGCTTAGTTCATTTACAGAGACAGTCAAAAGTTTTCTGTTACATTACGGCCAATGGGAAAAAATCGTTTCAAATGATTTTTAATGGTGTTACACTCTTCCAAACATAATAAAATTGATATGCATTAACGAAGTCCACTAAAATATGCATTCTGTAGGATATGCGGTACAAAGAATAGTTATTATTCATTTACAGGGCCACACAAAAATAATTCCGTTACATAATGGTATAGGGCTGGAAATATTTTCGGCGTATTTGAATTGTGTTAAACTATTTCATATATATCGAAATTGATATACGTCTCTGAGCTATAGTGTGAGTTACTTCATGTATAATACGAGGTGCATAGCATTTACAGGGACACACAAAAGATTTCAGATACTATATTGTATCCGAATTACTGTACATTAGCGATGATTGGTGGAAATTCAATTTTAATTATGATATGGTGTTTTATGTTTCACTATATTTATGCATACTATATGGTGTGTATAAATGCTATAATTAATATACAGGGCTACACAAAAGAATTCGTAAGGGTTACTGGGTATGAGCGCAAATTACTTAAGGGTGGTTTTTAAATAAGCTACACATTTGTAAGCTGAACTGCATTTAGTTATGGTTTTAGAATATCGATAAAATGATATACAGGGTCACGGAAAGAATTGGATACATGGCCGTCTATAAATGATAATTTCTGGAAATGTGATTTCAGTAGTTTTAAAAGTGTTTTAGTTTGAATTAAATTTTAGCTAAATAGTGGCGTGTAATAAAAATACTAGGTTAACTACAGGGTTGTACAAAACTACACAAGTATGTTTCCATCTATTAGTATAAATTGCTGAAAGAGAAATTTCAACTTGCTATGCGTTTTCTTGCTAAACTAAATTTCCCCATTATATAGAATATGTATATCAACCTACAGATCTAATACAGGGCTCTTCAAAAGAATTGGAATATATATTTGGATACGGGCGGTAACTGCTGAAATCAGTTTTTCAAATGTTTTATGCGTTTTCTAAAATGTTTACTTAGTTATCTTATTTCCCTAAATAAGTAACGAAGTTTTTTTAAAGCATTCAGTAAGTGTTGGAAAGTGTTTCATAATCTATGCTTAACACATGGTTGTTCTTTCTTGTTTTTTTTTTTTTGTTTGTTTGTTTGTTTCCATACCTTAAAAAGAAATGGAGCAAAAATTATAATATTTTTTGATAAATTCACTACCTCACACTTTCTACAAAGCGTAAAAAAAGCGTTGTATTTTCCATAATCGATCTCGGTGCCTACGCCAAATTATCGTTTTCTGAACGAAATTTTTGGGGAAAAAACCTGAAATGAGACATACTAGTTTTCAAGATAAGCATTGAATACACAGAACAGAGTGTTTTCTTGTTACCGGGTATCGCAAAAATGACTGGTGGATTTTAAAATTCAATAACTTGCAAACGGTGAGAGATATTAAAAAAATTCTTGCAGGAGCGTTATTCAAGATGTCAGGAGTTTTTATGCTGTGATTCTCAGTTTTAGTTACAAATAGCATCGATAAATGGCGCTGCAAGCAATAACCGCTCAATCCAGGCTCGATTTTTCGGCCTCTCTCTCTTCCATGCGAAAAAAGGAGGTTAAAATGCATTGAATGGATCCCGAAGTACCAAAAATCGGGTCTGGACTGAGCACCTATTGCTCTCAGCGTCATCTATTGTTTGAAATTCGAACTGAAATCAAGAATCACTGTAAAAAAAAAAAAACTCCCAACATCATACATAACACTCCTGCAAGAATTTTTTTTAATATCTGTCACCGTTTGCAAGTTATTGGATTTTAAAATCCATCAGTTATTTTTGGGACACCTGGTATCTCCACTGCAAGTAAAAACATTGAGTGAGATCATGTCCTCACCTATAAATGAACTTTTCTATATTTGGACAATTATATGTACGAGAATAAATCGTACAATCAGCATTTTTAAATTTCCACACTGTGAAAATTTGCATGAACGTTTCCTGGTATATAAAAAACGTCAATTTACGTGGAATGTTGCCGTATCTATATTATAAAGGACAAACATATCTGTGCGTAACGCATACGTCATTCTGCGAATGGCAACACTTTGAAATTTGAAATGAAATTTCGGTTTTGCAATTTTCGCTACAGCAAATTTTTAAACTTCTAAACATCCCACATTTTAAATGTTTACACCGACGTATGCAGAAAAAAATGCACTTTTAAATGCAATTTGTTTGAAAGCTGTATCTCAATTTATTTTTGAGATATTAATTTTTTTATAGTTTTTAATACCAATTTTCTAATCGTGGCAACTGAAGTACTTCATTTCTGTTAAAAGTGGATTAGCTATCTTTATTGATTATATTCTTACTGATGCCATTTTCTCATTGCAATTAAAAATATCTTTTAAAAAAAAAATTTGAACAAAATGAAGTTGCGCTTTAAAAAAAGACAAAATTTCCCTGATGATGCTGTTATATTTCACTATTTTTTCATTTCGCTGATATTGAGTTTGAGACAATAGGCAAAATATTTCAGCGGCTGAAAATGACGTCATATTTAAAAGAAAACGTTAATTTTATTTGATAAAACAAGATATTTCCCCTTGAATACGTCTAAAAGTTATAAATTTCTGGAATTTTTACGCGCAGGTACAGAGATTATACAAAGACCTCAAATCACAATTGGGAATTTTAACATGGAAAGTTGTAATAATTGACAAACGTGACTTCAAGCTTGAAAATATATTTATTAATAACCTGTTGCGCGTTAAAAATGTTTTTAAATGGTTAATATGGAGGATGTGAAACGCAGAAAATGACTGGATTTGGTTTAGATTTAAAGGGGGGAAATTCTTTGATTATGTAAAGGTGAAATCATATTTGCTGATTTTTCATTCCTTAATATCAAGCATCAATTCATAACTTAATCAAAATTACTTATCTTGATTATATGTTACTGATTACGTATATGAATGAAGTTTAATTTTTCAATAATTTTAACAGTTGAAGTTTATGAGAAAAGTACATATTTTGTTAATCTTAGGTTAAAATATGTCTTTGGAGAGTTAAACTAACAAGTGTAAGATGGATTTTTTATTGTAATTATTGTTGTCGATGTATTATAAATTTGATGCAACAGTTCCTTTGTAAACATTTTCTTTCGTCGAAATTCGACGGGCTCTACCTCGTTGATATAATGGTCGTGGATTGAGCGCATTGCATTTTAAACTGTATACATCTGAAAATATACTGAATCTGAGTCTTTATTTTTAGCTCAGTCATACTCATTGTTGAAAATGCCCGGTGTCCTAAAAAGAACTGACTGATTTTAAAATTCAATAACTTGCAAACGGTGACAAATATTTAAAAAATTCTTGCAGGAGGGTTATGCATGAGGTCAAAAGTTTTTTTACAGTGATTTTCAATTTTAGTTCGAATTACAAACAATAAATGGAGCTGCGATCAATAGACGCTAAATTCAGGCTCGTTTTTTTGGTACTTCGGGACCCATTCAATACATTTTAATCTCCTTTTTCTGCATGGAAGAAGAGAAAGGCCCAAAATTCGAGCCTGTATTTAGTGCCTATTGCTTACAGCTCCATCTATTGTTTGTAATTTGAACTAAAATCGAAAATCACTGTAAAAAAACAACTTTTGACCTCATGCATAACCCTCCTGCAAGAATTTTTTAAGTATCTGTCACCGTTTGTAAGTTATTGAATTTTAAAATCAGTCAGTCCTTTTTGGGACACCCGGTATGATATGAATTGAATTTTTCCAACTGAGTGATAAAATACCCAGGCCGAGAGTCGAAGCCAAGACTTTTGATTTAAATTGCCAACACTCTACCTATTGAGGTACCTTGTTGGGTTGTCTACTTGACAGTACTGCCAATAAGATTATCTGAGTGAAGTGTGTCCGATGGTTGTCGGTTCAGGTAACTCAATAAGTAAAGCATCGGTAATTTAAGTCAATAGTCTTGGTTTCGACTGTCGACCTGGGTATTTTATTACTCGGTTCGAAATATTCAGTTCGTATGAACCTAAGTCGTTCAGCTCAACAACTTTGGATACACATGGAAGTGAAAACTAACGTGATTAATGTGTACATAACTATAGCTTTAATGTATTTATAGAAACACGAAAAACGCTATTTGATCCCGAAGTTGCGCCAATATTGAATCATTTTCATCTGCATGCCACAATAACAGTTTCAGATAAATTAATTCAAATTTGAAAAGAAATGACATTTTTTTTCCGTCTATAAAAGAAAATTATAGTTTTTAAGGGATGAGAATTGTAAACTCCTTGCAATAAATTAAAAATCAATTATAATTAAAAAAATGTGCTACATTTATAATTTTGAAGCGGCCAAAAAAGAGGAATTAGCACTGAAATGCAGATTCTCCATTCAAAAGTTATGCACGAAGCCTTTTTTTACTTTAGAGATGCATTTACCTATTTTATACCTTTGTAACGAAATAGTTCAACGAGCAACATCTAAATTTATAATGGACTAGGGGGCTCTGCCCCCTGCAAGCTAAGCTCGGCAACCCCCGTTCTGACACTGCAGAATCTAAAAACACGCTAATCTGATGGGTTTTAAAAATATTAGAGAAGATTGAATTATACTGAAAAAAGCTGTGCAGATCTCCCTGTAAACGGGTTTCCATTCAGTTCCCTTTGATTGCAAAAATTTAAGGACGAATCAGTTGCTGTTAAGACAACCAATGGTTGTTTTCGTTTTTGATTAAAGCGAATCAGTTAAACATTTGAAAAGAAGCTAAAATAAAATAAATTAAGTATACAGATTCTTTGTCTCCTGGTATTTTAAAACAATCTCTATAACAATAGCCTAATTCATGTGACTATCATCAACAGTTCCAGGTGGACCACTTCGCTTTTTATACTCTAGGTGCCATTTTGGTACTTTACTGTTAGCCAGGCACAGGTGATAAGTCGCCAAATATTATTCTATCGCCATCATTTCATCTATATTATAATAGTTCAAGTCATCAACTGCCTTAAACAAATACGGTCTGATCCCTTCGCCGTTCATAAGAAAGTTTGGTACAGATGTCATATACGTCCCATATTGGCGCGATTTTTTAACGACGCCAATTTGGGGAACGCATCAACATCATAAACAACAACATCCGGCTTACCATATCAAGCAAAATAACGATACTTTGGCTCCAGGAGTTAAGTGCCCGTTCTGTATATGACATTGGCGTTAGAAAAAAATCGCGCCAATATAGGACTGTAAGTTTTCCATTTTGATTAAAAGATCAAAAAATATTTTTTCGAATAAAACAACATAAAATTTGCCATGGTTGCAAAGAATTCTTGGTACTGTTACGCTAGCCGGATGCAAATCTCGCCAATAGCTTTTTTTCAACTCGCCAGTTAGCATTTTTTTTTTTTTTTTTTTTTTTTTTTCGAGTGGTAATATTTGGCAAGATGTTCTTATACGCACAGCAGGTTTGGCGTGATTTTTTTTTTTTTTTAACGAAAATTTGGCGAAAACCTCGTTTTCAAATGTCAGTTACATATGCATTTTTGGTATTACTTAGTTATCCCGTCTACCAAAAATCTATCGCCAAACTATATAAGATTAAATACCAATAATGGTTGATCGTAAATGTCATATTCACTTGACTTTAAGCAAGTTACAGGTGTAAACGTCATCAAGTGATTTTTATTTCGACTTTTTATTTGTATATTTATTAATGTTATACTAATTTATTTGTTCTTTCGTTATTTAAAATAAAAATTGTCAATTTGTATAATTTGGTGAGTGTTTTGGCGATTTATATAATTTGGCGAAATTGGTCGACAGAATAACTAAGTAGTACCATATTTTTTAATTATTTTCTATTATTTTCTAAAGGGAATATAAAAAAATAATTAACAATTATAGAACAAAATAATTTATATAATTTATAAAAAGAAATAAAAGTAAATAAACATTTACTATCAAATAAACAACAATAGCCGGGTTACCATGTCAACCTTTTCTGGAATATGAAAAAAAAATATCTGTTTGATTAAAATTTGAGTTGCCATCATTAGAAAAATGTGTATAAAATTAGAAAAAAAATAATATTTCGAAAACTAATTCGAATTTAAAAATTCTAATGCCAGTTTTGAGATCTGCGGATCAATGCTGATTTTTGGTGTTAATTTCATCGCAAAGTATTCCATATTTTAGGAGAAATCGCTTGAAACATAATCAATTGTTTAATCAGTCGATTCATATATCCGTTTCATAAATTCGTTTCATTTCAGCCGTTTCATATATCCGTTTCATTAGGATTTTATATATATAGGGTAGATATTAAAATTACTTATGCTCTGATTCCTCGATTGGGTAATAGAGGGTGATTATAATTAAGGTTCAACATTCAAAAAGCTGTAAAAAAATGAATCACCGGTGAGAAAGACCTCAAATTTGACCTGAATATACGCAAAGAAGGGGGAAATGGTACTGCATAAGAATAAAATAGTTCGAAATTTCAACAATAGAGGCGCTTTGCTTTACTCGTCATAACGTAAATGGGTTCTTCTATCATTGACATTGAAATCCTAATGTGACAGCAGTGGTGTAGTCGAGGGGGGACGCGGGGGGACGGCGTCCCCTCACTTTTTTATTTTTTGTGGAGCGTCCCCTTACTTTATATTTTCAAGGGGGACGCTGGAGACGCGGCAGGACGCAGACTTTCCAAACTTATTACATTTTTTTTTTGAATGAACACACCAATAAATTAACAATTTTAAAAATAAGGTATTGATTTTTAATACTTTTGAACAAAGTTGAAAGTGCTTACTGTGTTGGTTCGCCTATTCACATTTTAACTTCCATAAGCTTGTTTGTATTGCGGCAAAATTTTATGTATATTTTTGAGGTTCATTGTAGTACATCACTATTGTAAATGACGTATATAGCATCAGTATTTCGTTTACGCGAAGACAAAAAGAGAGTTCTTTCATATTACGCTTTATTGGCTGAAATTGTTTGAAATAGACATTAATGAAGTTATAAAATTTTAAAATAACGAAAATGACATTTGAAATTCGTTACGTGTTCCCTATCGGAAATAGCATTTATCGTTTGTTTACAGAGACATAAAAAAATATTTCCAAACACCACGGTCCTTTAATGATGATTATTTGAAATGCATGGAAAACTATGGGAAACGATACTATGGAAAACTGTGCACAAAACATTTATAGTACATTTACAAGGCCAGACAAAATAATCAATCACATGTCATCTATGGGTTCAGTCTGAAACGTGTTTTCGATTATATTATAAGGCTCCCAACACATTTTAGTCCCTCAAAAGTATGAAAGGGGTCATTTTTATTTTAAAAAGGATTTCAAGGAATCATTTATAGTAAAAAAGGGGACTAAAGGGGGCTAATCGTCAAAAAATACTTCATCGAATTTTTCTAAATATGCAAGCATTTTTTTAAAAGTACCATAGAAAATATGTCAAATTGTTATCTTTTTAAAGATAGTCATTAAGCAATGTACATGTTTAAACATACTTAAATATTCTACTGCAAGAAGATAGAAAGTGTTCAATATTGAGCACTCACCTTCATAATTGTCCTTAAAGAAGTACGAGCTTTTAATTTAAATTTTTGAGTATTAAAATTTTAAATTAGTTTAACATATATATTGTTAATTATTTATATTAAGCATTTTAATTCAGAAAAAGCATGGTATGGCAACGCCCTTTGGGGAGTGATAAAAACCAATATTGAATCAGTTATTCATAATCGTCTTACATATTAAATTTGATGAAATTCCATCCCAAGCATGCGGAGATCTGGTTATGATGGAAATCGTTAAAAATGCGATACAATAACACCGCCTGTTGGGCGAAATACACCAAAATCTAATTAGCATCAAGGGTTAGTGAATGTGAAATTTGGTGAAATTTCATACCAGAGATGCTGAGATATATATATGTAAATTGTGAAAATTACAGTATAGCAATGCTACCTGTTGGGCCATATACATCAAAACCTGATTAGCACTTGTATGTGCTAAGGTCTAATTAAATATGATATTTGATTAAACGCTATGCTTTAGTTTTTGGAATAGCGTGGCTAGGCTATGATATATGTATCATACATACAGAGAGAAATTTTCAAAAAATTGTCAAATTATATTCAGGTCAACCTAAAACGTGTAAATCCATCAAAAAGATTCCAATACTTTCTTCTGATAAAAATATATTTAAGAAGTATAACAAAAACATGAATAAATTTTAATTAAGATTTCCTTTAATAGAGGGATATGCTTCTACACCAAAATCGAAAACAAAACTAAATCTATAATAATAAAGACAGAGTTTGATCTGAGTGGTCTGGGTCTGTGTGTCTATGTGCTGAAAATACTGCTGCACACACAGGCTACAAGATGGAGGCGATGTACATTTATGTCTAAAATTATGCACTTCAAAGCCAGTTTTCGGATTTTTTTTATTTAATTTTTTTGCGACTTTTAACTTTTTCTTTTTACCGTTCACGGGATTTTTTTCACATTAATAAAAGGAATTCAGTTTCAATTTTTTAGTCCAATAGTAACCAATTTTGTCCTCTTTTCAACTTTCTCAATAAAGTTTATTCAGAATTTGTACAGCGATTTATTTTTGGAGAATTTTTTATGCGAATTTCAGCATTTTTTCGCGTTCCGTTTCAATTTTATGAGATTCGGAAAAGGAATTTGGTTTCAAACTCTTAGCCCTAATGTAATAGATTTCATCCTTTCGCGATTCCGTCCTCAGATTGTAATTTTTGCCGATTTTTACCGCTTTTTTTTTTTTAATTCCGCGACGCCATGTTTAACCCCACTTTAATAAATTTTGTATTTTGTATGAATTTTTCGCGATTTTTATACATCTCGCCTTGATTTTTCCATATTAGTAAAAGGAATCCTGTTTAAATTTTTTAGTCTCATTACAGTAAATGCTGTTCTCTTTTCAATAAAGTTTATTCGAAATTCGCTGAGCGATTTTTGAATCTTTTGCAATTTTTTATGCAATATTTAGTGTTTTTTTTTACCTGTTCCACTCTGCTACTGCAGTGTAACATATTTTGTCCTCTTTTTAATAAATTTGTTTCGGAATCCGCATTCCGTGCGATTTTTTTTTACATTCATAAAAGAATTTCTGTTACAATAATGCTATGCTATGCAAGCCCACTATAGTAAACTTTGTCTTCTACGATTTTTGGAGTTTTTTCATTTTTTGGCGATTTTTCCACATTAGTAAATATTTTTAATTTTTTTTTTTCAGTCACGGACGAAGTGGACCTTTTTCTAAAAAAGGGAACTTTAGGGCGAAAGGTTACCATTTGGGAGCTCTGCATTATACATTTTGTATATATATATTTTTTATATTATGCTGAAAAAAAAAACATTAATTAGGTATGTAAATCTATGTAAATGATATTTGTATACAGAGTCACACAAAAAAATTCAAATACATTTCCATCTATGGCCAGATACTTATTGAAATGCGTTTTGCAGCTGGTTTAAATTTTAGTGCGTTTATGCGATGCGCATGTAATTATTAATTTCTATACATGGCCACTCAAAATAATTCAAATGAATACATTACCATTGATAAACAATTATTGCTTGATGTTTGTTTAAACTAAACGATATTTTATTTTTGATAAAAAATGCTACACATGCTTTTTCATCACAGATTATTGCTCTAAAATTAAAATTAAAACTTTTGTGAATAATTAATATATTGGCCACTATACAGGGTGTACTATAAAGATTGATACGCGCTTTAATTTTATACCTTTTGGGGATAAGTAGGTAACGTAGATTATAAAAATGCTTAAAATAAGATAATAAAATAATATTGAAATATTATGACAGTGAAATAATATTCTTGTTAATTAAAAAAAAAATACAATTTTTTAAAAAACTTTTATGCGGCTATTCTATTCAAAATTTGTCAGTTTGAAAATTTTATTTTTGCTGCAACAAAATCATTAAAAATCTACTTACTCCAAGCTAAAAACACAGGCTTACTCAAAATTTGAAAAATGGAAAATCATAG
This sequence comes from Maratus speciosus, assembly GCA_963932465.1. Classification (NCBI taxonomy): domain Eukaryota; kingdom Metazoa; phylum Arthropoda; class Arachnida; order Araneae; family Salticidae; genus Maratus; species Maratus speciosus. The sequence goes on from OZ010786.1 coordinate 630,094,451, forward strand.
AATGGCTACTGACACGAAATCAATCTACAAAAGTATAAAGAGTTGAGAACTTTTATGAGAGCAAGTATTTCTGAAAAGTTCTCTGACAGAGGAAAAGTAATGCATATTATTAAACTATGACAAAATTAAATATATTGCTGTTGTTTTAAAACCATTTTTCAATTTTATTTAAATATTTAATTAAAATTAATTTGAAACACTTTTTTTTTTTTAAACTTCAAAACTAATTTATTAGGAAAGTGCTTCTTAAACAACTCATCTAGTGCAAATGTAGGGGAAGGTGGCCTAAAATGATCCCCTTAAGGGAAAAACTTGTGTAAAACAACATAGCTGTTTAAATGAAACTTTAGCCGTATGCTAATATGTTTTACACTATATTTTGCATTACAAACATATTTTAATAATATTTTAAACCCAAATTGAGTAATGAAAAAAATAGATTTTTGAAAAAGTGTCGAAAGGATCATTTTACCCTCACCCGAGGACAAAATGATCCTTCATTTAAAAAAAATCGTAAATTGTTTTTTATCGGTAAAATAAAGGATATATAAGTAATTATAACAATATATAATGAAATAAAATAACTTTTGCAATCAAATAACATACATAATTTATTTTATGTAAATTTAAAAATAAAAAAGTGTCACAAATAATTTTGAAAAAACAATAAAATGGAATATTTAAAAAATATGATCGTAGGATAACACGTGGGCTCAAAGAGAAAGGTTTGGGGCTGTCACACATTTGGTTCCCATGATGGTTAGGATATGGTACTGGATTTTCTTCAGCCAATGAAATTGTAATAAAACGGATCATAATGGATCATTTTACCCGGCAACATGGCCGTCTATTTTAGGTCATATAATTGGATGGCGCCGAGAAACATAACAAACTTAGCAAGTGTCATTCACATCTAAAAACACACTCTATTAAGTAAACCAAGTAATGTTTCTGTACATGAAAGAATGTATATCTAAATAAATATGAAAGTTGGTGCTTATATTATAAAAAATGTTATAAAAACAACTTTTCGAAGAATTGTTTTCAGACGCGTAATACTGCGATCGCTTCAATACCGTCATTGCTTCTTCTTCAATTGGCGCAACTAATTTTTGTGTTACCCTGTAGATAGCGCGTCCTGTCTGAAAGAAAACCTATGTGGATCGTTTTGCCCGCTAGGATCATTTTAGGACACCTTCCCCTAAGTGTTATTTGGTATCGAAACTCTTCTTCAAAAGCTATCTTTTAAAAATTTCTGCTCGACTCTTTAATCATTTTATAGAATGTCATCAATTCAAATAAATTTATAATTAGAGTAGATTTTATTCTTGTTAATAATGTGGTAACATTCACTGCGCCGTTTCACACATTCAAATTTCAATCCTATTTCATTCTGTCAACCAGAATAACTACCCATTAAAAATAACTTCTGTGTCAAATTTAAAGTTTCTAGCCCTGATAGTTTCAAAAGAATAACAACTTTAGAAGGTTTTCAGCTCATTCCATCACTTAAAAATTTTAAAAGCAGTGCTTCGTGAGCATCTACATGTTAATAACTATACTACAAATTTTTTTCCAGTTTCTTGTAGAAAACAACTTAAAGGTTTAAACGAGTATGTAAGTCCTGAAAATACATAAGTGCCGTGTTTTACGTTTCTTGAGAAATCGTGATAAACTGAAATTTTAGAATCATCTTTCCGCATTTCACACCGTTACAATTCTAATTTTTGAAAAAAAAAATCAAGTATTGCATTTACATATTAGAAGTAACATATAGTTACTAATTTAAAGTTCCCATTTTAAGATTTTTTCAAAAGAAATCTTGATGAAACGTAATTTTTGGAAATGTAAAAGGATATTTATCTAATTTCCTCTCTTTAAAACTCATATTTTTAAAAAAATCGATTTGGGTCAGCATTTGAGTACTAAACGTATTCTTCGGGCCAATAAAAAGCATTATCTATCGATTAGTCTTATCTTCGGCCTTGGTCACATTTTTTGATATTTTTTTCTCACGTAAACAGTACTTATTTGTTACTTCTGGTCAAAAGATGGTTTTAAAATTGCCTAGATGCGAAAAATGTGTCGAAATTCTTCCAAATTAGAGTTTGGACAGTGGCATATAGTCTCAGGATATTAAATAGTCTATTCATCATGTATAACTTACTTGCAAAATTTGAGCCCAGTCGAAAACACCGTTTTAACGCTATCATGTTCAAACACACATGGAAAAAAGACTAAGGAAATACCAACATACACACATGTATACACACATACATAGAGAATTGTTGTAAAAATAGGCAAAATGGATTCAAGGGGCTTCAAAAAGTAAAGATATACTAAAATTTCACAGTCTTATTTTTCTTTTCCATGATTACAATAAATTCCTTACACTGACCATAAAGTAAAAGTGCAATAATTTTCAATGCGCTCAGTGGAAAACAGTTATTTTATAACAATTTTCCGAAATAAATAATGCAACACAAATTCTAATAAAAATTTCGTTGCCTGAATTTCGTTACTGAATTACTAATTCTATTCCAAAAATTTTCGGTCATGAAAAAAGGTTTTAAATTTTTGAATTCTATAGCAAGCTATTTAGTGTGCAAAAGAAACTAATTAAATTAATTTTAATTTAATTTTTAATTTTTAATTAATTTTAAATTTCAATTTTCAATTACTTTTCTCTGCAATTGAAAATGAAAAGAAAGATTCAAAATAAAGTTTGCCTTGTCTGCGATATAGACCCTAATGTTCGAAACTATGAGCGTCCCCCCACTTTTTTACCCAGGACTACACCACTGTGTGACAGCTATTGCGTGAGGTACAGGTTAAACTGACTGTACTGTTCAGTGTGCATCACTATATCGGTTTTTTACTTTAAAAAATGATTTATAGGTCATTTAGCAGTTGTGGCAATCTTAGTGGAAAGCCCATCCACCGCGACAAGGTGTTGCCACATCGGATGGGGTCGGTTTTTAAACCCACAGACGTCTCCTCATATAACTCAGAACTGGTAATCTTTTCTTGAAGTAAAGTTCACTGCCCACCGTCACCGCGCCTAGAGTTGCAAAAAACCCACAGATTTTGTGGGACGGGAATAAACTAGGGAATTTTGGGGAATAATAAACCCGGAATTTTGGGGAATAATAAACCCGGAATTTTGGGGAATAATAAACCCGGAATTTTGGGGAATACTGGAAATTTTGCAGGAGTTTTGAAGGTAAACAGAACCAGTCATCTTTCAATTTAAAATTTTTATTTTTCAGAAATTTAAGGCACTATTTTGAAAAGTTTAAGATAGATTTTTCATTGTGAATTCACCAAACTTATGATTTTGTGCTCTAAGTTTGTTTAATTTATTAAATTTCATTAGCTTTACAACAATGGCGGCTGTGAATGTTCTTTGAAAATTAATGTTGCTTAATTTCTATTAATTGGCATATCTACTATTCAAGCATACTCTATATTAATTTTCTAGCGAGTTGCATTGTATTTTTGCATGGATTTCTTTTAGTTTTATTCTTTTTTACTTTCTTCTGTCTTCAATAGAAGAAAGTATTGTAATCGAATTTTTTTCCACTTCCGGTTTTCGACGGATTTACACGTTTTAGGGGTCAGAGATCCCCCCAAAAACATGTTTATACAAAATGTCTGTCTGTCCGTCTGTCTGTCGCCATTGTACCGTCCAACAGTGTATGAAGTTATGCATAGAATTGAACCAAACTCTTATTTTAAGTTTTTGGCTATATCAAGTAGGTCCTCTCTGAATTTGGAAAAAAATCGCCGGTAGAGGGCGCTGTAATAGCGATTTTTGTGCGATTTTGACTATTGTACCTTCGAAAAGTTTATAAAATTATGAATAGAATTGAACCAAATTTTTTGTGTTTGGTTTTGGTCATGGCACGAAGGACCTCCCTGAATTTGGAAAAATTCCGTCGGAAGGGGGTGTCGATGGGTGTCGGAAGGGGGTGTCGATGCAATCCCCCGTCGGAAGGGGGATTGCGATGTCTGTGCGATTTTAATTTTTGTACCATCGAAAAGTGTATGAAGTTATGCATAATTGAACCAAATTTTTTGTGTATGTTTCTGGCTATGGCAAGCAAGTCCTCCCTGAATTAAAAAAAAATCTTCCGGAAGGAGGCGCTGTAATAGCCATGTCTGTTCCATTTTCGTTATTGTACAATCGAAAATTGTATAAAATTATGCATAGAATTGAACCAAATTTTTTGTGTATGTGTAAGGCTATCGTCAGTAGGTCCACCCTGAACTTGAAAAAATTCCGCCAGAAGGGGGCGCTATAATTGCGATGTCTGTGCCATTTTCATTATTGTACCATCGAAAAGTGTATGAAGTTATGTATAGAATTGAACCAAATTTTTACTTTCTTCCATCTTCAATAGAAGAAAGTATTGTAATCGAAATTTTTTTCGACTTCCGGTTTTTGACGGATTTATACGTTTTAGGGGTCAGAGATACCAAAAAACATGTTTATAGAAACTGTCTGTCTGTCCATGTATCCGTTTGTGCGACTGTCTGTCGCCATTGTACCATCAAAAAGTGTATGAAGTTATACAATGAATTGAACGAAATTTTTATTTTAAGTTTTTGGCTATGGCGAGCAGGTTCTCCCTGAATTTGAAAAAAAGTCGCCGGTAGGGGACGCTGTAATAGCGATTTTTGTGCGATTTTGAATACTGTTCCATCGAAAAAAGTATGAAGTTATACATAGAATTGAACCAAATTTTTTGTGTTTGTTTTTGGTCATGGCACGCAGGTCCTCCCTGAATTTGAAAAAATTCCGCCGGAAAGGGGCGCTATAATTGCGATGTCTGTACGATTTTCATTATTGTCATCGAAAAGTGTATGAAGTTATGCATATAATTGAGCCAAATTTTTTGTGCATGTTTCTAGCTGTGGCAAGCAAGTCCTCCCTGAACTTGAAAAAAATCTCCCGGAAGGAGCCACTGTAATAGCGATGTCTGTGCCATTTTCATTATTCTACCATCGAAAACTGTATAAAATTATGCATAGAATTGAACCAAATTTTTTGTGTATGTTTAAGGCTATTGTCGGTAGGTCCTCTCTGAACTTGAAAAAATTCCGCCAGAAGAAGGCGCTATAATTGCGATGTCTGTACGATTTTCATTATTGTACCATCGAAAAGTGTATGAAGTTATGCATATAATTGAGCCAAATTTTTTGTGCATGTTTCTAGCTGTGTCAAGCAAGTCCTCGCTGAATTTGAAAAAAATCTGCCGGAAGGGGGCACTGTAATAGCGATGTTTGTGCCATTTTCTTTATTGTACCGTCGAAAAGTGTATAAAATTATGCATACAATTGAACCAAATTTTTTGTACATAATTTTGGATATGGCCAACAGGTCTTCTTTGAATTTGGAAATATTGCGCGCTAAAGGGGCTCTGTGATAGCGATTTTTGTATACTTTTCTTGATTTTTCGTAGTTCTATTGTCCATCGTCGAGAACTCGCTTCCTGCTAAGTCGGTTATTCGCAAACAGCTGATAACAACAGAATAAGGAAAAACTATTAATTTTAACAAATATCATGGTATAGGTTAACTCGTTTTTAGTCCGTTTAATTGACTGAAGCAGAAATTTAAGAAGAAAATGAAAGTTGGAACAGTATTGAACTAATAATATTGAAGTATTAACATGTGTAACTACTTTTTGAAATATTAAGATGTATAAGATAGAAGAAAGTTTTGGGATTGGCACATCCAACTAGTTTTTTGTTGTTTACAATGGCTGATTCGTAGAACAGGGGTGATGTTTAGAATTCATGTCAGGAAAAATAACTGTCATCTGCCTCTGTCACTTTTTACTTATCGACGATTAAAATATCAAATAACTTATGTTATTTTAATTTATCTTGCTTAATATTTCTGTAACTTAAGCACGTATTTCGTTAGTTTTTTATGTAAACTGAAGCTATTTATGTTATTAGCTTTGTTTATATTTGTAAAAAAACATTTTGTTTACATAGAAAAATATTGAAATAATTAAAACAATTAAAAATAATAAATTAAAAATTTACATGCCTAAAACTTTCTGAAAACTACCGGGAATTTTTAAAATTTCCCTCCAAAAAACCCGGTTTTTTTCACTCTTTGACTCTAACCGCGCCACATCGGTTTTTCAAACGCCGTTATCTTCTCGAAATTTCCCATAGAATTACAAAGAACTTCTTTTGTAATTCTATGAAATTTCCTTGCGGAATCCCGCTCGCGTCGGCTTCTGTAAATCAAAAATTTGCCAATAAAGGGATCACCGCCAAAAAACGACACTCTTTTTGCGATGAAAGTGGAAACATGTTGGATTCAACTTCTCTCCGAGAGAACAATGGTATCCGCTCCCTACTCTACTAATTTTGCTCTGAAGTTAAATCAAAACCAACTCTACTGTTCATGGTGTTGAATTTTGCAAAACTTTCGTATTTTATGAAACTTTTGCAAAACTGTGAAATTCTAATAATTTGCTTCACAAAAACTTTGTGTTTTACTTATATTTTTTATTTTAAAATCATCAAAATTATAGCTGGATATTTTAAGGAACAGCAGAAAGAAGAAAGAAAATTTACATTGGATTGTCCTTTAAGCCCCCCCCCCCCCCCACACACACACACCGAAATATAAATTTATGAATGAGGACTTCTTTCTTTTCAAAACTTGTTTTGGGTATTTGTCTTAATCTCTTTTGTTAACCTTCGCTTTTCTGAGTCTGTGTTTATGACAAAAACATATACTCTCACAATAGCATGAGGTTTCTTTCTCGGAATATAAAAGGGTTCCAAACTGTTATACTGCACAGTTAGATACATTTTTTCTAAACTCATTTTCCAGATCCCGTTTGCCAAAATATAAGAGCAATTTTCTCTTATGTTATTTAGTTTTTTGAAATTTCTGAATTAAAATTAAACCTAAAGTTTCAAAATAAACGCGAAATATGTATTCAGTAAAATTTGTTTCTGTTTTTGCACATTTTAATTTTCTGACCCCTGTGACAAAGAAAAATTGGGGGGGGGGGGGCGCCAAATTCAAACTTTGCCCCGGACGCAGTTTTCTCTTCGCACACTGCTGATTGCGCGAGGTTGGTAGTGCTTATACCCTGTTCACACTAGAAACTTAAGATATCTTAGACCGCCAGTTTTGAAGTGGTAGCCTCCCGGAATAGGATGCCTGTTCACATCGAAAAACTTACCTAAGATATCTCAGTAGCGTCACTGTGTCTGTGATTTGAACAAAAGTAAAGTATGCGCATGCACTTAAAATAAAAACGGCCGCAACAGCCAATCAGTAAAAGCGAAGCTTCATAACCAACGAGAGTGAGTGGTCGTTCCTGTATCTAGCCGAAATCAGTCAAAACTCACTGAGAGAGTTTGTGGAACTCTCTCAGAGAGCTCGGCTGCTTGAGATATCGTAAGGTATCCAGTGTGATTATAGTATAACTGTCGCAAGAATTTTCTAGAAAGACATCGATATATGACTTCAAGTATCATGGTGTGGGCAGGCATCCTGTTGAATGGCCGCATGGATCTCTATGTGCTTGACCAAGGGTCCATGATCGGTAAACGGTATATTGAAGGCGCACTGATTCCACATGTTAGAATTTTTCGAGGTGCGGTCGGCGAAAAGTTTCGTTTAATGGACGATAACGCATTTTGTTATCGCACACAGTCTGTACAATATTGTCTTGAGACCGAAGATATCCATCGCATAGACTTGCCAGCATCACGTTCCCCTGACCTGAATCTCATTGAAAATATATGGGATTCCTTGGGGAGGCCTATTGCTGCTTGTCAATTTCCCCCCACAAACAAGGAAACCCTCATCCGTGTAGTGGAGGAGGAATTGGGCAACTTTCCTCAACAGCTACTGAATGATGTTGTTCTGAGTATGCCACTCCATGTTAAAAGTTGTCTCGCATTACACGGTGGCCACTTTCTTTATTGATATGGCACTGAGGATTGTTAATTGTGAGTATTTTGCTTTCTTTGTACAATCATGTTTTCTGACAATATTCACGTTTCAGAAAAAGAACCTCTGGTATTCCCTAGACCTGGCTACCCTATATACATCCTATCAAAAAAAAAATGTTTATACTAAATCCTGTTAATACTATAGAGCTGTGCAAGGTGACGTCACGAACAGATTTTTGCTGCTGCTGTAGGACAGCGATCGCTAACTTTATCAATGCTTTTTCTATTTGTGTGTCCTACAGCTTTTTTCATTGTTCTCCGGTAATAGTCACGTGATGTGAACTGCTCTATTGTTTGCTTCTTGACCTACAATCTCACGTAGATTCTCATTTACGTAACATTTCTTCGTGGTCCTTAAGTTTTGTCCACCAGTGTATGTTACCCGCTCACTTTTACTTTCTTCTTTCTAAAAAATAAAGTATTGTAATAAAAAAAAATTTTACTTCTGGTTTTCGGCGGATTTACAAGTTTTAAAGGTCAGAGATGCCGAAAAACATGTATGTACAAAATGTCTGTCTGTCTAACCGTGTGTCCGTTTATCCGCTTTGTATCATCCGAAAAGTATTATGATGTTCTGCATAGAATTGAACCAAATTTCATACGTATATTTTTGGTTAGGTCCAGCAGGTCTTACGTGAATTTGGAAACAATCCGCGAGAAGGGGGCGCTGTCGCTGTAATAGCATTTTTGTGCCATTTTCAATATTGTATCAACGAAAAGTGTACGAAGTTATGCATAGAATTGAACCAATCTTCATATAAATGTTTTTGATTATGGACTTCAGGTTCCAGTTGAAAATGGTGATTTTTCCCCGGAAGGGGCCGCCGAGCGGCTTTTCGCAGTTCTGTTGTCCATCAGCTGTTCATGCAGCGACAGGCAATACGCATCCAGCTAACCTTGATATTCTCAAGCAGCTGATGATGTATAACAGAATCACGAAAAATATCGATTTTATCAAATATTACAAACGAACTTAACTGTTTTTACTCCGATTAGTAAAACGAAAAAGAAACTTAAGATTAAAATCAAAGTTCAAGTAATAACACTGAATGATTAACAAGTGTAATAACTTTTCGAAATATTAACATGTATGAGACAGAAAAAAGTTTTGGGATTGGCACATCCGACTAGTTTAAATATGCTTTTAATTTTATTCTTCAATATTGGCTGAATATGATGTCACTTTTGTCCATAAGAGCACATTTCACTGACATTAAGATGAGCCCTCTCTTTAATTTACCCCAGTGGTTTATTTTAAGTTCCTTCAAACCAAGTGCGCGAGGTTATAATTTTTTTGCATCACGTAAATAAATATGAATGGATAAAAATAAATAAACACTTAGAACGGCTATTAATTCATAGTGGAGTATTTAAGCAACGGGAATATTTTATCATTCCTACGCAACTGGAGTACTTTATCTTATATGATTTTAAGCTCTAATTTCTTATTCACAGACATTAAATAATGGAAGCAGGAGATGGTATAACGGTAAGAAATACTTTATTTTTTTCTAAGACCGAATCTCAGAAATGCTGCTTTCTAAAATCATCAGTCTAATTGTATTATTATTATTATTATTATTATTATTACTATGGTATGCACCCACGTTTGAGTACACATAATGCTTTCTATTTGCGCCAGTTACGAATTTTTTCACAAACATCTTTCTCTGGCATCTTTCTCGCGATTTTTTTTCTGACGCCAATGTCATATACGCTTATGATACTTAACTGGCGCCAAAGTGTCGTTATTTTGTTTGATATGGTGGTACAGATGTCATATTCGCCCCATATTGGCGCGATTTTTTTCAGTTGCCAATTTGGCGAAAACATCAACAGCATAAACAACATAATTCGGGTTACCACATCAAGCAAAATAACGACACTTTGGCGCAAGTTAAGTACCTGTTGCCTATATGATATTGGCGACAGAAAAAAATCGCGCCAATATGGGGCGAATATGACATCTGTTCCGATATGGTAACCCGGATGTTGTTGTTTATTTATTAATAAATTGTTTATTTACTTTTTTAAAATTAAATAAATTGTTTTGTTGGTACTTGTTAGTTATCCCGTCGACCAATTTCGCCAAATTATACAAATTGACATATTTTTTATTTAAATAACGAAAAAACAAATAAATTAGCATAACATTAATAAAAATACAAATAAAACGTCGAAATAAAAATCATTTGATGACGTAAACACGTGTTGTCAAGTGAATGTGACATTTACAATCAACCATTATTGGCATTTAATCTTACAGTTTGGCGACAATATAACTAACGATCTATAATCTACTATATAACTGACTATATCTAGACACACGGCAGTGTGTCAGCCAAGTTCGCCTGACATAGCCGTGTGTTATTTACACGAACCATTTCGAGCTGTTTTCGTCAAATTTCGATGCTCTACTACTAAAAATCGACGAGACCTACGTACTTGTTATACGAAATGTGTAGTAAGGCCACCCTAATTACCTAAAATCCAAAATTTTATAAATAACGCATAATTAGTTTCCGAGATAATGACATTTGAAAATGCCTGATAATCGATAATTTTACCACTGACTGACTGACTGACTGACTGACTCACTCATCAAAAAGATCTCGTATATCTACTGCAGCTACAGACTTGGGTAATTCGCAATATACTCTCCTTCGCCAATCTCCTTCGATAACTGCGCCAATGTGGCAATCGGGCTGCTCCTTGGACGTCACAAAATATGGCAACCCTAAGATTTCTCCGGAGAGAGTTGATGGTTAAACTCCTTGTTTTCTAAGCTGCTTTCTAATTGGACCGAATTGGAAGCTTGTTTTTTTTGTAAAAGGCTTTCTTATTGGACAAAGAGGAGAATCAAGGAACAATTTGAATTTGTTTGGAAAAACGTTGATATTGCTGCAGTGGATTTTCCGTTGAAGAGTTGTCACTCTGTGTCGCAGTTGCGTGTTTTTATTATTTGTTTTCTCAATCTTGTATATTTTGAAACAAGTACTTATCTGGATAAATGCTTGATAGGTGAGAATAAATATTCGATCAGTTATTTTTCTTTTATTTTTACCTGTATTTTTGAGCATTGATTGAATTATGTACGAAAGAAAGGTTGATTGTTCCAAGCTATGAATGACTAAAAGTGACAGATTGAGTGATGCTTTTGAATGACATCCTAGAGCACAAGGTAAAATTATGAATAAAAAAACGGGGGGTTCAGGGGGGCGGTAGCCCCCCTGATTAAAAAAAAAAGGCCCCTCTGATAAAAAAAACAACAACATTGTTTTGCTCCCATTACTGTTAACAAACGCTCTTTTTTAATAATTTGGGTAAGTGAAAGTTTTGTTTTTAGGTATATTTTATAAAATGTATTTTTAAAAATATGAAATGTATCTTTTTTTAAATGTATTTCGAAAAAATTTGAAATTTTATGTATTATTTTTACTCAAAAATACAGGTTAAAATAAGAGAAAAATGACTGATCGAATATCTATTTTCACATTTTAAGCATTTGTCTAGATAGGTACTTGTTTCAAAACATACGAGATACGAGAAGAGAAAACAAATAATAATTTTGCGTACTCTCTCCCGGATGTTGCAGCGCTCCGGGAGTTAGTACGCGAAAATGCGCCAATTTGGCGATTTTTGAAAATTGCGCCAAGAAGGAGAGTAAACTGCGATCGCACCACAGACTTCAAATTTCGTGCGAAGTTCGTTTACACTATAAAACTAAAGAAAAAAATAAAAAAATTGAGAAAATCGATGAATTACCCACCTAGGGGTGCCCATTTTTACTTTAACATTACGTCTATTAGGCGACATTTAATTTGCCTTAGGAGGGGACGCTGTTCTGTCGCCAAATACCGCCAAGTTTCTCGCCAACATGGCGATATCTCGCCAAATTTGGCAACCAAAATTAGTCGCCAAAAGTGACGCCACCTTGGCGATATCTCTAATATTTCGCCAAATTCCAATAGACTTGCATTGTAAACCTATCTACTTACTGGGGGTTTATCTGGATTTACTTGCTTACAGAAAATCAACAAATTGATATATTTTAAAAATTGAGATATTTTAAACAATTCTTTCTAAGTGAGCCCCTAATTAGGTTGGAGGAGTGAAATTTTGCATACTGATAGCTGAACACCTCACATCAAATGACAAACCATAAAATTTTGAAAAAGTCGTACATTTAACCCTTTGCGCTCCCACATGTGTATTTTAAACAATTCTTTCTAAGTGAGCCTCTGATTAAGTAGGAGGCGTGAAATTTTGCATACTTATAGCTGAACACCTCACATCAAACGACAAATCATAAAATTTTGAAAAAGTCGTACATTTAACCCTTTGCCCTCACACATGTGCATTTTAAACAATTCTTTCTAAGTGAGCCCTAATTAAGTAGGAGGCGTGAAATTTTGCATACTTATAGCTGAACACCTCACATCAAACGACAAATCATAAAATTTTGAAAAAGTCGTACATTTAACCCTTTGCCCTCACACATGTGCATTTTAAACAATTCTTTCTAAGTGAGCCCTAATTAAGTAGGAGGCGTGAAATTTTGCATACTTATAGCTGAACACCTCACATCAAACGACAAATCATAAAATTTTGAAAAAGTCGTACATTTAACCCTTTGCCCTCACACATGTGCATTTTAAACAATTCTTTCTAAGTGAGCCCTAATTAAGTAGGAGGCGTGAAATTTTGCATACTTATAGCTGAACACCTCACATCAAACGACAAATCATAAAATTTTGAAAAAGTCGTACATTTAACCCTTTGCCCACACACATGTGCATTTTAAACAATTCTTTCTAAGTGAGCCCTAATTAAGTAGGAGGCGTGAAATTTTGCATACTTATAGCTGAACACCTCACATCAAACGACAAATCATAAAATTTTGAAAAAGTCGTACATTTAACCCTTTGCCCTCACACATGTGCATTTTAAACAATTCTTTCTAAGTGAGCCCTAATTAAGTAGGAGGCGTGAAATTTTGCATACTTATAGCTGAACACCTCACATCAAACGACAAATCATAAATTTTTGAAAAAGTCGTACATTTAACCCTTTGCCCTCACACATGTGCATTTTAAACAATTCTTTCTAAGTGAGCCCTAATTAAGTAGGAGGCGTGAAATTTTGCATACTTATAGCTGAACACCTCACATCAAACGACAAATCATAAAATTTTGAAAAAGTCGTACATTTAACCCTTTGCCCTCACACATGTGCATTTTAAACAATTCTTTCTAAGTGAGCCCTAATTAAGTAGGAGGCGTGAAATTTTGCATACTTATAGCTGAACACCTCACATCAAACGACAAATCATAAAATTTTGAAAAAGTCGTACATTTAACCCTTTGTCCTCACACATGTGCATTTTAAACAATTCTTTCTAAGTGAGCCCTAATTAAGTAGGAGGCGTGAAATTTTGCATACTTATAGCTGAACACCTCACATCAAACGACAAATCATAAAATTTTGAAAAAGTCGTACATTTAACCCTTTGCCCTCCCACATGTGCATTTTAAACAATTCTTTCTAAGTGAGCCCTAATTAAGTAGGAGGCGTGAAATTTTGCATACTTATAGCTGAACACCTCACATCAAACGACAAATCATAAAATTTTGAAAAAGTCGTACATTTAACCCTTTGCCCTCACACATGGCATTTTAAACAATTCTTTCTAAGTGAGCCCTAATTAAGTAGGAGGCGTGAAATTTTGCATACTTATAGCTGAACACCTCACATCAAACGACAAATCATAAAATTTTGAAAAAGTCGTACATTTAACCCTTTGCCCTCCCACATGTGCATTTTAAACAATTCTTTCTAAGTGAGCCCTAATTAAGTAGGAGGCGTGAAATTTTGCATACTTATAGCTGAACACCTCACATCAAACGACAAATCATAAAATTTTGAAAAAGTCGTACATTTAACCCTTTGCCCTCACACATGTGCATTTTAAACAATTCTTTCTAAGTGAGCCCTAATTAAGTAGGAGGCGTGAAATTTTGCATACTTATAGCTGAACACCTCACATCAAACGACAAATCATAAAATTTTGAAAAAGTCGTACATTTAACCCTTTGCCTTCCCACATGTGCATTTTAAACAATTCTTTCTAAGTGAGCCTCTAATTAAGTAGGAGGCGTGAAATTTTGCATACTTATAGCTGAACACCTCACATGAAACGAGAAATCTTAAAATTTTGAAAAAGTCGTACATTTAACCCTTTGCGCTCCGCTATGTGTATTTTAAACAATTCTTTCAAAGTGAGCCTCTAATTAGGTTGGAGGCATGAAATTTTGCATATTTATAGCTGAACACCTCACATCAAATGACAAACCATAAAATTTTGAAAAAGTCGTACATTTAACCCTTTGGGCTCTCGCATGTGTATCTTAAACAATATTTTCTAAGTGAGCCCCTAATTAGGTTGGAGGCATGAAAATTTGCATACTTATAGCTGAACACACATCAAATGAAAAATCATAAAATATTGAAAAAGTCATACATTTAACCCTTTGGGATCCCACATGCGTATTTTAAAAATTCTTTCTAAGTGACCCCTAATTAGGTTGGAGGAGAAAAATTTTGCATAGTTATAGCTGAACACCTCACATCAAATGACAAATCATAAAATTTTGAAAAAGTCGTACATTTAATCCTTTGGGCTTCCACATGCGTATTTTAAGCAATTCTTTCTAAGTGACCCCCTATGTAGGTTGGAGGTGTGAAATTTTGCATACTTATAGCTGAACACCTCACATCAAATGACAAATCTTAAATTTTGAAAAAGTCGTACATTTAACCCTTTGGGTTACCACATGCGTATTTTAAGCAATTCTTTCTAAGTGAGATCCTATTTAGGTTGGAGGCGGGAAATTTTGCATACTTATAGCTGAGCACCATCATGCGACAAATCATAAAATTATGAAAAAAGTCGTGCATTTAACCCTTTGGGCTTCCACATGCGTATTTTATGCAATTCTTTCTAACTGAGCCCCTTATTAAAAGGCAGATTTGAAATTTTGCATATTTATAGCAGAACACCTGTGGCCAGGCGACAAATCATAAAATCTTGAAAAAGTCTTACGCTTAACCCTTTGAGGTACCACATATGTACTTTAAGCAATTCTTTCTAAGGGAGCCCCTAATTAAGTTGGAGACATGACTTTTTGCATACGTATAGCTGAATACCTCAGACCACACGACTAATCATAAAATTTTCAAAAAGTCTTATACTATTTACTCCCCCGAGCTCTAACTTGTGTATTTTAAGCAATTTTTCTAACCTCCGCCCTTTTCCAACTTTTGCCGACACCCCTTTGACCATTCTTTCATATTATGCACCATAGCCTTACATATTTTAGTTCCACTTTCTACCGCCAGGGGCACCTACTTATCTCGGGTGCTATGGGCTCAATCCCCTCGACTAATATATCTACGGATAGTATGTAAAACGGAGTTTCGTTCGGATAGAGGTTTGTTTAGAATAGAGTGCGCCCCTGGTTGCGAAATGTGGAACTAACAGATTTTTCAAAAGGATAAAGTGTTTTTAAAGGAATATTAAATGAAACCCTCGGTGCAATCTGTGATCACACTTACCCACTTGTTATTTTCAAAATCATCAGAGAAAAGGATATTTAGTTAATTAAATTTGAAAATCCAGGGAGGAGCAATGTCCTTCCTCTGCACTGCCTCTTTGCCGGCAACCATGGATGAATGATACATACTGTGTGGCATAAGCACATAACTTTATTTTTCACTTTCAGTACAAAAAAGCAGGCCCAGCTATAGGATATTTAATTGGAAAATTTATTAGGAAAATTTAATATAGAAATTTAATAGGAATTGTTGTTTCAGAAATAATAAAAATTTCGAATCAATACATTTCGTTTCAAAACATGCATTCAATGTAGCAGTATTAAAATATAGATTTCTGCCGCAAATTGACAGCCAAATAGTTTGTTGTAGGAAATTAAAATTAAAATTGAATGTTGCTTGGTGAATAAAATAGTCACATGTAAACACATTAAAAAGCATTAAGTAAAGTGTCTAAATATATTGTAACTTTACAAAAAGTAATGATATCTAACAAAAACATAGCTGTGAAAAAAGGGAGCCAAGTTCTGTAAAGACAATGGCAAGAAAAGAAGTGATATCTAAGTGGGTGCCAAGTTCAAATAAAATTCACTCAAATTTACCTACTGAAGTATTATAGCATTTTTTAAATTGTTTAGAAATAAAAATTATTGATAGCATATTAATAATAAATCTAGAACTTGGCAAGTTTTTGATAAATGTTATGCCTATCAATTTCATGTCTTAATAAAATGGTGATGTTAATATTAATTTCAATGACATTACAAAAAAAAAATTAATGTAGTTTTATAAACAAATGACTCGTGTTAAAGATTTGATAAACCAATAAATACACAGATACACTCCCGCTTGTCTTTGGATATCACTCTAGCACCCACCCTCCAGAAACCTTAATGCAAACAGACTAAGATACCTGACAAAGAGAGATATACTTACGCTTGTTCTTGGTCATCACTCTAGAGACTGCTCCTCTTTAACCCTTTCAGGGGCAAATATCTTTTATTCGTGAAATGCTGGGAAGGAGCTCACTCAATTTAAGGCTTCCAATCATGAAATAACAAGATTTGATATAATAATGTCATTATTAAAAATAAATTACTCGTAGGTAAAAACTTGCCAAGTTCTAGATTTATTATTAATATGCTATCAATAGTTTTTATTTCTAAACAATTTAAAAAATGCTATAATACTTCAGTAGGTAAGTTTGAGTGAATTTTATTTGAACTTGGCACCCACTTAGATATCACTTCTTTTCTTGCCATTGTCTTTACAGAACTTGGCTCCCTTTTTTCACAGCTATGTTTTTGTTAGATACTATATAACTGACTATATACCGACGGGATAACTAACAAATAGCGTTTTGTTCTATAGTTATTAATTAAACTTGTTTTTATTTATTGTTATTCCCTTTTTAAAAATATATATGTAACCGGTATTCGAAAACGAGATTTTTACCAAATTGGCGTCAGAAAAAAATCGTGCCAATATGGTGCATATATGACATCTGTGCCATACGTTCTTCGTTGGCGACATTTGTTTGGTAATGCCGGTAATTTTTTCACATGTCAGTTTGTTTTTATTTCAATAGTTTAATTTGAAGTGAATTTTCTGCAAACTAAGTCCATGCCAAGTTGACTTATAAAGTGCCATGTTAATTGTAGTCCTGTAAATAAACGGGATATTTTGCGGTAAAGATTTATTTATTTGTTTTCGATTTGTCAATTTTTGCGATTCAAAATCAGGGCCAGATTGAGGCATGAGCACACGGAGAGACGGAGAACAGGCTTTGTCAGAGGAGTACCACTGTTTTCGAATGGTACTAATCGCCTTAATTAAACACCGAATTTTCTTCATAAATAAAGAGGAAATTAAATTAGTAGAAAGAGCACCGAAAACTGGCAATAACTCGCAATTAAAATAATAAAACTTTGTAAAAATCACCATAAAATCAAAACAATGCATAGGACACGTTTCAAGCTTGAAAATTAACCGCTTGTTATCAGCTACAGAAAACACGTGTCCGTAAGGGGATAAGATCACAAATGAACAGAAAGGGGTATTACTTACCCATCGACCAATTTCGTCAAATTATATAAATCACCAAGCCACTCGTCAAATTATACAAATTGACATAATTTTTATTTTAAATAACGAAAGAACAAATAAATTAGTATAACATTAATAAAAATACAAATAAAACGTCGAAATAAAAATCATTTGATGATTTAAACACGTGTAACTTGCTTAAAGTCAAGTGAATGTGACATTTACGATCAATCATTATTGGCATTCAATCGTATAGTTTGGCGATAGATTTTTGGTCGATGGGGTAACCAATTAGTGCCCAGAAAGGGAAAGTAGAAGAGATTACAAAGAGTGCGACAGGTGGCGCTAGCAGTAAGAAAAAACCAATCACAGAGGATCACATGCAGAATGGACTCTATTCAGGTGACGTCAGACGCCAGAGCTGGCGGTATGATGATCTGTTATTCTAGTCTAGTTACTGCACCGGCAGAATACCAGTATGCGCAGGCGCAAACGGCGCTAGCAGACGACTTTAGCCTTGACCCAGGTTGAGTGCATACATTTTAACTGAAAATTTGCAAACTTAAGGAATTTTCTCGCATACAGAACAACATTTTGAATTTAGATTACAATATATTAAGTATATGCTGCTGCATGAAAGAATTTTTTTGCGGTATTATTAACAAACAAGCATTAATAACTCACACTCCATAGACTGCTATGCTAAACACCGCCAGTAAATACCGCCAGCAGACGAATTTCAGCTTCGACCTCAGGTCGCGTGCATAAGGTCCATTGGAAAGTGTTACCACAATGATAGAAGACATTTACAAAAGAGAAAAAAAATTAAACAAATTTAAAAGAAAGAAAGAAGTAAATACAAAAATAAATAAATAATAATAATAGTAAAATACAGAAAAATAAATAATTGAGCTGTGCAAGGTGACGTCAAGAACAGATTTTTTTCTGCTGCTGTAGGACAGCTATCGCTACCTTTATCAATGCTATTTGTGTGTGTGTGTCATACAGCTTTCTTCATTGTTCTCCGGTAAAAGTCACGTGATGTGAACTGCTCTATATAATAATAAAAGAGAGAAAATTTTAATGTGTTCTAGAAAATTAGTTTTCGGAAATAGTGAGTGACTATGTGTTCCGGATTTTCAAAACAGCTTAGTCAGGCCGTATTTATAATATACTTAATTGGGGTGGGGTGTTATAGATCGAAGGAAATGTTTATTTATGGAAATAGCTTACTAGGTCATGCGTGAAGTTGGTATATGTCGGTAACGATAATAGTCGTTTTATTTTTCATTTATCCCTGAAAGCATACACTCCTCGTGATCCTCACCAGCCCTTTGAGTGGGGAGTCAGGCAGAGGACGCTGTGATCTCGAGCAGGTCATAAATGTGAAAGATGACTAATCAGCAAGGGCACTGACGAATCCTATCCTCCACGAGGTCCCCCAGGTTAATGGAGTTACAGCGTCTAGAATACATAGCGTGGAAATATGCTATTCAAACAATGCTAAAACTTTGTATCCCTTAAATGTGCGACGATACCGCAGAAATCCAAAGAGTCGATCGCAACGACATCTGCGGGATTTTCGTATTACATTGTATAGACTATCAATATCTTGCAGTTTTAGAAAATATCCTGCAGATGTCGCTGCGATCTGTATATTACAGCAGCATCGTTGCACATTTAATGGATACGATATTTTAGCGCTTTTTTAAGTATTACAGGGATAGCCGACTTCCACACTATTAAGTGTTCCAGTCGCTGTATGGAGTCCATGTTGGGTTCCGTAGGTGGAACCCGGTAACGTGTTGGTGGAATTTCTCCAGTGGACTTTACCCGAGGCTAGCGAAAAAGACAGCCTATCGCGATGCATTCCACTTATCTTTTTTTACAGACCGCTGGAGTCACATGATGTTCGAATGCACCAATGCAGGTGCACGAAAAGAGCATCACGTCATTCTAGCCGTCTGTAAAAAAAGACAATGGACCTTATGCATGCGACCTGAGGTCGAGGCTAAAATTCGTCTGCTGGCGGTATTTACTGGCGGTGTTTAGCATAGCAGTCTATGGAGTGTGAGTTATTAATGCTTATTTGTTAAATATACCGCAAAAAAAATTCTTTGATGCAGTAGCATATACTTATTATGTTGTAATCTAAATTCAAAATGTTGTTCTGTATGCGAGAAAATTCCCTAACTTTGCAAATTTTCAGTTAAAATGTATGCACTCAACCTGGGTCAAGGTTAAAGTCGTCTGCTAGCGGTGTTTGCGCCTGCGCATACTAGTATTCTGCCGGTGCAGTAACTAGAATAACAGATCATCATACCGCCAGCTCTGGGGTCTGACGTCACCTGAATAGAGTCCATTGGAATGCACCGCTGTAGCCTGTCTTTTTCGTTAGCCTCGACTTTACCCGAGGCTAACGAGAAAGACAGGCTACCGCGGTGGGTCCTATTCTTCTTTTTTTACAGACCGCTGGAGTCACTTGATGCTTTCTTCGCACACCTTCATTGGTGCATTCGAGCATCACGTGACTCCAGCGGTCTGTAAAAAAAGAAGAATTGGACCCACCGCGGTAGCCTGTCTTTTTCGTTAGCCTCGACTTTACCCATATGACGTCAAACGGGGGTAAGCAGAAGTAAAACATCAATAGATCAGTTTCGAGGCTAATGAGAAAGACAGGCTACCGCGGTGGGTCCGATTCTTCTTTTTTTACAGACTGCTGGAGTCACGTGATGCTCTTTTCACACACCTTCATTGGTGCATTCGATCATCACGTGACTCCAGCGGTCTGTAAAAAAAGAAGAATAGGACCTACCGCGGTAGCCTGTCTTTCTCGTTAGCCTCGATCAGTTTCAACTGACGTCACACCCTAGCAACGACCTCAGCAACCAGGCGTGTTTTTTGTTTGACCCCCAAATTTGGCCGATTGTGATTGGTTGGCTCACAATACAGGCTACAAATAATTGATTATGATTGGTTCGGTGAAACTTGGTGGTCTGGTGATCACGTGGTTGAAACTGATCTATAGGCGTGAAGAATATTTTAACACTACTTTCCCCTTCATCTAATAAACAATGTTTTTTCGAGGGCATATACCCGCATAGGCGTGGCTGTTGCCATTCGTAGGTAAAATCCGTTCCACCTCGCTTGGGACCGAGGTTGAAGGCTCGCCCAGGGAGTGCTGTGATCTCGAACCGGCTACGGATGGTAGATGCTTGGAGTTGGACATTCTTCAAAGTAGTCCTTACTCGGCCCCTTCAGTGGGAAAGATGACGGGGAGCCTGGTCTGGATGTCGCTTTCTTGTGCCAGCGACTGGGAGGTAGGAGACCGGGAGCAATGTCTCTGGGCGATCGTCTCTTGATTCCTCCTCCTGGGAAAGATGACGTCGAGCTGGGGTGTCGGAAGCAAAGGCTTTCTTACCTGGACAGGGATTCTGGGAAGAATCTAGTGAAAGGGGTTAGGACAGTGCCAAAACTTGAACGCAACCACTCGTTATGGGGTTAGCGATGGGAGTACCCGTCCTACTCTGCGTTCCGATTCAGCCACTTGAGTATGGAAGGCGACCAGGGGTAGGGTCTCTCGGAGATGGAGTGCTGCTGTGCCTCACTGATTACTACGTGAATAGTCCAATGGCGTCATTTTAACGTGCATCGGACGTGGTGAACATACAGGATTTTCTTGTTTGCTTACGTTATAACGCAGCTATTCATTATGCGGTCAACGAGAGTAAGTTCATTTCTTACTCTGTGATCCTGACTCGGCCACTTGGATGTGGAAGAGGACCGGGAGTGGAGTCCTGAAGGGACAGAGCGCTGCTACATCTCATTGATTACTACACTGAGGCCACCGTCGCGGTGTGCTTCAGATGGGTTTGACAGCACAGGATTTTTTCTTGTGTATGACGAGAATCCGAGTCACTTTCTCATAGTCCTTCCTGAAGGCGATCTCTGCTTTGCAGTATGGACATTGGCTGGGGCTGACATAGTCTATTATTGCGGTCTGTACTTGCTGACGATTCTTGCAGTGGTCCACCCTAGACATTGGCAGGTGGTAGCTGGTTCCGTCACAGCTCCCTGAGCAGTGTGCCTAGCTTCCGGGGGCGACTTGGTCCATCTGGTGGGACTCGCTATCGGTTGGACTGGACTTCACCCAAAGTCTAACCGGCAATATGGGATTCCTTGATCCTGATACGCTTCTTCTCTTGGTTTTACCCCTGTGAGGTTAGTCTTACTTAAACTGGTCGCAGGCCAATCTTTGGTCCAAACTAGTAACTTATCTTACAGAACTCACATTCGCCTATATTAGACAGAGAGCTTATGAAGAAATTTATGTAAGTAATTGATGAAAATTGAATGACTTAAAATACCTTTTTGGAGAAAAAACAGGAAAATTATATGTTTCTTCTTTGCTTACCTGAAAGGAGGCAAGAATGACCTTGACCAACAGGTTGCCAATGGTTAAAGTGGCATTATCGTGCAACAAGCATCAGCTTGTTGGGTAGCTGCTCATTGGGGTAGCTACTAATATGCGCTTTTATATCGCTGGAACATCCAAATCATTCATAACTATTTTAGATAAGCAAGGCAAATAATTTTTTTAAATGTTTCAATCACTATCAACTCGATTGAGTTAGAAAAACAACAGACTCAACAGTAGACCGGGGGGCGGTTACACAGACAATCACCTCATCGAGTTGGAAGCTGAAATTCTAAGATTAGACACAACTCGATTAGCATATTAAAATGCAATTGGTCTACCAAGTCATATCTTGGAGGAAATCACCTTCAGACCCAATTTTAGTGGTTGACCAGTAGGTTTCTCTTTGTGTTTTCCTGCACCCAAATGTATGAAAACATGGATGACTGGAAGCAGGAAAACACAATGGTAAACCTATGAGTCAACCACAAAAATTGGGTTTGCAGGGGTTTTCCACCAAGATAGGACTTGGCAGACCAATGGCGTTTTAATATGCGAATCGAGTGTTTTAACTAATTCTAGAATTTCAGCCTCCAGCTCGATGAGGTGATTGTCTGTGCTGCAGCCTCCCGGTCTAGAGGTCTTAGTCAAACAGCACAAAAACCTATGTTATCAAGCACAAGAAAAAAAACCTTTATTTTATGGAAGAGTAGAAGTAGAGGAATCTAGTGATCCATGTCTGCCGGAAGTGAAGTGGTGCATAAACCAAAAAATAATACCACTAGTGGTTGACTTGTAGATTTATCATTGTGTTTGTCCTACAAACAAAGATATGAAAACATGGAGGACTGGGAGCAGGAAAACACAATGATAAACCTACGAGTCAACTACTGGCGGTATTCCTTTTTGGCTTATGCACCACTTCACTTCCGGCAGACATGGATCATTAGATTCCCCTACTTCTACTCTTCCATAAAATAAAGGTTTTTTCTTGTGCTTGATAACATAGGTTTTTGTGCTGCCGGCTCTTGGACTATCTGTTTTCGTCAAAGATCGAGATAACTTTTACTGGCTAATGTCAGACGAGCGGTTTCTAGCAACCAAGAAATGAACGTCCGCTTTTCAGAGTGTGGTTATCTTCTGGGCTGTTCACACGAGCGCAAGGGCGGATCTGGAGAATCCTCAAGGGGGGGGGGGGCGATTTAAAAATTTGGAGATTCCAATATTATACGCGTGTCGGGGTTAATTTTTTTCACTGCGGGTCGCGTTACTTCTACTTTTTGCTGCAGGTCGGGTTTGGGTCCGATTGACTATACGTTTTTGCTGTGTGTCGCGCCTGGGTACGGTTGACTTTTACTTTTCTGCTGCGGATAGGGTTCACTTGTACTTTTTAGCTGCGGGTCGAATTGACTTGTATGTTTTAGCTGCGCTTTAGCGCGTTGGGTTTGGGTTCGGTTGACTTTTCTGCTGCGTGCGGGGTTGACTTGTACTTTTTAGCTGCGCTCTAGCGCGTTGGGTTTGGGGCAGATTGACATACATGATTTCTTGTTTAGGCCAGTTTCGGATTGGGTTTTCACTCTTGCGTGAAGGGTTCGGGCCAACCCAAATTTTGAAAAGAAAGTCTAAATACTTTTGTAGATAAAAACTATATACATTAAAAACTCCATAACGAGCACGCACACACAATTATTTAATAATACTTTTTAATCTTCAAGATTATGTAAAAAATACTAATTTAGTATAACACTGCTTGTCTCTTTATATCTAAGATGAATTGTAATTCAGTAAAGAATGCTTTGAAACTTATTAAAAAGCATACTGAGCGTCCTAAAATGGACTGACTGATTTTAAAATTCAGTAACTTGCAAATGGTGACAGCAATTTAAAAAAATCTTGCAGGAGGGTTATGCAAGATGTCAGGTGATTTTTTTACTGCGATTCTCGACTTTACTTTACAATAGCAGCGATAGATGACGCTGCAAATGACAGTCGTTAAGTCAGGCACCGATTTAGCACCTATTGCTTGCAGCGTCATCTGTCACTTCTATTTTAAACTAAAATTAAAAATCTCCGTAAAAAAAACCTCATGATCAGGGGTTCAGTAAAAAGAAAAAAAAATCTGAAATTTTCTGAAGTGTTACAGCAGAGGGGGAGGGATTCCTTCCTGGCACTAATTATTTTTGTTGCAGGTCAGGTTAGCTGTTTTCGATTCGGGTCAATTTCAAGCTGAGTGTAGATTCCTGCAAGCTGGGTTTTGGTTTAACCCGTTTTCTTCAAAAGTTAGTTCAGCATATTATTTCAAATTAAAAGCTTTACCTATAATAATAAACATAGGTGCATGTATGTGTGCTATTTTCTAAAGAGACCATTGTATTTCTTCCACGACTCTTTGACGAAATTCGGATGTTTTGGCAGCCCTTTGATAAAATTCACGTTTTTTCATGGCCGTTTGATGAAATTCACATTTCTTCCATTGCTCTTTGACGAAATTTAAGTTTCTTCTGCAACCCTTTGACGAAATTAGTATACTTTTGAAGATCTTTGATAAAATTTGCGTTTTTCTCTCACGATCCTTTAACAAAATTCGCGTTTTTCCGCAATCCTTTGACGAAAATCGTATTTTTTCAGCGATTCTTTGACGAAAATCGTATTTTTTCAGCGATTCTTTGACGAAAATCGTATTTTTTCAGCGATTCTTTGACGAAAATCGCATTTTTTAAGCGATTACTTGATGAAATTCACTTTTCCCGAGATTTTTTTAAGAAATTAACTTTTTTCTGCTATTCTTTGAATAAATTCGCGTTTTCTCCGCGATCCTTTGACACAATGAGTTTTTTTCGCGACCTTTTGACGAAATTCGCGCTTCTTTCGTGATCCTTTGATGTAATTCGTGATTCTTTGATACAATTTGCATTTTTTCGCGATCCTGTGAAGAAATTTGCGTATTTCGCGGTTATTTGACAAAATTCGCGTTTTCTCCGCGATCCTTTGACGAAGTTCGCGTTTTTCCTTGGCCCTTAGACCAAATTCGCGTTTTTTTTCGAATCTTTGACGAAATTCAAATTATTTTCTGCGAACGATTGGCGAAATAGATTTTTTTATGGCGACCATTCAAAATTCGCGATTATTTTTATGCCGAATTTTCGAGTTGATGAATTTTTTTATTCGGAACCGAATGCCTTAACCCTCTCGCTGGGTGTATATATATATATATATATATATATATATATATATGAAAATAGGTTCAAAATTTGAGCTTTTATTTTATTACATATTTCAAATCTGCATATATTTTAGAGTCCAAATTCTTTGTGAAAGAGTTTCTTTTTTAACTAGAATTAGATCATAAAAAAAGGATTTGCTGCTGCGAAAATTGCGGGTTGCGCAAATTTTACCGCTTTTACGTTGGCCGTGGAAATCGCGGGATGCGCAGCAATAGGGTTAAATTTTCGGAAAATTCGTAACAGAATCACCCATGCTCCTGAGATCTTACATAACCTTCCTTCAAGCAATTCCAACGCGTTTGTGTTCGAAAGATCTCGGGTTACATTAAATAATATTTTTATATGTTTTTGTCACCTTTTAAGTAGTTATAAGTATATTATAAAGTTTATTAATAACAAGGTGAAAATTTCCTTTACGACACTAATGTTTAAAACAGTGTGTTGACTCTATTGTATAGAATTTATTTATATAAAATCCAAGTCTCTGTGTGTCCCTCACAATTCCTGTAGGACCGCCTCATTCTAATGAGTAATAGATGAAAATTACTAATGCAGGGTCAGAAGCGCCAAATGTTGACCAACCTGGCGAAATACAGCCTAATTTCACGAAATATCGCTAACTTGGCGATAGCTAGCTAATTTGGCTAAATTACCATTTAAAACCATTAATATTTCCCAATCGATGTCACAGCAATTTAATTTAAACTCTGCGCTTTTAAGGGATTTTTTTTTCAAAATCTATGGGTGAGAATTTAAAGTGTAATATACGAAAATGTACGCCCTTACATCTTCATACCGATGCTACTAATAACATAACAGGCAATAGACGGCGCTGTACTGTCTGAGCTTCTAACTGCTCGATTTTAATGTGATTTAGGTACTATTCCAGTATAGACCTTGGTGCGAATGACAAAATGAAATTTGGCAACATATTTTCTAGCAACCTATTTACTCCTTCATATATACGAGTAACTTTTCAATATTTATACAATTTATTTAATATAAAGAAGCCATTTAACTATTTTTGTATACAAACTGAAGTAAATTGTATATAAAAAAACAACAATAATATAGATATAAATAAAATATTTATAGATTATATAAACAGAAAAGTTCATTAATTTTGTTAATTCTGTTTATATCATTTGGCAAAAAAACTCAGTTCTGAAGACCAAATTATGACAAACTTAAAAAAGTACTTCAAGGTCCCTATACTGGAAAAGTACCGTCAGTACCGCGCTTTATAGAGTCGGATACAAAAGTTAAATTCTAGGTACTTTTCCACTTTAGGGGCCTTGGCGAAGAAAGAAAATTGGCAACATATTTTCAGGCAACCTATTCGCTGTTTCATTTCATATACACACGCATTAAAAAAAATATTTATACAATTTATTTAGCATAAAGAAGTCATATATCTAATTTTAAAATATAGACATGACCTGCAATCCGCAAAAAGCCTCAAAGCCGCACAGCACTTGAAACCAAGCTGTGCGGATTAGTGGTCTTCTACTGTATTACAGTTTTTCATAAATGGGTTTCGTTTTTAAAATCTGTTATTTTCATCTATCATTGCGGAACAAGCGAGAAAAACTCATTCTTGCACATGTGTTGTATATATCTTTATATCTCATATTCCGTATTTTTTGACGGGCTATCTTTCTAGTTTATATATAACGAGTAACATACAAAAAAATTATTTAAATTTAAAAGCTCACACCGAATTTTAAAACGTACACTCCAGCAATTATTACTCACAGTACTTTAATCGATTTCTTTTGTGTGTCCCTATAAATGACTAAAAAATGATATGAATTCCCTGTTCTAACGTCATCGTAGTGAAATTCAGTGATTTATATCAGTTTCAATACATTTGAAGTAGCATAATGTCATTAAAATACTCTGCAAACGATTTTCCCATATACCATAATGTAATGGAATTAATTTGAGTGCCCCTTGTGGTATTACTAATAAATTGCCGTTAATTTGAAGGTATAATTTAATTTGAAGTTCTTTTTAGTAACATGCGTTGTGTAATGTTTGCAATAAAATCCTCCGTTCTTTGAGGTCAGCAATTGTAAAAAAATAGAAATAAATGAAACTTCTTACTTGGATCGTGTCGTCTGTAAAATAAATGGAGACTTTTAAGCATAAATCAATCTTTTATTTCATCTTGAAGAAGAGAAGAAAAGGCTTCCCGTTGGTCACCGTTCATAAATTAATTCTTGCCAATAAAAGCATCTACTCCACTTGAAGATAGATATTTCTTTTAAAAATTAAAGTGCAGCATAAATCGAATTTAGTATTGATGAGAAACGTAATTAAAATCTTTTCCACGGTATCAAGAAATAATTTAACAGGAGTTGT
This sequence comes from Maratus speciosus, assembly GCA_963932465.1. Lineage (NCBI taxonomy): Eukaryota > Metazoa > Arthropoda > Arachnida > Araneae > Salticidae > Maratus > Maratus speciosus. Next base: position 630,122,110 of record OZ010786.1, read on the forward strand.
TAAAATCGTAGACATCGTTTTCGAAAAACTCTTTACCGGATTCCACATCCATCGGCAGACAGATAGACCGGAGCCGAAGCTCGCGATCTTTTTTTAAAAACAAAACTAAGTCATCACAGATCACCAACAAAACAGATTCTGATTTTAAAATTAACGGAATTTTTAATTTATAGTAAGAATACGGGGACTTCAAAAGTTACTGAAAGAAAAGATTTAAATCTATTAGAGAATTTAAAATATTAGGTAATGTCTTAATAAACAAATCCGAAAGAAAACATTTAAAAAGCTTTATTTTTATTTGTTGTACGTTCGGCAATTAGACACACCTCCGAAAGATAAACATCCATTCAATGCATATGCCGTGAGAGGCTTGCTCCGATGACGTCATCACAATCGTACAAAGTTCAAAGGAGAAGCATCTTATGCCAGGCGCAGCCGAACGTCAGCGAACTTGCCGATGTGCGGTCGAAACGAATCGCCCGCGCAAAAATAAATATGGATTTAAGTTTAAAGAACATCGATGTATAAGGCCAAAAGAAATAAAACAGTAACATAATTTAAACACTGTGAGATTTCATCTCACAATACCCCCATTTACCGAGTAAAATTTTGGCAGAGCAAGTGATGTAAAAGGTAAAATGAAATAAAAACCTTTTACAGAAACGGGATGACAAAATTTTGAATGCCAAAGACAGAGAGAGAAAAAAAACTATAAGTTAAAATATTAAAATAAAGCCAAAAGTTTAACTGCTGCAAATAAAAATTAGTGGTGACCAAAAGGGAAGTGAGAAGAAAAAGATAATACATCAAAAGTATACATAGTATATTCAAAAAGTATACATAAAAAATGACAAATCTTTCTATTTATGGCAATTGCAGTATGATGTCATAAACTTATCTTGACAAATACTTAAGTACAAATGCTAAAGAAAATGAGAATTAGCATATATAAAATTCTACGTATTACTTAAGTAAAAATGCTAAACAAAATCAGAATTAGCATATCTAAAATGAGAATTGGCATATATAAAATGAGCTCATTATCAAACATTTAATTAAATTGGTATACCATATAAGAAAAGTTGCATTTTGCAAGCAACAAAGATCAAAATAACTTCAGTATTTGATCATCGCCTAGGACTTATAATTCATAAAATAGAGCATTTATTTGCAGTTACTCTAAATATAAACTGGCCATGCATAAAAAATATCTTTAGTAACATTTTCACAATATGATATTCATAATTTTTTTTAATTCATTTCAGTACTAAATATGTGACTTCAAACAACCAGCTGTACTCCACATGAACAAGTGGCCAAATCGTGCACTAAATGGCCACTCACATGTAAAACACAGATAGTTAAGGTAGTTGCAACAATATATATATATATGAGAGAGAGACATGTCTGAAAGGAATTAAGTGTTTTACTGCTGAAACATATACTTTTACTATTTTCCATTTAGACCCTGAAAATATGCATTGCAAAAGCAATATATCAACAAACACCAATACTTTTTGTATTATTTACTCATCAAAAATTTTCAAAGTATATACTATTCTTTAAAATATGAGACATCACTTAATACAATTTTAAATATGCATAAAGATAAACTCATAAATTTATAGACAAACAGACAAACTATGGTTTTAAGAATAAGTAGGTATTTGGTTGAGTGGGTGGGGATCCCCAGAAAAAATAAATGCTTTCATATACAATGAAAGATTTAAAAAAATTGACACTATCATGGGAAATTTAAATTTTTAAGTGTACCATAATATAAACATTAAAAATCATTTACATAAAATATTTCATGCAGAAAAATCAAGAGAATTATGTAAAAAATATACTATTATTCACAATCATAGAACAATATACATTGTGACTACTCATGTTTTACTCAAGATTTCAGGTGGCTTGGCTTTTCCCTAAACAAGGCTCCTGACACCTTGTGCAAAAAGAAAAAAAATAACTATATACACTAAATAGCACAATATACCACCCCATAACTGCAAAAACAACAGCAATGTCCTTCTTTGCAGATCCTTGATTCCTTAGCGTTATAAACACAATTTAAAGTTTGCATGAAAAATAAATAAATGTTATGAGAATGTTCAAAAACACGCGGAAAATTTTGGTTCACAAAAAGACATCAGTTATGTGTATTGTTGCAAAGGTGTAAACATTGTGTTTATCATGTAGAAACAGACACATATCTCTAGATGATACACACAAAAAGGCAACATCAACTTAACAGTTGAATAGACATTTTACAGGAACATTGGACGAAAACTTTTTTTTGGGGCGACAACACAACATCTGTGTGCTTCACTTCTTTTGAAGCTAATCATTAACTTTCAGTAATCACTATTTTCGGACACACTAAAAGGATGAATTATAGAGCACTGAAGTTGAAAAAAATGATGTTGTATTTGATGAGAATTGATGATGTATTCACATACACATCTTGGGAAAAAAAGACATAAGTAGGTAGGTGATGATATCAATAAGCACCTTTTCTTTAAATTTCTTAGTAATTTTGAAGATTCAGCAAGGAACACTTCTACATTAAAAGGCGCTGTTAAATAGTTACTAAGAACTGTGCTTTTCTTTTCTTTTTGTGTAATCAATCTTGTACAGAAATTGATTTGATGCTTAAAATTTTTTTAATTTCTTCATTAATAATAATAAAATCTTCAGAATTCATTCAATTAATTACTTGTGTAAAAATATGAGGCATATGACAAAAGAAAATTTAGAGACTTTGGGTATATTCACAAATGAAAACAAAGGCACAATAAAATTTTTGAAATATGGGGAATTTAGACAGAAAATAAATTGATCTTGAGAATTCCTGAATCAAAATACAACTCTTGTAACTGCAGGTATATGTAAGAATCAATATTGAAAGTAACTAATTTTATAATATTTCATAAATCTTCTTGATTTAGCAAAAAAAATATTTTTGCAAAAAAATAGCAACACTGACTTATAGGAGCAGATAAGTTAACCAATCCACTTAGTAAGGATAATTTACGTCTCACAAGAGAAAAGGCAAACCAACAAAATTTCCATAATCAGGTCTTGTGACAGTTATTACTTGAGAAAACATTTGAGATAACTCGTAAATCTTACTTTAGCCTTAAAGACAAACAACGAAGATATTGAATTGAATCAGACATTGTAAGGATAAAATGACTCAAACATGACATGACTCTTCTTCAATAGTTACTTCAGCGTTGAAAATGAAGCAAAAATTTTAAAGTTATTGTTATAAAACAATGAGTTGAGCAGGTAAGTACAGTATTAATATATTTATCTTCTACCGTAAAACAAGGAAAATACTAGAGAAGAGGTCAGCACAAATGGATACAACTCATCAGTGAATGGCCAACTTCAACAGGTAAGAAACTTGAAAATGAAGCAAAGTTTTTTTGCAGGTGAGTATTTTTTTTTTTAACAGGTTGGAAGAGAACTCTTAGAGCAGCATATGTACAGAGACAGTCTTTAAACATGCGAAACAGCAGTGACACACAGTTAAAATTATTGCAGAGAACACTGACAATATGAGGACTTATTTTAAAAGCTGTATAAAAACATAAGATTTTTTTTAAATAGATGATGTAAAATAATTTCAAGAATATAATTGTAACAGGAATGAAGTAGCCCCATGCCTACTTCTTCTCAAGAGTAAAAAAATAATGCTGCTTTCATTCCTTTTCTGAGAGCAACATGAGAATCTTGTCTGTTGAAAACTGTCATAGTCTGCACATACGATTAAGTGGAAAGTGTTAGGGAAATAAATAATCAGCATGCTAGAAAAAACTTGAAATACCTGGGATATAAGGATTTAATATAAGGTAAAGAAGATTTGCGGCATTAGAACATGATGCTAGCAGTTAGCCGCGTTTTACAGGAAGCAACATTGGCAGAGGGGTTGCCAATACGGCAAGACAAACTTCGTGGTTGCCAAAAATGGTAAGACAAACTATTACATGAGAGATAAAAATTAAATTTACATTAAAACAGGATGAAATAGGCATTTTTCTAACACACCCCCTTGCCTATTACACTGGTAGGATGGTAAGTCAAATATCTGGGAATGTAAACAGAAATTTATAAATCTTATTTCAGTCCTTAGACAAAAATCTGCAAGTCTATTTCAGTCCTTAGACAAAAATCTGCAAGTCTATCTGAATCCTCATCAGTACATTCCACAGTTCAAGTTTTGTAGAGTTTTCTTAGATACTTGCTTCGTCATCAAATCTGCAAAATTTTCTTGCGATGGCACATGTTCAAATTTGATTGTTTTGTTATGCACTAGATCTCTCAAGAAGAAGTATTTGATGTCGATATGTTAACATCTCTCTGAGGTAACACGGTTTTTCGCTATAAACATAGCACCTTGGTTATCGACAAACACTGTTTGGGGTATGGACACAAAAACTTCACAAATTTCATTCAGTAAATTGTTAATCCATATCACTTCCTTTGCTGTATGACACATTGCCACATATTCGGCCTCAGTCGAAGATAATGCTGTGATGGTCTGTTTTTTACTTGACCACGAGACAGGTGAATTTGCCAATAAAAATATGTATCCACTAAAGGATTTTTGATCAATCCTGTCGCCTCCCCAGTCAGCGTCTGAAAAGATTTGTAATCCTTTTCCAGTCTTAATAAATTTCAACTTCTTGTGCTTAGTCCCCTTTAGATATCTTAGTATGTGCTTAATGGACTTTACCCACGAATGGCAACAGCCACATCTCTGCGGGTAGGTACGCTCCGAAAAAGACTTTATTGGACGAAGAAGAAGCAGTGTTAAAATGTTCTTCATGCCTATTGGTGTTTTTCTTCTATCTACCCGCAGCTGACGTCACATGGGTAAAGTCCATTCCTCTCCAGTGTTCTTCACTTGGTCTTTCGTTGAATTGACTCATGTAACCTGATGCATATGCTAAATCAGGACGAGTCCCACATGCTAGATAAAGGAGACTACCAACTGCCTGTCTGTATGGTATCTTGCTACTCTCTTCTTTTATGTTTTCCCACTGATGGTCTTCAATCTTTTTGTACTTTATGTTTGGATCTAGTGGTGTAGCAGCAGGCTTGGCTTCAGACATTTTGAAAGTTTCAAGAACTTCTGTTACATAAGCAAACTGATCTAATGTGATGGATCCATCATCATTCTTGCTTATTTTCATCGATAAAATTTGACTAGCTGGGCCTAGATCCTTTGCATTAAATTGCTTTTTGATTTCTTGCTTAAACTTCTTGATATCTGGTAGTTTTCCAACGATGAGGAGATCGTCTACATATATTCCAATAATGAGGCTTCTTTCAGAATTGTAATATATACATGGGTCGGTATCTGATCTCTGAAGTCCATATTGAACCAAAAAATCATTTAAGCAGGAGTTCCATATTCGGCCAGACTGTCGAAGACTATATAGACTTCTTTTGAGATGGCAAACAAGGTGCTCTCTTCCTTTTTCTACACATCCTTCTGGTTGAGCCATATAAATATCTTCAGCTAAAGTACCATTCAGATACGCAGCTGTTATGTCCATTTGATGGATATCAAGGTTCATTTCTGCAGCAATGGCCAACAATATACGAATTGATTTCAACTTTATAACTGGTAAAAAGGTTTCTTGAAAGTCGATACCATGAGTCTGTAAATATCCTCTGGCTACTAGGCGAACCTTGAACTTTACACAGTTTCCAATCTCATCCTTCTTCTTGCGAAATATCCATCTTGATGTAATGATCTTTGTGTCTGGTGGTTTTGGTACAAGTTCCCAAGTTTGAGCTCTTTGGAGATTTTCAATCTCAGACTTCATTGCTTCTTGTCACATTTTTGCTTCATCTGATGACAGAGCTTCTGCAACTGTCATTGGAACTTTATCTTGTACTTTCATTTCTTTTGCATTGTACAAGATATAATTGTCTAAATATTTTGGAGGTCTTGTCACTTTGGTCATTCTTCTGGCTTGTTGGTCACAAGAAGATATACTTTGTTCTTCAGCTGTAGTGTCATTTGCATAGTCAATTTCTTCCTCTTCCATTGCACTTTCATCTTGATCTGTGTTTTGAATTGGGGATTCTTCATTGTACTTATTGGAATCTCTTGCTTGTGTGTCTGGATATTCTACACGATGATTCTCAATTGGTAATGCATTTAAGTTGTTAGTATCTGAAATTTGTTCTGAATTTATGTGCGATTCTTGGACTTCTGGTTGACAGGTGTTGTCTTCTAACACTTCTTCATTTTCAATGTGAAGTGTAACAAAATCTTTGCCACTAATGTTTGTGTCAGTGAGTTTGGTCTTGAAAGGAAAAATATTTTCCTCAAATATTACATCTCGGCTAATAAAGAATTTTCTACTCTTCAGATCATATAATTTGTAGCCTTTAATTCCATCAGGATATCCCACAAGTACACATTCTTTGGCTTTAGGATCTAATTTGCTATGTCGCGAGTGGCAGCGTATATGACTCCATGCTCTACATCCAAAAACTCTGAGATTGGTTGAGGTAACTTCTTTGCCAGTCCATAATCGTTCAGGAATATTTCCTTTAATAGCCACAGAGGGACATTTGTTTCGAAGATAAGCTGCTATGGACACTGCTTCAGCCCAAAATGTTGCATCTAAACCAGATTCTATGAGCAAACATCTTGCGGTGTTGATTAGAGTCTGATTCATACGCTCAGAAATGCCATTCTGTTGGGTCGATTCTGGCACTGAGCGTTGTCTTCTTATTTCAAATTTAATAAGATAATTGTCAAATCTTGCACTTTTGTATTCACCTCCATTATCACTCCTTAGAACTTTTATTTTCTTGCCACGAAACTTTTCTGCCTTACGTCTGTACTCGTCAAATTTTTTCCAAGACTTCATCTTTCGTCTTCATAGGGTATACACTAGTATAATGTGAATATTCATCCGTAAATGTAACAAAATAATTTGAGTCGCCCAACGATGATGGAGTGACTCTGCCAGCCACATCAGAGTGTATTATCTCCAGTATATCTTTGGATCTTGTATGACCAGTTTTGGGAAATCTCAGTCTTCTCATTTTTCCTTGTATACACACGGAGCAAAGTTCTTCTTGCTTCGGGTTAAGTTCATGTTTACTGCAACTAAAACCTATATTCAGCCCTTTCAAATCATTGTAATTAACGTGTCCCAAACGCCGATGCCATAATTCTTCACTAGAAGTTCTTGCAGCATAAGCTATGGATTGTTTCTCTTCGACGACATAAAGTCTCTCTTTTCTCTTAACAATAAAAACAGTTTCATCATTTTTCTCTGTTACTTTGGCTTCTCCATTTGCAAACTCAACTTTAAATCCCCGTTCTTCAATTCTTCCAACTGAAAGCAAGTTTCCTCCTAAATTTGGAACGTACAGCACGTTTGCAAGGGTGACAGTACTGGGTTCTTCACTTTCGTCATGTATAAAAAATTTTATATCACCTATTCCAGTTACTCCTATTTTTTCAGAATTCGCAACTTCAACAATGGATGTATAGGGCTTAAAATTTATATATTTTTCTTTATCGGACGTCATATGTTCCGTGCCTCCACTATCTAAAATCCACAAATTTGACTTATTTTCATTTTTCAGGTTTACTGATAATGCCCAGTTCTTAAGGTCTATAGCAGTTTTTGCTGTACTTTGCCCTTTTTGCTTGGCTTCTTCGCAGTATCTGGATATGTGGCCCCACTCACCGCAACTAAAACACTTGGTGTTTTTCTTCAAATTTCCTTCACCTTTCTTCGGTTGCCACCTCTTCGTGGTGTTTGATTGTATAGGTTTCTTCTGATTGAAGCTCTTCGTATGGAGTGCACGCTCTTCATGATTTTCAGTAATGGTAGTGTTTCGAGATATTCTCTTTTCTTCAATTAATAGTCTGGATTTAACAATGGTTGTAGTTAAATTTGCTTCGTCCTTTTCTAAATTCGAGATTAGGCTTTCATATGATTTTGGTAAACCGATTAGCATAACCAGAGCCACTTCCCTGTCAGTAAAAGCGTATCCACCATTTGACAGTTTTCGATGAATTTCCATAAGTCTGGCAAGGTATGATTGGACAGTTTCACCGGATTTCATCGTAATATTGAAAAAATCCTTCATGAGTTGCAACACATGGAGTAATCCAATTGTTTTGTATGCATCTCCTTCAGTGCAGTCCATGCATCCTTTGCTCTGACGCAATCGCCGATATCATCTAAAAATGTGTCTTCAACTATCAAGAACATAAGTGTTAATGCTTCATCATTTTTCTTCTTTTCGTTGTCTGTTATGCTGCGTTTACACTATGGCTTATCAGGTCTACAAGGTCTGCGAGGTCTGCCAGGCGTGGGTTTAGCCTGGTTTAGGAGGGTCTGCGTGGTCTGCGAGGCTTGGTCTCTGTGGTCTAGGCCTTGGCTTTAAAATACTAGACCCAACCAATCAGCGTGCTTCATTTTTCTGTATTCCGCCATTTTAAAAGATTGAAGAAGCAGACGACAGCTTATGATTTTAAAGATTATTTGAAATTAATAAGGGATTTACAAATTAAAGGTACGTAATGGTTTTTCAGATGTTTTTTAACATTTCTTTACATTGTTTCATAACTGTAGAAGTTTCTTTTATAAAGCTATACAATCGTAAGTTACTATTTTCATGTATTTACATACTACGCTACTAAAATTAATTTGTTAACTATGTTACTTTTTAATATTACCAAACTCTATAAAACGATGTATTCGTAAATTCTTTAATTTGCATCTTCCTGTATTTACATACAACGCTGCCTATGCATTTGTTAATAGATAATTATGTTCCTCATTTCCAAATTCTTTAAAATTAACCTGGTTTCATATGCATGAATTTAAAACAAATTTGATAGTATATGAATACAAATAAATATAATACGGTCGCCATTCTATTATAATGTACGGTAATCCCTTTTTTGTGAATAAATAGTTTCATTTCCTTCAGGAATTTATTTGATATTCTATTTCAATGCATTTTTAGTACTGACAATTTTTTAATTTATCCTAAAACTAGCAACAAATTTTTAACCATAGAATTAATTTTGAATTAACTCCAAAGTTTTCTCTATTATTTTTATATAATTGACTGATGATAGCAAACTCTGCATACATGATTTACATTATTATTAATCAGTTTTAAATGTGTTAATTTTTACAATGATACGGTACTATCTAAAAAGTAATATGAAGACTTTGAATTGTATTTAGCTTCTTATCCTCCCCCTAAAAAAATTCTAATGACATATATAAAATTTAACTTTTTTTAAATTGAACAAACTTGTTTTTAAATAAAGTTTTTACTTGTAATTATTATTAATAATTTATAAACCATCCCTTATTCTTTTTAAAATTTTATCTTATATGCTTATCTTTCTGTAGTTTTCTTTAATAATTAATCAGTAGTAGTATATTAAAACTGTAAAATCTAGAACATGAATTTTTTCTCTCCACTTCCCCACAAGAGATGATTTACGACTGAAAAGTTCGTAAATTATTTATTTTTTTTCAGAAAGAGTTTGAAAAACTTTCAAACCTATAAAAGTTATACTTGAAGTACAGATTAGAATCTGCTGGTGCCAAGATAAATACATATTTTACCAAGTTTGCTCTCAGGATATCGCAGGTGTGTAGTCTTCTATAATAAGTGACTACCATTTGTGATCTTCTGCAAGAAAGTTGATTGTCTGATGCTCTTGGACTATGTGCTGTTTTGTTGTTTTCTACTTAAAATTTATCAATCAGGGACTCTCGTATAAATAAAGTATTACTAACTTGTATGACTAACTGTAAGTATGTAGTTTTTTTATATATTTATTTTCTGTTGCTTAGAACGAGAGATTTTGAAATGCATTCTACATTGTTTTTGTTGTTTTTATTAGTTTATTATACTCTTTTTTTTCTATTCATTTACATTGCAGGATGTTTTCAATGGGACATTTTCAACAGTTATGTGAATGTTTGTCGATTGCCTGTTGACCCGACTTTTACATGAGATTTGCATGCTTTTTTTGAAGATATGAATCTTCAATAATATTCGTGTATGATGATTGTAAGTAAGTCATTTTTCTCAAAAGTACATGTTCTGTATTTTATTTATCATTGTTTTATCTTTTATATATAACGTCATTTTTCTCACAAAATCAATCTGTATCTAAGAAAACTTTATTCTCAATACAATATTTATTATTTAATTCCTTTTATTCTTTAATCAATGTTTTCTTCGCATTAGTTTTTTTAATTTATAAAATGGCATTAAATGATCAATTTAAAAAATGTAGTTTATGTAAATATGTAAACTATGTTTTATATAAACATCGAGTATATGAGTATTCTGTTAGTGGGAAGCAGTTAACCTCTACCTCCCTCCCTATACACACTTTTCAAGGATTTGATATTGCAAAAAATGTGTCGCTCAGACTTAAAAAAATTCTGAAATTACACGAAAGCTAGAATAACTTATCAGATTTGTCTAAAATAAGATCACAGTGTTAAATAAGCAATTTAAGCACAGTAATTAATTAGTAATAATGTATATATTTGAGAATATGGTTATGTATATTGCTTCGTAGCTGTGAACTATGATCAAATGATATCTCTTCCATTTCTAATTCCTTTTTCTTCCATTTGGTACACCTGGATAATTTTAATTTAATATCAGCTTAATAATTATTAATATATTTTATTTAATATTGAAATAATATAAAATGTATTATCTGTGATAGTATCATGGTTTTTATTTGTTTAATAATTATTAAGCTGCATATGTAATAATCTAATGTATTTGATTTAATATTTGTTAATGTTGAACTAATCTAAAATGTATTATTATTAATGTTGTTTTTTTTTTTTTTTTTTTTTTTTTGTTGTGATTTGGGTTGTTTATTTACAATTCTTTGAAGTGATATGAATTATTTATTTCATTAGTATAAGTTATTGAAATTATCAGGAGCATATGGTGTATTTTAGAATTTAATTAAAATGTGTCAACATTGTAATTAATTTTTATAAAGCTCTGAGCTTCAAAATAACATAAGTGATATTGTTTGTTTCGCTCAATCAATGTTTATAATTCACTGGGTCATTCGATGGTAACTTACGTTACATTTAGAACAGTTTACTTCAGTAATTTTAGTAATAAAAGACAAAAGAAAAAAAAATATTAACAATGCAAAGTTGGCATGATTTGTTAATTAAACCTATTCAAAGATAAATTTAGATGATAATGGCCTAATTTTAGTGTTTTTTCTTGAACTCTGCCAGTTATATTTATTATGGTAACTGACATTACTGAAAAAGTAACGTAAGTTGCCATAAAAAATGTAATTTTCATTTTCTAGTTAATTTTTATCCAAATTGGCCTTTGGATAGGTTTAATTAACAAATCATGTCAACTTAACATTTGAAAATTTTTTGGTGTTATATTACTGAAATTACTGCTGTAAATTGTTTTAAATTATAACGTAAGTTACCATGGAATGACCTTAGTATTCAACAACAATCAAAATTGGAATTAATACGTATCCGGTGTCATAAAATGCTATAATTTGAAATAAGTCTTCTAAATTTTTGGGTCAAAATTCATTAAACAAAAAAAAAATATATATATATATATATATGAAGCCATGCTTTTATGATTTTTACGCTTTTAGATTTCGCTCACAAAATTTACATTTTTCCTATAATATATTTTGTAAGTAAGCTGCAGCTTCATACTTTATTTTAAATATGAATTAACTAAGAAATTGTGAGCATAGCAAGTAAAAGTTTTTTAAATGTTTTTTTTTTTTAGCTCAAAAGATTAGTTTTGAGATGTTAATGATAATATTCATAGCTGCTGAATCAGAATTTAGTTCAAAAGCGTTTTGAGAAATTTAAATGACCATAGGTATAAAATTTATCACTTGTATGGTTTGGTTATTTTATTTAGTTGTAATTAATGCAGTTTATAAATATAACATATGGAAAGTAATGATGTTTATTAGTAAAACATATTGTGCATTAGCTGCGTTTGGTTGTCCCCCCCCCCCCCAGCTTTTTTTGGAAAAATAACCTTTATGTATAGTGCGTAATATAAATAAGTGTGTTTTATTGAATTCTTCTACGTGTGGAAAGCATATTCTCTTATTTTTTCTATTTAAATTATTCTACACTGACTATTACTCATGCTGGTTAAGCTATTTAATACTTATATTTAACTTCTGAGTATTTTTGGTACTTTTATGTCACTCGTGTACAAATCTTTCCAATAACACTTTTTTTTTTTACACACATGAAAATTAGAAACAATATTTTGATGATATATTTTTTTTCTGCAGTTGAATCAAAATGAGTGAAAGGTATGTATTTAAATGTGACATATGTATTAGAATGAAATGAGTGAATAGTTTATATTTAAAATTAAGTGAATGCAATGCAAATGATGACAAAGGAAAAATATTTGTTGATTTATCGCCTGTGCCGACTAACAGAAAAGTACCATATTTTTAAATTATTTTTTATATTACATATGCAAATCGTGAAATGAAGAGTTTTAATGTTATTAATAATTAATGTTATTTTGATTCTGGGTTCGAAATTTTAAGTTTATTTATTAATTATACTATGTTAACTCTCATGGAAAGATGCTTGCAAACTAATATTAAACCAATGGTAACTTTACAAATTTATCATTTGCTTTTGAATATTTTTAAATAATTTTTTCTGTTTTGCGTGGGACATGTCTAATTGGGTATCTTTTTGTCCTTGATTTCAGGTGCAGTTTTTCAGAGGAAAATTTCAGTTTCAGAACTTGTTTCAAAATTAAAAGTGCCCTCAAAAGAAAAAAAAAACTGCAACCAAAGAAATAAAAAGTAAACATATTTCGTTAGACATCAGGTTCAGGTTGCCCAGGCCAAAAAAAAAAAAAAAAAAACCCAAAGTATTGAAATGCAAATAAGAATTTTGAAAAGAACATTGCCGTTGGTTTAACATTTAGTTTCAGTGTTCTTGTGTTACTACTAGAGATGAGAGATATGGCCTTGGGCTCGATTTTTGTACCATTCTTCGAGCTTGGGTGGACCCGAACTCATTCATTCTGAAATTAACAATTTTATTTATTCTCATACAGAAAAAAATAAAACAACTTTTTTCCCTTAAAAATTACTTATTCCATTTCAAGTCATTTTAATGTTATTTTTATCAGAATGAAAGGGAAACAGAAATAGTGTTCTTTAAGCTCTTTTTAGATGTGTTTGTAACTATATAAATACGAAGCACATATAGTCTTCATCTGGTTTGTCCATCTGTCCGCATATAACAGCGCAAAAAATACCCAACCAAATGGTTTGAAATTTAATATATATATATAATTGTTGCAGAATTTTGTCACGTCATTTCAAATTTTAAGAAAATCAAATCAAAACTTAAAAAGATATTAATAAAAGTTTTCTTCATTCTATTAAATCCTATCGTACATAATTAATTCAGTGATATCCCATGACATGTAATGATTCTAGGTTGCCATGTTGATTACGTCATATTTAAGATGGAATCCTATTATTTCCATATTACCTCCTTTTTTTTAGGTATGTCAAGAACATGCTTTTTGGTTTTGATGCACTATTTATTACTTCTTAATTATTATACCAACTGAAAGTTATTAAATGATTATCTCGCTTCTTTCCAAAAAACTGTCTTAATAGTTCACAATTTAGCTAGTTACACAGTTTATTTTTACTCAATTTTTACTAATGCATTATCTTCCTTTCAGATTGAAATATAAATACCTTTTTCTTCAGATCAATAAAGTTTTTTGCAAAACATTGTCATCATCATAGACCATTATGATACATATTAATATTGTTTCATTTATTATACGTAGTAATCATTATATTCAATAATATTTATAATATAAAGAAATTTTATTTTGTTTCTGTAACTTGTACTTTCAAATAAAAGAAATTTATTAAAGATTTGTTGTCTTTTATTTGACTATATATTTTTTATTATAAATGGTATTTCAGGTATTTGCTTGTTTTGTCTATCATGTAAACCTTGATTTAAGAATTGTTTTTAATTATCTATTTATTTTTTATAAAAAAAAAAAAAATGGCTAAAATATAAAATGAGAAAAACACTTTCAACATGGTTGAAAAGTATTTATGAATTCAGCTTGTCACACTTGTAAATATACTGTGATTGCATTGTAATTATTAAATGCTAATGATGTTCGCTATAGAGGGTGCTATTTAAATGCGAAATTCAATAAATATAATGCATCAAAAAGTGTTATGGGGACAACAAGTGCTGAAAATGCATTTTTACTGAGTTACGTGTTTTTAAATGGCACATTTAGATATTTCATTTCATTGTATGAAAATATTAAATTTCTTAATAGCTACTGTTGGAGAGTATTTCATAATCTATGCCTAATTTTTCATAATTTGTGTATATTCCTTATACCAGTGGTGCAGCCAGTATCCTTATTTGTAAGGGGTTTTAGAGAATTATTACTCCTTGTGGGATACAATATGTGACAAATAAAAACCAATGTAATGAAAAGCAAACATAATAAGTTTAGCATTTATGTGTTTAAAGGTTTCATAGAAAAGCTTCTTTATAATATAAGGTATTTTCAATACAACTTATTAGTTTTTTAAATACTGTGGGAGGAATTTTGAAATGTCACTTTCCTTTGCTGCTGCAGTGTTTATACAAATTAAGGGCTGTGCATATATAAAATTATCATTTTAATGTGTGTGTGTGTGTGGGGGGGGGGGGGGGGACCTGACGTTTGATTGTCATAAGATATTTTTGGGGAAAGTTTTTTTTTTTTTTTAATCCAAACGATATTTTTTGTTTTAGTGCTTTAATTTTTTCTTTACATCAAAATAGTCTTATACCTTTTTAAATAGTAAGTGTAGTTAGATGTTAATTGATATACAGTTGTTTAAATGTAAAATCATATCTTTATGCAAACACAAACATATAAAAATAAAAAGGATTTTTAAACATTGATGATGATTTCATTAAGGTGGGTGTGTGTGTATGGGGGGGGGGGTGTCGAGGAATGATAACGTATGATATTGTAAATGATGGGGTGGGGACTAAAATTACCTAAATGTTGATAACATTATATATGTACAACACCATACAATAGTTTTAGAACGGGAGTAAAATTATTGCAAATTTAAAACAATTATCAGATTTCTCAGCCCTATTTTCAACCATCTGCTATAGTTTATAATTTTTAAAAAATGTTATTTAATTTTCTAATGCAACTTTTTCTTTTATATTGCCACAAAAAGAAAATGGGTATGAGCATTATTTTTATAAATCAATTAAAAATCAGACTCACTGTATTTTTACATGCAAAAATGGCATCATTTTGAACAGATAATGCATATTTTTCATATATAAATTTTTAAGCCTTTACTATAAGTGTTACCATAGTACCTTTATTTAAATGTAACATCACGACTAAAAGTATATAGAAAATGGCGTCATTTTCATGTAATCATTGTAGATTTAATTTTCACAAGCGATAATGTAAGTTTCCATTTAAAAATATTGTTTTATCATCAGGTGAGGACAATAATTTCTCTTCTGAAATTAATGTCCATTATCTATAAAGTAAAAGCTTTATTTTCAAACTGTCCAAAAGTAAAATTTCATGAAATGTTACATTTAGTTCCTTTTTTTTCCAGTTACATGTGCCAAAGAAATTCTGTATTCTCCCTTATAAAACAGCGGGAATTTACTATTATTGTGTCAAAGTAATTAATTTTTTCCTCATTGTCGTTTTAAAGATTTATTGCTCAGAAGGTAGTGTCACAGATGATAATAATATAAATAATGAGACAGGCAGTTAACTGTTGCACCAGAGAGTGGTGTTGCCGTAGCAACATCATACGCTCTGCTGCAATGGGAAATGAGTGGTAACCTGATTACTGGTGATGTCTTCGATTAGGTTTTCGATCAGTGTTGGTATTCATTTCACATTGTAGCAACATAATGTCAACATTAAAGCCAAACCATGCATATAACAATTAAGAAAACAAAAGTAAGCTCCTACTGTCATTTTTTAAATGAAGAATTGAAGCAGTTATCTCTTTTGTCAGGGGGTCGTCCCTGCCCTCCTGGACCCCTGTTTAAGGTAATTTCTGAACACTTAAGGGACAGTTTCCCTTTTCAACAATTTTCTTTATTTTAAATATGATTCAAATGGTGAACTCACTGAATTTCAATGTTCAACTAAAAGTACATTTTGAAAAAATTTTTATAAAAATTTGAATTTTTTTTAAATTTCTGCTACTTTTTAAAAAAATTGATATTTTTGCCCTTTTTTTTTTTAGATTTTCAAATGTGTACTACACAAACTTGCACATGGATATTTAGACATATCTAATATTACATTTATTATGATTTTTTTTACTGATATATATATAGTGCAAAACGATGAAATCTAACATATCTTCATATACTTTTTTTTTTTTTTTTAAATAACAAAAAACCTAAATGCTAATTCCATGCGCAGATTTATCACATATGTAATAAAGAACATGCACCAAAAAAAAGCTTAAAAATCTCTATCTCTCAAATACAGAAAAAGCCTTAAAACATGAAAGTGAAGAAAATATGAAAATGGAGAAAAAGCATTTAAAGTTTTAATTTGTGTGGTAATTGCGCTGAGTGTTTTAACAAAATTTACAATACCTCGCGATATATTTACGGTATGGATAAAAATGAGGTATCAAAATATTCACAATTAAACAGGCTTTCATTTAATATTAAAAGAGAAAAATCAATTTTTTGACCAATTTTAAGGTAAACTGCCCCTTAAATCAAAGGGAAAAATAAATGTAAATTTTATTTTGTGGAAAGGAGGGATCGTACCCCTTTCCCAGACAACAACAAAAAAAAAGATTCATTTTCTCTCTGTGTTTCATTATTTTAAACTGTTTGAAAAGAATAAATTTTATTTTTTTCAGAGTCAGAGAAAAAGAAAATTAGAGGGCAATTGCATTTTCTTGCTTCCCTTGTGGGCAATGAGCTTAGAAAAATGCGTAATTTTTATTAATTTACACGTAATTAATGTCTGTGCAAAAGAAATTACGGCGCAAACAATTCTGACACGTTCATTTCGATACGAATACGAACGTAAACAAACAAACACGACTGTCCCTCCCTTCCCCCAACCTGCAAATATACGCATGCGCAAGCCAAGTTCTTATGCCGTAGTGTGGACGCAATTTTTTCGATTCTTGGACCTGAAAGACCCAACAGACCTGACAGGCCACATAGTGTAAACGCAGCATTAGATCCAAACCATATCCCGGATCGACTGCTTCCCAGCATTTTTTCTGTACCATAATCGCGCGAGCACGTATTGCCCACGCATGGTAATTATCACCGTTTAATTTGGGTAATTTATAGTCGTCACCAGCCATTTTTACACACTTGAAAAACGTAACAAAAGTCCTTACTGCTAAAATTCTTCACACTTCTTCAAAAAAATTAGCGATGAACGTAATTCAATACAACTTCTACGTTAGGCTTAGCTAATGTGCAAAGGCGTCATAGCATGCGATTAATCTTCACATATCATCAAAATGCTCACCAGAGCTATTCGTGCTGATAACGTGTTAGGGAAATAAATAATCAGCATGCTAGAAAAAACTTGAAATACCTGGGATATAAGGATTTAATATAAGGTAAAGAAGATTTGCGGCATTAGAACATGATGCTAGCAGTTAGCCGCGTTTTACAGGAAGCAACATTGGCAGAGGGGTTACCAATACGGCAAGACAAACTTCGTGGTTGCCAAAAATGGTAAGACAAACTATTACATGAGAGATAAAAATTAAATTTACATTAAAACAGGATGAAATGGGTATTTTTCTAACAGAAAGGTCCCAATTTTCAAAATTACAGCTTTAAAAAAAATGAAGCATCATGAATTTTTCAAATATAAAATTTTGTCAGCTGAGAGTGCTTTTAGAAACAACACGAGAACAGTTGTAAAATAAATGTGAAAATATTCTTAAATGCATACATTCTTAATTTGTAAATTGCAGATTATCTTTGCACTAAGCCAAACTGTGTGATTATATTATAGAACATCACAGTTCAGATGGCATAAGAATAAATCTATGAACAAACTCTTGTATCCAAATTATTGTTAAACAAAATATCTTGATTTGACATTTGTAGAATAGAAGCATAGAAATCTCTAAGAATGTTATACAGGATATTTATAACTAATAACTTCTGTGAAGAATTTCAGCTTCAGAATAATAAGTATGACACAAGAATAAAATTTCTCAGCACAAATAATCATGATTTCAAAAATAATGCTTCTTATAAATATATATAGAATTTGCAAATTTGTTACAATTTAATAGTGCCATAAAAAAATTTTAATTTAAAAACCCAAAGTCATAACCTCTTATAATATGAAATATGTTCTTGAGAACAATTTTATTATTTCAAACTCATTAGAATTTTTCTAAGAACAATGTATAATTCATTTCAAAAAATATATATATATCAAATAATCATTCTTAAAAAAAAAAAAAATATGTTCTCTAATAATTCATTACAAATAAAAGAATATGTAGATGAAATTCTTCAAATAAAACTATTTAAATAGAATAATAATTAAGCATCAACAAAAATATGACTATTCTTCAATGGGAAATTGATCTTAATTTAAATAATTGTTTAAAAAAATATGGCAAACTTAGCAAAATATATTATATTCTTCAAGATGGAGTAGAACAAAATTCATTCTAGAATTATAAAATTTAATTCTTCAAAATAGCAAAAATCTATGCAAGAAATTTTTTGAGAACAGTAAACTTCCAATACTAAAAAAATATTGTCATATGTAGTTATGCAAAAATTCTTGCATAAAATATTCCATATTTCTTAAAAATTTACCAAAAGAACAAATCTTGAATTCTATTAAACACATCAAAAAAAAATTTTTTTTAAGTTATTCTGGGAACAAAAGTTCTAAAATATTACGATTTTCTTTAAATCAATTTAAATTTTCTTCAGAACCACTGTTTTTGCGGCACCAAAATGTGGTATTACTAATAATGTGCCGTGATATGAAAGGTATAATTAAATTTGAAGTCCTTTTTAGTTAACATGCGTTGTGTAGTATCGCAATGAAACCCTCCGTTCTTTGAGGTCAGCAATTGTAAAAAAATAGAAATAAATGAAACTTCTTACTTGGATCGTGTCGTCTGTAAAATAAATGAAGAGGAGACTTTTAAGCATAAATCAATCTTTTATTTCATCTTGAAGAAGAGAAGAAAAGGCTTCCCGTTGGTCACCGTTCATAAATTAATTCTTGCCAATAAAAGCATCTACTCCACTTGAAGATAGATATTTCTTTTAAAAATTAAAGTGCAGCATAAATCGAATTTAGTATTGATGAGAAACGTAATTAAAATCTTTTCCACGGTATCAAGAAATAATTTAACAGGAGTTGTTAAAATCGTAGACATCGTTTTCGAAAAACTCTTTACCGGATTCCACATCCATCGGCAGACAGATAGACCGGAGCCGAAGCTCGCGATCTTTTTTTAAAAACAAAACTAAGTCATCACAGATCACCAACAAAACAGATTCTGATTTTAAAATTAACGGAATTTTTAATTTATAGTAAGAATACGGGGACTTCAAAAGTTACTGAAAGAAAAGATTTAAATCTATTAGAGAATTTAAAATATTAGGTAATGTCTTAATAAACAAATCCGAAAGAAAACATTTAAAAAGCTTTATTTTTATTTGTTGTACGTTCGGCGATTAGACACACCTCCGAAAGATAAACATCCATTCAATGCATATGCCGTGAGAGGCTTGCTCCGATGACGTCATCACAATCGTACAAAGTTCAAAGGAGAAGCATCTTAAATCCTATATACTTCCTATACAATGCCAAACATGCTTTGGTGACCATAAGTAACCTTTATCAGTTGCATGAAAATCGGAGTCTATTTGCGAGAGTTAGAGCGTGGACGGAGGGACAAACCGAATGCATAAACACTTTTCAACTATGTTGGAAAGTGTTAAAAAGGCCTGGGCCCGGCCCAAGTGTCGTGAATGAAAATAGTCCTCAGACAACTACGTGAGAACGTCCGATATTGTAAGATTTGTCGTTCGAATTATGTAAAGATTTGTGGCATCCTTGATTAAAAAAAATCAGAAAAATCTAAAGAAGATCAGGAAGTTATCGATAAGTTATTCGATTTTTTTTTCATACATACAAAAAAAAAAAAAAAAAAAAAAACTATTTAAAATTATTTTAATGTTACAAGCTACGTTTTATAAGAAAAGTATTATAATGGTAAAGTTATAAGGAAAAATTGAATGTAATCTCTATCAAACAATACTATTTTCTCCTAGTGTTAGAGAACTAAATTAAATTCAAGGGTCGATGCAGATATTTTTTTATTATTTATTTATTTATTTATTTATTTATTTTTATGTGGGGGGGGGGGACGAATTTTGGGAAAAGTAAAAAGTGTTTTTGGAAAGTTTATTTTATGTTTATGAAAAGTAACATTTTGTAACGAAATATGAAATCCAGTTACTGAAACTCGAAATAACCATTTTTTTTTTAAATAATAACTTCTTTAAATCCTTCTGCTAAAGTTTTTCTTTTCTGGGGAACTTGTTTAACTTTACAAATTACAAATTTTTAAACCTAACAACATTAGAATAATTAATGAATAGTATGTTTTTATGTAATACAATTTTGTGAAAGGACCTGTTTTATTATACAATTTTGTGAAAGGACCTGTTTTATTATTACGTATTTTGAGAAAGGGCCTGTTTTATTAAATGAATATGTGTGAAGGGGCCCTAAATAGACCGCAAAATTTGCCTGGATCGACCTCTGAAATTAAAACCATTAGAAGATAAATTTGGTTTTGAAAATCCGGTATGGGGAAACAGATGAGCCTCTGTGGTCATATCCGGTACCGGTTCTATTTACTGCGAGCATGTATTTGGAAAAATGCTGTAATTTATTATTATTATTATGCATAGTATACTATACTTGTAAATTTTACGCCTTCTTTTTCTCGCCGCGCTATTTTTTAACATTTAATTTTGTTTTATTTATTTATTTTAAATAAATTCGAAAATCTAAGTTTAAATAAGTCAAATTTTTATGATCAAAAATAGTGGTAGAAAAAAAAGCGTAAAAGTTGAAATCTATGGTATATAATATTCTTTCAAAGGGCTTTTAATTGTAGGAAAATGATGGTTAAAAAAATTGACATTTTTGTAAACATTGTCTAGCTATTTGCATAGGATTTTTGCTTGGGTCAGGCCGTGAACTGCGTCAAAATAAACTATCAGGGTTAGACCTTGGATAAACTTTTTTACACTTAAGCTGAAAATTGTGGTCCCTGTAAACCTTAAATCTTAATAATAATTTAAAAAAAAAAAAAAAAAAAAAAAAAAAAAAAAAAAAAAAAAAAAAAACAACTAGAAAACACAAATTTTGCTTTTACAGAATTTAGTGTCGCCCCCGATGAAAAAAAATGTATGTATATATAAATAGCACAAAACATATTTCAATTTTAAGACTTAAAGCACACGCTTTTATTTTATGTAAAATGACGTCATTCGCATACGCTTAAGAATTTCACATTTACAATACACTCTTAACATCTACAGTAAAGTATGCATAGGACGTCACTATCGCGAAATAATATACAAATGCAGTAAAAAGATGCCGTCATTACAGAAACTCGACAAAAAAAACTGGCTATCTAATGATTCATAAGCCTTCATTTGTTTGTAATATTAATATAGATACTTAAAATTAAATGTAGTTTATAATAGCTCCATGTTTTAACAGAAATCATTCGTTTATATTTTTTTCAAAATAGCACGCATTTTAATTACATTTTCTTTCGGTTGCTATAAGAATATGGCAACAGAAAAATATATAATTACTATTTTAGAACTATTTTTCCTCGTATTTTTCCCTCGATTTTTCCTTTACTTTCTACAGAAATGGAATACTTCCGTTGCCAATATTAAGCAAATGGCTCTAAAAACTAAAAAAAAATAAAATAATAATAATAATTCAAAAATAAATTGAGATGCAGTTTTCAAACAAATTGCATTTAAAAGTACATTTTTTTCTCAATACGACGGTATAAAAATTGAAAATGTGCGATGCTTAGGAAAAAAAATTGCTATAGTATAGAGTATTTAATCGTAATGCTTTGTTTTACGGCTGGCTTCTGTAAGGTAACGTTATTTTTTGGAGACGACATAAAATAAGCTGCAAGAAAGAAATAGCATACCGGGGGATTTAAAAAAAAAGTAAGAAAAATCATACGTTAAGCATAGATTATGAAACACTTTCCAACACTTCCGGAAAGCTTTAACAAAACTTCGTTATTTAGGGAAATAAGTCATATAGAACTACAGTGCGTCTCATAAATATAAAGACACAGATGTTTCTGAAATTACAGTTTATTAAGTCAGTTATAAGAAATTAAGTTTTATACTTCATATTAAGAACAATAAAATCAATCTGTTATAGGGGTTTAAATTTAAATAAAATAATTTCGACTCGAATAATAAAAAAAATAAAAAAAATACGTTGTCTCATAAATATAAAGACAAATTTGAAACTGATTCATATGCAAATTTGTTTCGAAGCGCGCGTACAGAAGTAATGCACACGCGCAGAAATACACTTAAAGTTACCCAATCGAGCAAAATTCTTTTACTTGTTTCAATTGCAAAGATGCAGCGGAACATTGAAATTTATAAAGATGAGATTTGCAAAATACGTGGATTTAAAGATAATGACTTAAAATTTCTCAAATATGTAATTAAAAAAAAACTGGGAGATACAGAGCTGCATTTTATAAAATTTTATCAAAAATTTACAATTTATATTCGAGAAAACGATCTGGCAGACCAAGAAAGACTAGTGAAAGACTCGATGGCAAGATCATGCGACTTCTTTCGTCGCAAAAAATGTCAATCCGATAAGTTTCTCAACGAGTTTATAGTATGGTCTCAAAGGACACAGTACATCGTCGTAGAAAAGAAAGCAAAAATATTGTCTGCTGGCATATGTGCAGACTTCCTTTACTGAAAACAGAACACAAAGAATGGAGGTTACTCTGGGCCAAAGATCATAAGCATAGGAAGGGCGAATGGATGCAAAACATTTTTTTCAGATGAAAAGAGATTTAACTTGGATGGCTCAGATAGTTGGAATTACTACTCGCACGATTTAAGACCTGAACCCCGAACCCTCTTCCGTAGGGAGAAAGGAGGAGGTTCTGTTATGGTTTGGGGTGCCTTCTCTTTTAATGGAACAACAGATATTGCTTTTCTGGAAGGTAAACAGACATCTAAAGAGTATATAGAACTGCTGGATATTCACTTGCTGCCAATTGCTGAAACTCTTGGTGATCGGAATTATTTGTACAAACAGGATAATGCATCGATTCACACATCAAGACTCACAAAAAAATGATTTGCTGATAATAATGTCCATGTCATGTTGTGGTCCGCACGTAACCCTGATTTAAATCCAGTTGAGAATCTTTGTGGCATTCTCGTTCGCAGTGTATATGCATCTGGAAGACAATTTTCATACGTCTTTGAGTTGAGAAAAGAAATCGAACGAAATTTGTTTTATATAAAGCCAAAATGCTTGCACAACTTAATAAACAGCATGCCAGCTTGGAAATTTCTTGTCATTAATAAGAATGGATCTTTTATTGGACGGTAATTTAAAAGTATGTAAAATATCTTTAAATTTATGAGACAGCAAATTTGTTTTAATTTATCAAGTTTCGAGTTGAAATTATTTAATTCTAATTTAATTTACTGTAAAATGTTATTTTAGTACATGTTATTTGTTATACGCATAAAAATAATTTTGAATACTGAATTATTAAAATATTATTTTGAAAATATCAGTGTCTTTATATTTATGAGACGCACTGTAAGTAAATATTTTAGAAATAGCATAAAACATTTGGAAAACTTATTTCAGCAGTTACCGTCCATAACAAATATGTATTCCAATTCTTTTGAACATCCCTGTATTTGATCTGTAGGTTGATATATATACTATATAATGGGGAAATTTAGTTTAGCAAGAAAACACATAACATGTTGAAATTTCTCTTTCAGCAATTTATACTAATAGATGGAAGCAAGGAAGCATACTTGAATACTTTTGTACAACCCTGTAGTTAACCTAGTACCTTTATTACACGCCACTATTTAGCAAAAATTTAATCCAAAGTAAAACACTCTTAAAACTACTGATGTAATGACATTTCCAGAAATTATCATTTATAGACGGCCATGTATCCAATTCTTTGCGTGACCCTGCATACCATTTTATCCATGTTCTACAAACATTTCTTAGTAAACTAAATGCAGTTCAGAGTAAAAATGCATAACTCATTTAAAAGCCACCTTTAAGCAATTTGAAATTATACCCAGTAACCATTACGAATTCTTTTGTGTAGCCCTGTATATGAATTACAGCATTTATACACACCATATACAATGCATAAATATAGTGAAAGATAAAAGCACATAACATAATTTAAAATGCATTTCCAGCAATCATCGCTACTGTACAGTACTTCGGGTACAATATAGTATCTGACATCTTTTGTGTGTCCCTGTAAATGCTATGCACTTCGTATTATACATGAAATAAGTTATAGTAAACCTCAGCGACGTATATCAACTTCATTAAACATGAAATAGTTTAACATAATTAAATACGCCGGAAAAAATTCCCTCCACCTCTATATCATTATTTAAGGGAATTCTTTTGTGTGGCCCTGTAAATGAATAATAACTATTCTTTGCACCGCATATTCTACAGAATGCATATTTTAGTGCACTTGATAAATGCATATCAATTTTAATATGTTTGAAAGCATGTAGCATCATTAAAAATCATTTTAAACGATTTTTTCCCATAGGCCGTAATGTAACGGAAAACTTTTGACTGTCCCTGTAAATGAACTAAACATGCCACAAACTTCATTTGAAATAGTATTCGTGCTATGATAGAGGTCACTAACATCCAAAAATTTCAGAACGATCGGAGTATACTTACGGGACAGACGGACAGACAAACCGAAGTCATAAACACTTTTCAACTATGTTGGAAAGTGTTAAAAAGTGTACTATTTTACGCAAAACATACTAGTGCATTTTTTTAAAAATAAATATTTTGTAGAGAAGAATTATTGAAGCCTCGTTAAAAGGAAAGCTAGGTTCATTTATATTTTTGAAGCAAATGCAGTTAAGTTTGGTAAAAGTGGCCTTTTTCTTTCTTTTTTTGTTTCTTTTTTTATTAATAAAAAAAAGAAAAAAAAAAAGAAAGAAAAAGGTCACTTTTACCAAACTTAACTGTATTTGCTTCAAATCTTTTTTTTTTTTTCTTTTGTAAAATTTGGTGTGGCGGCAAAGTTAATATTCGCTTTGGAAATCTTTCATTTTTCAATATATGATTTTTGAATCGTTTTCCGTAAATATCATAGAAAGAAATTTTTTATTCAATAGATTATAGTGACATTATTAATTTTTAATACTGTATGTTTCATCAGCCTTGATGAGGTTTCAACTATGTTAATAACAATTACATTTATTAAATTTTTAAATGCACTATAAAAATAAAGAAGAATCGAAAATATGAAACGTTATTCGTTAGACTAAAGCACGCATTATTACTGGAAAAGCAGAAGCATGGCTGACAGACTAGAAAAGTGGAAAAAATCTTGCTTTTGCTCATAGGGCGGTAGCACATGCTTCCCGACTGGTATAACGAAAGTTTCACACTTTGGAAATTTGTTGTTTCTATTTTTCCTTTATGTGAGCTAAGAAGTTTGTTTTGCTATGGTGTTCTGTAGCAATTTTTTTTTTAATTTAATAATAATAATAAAGAAGAAATATTAATTAAATGAAAATTGAATAACAATTGCCATTATTTCAATAACATCTGCAGTCATTTGTATTTCTTAAAATATAGTGGATTTTTTTATTTAACATCAGATGTATTAAAAAAGTAATTCCTGCAATTTTGGATGTTTTAAAAAGAAATGCCCGGTAAATAATCTATCCCTTATCATAGGATGAACCCAATATCTATATTCTAATTTCATCAATTACAAAATTGCAGAATCTTTTATTTATTGCGAAAGATCCATCTTGTTTAAGCCTTAAGCCGGGAACCCACATGCGGAAAAATACGACGGAATTGGACAGCGGAACGGCAAATTGACCCATATTTGCCGCGTACAAATGCGAAAATGCAGCGGAATTGTAGTTAAACACGTTTTAACTTTTTCCGTTTTCCGCGACGGCATCTGTAGACAGGGGCGTATTTAAGCAGAATTTATTAGGGGGGCGTATATGACGATTTTGCCGACTAACTTAAATGTATATAATATATATATATATATGTATGTGTGTGTGTGTGTGTGTGTGTAATAAATAAATATATATATATCTTTAAAAGTACGTTTCTGTGTCTGTATATATGCATCTACCCGGTGTCCTAAAACGGACTGACTGATTTTAAAATTCAATAACTTGCAAATGGTGACAGCTATAAAATTAAATTCTTGCAGGAGAAGTGTGTAAGATGGCAGGAATTTTTTTACTGCGATTATCGATTTTAGTTTAAAATAGCGGTGATAGATGGCGCTGCTAGCAATTGACGCTAAATCGGGGCCTGATTTTTGGCCTCTCTCTTTCTCAATATTGATGTGAAAGAAGGAGATTAAATATATGCAGTGGGCCCCTAAGAACACAATTGCATTGGCGACTGAGAACCACTCCATATATATAATACCTTCTTTCGCATCAATACTGAGGAAGAAGAGAAACAAAAAATCAGGCCCCGATTTAGCACCTATTGCTAGCAGTGCCATGTATCGCTGCTGTTTTAAACTAAAATCGAGAATCGTTGTAAAAAATACTCCTGACATCTTACATAACCTTCCTGCAAGAATTTTTTTACATTAGCTGCCACCATTTGCAAGTTATTGAATTTAAAAACCTGTCAAAGCATCTTAGTACATCTGGTATGTTCTATATAAAATTCAACATTATTAACCCATCGAGATCAAATTTTTCACTTTAGAACGTCGAATACGCTACACTTTAGAATATTGAAGAGAATATAAGGTAGATTTAAAGATGGACATACCACCCCTTCACTTACGTTACATTGTTGTAAATATTCCCATAAAGTATTTTGATAATTTTTGCTGAATGCAATTCGCATTAACTAAACAAGTTGAAGTTTTAGTAAGATGCTACTTGGAACTTATGCAGAATCAGATTATTTATATTTACTTTAAAAAGGATTAAATCAAAACTTATTTTAATTACATCTTTGTTCATCTATTGCATAACATGCATTTTAACCCACCATTTTTTTAGACGAGCCCATCTATTCACAACAGCGCCCAAATCTAGGTATTTCAAAATATCCTTTTCAAACATAAGAATCAGAAGTGTATTCAAACATGGATCGGTTATTGTTGTTCTTAAATATTTTTTCACAATTTTTAATTTACATTGTTCTTTCATTCGAGGCAACTGTGACTGGAGAAGTTAGAGCCAGACGATTGACATGTTTTTCAAGTAACAGAATGTATCCCAAAGGTTCTGTTTTCATGTAAATATCGTCCATTCTTTAAGCCTCTGCGCAGACGTCTGACAAAACTTTCATCTCTGCATGTAATGCTTCCATATCAGGAATTGCCAATGTTTCACGAAAGACATTTATCGCTTTCTTAACCAGATTTATTTTTTATTCCTTTCTTGTAATGGGAGAATGCATTATTTTATTCAGTGGTGTGATTATGCTGATTAAAGGATTAAGACTTTCAGCTATCACCACTGTAAGGGTATCCAGTACCTTCTGAAACTCCATGCGTTACAACATTACAAGTTCGGGAGCAAAGAGATTGTTTCAATTACCGTCTAACTTCTTTGGTGCCAATCTTCGTCGATACTAGTATATAGCAAATTCATTTAATCCCTTGAGGGGCAGTGGGATATATTTTATCCCACCTACGATTAATGAAGATTTGCACCAGAAAAATTTTATGAAATTTTACTTTTCTAACTTTGGTGGAAAAAAGTTGTAAAATTACATTTCCTTAATTTGAAATAACATTTTTCTAAAATTCCGGTGGGAATTCAGCATTACACAAACGTAATTGCTTGCCCCTCAAGGGATTAACGGATCAACAACTTACTTGGTTTAAAAGAGAACTGCACACTATATTTCCCTATTCATATTTTCACTGTCATTGTTGATTGTTTCTAATGATTTGATACAAGTCTTCACTATTTTCGTAGCGTTTATTTTAAGAGTCTTCGACTTCATTGTTTCGGTAACTAACTTGCACTTGTACTGAACATTATTGCGAAACATCAGTGAAGCAATGAAGTCAAGCGATAACATTTTCTTTCTTAAACCTTGTGGCTTGATCTTTGCTTTGCTAACAGAAGTAGAGGAATCAACTACAGTAAAACCTCTGAATAGCGGCCACCACTGGGAGCACGGTGAAGTGACCGTACTTCGGAGGTTGCCGTTATTCAGAGGTTCCACACTTTAAAACCTCAAAATTACGTTACATTAAAATAACGATAACTGACTCAAAATTATTTTATTTTTACATTTAAAAGATACATACTATTATTATACACTAAAGAAATTACAGTGAAACCTCTCTGTGCGACCACCTCCCTGAACGACCATTTTTTCAAGGAACGAAATTTATTCCCATAAGCTCAATACTAATTTTACCTCTATTCAGAGACCACCCCAGTTGAACTCCCTCCATGAGCGACCCATTTCTTTGAAGAAAATGAACAAAATTCCATTTTTTCCTGGTCACTTGAAGAAAGTTTTATTAGAATAATAATTCCGAAGAGCCCATTATTCATCAAACTTCTAAATTAAGTTTAGAATTTTTATTTATTCCAGTAACTTTAAAGTTTTTAAATCCCTTTGTGCCTTTTTATGCAATGAATTTAACTCTGATGACAAACTAAGGATGATGGTCAATAAACTCCCCTGCCTTTATTCTGTCAAGAAACTTTCAAAGAAATAGGTAAATTAATAAAATCGTCATTATTTGTTACCGTCCAAAAAAATTGCACTTATGTGCTGAACCTCGAAAGGACTTGGAAATAAAAATTAAAGGAGATAAAACCGTAAAATCAAAGCAAAGTCAGTTTTTTAAATTCTGCAATAATTAACTTACGTAATTAACTTTTGTTCTGATAATTAAATTTTCATGTTTTTTCCTAATGTGGAAAATAAATTTAAGCAGCATTAATTGTTAGCCTTTTTTAACAATTCAAATCTATATTTAAACATGACCTCCATTAAGAGATCACCTCTCGGAGCAACCAATTTTTATTGGAACGGAACGTGGTCGCTTTAGGGAGGTTTTACTCTAGTTATTCGCACTCTTTTTATTTTAAAGCGTATCTCTTTCTCTAAATGCATAATCATTTCCACAGATTTGTTGTAGAATTCGTTATCTTTTTTGAGTGAGTGCAAAATTTTTAATTTCCCAGTTTCTGTGCAATGTCTCGGGAAATTTCATGCAACAATAGTCCAGAAATTGAGAGATTTTTCTTTCGAGAGTTCGAAAGCCATTCCAAAAACAACTTATCAATCTCATCATAACTAGTTCTTTTGACGCTTAGTTTTAGATTCCAAATTTACAGCTTGAAATGTTTTTTCTAAATCAAAGTCACTTTTTTTCAAAATGTCATCTGTTTGGGTCCTTCCGCAAATGTCATTTCAGCTAATTTTCATGCACTTACACCTTTTTTGCTGTCCTGGATAACTTTCAACTTATCACTTAAAGTTAAAAATTTTTTCACTTTGAACTCATTCTTTTAGTGTAAAACACGTGCTACACATAGACAAGAAATATCATCACGCGATTCAAAAAGAATACATTTGATAGTAGTCTACTACTGCTTCCTCACACAAAAACTTAAATTTCGTCACCCTCACCCCCTCTTTACCACACCTATTTACAAACGAGATTTTGCTAAGCAACCACTAGAAATTAGTAAGGAAATTATAAGGACGTCAAATAAAAAAATCCATCTCCACATTCTTTTCAATTTCAGTTATAACGGGGAAAAAAGCCGTGGGGTGGCCGTTATTCGGAATTCGTTGTTCGGAGGTTTGGTGTAATGTTATTTCTATGGAAGATATTCGGTAATATTAAAACATGGCCGGTATTCGGATGTTACCGTTGTTCGGAGTGACCGTTGTAGGAGGTTTCACTGTATTTCAAAATTTGTAGGATACATTCATATGAGATCCAAACTGCTTTCAATGATTCCGCTCGAGGAGTCCATCTTGCCTTAGAAAGACTCCGCATGAGAAGAGCATTTTCTATTTCTTTGAGCTTGTCTATTAATGGTTTCTTTTATTTAGTACTTGCTGTGAAAAACACAAACATCTTCCAGCACGTCGAAAACATCACCTATAATATTGCTGGAATTGCAGATATGCGAAACGAGAGTGTTGAGTCTGTGACATTGATAAGGAATATATTGCACAATTCGACCTCCGATTTCTGAAAACGTCTCCTAGTCCTAAGTGCCGTTGAATTCCCCAGACATGCTGTTTGTAAAACCGTATGACTGGAAAACTACCTGTTCTATTTCGAGCTCATTCTTTGTAAGGATGAGCAATTTCTAGCATGCAAGTAGACATTGGTTTTATCGACTTCTTTTACAACTTCCAAAAGACGATCAGAGTTCTTCCATCTTTGTCGACATATTTCAGCACAACTGTTGATCGATCATGGTACGAAACATCTGTTGTTGTGTCTGCCATAATTCCATAAAATTATGATTCTTGAATATCTCTGACTATCCTTTTGCACACTGCTGAAGCAAGAAATTCAATCATCTCGTTTTGGGATGAAGCGGAAAGGTAAGTTAAGTGGTGTGGCCTTAAAAGTGTGTCCTCAAACATTTCCTCAGTTGTGGGTTATGTCTGGAAATTAGTTACTGAATTTGCCAAAAGTTTCCATTTTCGTCTTTGTCACTTCCATAAACCAGACCTTGTTTATTTTGCATTCGCGTAATGTTCATCAAGATTGCTACAATCTCAGTGCTGAATGCAAGATGTTGCTGTTGCTCTTCCAGAATAATCTGTTTGCGCTTGCTCTCGTCTAGTAAGTGATTATGCGTCATTATAATCTGACAAAATAGTAGGCCGGGAGCCGGCAGCACGGACAATCACCTCGTTGAGTTCAATGCTGAAATTCCTGAAATAGTTAAAACTTGATACACATATTAAAACGCAATCGGTCTGCCAAGTCCTATCTTGGTGGAAAAGCCTGAAAACCCGATTTTAGCAGCTGACTCGTGCGTTTACTATTGCGTTTTCATTCTCCCAGTCCTCCATGTTTTCATACTTTTGGGTGCAGGAAAACACAATGGTAAACGTACGAGTCGTAAACAACGTCGCCTGAAAACCTGATTTTAGTGGTCGACTCGTACGTTTACCATTGTGTTTTCCTGCATCCAAAAGTATGAAAACATGGAGTACTGGGAGAAGGAAAATGCAATAGTAAACGCACGAGTCAGCTGCTAAAATCGGGCTTTCAGGCTTTTCCACCAAGATATGACTTGGCAGACCAATTGCATTTTAATATGCGTATCGAGTTTTATCTAAATCTGGAATTTCAGCCATGAACTCGATGAAGTGATTGTCTGTGCTTTCGGCTCCCGGTCTATAGGAAACAGCAAATTTGGTGGAAGTTGGACGAGAAATGTTGTGTGAACTTTCTGTTCTTTTCTTTTCCATAAGCTCTTCATTTTGTGCCCTTTGTTTACACCACTCTCAACTGAAGCATTTTGTATTTTTTCTCTCCTAGATCCTTCATGAAATAGGCATTGAAATCGGCAAAAATAGCATTGAGTTCTGTGCTATTATTCCAAAAACGAATGATCTTTTGTACCAAGCGGTGTTGAAGTGTCGTTGTCTATTTTGAGGGATGGAACCATTTATAGGATATACGCTGAGTTTTGGCTGATATGGACCTAAACTGATCAAATATGTCTCTGATTGTCTGACTTCATTTTAGACCTTTTTCCTGGGTCATGTTCAATGATGGAATCATTCCCACATTCCGTAATGCTAACCTCTCCACAGTTCTACTCGATTTCTTTCACGATCTTACTATAAATATTTGATGCAGACGGGCAATTTTCTTTTTCCTGTCAATTATATCTATGGTCTCCTTAAGGGAACAAGAAAACACTTAATTCATCAGATCGGGTCACTTTTTCAATAATCGTCTTGCAATCGTTTAAACAATCGACTAAATTTTTCAATTGTACAGCACATTTCAATACACCACGATTATTATGAATGCCTTCACCGAAGTCGTCTTTATCTTCAGTGCTAGTCGACCATATAGATGTTCAGAACCCTACTAAACCGCTGCGGACTCTCTGAAAGAGCCCTTTGTATATTAAGAAACTAGTCTCTCCCGGTTCTTTCTCAGTTTATTTTCAGCGGTCACTCGAAGTCGAAGAAAGGAGGGACAAAATTCGGATTTTCGAAAGAAATTAAGACAAATGCTAAGGATTGGTGTTTTTTAGAGTATGTTTTAGAAAAAAACGTAGAAATTTTGATAAAAAACCCGATTGTTTCAGAATTTTATCGTTCGATATTGACTACCTAGAATTTGCCGACTGTGATCAAGGTTGCCGACATTGGGGGGGGGCGAGACGCCCCCCTACGCCCCCCCAGTAGCTTCGCCCCTGTCTGTAGAAATCAGACATGTGCAGTAGTTAACGCGGAAGCGCCAGCGAAAAACGAAAGTGCGCCGGAAATTTGGCGTAGCGGAAAATTTGCCGCTGCAGATTTCCGTCGTATTTTTCCGCATGTGGGTTCCCGGCTTTACAGTCTGCATTTTATCTAACAACCTGATAAATAAAGGTGCTTTAAAGCAGACCGCAATTTTTGCGAAAGGATCGCTCAGAAGCTTGTATTTTGCGAAATTTTGTTAATTGCTATCGTTGTTGTTGAATTGTTTTTCCGCCGGTAAAATTGATAAACGTTTATTTTACCGGCTGATCATGAAAATAGACTCAAAATTGTATGGGTGTAGTCTTCGCGCTAGTGTCATTATTTATTTAAATCAGAAATATGAGTTCCGATCAAAAAGTATTTAATTTTGTATTGTTTAATTAAATCTTATTTGTCTTTTAATTTATAAAGCTTAAATTATAATGTTTTGCTGTTTAATTAGACATTTCTCTCTTAAGATGTTTGTTACCTTCACTAGTTTTTTTATTTTATATGCTATGAGCTACAATTATTTAAAATTGTAAAAATAAAATAATAATTCATGTATATTTTTACAGTTTAGCAATCCTGAAACTCCCGGCTATGTGGGATTTGCAAACTTACCCAATCAAGTTCACAGGAAGTCTGTGAAGAAGGGATTTGAATTCACTCTCATGGTTGTTGGTAAGTTTTCCCAAACTATTTTAAGGATTTTGTAGATGTATCTTTTGATAGTACGTAACAAAATAAGTTGCTTTAACCTGTAGATTACTATCTAATGTTCTAAATTTGTTGACACTGTTTATAAATTTTGAAACTTGTTTGATATGGTAAGATACAAGTTCAATCCTTGAAAAATATTTGAATTTTTCCTATCAAAAGTATGTGTTTTTTCTATTACAAAAAGTAAAAATAAATGTCAGTTGCCATTATTATTAACATAGAATCAAATCTCAATAGCTTTAAGTTCGGTACTTTTCCAGTTATTTATAGGGGAGTAATTCTAAAAAATTAGATTCCTTTTTGAGAATTTTTTTTTCAAAAATTTTTTCACTAAAAATGAGGCAAAAAAACCTTTGAGAGGATTGTATACATCTTCAAGAATAGAAGTTGAATATCAGCAACATGTATTTTTTTTTGAAATATTATTTACTGCCAGCAGAGTTTCCCCCAGACAGTTTCAGGAGGGTGCTGCGGTTGCCCTTTGGTTTACAAAACAGCACCCTTCTTGCCTCTCCATTAATAAAGTGCCTTTTTTCTTTTTTGCATTAAAAAAATTGCTTACACAGTAAAATCTGACTCCATGTTGTTTTGAAAAGAGATATCTTAAGTTTTAAATATTAAAAGTGACTTTAAAAATAAAAAAAGTGCCCTTAAGAATCCAAAACATGCCCTTAAGAATAAAAAAAGTGCCCTTTTCTCACCAGCAGCACCCTGCCCTTTACCCTGAATGCAATTAGAAATGACAGACACATTGAATAAAAAGTGTCTCCCGTGTTACCACATTTAAAAAAATCTCCCTATATGGTCTTATGAAAGTAAAAAAATATTTTTACAATTTTAACATTTTGATATGAATGTTCTTTCTCATTGCCACATAATTTTTTATTTATGTTTATATTTTCTCACAAAATGGACGTATTATGTCTCCTGTGTTACCTTTTTAGTATATTCTCACAATATAAAACTTTATATAATTAGTTAAAAAGTATAGTAATATAATAAAATCTCAGTTATGGTTACTTATATGTATTAGTCATTGTATATTTAACCCTTTGATTCTTAAAGTTTTTTCTTTTTGTTAAGATAAAAAAAAAATGTCAATGACACAGGGGACCCTACACCACAGTAACAAAGTGTGCACATGATCAGCACTAAGAATGCAAAAATCTTAGAAATGGGGTTATCAGGGTTGATAAAAATCAAGATTTAAAAAAAAAATCTGATTTATTTGATTTAAATCAGATTTTTTAAATTTAAATCAGAATTTTTAAATTAATGTTATTTGTGTATTTACGTACATGCATGGTATTTATTCTTTTTTTCTGTATAGATTTACACATTTCTATTAATTTCAACATTACATTTCCTAAATAAGAACTCAAAATATTTTAAATAAAATTTTTTGTAAACAAATTTAGAAGGTTCACTTAAAACGTAAAATTATACTATTTTACTATTAAAATTAAATTGTTATACATACTATAACAGCTATATGTGTTGATGTTTAATGTAAGAATTTCTAGTTAAAGTTATTAAATTTTTCATTAATGTATTACTTCAATAATATATACATAAATATGTAATAACATAATAAATGTAGCAACAAATGCTAAACGTACATATGTATATTTCAAATATGATTCAGTTTCACTAGTATTCACTTGCTCGTTCATGCCCCATCATTTCTACACTGTGCACTATAGATAGGTATTTTTCATACAGTTACTGTCATAAAATAATAGTATTTTGAATTTGTAAAATTTTTATTTAACGTTATTAAAATCTAATTTTTAATCTAACATGAGTGATGACTTTTCTTATAACATAAATGATAAATTTGATTCTTTTTGTGCCTGTCAATGAAAAAAAAAAAAAAAAAGATTTAAATCAAACAACCCTGGTAGGATCAGGTGGGATAAAATAGGTATAAAATTCACTATTTTTAGATGTTCAGTTAAAATTTTCTGTTAAATATTAAATAATTAAAACTTATTTTGGTATTTTCTTTACATTTTACATTCTTGGAATAAAAATACACAATTTTTATCTATTAGGCTACAAAAGTATGTCTACAACGAAACATTTAACCCCTTCAAGGGCGGTGGTTCATTTTTGGACCACCTAATTTTAACCCCTAAATGTCACATTTCTACCAGAATATTGTAATGAAAAATTTCTATTAAGTATGTGAACAAAAGCTTTTGCTTATTTTGAAATAAACTTGTTTATAAATTCTGGTGTCATTCACTCATTTCAACATTTTCCGTATAGAAGTATCTTGCCCCTGAAAGGGTTAATAGATATATGTTTACTTTTACTATACCTATTTTACCCCATGCAGGTGAAAATGGGTATAGTGTGGGTGGGGGTAAAATGGGTACATAAAAGTTTAACAATAAATACTGTATAAATAGATTTATCAGAAGTTATATTAATGAAGTAATATGAAGGCAGTGTTATATGTCTTAAAAATGTAATTTTTTTTTTTTTTTAAATGAAATTTAAGTTAATGGATAAATGAGTAACTTTACTATGAATTAGAGATGGGAAAAACAGTTACTTTTTGTTAACAGGTTCCATCATTACACCACTAGCTTGGTAACATGTTACAATAACCTAATAATTATGTTACACCTTACCAGAGGCTAAAAATTTGTTGAAATTTGCACTTTTAGGGACTTTTTTTAAATTTAGGTCATTTTTATAGATTTTGGTTAAGTATTTGTAGGTAAAGAACATTTTTTGGACTTTTGAGTAATATTTAGTTTATTTGAAATATTAATGTCTGAAAAATGATCTAAGCACATTTAAAACATAGAGTTAAAATTTACAAAAAATCAAAACAAGTTTTCGAACATCAGCAGTGGACATAAAGACACACTAAACAGAATTATATATTTATTTAAAAAGTTTAACATTAGAGTCTATATCAACATGATTCTTCTTTTATCAGTACAGCATCCTACTTTCTTATTTTCACCCAACCTAAGTCTGAAGATATCTTTACATAAAGGAATAGTACAAAGATTTTTTCTTTTTAATAGCTTCTAGCATTCAAAACTCAATAGGATTTAAGATGTCCCGAATTCAAATGTCATTCAATGTCTAGAATAACTCTCAAAATTTTAAGGTGAAAATTCATATATTCAGGTAAATTAATAAACATAATAAATTCATCTGCCTAATAATTAGAGTATTAGATAGATATTTCACACTTATTCCTAAAATGCACAACTCTCTCTCTGTATATATATTTTGAGCGTTCTTTAATATGACTGGTTACAAACATACCCCCATTTGACATTAAAAAAGGATGTTTAAATATCTATAAAAATACCAAATTAGAGTTATCACATATGTATGTATATATATTGCTTACAATATTATTTAGTCTCACTGTTTACATATCGCTCACCCGTAAGAAAATAGATACGTCTTGCAAATATTCATTTTGCATTTTTTTTCCAGTAACAATTCTGTTATAAGTGCGTCTTGCTACACAAACAGTTTCATAAGTGTACCTATGTGGAAAATCACTTTATTACGCCACATGTCCATTTATGATCACAGAAAAGGGATGGATTGTGTGGGGAGGAAAAATGACCCAACACTCCAAACCTCATCCTACGTCTTCATTTTCAATGGTTTTATACTTTTATGCAAGTTTTCATTCCAGCATGCAGAGCTAAGTGCTATAATTTCATGTTACAGTAAAATCATGCACATTTTCTTTTGCCTCTCCTGTGAAATTCACTTTTGTCGAGATGTGTCGCTTTTCTTTCGGGTGAGATATATTAAATGAACAAAATTGCTCATACTAAAATAAATGTTTACTCTATATATTCCGAAACATTTTTTTTTTTTCCCATTTAAAAGTATTTTTCGTTTTTTCTGAAACACTTCACTTTTTCATATGTGTCACTTGTCGAATAATGGTGCGATGCGATCAACTGTGTATTCTGACCTATCCGTTAACACCATCCAATAACATTATGGGACATAGAAAAATAATTTAATAAAATCTTTTAAGGGTGTATTCCGATCCAAACTGCTTATTTTCCGATTCATTTTAAAATTCATTTTTGCTCTCAAACGCATCAAACTGGGAAATTCTCTTATTTAGAAACTCTACAATGTGCCGTGCTTCTTAATTTTTTGATAAATGCAGAAAATACTGTAAAAAACGCTGTCAAAGTTGGCGTTTTGAACCGAATTTTCCGAAGCGGGCGATCTGGGAATGAAAAAAAGGGTCATACTGAGAAAATAACTGTTTAAAAATCAAATTCTAATTAATTGAGCTGAAAATGAAATCACACGGCATGTTAAACATGTCTTCAGAAATCACCCCAGCAAGTTTCATGTTTTTACTTTTAACAATGAGTCTGAAAATGTCTCAGAAAATTTCGAGCTGTTGAGGGTGGAAAAATATTTTTTCGAATACACCCTTAAACCTAATTAGGTTTAAGCCAAAATTTGTTAATTAAAATATTCCACCATCATGACATTTCCACTTATTTGAACAAATAGTTCTTAAAACGCCATCACTTTCATATTTGACAACAGTGATTATTATTTTTTCCAAATTGATTAAAGCATTTAAAAATTTTTTACGAATGTTCCTATAAAATAAGAATCTTGTTGCTTTAGTAAAATTAATTCATAGAAAAAAAGTTTTCTAGCAGTCATAGTTATGACAAAAAGTACAATAAATAAATAGCTTTACCGCACCCGTACATCAGACCTGCATCAATAGACCATATCCTTCAATCCGCAATTAAAAAAAAGTGCTTTGCCTCACCTCCCCAACCTCAAAGCAAGCGCACTAACATACAAATTACCTCAAAATATCCCCATCCAGCCATGAAAGCAACCTCTCCTGTGAACTCCATCTAACTTACAAACTTAGAAACATTTTTCCTTCCCTCTCGATAACGTAAAATTCTCAGATTCTAATACGTATTACCAGTCTAGACAAACAATAAATTCAAAGCAATAATATATATTTTTTAACAATATAACTGCTTCATAGCTATGTCTTACAAGTAACTGCATTCTCTCATAGAGATTATTAAATTTTTTTACACATCCGACACTCAAAGAATTATAGATAACACGCTAAAGCGAACATAATATTTGAAGATTTAACAGTTGATATAGAATATTTGATACATCAGAAATAATTAAACAGATAGATAGTTTTTATTCCTAACAACAGACAGAGGAGAAAGAAAAGTTTGTCGGACGTCTCTGTTTTTGTTAACGGATGTGAAAAGTGTATAAGTAAAGAGTGAAATGAAAATATTTCTTGGCTTTTCCTTTTCATACATAAGAAGCGGTTGAACGATGCATTTTGGCTTTTATTTTTCATACATAGGAAGCGGTTGAACGATGCGTTTTGGCTTTTATTTTTCATACATAGGAAGCGGTTGAACGATGCGTGTTGACTTTTCTTTTTCATACATAGGATGCGGTTGAACGTTTTTGTTTTATGTTTTTTAAGCTAAAGTAGGATTTACATATCGAAAATGTACCCTTTTGTAACATTTCTTTTTCGTTTTTTCTTAGAAGCTTATTAAGACCTAAGAAAAAGATTTAGCGATTTTATTTTCATCACAATATAAAACTGAAATAAAGCTAAAAAAAAAAAAATATATATATATATATATATTTTTGTCTTATTTTCAGTTTTTTGCAAGGGAAATTGATAAATAGTTATAAAATTAATAGGGTGTTTCTGATATTCTGTTAC
This sequence comes from Maratus speciosus, assembly GCA_963932465.1. Taxonomy (NCBI): domain Eukaryota; kingdom Metazoa; phylum Arthropoda; class Arachnida; order Araneae; family Salticidae; genus Maratus; species Maratus speciosus. The sequence continues at coordinate 630,161,489 of OZ010786.1, forward strand.
TAAAAAACAAACTTTAAAGCAATAACAGCGTTTTTTTAACTGTTATGTTAAATAATGTCCACCTCTACTATGAATCAAGCTTAGGTGAAAATGAAAATATTTTCTGCTACATTTTCCTCTACTCACATTCTCACCTTGTTACATTATAAGTGTTGTTAAGTCTATTAAAAGCATAATGATCCAGATTATTAAATGTTGGTGCATTTAGTGTTTCTATTATCTGCTTTTTTTTTTTTTTTTCTCCAAATACAATGTACGAGAGCGTCCATTGTTACTCTTGTGACCATTAGAGCAAAGTCTTGGAAAAATTTCCAATTATTTTATTATAAAATATAATTAGGATAAAATTGATATAAACAGTTAAATACCATTATGTTCCACTCACATAACATATATCTAATTTGTTATAAAATTTTGATTTATTATATAGGCAAGTAAAGTGCTTTTGGTTTCAAATTAAATATATTTTATGTGAGTGAAACACAATGATATTTAACGAGTCATATAAATTTTTATCTTAATATTAAATTAGTTGAAAGTATTTCTGAAAATTTGCTCTAATAGTCACAAGAGTAACGAATGAACATACCCTTGTCTTTTCAGCATCAGGAAAATCATAAAATGCAATCAATCTTGGACTTTTCCAAGAATTTTACTTCATCTTAGTGTTTCTTCTTCAATATTACTAATTTTGCCAATGAATTCTTTGTTTGTCTTTTTTCCCAAATACTGGACTTTCAACCATGCACCTACAGATACATTTATTTTTACTTCGGGGATATCTTTCACACATAGTCTAATTTGAGCCTCATTTAATATTTTTTCTTCTTGTCCATTTTACTTTTTTGGTATTCCGGTTATCAGAGTCATTTTTTAACTGTTTCATAATGTCTTCATTTGTTAGAACTTCATCTGCTTTTGCCTGGACATGCTTCTGTTTCAGCTTTGAAGTTTTTACTAAGATTATTTGGAGATGAGACAGATTGATACATGTTGAGAAAGCAAGGATGTGTCAAAGCCACAATGAGACAGATTGATACATGTTGAGAAGGCGAGGATGTGCCAAAGCCACACTGCTCTTACTTTTGTCAACAATTCTGGTTTTCTATTTCTCAACTCTTTCGACTACCTCTTCTTAAAATTTCAAACCCAATCAGCACCTGATATGCCATCTAGAAATGGGCAATGAGTTAAAAAAGAGTAGACTAAATTATGTACAATGAATTTCAAGTCTTTCTGATATTGAGAATAACACACTGTGCATTATGTAAACATTTTAAAGTATTTTTAAAACTCATTCTGTTCTAACTCCATTAAAGTAAAGAATTTTATCCAGAAAAGTTCTATATAACACTTTAAAAATACTACAAACGTTAAACCTAACAACTCCTACCCATTTATAAGATTTAAGATAAAACAACAAAAACAAAAAGGCAATTTCTTGTTTGTAAGTTGCAAAAGTATTAAATGGGCCGAATGAACACATGAGTTTATATCAAATATTATGAGCTGCAGGAAAGATAAGATAAAACCAAAGAAAGATAAAAAGTAATTAAATATATTTTTTTAATTATTCAAGTTTAAGTTCAATGATATTTTATACAGGATGTCTAGCAACCTGGAAAAGTCAGGAAATTTTTAAATTTCTGAGAAAAAAATCAGGAAATTTTCTTATTATAAAACTAAGGATTTGAAATTGCAGTACCAGAAAAATCTGACTTTGTTTTTCATACATACTGTAAAGAGTATTTCAACCTGTCCTGCAATTTCTTTTGTCTACTACCTTTCAGTCCTTCTTTGTAACTCATGGTTTCAAACTATACCAGCTTCACTGAAACTTTGTAATTTAGTAGAATTGATTAGGTGATTGTCTGCTTACTTAAGTTTGTTTCAGAACTGAACATTTGTTAGCTTAATTGTTGAATATTTATAATCCTTAAATAGGGTTAGTTACAGAGCAGATATATTTCTTTTTTGTATTAATATATGTTAAAGAAATTTCTATTTAATTGTGACCGCTGTGAGAAAGAATTTAATTCTGATTGCACAACATGGATAGAACCTGATGCTCAAAGTGTGTATCGGCAAATGTTTATAATGTAAAAGTTCTCATTAAGAAATGTAGAGATGTCAAGCAATCCTTGAAGTAAATATCCTGATGTTCAACAATTTGTAAATTTTGCACAAATTTGTTTAAAAAATCAATAGTTTGTGCTTCAGAATCAATTGTTCTGAAATTCACAACCTTTTAGACTTTTTGTGTGTAACATCACAAAATCTCAATACCTGGAAAACTTTCTTTATTGGTATGGAAAAATCAGGGAAATTTGTAGCTCAGCTGGAATAGACACCCTGTTTATATAAATTCTTTCTCATTAAACATTTATATCAGCTTCTTCAAACTTTTTTTTTTTTTTTTTTTTTTTTTTTACATCAGTTGAAACATGCAGTTTTGACAAAGAAAAGTTGTTCATACAATGTTACAGAATTATTATGATTGAATTACCACTACACCAATGCATTACCAATTTTTATTCTTTTCAGGTGAGTCCGGACTGGGGAAATCAACTCTTATTAACAGTTTATTCCTGACTGATTTATATCCTGGCAGACAAATTCCAGATGCTGCAGGTATGGTTTAAGTGTCATTTAAATGTTCTAATTGGTTTTATGATTCTTTTTTCCATTTGCATATTATATGTGCCAAAAATGGTTATCAATCTCCAATCATGTTGAAAGCATTATTTAAAGTACAGTTATTACATAATTTAATTGAAAATTGTAAATAATATAAAAGCGAACTAAAATAATAGTATAAACAATAACTTATTGGAGGCTTGTACGACGTGAGATGGTCTGTCTTAATAAATATAATTTTATTTATATCTTAATGTTCCCTATTCACACATGTAAACAAATTATTTAACACTGAAATGAAAAAATATTTTTAGTTTTAAAGATAAAAAGTTAATTTTTTTTCCAATTAATCTGTTACTTTTATATTTATCTAAGTAATTACAATATTAAAAATACCATTAATTGCCATTATTACAAATTAACTTACTACAATTAGATGTTACTTGATTGAAAAACTAAAAATCATTCAAATCTGCATGTAAATCATACAAAGAAATAATTCTCATAATTGAGAAGGGAAAAAAAAAATCATGCTTTTCTTGCTGACTAAACCTTTCAAACTTCACCTTTTAATGAGGTGAAAAAAACTAGTGAAATATGTTTAACACGAAAATGCTTAACATGAAAAATCGGTTAACACGAAATGATATAGCAGTCCGGACAGTATACTATGCAATTTAATACATTTTTTTTTTCTTTTAACATGAAAAAAATTCGCTTTCGATCTAGTTAGTTTGAGTTGAAATTGGTGAATTTCGTGTTAAAACCATTGAATTTTGGGTGGAAATCAGTGAATTTCATGGGGTTTTTTTGGAAGTTAGCTTATGTTTTATGAGCACAATGGCTGAGAAATCATTCCAAAAACAAACTGCTATTTCGCTTCAAATGAAGATGAAGCTGCTTAATGCAGTCTATGAAAAAAAAAGGACGAAAACAGAAATCTGCAAAGAGTTTGGTATTGCCAATTCTACTTTATCACCGATAATAAAAAAACTGGCATCCCATTACGTTAATGTTTGAGCGCAGTATGTTTAAGCCAGAGAGAAAACGTATGAGAACTGCTAAGCATGAAGATTTAGAGACATCTTTGCATATTTGATTCAAACAAGCTAGATCTCAGAATGCTGAAAAAGACACTTCAGAAAAAGATATCTGATTTTTTCCTAAAAATACAATATTTTTGTTACTTGCTTTTCACTCTAATGGATGCAACCTACTAATAGTTTAACAGGAAATCAAAGTGAAATTTGTGAGTTTTGTTCCCTTTTTTATGAATCTTTTAATGCGAAATTTTTTTAACACTGAAAAGAAATTTGGCCCCCTCAGTTTCGTGTCAAACGTATTTCACTGTATTTAAGTAAATAATTTGAAAAGTGCATAATACATTCAGTGCTGTAGTCACAGAAAAAGGCAGAGGGTATATGCTAGAGTCATACACGTTCATGGTTATTGTATACGCTATAGTTTTATTTGAGAATCTGAGGGTATAGAGAGATTCGTAAAAAAAATCTAGAAGGTATGCGGCGTATACCTCCGTATACCCTCCAATAGAACCCTGAATACATTTGAAAACCCAATTTCAGTAATTACAATCTTTGTTGAAAAAGTATCAAGATACTTTTGTACAGCACTCTGTATTATTCATACTTTTGTATATATACAACATAATATGCTAAAACTTAGTCCAGTTAAGGAAACTCATAATACAGTTGAAAATTCCTTTTCAGCAATTTATATAAATAAATGGAAATACAGTAGACTCCCTCAAATCTGCACATCTCTGGAGCAGAAGTTGTGCAGATTTCTGGTCATTGCTTTATTTACATTTTTTAAACAGTAATTTGAAGGTACAGTAAACTCCCGACTATCCGGCCTAATGTGGCAGAAGGATAGGCCGGATCGGCCAGAGTTCTATAAATGTTTACTCCTTTCAGCCTTCCCTCTGCCATGATATTAGAAACACATGTTACACATTTTAAGATAAATTTCATATTATACAGTGCATACAGTTTCAGAAGAAGCAAAACATTGACATAAAACATAAGCCTAATTCGTAAGAAATGAGCAAATCTTATGTTACTGTTTATTAATAAATGATTGCACAAATATGAAAAGTTATGCATAAGATAAAAGAATCAAAATTTACAATTTTTAGTTTTTAAAAAAGCGCTTAGTTTTTTGCGTCTCTCTGTTAGCCCTCATCCGCAAAGCAATGTCCCTCCATTTACGCAAGCAGTTGATATCAGCTGGCGTCGCTTCCTCCTACTGACTAATGTACTGCAATGCTACCTCAATCGTCTTGAACTCTTCCGAATGTGGGATGAGAATTTTCCTGCAATCCTCCCCCTGTTTTTCTTCTGTTACTTCTCCCTCTGTCACCATTTCTACAATATCGTTGTCAGTTAAGTCATTAACTTCGTCGTTTGCCGTCCGTTCTGTAATGTCCTCTGCATTGACATCGTCACAGCCCGGTATATTTTTCAGCAACAAAAGAAACTCATCGTGCTTACCTTCTACTTCAGTTTCCCACACGGATTTATGTCCAGCTTTATGGTCCAAAAGAATGTTTCAAGATCTTGCAATTACTATGTTCTGAATTCCCTGCTATTGCATTTTGCAATCCCTTCTTGCTCCTTCCTGTTGTGAGTCAGCTCTTTCCCACGGACAGGAACCTGCCTGTCTCGGCCACTTGCAACTGCTGGTAGTACTTTCAACTTTTTATTAGACTGGATAGTTGGGAGTTTACTGTAATAATGCAATCAAAATTATAGTGAATGCTTGCTGTATAGTAAAATATTAAGTAAAGTAATAAATTAAAATGATACAAAGTAAGATAATTTTAAAAATGATTAAATGATTAAAAGTATTGAAACTTTCCTCATAAAGGTACCCTATTAATTCACATCAAAATAATAAAGTAAGGAAGCTTTAATTATATAAGCAAAAATATTACGTCTGAATTCCATCTTTAAAATATTTACATTAAAATCACAGACAATACATTAAACAATTAAAGTTATTACATAAAAACACTAAAAACATATTAAAAATTGGGACGTTTCGGATCATCAAGATCCCTCCTCAGCCAATTATAAACGTTGAGTCAATACTATCAACAGTTACAAGAAAAACACAACAGAAAGTCATCAATTTCGGGTTACAGTTAAAATAAAATAGAATATTCGGCCGGCACAGATGCAGCTTTGTTAATTGCTAAATCCTTGGTTTTAGTATGTCAGGCCTCTAAAAACACTCTCCCTGCGTAATTGTTGCAGCCGGATCGGATCACGGAATTTCGTAAACGATGTCTTTAAACTGCAGGATGGAATATCTATTGTGAAATTTCGCAAACCCCTTCCTCTCTCGAGCAATCAGCCAGACCTGCTTAGGCGCCAGTGATCTGACTAGAGAATTAATATTAAAAACATTTTTTCTTGCTTTTTTTAGTTTAAGTTTTATTGTGAATGTGAATCTTGAATGCAGCAGGTAATAAGCTGCGTATAGGTTTTTTGTCATGGTCTTTATAGGAGAAATGATGTTTTGATTTTAAAAATGAAAATTTATTTTCGAATATGAAATCATGCATTTTTCTTGGCTTCTTTATAGAAGAACGTAATTGCTGACATTTTAATATGATTCTCTTGGATTCCCAGCGAGGAATAACAAATATTATCCAAATGTTTTCATTGTAAATACTTAAAAGTGTAAATAGAATTTTCAAGTTTTTTATTATCATGTGCTTATTTATTGAACTACACCTGCGCCACTTTCAACGTGAAATACGCTTGATTATTTTAATGTGATTTTACATGAATCGTGAATTTTTCATCTAAGCTCTCCCAACTTTGATTTAAATTAAGAACAATGTGAAACTCTTGAAATTCATGAAGATTATTCTTTATTTTTTGGTGCCTCAACAGCCGGGAAAAATGTAAGAAATACCTTCATTATTCTGCATGACTATTGACTCTCGATTTATTGAAAATAACACTTTCTCATGATAATTTATTTTGAAAATTGAAATAAATTTTAAACATGGATAAGCCAGATAAGCTTAAAAGTAAAAGAGCTACTGTTCGCGCAGCTATTACGAAATTAATCGCAAAATGTGATACATTTTTATCTGTTGATATTGATAAGACTGATTGTGATTCTTTAATGGAATCATTAGAGCTCGTAAATGAAAAGGAAGCTCTACTAAAGGAGTTAGATTCCGAAATAGATGAGCTAATTCAGGAAAAAACTGAATATGAAAAGGAACTAAAATCGGTAGAAGAATATTCTGAAAAAATATCAAGTTTGAAATTTAAAATTAAGATGAGGCTTAAAAAATGTAAAATCGAAACTGAACCAAAAGTTTTACTAGAATCAAGAAACGGCTCAAAAATTGGTAGTAAACCAGTTTCGGCAGGGAAGCTGCCTAAACTTCACATAGAAAAATTTTCTGGTGATGCAAGCCAGTTCTTAGAATTTTTTAATTTATTTAATAGTGCGATAGATTCAAACGAATCGTTGTCAAAAATTGAAAAATTCCAATATCTTAAATCCTTGTTGTCTGGACCTGCATATAATATTGTAGCTGGTTTTGAACTGACAGATCAAAATTATTCTACATGTTTAAAGTTGTTAGAAGAAAGGTATAGCAAGCGGGAAAATATAATAAATTGTTACATGAATAAAATTCTAAATCTTGAACCAGTGAAATCCACTAAAAATGTTACTTCTTTAAGAAAGTTGTATGATAATATCGAAACTAGTATAAGAAATCTTGATGCGTTAGGAGTAACATCAGGCTCCTACGGCCATTTATTACTACCCATATTATTAAGGTTATTACCCGAAAATTTTATACTAGATTTCCATCGAAAACGTGACCCCGATAAGGACTGTGAAGTCACCGATTTAATAAATTTTATTAAAACGGAACTAAGATGCTGGGAAGCTACTAATTTAGTAAATAATTCCCAAAGCAAAGCTTATGAAAATTTTAAAACAAAATATGAAAATTCTTCAAGTAAATATCAAAATTTTCCTCAAAAGAAAAATATACCTTCGGCTGCTGCTTTAAATACATCTACAAAACAGTTTTGCATATTTTGCAAGTCTTCTGATCATGTAGGACTAAATTGTTCGAAATTCACTGATGAACAAAAACGATATATAAAGAAAGAAGGTCGCTGTTACAAATGCTTTTACAAGTCACATTTATCTGTAAATTGTAGAACAAAAATTAAATCCTTGTTCCAAATGTGGTAACAACACCCATAGTCATTTGTTTTGTTTTAAAGAAACAACAAAAGAAAATCTTGAAAAAGAAAAGAAAGGTGAAATTGTATCTATGATGTCAGAACAAAAATATAAACAAAATAAAGCAACATTATTGCAGACTTGTACAGTTTCTGTGTCTGCTGGTAAACAATGCTTGTTGGCTCGCATTTTATGTGATAGTGGTTCAGAAAAATGCTTCGTGAAGAGTTCTCTAGTACAAAAATTTAAATTGAAGTCATTGCGAAGAGAAAATTTATTAGTTTAACCTTTTGGGCGGAGACGCCCTTATGAATCTTGTTATGAAGTAGTTGCTCTTGAATTATCCAGTGTTGTGCAACCTATCAACTCGATAAAGATCAAAGCACTAGTGGTTGATAATATAACTGGAGCTTCTGTGAAAACCCTAGAACCTGAACTTCTAGACATAATGAGAACAAGAGGCTTTAAGCCTGCTGATGCAGGTCTTGAACAGGAAATAAATATTTTGCTAGGGTCTGACTTTTTGTGGAAAATATTAAAGGGAATCAAGGGAAAATTGACAAAAGAATTATACGTTGCAGAAACTATTTTCGGTCATACGGTGCAAGGGCAGATAGAGTCGAATAAAAAAGAAGTAGCTTGTTTGCGTGTTTCAGTTGAAAATATAAATACCCAACTGAAAGCATTTTGGGATCTGGAAGCTATTGGCATTGCTGAAAGCAATGAAAAGAACATTACCGATCATGAGGTAATAAAAGAATTTAAAGAAAATTTAAAATTTGTAAATGGGCGTTATGAAGCAAAATTATTGTGGAAAAATCCTCGTGAATTGCTTAGAAATAATATTGAAGTAGCAAAGAAGTGGTTTTCTAGTTTAGAAAATAAATTCTTGAAAAACGATTCTTTATTTAACGAATATAACTCCATTTTGCTAGAGCAGTTTAATGAGGGTGTAATAGAATTGTGCACCGAGAAAGATTCTAATAATTCCTATTACATGCCACACAGACCTGTTATCCGTGACGATAAAACTACAACAAAAATGCACATAGTCTATGATGCTTCTTTCAAATATGGTGATTCTCTGTCATTAAAGGAATGTTTGTATCATGTCCCTAACTTGAATTCTAATGTTATAGATGATGAAAACATTCTTGTTTCGAGTTACGAGCCACCAAATACTTCCTTGAAAATTTTAGGATTGATCTGGAACAATACAGAAGATAAATTAGGACTAGAATTTCGACCCTTGCTAGAAAAATTAAATAATGATTCTTCTACTACACGCAATGTTTTGAAAATTGCAACAATGCTGTTTGATCCAGCCGGATTTATTGTCCCTTTTGTTATTCGCTTAAAATGCCTCTTTCAATATTTATGGATAATGAGAATACCACGTTGTGAAAGTTTTTGTGGTGAACTAGAAAACAATTGGCAAAAATGGCTTTCAGAAATCCCGGATCTCGCTCACTTGAAAATTCCCTGGCAGTATTTTAGCAACCTGATCATGGAAAAGGAGCATCTCCAATTGCACATTTTTCCTGATGCTAACCCTAATGTTTATGTTCCTGAATTTCTTTCCTTGCTCGAAGATAAGTTGCCTAGGGTTAAAATTACTGCATCTCGATTACCTGATGTTTCTGAAGAGAAGTCTAAAAAAGCAGCCACCATTTCTTGCATTGTTCAAACAAATAAAGCTGATGAAATTCCCATTTTTAATCTTGAAAAGTATAGCCTATAGCTCCCTAAAGAAATTGTATCGAGTAACTGCATGGGTATTTAGATTTATTTCTAATATAAAATTAAATGTAGGAAAAAGAAAATTTTCAGAATTATCAGCTGAGGTAATGTTACATGCTGAAAATTTGTGGTTAAAACTAGTGCAGGAAGAAAGTTTCCCTGAAGTTATTAAAAGCTTGAAATGTAAAAAGGAGTATCCCTTTCATAAACAGATGGCCTGACACATCAAATTCATAAACACTTTTCGCCTCTTTTAGAAAGTGTTAAAAATAATTATAAAAACTGGTTCAGTAGAAAGACCAAGGCAGATGATGTAAAAAGCTGGCTTATGTTTAAAATAATAAATTTTAAATTATTAGCAATTCACGAAGAATCTGAGAAAGTATGCAATCCTGCCTAGTCTTTTTTTGTTTTTTTAATTCATTTTCTGTGGTATAGTAATTATAAACTACTGTTTGGTATAAATCTCTTAAAGGCATCATTAGATAATCATGAAGTTAATGCTTTTGGAAGTTTTGATAGACATTTTTTTAAAAGTACAATTTAATCTTTAAGTTAAGACCAATACCATCTAGTAGATGCATCTCTCAACCGTAAACACATGTAGACATAAATTATCATGATTAGTTCACCCATTCCAAAGTCGTACACTACCAATGCATAATTAAAAAATATAGGAGCCAAATTAAGTAAACTCCCTTATACTAATGTTAGTTAAAATCCAGTAAATTTGTTAATGGTTATCATACTGTAATGTAAATAAAACTTCACAAATTTTCTTGTTTTGGAAGATGTTGTATTATTGCATGTTTGTTTGTTAGTAGTCTTTACTTTTTACAAGTTGCTTGAATTTATAGAACTTTTACAATTGTTTAGAAAATATTAAACAGACTGTTAAACTAGAAGCATCAACTGTGGAAATCGAAGAAAGAGGTGTCAAGTTACGTCTGACTGTCGTAGATACACCTGGATATGGTGATGCCATCGATAATACTGACAGGTGAGCAAAGTATTATTTTTTGTTATAGATTTTTTAAAATTTATTTTATCAGAAAAAAAAAATATATATATATATATTGACTAAACTATTTCAGAAACTATGAATAGTCTTGCACGCACGCACGCACACACACAAAACGATTTTCATAATATAGAAGACTGCTATTCAGCTTCAAAGATGAAGTGAATAACCAATAGTCAAAATAAGTATGGCAATGTTGAAGCAAAGGTTTTTTTTTTATTTATTTTTTTGCTAAATTTAAATATACTGCTTGGAAGAGCTAATTTTGCAAGTTTTCATGTAAATTGTTCTGCTTATAACACATAGCAAGTCATTTCTTATGGAGTTGTTGAAACCATTTGTTAATGTAATAAGGAAAAATAAAGATTTTGTGTTAAAAAGAAATTAACCTTTCAAAACATTCTCAGAAAAATATCCTAGAAATGTGTGTATATATATATATATATATATATATATATATATATATATTAATTATTTTTAAGCATCTAGATTCCAATTTCTAAGGTATTTTCTAAAATAAATTTTAAATAGTCTTCACTTTTGGTGAAAAATTTTGAACTCGTTCATTTTGTCATCTACTACTCGTTATGCACTAAATAGCATAAAAAGCTTTCCAAAAAATTAAATATTCAAGAAATTGTAATTGTGTTTTGTTAACAGTATTTACTTATTTAATATCATTATTTTGATAGCTAATTTTTTTTTATTTATATGCTACTATTTCAAAGTAATTCACACAGAATAGTGCATAGATAAATAGAATTAAACATTTTGAAGTATTTAAGTGTTTAATTAAACATAACTGCTGCTTCTGTCCCAATCCTGATTTTCCTTTTTAGGTGCGTTCGTAATTATATAAATACGTAGCACCTATAGTCGTCGTTCAGTCCGTCCGTCTGTCCGCATGTAACAGAGCAAAAACTACCCAACCGAATAATCTGAAATTTCAAATATGTGATTGTTGCAAAATTTTGTCGAGCCATTTCAAATTTTATGAAAATCGGATGTATAGTTTAATTACAGGGACAGTCAAAAGTTTTTCTTTACATTACGGCCAATGGGAAAAATTATTGCAAGTGGATTTTAATGATATTAGAGCCTTCCGAATGGTCTGAAATTTTAAAGATATAATTGTTGCAAAATTTTGTTGAGCTATTTCAAATTTTAGGAAAATCGGATGTATAGTTTAATTACAGGGACAGTCAAAAGTGTTCCGAAAAAATTATTGGAAGTGCATTTTAATGATGTATCAGACTATGCACGTTATGAAGTGCAAAAAATTATACATTCAGTACAATATGGGGTGCAAAAAATAATTAAACTAGTTATAGTATGAACGCACCTCATTTGCCACGTTTGACGAGCAATTTCCAACTTGTTTTACTTCAAGTACTGACTATCTTGTTTTTGGTAAACAAAACATTTGGTAAACCTGTGCTGGTGGCAGTCAGGAAGTGATATCTAGTGAGAGAGGAGATGGAAGTAAAGAAGAGAGGGGAAATGTTATAAAATAAAGGAATACAAAGTATTTGTAAAAAGTAAAACTGAAAGAAAAGGTCATTAACTGGAGGAATTTTTTAAGCTCCAAAAAGCCTCCCAGAAGTCCAAATCCAAAGAAGAAAAACGTTAGATGATACAAACATTTTCACAGGTTTTACTATGTAACAGTGACGTTACTATACTTTTGAAATTATGGAACTCGGACACTTAAAAAAATTATCTTTTTTTTTTACAAAGTGGGTCTCACTTTTAGATATAAGACAGATTGAATGTATTTAATACACGCTTCTTTTATGATCTTTTAAGGAAAAAATTATGCATCCTGAAGGAAGGACTCATGGCTATTTTACTTGCGCGTCTTCTAAAAAATTGTGCTTGAATTATGTGCTTTAGCACATTTCTGGCATCACTGGTTATAATGTATTAACTGCAAATTAGATTTTAAACTGCAGAATTTTTATCTGTGTGCATTGTTCATAATTTTATGTGTATTTATTTGTAAATGGAAGATTTTCTTTATCGTACAGGTTGCTACATTTTTTAAAGATATCTTACGTTCAGCAGTGATGTCACTGTACTAAATCCTGGGTCCCCGGGACCCAGTATTTCCAAAAGTCTGGGTCCCTTTTTTACAAAAGCGGGTCCCCATCAAGAACAATTCATATTTTAAAGTAATAAATGAAACTTGTTTATTTGAAAAAGCTAAAATAAATGCATCAATTATTGTTTTAATAATAATTAAATAATGAATTAAAACCAGTATTATTTGCACTCAAATAAATCAAAATAATAATAAGAGAAATTTTCTTTATTTTTTTAAAAGTAAAAATGCAAGATACAATTTTAATTGTAAAATAATGCTTATTTGAGAGTAGAAGATACCAAGTTCCACTAACAAGTATCACCAATGTTCGCATTACTTTTAAAAAGATGCAAGACGGGTTTATTGAAAAAGATATTTTTGCTGAAAAAAAAAAGAATACTTATGTGTAAAGGGGTACTTTTTGTTGAATGAATGGGTGCTTTCATTACACTTCCCATTGAATTATTTGTCAGCATAGATCTGTGTTGGAATCAGACATTTTCCTTGGAAGGGAAATTCACACCTAAATCATTAGTAAGCATCAAATCCTAAATCTTCTAAAGGTGGGAGACACAGACCTGCCAACTGCTACGATTTGGACCTATAAACTACGATGCTACGAAAATTGGTCTTAAACTACGATTTTTTGCAAAAAAACACAAACGCATTTTTTGTTTCTAGTTGCGATTTTTATCCCGCGCAGCATATTTTTCAGGAGTGATTCTGTTATGAAATTTCCAAAAATTTCAACGTATGCATTTCCGAAAGTTTTAAAAAAAATGGCCATTAGTCTGAAAAAAAATCTGGGCTGCAAAACAAACTTCTTAACATAAAACACTCTTTATGTATATTAACCGGGCGTGAATCGTGTTTCTGTAAATATTTATACAGGAATTCTCTTCCTTAGGAACAAGGGTGCCATTTTAAGAATTTCTGAAAGGGGGAGGGGTGGTTCTTTGAGGGGCAAGGTCGCACGATTTGCGAATTTCGTCAAAAGTTCATGGTAAAAAATGCAGATTTCAACAAAGAATCGTGATAGAAAAATATAAATTACGATTGTGGGGGAAAAAATGTGCATATATTTTAATGATCGCGGGAAAAAAATCGCGAATTTCGTCAAAATTTACTGCACTGGGCTAAAAGATTGGAACCAGACTCCTTTTTACTATATTGAGTTGAAAGACTGAAAGCTTATTCCTTTTACGAATGTCAAAAGATGGCTGCGTAACACGAAAAACCAACCAACCAACCAACCTCTAGATTAATTTAAATTTTGTGTGCTACGAATTCTCATTTTCAAAGGTTGGCAGGTCTGGAGACATTTCAATGCAGTACGAAGGGGGAGGGGGCACTGGTCCACCCCCTGAATACATTATCAAAGTACACTGAAATCAAAATCATGCTGTATTTTTAAGAATCTCATAAAAAAAATTAAATCCCATTTTATGAATGTTCTCCCCATAAGTTTGGTTTGCACATCTTTTTGGTGATTTGGATGCTTTGACTAAATTCGCATTTTTTCCTCGATCCTTTGACGAAATTCGTGTTTTTTCCGCGATCCTTTGACGAAATTTGTTATTTTTTCGCGAACCTCTTACGAAAATCGTGTTTTTCCGCGATACTTTGACGAAATGTGAGCTTTTTCCGAGATCCTTTGACGAAATTCGGCTTAATTCCATGATTTTTTTTAACGAAATTCGCTATTTTTTTTCGTGATATTTTAACAAAATATGCTATTTTGTCACGGTCCTTTTACGAAAATCGTGTTTTTCTGCGATACTTTGACGAAATGTCAGCTTTTTCCGAGATCTTTTGACGAAATTCGGCTTAATTCCGCGATTTTTTTAACGAAATTCGCTATTTTTTTTCGCGATATTTTGATGAAATTTGTGCGTTTTTTTTTCGAGATCCTTTGACGAAAATCGGCTTTTTTGACGAAATTCACTATTTTTCACGATATTTTAACGAAATACGCTGTTTTGTTGCGGCCCTTTTACGAAAATTGCGGTTTTTCTGCTGTTTTGATGAAATTTGCGCTTTTTTCGCGATTCTTTGATGAAAATCGGCTTTTTTTTGCGATTTTTTGATCAAATTCGCTATTTTTTCACAATCCTTTGACAAAATATGCCATTTGTTTGCAGCCCCTTTTACAAAAATCGCATTTTTTCCGCGATGTTTTGATGAAATTTGCTCTTTTTTTCGTGATCTTTTCTTTGATTTGATCTTTTTTTTTGTGATTTTGTCACGGTCCTTTTACGAAAATCGTGTTTTTCCGTGATACTTTGACGAAATGTCAGCTTTTACCGAGATCTTTTGACGAAATTCGGCTTAATTCGGCAATTTTTTTAATGAAATTCGCTATTTTTTTCGTGATATTTTGATGAAATTTGTGCTTTTTTTTTAGATCCTTTGACGAAAATCGGCTTTTTTGACGAAATTCACTATTTTTCACAATATTTTAACGAAATATGCTATTTTGTCACCGTCCTTTTACGAAAATCGTGTTTTTCCGCGATACTTTGACGAAATGCCAGCTTTTTCCGAGATCTTTTGACGAAATTCAGCTTAATTCCGCAATTTTTTTAACGAAATTCGCTATTTTTTTTCGCGATATTTTGATGAAATTTGTGCTTTTTTTTTTAGATCCTTTGACGAAAATTGGCTTTTTTGACGAAATTCACTATTTTTCACGATATTTTAACAAAATACGCTATTTTGTTGGAGCCCTTTTACGAAAATTGAGGTTTTTCCGCGGTTTTGATGAAATTTGCACTTTTTTCGCGATTCTTTGACGAAAATCGGCTTTTTTTTGCGATTTTTTGACTAAATTCGCTATTTTTTCACGATCCTTTGACGAAATACGCCATTTGTTTGCGGTCCCTTTTACAAAAATCTTGTTTTTTCTGCGATGTTTTGATGAAATTTGCTCTTTTTTTCGTGATCTTTTTGTGATTTGATCTCTTTTTTTGTGATTTTGTCATGGTCCTTTTACGAAAATCGTGTTTTTCCGCGATACTTTGACGAAATGTCAGCTTTTTCCGAGATCTTTTGACGAAATTCGGCTTAATTCCGCGATTTTTTTTAACGAAATTCGTTATTTTTTTTCGCGATGTTTTGATGAAATTTGCTCTTTTTTTCCGTGATTTGACGAAAATCCTTCTTTTTTCTGTGATTTTTTGACGAAATTACGCGTCCCACGGGACGCACAGGAGCTTTTTTTTTTGCATCCCGTCTCCGATTTTTTGCATAATTTACGCGCTATAGCGCGTCCGCGGCATCACTGGTTCAGCATTGTTAATGTCATATTAATTGACAGCACTCCTTGACTATCCCATCGACCAAAAGACTATCGCTAAACTATAAGATTAAATGCTAATAATGGATGATTGTAAATATCACATTCACTTGACTTCAAGCAAGTTACACGTGTTGTTACGTCACCAAGTGATTTTTAATTTGACTTTTTATTTAAATTTTTGTTAATGTTTTACTAATTTATTTGTTTTTTCGTTATTTAAAATAAAAATTATGTAAATTTTTATAATTTGGCAAAATTGGTCGATGGGATAACCAAGTAGTACCTAATTGACTTACCATTCTTCTGTTTTAATCACTGTTAACTGTATCTGTATATTTATATACAGATCCAACTGTAATCAAGTTGGATTAGCTTTGAGTCAATTAGTTTTGTACATATTGTTATGATTATTTTGATATGATGCTTTTTAAAATAAACTGTAACCATGTTAATTATGTACTTTGATTTTTAATGCTGTAACTTGCTACAAATGCAGTAAGAGACAGTTGGCGTCTCCTGAAAAGTTTGGTTTTGTTGCAGATAAATTTTGATGCTACAGATTGACACGGAAAATTTTTCTTGTTGGTCGCAAATATTTTTGGTATTCATATCTATTATATTTCTTTCTCCAAGGGCAATGTTAGAAATTTGGTTTAGTCTCATGAAAGTTCTATTTATCCCTAATTTTTCATTTCAGCATTATGTTTGTACATAGATATTGTCATATAGATATATGCATGTTCACAAGATCTTGCCCCACATTCTTAACTGTTTCTGTTTTCATTTCTAGCTTTAAATCCATCATTCAGTATATAGATGACCAATTTGAAAGGTTCCTTAGAGATGAAAGTGGTCTCAACAGACGGAACATCAATGATAGCCGTGTCCACTGTTGCTTTTATTTTATCTCTCCATTCGGCCATGGATTAAAGCCTTTAGATATCGAGTTTATGAGACAGTTGCATGGGAAAGTGAATATCGTGCCTGTCATTGCTAAAGCGGATGCTTTGACCAAAAAAGAAGTGATGCAGCTGAAGAAGAAGGTAATCTTATTTTTATTAAGAAAAATCATATTTTGAAATCATTTTAGCTAATGTATATATGCAATTTGTGTACCTTAATTTTTTTTTTTTTTTTTCCCCATGTTAAAAAGTAAATCATCTCGTTGGCGATTTTTATCATCGTGATTTCTGTTTACTGTAACCCTACTCCGCTTGGCGTCTTTTTCTGTTGTCATTTGCACTTGCACATGTGGAAATTGCAAATTTTCGGCGTTCATTTTTCGAATATAATTCTTTATTTTGCAACTGAAAATTCTCAGTTTTAACTATTTTTTTTAAATATCTGAATGACTCAGATTTAAATACTTGACAAATATTTAAAGCAAAAGTGTGAGCTTATTTTTCATTCAAAAAATCTTTTTTACCCATTTACTTTCAGGTTGAATCCTGCACCGACCAGTAACTCGACTCGCATATGGAAATTCTATTTCAAGTCTACTTAACCGAAATCGCCTGTCAAAAAAAGAATGTATAGGGAGGCTTTGACCCATCCTCCAGTTTTCATATTTAAAAGAATTTCATAGCTTTGCCAATAGATGCTAACTTAGCTACTGAAATGTTCAAACAATAGCTTGTTTCATGAAGATTAAATGAAACAGGTGTGGAAAAACTAATTGTGAAGTGTTTTCATCTTAAAAAGTGTATTTTTTAAAAACATTTTGCAATATTTTTTCAGATAAAATATATCATAGATATTTAAGTAGGTAGGCTTTAAGTAATGCAGAAATATTGAGCTTTCATTCCAGTAATAAAGATTGTAAAGTAAATGAGTCTAAACATAACCATGTGCTATACCTTAAAAAGTTTCTATGTGGGGAGGGTTGACCAGATGGTCAAAGCTCCTTAATAAAGTGTTTTTGAAAATATTTTTATTCCACACGGTACATAATGTAGGGTTAACGGTTATAGTTTTAAAATAATGTACATTTATTCTGCAAAGCTACAATAAAATAGGGTGATAGAAAAGAAAATGTTTAAAACTAATTAAGTGAAAATGTGAAAAATTGCTATAGAAGCATGAAAAAATTTAATGAAATATAAATTGGAAAGTTGATAGGAACTTTTATTTCATTTAAGTAGTATCCATAGCAGGTAAATAGAAATAAGAGAAAAACTCAAAAGGATGAAATCAGCAGCCTTAAGAAATGTTAGGTATTCATTCCTATGCATAAGAACATATTAGGTTGAGCAAAAAGTTCTGGGAAATTTTTAATCTAATAGTTACCAGAATTTGTATTGTATATATGAGTACTAGTGCATAGCTGCCAACTTGTACGGATTTTTGCTACCACTAAAATTTAACAGAGATTTCTGCCTTATTTAATTATCAACTTTCACTGGAATTCGGCGATTGAATTAGCCAAAATTTTCTATTAAATTTTAGTGGTAGCAAAAATCCGTACAAGTTGGCAGCTATGCTAGTGGTATATCTATAATAGGAGTACAGAATTCGATTATGGCCTCTTTCGATCAATGCAACACTTTTTCAAGGACCGTTGATTTGAATCTTTTAAGGAAGTTGAAGAAGCAAGTCAAGAGTTTTTTTATTCGAAGGAGCCGCCATGGTACTTCCAGCAAACCCTGAATCTGGCAGAACGATGGCATAAAGTCGGGGACTTTGATGGTCTCTACTTTGAGAATAGTCCTTGTTGCTTTTGTTGTTAATTTGCGCATAACAACGCAACTTTCCCAAATTTCCCAGAACTTTTGGCTCAACCTAGTAATATTGATCAAAACTCTTTAGGAAGGTATGTAGACAAATTTCACTAAGATGAACACAGTGAGATGAAGTCAACCTATGTGGCAACTAGTGTTGCTAGGAAGTTTTCTCCTATTACTAGAATTCCGTCTAAGCAGTTTTGTTTATACTTCATTTTCCAAACATTTTTTTAATAATTAAACCATGTAGCGTAAAGTTATTCTGCCTTTTTTTAAAGCTGATTTTATTTCCCTTAACAAATATTTCTATATAGAATAAAGTGAGTCAAGCCTCCCATAGGTGACCTATTATTTTCTCATGTTTAAAATCAATGATTTTCCAAGTTTCTTATGTAGTACACTTATGTTGCAATTTTATTTTGATAACTAATTGTATAATGGATAAAATGATATATGAAACTTTGTTCTAGGTTCAATATTTAAAAAATAAAAAATCATTTTGTAAAAAATGGGTCAACCTTCCCCAGTCTCTCCTATATGCTCATTAAAGTTCATATATATATTTTTTTGCATCTGAAAAAATATCCTAGACTTAGGTCAACCCAAAACTAATCTGCATGTGTTATCCCAATTCAAGACCAACCTGAATACAAAACAATTAAAGTTGACTTTAACCGACCCAGCCCACAATGAAGAAAAATAGTGTCAACCTGTCCTGAACCAAACTGTGGATCAAGTTGGGCCGGATTATCTCTATCGATGTGTGATTCACTTAAAGGTTAAAAAAAAGAAAAAGAAAAATCTTGACTCTTAACTAAACATTTAAGATGAATTTTTGAAATTAAGTGAAAACTAAAATTTTTTTCATTGTATAAAGGAAAGACATGTGTGGATCTTTTATTATCTTAAAAAATGTGTTAAATATTTAAATGTTCAAAAAAAGACTATAAGTGATCATTATTATTTATAAAGAATTAATTTAAAATTAAATGATTTTTTTTTTCCTTTTATTTAATACAGAGACCATATATATTGTAAAAATATAATCTCTCTATTCTAAAAAATGTAATTAACTAAGTAAAATACTTTAGATTTATTTTTTATGAATTATCATTCGATAAATACATATTAGAAAATTCATATATAATTATTAATTAAAATAAACAATTTAAATTTAAAAAATAAACGTGAAAATATGCATCATGATGCATTAAAATAGAGAAAAGAATTCATTCATAAGCTATACCTGTTCCTGAAAACATGTAAAACTCAATATAAACATAAAATATATGTGTAAATTTCCAAAACACAGTGCTATTCAATGCTGCAATTCTGAATGTTATTCACAAGCAGATGTATTTTTATAACCTTGAACCCAAAGGAAGCATATTGTTCACATTGCAGTTATAAAATTCCGAGACGCAGCAACATTTTTAACTTAACTATTTTATACAAGAAAATTTTCAAATGTGTGCAGGATCTTACTTATCAATCCCAAAAACAGCCGTCTCAGCTGTCGTGACAATGGTGCATGAGGTCATGGTAAAAGAAAATTCCCCATTCAAACAGAAAAGCATGCAGCCTGATTACAAATCATCGCCCATGACTGGGTAATCTTTTTAAAACAGCATATTACCATGTTTTTATAGGCCATGAAGTTTAAACAAGGGTTGGTGATTTAACTCGCAGGTGGCAAACACCATTAGTATTGGGGAAAAAAATGGAAAGGCTGAATTAAATAATTTTTGACTTACATTAACCATTTTGGTTCTATTTATTATGGAACTATAGTTATTGCTGTATAAATGATTTTGCTTTCTTCTTGAAATTTTCTTCCAAATTACAGATAATGCATGAGATTGACGAAAATGGTATTAGAATCTATCCTCTCCCCGACTGTGATTCTGATGAAGATGAAGATTACAAAGAACAAGTTAAACAACTAAAAGTAACATTGTTTAAAAATCTCTAAATTTAGTGTTAAATTTTTTAAAAGAAAGTCTTATTGTTAAAATTATATGTGGATAGCTTGTAGAATGTACTTATCTCAGAGAAATGATAACATTTTGATCTTGTGTATACTTTTACCACTTCAACGGCAACCGCAAGATAAGTCGGGGGTAATAACACAGTTTCCTTATGTCTGCTGCCGGTGAAGTTATTAATATACTTGATTTCTTTCATCTCCAGATACACTTTTTTTTTCTCAAATGTTATTCTTTGACGTTTTATCTTTTCTCGGTTGCATTCATTTATTATTTTGTTTCATTATTAATAAATTAAAATCCCAAACCTGATTCTAGTACCTAGTTAGAGGATTTTGTAATCAAAATTTACCCCATAAAGTATATTTTGTGGAAATGTAACATTTAAAAAGTAATAGGCTTTATATTTCTAATTTAAGATGTTACTGTTGTTTTAATAATTTATATAAAAAATAAAATTGCAACTTTTATTTGACATATGAAAATATAACGATGTGTTAGTACTGTACTTTGGTGCTAACTGTATTCATTTATATTTTTTTTAACGATAAACAGTATGATATCTGGTTTTAATTTTCATTTTGTTTTCTAATTTTATCGTCATTAGCTTTCCTGTAACTTTCCTGGTGTAGTTTTTCTTTTTATCAAAACAACTTAAATTAGATGTACACAAAAATATTTTTTAGAGAATTATATTTTAAGACATTTCTAAGATGGAAGCATATGAAATGTAGGTACTATTTAGTTATCCTGTCGACTAAAAATTATCGCTAATAATGGTTGATTGTAAATATCACATTCACTTGACTTTAAGCAAGTTACATGTGTTTATGTCATCCAGTGATTTTTATTTCGATGTTTTATTTTTATTTTTATTAATGTTATGCTAATTTATTTGTTCTTTTGTTATTTAAAATAAAAATTATGTCAATTTGTATAATTTGGTGATTTATATAATTTGACGGAATTGGCCGACGGGATAACTAAGTAGTAACGAAATGTATTTAACAATAACTAGCTGACTCGCCCGGCGTTGCCCGGGCAGAAACTGTGCCGGGACTGTCATTGAAAAATATAACACTGGAGTGGACTTCATAAAAAAAAAACTCTGAATAATATTTATTTGGCACATATGTCATATACACACCACGCCAATATAACTATACATCCACAGTTATGCTCCGGAATGTTTAAATCAGTAATTTAAATTTCAGAAGCAACGCGTTCGGCCATGCAATGGTTATTAAGCCTATTTTGGCGATCGCTTATGCTCTGTGTTTGATGCCGTTCTCGATTCAATCTGTTTCGGTTTTCTCATCTTAATGCGACTTCTTGTTCACTTTTAAGCATTCGCCGAGATCTTTTACGGGCATTTCTAACGATATTGTGAAGTTCCATAATTGCAGCGAAAGAGAGAACGTAAATAAATAAACGTGAAACGTAAATAAATCGGAGTTACCTATTCCTAAATACTGCCAAATGACTTTTACACAATAACCAGTGAGATGCGTTTCTCAGGCATTGCCATTAAACAACAACAAATAATCACAATTTCTGTGCCACGTACGTTAGCGTAATATATATATATATATATATATATATATATTGAGTAAAAAAAAAACAAAAAAACCTAACATTAGATTGAATATTGTATAAGAAAATGCAAGAAAGCCTTCTGGTACTCAGAAGGTTAAAAAAACCTCTTCCAAAACAAAATATCGACTGCTTTAGCATCCCAGGGAGGCATTAGATATATAAGTATTGATATATCATTTCTAAATAAATGCATTGTAGCATTTGCATAATCTGTCCCATGTAGAAAATGCAACTTTTGTATAAAATATTTACATTAGAATAGGTAATTGTATTGAAAATGAAATAATCATAGAACAAAACCATCTTTTACTACATAAAGAAAATGGATACTTTTCCATTATATGGACACGATTGTTGCGAAGCGTAATAGTTGGCGCAAAATGAAAATCACGTGAATTGAAACATTTGAAAAATAAAAGAAAAAAACATTGTTGTTTTGAAAAATAAAAGAAAAAAAACATTGTCGATAGTAAAGTGAGCATTTTAAAAATAAAACATTTGAAAATTACAGACTTTTATGAACTATTTTATTAAATCACAAATATATACTTAAAGTAAGTTAACAAATAACTGTTATACAATAAAGTAATAAAACAAAACCCATATTAAACTGCTGGCATAAAATTACAAATATCTTTTAGTATTGCAGTAAACTTTAATTTTTTGAAGGAAGGGGTCGCCGCATGAACTCTGAGATATAACTCTAAATTATGATGAACAGTTCCCTTGATGCCTTTTGTTGTGCCATTTTGCGATGCCCCATAATCTCTGAACATTTTGAGCATGACATCCAGTATTATGGTCGACAAAATTGTATTTGGGATTTACTTTTATATCATAATCAGCATCTTGCTGTTCATCTGTTTTATATTCTCTCCAGCAATCAGTGTAAATAATACTTCTATCAGCTACATTATTTTCTATTGCCGCCATTAAAGTTTCAGCTGTACAATCGATAATAGAAGTAAGAAGAACACATCCCTGTGTTTCATGACATAAACCACTTAATACCCATTGAGGAGGAACATGTCCTATGTTGCTTTTTCTTTTGGTAAAAAGACTTTCATCTACTTCTATAACTTTATTAGGTCCACTGATTTTTCTACAAATAAAGCATTTGCACAAACTTCTCTCAAATAACTATTCCAGTCCACTGTTGTAAGGTCAGACTAACAACTCCCCCACAATATTTGTAGTCACACTGCTTACCATATTGTTAAATGAATGTATCTGTATGATAGAGGTCTAAAAGATTTAAACATCTTCTGAAGAAAAAAAAATAAGTTTATTAAAACTGTAGCATATATCAGAAAAACCTCATCTAGAATAAACATCACTGGCACATATAAACCAGAATTGCAGAGATTTCAAACACTTGTAAGTACACAAAGATATAGACAAATTCATGCTGCATATAACACTAAAATAAGTAGACACTTGCTACTAAAACTAAACATCTTTTAAAAACAGCTCTCTTATACTACTCACATGTTGAACTGATTAGAAAAGATAACTTGCCAAATATATATTGCAAACACAGTAGAAAAAATTTGAATTATATTAGGTTGAGCAAAAAGTTCTGGGAAATTTTTAATCTAATAGTTAACAGAATTTGTATCGTATACAGGAGTACTAGTGGTATATCTATAGGAGTTCAGGAATTTCGGCTCCAATATACCTATTGAACACTATGATTTGCGTGTGTTGATCTGGTGTTATTGGAGAAAAGGTCTAATGATTCTGAAAGTCGTCGATGAGATTAATGAGGGTGAAGGGTTGTAGAAGTGTGTCAAGAGTTTTTTTATTCCAAGGAGCCGCCATGGTACTTCCAGCAAATCTGGAATCTGGCAGAACGATGGCAGAAATTCGTGGACTATGATGGTCTCTACTTTGAAGAATAGTCTTTGTTGCTATTTATGTTAATTTGCGCATAACAACGCAACTTTCACAAATTTCCCAGAACTTTTTGCTCAACCTAGTAAATGTTGCCAAAATAAGTAAATAAAGTTTTCAATAAGTAGGACACACCCACTGGAACAAAATAACATCACTGTGTCAAAATAATGTCACTGGAAACAACAAATCAGGAAAAAAAGGTTAACTTAAAAGCAACAGAAAATTAACTTCACCACCAACTATCCAACCCCATACTGAAAAAGTAAACAAGCATGCACAGTTGCTGTAAGTACTGTACTATTGAATTTAAACTTTAAAAATGATTAACTATAAGATATAAGTGCTATTTAAGGTACAAGTTAAGACTTTAAACAGAAGTAAACTTTTATATGGTGGTGGCTACTAAAAAAAAATTGTTTTTTTCTTTTTAAATACTTAAACACTACGCAGAAGAGCTGGGAAAAACAAAAATATAACTTTAACACTACAATGTTGTGGTTCATATCAAGTTGCAGCTCACAAAACTCAATCAATGTCAGCAGGGCTCCCAAATGGTCCCCCTTTTCCCCCCCAAAGTCCCCTTTTTGGAAAATGATCCCCTTTAGTCCCCTTTTTGTGGCTGGAAAAAATTTACAAATGTAGAAAAATTGCCGCAAAACTGTAAAAATCACAAAAGTTCAAAAATTGCATTTTACTGTAGCAAGCTAAAATATTGTAACTGGAATTCTTTCATGAATGTCAAAAAATTGCCACCCAATGTGAAAAGATGTTAAAATACACATTGAAAATCTCATTAAAAATCACTAAAAATTCAAGTTAGAGGACAAAATTTTAGTACATTAAGCTAGAAGTTTGAAACTGAATTTTAAAAAATCGCCACCATTTCACATAAAATGTAAAAAAAAAAAAAAAAGAAAGAAAAAAAAAATTCAAAAATTGCTATAGGAATTCAATTTTATTGAAAAGAGGACAAATTTAATAAGTTCTGCAAAAAGATTGAAACTTGAATCCTTTTATGAATGTCAAAAATTCACATAAAAAAATCAAAAATTGCTGTAATAAGCTTTATTGAAAAGAGGACAACATTTACTGAATTGGGCTAAAAAATTGAAACTATCCCATTTACTAGTGTGAAAAAGTCACTGCATAAAAATTCAGTAAATCAGAGAAGTCAAAATGTACTATAGTAGGGCTAAAACATTGCATCCGGAATTTTTTTCACAAATGGGGGAGAAAAATCCTTGTGGGATGTGAATTTTTTTTAAATTGCTAACAATTTAAACCAGAGGATGCAATCGTGGAAAAACAAAATTTACTACATTAGAGTTAAAATTTTGAAACCGAATTTCTTTTATAAATGTCAAAAAATCACTGCCAAATGCCAAAAAACAATGAAATAGTTGTGAAAATTTTACTGTATAAATTCCAAATAAACTTTATTGTAAAGAGAACAAAATTTACTACATTCTGCTAAAAAATTTAAACCAGATTCCTTTTACAAATTTGGAAAAATATCCATAAAACATGAAAAAAAAACTGAAAATTACATTTAAAAAAACTACTCAAAAAAGTCCAAAAATTGGCTTCTATGTGCATAACTTTAGACATACAGCTACCTTCTTGCCAAATATTATAGCTCTATGCACAGCGATCTCGTCGGCACAAAGACACATAGACGAACCTCTATCTTTATTAGATTAATTTTTAATACAATTATTCAATTCGTAAATAACTCATAGGGGCTGTGCATATATAACGTTATCAAGTTTTTGGAAATTTTGGACCCCATCCCCCCCTTACGATATCATACGTTATCATTCCTCGAACACCCCCCCCTCCCGGTAATGATATCGTTATCAATGAATAAATTTTTTTTAGATTTTTGAAATTTTTTTTCTTTTGCTTGGAGTAATATACAAATATGTTTGCATTAATTTTTCGCATACTTTATTGATTCAAATGAAGAGAAGTCAATAAAAATGTCACGTTATACATGAAATAACTTTATATCAAATAACACTTAAAACGAAATAGTTACTATTTAAAAGTATTCAATAATATATTTTTGTTACGCAATGCATTCAACGTAATAATGTCTTTTTGCAACTTTCCCGCAGGAGATAGGGCAGACAAAAATTTTTATCAACAAAACAGGTGGACAACATTCTTTCCATTTTATTTAGTAGTAAACACAAGTACCATTTCAAACATACCTCGCATATGGTTTGTCGAACAGCGGATTATATATGCATACAGAAGAACAGGAATTCCAAAGGTTGGGGTTTTCTATATTTTGGAATTAAATAATTTTATAATCACTTAATGATTTTAGTTATAATTTTGTATTTTCATAAAAGTAGATAATAGACTAAAAAAATATAATTGTAACATGTGCTTATGACAATAGTAAAAGATAATCGTAATGAACATACTATTTTGATGTAAAGACAAAGTTACAAATAAAAAAAGAAAATTTTGGTTGGATCAGAAATGATAACGATATCAAAAGTCAACCCCCCCCCCCCCCTCCCCCTAGAGATATCTTACGATATCATGTGCCAAACACCCCCTCCCCCCTAAAATGATAACGTTATATATGTATAGCCCCATATCAATTGTAAGTTTCCAAATGGGGGAAAAAAGTCCAGGCCAGGATTCGAACCAGGGATGTCTTGGCTGGAGCCGCCAATTCTCTACCTACTAAGCCATCCAGGGCGAATCTAGAGGACTAATTCACCCAGCTAACCCCAATGTTACCATACTATGCTTTTTCCGATGAACGTTGTAGCTTATTTCAGCTTTTATTGGGTAGTACAATATAGGTCAAAATTAACATTTTTATTCATTGGCCACTGGCCAGTACACTGATTTTTTTCACTGGCCAGTTTTTTTTTAACCACCGGCCAGTAACAAAGTTATGTACGCTCCATACAAAATTGTGTTTTTTCTAACTTTCAACATTGTAATTTGCTAATATATATTACTTACCATTCGATATGATTGCACTCAACTGAAAAATTTTATTTTTACTATTAATTGTGATGAAATAAATTCACAGGAAATTTTCAGAAAGGTTACAGCAGAGGGGGACCCCACCCCCCCTCTTCCTCCCCGTCGGCACTAAATAATATGCATTTTTCTGCGACCATTTAACAAATGTCGTTTTTTTTTTTTTTTTTTCGCGATCTTTTGACGAAATTCACGTTTTTTTCCGCGATCTTTTCACAAAATTGTGTTTTTTTTAAAAAAATCTTTTTGTGAAATTTGCATTTTTTTCCGCGATTTTTTGACGAAATTTGCGTTTCTCCACGATCTTGTCACGAAAGTTGCGTTTTCTCCGCGATCTTTTCATGAAAATTGTGTTTTTTCCATGATGTTTTGACGTAATTTGCGTTTTTTACGTGGTCTTTGGGCGAAATTCACGTTTTTTTCGCGATTCTTTGACAGAATTGGTGACTTTTTTTCTACGAATGATTGACGAAATTGATTTTTTTCGGCGCCCATATCGAAATTTGCGATATTTTTATGTCCAAATTTTCGGACTGATGACTGTTTTTTCCCGGAACCGAATGCCTTAAATTTTCAGAAAATTCAAGACAGAATCATCCCTGCTACTTTCTTTTCTTACGTTCGGGAGAATCGCCGATTTGGACGTAAATTCCGAACGAATTTCACCCCTTTCCTCCCTGGTATCGATCTGTCAACCATTGCGTTTGGCGAGTGAGGACAATAAAGTTAATCGCCACGTTTTAAGTGTTACTCTATGCCTGGCGAGTGGCAAGTGCTAATTTTGTGCTACATAGTACAAAGGAACTAAATTTTATGTTTGAGATTAATAATTAACTATATCTAATCAATAGTTAATCTAATTTTAATACTCAACAGGAAGTGCTGTTATGCTGTGCTTTTTTAGCTCACAGGCTGTCAAAGCCTGAGAGCTATGTGCCCGCCGGTTCTGTATGTGGGCGATTCCGTGGAGAGTGTCACACACGTAACGCAGGCTTTAATTTGCATTTATTCAATTATTTATTAAATTTTGATGTTAATTCTGATTTTAAGTGGTATGGTAAATAAGTTATTAGCATATTTATAAATTTAAATGTGTGGCAATAAAACTCACAGAAGTATATCATTTAATTTCATTACTCAAAATGTGCTTTTTTTCTACTTCAGAAAAAAAGCACATTTTGAGTATGAAATTAAATGATATATTTCTGTGAGTTTTACTTGCACACATTTATACTAAAAAATATGTTAATAACTTATTTACCATACCACCTAAAATCAGAATTAACATTAAAATATAATAAATAATTGAATAAATGCAAATTAAAGCCTGCGTTACGTGTGTGAGTCTCCGCATGGAATCGCCCATGTATGTACGTAATGCGATAATTTTTGATAGAAATATCCGATTTGCTTCAAATTTTTTTCTACGTTCATTCTGATAAGGCGCTTGCCTGATAAGTTTTGGGGGTTCATTGGTTAAGTATAAAAGGGGAACTAATCCCCCCCCTTAATTTATTTTTCGAGGGGCATTATTCTTTAAAATAAGAGTATACTTTACAATTAGTGTGAATAGCCTGTGAGCTCAATGCCATCAGTTTAGCTGGGCACTTTTCTTTTCATTTATTCATTGATCACTGTTACTCCGTATTAAATTCGAAGAAATGCTCTATACTTTGTAATTGCTAGGGTACTACTCTGTTAACAATTGATTTGATATTTACTTAGATGCATTAATTTTTAGTGTTTATATTTTATTGCAAATTATTTTTTTGCTGTTATAAATATTAAGGAAAGACATCAATGAAATTCTTTAAATATAAAAGAAAAAAATATTTTTTTTATTGGCTTAAAAAATTCTTTGAACCTTCCTCAAACCATTGTTATGCCCGTTTTTTTTTTTTTTCTGACCATTAGAAATAATTGTAAAAATTCAAAGGAAGACTAGACTTGGACACTACACTTACTCACACTAAGGAAAGACGCGACTGGGACGCCACACCCACTCACATTAATTTTACTCTAGCATTTTATACTCATTTATTATATGTAACTAAACTTCATCCATGTGTTTATATATTCTTTAATTCATGTGTTTCATAAAACATTGCAAGAGCATCACATAAATTAGAAGTGTCTTAAGTTTTGTAGCTTTCCGAAAAATTGTACTTTTCAGCTAAAAACCCTATTATCTCCTAAAGTACTTGAATGATTTCGATAAAAAAAATTTTGTTGATAGAGTACAAATATGAGATCATATGTGGGTGACAGTTTTAAAATATTTTAATTAGTTTCAGAAAAAAACATTTCTGAAAACAGAAAATTTCTGAAAAATTGCGATTGCTTTAAAATAAGAAGTTTTAGTCACAGAATAAAAACTGTCTGCCATAAGTCTTGAGCATTATCCAGTGAATAGGGATTCAGAATTTCATCAAAATCGGTCTGGTAGTTTCTGAGGAAACAGGAAAAGCTCGCTTTTCCTCCCTATGAGTGCACCCATTCTTGTCCTCCCTCAAAACACTTTTCGGCTTTGTCATTTTGTAACACAAGTGCAAGTTCAAAAAGTACAAGTCGCAGTTTGGCACAAAACAAAACACAAAAAGTTGGCATCTTTTGATTGAACAATAAGAAGGTTTTAAAAAGGGGTACAAACATTTGACCAACTATCGACACTCCCAAAGCCTGTACTGTCAATATGTAATCAGAAAACTCAATTCGTCATTCGCAAAAAGCGAGAATTGTGAATATTTGTTTTTTAGATCTCCTGAAAAATCATATTTTTTGGGTAAAAATCCCATTACCTCATAAAGTACTCGAGCGATTTTGATATATATATATATATATACAGTGAAACCCCAATTTTACGTTATTCAAGGGGCCATAAAGAAATAACGCTAAATGCGGGAAAACATTAAATCGGGGTAAGATGAAAACAAAACACTGACCATAAAATAAAGACTACCGTAATTTCGGGTAGATAAGCCGCCCTGGCGTATACGCCGCTACATCCGAAAATGGTAAAAAAAACCTGAAATTCCATCGTATACGCCGCACCGGCGTATAAGCCGCACTTATTGAAAGTGGTGTATGTACTACTATAGACGCCATATTGAAGATTTTCGCGCATTTTTTAAAACCATTTTAAAAATTAGAATTTTAAATTTAATTCAAATAATGAAAATAAATAAATAAATAAATAACTTTTGGTTTGTGAATTTATCTAATTGCATCGCACATTTCAGCCTTGGATCGGCAAGTAGAAATATATTTTATGGAATTCTTAATATAAAACATAATGCTAGTATGTTTAATAACACTATTTTTTATTCGAATACATCAATTAACACAATGTAAAATTCAGAAAATAAGTAATGATAAATAATCATTTTGACAACATGAACTATTGGGAGAGACGTATAAAGAGATGTTTTTTGAAAATCTCTTCACTACTAACTGTAAACATTAATGTCTATTAACAGAAATTAATTGGTACTCGATTTGATATATTCTGTAAATATTTAAAATAAAATGTTCTAAGAAAGTTTTAAAATAAACAAAAATTAAATACATGCGTTCATTATTGAAAATAAAAAATACAACATTCGCAAATGTGCACACTTAAAGAAAACAAAAGAATCTACTTTCTTTTCTATTAAAACGCCGCGAAAAAAGATTAATTAAATGAGTCAGCGACTTCACTTTGCTTAAGTGCAGTAAAAAGAAATGATTGAGCTGCAAGCAAACAGAAAAAATAATTTAAAAGAAAAAAAAAAACGAAAAGCAAAACCCGTTTTTTCTTAGCTATTAAAAAAAAAAAAAAAAAAATCTATTATTAATTGTCCGATTTTGTTCAAATTTTCAGCAAGTTGCAATAACAGTAAATTAAGCTGTGTAACAAAATTTTATTAAAATATAATAAGTTATTAGAAAATTACAGCACTCCCCAAAACCCCTAGTTTATAAAAAAGAAGAGAGCCATCTGCAGTTTGTTTATTCAACTCTGTGGTGGAGTAGGAAGTTGATCGTTATCAGAATGAGATCATTATCTTTGAGTAATGCGTTTCGTTATGCAGAAAGAAACCATGCATAGATTTTTTTTTTTTGTTTTTTAATGAAATAAAAAAGAACTTCCCGATATTTTTTTTAAATGATTGTTATTTCTAATCAGTGAAGCATTTTTAATATTGTTTTTCAGATTTTCACTCTATAATATTACATGATCTATTTTTTTTTTTTCTGGAAAAAATCGTTATTACTTCGTATACGCCGCACCGGCAGATAAGCCGCAAAAGGTAAAATTTAACTTTTAAACACGTATAAGCCGCGGCTTATCTACCCGAAATTACGGTAATTTACATAAGATACGTTTCATTTGATTTACAATGATTTAGACATCAGGTTTCTAAGTTATGTTTTAAATAAATATTTTATTTCACTTTGCGTCCTGTTTTTAGCAGCTACATCACGAATTGCTTTCTCAAGGTATGAGAGTTTGTGTAAGTTTTTCTCTTGGTCTTCAGTATTTCAAAAGAATTCTTTCAGTGTTATGAAAGTTCTAATGGCTTCCAATTTTCAAATTCCTTAAACGGTGTTGATTTCACATTTTTTCTTTTTTTAGCCTGTTTTTCCATTCTTTACAATTTTGCTCCATAAAATATACTTAGTGTAAATTTGTTTACAAATTTGAATACGAAATTCAAATTAAACGTATTAATTGTAGTTTATGGATTTCACGATAACTTCCAATTTTTCAAGTAAAGAAAAAAGCTTTCTTTTTGACGTCATACAATCTAAAGCTATGAATAATCTCTAACGAATTCTATCAGCACCGTTGTAGGTAAGCTTGTGTTGTAGTACAGAAAGCACAGTCGAGTAAAATAAAAAGGTGTGGGTGAAAAAGAGAGGTCTTTTGAATGATTTTTGAACGTTTTGATAAAAAAGTTTTTTTAAATCACAAATTCTGACTAATTTAGAAAAAATTCATTGAGATTTTATCGCTCAAAAGAAAATGTTAAATGCGGGAAATAATTCAAAATGATAACGTTAAATCCGGGAATTTTTAACATTACAAGTATTGGAAATTAATTGGGATTAGCTAAAAAGGACGTTATATGCGGGAAATCGTTAAATACGGGTTACGTTAAATCGGGGTTTCACTGTATATTTGTGGTAGAGTATAAATATAAGATAACAGATAAGATATGTGGCAGACAGTTTTTAAAAAAAATTAATAAAATTTCTGAAAAGTTGCCATTGCTCTGAAATAAAAAAAATTGTCACAGAATAAAACTGTCTGCCATAAGTCTTGAGCATAATCCAGTGATTATGGATTCAAATTTCATCAAAATCAGTCAGGTAGTTTCCGAGAAAACAGGTCTTAAAGCTTGCATATTTCCCATAGGATTGCACCCAGTCTTGTCTTCCCTTAATAAAGCATCAATTTAAATTAAAAGCTCCTTTAAGGAGAATTATCAATGTGAGTACTGAATGCTGGAATACTTCCTATCTTCTTGCAGTAGAATATTTAGCTGAGTGTACTTTTTAGTGACACATCTTTATAAAGATAACAAATTAACATATTTTTGGGGGTAATTTTTAAAAATTTGCTTGCATATTTAGGAAAACTCGGTGCAGTATTTTTAGACATGGTGCCCCAAAGTCCCCTTTTTTAATAAAAATGGTCCCCTTTCCCCCTTTTAGGAGACTAAATTGTGTTGGGAGCCCTGTTGGGAAACCTTAAAGTATTAAGAAAAAACAACCACAATCCTTCAAGCCAACCAACCAACCTATGCTTTCTCGCCATGATCGTAAGCTACATCTGCATTTCGGATTTCCAGAACTCATCCATAATTTCATTTCATGGTTTTTTAACACAACCTTTTATTATGCAGAATTCCAAATTCCTGAAACAGTTTTATCGCAACTTTCTCATAATCTGGTAATTGTGAAATGGTAAAATTCATCTCAGCGTCAGCAGTGAAAATTAAATTATAACTTTATAAAAAAAATAGTATTTTTAATTTGAATAATAGCAAATTAAAAAGCTTTCTGAGGTTAAGGTTAAATAATAATCATTCACGTTTCATAAATAGCAAATCACAATGTTTCACATGGTTTACAATAAAAATCCTTTTCACGATCAAGGTTGAAATAATTGGCCCATTAGCATACATTTTGGCATCGTGTCCGTATAACGGAAAAGTACCAGAAAATGTTTATTAATGAGAGTCTCTTTATTCTAAAAAAAATTAACTAACACTGCTGTGTAATTGAATTAATTGTGATCTTTTCAATTTCTTAGCTTATTCTACAAAAACTATTGCATATAAAAACATAAAAACTGGTAGTAATATATAGAAAAAAGGGAGCTCTGGCTCCTGTTCCCTTCGAGTGCCAATTCCCGGAGCAATAAGTGCTTTGCAGTATTATGGTAATCCTGAATTTTGCTCACTTTGTTATTGTAATTGTATTTTATTTTTGATAATACAACAACACACATTGAAACCAGTAGTCATTTATTTTTAAAAATATATACTTTCAATAAATCTTTCCAAACATCGTTTGTGATATCCCCAGAATATCGAATTTTTATCTCTTTATACAAATCCAGCTCTTTTATTGTAATCCATAAGACTAACATTTTAAGGCGAAAGGGGGGGAAAAAAAATAAAATCGCTGTTGGCTCGGTCTACAGGCACAGGTAGATTTCGAAGTTCAGTACTAATTTCATCAACAAAAATTAAATCATGATCAGAAATAATCCCAGTTTAACAATTTTATCTGGTCATTTTTGACAAGTTTTTAATTTAATTTTTCTTTAAGAGCTGTTTTTTATCTGAATCATGTTAATACGATAATTTTTTCTTCAACCCCTATTTTTAATTTTTTTTTTTTTTTTTGCTGTAAGAGTTGGTTTTGTCAAAAACTTATCAAGATAAGAGTAAGAAGATTTATAATAAATCTAAGCGAATTTGAGATCTTGTGAGTTAATGAAGTTAGGAATTTTTATTTCTCCAGCCCCCCCCCCCCTTTTTTTTTTTTCTTTAAGAATTACAGGGTTTGCACAGACTCCTTAGACTCCTTGGAAACTCCTTAGAAATGAAAACATCACCAAGTAGTACTTAGAACTACTTAGATAAGCAAACCACTCCTTAGAAACTCCTTAAATTGTATTGTGGCTTCGGACGCAAGCGATATTGCAGCCGAGGAAAAAAAATCGTGATTGTAAAATGCACGATAATCATTTATCCACAGCATTGATTGGTTAGGATATAATCTCCACTAGGGTCCGTAAAGTCCGTTTTTCAATACTGGTAACTGATCTTTATTTTAAATTTTATCGATGTTTGGCATTTAGCCAAGAATCTCGGAAAAATTGCGTTTTTCGCAAATATCTCCCAAAAAATACCGTCAAATTTTGTCAATCGATCACGTAAAAAATTCGTAAATTTTGTCAAAGGATTGTGAAAAAACCTGCATTTCTCCAACAGTTCGTGGAAGAACTCGAATTTCTTCAAAGGATTGCGAAAAAGAAGCAAATTTCTTAAAAGACAGCCAAAAAAACGGGAATTTCCTTAAAAGATAGTGAAAAAAAGCGGATTTCCTCGAAAGATCGCAAAAACGCGAATTTCCTCAAAAGATCGCGAAAAAATGCGAATTTCCTAGAAAGATCGCAAAAAACATGCGAATTTCTTCAAAGGATCGCGAAAAACATGCAGTTTCCATCAAAAGATCGCGAAAAACACGCAGTTTCCATCAAAAGATCGCAAAAAACACGTGGTTTCAAATAAAAGATTGCAAAAAAGAACGCGAATTTCCCCCCCAGAAGATCTGGAAAAAACATGAATTTCCACCAGAAGATCGCGGAAAAAACGCGAATTTTCCCAGAAGATCGCAAAAAAAAACGTGAATTTTCCCAGAAGATCGCGAAAAAAACGCGAATTTTCCCAGAAGATCGCGAAAAAAACGTGAATTTTCCCAGAAGATCGAGAAAAAAACGCGAATTTTCCCAGAAAATCGCGAAAAAAACGCGAATTTTCCCAGAAGATTGCGAAAAAAATACAAATTTTCCCAGAAGATCGCGTAACACAAACGAATTTCCTCAAAGGATCGCAAAAAACAGACAAATTTCGTCAAATGATCCCGAAAAACATGCGGTTTCCATCAAAAGATCGCGAAAAAAACGTCAGTTTCATCAAACGATCGAAATAAATCGTTAATTCCGTTAAAAGATTGCGAAAAAACGCGAATTTCTCCCAGAAGATCGAAAAACAAAACGCGAATTTTCCCATAAGATCGCGAAACACACGTGAATTTCCTCGAAAGATCGCGAAAAACACGCGAATTTCTCCAAAGGATCTTTAAAAACACTCCAATTTCATTAAAAGATCGCGAAAAATCCGCAGTTACCATTAATAGATCACGGAAAAAACGTCAGTTTTATCAAACGATCAAAATAAAACGTGAATTCCATTAAAAGATCGCAAAAAAACGCAAATTTCCCCCCAGAAAATCGCGAAAAAGACGCGAATTTCCCACCAGAAAATCGCGAACTTCCCCCAGATAATTGCAA
The DNA here is from genome assembly GCA_963932465.1 of Maratus speciosus. Lineage (NCBI taxonomy): Eukaryota > Metazoa > Arthropoda > Arachnida > Araneae > Salticidae > Maratus > Maratus speciosus. The sequence continues at coordinate 630,197,290 of OZ010786.1, forward strand.
AAAATACGCGAATTTTCTCAAAAGATTGCAAAAAACACGCGAATTTTGATAACATTACAAATGTAATGTTAATGGGGTTGAGAAAAGATGCAGAGTGCATAAATGCTGTAAAAGCGTAAAGCTGAATTTATAACCCCGTTAATGAATAAAAAATATTTATGAAACAAATTAATTTCTATTAAATGATTAAAGCATTAAATATCAATAACTAAATAAAAGAAGCAAAGTAAATGTGTGGTAGAAGAAACGGAAACTAGTTTTAAAAGCAACAACATTTATTAACAACTTAAATAAAAATAATAAATAAAATAAGCTTTAAAAACATAACTTAAAATATCACTTATCTGTAATTAATAACTGGAACTCTTAAATGATATGAAGCAATTACTTAATATAACACGCTCAAATGAGCTGTTAAAATATCTCGTAAATGTAAACAATGGATGCACAGGAGCTAGATAAACTGATTAAACATATCACCAGACGATTCACGAAATACAGCATGTCGGCGTCAATACATTCGTTCAGGAAAAGATGTCAGTTGAGAAGAGCACTATATATATTAAGTTGACGTCGATGAAATATATTCAACTCGAGATGAAACCATTAGACCTTAAAGTCACACAGTAACGAAGAGCTTAAAAATATCATATCTCCTCCTTTTCCCCACAGCCGGTATATTAACTTCCTCGTAAGTCCACACTGCCACAAGAACCACGACACGGCCAAAGCCGGTCTTTAAAACGTTCTTCTATAGAAAAGGCAAGTTCGTAAAATAATCTCCATACTTAACAACGGGAAATGGCCAACGAATCGTTACAGGAATTGCTAAAAGAATACGGCATCACTTATTTTAAACGATTATAAAACTTATCAAAAAGAAAGCTTCTCAAAAGACAAAGTCATCATCATCTCAAAACGAAGCAATTAAAGATGCACTTCCCGAAACAAATTAACTACTTGCCAACCTCAGTCAACAAGCACTTAAGGGAAGCTCGATGTATTTATCCTAATTGGAAAAGTCGAGAAACTTCCATTACGTAATACCAGACACACCCCCAAATGCAAAGAGCTGATTCGTGGATGAGGGCGTGTCGTCGAATGACAAGTTCAACGTAATCGCCCGAACAGACGACGTCATCTAATGACAGTCGGAAAAACTTATCCAATGCAAATGGAATCCAGATGTTATACGAATGTCAACATAATCTCCGACGGTTGTAAATGGAAAGGAAATAAACATATAAAGCTGAACTGTAAGAAATATTTAGAAAATATAAAGATACTGCTAAAAAGGTAAGTAAAGACTTTATTGAAGTATTCAAATAAAGGATTTATAAATAAAAGTATATGAAGTATTTAAATAAAGGAAAAGTTATGCTATGAAGATAGAAATGAGGAAACATGTGTACAGGGGATAAGATATAGGAGAGTGCATATATAACAAATTTCGTCAAAGGATTGCGAAAAACACGCGGTTTCCATCGAAAAATTGCAAGAGAAACGTCAGTTCGTCAAACGATTGAAATAAAACGCGAATTTCTCCCAGAAGATCGCAAAAAACACGCAAATTTCATCATATGATCGCGAAAAAAAAATACGAATATCGTCAAAGCTTCACCTTTAAAGGTGTCGATTACCACTGTTCTAAAAGTATAAATTCAAAACTTGTTATATTTCTTCTTGTATGTTGCGTTTAGCATTCTTTTTTTTTTTACCTTTTAAAATTTTCTTTAAGATGTATCATGTATGTGATATACATAATAAGTGTTTGGGATTTGACTAATCTCTGTTTATATGACCATTGGTCGCTGCATAAAAAAAGTTGATTGTCTATTTTGTACTTAATCTTACGAAATCAGTAAGCAATATATTGTGAATACTGTGCAATTTCATCACTAACAATTAGATTCTAAAGAGTAAAATTTGATTTGTCTCCAAATTGGGCATTAAAAATTGGAGTGTGCATACTACATAACGATGCAGCAAGTGGATTTGGTATTTTATGAATTAACGAAGTTATGAATTTTTTTCCTCTTAAAACCCTATTTTTTCTGCCTCTTGAGTCCTTTTTTTAATAATATCAAAAATCTGTTATACATAAATTTTTGCCCCTTTTCCTAGAAGTAATAATAACTTTAAACTAATTTGATAGCATTATAAATATGAAGTTATGTTTTTTTTTCTGTTTTCACCCCTCCCCCCTATTTCCTCCCCCTTGGTCTGATTTTGCCCATTAACGAATTTGACCGAGATTTTCTGCCCCTTGATTTTATGTATCAGTTTGGAAAAGATTGGTGCAGAATTGTGGAAGTTATCATGTCCATATAAAAGTGATATATATATATAGTTTTGAACTGGGGGTGGTTTTGTGTTCTAGGAGTGATGATCAGCATAAATCTGAAAAAAAAATTCAGAAATTCCAGCATAGGGGATAATGTAATAGGTTGTATGTCTTACGAAATCTACCTAAAACCCGTCTTGCTTTGTTGCAATCTTAGTTTTTGATTAATTTTTTAAAAATCTTTTCATTAACAAATTAGACATCTTTAAAATCAGCAAGTACACAGGGAAGATCTAAAAATTGAGCTGAGAAATTTGTGGAAGATTTGTGAAAAAGTTGATATACAATTTATGATATTATCTTGCACCAATGAGATATTATGTATCAGGATTGAAAGTTGTTAATTTTAGCCTCAAGCCACTTTCTGTGCAAAATTTAGTAAAACATTGTCTTTTCACAATGTTATTTATCTATATTATTTCTTTGAAATTTGTAATGTGTTTATTATATTTTTATAGCAAATAAGTTTGATTATATATTTTGGAAAATCTGACAGATTGCTTTGCAGCCTGGTAAAATACCACTGCACATCTGTGGGTCGCGACCCACAGTTTAGGAACTACTGGTTTAAGCAAATCTTTTATATCGCACATTTATTTTGATTTGCACATGTAAATTTACAATAATATTACTGGGTTAGAGTCAGGGTTGCCGGCTTTTAGCCAGGCCAAAAAAAGCCGGCCGGCTTTTTTTGGTTTTAACCACTTAAAAAAAGCCGGCTTTTATTTTAAAAAGTTGGTTTACAGTTAATTCATTTTAAATTTGGACCAATTAATTTTTAATACACTTATAAATATTTCCGGTACTTCTATTTTCTAAATTTGGTATATTTTCTAAAAAAAATTAATTATAGATTTCTATTAAATTTTGTCAAATAAATAAATAAGTCTTCTAGAAGGCAACTGTGAAGGCATTATGTCTGAAAAAAAAAATCATAAACATTGAAAAAAAATATCGGGTTCCAAACTCGTGTTTTGAAATTCTATATTACATAGCTCCACATATACTACACATTTTAAAGATTATATTTAATTAAACAATGACAAAACATAGCACATCAAAATGGAAACATTCTCATGTGTCTATATCGAGAGACTAAGTTATAAATATTAAAAGAGAAATTAGAAAGGATATAATATTTGAGGAGAGTGGTACATAAGTGTATAAAAAATAGAGCATTTAAACAAGAAGAAAAAAAAAAAAACAATTCTCTAAATAAAATTTTGAAAAGCTTGTTGCTAAGCATATTCATGCATATGCTATTCATAATGCTTTTAGTGAGAAATGGTGTTTTATTAATATGACTATGTATAATTTTAAATGTTTACTAGAAATAAAATAAGACTTGTATATTAATAGCTCTTAAAATCAATTAAGAAATAAAACATGTAACTAAGTAACCATTGTCCTCTTTAATTTTATAAAGCAGTAAAAATGAAAAAATTGGCAGTTGGCATGGCCCTTTTAAAATTTAGCTGACATATTTGCAATTCTGACTACAAATCACCAGCAAAACCATCTAAGTTTTATTCCAGTATTAATGTCCTCATTATTGAGAAATTTGGCTACTTATTAAACTCCAAATCAATTAAATGTCATTAAAACTAATTAAAAACACTTTAAAATGTGTAGTTTATAATTACAATGCTTCATTGTATAAAAGCCAATTGTGGCCAAAAAAGGCCAATTTTGGCCAAAAAAAGCCGGTTAAAACCAATAAAAGCCGCCGGCCTGGCTTTTTTTATTTTTAGCCGGCTTTTTTGCAACCCTGGTTAGAGTGTTTTTATAGTAACATTTTTCATTTTTATAAGCAAATAAAATCCTTAAATTTTATTTCTGTGATTTGTAATAAATTCTATCTATGCTTACAAATGTGTCTTTTTGTGTGTGTGTGTGTGTTATTTTTAATTTTTCTGTTTTTTTGTTTGTTAATTTTTTTTTTTTTTTTTTTTGCATGTTTTAGGAGGCTGTACCTTTTGCTGTATCAGCAGCTATTCCTACTATAGAGGTGAAAGGTCGCAAAGTTCGAGGCAGACTTTATCCTTGGGGTGTTGTTGAAATTGAAAATCCTGACCACTGTGATTTTATTAAGCTACGCACTATGCTTGTGTATGTATCAGACATATGTACATAAAATAGTATACCTTGTAATGAATATATTCTTATAAATATGTACATCTATGTATATTTTCTCATTTGGAAAAAAATTCAATTTCTAAAAAAAATTTCATTTGTGTTTTAATTATTTTTATCTTAAATTTCCCATTAATTTGTTATTTTTCCTTGCATTAATGAAAAATCACTACCATAATAAATTAAATCTATTTTGTAGAAATTTTATTAAATTTAATGGATCTTAAATCTTTTTTATTTTGAAGTTAAGTCCTGCTGCAATTTCTGTTCACTCGTGTTTGACTAATTATGTTTTTGAAGAATTGCCAGACTGAAAATTCCTTGTTTAAACCAAATTTCTTAAAATTTGCATTCATATGATCACATTGTATTTTGTTTTTCATTTTTTTCTTTGAATCTTAACAATAACAATGCATACTCTTTGCAAATAAGCTTTAAAAATTGACAACTCAGAGTTAAAACCAGGTTTGTAAAAAAACAACTAAACTACTTTTTAAGTTGCATATTGAATGTCATAAAAAATGTTCTAAAATTTTGTAAAAATGGTGTCTAAAATTAAAAAAACTACATATATTTTAAAGATATTGCTTCTCAATGTAGACATTAAATTGTGTTAATATTGAGCAAATTACTTGTGTGTTTGGTACTTTGATAGTTATTTTATTAGACTAAAATAGTCTGATGAGGTTTTTTAAATATAAATTAACTCTTTGACTGCTGCGTCCGAAGCATGTTCAGAGTTAAAGATCTGTCCCTGTGTGCCAGGTCTGAACACCTTTGGGAGTGCATCTTTGTATTTCCAAGAACTCTTCCCACCACCGGTACCTGCCTGCGCTCTTACTGTTTTAACCCTTTCTGGCACACATATCCCAGTCTGGTATTGCTAAAAAAAATCCCTTTTCAAACACTGAAAATAAATGAAAAACAAAGTGAAAATTATCTTTTCAAATACTTTCAATCTTCCTTATTAACAGTAGATGGCAGCACCATAAAAATGTTTAATACTTTTTGGCTGACTTCATTAAAAAAAAAAAAAAAAAAAAAAAAAAAACCCTTATTTTTCAAAGAAATGTTTTAGATTTTTTGTGGGGGATAAAAAAAAATTGCTGAAAAAAAAATCTTTAGGTGTTTTTGTTGGGTGTACTCTAAACTTTTTATTCTGTTTTATTTTTTTACATTGAAAGGGTGCCTAGAATCAAGCTATGAATGTGAGCTGCTCCCAGAGGGGCTCAGTGTGCGTCTAAGGCATTTCCCTACCCTCAGTTCAGAGTCACGAGATGTTTCATCTCATCACATTTCGCTCATCATTAAACTTACCTTATAAACATGGCCAAATATGTCTGAAACATATCAAAATACATTAGAGTATATTTGTACTGTATTCTTCGTTACCAGGAGTTATCCAGAAAATAATTTTTTTGCATGTTTCATGCATTATTAAATTTACTTTATAAACGTAGTCCAAACATAACTGGAACAGATCATTCATTATATTACTCATTTTCAAAAATATTTATTGTAATAATAGCAATTTTTTAAATTTTTAAGTTCTGAATTAAGGATAGAAAGTTTGACTAATGTATTAAATTTAGTTTCTAGTAGTGCTGAATTTAGGGGGTGGCCCAGGGGGGGGGGGACACATCCCACCCCTGGAAGATTTGAGAATTTGGGTTTTCGATGTTCAAAAAGTGCAATCTCTCTCCCCTCCTGGTACTCTGTAATGTCCCCCCCTTCCATATTCATATATAATTAAGAAGTTCATATAACCAAGAAGTGTTTTTCTTTTTTTTTTTGGAGAGGGGGTTGTAGAGTAGCAGGCTTTCCTGTGGTGCATCCTGGGTAATGCTAAATCTGCTAAGGCGATCAAATTCTAGATTTTTTTTTTCGATCACATTCAAAACCTTTCATTACATTCACTCTATTACGCACTTTACTGCGATTCTTGATTCACCACTCTTTTTGAAGCTCTGGTGACTCACTGAGCTCACTTTCAGCACGGCCACAAAATTAAAACGGTAAGTGTAATCTTTACAAAATTATACATGAATGCTATTCTAGGCCCCAATAGCCTACAAGTTTTTTTGTTGAAATTCCAAGTTTAAAGGGTAGCACACTGGAAAGGGCACTCAGTATCGCCTGTCCTTTTATGCTATAAAGTTGGTTCAAGCAAAACTTTTAATTTTAAGATGAAATTTCTCAGCATTTGATGCAAGTACTTTAAAATAATTATTTTGTATTAATTATGAGTAGATTTCATTTGTTTTCGATTATATGTAAGAAATGTGTAGGGAGAGAAAAAGTGGGTGGCACCTAAGGACAGATTTTGAAAAATGGGGCAGCAGCAAAAGTGTTAAAGAAAATACTTGTGAAAATTTTGTTTGATACTTTGTGACAGAGATATACTTATTGACGAGTTAGGTTGTTAAATCTCGTGAAATATTTTGCAGTCCTAAAGAAACAGCACGCGTTTATGTTATCATATTGCCTTTTTTTATGTTCAAGAACATTTTTTAGATTTTTAATTAAATTTCATGTTGTATTGTTTTTTTTTAATCGCCTGTTTTTAAAAAACCAATTAGGAGAACAATCTTTCATTTACCAAATACTGAGATAGATGCAATCTCATTTTTTTTCAAAAGCAAGGGCTTTTACCAAATAGATAACTAAGCGAAAATGTCCATGATATTAAATTGTATGTTACTAATGATGAAACTATATGGAGCGGCAACATAAAAAGTTGTAAAAAAAGGCCTCTGTGTTTGAAATGGGTTTAATGGTACTAGAATATTGTTTCTAATTCCTTTGAGATTTACGTATTGTTAGGCAGTGGAATTAACATCCATGAAATAGTGTAAGAAACAAAATTCTACAGTTGATTGGAATAATTACATGAGAGCAGTGTTTTCCTTATATGTAAAATGTATAATTGTTATTGCATATTATTTTAATTGTTATTCATTCTAATTAATTAGAACTTGTTATGAAACATTGTAAAATATTCTTATTAATGTAAAATATTATGTTATTTAATGCAATTGTATTTATATCTCTATTATATATATTTTTTGCACTGCCTTTGTGCTTCATGTGCTTGGCAAAATGGACTGCAATTTGGCATAATGATAGTTATTGAAGCTGCCACAACAAGGAAGCATCTTTGGTTTTTCTAGCAACAAAATTAAATCATTTTTTCTATCATGCCAAGACCTCTATAAAAAAGAAGAAAGAAAAGAATCGTTATTTCATTGTCCCTTTATTTTTTATATAATGCTAGAATTTTGGAATGTCATTAGAGTTTAATTTCTTTTATTACTATTTATTTTGAAATAGGACTCACATGCAAGATCTCCAAGAAGTTACACAAGATCTCCATTATGAAAATTATCGCTCAGAAAGATTGGCTGGAAAGACTACAGCAAGAAAACCATCGTAAGTATTGTTATAGAAAAAATAGTGTTCTTTTGTTATGTTGCATTTTTTTTTTTTTTTTTATTTCTAATGCACTTAATATCAGTAATTTTGTGTTACAAATGCAATTTCTTTGCACCAAAACTATTTTAGGATATTTTAAGGGATTTTTTTGGGGGGGTCATATTTAAAAGGATTTAATTAGAAGGTTGCTTTTTTAATTTTTTATACAAAATTCCCTTTTCCAAATAAAAAATGAATTTACCTTTTTTAAATAACACTTTTTTTTCCTATTGCCAAAATTTAAAAAGCTTGAATAATAATATTTTCAAACAATTTATACGCTAATATTGAAAATGAAAGAAAATTTTATAATAAATAGGTTAATTTTCAAGTGTTGAAGAATTTTTTTAATAATACATGAATAACAACATACAAGGGAAAGTTTTTGCTGTCATGCTTAACAAGACTTTTATTTTTTTAATTCAATTTAAATTTTTAATATTATTTAAAACATATTTTTTTGTCATTGTCAAAAGAAATTGAGCAGGATTAAAAATATTTTCATACTATACATAGTACATTCATTGTACTGTATAATTGTTTTTACTTGTGAAAAGTCTTTGAATATTCAACAGATCATGCTTATTTGCATTTATAAATAATGAACTTTAAAGCTTCCAATGGTCAAAATGTTATTTGTTTCATACAGAAAACAAATATTTTGCTATGGTTACACAAAGTGACAGAACTTCCACAAACTTTTACATTCATAATTCCTTTTTAGCAGATTTCTCTTTGTTTTTGGAGGAAGGGCAGTGAACAATATTTATTAAATTAAACGCACTGTCAATGGTTATTTTGCTCACTGAGTCAATTTCTTAAAATATTTATCTTCAAATGGCTGTAGAATTTGTACATTTGCAACCAATTTTTTCCCCATCTTTTTAAAGCAGTAAATTAGTGGGTTTTTTTTTTTTTTTTTTTTTTTTTTTTTTTTTTTTTAAGAGACCACAAAGTTTGAACAGGGGTTGGCAAGCATAGTGGGTAATTTTTTACTATCTAAGAGTTTCTGCCTCCTAGTTATAACAAAAACGTGAACAATCAAGTCATACTCTTGTTCTGTAATTTTAAGTTTTTACACATTTTCAGGTTTGTGAAAAAAAAAAAAACCTTTCAAGTATTAAAACTGCAACAGTTGAGGAATTACCCTATCTAATCCTGCCCCCTCCCACCTAAAAAAAAAAAAAATGCTAAGTATTTTGAGATTTATGCATGTACAAATTTTAACTTTGCTAATCATTTTTGCATAAAGATTTTATAGTTCATACAGTTTATCGCATAAGACATAATTTTCTGTCACAGGGTTCAGTAACATAAGGGCACAGAATCATTATGGCAGTTATGCATACTAGAGATGAGTGTAGACTCTTTTCTTGCAGCTCGGGGCCACCTGAAAAATTCAAGCCCGAAAAATTTTGTGTCATCAAAGCCCGAGCCGAAAGCATACAATAGAAAAAAAAATGCATAATATTTAAAAATTGTTTGAACATATTCAAAATTGTTTCAATATTTCATTATTAAACCACTTTTTACATAGAAATAGCTGTTAATCCTCCCTAGCATACAATATTTTATGAAAATTTACTTTCAATTTTATCAAAAGAGAATTTTTGCATCATATAAAAATATACTTCATACTTAAAAAGATTCTCATATTTTTTCTCCCCCAACAAGCAAATCTGATGAATGCAGTAACAAAGTGTGTTTTATGAGTAAAGGCATGAAATTTAAAATTTGCAGAAATTACTATTTATATGTTGAAGAATCAAACAGTGTTTTTGAATTTCCAATAAAAGGTGCACACCTTAACTTATAATAGATTTCTACCTCATAGCAATATTTCTTGATTGTCGTGTTCCTAAAAATCAACTTAAATTAAAAATTTGACACCATTATCTGAACGATCTGATGCTTTTCTAGGAAAAGAAGAAACACTGCTCAATTGTTTTTTCTACCGGAATAACAATATACGGCAATTGTATCTATTTATGAATGAAAGTGACCTTGTAAATGTGCAGAGTAGAGCATGAGCAGAGTTCAGGATGAAATATAGATAGATATAAGAATCATTAACATTATTCTCTTATGAAGAGCAATTATGACTCTACGAGTTATAAATGGACAATGGAAGAATGGAACACAAACACACTGGAAGTCACAATGGATGAATAAATATGCCCCAACTTTAAGCTAATGTTGGTTGACTAAAATCGGAAGAAAATATTATTTTCTCATTAGATCTGAAAATAAAATATAAACAACCCAATTAAAAAACATTCTACTGCCACAAATGAAAATCAAACTAAAAGCAAATTTATTGTTTGTGCCTTTTTCGATTGGTACTATATCAGCATGTTGGTGTCGTCAGTGCCAGACATGCATCTGCAAATATTGCAAATATTACAAATTTTCTTTTAAAAGTAGCATTCTTTAAAAACATGATTTCTGTTTCCCCTTCATTCTGATCAAAATAGCACTAAAGTGACTTGAAATGGAATAAGTAACTTTTAAGATTTTTTTTTTCCCCTTTCTATACATGAATTAAAAACAAGTAATATAAAAATTTTGTTTTCAAAGTCAATTCCTACTTAGGTCATCAAAGAAAATTTTAATATAATCTCTTAAGCTAATATTAGTTTTTGTTGCATTAAAATATCTCAGTTTGTTGATTTTCTATAAGCAACTAGGTTTACAATGGAAGTCTATGGGAATTTGGCGAAATATTAGAGATATCGCCAAGTTGGCGTCACTTTTGGTGACTCATTTTGGTTGCCAAATTTGGCGATATATTGCCAAGTTGACGACAGAACCCCTTATAGGTATGAAGATGCATTAAATTCTTCAATAACCAATAGCCGCCATTTTGTCTCCCATGTAAAACTGAAATTAATTAAAATTTAATGAATGAATTAATATTTGAAAAAACTGTATTAACATCGATTGCCATCCAGTACAAGTTAAAAAAAATGTATTTCAACTTGATAGGATGAATAATAAGTATTTTATTAACAATTGAAAATTTCAACAAGATATATAAGTAAATAAATAAATAAATATAGGGAGAGTGTGAACTAATAGTAGGAATTGAAAAAAATGTACCTCAGCCTGAAGACTGATATAAAAGGCGACCTGTCTCATGGTCGGGCTGAGCCCATCTCATCTCTAATGTATATCAAGTTGATGTTATTTATAATTATTGACTTCATATTGTCGTCAGTTGAAATAATTAAGTTCCATTATTTCATGTATTGAAATCTTTTGTTTCATGTTATTTATTTTCTGTAAAAAGTTGCATCTGTTTTTGACATATTGAAAACAATATAACATTTCTACTTATAATTATTTCTTAAAATTGTATGCTTATTCTTTCCAGAGTTTCACCTGAGATTTCTGAAAAAGACCGCATTCTGCAAGAAAAAGAAGCTGAATTGAGGAGAATGCAAGAAATGTTGCAGCAAATGCAGCAGAAAATTAAGGAAGAAGAGCAGCGAAATGCAACACCATCTCCTACAAACCAGTCTCCTAAAACTGCGCATAAATAAATGAACTTTATGTAAATTTATTATCAACCTTTTTTCAATTTTTTTAAGTTTTTAAATGTGTTCATATTTCTAAAATGTTTCTGCTTTTATATTAAGATATATGTGCCTAGTCATGTTTCCTATGTTTAAAAAAATTTTCATGACTGATTTTGTTTTATGCAACATACTTGATATTAATTTGATAGAATCATTGTATTTATTTTTAATTAACCAATTTTATATCAATGAATTAAATTGTACAAGACTGAAAACCATATTAGCAGTTTCTTTGTCCCGTTTGTTTTATGTTTATTTCGTTGTATTTTACATGCATTCGAATCTTGAAAATAGTATTTGAAGAGTTTTGTAACAATGTGACAGATTTAAAAATGAGATTTAAAAGGTTCTCTGTTGAATGCATAAGGATGCTTTTTAAATCTTTTCTTCCCCTCATTTAAAAGAAAATTATTAGTTCTTCATTTATATTAAAAATCAAATTGCTTTGCTGTTATTTTTATTATTGCTATACTAGGTCTTATCAGATGAACTGCTTCATGGAATGATTGATTAGTTTTATCAGGCCCTGCTATTCTTCCATTTAAATTTTGGCTCTGTTTTAAAAGTCTGCTGAAACTATAACAACTTTAGAAAATGTATCATGTATTAACAAAATGGAATGTAGGAGGAATTTGAATTTTTTTTCTTCTGTTTAGCTTTTAATTTAAATATTGACATTTTTTATATTCCCTGAAATTGTTTTTTATGCTTCTAACAATATTTTTATGCAATTTTGTTATAGAGCTAGCTAAGGAATTACAAGAATTTTGCTGGTAGAAGAAATGTTGCTAACTGTATAATAAAAATAATATAACAATAATAATAACATGTATAAAAAAAGAAAAAAAGATTCAACACTTAAATCATTAAATTTTAATGCCATCTAAGCTAAAAAGTTAATAAAAATTTCTACTTGCTTACTTTTTCCTCAACTTTTTGCAATTAACAAAATCTATCGCCAAACCACATGATTTAAGTGTCATATTTAATGCCAATAATACATAAGCAGGATGTCATATTTGTTGTGAATCTGGAGATAAGTCAATTTAAGTTTTGTAATAAAGGATATAAGCTAACTGCTATTTCTCTGTGTTCCTCCAAACTTCCATCCTTATTTGAATTAAATCTGTTTATGACAGATTTTGTTCAATGTCTGCAGGTCTATCTGAAATCTTTTAAAAAATGACTGGATAAAAATTAATCATGTTTACATAACCGGGCATCTTATGAATACCTTTGGATGTCATGCTGCATTATGGGAAGTATCCAACGAAAAAGTAAGCAAGTACCTAAATATTTTATAATTACATATTAGCTTATGACTATTAATCTTTTAACTATTATTTTAATGCAATCAAATTGATTGGTAAAGTTATCATATAAATTGAATATTTCCAACTGAGCAAAAAAAATGCCCAGGCTGGAAATCGAACCCAGATCTTTGGCTTACAAGGCCAATGCTTTACCGTTTAAGCTAACTGGGCCAACAGATAAATAATAGTTCATCTATGTATCCATCGTTTATATGGAGTTCCTTTACCTGCAGTTTATTCTGTTGAGCTGTCTACATGACAGACCAGATGTTACTACCAATAAGGTTATCTGAGCGAAATATGCTGGCTGGTTGTCGGTCCAGTTAGCTTAAATGGTAAAGCATTGCCCTTGTAAGCCAAGGTTCTGGGTTCAATATCCAGCCTGGGCATTTTTTTGCTCAGTTGGAAATATTCAATTCATATTAATCTTTGAGTTTATTTTTTTACTTTGAAACGGTTCAAATTAAATATCTTATCCGTACCTTTGAGCATCATGCTTATCCATTGTTATGAAAAGTGGCCAAACAAAAAACTAAACAAGTGCCTAAAAATTTTATTTTGTTAACTGCATATTAACCTTTGAATCTTAAATCTTTGAATACATTTGAAGTGCATTTTAGCAGAGATGCTGCATACATTCTAGTTGCTATAGCAGAGTTAAATTACATTAATAACTCATATTGCATACCATTTCATTTAGGATCTGTTTAAAAGATCTTTATGAAATGTGGACCATGTCAATTTTTGTACAGTTTGTAAGCTTTTTGATGATCAGTGCCAAATATCTGTGTTTGGTAGTTTTATTTTTCTCTAGCTTAATAATGTCAATTTTAGGTGGAGCTAAATAATGACTCTGTGGTTTGATTATGACAGAAGGGCATTAATAATGTGCTTTGTTTTTGTTTTTTTATAAAATAAACTTTTAAATTGTACTGTATTTTAAAATGTGTGAATCAAAGATCAATATTCATTGGCTAACATGCAATTGTGAAATTTTTATTAGCTTTTTAATTTAAATAGTATTAAAGGACTATTTAAATTATTAATTTAGCAGAACTATTGAAGTTTTTACTTTTCAGATACTTGCCTGATCTTCTAATGAATAATTTATCAATTTTTCTTTACACAGAATTTTTCACAGCCACACAATACAAATAAATTGAAGATCAGAGCTTATTTTGAAAGCACAGTATTTTAACTTAAGTAGCTATTCATATAAAAGTGCAATTTTAAATAATAAATGCATCGTAAAACTGCTTATTTAACTAAAATTTCTGTGTGTTCTGTACTGTTAAATGAGTAATGTAATTCAGTAATTTAATAAGCTGACATAGACATAGGGTAGTCCTTTCTTGTATTGCTCATTAAAATGTATTGCACTTTTTCACTGTCTTCTAAAAAGGACAGACAAAGCTTTATTAACCTCTTTAAGATCAATGTAGATAACAATAAATACGTATAATTCTCTATTCTTAATTTTATTAGAGAAATTGTAATATGTATATAAACTAATGTTAGACAAATATAAAACATTTGTAAGTTATCTTAATCTCTCATTTTCTCAATTTCCTCGATTCTACCAGGCTATTTTGTTGTCTTCTGCCATGCATGATATAATGAGGGACTACTATATTGCTAGATACTATATTGATAACTACTATATTGATATTTATAACTACTATATTGATAGTTTTATAATATCTCAGGTAGTAGTACATACGGTAATTATTACTTATTAATATTGTGTACATCCTTTCAAAGAAAATCTATTTTACTGACCTGGTTTTTAACATAATAACGTTGACCTAATGGGTGAATTACATTAAAGTGTCCTTATGCTATAGAAAACATAATTTTGAAGTTTTCAATGAATATAACATGATTGACTTCTGATGAAAAAGGATTAAAGAAAATCTGCTTTTCATAGGCTCAAATAAGGTTCCTACATCTTGTTGTGTGTAGCATATTTGTAAAAAAGGGAGAGAAATCGACATGTTATATATTGTTTTAATCCACTAATAACAGTAAATATATTTTTAATAAATGTGTATTGAAATATTTCTTTTTATACATGTAACATATGATGGATATTTTAAAAGCAAGTGTTAACTTGTGAAAGTTCTCTTTTATTGTTACAATTAGATAGTGTTAATCAGAAAGTTTCTCGCTAGTAGTTTCAAAAAATCAAAATAAAATGCTTCAGACTTTTCAAGTAGCTGCCTTGCATTCAGAGCTCTATTAAGGTATTTGGGGGCCCTGAAAACCTGTAGCATGGTAAGTGCTGCAAATTATTTTAGATCTTGCAGGTTAATTTAATATCTTAAGAATGCTAAATAGTTCAGACTACTTTTTCCCATGCTTTAAGTTACAGAAATGCAGTAAGTAAAGAATATAATAAATTATTATGAATGTGTGCCTAAGTTATTTGGTACATTTCATTAAATAATTTTCTGTTTCAAATTATGTTTGACTTGGGAGGGGGAAAAAAATTGAAAGTTTACAATATGTAATATCCAGCAATTCAATCAATATTGATAGATTTCATGTAATATCCAGCAATTCAATCAATATTGATAGATTTCATGTGGGTTAGTAACTTTCTGCTTCACACCATCTAAGTATGTATGTACTAGTAACAAAGTGGGTAAAGTGCTGAAAAATTATAAAAGTATCAAATGTATATTTTTGCATCAGAAGGTGCTGGTTGAGTACTCAGATATAAATATAAGTCTTCTTGCTTTTACAAATTTTACTTTGAGTGTAGCATTTAAAATTATATTTGAGTCTAAACATATTATTTTCATAAAAATGTTTTATATCTATCCATATATGCAGATTTTAATCAGAATCCACTCAACTTATTCATAGTTTTTTATCTATAAAATATGATTTTTTATTCGATCTGATTCTTAACTTGATTAATCTATTAATTAATTTTAAATCAGAAACAATGACACAGCCACTTATATTCTGCAAGTCTGATCGAATGGGTGTTGCCTAACCCTTTAACCCCTGACCAACACAATTGTGCAGGTGATACTAAAGTAAAACAGAATGACTATTTCCTGTTTTTGTGAGATTTAAAACCAAATCTGCACATTTATATGAGTTAATTGGCTTCAGATGTTTTGTTAAGTCACAACTAGGGGGTACCAACTGCAAGACAGGGTTAAATTTTCTGCTTTTAAAAAGACTATCTTCTGACAGCAATAGACAAAAAGAGTATGTACTATCGTAATTTTTTTTAAATATGATTTTTAATGTTTGCTTGGATTTAATTTTTCTTTTCATATACTTTATTCATGATTTTAATTGATTTTGTCCTTGATAAATTTAATTAGGCTTTACAAAAGTTGAAAAACTAATGACCCACACAACTGTGTAAGTCTGGCATTTACCATTTCCAAAATAGTTGCAATTCCTAATATTTAAAATTTTTACTTTTAAGTGATTTTTTTTTTTTAAAGTTATGTTTTTAGCAATTTGTTTTTTATTAATTACATTTTTAAAGCAGATTAATTTTACATTAATAGGGCTATTCATGATTTCTATTTAAAATAGATACTATTCGATAAATAATATGCACATGTAACGAACTGTATGTTTCTGCTCTGAGTTATAGATGCCATATATGATTTATAAATTTTATATGAGTTATATGCATACCACTCGATAGGTTTTTAAGTTTCATGCCATTTTGTCGACATAGCAAGTAAACCATCAGGAATAAATAATAATTTATGGGAAGTTCAGCAAATGTTCGACAGATTCTGTAGTGTCTGCTTCAGTGGAGTAGTCGTAAAAAAAACAGAAGGTATACGTTCTAAGCAGAGGGTATACGCTCAAGGCAGGGGGGTATACCCTAGTGTATAATATACTATTAGCTTTCTTGAGAAACAGAGGGTATACGGTGTTCCTTAAAAAAATCCAGAGGGTATACGGCGTATACCCCCGTATACCCTCCACTACATCCCTGGTCTGCTTGAATTTACCAGGAGATCAGGGAAAATTTTCCATGGATGAGCAGACGATTCCTTTTTTTAGGACATGCCTCAGTAAAGCAGTATATAAAAAACAAACCACACTATGTTGTAACAGCATCATCTGGGATAGTTTTAAATTTTGTAGTATACCAGTGGGAAAGTACAGACCTGGTCCACAAGGATCTAGGCGTAGGACCTGCTGTAGTCCTTACTCTGGTTCAGACCTTGTTTTATGTACTTCGATCGGTATTTAAAAAAATACCGCTGCTGGAAAAACTAAAAAAAAAAGAAATTGGAAGGTTCAGGCACAATCCAAATGGAGTGAAGGGCATACCATTTGTCAACGGCTCTTAAGAGGGGTGCGAGCACTGAGCACATCTCAGAAAATGAAATTGTAGTGGTCTGTCCAAAAACAAAAATTGTTTCAAACATTTTCATTGTGGCTGATGAAAATTATCTCAATAAACAACAGCTTTTTTTTCTTAAACTTTTATTTTTAGATATTTGCACACATAATCCCAAATTACACAATTGTGTAGATTTAGCCCAAAAACGGGTGCATTAAGGCCGAACCCACACAATGGTGTAGGTCCTCCGTTGGCATAACCCGACATCGGGCATTGAAAAAAAAATGTTTTTTCAATCAAATACGATCCTATCGATAAGGGGAAACCACCCAAACTTTCAATTTCTACCAAAAAAACTCCCAGTCTTAAAGGGCTAACTCATTATCCAGAATACACCTGGTCCTTACTGTTCTTGATAAATAGTATATTAACATCAAAAACAAAATATTTTACTAGTGTTTGTTTATTTTGATTTTATATATATATATATATATATATATTATTTTGATAAATTATAATTAATTTGTAAATTATATTGTCATTGTATAAAAAATAAATTTTGATCTTTAATCTTTAGAATTTATCATCGTTTAATTTTCTGTTGCATTGTCAGATTTTGATCTGATGTGGCGAAGCCATTTAATTTTCTAGTTATGTTATGTGTAGCTTACATATCTTTATTTATGAAATGTTTTTTATTATTATTCTCTTGCATTATTATATTTTAATTAGAGAAGTTTTAAAATGTCATTTTAGTTAGATTCATTTGGTCTCATTATACAATCATTTTTTATTGAAAGTTGCTTCACTTGTTATGAGATCTTGACTGAGTATTTTTTTTTATAGAATTTTTCTTTTTTATGATTTTATATTAAGTTTTGTTTTATTTCTGGTTGGCATTTTTTAAGGTGTTTTTAATTTTTTTTACAGAAGTTGGTAATTATGTACATGTATTATTAGAAGGCTAATGACCAAATAATATTGGTGCCATTTTGCTAGCCTTGAGTAGTGATGAATAAATGTAAATTGTTAAATAATTGAAGATAAATAATTCAATACTAAACAAAGTAAAGGATTATTTAATCTTAGCATGTTTATAAAGAGTACTTTACATATATACTTTTTAATTATTAAATAATTAGTTTTATATCATTTAGTACCATCTTCATCAGTTTTGATTTTGCTATTTGGGTTTTAAGATGTACACATGTTTCATGTATTTTTCAAAGATAGAATAAGAAGTAAAAAAAAACTGACATTTTTTTTTTTTTTTTTTTTCAGTTTAGTCTTAGGTTGAATAATAATTATTTTTAATTTAGTGAGAAGTATTACTTAATTCTTGATCAGTGCAATTTTATTTCTATCATATTTTAGAAGTTTAAGTTGTTGCAACAAATCTTTAAAATGTTGAACAATCGGGGGAAAAAAAAATAAAAATAAATAAATGAATAAATAACATTTTTTGTCAAGAGGGGGGTGGGGAGGGATACCTTAGTTCCTAAACTGTAAGAGGTATGAAAAAATGATTAGTCACTTTTTGGAAACATGTCTATTCAATGAATTTCCCACCTCAACTTTGACTTGTCACAATGAGAGAAGTCTCTTCTTATACAGTGAAATGTTCAGATTTCTGTTTTCTATCAGGATTATTTACCTTTCTCTTGGATCAAAATAAAATATTTTTATAACTGCATAAAGTAAACACAAGATTTTGCCTCATTTTTAACAATTGTAAATATCAAATAATGTTATGTAAAAATTTCAATTTATTGAAGATCAGTCATTCTTTTTATTATGTTCTGAGTATTTTATACTGAATAAAAATATTATTTTTTAAAAATAAAAATTATAAGTTATAATAATGTTTAAGCAAATGCATGCAAAAACATAATTTAATAAACTCAAATGTTTTCTATGAAGTATCTTTAGAAAATGGAGGCACTTCTGTCATAACATAAAGAAAGAAAAATGGAGATATGACTGATCTAAAACATTAATGTTTCTGTAAATACCAAACATCAAATGTTTGGTTTATATCTGATGAATAAATAAGTCATTAGTCATTGCTTACAATTTGAATTTTTTTTTTTTTTACACCTTATATGTTCAAGTTGTAGTTTTCTTTTTATTTAGAGTCATTTTTTAATATTAATTCATTTAATATTTGATTATATTTAACGCAGACACAGAACCATGTAGGCTCTAAGTTTTGATTTTTTTAAAAAGACTCCTGGAATTCAAGAGATTAAAGATTATTAAAAAATTTTGGAAAACTGTCAACTGTAGTACCACATTTAAATAATTAAAATTGGAATCTCTGAAACATATTTAACAAAATTAAACATTAATCCTCTGATTCAATAATAATTATCAATCTTTAACATTTCTATTTGTTAGATTTTTTTTTTTCCTTATATGGAGTGCATTATATTTTAACTTTAGCTTTGACGATGCCCGGTGTATCACAACTTTTTTTATGAACATTATTTAAATAATAATTTCTAGCTTAAATATTCAGAATAATAAATTAGTTTATCCCTAACAGTTAACACAGGCATTAACAGTTTGATTTAATTTATTAATAAAAGTAATAAATTTGTTAAGGTAGAAAATTTGTTTAACCTTTTCTGAAATAGCCTGATGGTAACAAGTCCTATTTATATACATTGCAAACAATGTCACTCTTTCTACAGTATTGTGTAGTGTTGTCGTTTAAAAAGTATTTTAGTTAATGATTCTAACCTATTTTTCAATGTAAATAATTTGCACTGTAACATGTGGTATTGAGTAATCTTTCATTCATGAACTAAAATCATTGTCATGGATTGATGTGGAGCTTCTCTCTTGGTGAATTTATCATCACAGTAAATTTTATTGATTAGTTAAGAAAATACTCTCTCTATTATATTTTTATATACCAAAAGTATTGTTTTTCATGATGTAAGAAAGTTCTTCCATGCATGTTAATTATGCTGTGATCATAAACTTATTATTCAATTAGTGTTTTAGAAGCATAGAAATAAAATGTTATGCATGTAAAAAGTACTACTGATATTTTGACATACCATTTAAAAAAAAACAGTTTCATTAAATAACTTTCTGTTGTATAAAATATGAATTGTTTGATTAATTTCAATAAAAAAGCCAATGCAATCAAAAAAGGTAGTGTGTTTATTTTTAGTAAATTAAAAGTCCAAAATGCACACCCTTTTTTTTCCCTTTTAAGATGCTATATGAGTTAGGCCATGTTAATTTATGAAGTAACACAGGCATTTTTAGAAGAAAAAAAATTTAGAAAATCAGTAATGAGTTAAATAATTCAGAAATAACACTCAGTTTGAAGGATTTTTTTTTTCTTTTTTTTTGGTACTGGACCTTTTAAATAGTTTATTTTTTAAATACCCCTATTTCTAAGCTCATGAAAATTGGCTGATTTTGTGTTCTAATATACAGAGACTAACATCGATATGAACCATATTCTTACAGGAATGAATGATCAGAAACAGAGAAATGTTGCTCTGTGCTAGCATTTTTTTTGGATTTGTCTTGGTGGATTCATCACATAATACTTACATTCACTTGATTTATCTGGCATTGATTTATTTTTGTAGAGAATTTTTAAGGCCATTGTATATGAAAGGACTGTTGTATTTTTCATAGACCTCATGGCAGGAATCACTGTTACTTCTGTTCAAAGTATTTTTTAAATTGTCTGACAATACCTGTTCTATTGGCGTCATGCATTATGAATAGGCTGAAATTTGAACATATCTTCTGAAACTATATTCTATCTAACATATTATAATACTGTTACTTAATAAAGTGTTTTATGCTGCTTTCTAAATTGTGTTTTTGATATATCTCTGTGTCCCTTCTATCTCCTACTGGTGACATATTATTCATGCTTTCCTGTATGAAGATGGTTCATATTGTATCAGTATATATTACCTCCCTTCAAAAGTGAGCATTTAGAGGTACCCTCTATAATAGGTACAATTCCTTGTAAAAAATCTATAATGTATAAAAATTATTTTTACTAAAATTTTCCGTCTTTTGATATTGTATCTGATAGTTAATTTGATAGTGCTATCATGAGCATTAAAGCATTTCTTTTATTATTATTTGACTTGCATATTCTTTTGTCTTCAATGTTTGAATTAAAATTTGTATTAAAAAATTAATCATGGAAGGGACATAGCTGCATTAATTTCATGCTCTTAGCAGAGATAATGTTATTTCATCATCTGTTTTTAAGTCTGCATTTTGTTCATTAATATATAAAATATAAGGTGGAGATCTTTAGTTATTTGTTAGTAATTCTGTATAATTATAATGTGTGAATGTTTTCTTATAGCTTTAGCAGGGTTCGTACAGACTCTATTTGGAAACTCCTTAGAAATGTAAAAGTTTCCAAGGAGTGCTTATAACTCCTTAAATTATTGTGAAGCAAAATTTAGAAATTTCAGTGACTTAATTGAAATGTACAAGACTAGAAAATAGAGACTTGTATCGCTATTCTACTCTTTCTTTAAAATTCACGGTGCATGTAATAGATTGTGAGTATTTAGGATTCGACTGATCCCTATATATATGACCATTGGCCACTGCCATAAAACAGGTGGCTGGCAATTTGATATTCAAATTAATGAAACCAGTAGACAATACATTGTGAATATTGTGTGATTCTAACACTAACATTAGATTTTAATAGAATAAAATCTATTTTCTGTTATTTTTTTTCTCTATTTTAATTAGGTATAAAAAATTGTGCCTATTACATGAGTGTGCAGCATACTTGAAAAAATCCTATCTGAACTTAAAAATTTTTGGACTCCTTTGAATCTTTGGATTTTTTCTTCTGAAGTCTGTACGAAGCCTGTTTAGTTAAAATGGAGCTATTTTGAATTATTTTTATTTGACATTGTAAAAAATTTCATTGTTTCGTTAACATAAGACTGAAAATATTACTTTTTCCTTCATATATTAGTAGTATATCATGTATATGTTTGCATAGAAAAGGCTTTATCATTGCATTTTTGTTATTGAATAGGTGCAATCCAGACTATTGAGTCTAACTCATATTTTGTAGATGTCTATAGTATAATTTTACTTTTATATTTAAAAATAATCATGTAACAAGGTATTGTAGGATACTAATTTTGTTTTAGCATTTTTTAATGTGTACTTAAGGGTGCCTTAAATCATTTTGTAATAAAAAGAAATTTCTTCACTCCATTGTTATGACTGTTTCATGAAGCATGTAGTGTTTTATTTAATTTGATAGCATCAAAAAATAAGCAGTTACAAGAGATATTACTGTTTGATTGTATTATGCATTCTTAGAATTTTTTTTTTTTTTTAACCTATTGTCCAGGAAGTGATTGTATGAAACCATATGTTATCAGATACAAGAAAAAGATTGTATATTTTGAATAAGAATAGAAATAAACAAATCTAATAATGATCCAGATCTGTCGAAAATAAAGTGTTGCCTACACAAAAACTTAACGCTACTTCTGATGAGCTGTAGAGGCTTATCCTAAGTTATGTAATACAAGAATAACAAAATATAAAAAATTGGTGTCTTGATAGATTTTTTTTTGCTCATTTTCAAATGTTTTTGCATTACTGGACCACTTTTCAAAACTTGGAACTTTTCCCAAAGTCTCTTACATCTCAAACTGTGGTTAATGCTCTTATTAGTTACATAAAATTTCATCGTTTAACATCTGATTTAGGTTTTCAGTTTACATCTTAAGTATTTAATAATTTTACTTGCCCTAAAAAAGTGTTATTCTCTCTTCATCTAGACATTCTTAGACTCGATTATCACCAAAGAGATTCTTGCTTTGAAATTGC
Source organism: Maratus speciosus (assembly GCA_963932465.1). NCBI lineage: Eukaryota > Metazoa > Arthropoda > Arachnida > Araneae > Salticidae > Maratus > Maratus speciosus. The sequence goes on from OZ010786.1 coordinate 630,220,318, forward strand.
TGCCTTCTAGCATTATACATTGATGTCTAAAAATTAAGGGGCAGCTTTCGTTTTTACACGTTTTGTCGAATGTCTACTGAAATTCTTGATAAATTGTCCTTGAACTTCTAGGATGTAAAGAACATGTTTGACTTCATATTTTTCAGTGAAGATTTAGTCGCAAGAACTATTAGGGGACTATTAATAAAATGTTTGTGATCATACATGTAACAAAAATGCTCAAAATGGCTATGTGAGAAAGAGAAATTATAAGGCGACATGATTCTTAATAGTATGGCTATTTTAATCTTCCTCTGCAACAGTTTGGAGATTCAGATGCCTGGGAGTATTCTCTATTTTTCTTTGGTTGATTGTAAATGACGTAACAAAATTCACACAAGATATGAATTTTGCAATAGCGTGATAATCCAGTTTTTTGTGCCTAAATTGCAAGATATGGATGACATGTGGCTTCAACAAGACAGTGCCACATGCCATACATCCCCGAGAAACAATTCCATTACTGTATGAGTCATTTCCCGTTTTGGTGATCAGAATTTTTTGCTCATATCATGTGATTCAATGTCGTTAGACTTTTTCCTTTTTTTTTTAAATTTAAGGTTTATGCCAACAAGCGTATGACCACCCACGTCTTGAAGATGGAAATAGAGCACTGTATCAATGAAATTCAGCCACATTTATGCAAAACGGTCATGGAAAATATCAACAAGAGAGTCCGTATGTGCCAGCAAAGCCATGTGTGGAGGCCATTTACCCGATATGCTATTCCATACATAACCCTATACTGTATGAATCAATAAAAAATTTACAATTTTTAAAATGGTTTTTTTTATATATTTTCATATGACAATCATACTCAAAATTAGTAGTTAATACACATTAAACCATTTATCTTCTATTTATACTGCCTCGTTAAATTAAAAAAAAAGTTTTTTATGTATATAAATTTCTGAAGATGCTTCTGCCATGGGGAAATTTATGGTTTAATAAAAAATTGGGTTTTTTTTTTTGGCACTGGTAGTTTCTATGATGGGAAATTGAAAAACTTTAATGTGTATTTTTTTTTTTTTTCTCATGTGAAAACTATATTTCAAGTTAAAATTAGGCAATACAGATTCAACAAAATTTTCTTTTTTATTTATAGTGCCTTGAGTGGAAATAGGACAAGAAAAAATTGACAGCTTTACTGAAGTTAAAAATAGGTAGTACAAATTCAAGACAAATGGGTAAGCTACCAGTACAGCTGTCTTAAGAGATGAAATTCCGGAAAATGTTGGTACATTTCCACTGATCATGACCCCCAGACTCCAAAACCACCTTCCATTCAAATGTTTGATTTATATATATATGATTTTTGTCAGGTGATAGCACTCATATTTATGAACCAACTTGGATGTGACTAAGCATGTGTATAAGACTTAACAAGGTCTTGATAGAGTTTGTTAGCCAGTTTAATCTCCCATCATGTTCCAAAATGGTGGCCACTTCAACATTTTTAATTTAAAAAGATGTACAAAAAAAATTAATCCTAAAAGTTTTTTTCAGTTAAGTGTTCGGTCTCGATACAAAGATCCAGAGCATTTTTTTGTTTCACTTCTATCTTAAGAAATGGCTGAGATCTGGCATTTTGAAACAAGGCAGCAAGATTACTCCATAAACAGGTTTAATTTATGTGTTTTAAAGAACATGGTTACTGGCAAATTTTTTTTCATTGTCATAATGATTGTTCCAACTCTTATCTTTATATTCATAGAATCTTCCATAATCAGGTTCCAGATATTTCAGCTCCATGTTTTCCAGTAAAATTGGCTAAAATCTTAAAACCATGGAAATTTTTAAAAATTATTTTTTGTTTTCTAAATTTTCAAAATAAGCTTCTGCCCCATTCAAATTTATCTTTTGACATTTTTCATATATATATTTTGATCAGAATAGCATTTAAAACTTTAATATGGATTTTTTTTTTCTTACCTCATATGGTAATTATACTCAAAGTTAAAATTAGGTAATACAGATTCAACAAAATTTTTCTTTGCTTCCCCTGAGAGTAAATAGGGTAATCAAATTTAAGTAAAATAGATTTCTTTGTTTCATTGTATGACATGTATTATCTAAACTAGGGATGAACTGGATATCCTGCTTATTTGGTACTAAAACCGAATTTCTCCTTACCAGCACTATCCCATTAAAAGCAGTGCTAAAAAAAAATAAATAAATAACCCGGGAGAACTCGCGCTACTTTCCGTCACACGAGAGCTCGCGGCAGGCTTCATAGGCCCGGAGCAGATTTTTGCTTAAGAAACCAGTAAAATGAATTTTTCTAAGAATAAAACATTTGTGTTCTCAGCGCAGCATTATAAATTGATAAATAAAATATTTTTAAAAACTGAAATTTTTAAAAAGTTTAATGATATATTTATCGATAAATATTAAAGTTTAAAAAAAAAGTTTTTTTTAAAGTTATGCATGCAATTAATATTAAATTATGAAGAATTAAAAAGTCCTGAAGTATTTTTCAAATTAAATAACATTTATTACAATTACTATAATTAAAACAAAACTTACATTTCACTGGCATATTCTGCAAATTACACTGCTATGCTCACCGCATACATTTTTCAAACATTTAGCACAAGAAATTTGGGATTTTCTATCAATTTTGCTGAGACAGATGTGACACCTTTTTCTTGACGATTTCTGTTTTTTTTGACGTGGTGCTTCAAAGTTTTCTTTGTGGCTACTATTTAATTTATCACTTAATTCGCGTGGAAACGTTGGCTTCAGACTTCTTTTTTCCACATGCTCTTACACCAGACCTTTCAAAAATAAACTCCTTTTTCTGTATTGGAGCAGTTTTGATTTCACAGATAATAGTAAAATCCGCGTATTTATGGCTGCAGTATTTTAAATACTGAAAAATACTTTTATAGGCCATCTGTTCCTAATTCTCGCAGTAGAATAATTAGCTGACATTTCATCTACTACATCTACAGCTCCCTTTGTCAGATTATAAAATGTTATTATCTCTGGTTCTGCAGTTAAAACATCAATAGCACCATCATTGTGCATGGTCGACAAAAGTATCAAACACTTATTTTTGGGGGGTACGTAGGATACTAAAGTCATATTCTTCTGGAATCAAAATAACGAGGAATACACTTCTCGTTTCTTCCCAGAAACGAATTCTTCTGGTAGTTCTCTTTTTTCCTGACCGTTCCAACAAATGTAAGTTTCTTTTGAAGGAGATCTTTAGCTAATGCATAACTCATATATCAATTGTCAACTGTGAGATTACGTCCAGAGTTGTAAATTGGTTCCATCAACCTCTTGAAAGTTTTATGTGGAGCATTTTCTACTTTATACGGACCTTCCAGTTGAGTCCCTGCATAAATTTCAAGATACCAAGTATAAAATGTCATAGAATCGACTAAAGTAAATATTTTTAGTCCATATTTTGCAGGCTTACGTGGAACGTATTGACGAAAGGAACATTTACCTCTAAAAGGCTCTAACTTTTCATCTATAGTCACAAATTCTCCGAGACTATATACATGTTGACAATTGGTAACAAATTTTTCAAAAGAAGATCTTATGGGGGCCAATTTATCCAGTTCTCTTCTAGAAGGACGATCAGTTATGTCATCGAATCTTATGCATCTCATAAGGAATAAAAAGCGATTATATGACATAGTTTGAAATAACCAAAATGAAAAATGCAAGTGCTCGCTCTGGTTTTCCGAGGCCCGAACTGCAATTTTCCAGAAAACGTCCAAAATTCCTCATATGCCTATTGTCAGTATGTAGGTGACCTTCAACGCAGTTATCGTGAAACCCGTCCATTTTCGTTGAAGGGGTGGTTTTGCTGCAGTGTAGTTTAGTTATCACCCGGCCTGAGAGGCCCGATGCGAGTTTTCTCGGATTAACAAAAAATAAATTATAGGGTTATATTTAAATTGTATTAAAGGCAAGTTATGATATAGGAACATTAGGCGCTCAGTATTCTCAGACTGTTAATCTTACGTTTTTTATCACAAATATTTCCCGCTTCTGAGAATAAGCGTTTACTCCTCTGGTGGTCTATTTTTCTTGTATTTTCAACATTTTTAAAAATAGAAATGATTTTATTGAATCTGTTTTTACTATTTTGTTTATGGATGGAAGACAAGCTGCATTAAAATAATACTGATTATGAAAAGAACTGAGCCACTTTCTTGAAAAGTTCACTGTCCCCTTTGTTCTACAAAACAAATTGCTTGCAATGATGAGCTTCCCTATTTAAATTCTATTAGAAGACATTTTGTCATAGGAAAAGTAAGTAATAATATGTATGTAAGAAAATTAAAAGCTACTTCAATAGGATGTTTAGCGATTCTAAATAAACCAGATTTATCAGTAAGAAACACAAAGAAATAAATGTTCATCTTTTTCTGTATAATAACACTAAATAAAATAAAAACAAATAATTTGTATATTAGAATAGGCAAAAGAAAAAACATCTTTAAATCTATTATTAATATTTGAATGACATAAATTTATAATAATTTTTTAAAGTTTTCTCCTTTAAGAAAGTATAAAATAGAAATATTACTATTGAATTTAAAAACAAAGTATTCGTCTGGATACTGAATATTCAGTACTCAGTAAAAATCCACATCCGGTGCATCCCTAATTCTATACTGAAGTTAAAAATAAGTAATACAAATTTAACATGATTTTCTTCTGTGTTTATAGCATTCCCTAGCAAGAAACAAGGTAATTAAATTATTTTTTTTCTAAACAAGCTTCTATCATGGTCAAATTTGTTTTGATTAAGCTTTTCTTTTTAAAGCTGTAGCACCCTTGGTAGGAAATTGCATAACTAAAATTTTTAAATGGATTATTGTTAGTTTTCTTATGTGACAAACATACTCCTTGTCAAAATTATACAGGACAGATTCAACTCAACTTTCTTTTATACTGATAATGACACCATAACGATAAAAAGATTAACTTATATAAAAATGTTTTCTTATGTATTACTGTATGTCAGCATCAAAATAAAAATAGATCATATTGATTTAATAAATTTTCCTTTGCAGTTATAGTGACCCCTGATGGGAAAACTGGCCGTTAAAATATAACTCCTGTCAAGCCTATTTTGACCACTAAGGTTGGATCTATGACGCGTATTTCTACAGAAATTCACAGGGTTACAGGGTTAATGATAATAAATGAGAAGAGGGATTACTAGTTTTCGAATACTTAGTGCCAAATAATGAGCGCCTGAGAGAAAACAAAATGTACACTAATGTTGTTGTTTTTTTGTTGCCTTAGTTCAGTTTATATATGTTTTTGTAATAAACATTTAACGATTTGTTTGCGTGACTTTAATTGATTCACTTGAAACTTTAGTATATAATTTAATTAATATTACAACATTACAACAAAAATTCAATATTCTAATTTTAAATATTTGATATAAAAAGATTAATTCTAAATTAAAATCTAAAGTGTGAAATATGACTGAATGAATTTATTATTGCTGTTACGATTCATTACTATGAATTTTCGAATTAATAAACAACAGTGCCAATTTTGAGTAATATTTCAAATGAAACAATATATATGACTTAATTTATTTTAGTTTTTGCTTGATATTACTGAATTTGATTAATATCTCAATATGACAATAAAAATTCAAAATTTTTATTATTCGGCTCAAAACCCATTTTCTTCTGCCTCTATCGAAAAATGGAAAAAAACTGATTGCATAGTTTCTGACTAAAAGCAACTGCCAATTTCATGCGTTTGCGAACAAAATGAATTCAAAAATACGTCTGAAAGTAGACAAATTTGGATTTGAGAACAACCTTAAATGAAAATTTTAAAGTAGTTGTTCATATGCGATAAGGCATTTTAAATTAACAATGAGTAAATGTCTCATAAATTTCCTTTTACTATTGCTGCTATGCTAATGTTACGTCATCTTTTAAATCTTGAATATGTGAACACTGTATTGTATAATATGGATGTTGAAAATTTTCAATTACTTATTCGTTTTATGACTGAGATTTCTTATGCTTATTAAGTTTATTTTGTTTCTTTATACATAAAGTCTTTTAGAACAGCATAAAAATTACGAAGAAAATCATAAAAATATTTCAATGATTTTTAAAATTTGTCACAATATATATTTTATTTTATTTTTATTTTATAATGAATTTTCTGGAGGTATAAAAATTTTGAAATTAATGTGTTCATTGCTTTTTTGAAAAAGGTTACCCAAGTTTAGAACTGCAAAAGTTTTAACAATTATGAGTATTTAATATATAAAAATATTTTTAAATGCCCTTCACACTTTTACGTAAACGCATACTTTAATGGGTATATTTTGACATATTGTGTAATACAAAAAAAAGGACACCTGCAAAGCAGATGTGGCAGGTGTAATTGCAGCTGGGCCCCACACTTATAGGGACCTCCAATGCGACCAAAAAAACATTTTTTTTCTACATGAAAAACATAATAAAGAATTAAACAATTCAGCTCTTAAAAAGGTTTGCACTATGCCCTGCACCTAACGAGATCTACATTCCTTTTTATTTTATCTTTAAGGTGAAAGTAAGCCCTGTACAACAGTATACTTAAAAGCAGATTATACTTAATCTGCCTTCCCCCCCCCACCCCCTATAAAAAATACTTTTAACAGTGACAAATTTTCTGACATTTCCAAACTCATTCTTAAACAAAAAAATATGAAATTAGCGGATTGTAATCGAATGCCGTTTTTATTGTTCGATAAATGTTTAATTCTTTATTATGTATTTCATGTAGAAAAAAATGTTTTTTGGTCTCATTGGAGGTCCCTATAAGTGCAGGGCCCAGCTGCAATTACACCTGCCACATCCGCTTTGCGGGTGTCTTTTTTTTATTATTATTATTACACAATATGTCAAAATATACCCATTAAAGTATGCGTTTACGTAAAAGTGTGAATGGCATTTAAAAATATTTTTATGTATTAAATACTCATAAGAATTGTTAAAAATTTTGCAATTCTAGACTTCAGGTAACCTTTTTTCAAAAAAGCAATGAACATATTAATTTCAAAATTTTTATGCCTCCTGAAAATTCATCATAAAATAATAATAAGCATTTAACACATATTCAAAATAAAAATAAAAATAAAATATGTATTGTGGTAAATTTTTAAAATCATTGAAATATTTGTATGATTTTTTTCGTAATTTTTATGCTGTTCTAAAAGACTTTTTATGTATAAAAAAACAAAATAAACTTAATAAGCATAAGAAATCTAAGTCATAAAACTAATAAGTAAATGAAAATTTTCAAAATCCATGTGATACAATACAGTGTTCACATATTCAAGATTAAAAAGATGACGTAACATTAGCAGCAATAGTAGAAGGAAAGTTATGGGACATTTACTCATTGTTAATTTAAAATGCCTTATTGTATATGAATAGCTACTTTGAAATTTTCATTTTAAGTATGTTTCCAAATCCAAATTTGTCTACTTTCTGATGCATTTTTGAATTCATTTTGTTTGCAAATGCATGAAATTGGCAGTTGCTTTTAACAGCAATAATAAATTCATTCAGTCATATTTCACACTTTAGATTTTAATTTAGAATTAACCTTTTTATATCAAATATTGAAAATTAGAATATTGAATTTTCGTTTTAATGTTGAAATATTAATTAAATTATATACTAGTTTTAAGTAAGTCAATTAAGTCACATGAACAAATTGTTAAATGTTTAGTGCAAAAACATATATAAACTAAACTAAGACAAAAAGAAAAAAAAAAAATGCAATTTAACAAATTACGACTATTTAAAAAATGATTTTTTCAAAGACTAAAATTTAAAGACATAAAAAATAGCACGGAGTTGATCATACATTACATACGCCATGAATTAAACATTAATAGTGTTATCACACGTAAAAATTGCAAGCGACGGAAATCGCCTGCGGCTCGTACGTATTATCCACCTGAAACTTATGTATTATCCAAGCATTTCATTGGCTGTTCGGGAAAAGGCTTTTCCATCATCAGATTTCCAAGAAATCTGACAACCCATTTTAAATGAAATTTCATTCTTAAACTTCTAAACATCCCACAATATTACTTTTTACACCATCGTATAGAGAGAAAAAATGTACTTTTAAATGCAATTTGTTTGAAAGCTGTATCTCAATTTATTTCTGAGTTATTAATTATTTTGTAGTTTTTATTACTTTTTGTCATAGTGGCAACAGATCTCTGTTGAAAGTAAAGGGAAATACATGTTACTGTATAGACCAATCAGAAAACGAATAAAATGCGGATTAAACCAATAAAAACCTTCAGATATGCTTTTGATTTCCCATCCTGACAAGAACAATAACCATTTTTCCAAATGGTTTTTTAAAAAAAAGTGTAAATTTTTTTTTTTTCTCTCATGCGCTCATTACTTGGCACTAAGTATTCAAAAACTAGTAATCTCTCTTCTCATTTATTATCATTAACCCTGTGACTCTGTGAAGTTCTGTAGAAATACGTATCATAGATGCATAGATCCAACCTTGGTGGGCAAAATAGGCATGACCTCTTTGACCACTTGTGATAGGCTAGATGGTAGTTAGATTTTAACGGCCAGTGATGGGAAATAGGCAATCTACACTCAAATAATAATAATAAAATGTTTTACTGTAAATACATATATGGTAATTACCTTTTTTTTTTATCAATTTCATACACAAACAAAATTTTAAATTATGAATATGGAGATAACTACAAATTAGCAATTCATTACCACTACTAAACTATCAACTAAGTTGTTATCACAGCATGACCAATTCTTTAAAGGACCTCAGAATGATGAAATATTTCCGGAAAGATTTGGTTGGGAACCCCTATGGCATTTTTCTAGTAACAATATTTTACTCCTTTTAAGAAAAAGTTGTAGATTTTTAATTTGGGGGTCCAAGGCTTTGCTCCGCTAGCCCTTGCAGTAATTAGGCCATGGTTGTTCCATAAAACAGTCAAACCCAAGGTATATGCAATTAATCTGCCTGTTACCTATCCATCCATATATATCTTAAATTTGAAATTTGTTATTGTGATAGATTACAGTGTATCCACCAATGATTGAATTAGTAACAAGTTTGCAATGTGTGAGTCTGATGAAAGTCTGGGATTTTGCACACTAAAGGTGCAGGGCTCCCTAGTATATATATATATATATTTATTGGTTAGGTGACTATTCTAAAGAAAATTCAGCTCTTATCTCCACATCAATGCCTTTGATCTGATTGCTTGGTCTGTACATTTATTAAAAAATCAATTACAAGTTCACAATTAAAACAAATAATAAATGAAGTCTAAGAAATACAAGATCCCATATTACAGAAGTGACTATGTTTTATTGCAAATGTGTTACAAGCAAATATTAACAAGCTGCAATTTAACATGAAATCATCTAAAAAATGGCCTAGAAATAAAATAGATGCTCTATTACAAAACACCAGCAGAGAAATGAATAAACATCATCTGTAAATTAAAACATTCATCAATAAATTATCTTAACAATGCAGATGTCGTTTATAATTCAGGAAAATAATCTGACTAGATGATAAAAGCATGATGAAATAAATATAACAAACATATCACAGAGAATAATACATGCCAGCCTTTAATATTTGTACTTAAATGAAAAAAAAAAAAAAAAGCAAATGGATACAAAGAGAAAAGGATGCATGGTAGATTCTAAAAATAATGAATAAGGATGTCAAGAATAACATACAATACACAATCATACAAAAAAAAAAAAAAAAAAAAAAAAAAAAAAATGGAAATTTAAAAAATAAATATACATTATCTTCAGGATCCAAATATTGATTTTACATCTCAACATTTTTTATTTTAAAAAGAAAGAGGAGGTTGGGGTCTCTTTTAAATATTACATTCAGGACATTAAAAAACTTTTTATATCATTGTTATATATTTTTTGGCTTACTAAAAAAAGAAATAAGAAAAAAAACATCATTTTTAACTGAAACATATACAAAAGATCAAAACAAACTTTCAAGATTAATTTATCTTAGCAACTTTTCTCAAATGCATTCTTATGTGAGCAATGACCATTTGATAACCTTGCACACCATTGTCCCTTCAATGGAAAAAAAGATTTTATATTCTAGACCAGTGGTAACCAATCTGGGATATCATACAGCTAGGGTTAAATGAAAATAATGTTGGCAATAGCAAAAAAGGCTTCAATGCAAAAAACAAGCTCAAGGATCATATTGAAATGATTGCATATATATATTTTTAAAGATATTTTTAAAGAACTTTCATGAAAAGTTATTGAGGCTAAAATTATTTTAATACAGATTTTATTAAATTGACATTAATAAAATTAAATTTTATAATGTAAGAAAAAAAAAATAAATGCATATAAATGTCATTAAGTTAATTTGAGGTGTTTGATTGTTTAATAGCTAACTTGAGAACATAGCAAATAACAAATGCTAAAAGAGTAAAGAGATGGATAGGGGCTAATTTATAAGAGGAGGGGCTCTCTCAAATGAAATGCATAAACAAAGGGCACGGGGAGAAAAAAGGATTGGGAATTGTTATTCTGGGAAAAGTAATCATTCCTCCATCTTCCTGCTAGTACACAGTAGAACTAAGAAAATTATTACACAGCCCTGGGAAAAAAAAAGAATTTGAAAAAATTTGATAGAAGTTTACTTTTTTCTTGTTTCTGTGATTCTTTTTACCTGTAATTGACCTGTTTAAAAATGACATTGCACAAAGGGTTTGATTAAAAAATATATATATAATATGTATATTTAGCTTATTTCAAGTTTATATTCTTCATTTAAAAAAACTGAATCTTAGGTTGTGCACCTCAGACACTTCTGCTCAAAAATCTTGCCGCTTCATGCATTTCATTTTTCCTGCACTATGCATGTCTACAGAACAAGGAAACTGGAGTGTCTTATATTATTATGGAATTTGAACTATCTTTTAAAACTGACAAATAATTTATTGGAATCATTAATATTCGAATACCGGAAATATCATTTTAAAACCCTTAACAGTGCAGCAAGATATTCCCCCTTCCCAAGTATAATAAGAATAACATGAAAATAGTGAATTATATATTTCAATGTGTATTTGAATGTTAAATAAACTCAGCTTGGCTTTCACATAAAAAAACATCAATGCACAAATTAAATTTTATTTGGGTAATCAAAAAAATCACTCGCTTATAGCAGAATTAGTATTGCCATACTAATGCTGAACTGGTAAAGGTCTAAAGCATTTTTCCTTCAGTATTTTTAAAACTTTTTTTTAGATTGACAATATCTGGACCCTGACTATCACAACAATAAACAGAGTTACACTATTTAATGCAGTAATGAATAAAAATATTCACAACAAACATAAATGTATGTTATCTTCTACAACTTGGTGACCTCTTTATATGACAAACAAAACTCATTCAAACATTTATACACAACACAGCATATATCCATCATGTATTACATACTATGTTATAAAACAAAATAGTCATAACAAACAATTGTTTATGACAGTCATCTAAACTCATTCAAATATGGTTATTTATACATAACACATTATGTATTAACCATGTGTATATATATATATTTCTCCATTTGTATATGGTGAATTATGTCATCTTGTAATGGCTTTATACATAGTACACAGTAAATTATAAAAAAAAAAACTTGGTACTTTTCTTTTGTGTGACAAAAGGTTAGCTAGTCTCATCTAAATATTTTCATACACTGAAATTGTTTTTGTGTGCAAATTCATAAAACAAAAAAGCACTTTCTTCAGTTCCACAGAAGAGAAATATACAACTGATACTTTATGCAGGTTTAATTATTTTAAAATAGAAGACTTTAAAACATATACGTGAAAAATATTATTCCTTAAAATTTTTCAAGAACTATGTTTTAAATTAATATAGATATATATTTCTACAAGAATCTACAGAATGTTAGCTCAAAATTTTGTTAAAGATATTGGGTTATCTCATTCTAGAAATGAAAGTAATCTGTGAATAATCTTAGATCATTTTTCAATAGTAAATTTTAACAAAAAACAAATATTAATTGAGCAAAATATTAAGATGCTGCTATCTTTATTTAAAGATTATATGTTCAGGATAATATATACTTTAAATATGTAATAAAAGTGGCTTAAATATTTTTCTTTTTTAGAAATTGAATATTGAATATTTATATACATTTCATGAGATATTTGCATTTTTAAATAAAAATTTATAGTTTAGTTTATTGTTTTCGGTAGAAAGACAAATGAAGCAGTATATCACATCAGAAATTGCAAATGCATGCAAGTTCTGAACTGAGCATATATCAATAATTACTCATCATAATTTAAAATGAAAATTATCTTATCATTTTTAGCACCGAAAAATGTTGAAGAAAATTTCTCTTTTTGATTTTTTTAATATCAGCAGTAAAATTTTGAACAGTTAATAATAAAGTTTACACACATCCTTTTTACCAATAATATGATTACTTAATTCTCATAGTAAGAACAATTTGTAAGCATTTTTTTTTCATATTGTATGTAGTGGACTTATCCTGATCTAGTTAAAGTTTAATAATAGAAAATGTACTATATTCAGCTAAGCTGTCTCAATAATTTCCGTCATGTATCAGTATTAATTAAGGTGTTTCCTGTCACACGATAGCAAATCTTAAAACCTTCCACTTTACAATTATGAATTTATTTCTAGAAAATTATAAAGTACAGCATTCCTCCCTGCTATCTTAAATACATACATACATACAAACATATAGAAACAAAACAAGTACTAAAATCAAATACCTTAATTAAAATAATAAAACAGTATAAATAAATAATACTGATTTCAAAGTACTCTCAAACTCAAAATATTCAAAATTATAAGCCATATACAAGTACATGTGTGTGCAATATGAATTTAAGTAATACATACATATGCGTTAAAAAAAAAAACTACTTTCAAAATTTTAAATTGCATTTTGTTTAAATGATGTAAGAAAATTAAATCATAAGCAAAAGCACACAGATACAAATTCAACTTGCGACGAATGAAAAATATCTTAAAAAGGCATGTGCATTAGATATGCAATTGAATTTATCTAAAATGTAACAACTGCAAACCAATTAATAACAAATTTTGCTGCTAAACATTTTTAGCTGTATAGTTTACATATAATACCTATGCAAATAATGTGCATCTTACGTGCCTTTTTTGTGCTAATTTTTTTTCCTAAATGAGTTGTTAAAACTTAATTGGATAAAGTATGCATTAGTTACATTTATGTTTGTCACAAACACTATTATCAAAAAATTAAATTTTTCTTTTTTTTGTTAACCATGTACAGCACAGATTTTATTAAAAGACATCAACGTCCAAGATAATATTTCATTGTGTTAAAACTTGCAAATGAAATTATATCTTTTTAGTTATCTACAATCTTTACACCAGTAAATCATATCTTTTAATACAATGTCTCATAAGATAACGGCGTAATACAAAAAATATCTAACATTAATGAATTTCATAAATCTAAAAATTTCCCAAAATATTAAACATAGTCTTAGCTAACTGTTATATAACTAACTAGCGAATTTTATCTGTGTATAAAATAACTGATGCTATTAATTCTTATTATATTCTTTGCAGTGGGCCTATATATAATTTAGATTGCACGTTTTATTATTACTTTTAGTTTATTATTATTATTCCAAACTTTTTTTTCATAATTCAGTAATTAATTTCAATATATTCATTTGATACCTAATATGCAGTTTAAAGATTAATTCTTAGGTAAATCTTGCTTTAAAAAATAAAATAAGATAATATACATTAACATACAGTATCAAAATATTAACTGATAAACTAAAACTTTTGTACTCTTACATACCAAATTATTTCTATCTGCAGTATTTTCCATTCAATAGTATCCAACATATTAAGTCTGTATTTTTCCTATGCATACAGTCAAGCTATGTTAAAGAAAATCTAATTGCTTTGTGTTTAATAAGAACATCTCTCACAAAAATATCTAGCAAAGCATATGCTGGTTTCGAGACTTGTAATTATATATTTCATTAATATTCAATACAACCGGTGATTTAAGTTCTTGAGCAATTCTTATAATTTAATATTCAATCTTTAAGAAATGAAACACTGTTAGAAAATTACAGCTCAGCATAACAACCTGAAGCAAAGTGAATAGAAAAATACAAAAAATCAAGGCAATTTTCTCTTCATCTTCCAACTTAAGCATAACTGTCAAGTTAGTCATTAGGAACGTGGCCATTAGGCCAAAGAACTTGGGCTTCCTTTCTTATTTTCAACAGTTTAACAAATTGCAGAAAATTGACTCTGCCATTAAAGAACATGTTTTGTAAATTATATCATTAAATTTAATCATTTTATGTAAATAAAACTTTATTTATTAATGAGGAAAAAATACAAATTTTTGAAAAGATACTTTGTATAAAAATCTGTTTAGCCGAACCTATTTTATTTTTTAAATTTACTTAGAAACTGAAAAGTTTTCATTAATTATAATATCAGGATTATTTTATTTTTATGTTTAAGTACTGTATATTGGAGTATATAACACATACATAAACTTTCATTAGACTTCATTTGTCTAATTTTAGGTTATTTGCATATAACATGTACCTTATTATTTGCAAAGAAACCTTCACAAGATACATTGCAAAAAATAAAATAAAGATTATTGTAAAGTATAATAACTATTACTTTTCAAGTAATCTGATAGCAAAAATTATTTTTTATAAATAAATAACATATTTATAAAATTAAAGATCTTAGTTCTGACGATCATCTTTCTTTTTAATTTTAAGTTTTTAAGTTTTAAGTTTTAAATCTTTTTAAGTTTTAAATCTTTAATTTTTATAACTGACATATAACATGCACCTGTAAATTTTGATTGATTTTCTTGTACTAAAAGCAGGTGTTATACATCCGAATATACAGTATCTTTAAGCAACTAGGAAAACTACACAATCAGCATACGGATATATAAATTTAATAGAAATATCTATGCACATATTTCACTACATTCACATTCTTATTGAATGCACAAGTCACACTTATGATATAAATCGAACGCTAAGTTAAAAAAAAGAGATGAACTATGAAGGAGAGTTGGATGGACCACAACCTGTACAAGATAAGTTGGCATGACTTGCAGATATCATCTAAAAATAAAACTCAAAATAAAATATCATTTACTTTTATTTAACATGCCATGTCCAACAGAAAACATTTGTTTTCTATGCATATTTCTTAAAATTAAAGGAAAAGATCAGTAAAAGAGTCTAACAAGAAAAGATGTTCAAGGATTATTTTATGACTTTTCTTGAAAAAATCCATGCAAGCATTTTTCATGCGAAAATAAGTGCATTCGATGGATTCAATTTTACACAGCTGCACTTTCTGAACCATACATTTTAAGTAAAGGACTTATGGGTCATTTAAAAGAGGATTACATCATCAAGGGATTATACATCACAAGATTAATCAACAATTTTAAATATTAACAATAAAAAACATATACATCTTACCTAGTACAGAGAAGCTTTGAGCAGAATGGTTATTATGCAACATAAAATCTTATGCATTTCAAATTTTTAGTAAGATTTTTTTTTTCTTAGGGCTTGTAAAAGAAAATGTCTTACCGCTAACAAAGTTTAAAATGACACAAAAAAAAAAAAAAAAAAAAAAAAAAAAAAATCAGATCACAGTTGTGGTGAATGCAAGACACTCTTTATCTGACTCAGAATGAACTCAGCTACCACATAAATGTTATATTATCCATGCAACTGTATATTACCACAATTGTTATATTATCCATGCACACTGAACATCTATAATTTTAATGGGGGTACAATTAAATATAACTAGCCGTCCTTGGCGACCAGTTAGGTCTCCCTTAAAATTTATGTTTGGGAAAGCATGTTAAGCATTGTACATGTTACTTTTATTCATAATTTAATTTACTTGGACTCCCTTAAATATAATATAATCCCTTAAACTAATATTAGTTTTTTTTGGCAAAATATTAGAGATATCGCCAAGTTAGCATCACTTTAGGTGACTCATTTTGGTCGCCAAATTTGGCAACAAAACAGGCACCCCCTTATGGTAACCCCTTCATAGGTATGGATACATTAAATGCTGTTCAATTTCAAATGCGTTTTATTTGGGCGTTGCTATTAAACAATTAGAAAATAATTGTGATTTCTGTGCCACATACGATAGCATAATATATATATATAGAGATTTACATAATTCATGTATAAGGCATAGTTCAGGAAATGCAATTGTTTGAAACTGAGACTATTTTGAATCATGCTGCATACTAAACATAATGAGCGTTATTAAGCTTCAAAGCAACATATTAGTTTCTTTTTTTAATGATTGAAAAACTTCAATTTGCACTTAAATGTGTATCACTTGGTACCATGCTTAAATGTAGTGTTGTGAATTTAGGGATTTTTTTTTTATTTAAAATAAAAGACAGGCATTTAGTGATTCAATAAAGTAAAGATTACTAGTCAGAAAAAGTGACAGATAAGATATTTTGAATAAAAAATCTACCCAATCTGGCAATGCTGCTTAAATGTCTGCCTTAGTTATACATGTTTGTAAAGTTATAAATTATAATATGAAGAATTACTTTTAAATTACTATATTACAGCTGGAAGATTAGTAATCCAAATGTGAATCAAAATATTTTCAGTAATAAAATTATAAATGGTCATTAAGGGTCAATTGAATAAAATATACTTTAATATCACATTTCAGGTAATCATCAGAAAAAAATGTATGACATGTTGAAACATATCAGTATCAATTTTACAGACACCTTTTAAGAACAAGATGATAACGATTAAATATAATCGTTAAATAAATAAGATGCTGCAAACAATTAAAACTTTCAAACCTCAAAAATTAAGCCATAATCGAAAGGCACATAAAAAAATGTGTGATTATATACATCAACACATTGAGTAGAAGAGTTCTCAGAATTGTACCTTTGTACACATTCAGGTTTTAGGAATTGGCCTATAGTCTTGGTTATAAAAAATTCTATACAAAACAATGCGGCATAGCACATTCCATCCGTAAATAATAAAATTCACACCAGTTTCATAAAATACAATATAACATCTCACAACTTCACAACATTTCGATTTAAATTTAAAAAAGTAAAAGAAAACAAATAAATATTTCAAAACAAAACAAAAGTTGTAATGAATGATGTTTTCACCAACTTAAAACAACATACCCTATTTTCCTGTGAATAAGTCAACTTTTTAAACAGCCAAAATGCAAAGAAAATTCAGGGGCTGATGTATCAGATATAAAATCAGCCGTTCGTTGATTGAAGTTTATAGCTGTAGCAATAGTTACAAGATAAGCATCTATTTTTTCCTTAATACCCACAAAATTTATCATTTCCAACATATTTTGCACAATAATAAAAATTATTTTCTATAATTATTGTGGAAAAAATTCAATTTCTTTTTACAAAAAAGAAAATCAACAGTAGATTTAGAGGAAAAATTATCACATTATGAAATGAACTACTAGACAAAAGAAAGTGTAAGTTATTGTATTTTTAAATACTTTAAGTGAAAAACGGGTATTCATTCTAATATGATATTGATCTTGCAAATTATTCACCTAGAAAACCCAAATGTTCTTCATCATTGTTAGATTCACAAAGTTCTGCAAATTCTATGTTTATGGAATCATTGTACAAATTACAAAAGGATAGTTTCTTTCATGAGTGAATTAAAGGTTGACTTATACACCAGAAAATATGATAGATTTGAGAGCCAATTTACAATTTTATTTCTACAGCAAATAGAGTAGATGTGCAAACAAACTGCAAGTAGTATTCGATTCCACTTGGAAACAGATGTTTTTTATGCCTGAGTTGCAGAAACTAGAGTAGCATTGTAAGCACATGATATCATTCTAAAATTCTGATATCACAAAAAGAGAATAAATTAGACTTTTTTTAAAGTAAGATATATATATATCACATCTTGCAAATTACGGGTTTCATTTTGCAAGATTTGCTTTTTGGGACGAGTCCACGAGGCACTGGATATTCACTCTCTTCTCTAGAACCATTTATGGTGGATGGAGATCTCAAACTGGAAAAGAAAAATATGTAATGTCATAACATATAATATTTAAGTTCCAGAATATTTAAATAAAATTCAAATTTTTCAATATTATGGAAAATCCAATCTTAATTCCTTATGAATGTGTATACGACATACAATTTCTTATGAATATTTCAGTTACTTTGATAAGACATTTAAATAGCTATTTTAGAATACTGTAATATATTTCAAATCAGACGACATGATTACAGATATTTTATGTTTCTAATTTTGTTTGGAAGTTGTTAAAAACAGAAGTCAGATGCAAGACAGCATTTCAAACCTTTTAGGTCCCCAATTTCTTTTTCTATTAATCTTGCTATGAACTCAATAACATCAGGACCCAATTAAATTGCACCTACCACCCCACCTTTGGTCTTGGTTATACTTAAGAGATACACTAATTTGGTTACATTTACATATAACAGAAGTATGAAAGTATTTGCAAGAATGTATATGATAAAAATAAATCATTTATGCAAATTAACAAGCAATTGCAGTTTATTATTTGATTGAAAGTTATTTTATAGAAAATGACTAGAAGAAAACACAAGAATAGGTTTACAAAAGGAAAATAAAATTATTTCATACTTTTATTTAAAAAATGTTTCTCCTTTAAATAAAAACTCTCTATGACATTGCAAATCATTTAAAGGAGACATTTTTCTGTTCATATAATATTTCATATTGAACTAGTGAATTTTATTAAATTTTGCCTTTTCAGTTTAATTATGCCACTTTTGAAGTGGTATTTCAGAGCCTTTTTTGTCATCAATGCAACACAGTGATGAAATAATATGAACATAGGCTATTTTGAATCAGTAAACATTTTGGAGCAGAAAAAAGCCATTTTGGGGCAGTAAAACTGACTTTTTAGAGCAGCAAAATTGCTTCTTTTTGAACAGGAAAACACATGCATGAAAGAGAAATGAAGACAGAGAGAAATGAAAATATTTGACAGATTACATTTTTTTTTTTATGTGTTATGCACAGTCTATAATTTTTGCTGTCACAAATTGCTGGCTTAAATAGTTTTAAAATAAGACATTAAACACATGGATCAGATGATGAATTATTATATTAAATCTCAAAAGAAAATAAACATGCATAAAAGTGTCAACAAGTTTATGATCCATTTTTCAAACTTTTGGTTTTACTATCTTAATGAAATTAAAACATGAATATTGACTTTTATGTTGTAGATGGAGAAATATTGAACTCTATAATAGAAATATGCACAAAGATTTTTGGGTTCTGGTCCAACCGAAAACTGATGAAACTTATCTTGGCCAATGGAAACTCTCTTTACCAATCCAGTGTAAAAGCTAAAAGTTTGGCCTAGGCCCAACCTGTTTATATATTTTTTTATTTGATTCTGTTTCATGGTCCTGGAAAAATCTATGAAAACAGGCCTGACCTGATTCATTAAAAAACATTTCTTAACAAACATGATCTTATAAGTGAAAGTATTGAAAAGAATATTTTACACATATTTATGCAAAAATACATTTTCCAGTTTATATGTCTACAAGCTACGGAATGTGAAATAATGACTTTATTAATTACTTGAAGAAATACATACAAATGAAGATTCAATAGAAAATGCAATGTAGTTTAGAGATCTACCCAGACCTGGGTCTGGCTTGAGTTCCATACCCGGCCCGGCAAAATAGAAAAAATATTTTTAATGGACCAACACAACAAAGACAAATTTTTTTTTTCCAGGTTTCGCTAATAAAAAGTTAAATTGGCCATACCACCCGATACAAGAAATTTATAAGAGCCAGAGTACGTCAACGAAAAAAGAACAATTTTCAATGGGCTTTTGGCCCTAGAATAAGTATAAATGTGCAGCACTGGTCGATCTTACTGCCATGCAATAAATAGATTTAGCATGCCCACTGCAGAAAGATCTGCATCAGATCAGGCCTGGAACAGGTTAGTTACATCGTGTAGTAGCTGGACCAGGACTTAATTTTTGTTTAGTAGACTCAGACAAGGTCTAAATATAATTTGTTCCCAAGTCAGGCCGGCATTTTTTTTTTTTTTTGGGGGGGGGGGGGGGGTAAAATAATAGTGATAGTGCATATTTGTTAACAAAATCTTTGTAAATATACTTCGGTTTAATAAATTACGGAGAAATATTTTTAAAAAATGTATTTTATCTTTGTTATAGAGCTTTAAAATTATGATGTTTTAACCATAAAAAAAGATAGTTTAAACATCATAATTTTAGCATACATAGTCATAATTTCAGCAACATCATAATTTAGCTTTTATTCAAAGCTAAATCAATTTTTTAAATCTTTTTATTTGAATGTAATAGTTAGAGTCTAAGTGATCATAAATGATGCTATTCTGTATTTTATGGCTTGCGACTATATGATTTGAAATATGTTATAAGCTTTTCGCATAAATATGTATGCAGTAAAAGAATTCGAATAGAATATCTTTATATCAGAATCAGAATCTTTATAAAATCTTAATATATTACTTATCTTAACATATCTTGATAGAATCTTAGTAGTTAAAAGAATATTAATTGAAGAAAATATGACATTTTTTGTAGAAGTTGAATTGAGCTGACCCTGATTTTATTGATTTTTTTCACAGGCTGGCCTGAACTTTAGTTTTTACACTGGCTGGGTCAGGCGAAGATAGCTTTTGTTCAGGCTAGATTAGACACGAACCTGGAAATGTCAGCCAGTGCAGACATCTAATGTAGTTCAAATTAACAGAATAAGAGTTTTAAAAATTCATAATTTAAAAAATCCATAAAAGAAAAAGTAGATTTTAAAAAATATTTCTGAAATTTAATAAAACAAAATAAATTCCCAAAAATTCCATTAAACATGTCATCTACAATGTCAGTTATTTTCATGAAAACAATTGCTGACCTGACTATTTCCAGGATTCAGCCTGGCGCAGTCCGAATCTAGAGGAAAAAAATAAGCCCTGGACCGTCTGCAAAAGAAAAATAGTTTAAGTCTGGCCGGAATCTACAAAAGACAAGCACAGACCCAGATAAAAAAAAAAGAGTCCTTTTCTTTTCTGAAAATGAAATTCACTCTTGGTGCATCGAACTTTGTTCCCTCACAGATTTAACTCAATATAATTAGAGAAAAGAGCTTAGTCTGATTGGAATATGCAGTTTTGGATTACAATGAGTGCTTAGCGGGGACTTAAAAATGCAGAGAATTATGAAATTTGAATTAGCGCTAAACGCTGCTAGGAATTTTTTTTTTACTTGGCTGCAATTCTGTTGAAAAATGATCAGTTGGTGCAAAAATTAGCAGCATTATTATTTTGGCACAGCTCTTCCATCACTGGTGATAGAGAGCATATTTTTTTTAATGCAGCTAAACCTGGATATCATAAGTGTTTTATACTGAGATTTAGCAAAATTTTTAAATTGTAAAATGTTTAGATTGAAAAATAAAAGAATTAGGAGTAAAACATGAATGTAAATAAAGATACAACACACAAGCAAAACAAAAGAGCACTTTTATCATTATGACATGGCCAAAAAAGAATATAATAAAATCTATACCCAGATCTTCTACAATTTCTTGGAGAAATTTTACCACTGCCTGGCCGGTGAATAGAACTCCTAAAATTCATAAGTAAGAAAAAACTCAGTAAAATTTAAATGACAACTATTTGTTAATAAGATAATTATTAAATAATCATTAAAACAATAACATTTGAAAGGTAATTAGATTAGTATGCAGAATATTAATGCTTGTCTTAAATATACACCAAACAAGCTATTTAAGTGACCTAAAGTTGACTTTAAAATTTTTTCTTTAAATAGATACTATTTGGTTATAAAAATACTAGTCAAAATTCTGCATCAAAGTACTATACTTCTAACCATACTTTGCCAAGTGAAGTTTCAGTGATCTGTTTGTTTTCTTATGCAAATTGTGATACAGTAACACCAGTGGCGGCTCGTGCCAATCTTCACTGGTGGGGCCCGGTCCTCATAACATATTGTAAATTTTTATGTATTAATATTTGTTGTTTAAACATGAAAACAAATTATTTAAAACTAACTATTATTTAAAACTTTTATTTCTTACTTTTGTAAAAAAAAAAAAAAAATTATTTTTTCAAGTAATCAACGTTAATTTCAAATTTATCAAATTAATTACAATTTTTAACATACCATTAATTGCCATTATTAACATTGAACATACTTTGATCAATCATTATTTAATTAAAAAACAAATATACAAAATAATAATAATAATAATAATAATAATAATAGTAATAATAATAACAATCTCACAACGTTACAGAAAAAAAATATAAACTTTACTTGCAAACATTGAAACTGCTCAGAAATTAAAATTTAGTACATTATTTAAATAAAAGTTTGGTATGTTTTTAGATGCGCAAATCTTTCACTAACTTTAAATTTAATTACCATTATTCACATTAAACTTACTCTGGTCAAACATTATTAAATTAAAAAACAAATTCACAAATCAAACAAAAAATAATTATCTCATAATTTAATAGAAAAAAATGCATATTTTTCTTGCAGAGATTTAATCCATTCACAAATTAAAATTTAATGCATTATTTAAATAGAAATTAGGCACGTCGATTTTTTCGATTAGCAAATCTTTCACTTACTTTTACATCAAATTTTGATATTGTACTAATAAAATCTTTGTGGACTGAAAGAACAGCAAGAGTGTGCTTAATCGTTCCTGTCCCATAGAGTTTTTCAAAAATGTTTTAAAATTTTCTCTCATTCGCTCTTGAACTCCAGTATGACACCCGTTCACAACAGCGCACCGTCATATGCTTGCGCAACAAGCTTATCTTTTAAATAAAACTTTTCTAAATTTTGAGTTAAGATTATAGTAAGTCCCTCTGCTGTTTTATCATAGACATCAATAAATTGAACAAACCTTTTCAAGGGTTTGTTGTTTTTTATATATCGTAAAATGATAACAAATTGCGAAGTGCAGCTTACATCAATATAGTTTCGTCAGCTTGTAAATCTACAAAATTAGAAGCAGAAATCTCATTTTTAACTTCATGCATATACGTTTCATATATACAATCCAACAGCTCATATTGTATAGTTTTTTAAGTATTTTTAGATACTGTAGCATTGTTTAAATGGTCTTCCAATATAGTGTCCAGTTTTGAGGCGTATGTGACCAATTCTAAAAACATACCTCGGTTTACGATTTAACACATACCTGTTCTTCTCAACCATTTCATTATGTTTTTGTAATGAAATCCTGTAACCTTCATCCAACTGCACTACAATATTGACAGTTCCGAAGGTTTTATGCCCCACCAGTGGCTGAGAGGTTCTGCTCTCGAATCTGGTAGACGGGAGGTGCTGGGTTCGATCCCAATCGCGCCCGTCGGCCTAATCGTTCGGAGTTTTCGTGGTTTTCTTCGAACCTTGGATTTCCAAGCGTTAATACGGGTTAGGTTCCCTTAGAAAGACCCCCACGAAGGGCACTCCCCCCTGGGCCTATATCCCCCGTGCAGATAATTGGCCGTCATAAATACAACCATACAACCAACCGAAGGTTTTATAGTTAAAAGCATTATTTAAATGAGTAGCATTCATTTCATGTTTTTTTTTACTCTTTCAGAAAAATGCTTCAAATCGTTACAGCCGGCCATACTCCATAATTTCATCCCTCCAAACAATAAAAAATAAAAACAGAACAATGCTTTTTTTTTTTCTTCACTTGCTGAAATACACAGAAAATTTTGATACCACTGTGTAGAGAAATAGCGTAGTTTTCCCCCATCTTTTCGTTGCATTTCAAAATTCTTTGGTTGATAAGGTCCCAGGCGTTTAATTTCAAGTTTTTCTTCCAAATTCATTGTTGAAAAGGGCATAATAAATCATCTACAGAATTAATTTTTTTATTTCAAGAATTTAAGGGTGTGTTCGAAAAAAAAATTTTCCACCCTCAACAGCTCGAAATTTTCTGGGACACTTTCAGACTCATTTTTAAAAGTAAAAACATGAAACTTGCTGAGATGATTTTTGAAGTGATGTTTAAGAGGCCGTGTGGTTTCATTTTTCGCTCAATTCAATAGAATTTGATTTTAAAACAATTATTTTCTCATTAGGACCCCTTTTTTCATCCCCAGATCTCCCGCTTCAGAAAATTCGGTTCAAAACTCCCACTTTGATAGCATTTTTTTTGCAATATTTTCTGCATTTTTCAAAAAATCGACAAGCACGTCCCATTATGTAGTTTCTAAATAAGAGAATTTGCCAGTTTGATGCGTTTGAGAGTAAAAATGAATTTAAAAATAAATAAGAAAATAAGCAGTTTGGATTGGAATACACCTTAACAATAACATGTATCTCCGATTAAAGAGAGTACAGAGTACTTAAAGATCGCGTAATTCAACGAATAAACAGCAATAGTAATACAAATGTCGACGAATATTTTTGAGAATCCCCGTATAACAAGCTTTGGATCAAGGGCACTCTCGCCCAGTGCCCCCCATTGCAAAAAAATACGGAAGATTTAGCTCTAAAAGAGCAGTACATCGCCAAAATTGAATGACACGTGAGGGAGGGAAATACTCATTATCGCGCCAAATGGGCACAAATGTCTTGTGCCCCGATACAGTAACCTTGGTGTTCAGAAGTAAGTAGTGGCCAGTAAAGTGATTTATTGCCTCCGAGAAAGAAATAGATGCTGAGAGTCGATAACGGATGAGTGGGCACGATGTAAGAAAAAGTTTCTTTGCAATATATTTTTAGTAAACAGTTCTTTTTTTTTTTAAGTTTTAAATTAAAAATATGAATCAAAAATTTTTAAATGAACAGAAAATTCTAGTGGGGCCTGGCCCCAGTGGCCCCAATGGACCGGCCGCCCCTGAGTAACACCATTGCAAAAACAATAAATTTTGATACAATAATTTTCATTCTTAGATTTGTATTAAGAATTTGATGTTCACAATTGAGTATTTAGATATGTGAATTCATTCTAATATTTATAATTAAGTAATATAATCAAATTATAATCATATATAAGTCAATATTTATAATCAAGTTAAATAAATAAGTGATCCCATGTTCTTCCAAAACAACTAAGTCACAATGAGATAAAATGCTTCATAAATAAATTATTTTTTGGTTTAACATGAAATGTTGCAGTTCCCAAAATGCAGTCACCTTTTCACAAGCCAAAAGCCATCAACAAAGACTTTTGGATATTTTTATCGATGAATAATTAGACTTTTTATATTAGACTGTTGCACAAGATCAATTACTGGAGCTTATATGCTATTTTATATCCATACTTTAGTAGAAAAGGTTCCAATGTTTGATTTTTGCGTTTTGGGAAAAATCTAATTGAATGCTTTTATTATTATTATTATCAATTGCTATCAAATATCAAAGACTGCTGAAAAAATAATTTCTTTACAATTTAAGAATTCAAGAGCATTGTATTTTTTTTTCTGTTAAACTTATGACTATTGTGAAGGGATCTATCTATATATATGAATTGAAAGCTGGCGAATGTTAAAAAATGGCTGTTATTACAGACTATATTAACCCATTCGGGACTGCCACGCGCAGAGAGTAAGCACTCCCTCAAGCACGTGAGTCACAGAGAAAGGTCAATTCTACAGGACTGGCAAATTCTCTAAGACTAATATGTTAAAAAAATTCACAATTCTTCGGATTTCACTTATAAGACTATACAACTGTTGTAATATTGTTTAACTTAATGTATACTAATACTAATAAAACTAACATATTTTTCTTAATTTTTTACAAAATATTGATAAGCATTTTAATGACATTCTGGATAAGTAATTCAAATATTTAAGGAAATATATAGCA
The DNA here is from genome assembly GCA_963932465.1 of Maratus speciosus. Lineage (NCBI taxonomy): Eukaryota > Metazoa > Arthropoda > Arachnida > Araneae > Salticidae > Maratus > Maratus speciosus. The sequence goes on from OZ010786.1 coordinate 630,246,423, forward strand.
ATTTATATGAAAAATGTAAGTAAAAGATGTGTGAAAATAATACAAAAAGGAAAATTTATACATACATGTAAATATTTTCATCAAATTAAAAAGATAAAAAATATAATATGAAATAAAAACCAGCCTTTTAAACCGTTGAATGAAAGGGGTTGCTAATTTTTTTTATTACTTAATTTTAATCACTAAATGTCTCAATGACAAAACAGCATTTTGGAATGAAAATTTTTTCTTTTATTAAGTACATGAAGAAAAGATTTTACTTATTTTTAAATACATGTATTTGTAAATTCTGGTGTCATTCAGAATTTTACGAAAAGAAGTAGTTTGCCCCTGAAAGGGTTAAGTTAACTGAAATACGAATTAAAATAAACTAAATCCTTCTCTAAGGGTTTAGACCTATTAAATTTTGCACCACAATCACAATAAAATTAAAATTTGGAAGATCACTGATATTAGTATTTCAATCTGAAATTCTTGGTGCATTTATAGTGTCTTTTACATCATATGCTTCTGCCAATTCAGAATCATTGACACCATAAAAGCATATACTATTTATAATACTTTTTTGTAAATTTACTCTCAGTAAGAAATCTCGTTCCTTTCATCATGGATAAAATGGATATTTGATAAAAATTTTACACTACAACGTCCCTTATCTGAAATACCCACCATAAATAAAAAAAATTGTAGTACTGAAAGTGATGAGGCAACTCAGAGCTATTTAAATCACTTACATACGGAAAGACTAAAAATATATTTGGTAACTCCGTACTTTTTACTTTCGAATGCCGTAATTCACTTTTTAAAAAAGTATGAATTTTAGCTGTTTAATTTTTTTTTTTTTTTTTTTTTAAGCCTGAATTTGAGAGGTTTCCTCCCCCCTTTTTTTAAGCCTGCATTGGCCTGACTTTTAGAGATATAGAAAAACAGAAAATACCTGCTTATCTGGATATTTTATTCGCTATGACAGTGCAATTCACTTTCAAAAATACAAATATTAAACCTTTAAAAAAATTTATGACGAAGTCACTTCGCGACTCCTCGAGACACTCTTTTTCTTCGGCTAAAAGTATGACTAATGTTTGCTATTTAAAAAAAAAAAAAAAAAAAAATTATACATTCTTTAAACATTTAATTTATATAACATATATAAATCTTGAAACATTCAAACAATTAGAAGTATTTAAAAGAAAAAAAAGTCTGCCCAATATTTGCTCAGAACATGCTTTTTACTCATGTTTTTACAACTAAATGTCAATATTTTTGCAAGATTTTGGACAATAAGAAGCCATTTGCTTTTAATATTAAATGACCTGATGTGGGGGAGGAGTGAGAAGAAAATATTCTTACAAGCCTCTTAACATTAAATATAAATATTTTTTTTATGATTTTTTGACACAGGCTTTGGAAATACTATATTTATATTTCATGAAAATTTCAAAAAAATTGGACAATAAAAAAAAAAAAAAAAATTAAATCGCACAATGTAAAAAAAAAAAAAGAGTAAGAATACATTTGGGTGTATGCTGACAAAGGTAGTGGAGCCCCAACATTAGGCTCGCTTGGAAACATTTTTATTAACACTGATTTTAGGCATATTTCAACAATATTTTAGAATGACTGAATTTTTATAACGGTAAAATATAAATTGCAAAACTGAAAAACATCATACATAAATGTTGAAAAATAAGTGACACAATAACTGTCATCTACTCTAAAAGAACATATAACTAACAAATGCTTACAGATTTGATTTGCACCTAATAGATTCAATTATACCAAATGATTAAAGAAATAACATTTTTAACAATAAAAACTAAGAATAGCATAAAAATAAAACACAATATACAAGATGTTGCAAAAAAGATTAAAACATGCTTTCATTTTTTACCTTTTGTAGATATGTAGGCAATGTAAATTGCAAAGATGTTCAAAATCACATAGGAATTATGATTATATTGGGGAAATAATGCTGCCATTAATTTTCAAAAGGTTACTTTACATATATATATATGAAACGATAAAAGCTAAGCCCCTTTGTAAAATCCCCTTTTTTGTCCCTTTTTAAAATTTAAATTTAGAAATTAAAATTAAAACTTTTAAAATGCTTTTGTAATTGTGTCTCAGTTGATTGAATGAAATTGCCCCTGTTAAGTCAGTTTTCCCGCATTGCATTTTATAACTTTCAAAGATCGTTTTGGCACATCTCATAAGAATACTTTTGCTGAATAAGTGCAATTTATAAGTCTTGCTGCATTCGATCGGCCAACTCAAATCACAGCCTGTATCCCCGGCAGTCAATCATTCAGCTAACGACCAATTATAATTTAAAGACGCCTCCTTTGACTTCAACGGCCCCTAGCAGGAATAATGCGAAATACAGCATATTTATACTGATGCACAGGTCCCCGGACGGAGCTTTTTACCATCAAAAGAATGCACTAACTCCACGACACTCGGCTCTCTAAGTATCACTTAGCGGTACACATAATTCCCAAGCCCGATGTCCATAAAGTAAATTAGCAGCTCTCAAGCCAAAAGGGGCCTGATTTCTCAAAAGGATGTAACAAAAGAACAATAAATCAGGTCCCCTGAAAAACTGTGTCTTTATTGGAACAATTACTATCTTAATCTGACTTCGATTTCCCAGATACCACTTACGGCCTGCGACCCTTTAACTATGATAGAAGTTCCGAGGATTCGCTCAGAAATCGGCACGCACGCGTCCGCGGTTCGCGCCCCTGCCCCCAGCGGTCGGGCCTTGACTGACGCCACGACAGAAGATCCATAACTGGAGTAGCGGCTAATTCGTTACATATATATATATATATCATGGAAGACGATAGTATTCCGAGTGACGCAGCCTTAAGCCTAAAATCGTATCGTAGAATTCGTAGATGGCGGAACTCATATATACAGCTAACTCGACATCAAAGAAAACGCGAAAAGCCGCCTGTTAATAACTCAGCAAATATAGGTCCTATTGTTCTGATTTTTTTAAAACAGTCTTATATATGCAGTCTAATCCTATTCTGAAATTTTTACAATTCTACGAGCAGTATATTTTGAGATCTGAAAACCCATTTTGAAAGCAATTTCGATGGTGTAAGTTTGTCTTTTTTTTTTCTCCGAAATGGCCTAGATTTTCTTAAAAACATTAATATATAAAAGGAATCCGTTTTTGATGAAGTGGATAAGACTAACCTAGTATCTAGGAAAACTCTTAATTTTTATATAATCCGCATAAAAAATTGGACTTCTTAGGATCGCGGATTACATGTTATTCTATGGGCTAGCAGACACAATGTTGCAAACCGGTTTTGTGCGGATAAGGTCACAGTTTAAAATCTGAATATTTGCAATAAATCTTTTTTTAAACTACAAAAACAGTTTATTATGTGCTTTAAAATACTTAGATTGATTTTTTTATATGGAGCAGTATTTTATAATTATATGTATTTTATTTCATTGTTATTCATAGTAAGGAAACAATTTTTAAGGAGAAAATATTTCCCATTTTTTCGAAAATTCTCGTATCGAAATTCGATATTTATCGAAAATGCTCATATCGAAATGAAAATTCATCGCGTCCGCCATAAGACTTCGCCATGTATCACTACGCCGCAAAGTTGACTGAAGAAATAAGAAATTAAATATCAAAGATCTTGAAAAGGAGAAAGTGAGCACAATTTCTAATTATACAGACAGCATCTAATGTAATTATTTGTAACCGATCCTTTCTAATTAATATAATGTTCTGAATTGTTGTTATTTTCATCAATACTTATTATAACTGTTGTTCTTACAAAATAACACTCATGTGTTTCATAGGTATTACTTGTTACATGTGAGTGTAATACAGATAATTACCAATTTAATTTTGGGTTTTCTTTTAAAGAAATTAAACAAAATCTTTCATTTTTAAAGAACGCACAATTTAAATAAAAGGTATGACGAAATCAAAATTCAGATTTCCAATCACGTTTATAAAATGATTCATTTGCGAATCGTTTCTAATAACATTATAAACGAAAATTGACTTAAAATGACCTCTTTTTCGAAATATGGGTATCTTTTGCTGATTTTTTTTTTTTTTTTTTTTTTTATATATATATGTATGATATTACTTTTCAGCTTCAAAAATTAAAGCATCCTAGTATTTTATTTTTATAAAATTAAACCTAATGGGGAAAAAAAAAATTCTTATTACTGTTTATCTCTGTAACAAAAGAAAAACAGGAGAAAATAAAAAACAAAATAAAACCTGAAGCATTTCTTTTAGCCTAATTGATTACAGCCATGGTTGCAAGACATTCAGTCTCAGGTCTGATTTCAGTCTTGGACATATTTTTGACTGATATTAAATTGTACTTTATATACTTAAATTATCACGATTAACTCAAAATGAACCATTTTATCCTGACTGGTTGTGTTTGTGTTGAGCTCCTAAAAGTAAAAATTTTCATCATGATACTTTTCCTTATTTAGTAATTAAAGTTTGTAGATAAATAAGATAAAACAGCTTTTTTGCAAAAGTAAGATACTTGTTTTTATTTAATTTTAAAGCTAATATGCTTAAAAGAAAGCTTTAAATAATTTACTTTTTAAAAATATAAAAGTAGCCAGCTCCCGGTATTTGTGGTAATCAAGTATTATTGTAAATAAGAACAATTCAGAACATGTTACTTTTTAGAAAAGATTGGTTTCACAAAATTACATTAGCAGCTGCATTGTAGCTGTCATGATAATTAGACTTTGTATAAACTAATAAAGTAATAACACAGTAACTATTTCGTAATATTAATCTGACTCGCATCTTAATTTAAATATTAAGTTTTTATTCTGCTTTCATTAAACTATTCACTATTCTTTAACATTCTGCATATTCAAACTACAAAAACTCTTTTTTTCAATTCCACCTGTACACTGGAGGGTTGCCGTGCCACTTACACAGTGTTGATTTCAGGGGGGGGGGGGGGGGACATTCCCCCCGGAGCAATGAGATGCCCTCCCTGGAAAATTTAAGATTTTGTGTTTTCAATGGTAAAAAAGCACAATCCCCTCCCCCCCCCACCGGAACTGTACAAAGTCCCCCCGAAGCCACCCCGGAGAAAAGTGTCTGAATTCAACACTGCACTTACAGACAGATTCGTTTATCGCCCGTTGGGCGATAGCATTTGAAAGATCACCACATTAACATAAAAAGTAGCAAAAAAACAAAATTAATCAGTTAATTGATAGTTGATTATAAAAAACCCACAACATTCTCGGTAGTGGGAGGAACATCACAAGGAAAAAAACCCTTGCGAGTTTTGACAGTATGTCGGTGGGGGGGGGATCCAAAACTTCATGCAATGTTCACATGAAAAAAGTCGCAGATATGTTACTTTTATGTATAAAAACATGGAATTCTGCTTTTTCAGCACATTGAATTTTATCATCCCTGGGATCGGTGCAAATCTGCATTAAAATTTTTTGACATTTTTAGGAGGGGTGGGAGGTGGCGGTATCAAATGCAACAAAAATGTGAGCACAAACAGTACCAAATTGAGTTAATTTCTCTCCCTTTCTCTTTCGACCTTTTCTTTCCTGTTACCAGACCTGCCAACTGCTACGAAAAAATCGTAGTTGCTACGATTTGGACCTATAAACTACGATGCTACGAAAATCGGTCTTAAACTACGATTTTTTGCAAAAAACACAAAAGCATTTTTTTGTTTCTAGTTGCGATTTTTATCAAATGCAGCATATATTTCAAGAGTGATTCTGTTCTGAAATTTCCAAAATTTCAAAGTATTTATTTCCGAAAGTTTAAAAAAAAGGGTTCATTAGCCCAAAAATTTGAACATTAAAAAATGCTCATGGGAAAAAAAAAATCTGGGCTACAAAGCAAACCTGTTAACATAAAACTCTCTTTATGTACATTAACCACGAGTGAATCGTGTTTCTGTAAATATTTATAGTACAGGAATTCCCTTCGTTACAAACAGGGATGCCATATTAAGAATATCTGGGGGGGGGGGGGGGTGTTCTTTGAGGGGCAAGGATTGAAATAGTGTGCAAAATCGTACGATTTGCACACGGAAAAGGAATGTCCTGCATAATGAAAAATGTTGTGTAGTATTTTCCCCTTTAAATTCTTTCACAGACCTATGATTCTTCTGCAAGTATATTTTGAAATTTCTTGGGAGTTCGCGAATTTTTTTTTCCTTGCAGAATAAAGGAATTTCCCCAATTGGGAAAAAATTGTGAATATAATTGTGTATAAAAATTTTCTGAGAGAAAAAATTACTATATTGAGTTGAAAGACAAACCTTATTCCTTTTACGAATATCAAAAGATGGCTGCGAAACACGAAAAACCAACCAACCAACCTCTAGATTAATTTTAATTTTATGTGCTACGATTTCTCATTTTCAAAGGTTGGCACACATTTAGCCCATGTATAGAACTGAACAGCATGATAACATAGCCACCCCCACACAACTATCGCCTGCTCTGCCTGAAGGATTGTAGGAAAACCGCGAATTTCGTCAGACGATATGTTATTTTCGTCAAATTATCTCACAAAACGCAATTTTCGTTTAAGTATTGTGGGAAAACACAATTTTCATCAAAGGAATGGGAATTTCGTCAAAGGATCAAGAAAAAAACACTAATTTTGTCAACAAATTGCAAAACAATCAGTAATTTTTCAAAGGATTGTGGGAAAAATGCGAATTTCGCGAACAGGCCATGAAAAAACACTAATTTCGCAAAGTATTGCAGAAAAAAAATCAGAATTTTGTAAAAGGGTGTCAACGAATTGCAAAAAAGTCACTGATTTCGTTAAAAGATTGCGAATTTCATCAAAAGGCCATGAAAAAACACGAATTTTGTCAAACGATCATGAGAAAATGCAGATTTCATGAATGGATTGTGGAATAAATGCACATTTCGTCACAGGATCATGAAAAATGTGATTTTCGTTAAATAATCGCAGAAAAATCATGAATTTTAACCGAGGATCGCAGAAAAAAATGCGAATTTCATCAAAAGGCTGCAAAAACACAAATTTCATCATAGGATACTGTAAAAAATGTAAATTTTGTCATAGAATCACAAGAAAAATGTGAAATTTGTCAAAAGTGTGAAAAAAAAATAATTTTGTCAACAAATTGTAAAAAAAATCACAAATTTCATCAACGGATTGCAAAAAAAATGTGAATTTCATGAACAGGCCATGAAAAAACACTAATTTCATCAAACTATTGCAGAAAAAATGAGAATTTTGTAAAAGGGTGTCAACAAATTGCAAAAACATCACTAATTTCGTCAAAGGATTGCAGAAAAATGCAAATTTCATCAAAAGGCTGCAAAAAAACACTAATTTCGTCAAACGTTCGCGCGAAAATGCATATTTCGTGATTGGATTGCTGAAAAAATGCACATTTCGTCAAAGGATTGTGGAAAATGTGAATTTCGACAAATAATCGCAGAAAAAATGTGAATTTCATCAAAAGGCTGCAAAAATGCAAATTTCATCATAGGATCCTGGAAAAAAAATGCAAATTTTGTCAAAGAATCGCAAGAAAAGTGTGTAATTTGTCAAGTGTACGAAAAAACACTTGTTTTGTCAACGAATTGCAAAGAAATCACTAATTTCATCAAAGGATTACAGAAAAAATGCAAATTTCGTGATCAGGCCATGAAAAAACACTATCATCAAAGTATTGTAGAAAAAATGAGAATTTCGTCAAAGGATCTCGGAAAAAATGCGAATTTCATCAAAATGCCGCAAAAAAACACAAATTTCATCAAACGATCATGCAAAAATGCATATTTTGTGAATGGATTGCGAAAAAAATGCACATTTCGCCAAAGGATCGTGGAAAAAATGCAAATTTTGTGAACAGGCCGTGTAAAAACACTAATTTCATCAAGGTATTGCAGAAAAAATGAGAATTTCATAAAAGGGTGTCAACGAATTGCAAAAATATCACTAATTTCATCAAAGGATCAAGGAAAAAATGTGAATTTCATCAAAATGCCGCGAAAAAACACGAAATAAAATTGTCCAATTAAATAATATGTAATAATGGCGGGGTTGTTTTGTGAGTTGGAGCAGTAAAAACAATGGATGGTACCTTTTAATGGTGTTAACACATCTTAGTCTTAAGGTAAGTGATGTAATCATTTTACAGAAGTATATTTATACGTTAAAAAAATATATATATATTCAAGCCTCTATATTAATTGCATTTTTAAAACTATTGAAAAAGACATACTATAGCCTTCAAAGTTTAAAATAATGTTGTAGGTTAAATTAAAAAAAAATTATATGATTTAAATCAAAATAAACTGATTTTTTTCATACCCTGTTTGAAAGTTCATTTTCTATAACCATGTTAGCCAATCAGTGTGTTCAGAATATAGCAGTCTAATGGTTATTTACAAGATAAACAACATATTTCCTTCTAATGACTGTAGAAATGCCTTAAAATTTTCTTTATAGATTCAATCATCTAATAGTATTTTATTACAGTCAAAATCTGCATTATCTCACTTAGAAAAACACTTGTTTGTTTACATTAGAAGAAACAGCACCAAAAACTGGTGATTTATAAAAAGTTTTATTATTTAATTGTTTGTTTACATCTGAAATGTATTGCAGATTATAGGCTTTTGCGAATTATAGAGTCGTCTAATACATGATTGATTAGTTTGTATATTATGTCTCCCTCACCCAACTTTGTTTTGATACTGGCTACTTTCTTAGGTATCTTTGTTTTTGTACCTTCGGTACAGCTGAATTAACTCCTTTATTTAAAGTCAAAATGTATTTTAAGTCTTTGAAAGAAAACAAACGAGCTAGATATGTTTATTTTATGTAAAAACTAAACTGTTGATATTGTCTTGCGAACCTAAGTATATTGACTTGACTGTTAAGGGAAAAGGGGGGAGTGGGGTGGAGATCTGAGAGCTAAAATGCCTTTCCCTTCAAAATCAGTCACTTTTTTTTTAAAGAGATTATTGGTCTTAGATTCTCTTCCTACTCTGTAACAAAAGCTTGTTTGCATTACTCATTGACTTTTAACCAACCAAAGATTGTGTATCCTTACACTGCAAGAATAACCAGTTTATAAAAAGAATTCTTTATTTTGATCTTAAAGTTTGCTTGGCCATTAAAATAATGTGTAATAATGGCAGGGTTGTTTTGTGAGTTGGAGCAGAAAGGCAATGATTGGTACCTTTAATGCTTTTAACACATCTTAGGCTTAAGGTAAGTGATGCAATCACTTCACAGAAGTATAAATACTTCTACATTAAAAATATATGGTACTAATTAGTTATCCTGTCGACCCATTTCACCGAACTATATAAATCGCCAAACCACTCGCCAAATTATACAAATTGACATAATTTTTATTTTAAATATCGAAAGAACAAATAAATTAGTATAACATTAATAAAAATACAAATAAAACATCGAAATAAAAATCACCTGATGATGTAAAACGTGTAACTCGCTTAAAGTCAAGTAATGTAACATTTACGATCAACCATTATTGGCATTTGATCTTATAGTTTGGCGATAGGTTTTTGATCGACAGGATAACTGAGTAATACCAAATATATATATATATATATATATATATTCAAGTTTCTATATTAGTTGCATTTTTAAAACTATTGAAAAGGACATGCTATAGCCTTCAAAGCTTAAAATAATGTTGTAGGTTAATTTAAATTAAAAAAATTATATGATTTAAATCAAAATAAACTGATTTTTTTCAGACTCAGCTTCAAAGTTAGTTTTCTACGATCTTTGCCAATGAATGTTTTCAGAATATAGCAGTCTAATGGTTATTTACAAGATAAATCAAACGTTTATCTTTTAGTGACTGCAGAAATGCCTTAGAATCCTCTTTATAAATTCAATCATCTAATTTTTATTACAGTCAAAATCTGCATTAGCTTGCTTAGAAAAATACTTAACTGTTTGTTTATATTTAGAAGAAACAGCACCAACAAGTGGTGATTTATACAAAATTTTATTATTTAATTGTTTGTTTATATCCAAAATGTATTGCAGATTATAGGCTTTTTCGAATTATAGAGTCATGTTACTGACTTTTAACAAGCCAAAGATTGTGGATCCTTATGCTGCAATAATAACCAGTTTATAAAAAGAATTCTTTATTTTGATCTCAAAGTTTGCTCCCGGAGTCAGATTATACCCTGCTGAACTCTCATCATCACTGAATGGGTCAGAGCTTTTAAAACTTTATGAAAATAGTTATGACATTTGAAATAAAGATCTGGCATACCAGAACAGGCGAGACATTTGGTGACTTTGAATTTGACAAGGTGATCAATCATTACTTCTGGTAATCTCACTTTTTGTATTTTTGGCTATCCCTATTTGGAAATCTAGTTTTATTGACATCATTGATGATGAAATCTGACATTTGAGGGTGCAACTCATCTGTGTGTGTTCTAAAATGGAATAGCTCAAATAAATATACAGTAAAAGATCTTTATAGCGCAAACCTAAAAACGCAAGGTTGTGCGTTATATAGAATTTTGCATTATATGGATCACATCATTAAATTCACCTTGTAAACATAGCCAAATATGTCTGAAACACATCAAAATACATTAGAATATCTTTATACTGCATTCCTTGTTACCAAGAGTTATCCAAATTATAAATTTTTGCATAATATAGGTCAGACATTGTTAAATTTACTTTATAAACATGATCCAAATATAACTGACACAACCATCCCTTATATTAGACATTTTCAGAAATGTTTATTGTAATAATAGCATTTTTTCACTAAAAAGGTCTTAAATTAGAAGATAAAGTTGAACTAATGTATCAAATTTAGTCCTATAGAGAGTAGCAATATGCTACAATGTAAAAGTGCAGGTGCTTTTTAACTGCAAAAATCATTGTTTACATCTGAGAAGTTGTGCGTTATATGGAGAATTGCGTTATAAAGATCTTCTACTGTATTAATATAAACATACAAATAACCAAAAAAAGTAGAATCCCTGATAGTAGGTAAAAATAAATTTTTTTGACCTTGTAGGAAAGTGGTCGCTGACAGACAATTTCTTAATAGCCAATTTTTATCATTTAGTGTCCCTATGCCCAGTGGCTAGTGCTAATTTTGCCCTTTAATGCATGCATTTAGTGATCGAGACAAGATATTTGTGAGTTTTGTGCATTTTTCATATTGCTGTATCCAATGATTTTTTTTTTTTGTTTTCATGAACATGCAGTGTTCATTACATGCATTATTAATCATTCCAATAAGTTGCTATATCCAGTGATGTTACTGTGGTTTTAATAAATGCAAAGTGTTCATACATACATAAATTAGAATTTGAATTGTTGAATATTTACTCTATTGTACGTAGATATTTTTAAAGATTAAAATGACATGACTTTTTCTCAAAGTTATTGAAAAATCAGAATTTCAATCATTAAATGATTACTCTGATTTAGAAAAGTTGTTTAAAAGATATAACATTTTTCAATTAATTTATGTTGAAACTGTTTTTTTTTTTACTTTATTTTGATTGTTGCATTAAAATGAGCTTTCCTGTGTTTTCTAATATGCCGTTATTTATAAATATTGTATTTACATGATTCATGAATAATGATATAGTAGAAAATGATAGTCTGGCAGCAATAAAAAATGTAAACCAATCGCAACAGTTTTCAGGTTGCCATATTTTAGTTTGAGTTGGGTTGCATGGGAATGTTTATGCATGCCAAAAAAATCACTGGGTATTTCTCTTGTTCTGGGATTCTGCTGAAGATCTTTATAATGCAATTATCTACATAATTTATTTCTGAGATGTAAACAATAGATTTGGCAGTTACAAATCTCCCGTATTTCAGATTCATATTGTTGAAATATCTGTTATTTCCCAAAACACTAAATTTTACATAGTTGGATGTTTAAAATCTTATTTTAGAATTATGAAAACACTGTTGCAGTGAAAGCCCTTTATAATGCAATTCTCTGTATAACAGACAGCTTCTTTAATGTAAACAATGAATTTTACATTTAAGAAGAGCCTGCAATCTATTTTGTAGAAATATTGCTACCCTCTAGAGGGCTAAATTCAAAACATTATTTCCTCTATCTCCATAATTCTGATTTTTTTAATAAAAAAATTGCTATAATTAAATTAAAAAATTTTGAAATAAGTAATATAATGATTTTGTCCAGAGGTACTTTTGATCATGTTTATTAAGCATCATTTTGTTTACATTTTAAAACTTCATCAAAATAGTTGTAACTTTTCTAATAAATATGTTACATATAACATATGGTAGTAATAATCAGTATATCTGATGAAAATACAAGTATTTTTTTTTTTTAATGAACTATTTAAAGATTTTTTTATCGCTATTACTGTATTTGATTAATAGTAGTTCAAGAGCCATAATTTTATATTCTAAAATCATTAAAAGCACTCTGCAAGCAGTCCTTGTTCAATCACAAAAGCCTGCCACTAAAAAATTTTAATGCAGAAGATGTAATGTATTTCTGAGATGTAAACAATGAATTTTGCAGTTAAGAAGCACATGTGTTTCACAAATATTGCTATTTCTTGGAACACTAAATTTGATTCATTATCGTCTTTATAAACATTAATTTGGAATAACAAACAAATTTAGATTTATAAACATTGTTATTATATTAAAATTTTTTGTAAATGGTTTTAAACCAGGTTTTTTTAAATATAATTTCCTATTGCATACAGATGCATATCTGTTGATAAAATAAACATTTTTAGATATTATATAAACTTTCAAAAATATTTAAATGAAATAATTACAGTCAATTTTATAGAAAATTGAAATCATTTCTAATTTAAACATTATTAGTAACAGCTATGTCTTATGTTCAAAGTAAACTGCTCTACACAGTGAAACATTGATACCTTTTAAAATCATATGAAGAATCCTTTGATTAATAATATAATAATCAATCAATAAACATTTGATGCAGTTTCATGAATATAATATATTATTCTGTGGTGATTATTATTAGTATTTTTTTAATATCCAAATACTTCTGGTTATTTTGTTTTCTGAGTGATGACTCCAAGTGTCCAAATCAACATTTTTGGTCGTTAGATTCAGCAACTAACAGAAAAGATTGATTGGTATTATTGAAATGCTATAACTAGTACTCAATTTTTGCAAGCTGTGTTGTTCAATCTGATATCTTAAGTTACTCTTTTAAATTCTTTAAGCATAATCTTTCCCAATCCAGAAAATTTTCTTTTACAACTTAACCAAAATCTTAAAGATCATTGTATTTTGTTTTTAACTGCTGTAAATAATCTGCATTTTTTAAATGAAAATATTTTATGCTAAATATTGAATATTATTTATCTATTTTATCTTTTCTAATTTCACATGTTTTAAGAAAAATCTTTAGGGTATGAGATATGTTCATCAGCACATGCTAATTTTCATTCTACATGCACAGAAACATAACCTTGGCTCATTATGTCTCATGTTGACTGCTGAGATGAAGTGTTAAAAGTGGAAATTACTTCTATCAATAATTTAAAACAATTAAATTACAAAAAAGGGAAAATATTATATTAGATTTTTCTAAAAAAACCAATTGGTTTAAACCGTGCCAACCGTGTCAAAAACCTTAAAGATTTAGTATCTGTGACTGCTCTGAAGAGGTCATTATTATAACTTTATAATTTTTTCATTCTGTAGCACAAATTACTCAGTTTAGAATTTACTAATCAAAACATTGCCATCTTGATTTTTTCCACTGTCTTTGTTTGATTCAGAAGTGGTTAAGATTTTTTTATATTGTAAATCCTAAAGTTTATAATAGCAAAAAAGCATCTTTAACTCCTTGGGGATGAGCGACTGGTATACTTTCCACTTAAGGTGTTCAGAATCCTTCATTATTCTCACCACTTATTTTTAATTGTAAAGTTTACCTTTCTTTAATTGGAGCATTTCTGTGATTCAATTACAGAAAATTTTCTGATTTTAGAAACCTGTAGTAAAAGGTTAAAAATTAAGCAAAGGGCTCTTGTCGCGAAGGGGTTAAACATCTTGAATTAAAGTAAACTTTAATAACCTTTGGCTTTAATTGCCAGTACTCTCAATTGAGCTATCTGTACGACAACCCAGCCAACACAATATTCGCTCAGAACAACTATTATCATGACATCAATTGAATGTGTGAAAAATAATTAAAAGTGTACATGATTATATATTTTATTTTATTATTAAGCAACAGACTTTGCAGATCCATTTTTCTAAAAAGCTTTAAAGATTGGAATCTCTAGGCTGGAGTGGGAAAGTGGTAATTTTGAGGAATAAGAGGATAATTTATATAGAAGAATTTTCTGTATAAAAATAAAGATTTGAATTTAAGGCTGGGGAGTAGGGAGAGGGAGAAGAGGAGAAATGTGCATTAGGGAAGTCAGTGCTTATTTATTTATTTATGTTAGTGAGCAACAAATGTTGCAGATTTTTTTCTTTTCAAACTAATGTTTGAAAGATTAATTATTTAGGTAATCTGGAGAGGTGGGTGCAAAGGGAGAAGTGGAAACTTCGGAGCTCAGGGGATTATTTTATATGATTTATTATTATTGTTAATAAAGAATTTTAAATAGGGATGGTCAAAGATTACTTTATATAAAATTAAAGAATTTATAATGTTTAATTTTTTTTGCACTAAGAATGAGAAAAGGGGAAGCAGAAATTTGTAGTTTTGGATTTAATATAAATGTATGTAATTACTTTTATAAGTGAGTGATGATTGCTATATATACATATAAAGGTTTAAAGAGTAATATTTCTTGTTACTTTTTTTAACAAAGTAAATTTTTTAGATAGTAAAATTTAACATTGCTTTTCATATTTCTGAAACAAACCAACAGAAATACCCTTTAAACATGCATGTTGTACATTACTTCCATATCTTACCAAAGAGTTCTTATAAAAATATCATAGCACGGTGCTCTTTAAAATTGAAGTATGGTCATCCTTTTTTGAGGGGCGAAAGGGGGGAGGATTGAAGGTGAATGGAAATCCTATGAATTCTTTGTATTGGTCTTTATTATTATTTTTTTTTTCAATAACCTTAAAAAAGTAATGATATCAATACAAAAACCCTTAACGGGTTAAAAGTTTGTGACGCAGCACTTTATCTTATTCTCTAAGAATTTAAAATATGGAACTTAAAAATAATGATATCAAATTTTGAGTGACGCTATGCTATCAATTATAATCTCTCTCTATATTATTTATTTCATCTTTTTATTTTTTTTATAATCGCATGTGCAAAAATTATGTTCAATTTAAAAAAATGTATAAAAGTTTATTCATTGATGCTTTATCATTTACATTTCTCATAAATTCAAAGTATGAGTTTTAAAAGATATGATATCAAAATTTTAGTGACGCTTTGATGTGGCTTTAAACGATTTGTTTTGAAATTAAATTTAATTTTTTTTTGGTTTGGCTAAGATATATTCACACATCTAAACAATAGTTTTAATTTTCCAATCTACTTTAAATATGTCACTTTCACTGAATTTATATAATGCATTTAAATGTATTTATTTGAATAAATTGATTTATCCTTTGTCCAATGCTATTAAAAATTTAAAATAAGATTTACGTAAATAATTTTTTTGCGTCATTGTATCCAAACTAAGTGAAATGTATTCAAATGGATACTATGAGGCAAAAAAATTATTTACGCAAATCTTATTTAAAATTTTTAATAGCATTGGACAAAGGATAAATCAATTTATTCAAATAAATACATTTAAATGCATTATATAAATTCAGTGAAAGTGGCATATTTAAAGTATATTGGAAAATTAAAACTATTGCTTAGATGTGTGAATATATCTTAGCCAAACCAAAAAAAAATTTAATTTAATTTCAAAACAAATCGTTTAAAGCCACATCAAAGCGTCACTAAAATTTTGATATCATATCTTTTAAAACTCATACTTTGAATTTATGAGAGATGTAAATGATAAAGCATCAATGAATAAACTTTAATACATTTTTTTAAATTGAACATAATTTTTGCACATGCGATTATAAAAAAAATAAAAAGATGAAATAAATAATATAGAGAGAGATTATAATTGATAGCATAGCGTCACTCAAAATTTGATATCATTATTTTTAAGTTCCATATTTTAAATTCTTAGAGCATAAGATAAAGTGCTGCGTCACAAACTTTTAACCCGTTAAGGGTTTTTGTATTGATATATGTATACAGACCATGGATAAGTTATATTAAGAGAAATTTGTTCATGCTCCGACATAAAACAGCAAATCTTTTATTCTTCTGTAACCAAAACCCACCAAATTATGATACTTCAAATTTTATGAAATATCGAAGCTATTCAATACTAAAAAAAAGTCTGCTTATTTTTAGAGCCAGAAAGTTCCAAAATTCATGTGCCATAAGCTTGGTAAGTTTTTGTCATAGAAAAATGGAATTTTTACTGTTTTATTTGTCAGAGCATGGAGAAACTTTTTCTAAGCATAACTTGTAGGATCCAGGGACCGTATAAAAATTTGAAAAGGGTAACTTTTTGAAAAAAAATGCCAGGACTATTTCATCCACATAATCTTAATTCTTACTTTATTTTGAATGCTTTTGCAATTTACATTGGCTACTTACTCCAACAGGTAAAAAATTAAAGCACATTTCAATCTTTTTGGGACATTTTGTATATTTTATACATATATATATAATAGAATATCAGAATACATGCTATACTATCACATATAAATGAAGAATACTTACACAGAAAACACAGTATCTGCAACAACTTCTTCTATAGCTTCTTTGATATATGGGTCTATAAGAGAATGAGGTTCATGATCAACTGTCCTTTTGCGTGGTACAGCTAAGTCAACAACAACTATATTTTCATTCTAAAAAACAAAACAAGCTCAATGTAAACATAAACTTGATCAAAAGAACAAAACATATAGAAAGAAAAGCAAACTGAAATTTCATTATACTACTTCAAAATACAAAAATTTAGTGGAAATTATACTTTTTGTAGTAAAATGCAAACTTTAATTTTCTTTGTGCAATATCACTCTTTTTTTTTTTTTTTTTTTTCGTTTTTAGAAGGAAAAATTCTACAGGAATAAATACAGAAAATTTGTCATTCATGAAGTTTTTAAAAAATATTTTTCTAGCATGTTTATGGCTTGCATAAATTAGGCTTACGTTAAAAAAAAAAAAAAAAAAAATCTTATCTAAATCCTTATAATGGTAAGTAAAATTGAAGAATTCACCAAATGATGTACTTATCATTGAATGAGTAAATTATGAATGGATGCAAAACACACAATTTTAGTTTAAGAGTACAGTAGAACCTCTTTTAACCGAAATCCATTTTTAAAGCTCTTTTTTTTTTTTTTAACCATTTGGAAAAATGGTTATTGTTCTCGTCAGGATGGGAAATCAAAAGCATGTCTGAAGGTTTTCATTGGTTTAATCTGCAATTTATTCGTTTTCTGATTGGTCTATACAGTAATCTGTATTTCCCTTTAATTTCAACAACAATGGATACTTTCTGTTGCCACTATGACAAAAAAGTAATAAAAACTACAAAAAAAAATTAATAACTCAGAAACAAATTGAGATACAGCTTTCAAACAAATTGCATTTAAAAGTAGATTTTTTCTCTATCCGACGGTGTAAAAAGTAATATTGTCGGATGTTTAGAAGTTTAAGAATGAAATTTCATTTAAAATTGGCCGTCAGATTTCTTGGAAATCTGACGATGGAAAAGCCTTTTCCCGAACAGCCAATGAAATGCTTGGATATTTACGTAAGTTTCAGGTGGATAATACTTAAGTTTCATGAAATCTGACGGGTCGCAGGCGATATTTTTGGCTTGCAATTTTTACGTGTAATAACACTATTAATGTTTAATTCATGGCGTACGTAATGTATAATCAACTCCGGGCAATTTTTTATGTCTTAAATTTTAGTCTTAAAAAAAATCGTTTTACAAATGGTCGTTGTAATTTGATAAATTGCTTTTTTTAATTTGTTTTCCATTATTTTTTTTTTTTTTTTTTACTATCACATTCCTTGTGTACAAAATCCATTTCGAAAGCCTTTTTTTAAAACCATCATATTCCTTGTGTGCAAGCGGTCATTTCCGAACACACGAGTACATATAAATATTTTCAATCCGCTTTCTTAGAATTCCTTTGATTTTAACTTGAGTTCCCGTGAGCTGCTGGGTGGAACGAACAAATTAGCAATTCTGAAGCTTTTGAACGTTTTGCAACAGATTCGGCATGGCTGGAGCAGCAGAAAGACTGTGATACTGGTGTAAAATATTAACTAGTCGGATGTACCAATCCCAAAACTTTCTTCTACCTCATACATGTTAATACTTCAAAATTCGCTATCACACTGCCAAAATTAAATGGCAATCTATGCATCTCATGAGGATTCTAACGATATGAAATTCCGTGCATTAGTTCTTGAGATATGACTATCGCTGAAATCGTCTAAATTCAGCAAAATGCTGCCTAGCAGCGCCACCTATTGGGTGATTTATACCAAATCCTAATCAGCAACAATTTATGTCAACGTCTGACTGAATCTGAAGTTTGGAGAAAATCCGTACATTAGTTTTTGAGATAGAGCAATAGCGAAAATCGTGAAAATTTATGCATAGCAGCGCCACCTATTGGGTGATTAACACCAAAACCTAATTAACAACAACTTGTGTCAACATACAACTAAATCTGAAGTTAGATGAAAATTGGTCCACTAGTTCTATTGATAGAGCTATTGAGGCAATCGTGGAAAAGGCAGCAGAGAAGCGCCACCTGTTGGGTGATTTACACCAACACCTAATCAGTAGCAAGTCATATCAAGGACTAACTTAATCTGAAGTTTGATGAAAATCCGTGCGTTAGTTCTTAAGATAGAGCTATTGGGGAAATCGTGTAAATCCTGCAAAATTCATCATAACAGCGCCACCTGTTGGGCGATTTACACCAAAACGTAATCATCATCAATTCATATCAAGGACTAACTAAATCTGAAGTTTGATCAAAATCCGTGCATTAGTTCTTGAGATAGAGCTATTGCGAAAATCGTGAAAAATGCAGCATTGTAGCGCCACCTGTTGAGCGATTTACACCAAAAACTAATCAGCATCAATTTGTATTAGGCACTAACTGAATATCAATTTTTATTAAATTCTGTGCATTAGTTCTTGAGATAGAGCGCCCACAAAATTTGTGTCACATACACACAGACAGACAGACAGACAGACAGAGACTCACAGAGTCACAGACAGACATTTTGTAAAAACATGTTTTTTGGAATCTCTGACCCCTAAAACGTGTAAATCCGTCGAAAACCGGAATTCGAAAATTTTCATGAATCCAATACTTTCTTCTTGTAAAGATAGAAGAAAGTAAAAATAGAGCTTCAAAGCAAAGGCAATTGAAACTGCAACAAACAAAACATCGTTTCAAACCCTTGTAAAAGGAACTTAATTTTAAAATTAAAATTCAGGTAATTTATTCTTGTTTCTATTTTGCTATTGCTTTATTTTTTTTTTTTTTAATTTAGCATTTGTTACAATAATACGAAATAGCACATATATATCTCCTAAATAGTAAAACTGAAGCATTCTTGATTACCCGAAAATTTCAATTTTCCGAAAGAGGGTCGGTCCCAATTACTTCAGATAATCGAGGTTCTACTGTACTTATAAAGCCTAAAATAGACAATAGCTATTCTAATTCAAAATCACTGCTCATAAACAGAGGTATTTTAAAATGTACCACCTATGTATTTTTATTCAGTACTTGTACAAAAAAGGAAATAAAATGGTTATTAATTGAACAGAGAATTAAGAAGGAGTAAAATATTATGCAAGATGCATTTTTGATAGAATTTACTTTTTCATAAAAAAACTCACCAAATTTTTTTTCTGTGACAAAATTAAATTCCCTTTTTAAGCAAAACATTGCAATCAAGTCCAACCTCCAGGACTTAGTTGCATCAGCAAGAAGTAAAATTTAAATTGTAAAACTATGAAAAAGTATAGCATGCATGCAGGTTGCAAAATATTTGATATAACATCTACTATAATAATAATTAATTGACCTATCTTTAAATAAAAAAAAAAGTATTCTAGACCTAACAGATTTGATTGCATTAAATAAATAAGATACTTAATAAAAAACATTAAGGATATCATCAAAACAACACACAATAAATATCAGGTTATCAATAAAAAAATGTATATCAACTTGTGTATCAATTAGGGGTAGTTTAATCAATAGTAAACATTTTGCATCTTTAGATCTGATGGTAATATGCATGACAGTGTTGAGTCACTTCAGTTTAATATGATAGATATAGATATGGGATATTTTTTAGATATTTTAGAAAAGGATATTATTTTAAAGTGTTGCCAATTTTTAAAACAGTGCAAAGAATAATATTTTTTTCAAATTGAGAATTTATTTACACGTGGCTATTATAAACAGAAAAAAACTTTAAAATTAGAATTCAATGATTACATGTTAAAAGCAGGAAAATTACATCATATGAACCCTATTTACACTTGAATTTTAAAAGAGAAAATGTTAAAATAAAAAAATTATGCATTAAAACTTGTAAATGGAGGACATTACGTCCTATTTAAAATGGCCAAAAAATATGGCAAAACAAAAAAATGTATTTGCGCGAGATATTTTGAGATAATCTTTTCAACTATTATCGTGAATTTGAAGACAGCGCCAATACTATTTCCTTCTAACAACAAAAGTATTTTCACCTGAATATTAATAAGAGAAATAAAACTTTGGTGTAAATTACGTCAGATTTAAAACGATACATTTAAAATAAATTATTTAAAAGAACTATCTTATAGCGCTGTTAAAAAATACCAGGAGACAATGACACTGTTTACTTTATTACAATGACACTGTTTACTCATTTTACATTAGCTTATTTTCAAATGTTTAACTAATTTTTTAATTAAATATAAAAACAGCCATTGTATCTCTTAATAGCAGCAGATTTGGTCTTAAAAATCCCCAGTCCAAGGAAAACGAATGGAAATCCGTTTACAGAGAGATCTCTACTTTTTTTTTTTTTTTTAATTCAATATTTTTAAAGCTGATCAAATGAGCGTGCTTTTTGGATTTTGGTATGCCTGAACGGGGGTTGGCGAGCATAGCGCATAGGGGGCAGAGCCTCCTAGTGAATTACATGAAATTTTTACAATTATAGTAACAAATATATACATGAGTGAGAGGGAAAAAAATATTTACTTTATATCTAGGTTTGGATGTTAGCCTGGACATTTTCATAGCATGACTAGTAGTGGGTCGTCTATGTTGGTTAGCAGAAAGAGGCCTCTCTGCTGTGTTGTAGCGAGAGTAACTTCTAAAAGGAATAAAAGATATTGGATACTGATTGAAGATTTTTTTTAACAAAAAAATATCTATAAAACATTAAGAAAAAGAAACAATTTTAATGCATCAAATGCCAGTTGGAAATTCTAAAACAGGTAAGAAGGCAGATAACAATTTTTATTAAACCAGGAAATAAGAATTTATTGGCAACCTCTCTTAAAGCAGAAACTTGTAAATTTAAGAATATTTTGAACACTGAATAAAAAAGGCATTCAAGATTTACATAACACAAAAAGGTTTTGTAAAGACGAACATCCCTGTTAAATAGATCATTTTTAAATGTTTTTATAGATATTAATGGTCATACTGATATAAACATTGCATTTTGGCTGAAAAAGAAGAGTAACTTTGTCATAATGAATTATGACATTTTTTCTTAATTCCTTACTTAAAATTATGGCAATTGTATGTTGGGAAATTTTATTATAAGTCCATTAATTATTGTCTAAAATTTAAATCATTAAGCTTTAATTACGTTAATAGTTTGCCCATTTCACCTCAAAAATCTCAATTTTAATTTTGTAAATCAATTTATATAAATTTCAGAATTTAATCAAGATCGTTTTTCTTATAAACAACCTTAAATGTCAGTAGTAAAATAACTTCATTTGTTCTTTTAATCTCTTTAAAAAACACAACGCATTAATTTAAATTATAGTTACGATCACGCTAAAAGTTCGTTAGCTCCAGCGTATATCATAACAGATTTACAATGGAGATATTTGCAATGATCTTTCTAACTACTCTAAATGAAGAAATAATATTTTAAAATTAACTTTATCCTCATAATCCTTCTTCTAAAAATAAAAGTCAGTATTTTAACATCCGTTTCTTAAACTTTTAAGTCTTAGTTAACTTTTTCAACGCAAACGTAAACTTTAATTTACACATACTTTTTTTTCTATTTTCAAAATGAAAATTTGAATTTGACTGGCCATTTTGAATCCGAGACGCATCGCTTTACTTTTCTCTCTTTCCTCACAGAAGGGACGCGCACAGGTTTGCCGTGGACGCTTCGCTTAGCGCGATTTTCGGATTTCGCCGTGCCACCATTTGGAGCTGGTTAGTGCTGGGGTGGTGCAGGCATTGCACATGTCGGAGAAAGCGCCAGATAGCAATTTTAGTGATTGGGTTGGCGGCCGTTTGCATTTTTGGAGAGGAACAGGTTCGCACTTTTTTCGTCAGTTGGGTGCTGTGGTCTCATGATGGTAGGACGTACGACGGAGTCTCCTTTTTTTCGTTCTACACATCTTTAAGATGTTATTGCAAAGTGGCATTATGCCACATCTTTGTTTTTCATTTTTATTTTCTTAATACCTACTCTATTTTATTTAATTTTTCTCAAAAATAAACACTTTCCTTAAATTAGGATGTTTTTATAAATTAATTGATAAATTTAATATTATTCCTTGTGGTTTTTTTTTTTTTTTTTTTTTTTTTTTGCTTAACAATCATCCATAACACAAAACTTCTGGTTATTCTCACCTCCCTTAAAATACGTTCATAAATAAAAAAAAAATTGGTTTGACAACCTATTTCACTTTTCCTTATTTCTTTATTTCAGATTTAATGAATTTCATCCCTTTATTTTTAGCAAAAGAGCAAAGGTAATGTTTGTTTGATAATTATTAGAATTGCACATTCTTAGTGAGATTTTGATTATTTAGAACCCAATCAATATACAGATGGAACATTTTCAAAATTTATATTTGATAAATGCATCTTTTTAAAACATGATTTTCTATATTAATTATGGGTTTTATTCAATTGGGAAAATTGAATTTTGGTAACTTTAAGGAATTATTAAGAATGAAAATATTTATACAAATGATAGAAATTTTATTATTAATTTGTTGGATTCATTTTATTTAATAAGTGTAAATTCTCCCTTAAGACGGTAGCCAATATTTTTGGTAATTCCATCTGTCTTAAGCATTTTTTATGGGTTATTGCCAGACTTCAATATTACAAACTTGACAAAGCAAGAAGTAGTTCAGTTTTAGATTATTATTATTATAATTTTAAGACACTGTTGTAAATTAAAACTTAACACCATTTCTACTGGTGTCCAATGGCACCTTTTTAAAGTTTTGATTTATGTTTATTTCGATCGTAGTTTTTGAAAGTAATAAGCATAAAAAAATGTCTTCAATGTATTAAAAAACATTTGTGATTGTTTCAATCTAAAAATTACAAATGAAAAATCCTAAATCAAAATCTTTTAAACGATGTCATTTGACACCGATAGAAATAGTGTTAATATAGCAGAAGGAACCTAAATGTACATTACCAGAAATTAATTAATAAAATATACATAAAATATGATTGTCATTTAATAATTTTAGTATAATTTATCCATATATATTCATAATCTATTACCTCTCTACTTTTTAATAAATTCAAACAAAAAATAACAACATATACTGGAAGAATAAGTAGTTTTCAGTTAAGTCCATGCTCATAAACACTGGCGTGATACTTTTGAAACAAAATTTACATTACAGATCTTGCTTTTTAAAAACTCAAAACAAAATATTAAACTTACGTGTTTTTTGATGGAAAAATAACCCAGCAGTTTTCATCCTCATCATACTGTACATTTTCGAGGAACCTTGCTTTCTCTTCTGGATTCACAAAATTATCTATAACTAGGCCACTAAAAGGACAAAATTAAAATTAATTATGACCATAAAAAATTATAGATATAAGAAAAAAAAAAACATAGTATTTGATATTTTTAAAAAATAATCTGCTCACTGCATTAAAAAACTTTTAGTATTTTACATGCTGACTTAGGATTTATTTTTTCTTTGGAATATCTCAGAAAAATTTAACAAGAATATCTCCATGCACTAAATTGGAACATAATTACTCAACAGTCGGGAAATATATCTTGAATTATCACAATTAAAAATTTTACTAGACTAGTCAAATGACCCCCTCCTCCCACCCTCTACAATTAATTTTGTTTCAACTTTCATGGAAGAATTCTGTATGAAGCACCAATAGGAATAACATACAAATTATCTACCTCCAAAATAATTAAAATAAATGTAATAAACAGAAGTACTATTATAAAGTTGTTTCTAAAAAAATTAAGAAAAAAGAAAGAAATTGAATCAATTAAAATAAAACTCGACAGTTTGTACAGTTAACTACCAGAACAACTTAACATTAACTCCCCCAATATTTACTTAAAACCAAGTTCATTTATAAAAATAAGCTTTAATGGTTATTTTACAAATTTATTAATATCTTCCTTTACTTTTAGATTTAAATACAATTTTAAGCAACTCAACATGTTAAAATGTTACTTATGTATACATTTTGTCTATTAATAAAGGTATTCACACTGACTAGAAGATGGCTATCAAGTAAGAAGTAACTGCTAGCCAGAAATTAGATAATAAAAAAATCTCATCTACTGGCGAGAAGGTACTAACAAAATTTCTTCTCAATTCATATACTAGTCAAAATTTTCAGCTTTACCAATGTACCTTAGACAGTTATTTATAAATGGCTGAATTTTTATTAGTAGCAGTAGTAGAAGAAGTGCAAATTAAAACTTATACAACAGACAAATCACCCAACATGAAATTCAAATTAATTACAATTATTACTTTGATTAATGTAGGATATAAAAAATTATATCAATAAATATGAAGTAAATACAGTAAAACCCGGATATAATGCTCTTCCAGGGGATCAAGCTAGAAGAGCATTAAAAGCAGGAAAGCATTAAATGTAGGAGAAGGTTTTCGGCATTTTAAAATTGAGAATATTAGATTATCTGCTTTAAATAATGCGGGGAATCATTTTGGTGTAATATTTAAAATGGAAACTCCACAGCATAGGTACAAAAATGTTTCCTTCATTTAAAATATCGCAAATTTACGTAGTGTTTACAAAGTGCATTATTATTTCAAATCAAAATAAGTAAAATAATTGTTAGCATTAAAACAAAAGCTACAAAATATATTTAACATTTTTAATAGGAACCTTTATCCTTATATTAAACATAAAATAAAATTATGAAAGAAACTAATAATAATATTTAAAAAAAAAAAAAAAAAAATGTAACATTTGTATTCTTGAGCACCACTATGAAGACTATAAACTTTCACTTACTGTTTATTTTGTTTTAGAAAAAAACTGAGTTTCGTCTGACGGGTAGATGAACGACCACATAAAAGAATGTTTTCTGCTTTGTTTATGTGTCTTAATATATCTTCATGTGAAGTGGCGGTATCTAGTGAACCAGTATATAGGCAGATAGTGCTAAAAGCTTCCATTACTTTAGTTATCGTTGGGATGCGCTCTTGAACATTGCCATCAGCAACCAGGGGCATGCCAGCAGTATCCAGCGCCTGTGTACAGAACTTCAGTTGGTGCCTCATATTCCTAACCCCCCCCCCTCCCCCCACCTCAAAAACAAAAAAAATCAGTGAATATAAATGCAGAGCTGCCAAGCCAACCTTCTGGGGGGTTTTCCCAGATTAAATAGACGAATTTTAAACCACAAAATTTATTTAATGGAATGTGTCTTGTTTCTACAGGATTCTTTTTTTATTTCATTTATTAAATTAAAATTCAGGTTAAAATATTTTTGTTTGTCTTTAAAAATAAGGAATGTTGGCAGATAACAGTGAATTTGTCTTAAATAGCTAAATATTTTTTGTGGGTTCAATAAAAAAATAAATAATTTAGCTAAACAAAACAAGGCATACTCGCACTATTCACTTAAAAAACTCACAAATTTATCAGTAATTTGCTTTTACATGATTAAAAAAATAATTTATTTCACTTCTTAAAATACGTCATTGCTGTTATTTACTAGCAACTAACCAACTAAAATACTATTTATAAACATGATTTCTTCAAGAAAATTAAAAACATGTACATACTAAAATAAAACTATACTTTTCTGACATCTGTCTCTGCAGAGCATAAAAAATTTCGTAAGAATTGAAATTATCCAAAAAAGTTGTTAGAGATTTTTTTTTTTTTTACATACTGTTTTTAAATATAGCTTTCAAAAAGAATAATTTAAGTTCGAATGAACTACTGTTTCAAATTATCCAAGTTCGCATTAAGAATAGCCAACAGTATAATGTCAAATGTATATGTAAAAAATGAGTAACTTACCTTATTAAATAATGAAGCATTAAAATTTACTTCTTAGATCCAATTATAAAATATGTATATTTTTTTAATCTCTTTTTATTACATCTACTTTAATTAAGTTGCAAGATCTTCAAAATTTCATGTCTCAGCAAAAGTGAGTTTGGTCATACTGGTCATAACGCTGATACAGGTTGGCGACAATACAGTATCGCAGGATTTAACCCTCTAGAAAGAAGGGTTGTTAAACAGAAAGGGACAGCATGATTCAATCAAATTTGACAAAAAAGTTCCATATTAATTTGTTAATTTTAATAAGTAATTTCTTCAAAATAATGCGACATTTCATTTTTCATATATTTTTTTATGTTCCCACAACTAATATGATAAATGTAGAACAAATTATTTTATTTGCTTCAAAGTGTTACTTGAAAAATTTAATTATATTTATAATCACATAAATATGGCTATTGACTCACATATTTATATATATTTAGCCATTCACAAAATTTTTTATCTAAAATTAGGAGTGCTAAATTAAGTAGCTTAAGAAAAAATGTGTTTTTCTCCCTTAGGAGGGGGGGGGAGGTATTGTTCGAAAGAACTCGTAATACCGAACTCAAAAATATATTTGTTTTACTTTTAGATATATTTTCAGAAATTTGGCGAAAATGTATGGAAAAATTATGTCTCTTCCTCCTATTTCCGAATCTACTAAAACTGACATTACGAAAAAATTAGTAGTAGGAATTTATTTAAACATTTCAGTAAAACTATAGCAATTATCCTAGGTCATATAGTTTTCAGAAAATCGCAGTTTTCCGTTATATATAAACTTTACTTTGAGGGAACTCAGCGAGGGAATTGAGGGGAGTTCGAGGTACAGTCGTGGAAAAAAAAAAGTAAACACCCCTACTAACTCCTCAACAAATCATCATAGAAGAAAGTTACTGGTACCGAACGATTGGAAATAAAGTCTACTTTTAAATGATGTATATAAAATTTTCTTAGGGGGTCATCTACATATTAAAACGAACCCAAACTTCATTTTTTTTTCAATGGCAATACCCAATTTTAACGAGATATTTCAAATTTTCGGTTCAAATTATGCCTAGACACCAAATTTCAAGTCATTTGAATGATAAGTTTTTGAATTGTAAACATTCAAAATTGAGTGCTTCTAATGTTAAATTACATTTTCATATTTTATTTATATCTCCGAAATTATGCTCCTAATGTGCTAATATTTTTTGTAGCAATAATACTAATATACCCAAACATAAATAAGATGAATTTGCAATTTTTATAATTTTATGATATGAATTATGAAATTAATATTCGAAAAAATTATGAATTGTCACCTACAATTTTTTTGATGGATTTAGATTTATTAAGTCCTGCTTTATGGAAATTCAAAAATTTCACATTTTTCTTCCAAGTAGTTTTCAAATTATGCTTAAAAAATGGCAAAATGATAGTTTAAGGGGCCGTCTATGATGGAAGTGAGTAGACATTTTGAAATTTATTCTGCCGTACTGTAATCTAACACGCTTCATTAACTCCTTGAGTGGCGCTAAAGTGCCTTGATCAAGGAAAGGGCTCTCTCGGTTAATAATCCAGTACGGAACTTCAATTTGGATACAGCCCTTAAAATACGCTCGTTTTAAAATAATTTCTCGGAAACTTATGGTACGAATTGCATAAAAATTCGTTTTTAGGCTAATTGAAGGATGTTGAGTTCATTTATGCTGTCAGAATTGGATACTGCTATTGAAAAAAACAAAGTTATGGTTCGTTTTAATATGTAGATGGCCCCCTAAGCAAATTTTCTATACATCATTTAAAAGTAGACTTTATTTCCAATCGTTTGGTACCAGTAACTTTCTTCTACGATAATGTGTTGAGGAGTTAGTAGGGGGTGTTTACTTTTTTTTTTTCCACGACTGCACCTATTGATGCGAAATCATCCAAGGATTGTCGATAATTATTTTCGAAAAGAATTGTCGGTAATTAGCTGAGATATTAATTAAAAAACTATCTAGAAAAACGCGGCACAGACCTAAGCGGCGATGCAACTTTGCGACCTGCTTTCGAAGCATACTTGGCGCAATGCTAAGCTTAAACTTTATACAAGGTCTTTGTTTTAAGTAAGGCAAATTACAATGATAAATAATCAACGTTTTTCATTCCAATTGAATTCAATTATTGAAGTGAATTACTGAAAAATATTTAATAGAATAATTCCAAGTTTTTTGCAAAGTCTCATTCGTTTAACGGCTATATACAGCTATATTTTGTAAAATTGCAATTAGTAATTAATAAATTTATTAATAAATTTCTTTAAACATTGTGCAATATTACTACGCGTTTTTATATCGTCAGTATGTGTATCGCTACCAATACGTGCTACATATTTCCAATCATTTGAATATTGGAACCCTTCTATATTTATTACAAGCTGTAGCACAAAATTAGCACTCGCCAATCGTCGAGTAACATTTAAAAGATGGCGATTAACTTTATTGTTCTTACTCGCCAAACTTAATGGGCAGCACTCACCAGACGCGATAGTTGAAAGGTGTATCGATGCCAGGGAGAATGGGATGAAATTCATTCTGCTATTCATATGCTCAGTGTCCAGATAGGCGATTCTCCCGAACGTAAGAAAAGAAAGTAACAGTGGTGATTCTGTTCCGAATTTTCTGAAAATTTAAGGCATAAGGTTCCGAAATTTTTTAAAAACCTACATCGGCCCGAAAATTCGGACATAAAAAATATCGCTAATTTCGACATGGTTGCCGAAGAAAATCAATTTCGTCAATCTTTTGCAGAAAAAAATAGCAAATTTCGTCAAAAAATCGCAAATTTTGCCCAACGATCGCAAAGAAACATGAATTTCTTCCAAGGATCATGTAAAAAACGCAAATTTTATCAAAGAATCGCGAAAATAACACAAAATTCTTCAAATGATCGAAAAAAAAAACAAAATTTTTCAAAGGATTGAGAAAAAAACACAAATTTCGTAAACGAAAATCGCGAATTTCTTCCAAGGATCACGTAAAAAACGCGAATTTCGTCAAAGAATCGCAAAAAACCTCCCACAAAATTCTTCAAGGGATTGCGGAAAAAAAAAAAACACAAAAATTTTCTAAGGATCGTGAAAAAAAAAACCACACAAATTTCATAAAAAAAACAAAAACACGAAAAAAATTTCATCAAAAGATCGCGAAAAAATCACATATCTCCAAAGAATGGCGAAAAAACACAAATTACGTCAACAGATCATGAAAAAAATGCAGATTTCGTCAAAAGATCATGAAAAACGGAAATAAAAACAAATCTCGTCAAAAAACCACCAAAAAAAAATGTAAATTTCATCAAAAGACTGCGGAAAAACGCAAATTTCATCAAAAATCACAAAAAACCCACAAATTTAATCAAAGAATGGCGAAAAAACACAAATTTCGCCAAATGATCGTGAAAAAAACACAGATTTCATTAAAAGATCGTGAAAAAACACAAATTTCGAGAAAGAATAGCGGAAAAAACACGAATTTTGTTAAATGATTGTGGGAAAATGTGAATTTCATCAAAGGGCCACAGAAAACAAGCATAGTTATTCTCCCCCTTCCCCGTCTGCTGTAACCTTTCAGAAATTTTGCTGTGAATTTCAGAATTTTTTTAAAAACTCAGAATCGCCCCTGGAAAGTAGATAACTAATTCTTATCGGTTCAAAGGTTATGGATCCTTGAGGAGATGGTGGTGGTGGTGTGTGTGCGTGTGTGTGTGTGTGGGGGGGGTAATTGCACTTTCGCCTGTCCATACCGTTGTTTGATTTGTTAGAGAAACTAAAAGCTTATAAATTCAAAGAAAACAAAATTCTATCAAACATTGTTGAGATTTTGTATTTTGATAACAATTGCTCCAAGCAATGCTGAAGTGTGGAGCAGTGCGAAAAACACTCTAAAGGACAAAAGTTTATCTGTAAATAAAGACACGCTGCATAATCGCCTAAGGGTTAACCAATCTAAAATTCAATTAAATGAATATGACCCTGCTGCAGCAATAAAACTTTGGAGGGAAGAATCTGTTACGTCACGAAGGCAATGTGAATGATAAACATTACTGTCAAAATTAACACTTTTTGTACTACTTTATTTCATTGCAAAGTAAAAATAAAATATTCAAAATTTTATTAAAATAATTCTTAAAATATATTTTAATTTACTTGTCTCTTTTATACATTGCATTAAGTATGTCTAAATATCTTCAAATATGTGCTTGACTTTTATTTTGACTGCAGTAATTTCTTGTTTATGTTTTTCTGTTAGATGTGATGCCAGTTTTTTTTTTCTTTTTCAGTTGAGTGTAATCCTATCGAATTGTAAAGTAAAAGATATTAGTAAATTACAATGTTGAAGCATTCGCTGTCGCCTTTCTGAATTTTTGGTGTTTTTAGCTTTTTTAATGTATTTCAGGCGCTTGACGGCGCCCTTAAACCTCTCGAGCGTTATCTTTCCACACCTTGACGCTGTTCGAATTGATCACCCTTCCCCCTATTAGAGATACGCCGCTGACGAGCATCTGCGAATTTGATATAGTATCTTAAAAATGAAAATGAACTCACGTGTCAGAAATGACCAGCTTTCGATTTATATGCTGCTTTAATAAATTTAAATTGGATAAAAGTTTTTCAAATATTTCAGCTTCTTCTAAAATATTTGGCACCTTTACTATTCTGGCGCCTTTGTTTGGTGCACACTTTGCACACTGTGTCAGCGCGTCCCTGTCAGCAACCCTGTCTCTTTGCGGCATCCTGTACAGTGTCCCCTATAATGTCGTCAATGCTCCTAATGTTGCTTGTGATAATGTTTTTATCAATGTTAAGATAGTTCTGAAGGCTGTGTGCATTTTCTGGAAGATGCTCGCAAACAGCTTGCCAGTCCTCATCGTCTATAGGATCCGACCCCTCTTCAGCCGCATCCATATCATCGTTGGCGTCCGTTATGAAGCCTGCCTTTTTAAAGCAATTTTGAAATATTTTAAGTTCAATTGCATCCCAAGCAGCACTAAGGTAGTTCATGGCGTCGAGGAGAGTTACAGAAGATCAATTACTTTTAATTTCCATTTCATATAGAAATCGTTTCACTATACGTTTGCGATAATGTTGTTTTAAAACTTTTATAATCCCTTGATCTATCGGTTGAAGTATGCTTGTGGTGTTTGCAGGTAATTCCAGAGACACGTTTGAAATATCTGGTATTTCTTGGGGATGCACTGCACAATCTTCTACGAATAGTATGACATGCCTATTTTGCTTCCGCATCTCGACATCAAAATCAGAAACATATTTAATGAACTGGGGCCCGTCATCCGAGCCTTATGCTGATGTGCATAGTCACAGGGTAGTCGTTTGATGTTCTTGAAACAGCGAGGTTTGGCCGATTTTCTGAACACCAGAGGCTTGCATTTGTCGCTCTCATCGGCACTGAAACAAACAAGCATAGTCACACGTTCTTTACCGAGTTTCCTTCCATGGCACTGTCATCTTTTAAAGTTAAGGATTTATCAGGCATCGCTTAAAAAAATAAGCCAAATTCGTCACCGTTATAAATATCACAAGTGGCATAGTTATTGATAAGCCTTGGAAGACTGTTCTTTTTCCAAAATTCTGCATTTTCCATGTTCACGGCAGCGGATTCTCCACAAATCTTCTTGTACACAATGCCGTGGCGGGTTCGAAATCGGTCTAACCACCCATTAGATGGAGTAAAATCTTCAATTCTTAGCTTTTGGGCTACTTCTACATCTTTTTCTTTAACTATGGATCCACTGATAGGTATGTTACAGTGTCTTGACTCAAGAAACCAGTCACTCACATTTTTTTTTAAATCTTCATATTTTCCTGTTTTAACTCTCTTTCTTTGAGCCCCCAATCGCAGCATTTTTTTCAATATCTTTTCTGTTTTGAAGAAGAGTCCAAAGAGACGAGGACATGATATTCATAGATAACGCAAAATTGTTCTGGCTCAGAATAGGTGATTTTTTGTCAATTTTTTAGAATTTCTGATTTTTTCGAAAGTGCCACCGTCTTTCTTTTCATACTCTTAGCTTCCATGAGCGGAAACAGTTTGTGTGAAGTTAGAGACAGACAGGTGCTGCTGAGATGGACGGCATAAATTCTTTTGTTCTCTGATCCAATGAGAAAAAAACTGCCGCAGCGGCTGATTTTTAATTTTTTTTCCACATAGTCTTTGGGCGTTGGCTGGCTGCCAATTCAACGTATCCTCTCTTTCTCTCTTTGTATGGGTGAGAAAATGAGAACTCCGGATGTAAACCAAAGCACAAAAGTGTAACATCCGGGATTTCTTTGTTCAAAGGACCAATAAAAAGCACTTTAAAAGCGGGAAACATTAAAAGCGAGGAATTTTTACATTGTTCTTATGGGTATGGTTCAAGGGATCTGGACAAATGAGTGTAAAAGGTGGGAAAGCATTTTAAGTGGTGAGCTTTATATCCGAGTTTTACTGTATAATGCATTGTTAAATTTGTATGCCAATGAATCAAGACATTTATTACTACTATGTAAACTAAATCTTACAAAAATAAGAAAGAAAAAAAGAAAAATCAACCATGATTTTTCATATACTCATACTCACGATAGTTTAATATCTCGTGTGAGTGATTCTATGGACTGTTCTTTATCTCTTCTCTCAAATGAATTGATTTCTTCTTCCTCATTGATGTCATCTTTCAATGCTTGGAGACGCTGAAATAACTTCTTTAATTTTTTTGTTTTGATCTCCACTTCTTGATTTAAATTTTCAAATGTCTCTTTTATTTCTAATGTATTGAATTCCTCTTCTAGAAGCTTCTTTTTAATTTCTCGTTCAATATTCTATAAAATTTCATTTGAAAAGTTTACTAATTATCTAAAATTTATGCACACAATAGCAGATTTAAAAACTAGGAACAAAGAAAAAAGTTAATATATACAAAGTCGGATTTCCATCATTTTTTTCAGTTAAAAAAAAAAAAAAAATCCAAATATTCCCCAGTACCTTGAACTGTGTCAAAAAAAAGAAGTCGTCATATCATGTATTTCACCAGAAAATATAGGAATGATTTTATTGTAAATTTTATTTATAAGTTCATAGTCTACAATGTATACATTTTTAATCATCATTTTGTGTTTATTTCCATGCAAGTTTTTGAAGTATCGAAAGAGGAATAACAATAATTTTAGCTCATTACACCCTATATTTATGTATTTTTCAATTTTCTCTAATAGTTATGCTAATGTGCTAAAACAAAAAGACATGAATGACATTCTTATGTTAATTATTGGCTAAAAATGTTTAATTACCTAACCTTTATGTACATATAATTTAAAAATTCAAACATCTGGTTAAAGTGGATTAATACATTTCCATAATGTGTTTCTACTGAAATGTCATAATAAAGCATATTATACTGAGAGGAAAATAAAGAGTTTCAAATAACTACAACAAAATTTAGGCCCTTTTAAAGGCCTTTCAAACTGAAAAGTAAAAAATAAGGAGATCTAAAGAAAAGTGAGAACAGTGTTGAGTGTAGCAGTTTGTATTTATCACAAAATTGCAACTGCTGTACAAAAATTCATCTTGTTTTTCCCTTATATATTTAAATGTTCATTCCAAATTTACTTTATTTATTTCTGCACTTAACGATACACCTCCAAGTTCCAGAAGAATAAAAAAAGTTAACTTTTTTAGTAACTAAAATAGGTTGTTTAATTATAAAAAAGAGACCTAAGTGGTTAAAGAGGTCACAAAATCCTTTTTATTACACTTTCTAATATAGTTGCAAAGTGAATTCTGTTTGTCTGTCTTGAGTCTATGTGTGAGGCTATCTCGTTTTAACTCACGTAAATATATTTGGATTGCCATGTAATTTTTATGTTTTTTAGGTTTACTATAGAATCTTTGGAATCTAAAATGAAGTGTGCAGCATTTATAGTTTGTTTATAAGGGCACACAAAGATTTCCATTACATCATTATCAATGGGGAAAAATCATTTGCAGTGCATTTTATTGATGTTATAATATTTCAGAGATAAGAGATTGGTATGCATCACTGAGCAAGACTACAACATGCTTTTTCAGGAATATAAAATAAGTAGAATTTTAGCGTTTGTTTAGAGGAACACACAAAAGAATCCATTACACTATGATCTCTGAAGAAAAATTGAGGTGCATTTTAATGAGGTTATGATACTTCAAACTTAATGAAATTTAAAAGGATCATCAAGGTGCATTACTACATGCTTTGTTATAGATTATGAAGTGCTTAGCATTTATCCTTCATTTACAGAGAGATGAATAAAAGAATTTGGTTAAAGATTGGCCACAACCAATAATTGCTGAAAGTGTATTTTCTGCTGTGTAAGTACATTTTTAAAAATTATCTAATTTTTAGTGTATTATTCAGTGAGTATAAATTCTATAGATCCCATACATGGCTGAACAAAAGAATGTGTATACATTACGACATATGGACAGCAACTGTTGAAAGTGAATTTTTTCTGAGTATATGTTTTTAAATTACTTATTTAATTATTTCATTTCATTTCATGAAATAATAAAATTTCTTATTAATATTCTGTTGGAATTGGAAAATGTTTCATAATCTATATCTGATACCAGATTTTCAATGCTTGTTTTTCTTATAATTTACTAAACAATAGACTATTACCAGGGTGGCTAGCATCTGAACTTTTCCCTTACCCTGACTTTTAATCATCATTATCCCTAACTTTTCCACATAATTTTACTTAATTTTCTTATGTGACTTTTACAGAAAAAATTTACTTTTTTAACATACAAACAAGATGGCTTTCAAAAAACATAAAAAAGTTGTTAACAAAAATAGTGTCATTTACTCTGAAAAATATCAATATTGGTTAGAAATCAAGCAATATTTTAAAGCATCACCTTTTAAAAATTTTTGTAAAATTTGTAAGAGAAAGGCTCTTCTTTAAACAACTTCTTTTAGACGAATTAATTTTTTTATGCAACACTGTTTGTATATTGTATCAAAAATACTATCTCAGTCCTAAAAAACAAGTCACAAAAATACATTTAAAAAGGCATAAATAAAAGGCACTTTTCTTTTAAATGATCATTTAAAAAAATATAGATAATTCGCATGAAAAAAATTTTGGCAGAAATATTTCTATCATAATAGATCTTGAGAATGTCGCCGTCAGAGCGATGAAACATGCAGATCAGAATAAAGGTATTTATATGCCTTTTTAAATGTATTTTTATGTCTTTTATCATGCTTTAGCTTAGTTTAGATAATAAATCTTGTTGAAAAAAAATAATAAGTATTACAATAAACAAAAATTTTACTTCAATTATAGGCAACAGAAAATGTTAAAAGCATTCAACAAAAAATAATATAATATGAAAATAATAAAAAATTTGACTATACAGAGATTTTTGCCATTTTCCATGGTAATTACTCAAAATAGTATTCTTGAAATTTTTTTAATTCCCTGACTATCCAGAATGTGGATAGTATGCACACTAATAATTATTGTAATGTATCTTATGGCATTATGTGCAAGAAAATAAATCTGAAATAAATTAATTTTATAAATCATATATTTCAAGAAAAAAAATTTCAGTTTACATGAATTTACAAATACTTTTTTAGAAGTTGAAAGTTGGAGAAACATGGCATTTAAGTAAAAAAAAATATTAAATACAAGGCAAAATTGAATTACTTTTTGGTCAGCTAATTCTTGTCTTTTCTTCTCAAGCATTCTTTGCTGCTCATTGGTATGATCAATTATATTTTTTCCTCCACAAAGCAATTTTCCTTCGAGTTCCTAGAATAAGTAAACTTTTTAAATAAATCAATCCAGGAAACCACTTACTAAAAAAACTACTAATACTAATCAGAATATAATTAGACTGTCACATTCAAGAGAAAAATATTTTTACTTTATGTTTCTTTTAAAGTCAAAACTTTTTGCAAAATCATTCTGATAATAAAGTCATTATAGAGTTACGAAATGTCACACATCAATTAAACGCTAAGCTAAGATGACTGGAAACAGATGGATCAGGTCGGTCTCTCAATCTCTCACACACAAAAAAAAGGAGGGTGAAATTTATAAAGAAAAAAAAAAAGCAAGGTGCCAAATTTTTGCGATAAATATTTCTATTGAGGTAAGCTTCTACTGAATTACAAATCTATCCGGGCAATCTTCCTGTAAAAAGAGAGCCATTTTGGCATGAACCTAAAAATCAAGCCAAGAATAAAACACTATGGAAAATGGCACTAGATAGCCCATTTATTCCACACATTTGAAGAGTCTGAAGGTCCTCTAAGGGTCTTTTTCATCATCAACCATTATCTAAAAAAGGCAATAGCCTTAATCAATTATGATTTGTGAAACAGGCACAACATCTCTGATTTGTCAAAGGCGGCTTCAAAATCAATCAACAGACACACTGGAAAATATCTTGTTGTGCTGTCCTGGTCCCAAGAGCAGTTTGAAAATGAAAAACAGATAGGCTTTCCTGTTTCCAAATTCTTTTTCAATATATATGGCGAATATAGGAATAGATAGGAAGTCCCGTCTGTGGTACAAGTACCATCTGCCCAGGGTTGTAGTGGGTAGCTGCCCGGGTACCCGCCCGTGCTGGGTTTTTTATAAAAAACCCACTTAAAAAGCCCGGGTTTTTTAAGAGTATTTCTGGAAAGGAACAAATGATGTATTTGTTGTTCATGGTTATTTTGTTTTATTTATTCACTTCTTTGAATCTTAGAAAATATATTTGTACTAATTTACTTGCACTTTTAGATTGGGAACCCTATAATTTTAAAACGTTTTAGCTTTTAATTTAAAATGTAAATTTAAGCTTTTCAGTTAGCTTCAAGAGTATTATATTTACTAAACATATTATATTTATTAAATTATTTTATGTACTTTTTACTGCTGAATCCGAAAATGACCTCCATTTTTAACCATCACGTAAGGAAAATAAAAAAAGTTTTACATCTGTTTTATAGTATTTTTTACTGCTGAATCCGAAAATGACCTTCATTTTTAACCATCACGTCAGGAAAATTAAATAAAAAAAGTTTTACATCTGTTTTATAGTATCAGATATTTGCTATATTTTAACTTTGACATTTACGATTTGCAAAAAAATTATAATGTGATGGTTAAAAATGAAGGTCATTTTCAGATTCAGTGCTAAAAAGTACATAAAAATCAATTATCAAAAGTTAAACTCAGCCGTCTCCTCTATTTTATAGTATTTGATTTTTGTTATTTTTTAACTTTGACAATTTATGATTTGCAAAACATTCTGAGATGATGATTAAAAATTAAGGTAATTCTCAGATTCAGTGCTAAAAAATACATAAAAGTTAAAAAACACAACCATCGCAGTCTTGTGTTATCTAATCTAAAACTTTTTCTTAAACTTCTTGGCAGTAATCTATCCGAAATTTTTTGTGTTATCCTGTAAAATAAGTATGAATGGTAACCACCAAAAATCATAATAATATTAGATTATCATCGGATTTACATTAGTATACATGTAAAATTTAATCTCGATCGGATATTTGAAACTTGAAAGTGAGTTAAATTTCGACTACAAATTTTGAACTGGGAAAACATACATACGATCATTGAAGTTAAATAAAATAACATAATATTTGTTAAAAGAAATCATGAAAAGGAATAGTCTCAAATCCTTACAAAATAAAACATATGTTAAAATAAAATAATTTTAGCCAATCTGAAACTTAATAAAAGTTAACTCAATCATAACATATTACTATTTTTTTCAAAGCGCAGATACACATGAAAAGTTCTTTGAATACTTTAAGCACTTAGAATATGACCCCTCAAAGCATGGCCAAACTCATTTGTGTTCAGATGCAGAAAAGTGGTATAAGTCATGCATTTTTTAAGTTTCATAACTCAGTCAATTTTAGTGTTATATGAACGGGACTTTTTTTGTCTGTCTTGTCAGTGTAATAGGAAAATTTTACTAAATATAACATATCACCGGAGGCTGTATAAACACTTAAATTTCGTAATTTTTTAAGAAATGTTTTTATTGATCCAAATCGCTATTAAAATATTTCTTTGCCTCAAATGAAAACTTTTTTGTAATATTTAAACTATATGTGTATGACTAATGGTTTAGAAATTAGCCATTGGACACCGCTGAGAGTGGACACCCTGTATATACATAAGAAACATTTTTGTTGTAAGATATTTTTTATCAACATTTGCTAATCTTATGATAATTTCAAAGGAGCAAGTTTTTTTTTTAAGTTATATTTATATTTTATAATTAAATAACACACAATTGATAGCTTTGCAATTTAAAATCTGTTTGTTATTTAAATTAAAGGGATCATATAATATATATGTATTTTAAGAACAGAGAAAAATATTGAGATCCTTATTAAAACTATGAAGTCATTCCCATCTATTAGACTATGAAGTGTTTGTTTACAAAGATTGTATTTGAGATCAGGATTGCCACTTCTTTCGGCAATCAAATTTCTTGTGCTTTCCTAAGCAAAAAATTAAATTTTCCCTGAGTAATTCCTCTGAGAATTTTCAAAATTTCAACGGATAAATTTTGCAAAGTACCGAAATTTAGTAGCCAATTTACCCGTGGAAAATTACCCATTTAACCTGGGTTTTTTACAACCCTACACCTGCCAAGCCTAATAATCTAAGAATAAGCTCTGTATTTTCCATATCTCAACCTGATGAACTAATCTATGTGATCTATCTTACAAGGAAAGGCCTCCATAAAGGGCATTCTCAAAACATTACAAAAAAAAAAAAAAAAAAAAAAAAAAAAATTCAAGAATCTATGTATGTATGTAATAAAATATCATTTAATAGCAGAATATCGATAGATTTCTCAGAAGAAAATTACAAATTTTTAGTTTTATCACCAAAGCAAATAAACCATATAATTAATACAGTAGATGCCCTCAAATCCACAAAAGCCTAAAATCCGCACATCATCGCAGATGTAAACAATGAAACTTTCAGTTCAGATGTAGGGATAAAATTACAGACCTTTTTAATTTTTATATCATTCCGTATGTATTTTAATATGTAATTCTAGTTAATATGACTGAACTCATGCTTTTTCATGAAGGAAATATAAATTTATATTTCTCAAAAAAATCAAGATATCACTACTAATTGCAATCTTTTTACCAAATACATGTATTAAGTTTTTTTTAGTTATTAAGTCTGACTAAACCTGAAATAAAACTTCCTTATTTTATGATTTGGAAGGGAATTAGTAGGGTACCTTTATGAGGCAAGTTTCATTCACTAATTCAAGAAAAATGCATCTCATCTTTATGGTGCATATTTAATTATACATTATTAATTATTTACTTGACCTTTACTTTTAATATTCAATCATTTTTAAAACTATCTTAATTTTTATTGCTTTAGTTTATTACTTTACTTATTTTAATATTTTACTGTACTGTAAACATTCATTATAACTTTGATTGCATTATTACACTCAAATTACTGTTTAAAAAATATAAACAAAACTATGACCAGAAATCTACAAAATTCTAAAATCCACACAACCTGTGCAATTTGAGAGAGTCTACTGTATTATGTTGGCACAATTTACAAGGCAAAAATTGTGTAACACTTGTGAATGTAATGATTTTGACAAAGCTTTTTAAACAAGTTAATTTTGCAATTTCATTGAATTAAAATGCAACTAATACTGTAGTTTATGTTAGTTTAAATAATAAAACCAAGAAGTTTCAAGCACTTAACTTGAATTATAAAGATGTTATTTTATTTTTCTTCTCATGAGTGCTCATAGCTGTGCGTATCAGAATAAATATTTACAATATTGCTTGGAAATTATTTAAAGAATATATAGAAGAAAACTTGGACTAATTTATTTGAAGAACGAATCAAATTAATTCCATTTTATGACTAACTGAAACAATGTGGATGCTCCAAATACATTAATGTATATGTGGAATGGGAGTGACTTCCTGAAGGGGTTTGTGGAAAATGGCTAAATAATTTGATCATTTTTTTTACAAATTCCTATGTGTCATACATTTGTTTATTTATATACTAACACTCCAATGAAAGTATTTGTAATGAATAATCATGGTTACAGAAAAGTTTTTTTTTTCTTTAATGTTTTGAAGTTTTCATTTTCACTGAAATTAAATATTTTAAATATGGTTAAATAAAACATACTTTATAGTACAAAGTTGTTTTTATTATATTTTTGCTCTCACTGATAACTTACTAATCTTTTTTTTTTCGTTTTTAGAAAATTCATTAAGTCATATAATGCAGTCATAATACATTGCCGACACTATGCCAAATAATGAAATTTTCATCATTTTTTAACTAAGGTAATAATGAGATTCAACACAAAATTTTCAAGTATGTATATCCACATCAGCTGTATCTTCAGTATTTTTTTTTAAATTTGAGTACATGATTATAAAGGCTTTCTTGCTGGAGAGTAGCGCTTGTTCTAAACCTGTCTCTAATTTTCTGTCCCTGAAAAAACTTTAAAATAATGAGCAAGAAAATCAATAAAAGGCGCCTATTGCTGAAAATTTTATCAATAAGCTTCATTTAAACAGAAATGCAAAGGCAAACCCACTTTGAAAATTTATAGTTTTTCTATAAGTCTAAAACATATGACCAAATTTTTTCTTTGCACCCTATAACAGGGTTGGCAAACCTTTTTATAGTCACGTGCCAATTTTTTTTTTTTTTTTTTTTTTTTTTTTCCAAAAAATATTTTACATGACCTTGACGTGCCAACTATAGAAAAAATTTAGTGGATTGAAAAATAATGAATCAAAACTACTTGAAAATTACTTAAGATTTTTTTCTAATATGGGTAACATACATGTAAGTATTACATTGTAATAATTATAGAAACACTTAAAATTT
This sequence comes from Maratus speciosus, assembly GCA_963932465.1. Taxonomy (NCBI): domain Eukaryota; kingdom Metazoa; phylum Arthropoda; class Arachnida; order Araneae; family Salticidae; genus Maratus; species Maratus speciosus. Next base: position 630,288,041 of record OZ010786.1, read on the forward strand.
AGAAATTAATTAAAAAAATAATGTGATTAATTGTGTTGTATCTCGGATGAAAAATAATATCATTTTAATGTTCAGTTTATTTTTACAGAATGCAAACTAAAATGGATTTAACTGACAACTGCTCTCTCTCTATTTCATTTTTATATTATTAATTTGAGAAAATAATGACTCACAGGTATAAATAGTAGGGAAAATTATTAAAATGAAAGAAAAGCAATTTATATTTAAATAGTCCTCAAATTTATTTTCAAATTGCCATAATTTACCACCGGTATTTTTATGAATACATATAATATTCTTTTCTTTTTGGTAGCTTTGAAGTATTTTCTTTGTTTGATAAATTTTCGAACCGTATTGAAAAGGATTAAAATTCTTCAATTTCCAAATAATCGAATTTAGAATCAAATGAGGTGATCTAAGTTCATGTATTTTGTATAAAGTCATTGTATCCTGATTTAGAGATATAATCAATGCCGCGCCGTGCCATGCCAAAATTATTCTTTCGCGTGCCATGGGTTCGCCAACCCTGCCCTATAACAATGTCCCATTAAGTGTTTCTAAATGACACTGAGATAGAAATTTCCATTTCTGTTTTGTGAATACATTAAAATGGTAACAAACAACATTTAAGCTGCATAAAATGCAAATATGATGTTACCTCAATTTCTTTTTTAATTCTTTCTTTGGCTTCATTTTCTAGTCTAAGCTCCTCATCTTTTGCTTGAATGTCACGTAAAATTTTTTCCTTCTCCTTCAAAAGAAAAAAAAAATTAAACACAATTAAAAAAATTTTCAATTCTAAACTGAAATGCTTAAAATCCACAGTAATATCATACTTCAGACATAAGGTTCTGCTCATTCAAATAAGCAACTTTTTCTTCCATTAAAAGATTTTCCATTTTGCGAACAATTTCTACACTTTCAGGCTCCATTTCTTCAATAACCTCTCCTTCAATGGTCTTCTCTTTCTTTTTCTTTCTCTTGGCTTCTTTTAAAGCTAATTGAGCTTTCAAGCTAAAATAGTTTAAGGAACAATTTTTATATCTATGTAAAAGTGAAAATTAAGCAAAATTTAGTCAGTCAAGAAAAACTGTGAAAAATATAAAACAAATATAAAACAAAAGGTGTTGCTATCCAACATACAATTTATTCACAGTTTAACATAAAACTCTACGTTTCGGTTTAATCTTTAAAACCTTCGTCAGGAGAAAAATTTTCTAAAATATAAATCGACAACAAACTCTTTACATGCTACATTTTGAAATCAATTCAAAATACAAATCAGTTTAACGGAAACCTCTTAATCCCAAATAAACAGTTCAGTGGCACCATCTTTTAGCCAAAGAAACAAACAATGAAAGAATTGCTGAAAAATGTGGAATTATCATTGACATTTCAAAATAGAAAGCCATATTTCTGGAATGTGAAAGGAAACATTATCATTACACACTTCATGGTTTCTTAGACGAATTTCTAAAGATTCACGAATAATAGCATTGCGCGGAAAAACTTGCTTGGAAATAACTTTAGCATGGTCAAAGTCTATAAATGAAATGAGTCCTTTATGGTAGCTTCTTGAGAGTGCTGTAGAAAGTTTACGAAACTTCAAATCATTTTTATGTTCTTTCAATCTTTCGAAAAATCGACGCTTAGTCATACCAATATAGGAAGAGGTGGTCCCATCTGTAAATTTAAAGGGAATTTTATACACCCCAGAAAAAGATGAAAAAGGAATTGGGTATATTTTTTTACTCATACTAGGGGGCTCGGCCCCCTATGAGCTACGCTCGCCAACCCCCGTCCAGATTCCGCAGGCTCTAAATGCACACTAATTTGATCTGCTTTAAAAAGATTTCGAAAGATTGAATTATAATTTAAAAAATAGTGCCGATCTCCCTATAAACGGATTTCTATTCATTTCTCTTTGTTGGGGAATTTTAACGCCAAATCCGCTGCGGTACTTCTTGATTATCCCGTCGACCAATTTCGCCAAATTATATAAATCGCCAAACTACTCGCCAAATTATACAAATTGACATAATTTTTATTTTAAATAACGAAAGAACAAATAAATTAGTACAACATTAATAAAAATACAAATAAAACATCGAAATAAAAATAACTTGATGACACAGACACGTGTAACAACATTTCAAAATGAGCTAATATAAAAAGAATTAAGTAAACAGTCTTTGTCTCCTGGTATTTTTTAACAAAGCGAAAAGAAAGTTCTTTTAAATGAGACATTTTAAATTAATAGTTTTTAATCTGACGTAATTTTGACCAAACTATTCCTTCTCTTTTAAATATTCACGTGAAAATACATTTGTTTGAAATAAAATATTATTTGCGCTTTCCTAACAAAAGTAGTTGAAAAGATCCTCTCAAAATATCAAATAAATGTCTAGCGCAATTTCTAAATTTAAACCGTTTTGCAATATTTTGTGTTCATTTTATGTAATAACTGTAATGTGACGTAAATATGACGTAATTTCTCCTATTTAAGACTTCTAATGCATGTTAATGAATTTATTATTTTACAATATCCTTTCTCTTTTAAAATTCACGTGTATACTTTTTATGACGTAATTTTTAATAAGTTCCTGCTTTTTGTACATAATTATTTAATTCTAATTCCAAATGATTTTTTCTGTTTATCACGTGTAAATAAATTTTTAATTTGAAGCAAACATTATCGTTTGCGCTGTTTATAAATTTGGCAACAGTATAAATTAATACCATTTTCTAAAATAATGAAAAAAATATCTCTCAAAATGCTAAAAATTTCAATTTAAAATAGAAATAAAACCTCCAAAAATAAATTTAAAAAATCAAAGTCAAATTTAAAAAATCAATGCAATCTGCACACCGGCAAATTCTAACGCATAAAATGATCTAAAAATGATTACATTCCCATGTATAGTTTTTGCTGCTATAAAACTTTTTTAATGGAACGATTTTGTCCAGCTTTAGCATTAAATATCTCTTAAAATAATTCTTCGATTTGAAAACTGTCTGCATCAGCGTGTTTATCAAACATTTCTCTATAATACCACCGATTTTCATATTTTTGTACGCAATATTTTTCTTAATATTAACGAAGAAAGACCTCCTGTCACAAAAAATTCAAAACCGGCGGCGGCGGTGACAGCGGTAGTTACTTTTTTTAGAATAGAGAGAAAATTAAACAATGTCATAGAATTAGAGGCAACAAGTTGAATGTTGTATTTCATGAATAACTTTTTTAACTTTTCAAATAAGGTGGGAAAATATGGAACCTTTCAGTAAACTTGATTTAATTTGGGGGAGGACTTCGCAGACCAGTTGCATTTTAATATGCTAATTGAGTTTTAACTAATCCTAAAATTTCAGCCATGAGCTCGTGAGGTGATGATATGTGCAGACATTGCTCGGTCTATCTCTGTTACTTGCTGAATCTAAGGACAAAAATGTTGACTTGGAGTTATCATCTAGAAAACAAAACTAGTCGTTGGGAGCCACCATAGTACTTATCCATCATGGATATGTATAATATAAAATATGAAAATAAAACATGTGTAAACTATTTTATAAAATGCATTGCAATTACAAAATAAAATTTAAACGTAATTTAAATATTTTTAATACATAGTAATTCTCTATTAATGAATTGCGGGAACTATTTGATTGTGTCATCGACCAATTTCAACAAATTATATAAATCGTCAAACTACTTGCAAAATTATACAAATTGGCATTAATTTTATTACCAAAAGAATAAAATTAGTAAAAGATTAATAACAATACAAGTAAAACGTCGAATTAAAATTGACATAATTTTTATTTTAAATAACGAAAGAACAAATAAATTAGTACAACATTAATAAAAATACAAATAAAACATCGAAATAAAAATAACTTGATGACACAGACACGTGTAACAACATTTCAAAATGAGCTAATATAAAAAGAATTAAGTAAACAGTCTTTGTCTCCTGGTATTTTTTAACAAAGCGAAAAGAAAGTTCTTTTAAATGAGACATTTTAAATTAATAGTTTTTAATCTGACGTAATTTTGACCAAACTATTCCTTCTCTTTTAAATATTCACGTGAAAATACATTTGTTTGAAATAAAATATTATTTGCGCTTTCCTAACAAAAGTAGTTGAAAAGATCCTCTCAAAATATCAAATAAATGTCTAGCGCAATTTCTAAATTTAAACCGTTTTGCAATATTTTGTGTTCATTTTATGTAATAACTGTAATGTGACGTAAATATGACGTAATTTCTCCTATTTAAGACTTCTAATGCATGTTAATGAATTTATTATTTTACAATATCCTTTCTCTTTTAAAATTCACGTGTATACTTTTTATGACGTAATTTTTAATAAGTTCCTGCTTTTTGTACATAATTATTTAATTCTAATTCCAAATGATTTTTTCTGTTTATCACGTGTAAATAAATTTTTAATTTGAAGCAAACATTATCGTTTGCACGTGATCACGTAACAAACACTTGTTTAATGTCAAGTGAATGTGACATTTACAATAAGCCATTATTGGCATTTAATCTTATAGTTTGGCGATAGTTTTTTGGTCGACAAGATAATCAAGTAGTACCAAATTGCATAAAAGAAACATCCTTATAATTCCAAAAATGATAATTATATTAACTAACAGTTTGCTGCATCAGATTAAGTGTCTCATTTCCAATTAAAACATATCTTTGAATTGAAATTTGAATGAAATACAGGGTCATGAAAAATCGAAGAGTGTGGAAAATATGATTACAAATATCTCGGCAACTAATTATCCGATTGACTTCATTTTTTATGTAAAATTTATGTTTTTCTATTGTCTTTTATATTCACTCCTTAAGATAAACAATTTCAAAAATTCTTATAAACCTTTTACCAGAACGAATATTTCGAGAGTCCGAAAAAAATAGTTTTGGATAACTGAGGTTACTGATATTCAATAAGTTCCTTCCCATTATTACATACTAAGCACACATCAAATTTCAAGTCTCTATCTCAATTTGTTCAGGAGATAGAGCATTTACAGACACACAGACAGACAGACGGACGCAAATTTTTTTTCTAAAAATGTTTTTCGGAATCTCCAGTGTCTGAAACAGGTAAATCTGTCAATTTTTTTTTTAAATGATTACAAGCCTTAACATATACTGCATATGGCAGGTAAGTAATAACCAGAAGTATTTGAATATGAAAAATGCTTTTAACATCCACAGATTAGATTTTTATATTTATAAAAAAAAGTTAACCATATGGAGATGCTATCTTCAAGGTGAATGTTTATAGTTGAAGTAATGATTAGGTCAAGAGAAAATATTAAAATGTTCAGTGAGCTAACTCCAAAAAGATTTTTATCGTCAAAAGAGAGAAAATCTTTTATTGACATAGGCTCCTATAATAAAAATTGCATAAGAGATTTAGTAATTAGAAAAAAGTTTATTTCTCCTTTTAAACCCAAAATCTGTAGAATAAACACTTGTTTACTTTTAACTAAAATATGTAACAAAACAAAATATATCTAAAAGTTCTATAATACAATTAAACCAAATATCTTGAACCTAAGAAGAAAATGAGAAAAAGGAGGAATAGAGATAAGGTTCACTTGAGATATTGTTACACAAAAAATGCCTAAAAATATATAATTTTATTAATTTTTCATTTAGTCATTTAAGTAACATGTATTATAACATATATTAGTAAAAAAGTTTGTTGTCTTTAGAGTAAGACAACTTTTTTTTTTAAACTGCTGCACATTTTAAAACCAATATCTGCAGTAGTCTAAAAAACTGGTAAATAGTTTTTCTGCTTATTTTACTATTTACTGTCACCTTTTTTTGGAAACCTTGCAGTTTCAGAATAGTGGCAATTAATAATACAGAGAAGGTATAAAAGCTCAACTGCTAAATATCAAATCATTCCAGGAATTCCTTGTGTAATGCTTTCTTTTGAATAAAGGTTAGAATTGCTCATTTAGTGTTATGACAGAAAAATCAGTCATCCCAGATAAGAAGTATTTCAAAGAAAATGTTTTGAACAGGTTTGAAAAAATATATTAATGAAACTGCATAAAATATTTATCATTATTAATCAATCTATGTTTCACTGTATAGAGCGGTTTATTCTTTGACTATCAAACGTAACTGTTACTAATAATGCTTAAGTTAGAATTGATTTCAATTTTCTACATAACTGATTGCAATTATTTAATTTGAATGTTTCCATCCAAAAGAAGTTGAATTACTTATGTAATACCCATCAATACTTATTTTTATCAATATATTCGTATATATGTACAGTCGTAGAAGAAAAAAAAAGTAAACACCCCTACTAACTCTTCAACTAATTATAGGAAATAAGGTCTACATTTGAATATGATGTACATAAAATTTGCTTAGGGAACCATCAAGAAATCAAAACCAGACTAAATTTTGATTTTTTCAATGGCAACACCCAATTTTGACAATATATTTTTAATTTTCGGTTCAAACTATGCTTAGAAATGAAATTTCAAGTCATTTGGATGATAAGTTTTTGAATTCGAAACATTCAAAATTTAAAGCTTCTAATGTTAAATTACATTTTCATATTTTTATTAATATCTCCTGAAATATTAGTCCTAATGTGATAATTTTTTTGTTTAATTATAATACTAAAAAACTCAAACATAAATACATTGAATTTGTAATTTAAAAAATTTTAATATGAATTATGAAATTCATATTCGAAAAAAAAAAAAAAAATATGAATTGCAACCTACAATTTTTTTGATAGATTTATATTCATTATATCCTGCTTTATACAAATTCTCAATTCAAAATTTTTCCAAGTAGTTTTTGAATTAGGAGTAAAAACGTCAAAATGATGGTTTAAAGGTCCGTCTATGATGTCCAGAAAAGCATAATTGGAAAAAATTATATTTCACTCATTTTAATGAAACACTTGGGCTGGCAATAGTCGAAACACATTAAACGAGTGAGATGTTTATATTGGCAAGAAATAATACATTAATAAAAGTGGCATAGTCATTCGGTAGGATTTCAACAATCGAGTACCAAACTTCATTTTGGATACAGCCCCTAAAATATGCTCATTTAAAATAATGTTCAGGAAGCTAATATTTTCAAAGACAGTTGTATAACATCGTTTTTTCTGGATTTTAAAATCATAATCAGTACAAAAATTCACATACAAGGCATGTTTTTAAATACAAAAATCACTGTCTTCAGCATATTAGCAAATTAGCATGCAATAAAACTCTGATTTTATACTCACTGTGATATTTCTTCCTTATACTTCAGCAAAATGGCATCTTTCGGATCAATATTGACTTTAGGTTTGTTCTTTATATTTTTAGCTCTGTTTGCATACCTGCAATAAAAATAAAAAAAACTTCTATTTTTTCTGATATTTCTAATATCAGGTTTATAACAAACCAAAGCTAATATTTATGCATTATATAAATACAGTAGACTACAGAATATCTTACATTCAAAGGACAAAAGTTTTGTCAGAAAAATTATATCTGATAAATGGTGGACTTATTATTAGGCTGGTACAAAAATAATGCATGATTTTTCAATTCAAATTTAAAATGCTATAACTTTTTCCAAACAAAATATATTTAATCAAAGTAACACATTTTTGCCGATGAGAAACAAGGTTAGTGATTCCTGCGACATAAAAGTCTGGCCTTCAGGAGACAACAAACTCTCGGAAGGCATTTCCAACATCATCTTTATTAATGAAAAACTTTCCTCTCAAGAAGTTGTCTAGGTGTTTAAAGAAATGGTAGTCGAGTCGAGAGGTAGATGAGAGGACTGGTGAGTACGATGGGTGAGGTAATAATTTGTAGACCAACGCATGTAACTTTTGAAGGGTGAATTGTGCAACGTGAGTTGTCGTTCAAATCACGCGGCATTGGTGAGTTTCTTGACCTTGCCTATGTTCTCTAAGTGCCGAACAATACTGGAATGGTCAACGCTGAGTTCATTCACAATTTCTCGAGTTGTTTTGGTTGGATCAACTTTGACTAATGCCTTCAGTTGATCATCGTCAACAACAGAAGGATGCCTGCGACCACCCTTGCCTTGTAGGTCGAAATCTCCCCGATGAAATTTTTGAAACCAATGCTGAACTGTGCTTACGTTGATGCTTCCTTTGCCTCAAACTTCATTAATGTTTCGTGTGGTTTGTGATGCACTGCGACCGATTTTAACTCGTAAGAATAAATTTGATGAAAATTTTGTTTTGTCACCTCAGATTCTGAAGTCAGTTAATAGACTAAACAAAATAACTAAAACAATTAATTTGCAAAGAAAGTGCTTAAAATAAGCTTTAAAATTATATATAATACACACCACTAGAATTAAACTCTGTATGCAAAATGTTTATAAAATAAGTTGCACTATAAAATCAGGCATTATTTTTGCACCAACCTAATATTAGCAGCATCTTATAAGTGCACAAATATCAAAGTATCTATAAATAAGATAAATAACCATCATAACAAAAGTACAAATGAAAAAAATAAAAACAAAACAAATTTAATAACCAAAATCTACAATTGCATTTTTACTTTATTGACACTGGGAGGAACAATAAGCCATATTTAGGAAGAAAAAAAAATAGTTTGGGTGCCAGTGAGCCAAATACATCAGGTAATGCACTGTCTGATAAGAGTCTAGTGTACTCCCAGTGGCAGAAAGTTTTGTAGCTGTCTGCGACAAGCTTTTAAAATTTCATAATCTGTCTGCAAATTTTACATGTCATTTTAATGAATAAATAATAAATTAAACTAGGAATTTTTTATCATCCTATTTAAAACATGGTAAGCATGATGCATTCTCATTAATTTTGCTTATAACATTTCATCATCTAACTTCTTGTAGAATTTCTAAAGTGTGAAGGACAAGCAGAACCACACATATGCAATAACGATGCTTTTAAAAACCTTCGGAAGCTTCAGAGGCCTCAAGCGCGAAAAGCACTGAGTTTTTTTCTAAAACCCTTGAATGAAATCTGCGGCCTTTTGAGGAAATTATTTTTTTGTAATTCTTTGGTGAAATTCACGTTTTTTTCCCATCGCTTTTGGATAAATTTATCGTTCTTTCTGCAATTTTTGGACGAAATTTCCGTTTTTTTCGCGATCCCTTGACAAAATTCGAATTTTTCATTTCTGCGTCCTTTTGAGGAAATTATTTTTTTTGTAATTCTTCGGTGAAATTCACGTTTTCTCCATGGCTTTTTGACAAATTTCGCGTTTATTTCACGATTCTTTGACGAAATTATCGCTTTTTTGCCAAAATTCGAGCTTTTTACGCGATCTTTTGCCGAAATTAAAGCTTTTAATGCGATCTTTTGCTGAAATTCACACTTTTTGCACGATCTTTTGCCGAGATTAACGCTTTTTATGCGATCTTTTGCCGAAATTCGTGCTTTTCACGCGATTTTTTGCCAAAATTCGTGCTTTTTACGCGACCTTTTGCCAAAATTCACGCTTTTACCTGATCTTTTACCGAAATTCACGCTTGTACCTGATCTTTTGCCGAAATTAACACTTTTAACGCGATTTTTTTTGCCAAAATTCACACTTTTAACGTGATTTTTTGCCGCAATTTGCGCTTTTTTTGCCAAAATTTGCACTTTCTACGTGATTTTTTGCCGAAATTCGCACTTTTTACGTGGGAAAAATTATCCGAAAGTTGCAGACAATTTTTTAAATTGACTTCATTAGTGCAGACAATAATTGTCCGCAAAAGATTTTTTTTGTCCGCGACTATGTCGCCATGTTTCTGCCACTGGGAGTGTACTTAAGTTTCATAATATTTAAATCTGGCATACCTTAAAGTCGTCATTGTTTCTTCATAATTGTAACTTGCAGGCCCAACGTTAGCTATCATTATAGTCTTTGCATTACCGCCAAGAGAATCTTGGAGCAACCTCGTCAATTTAGAGTCTCTATAGGGTACATGGGTACTTTTACCATCGACTAAAGCAGATATCACATTCCCCAAGGCAGACAAGGAAAGATTTATTTTAATTGATTCTTTTTGTGTTGAACCCTGGAATAAAAAGAAATAGCTTGCTTATTATTAAATAAAATATGAGAAAATTATCTATAGTCTATCCCTATGTGTGGATGCAGAAAAAAATACAGATTTTCATAAGCAGTTTTAAGAGATTTTAATCAGCTTCAGAAAACATGAGAAAAGACTGATGGCAATACTGGAAATAACATAAATGTGGCTACTTAAATTAATACAGTATGGGACCCGTTATCTGGAAACCCCGTATCCAGAATGCTCTGAAATTCCGAATGCAAAATGATAACTGAAAAATAATTTTTCCGTTCAAAAACGTAAAAACCTGCAATATTTTTTAATGGCGTGAATGAGCATGAAGTTGAAGACTTTAAAATTTAAAAAGAGAAAGAAATTATTACAGATCTGCTGGACTAAGCTATAGAACTTTCATGTTCAGAAACTCAATTGTTGGATCAAAAACCAATAGAAGATTGTCTAATTGCTGATGATGATATACTCCTGTAAGTAATCAGATGACTGGCAGTGAGATTTGTGACATAATGCCAAGGAATATTTCTAATGGAAGTGAAGATGATGGCAAGCAAAATGAGGTGGAATAAAGATTTCAATGAGCTATTAATGTTTTTCAATTAAACAACTGATTTGTGGAATGCAACAAACAAGCTACTCCCACAAACAGCAAATCATGACAGTATACAGAATCAGTTAGTGCAAAAGACACACTATAAGCAACTAATCTTAATAAAAATGTTCTAAAAAACCAAATCAAAGGATTCAGCTCTCTTCTTCTATGCTAATTTGAATTGTAATTTAGAAGGTTTTTTTTATTTTGTGTAAATAAGTTATTAAATTAACTAATTTATAATTATGTATTTTCATATATTATTCATATTTTATACATTTCATACCGTTATTTTATACTATTCTTAACATTTATAGTAAAGTGTTCCAAATTACGGAAAAACCCCTTATCCAGAATACCTCAGGTCTCAAGCATTCTGGATAACGGATCCTATACTGTAGTAGCTGAATGGAAATCCAATGAGTTGCACTTGAGGATTACAGACTATTTTTTTTTTACAACAATGGAATAACTTAGTTGCCAACACTATAGAAATGGCATTAACATTTTAAAAAATATTTATATTTTGGAAATAACTCAATATAAGTACTTTTTTATTGTTTTCACTTCTATAATTTACTTAATTGTTAATGTGTATTTCTAAAGATAATATGACAAAGCTTTTGAAATTATTTTCCTCGCTTAAATTTTCCACTACTCTAATTCTCAGTGATAATTTAATAGGGCATCCTATTTACTAGAGCTTGTAAAACATCATATATATTCAAAGCATAACATCAAAATTACTTGATGATTCAGAAATTCAGAAGCTAAAATATAAATAAAAGGGTAGAGACAAAACACTGACAAATCAAACAAATTTATAAACAGGCATGAAAGTTTTCCATGTGGCTTTAATAAAGGTTGATGCAAGACCGTTCAGAAAATGTGACCAAACAATTCATGTTGTACATCTGCACACACAGTAATATCATGATAATTTTGAATTTGTACAGAGTTCACCTTTTTCATCTCACTTTCATTTTTATTTTTGTATAGTAACCAACTTTGTTATCTTATTTCATATTTTTTTAAGGCATTTAATCTACAGCCAAAGCTACAGGACTACAGCATAATTTAAGAATATTTTATTTGAAGAATATTTTCTTTTATATTTTATTTGGATATAAAGAAACTGAAAATTACCTGAGCACCTGTTTTTGATTGTTTCTCACTGCCCGCTAAATCCACCAGATTTAATTTACCAATTTTAACATGTTGATTCCCTTCAACATCAGACTGAAAATAAATCGTTTTGAATAATTGACATTTATTCATGAAATTAAACAAAATAAGATAATGAATCAATGAAATAAACAACTTAATAACACTTCATAGGAAAAAAAAAAAAGTTTAAGCAAATGAAATATTTCATATTTTAAAAGAATAAGAAAGATTTCAAAATAAAGATTATGCCATTATCTCTTAAACTACTGATGACAGAAACATGGTTTCAGTTAAAAAATATATTTAAATCTAGTACAGTTTTTAAATGGGACTGTATACGTATTAAAAAAGGAAATTAAATCTCCCCCTTTTCTTACCTATATTTAGAAAAATGTTGCCCTGGCCAAGGAAGTAACTCTATTCTTTCCTGACTAAACTTATTGAATTATGACACTTTGAATTGTGTGAATTTTCAATATTTCTGATACTAAAAGCAGAAAGACATGTTTTTAGTGCCGAAAAATGCTGACATTTCATAACTCAGTATATTTTTGCAGTAAATGAATGGGTATTTTTAAAATATCCTTCTTAGACATAAGGCAGCATTTTGCTAAATATAGGAAAATAGGACTGCATAAAATATTAAATTTTATATTTTAATACATATACAGCTCAACAACCAGCGTGAAAAAATTGTGGACAGCTATAACAGGGTTGCTACACATACAGGAGAATGAAATTCCCTGACTTTTCCAGGTGCATTCCACGAAAATTCTAGTCTAGCAACGTAGTGTGTAGTGGAGACGCTGAGGGTAAAACAAATATTGCATCACTCTAAAACACTCAAATTTCCTGAATACCGGTGATGATAAAAAGCTCTTTTTTTTACCCCACCCCTCCCCACACAAAAATTGCTCTAAGGACAACAAATGGAATTACTCACTTTAATAATTTATAATCATTATAAGTTTCCAACAAATTATTAAACTTGCCATACAATATGTTTGTGCATTGAGCTACCACTTACTTCAACTTTATCACAAAATCACTAATGTCCAGATAAACTGTACTTCTAACAGGAGGCAAAGCGAGAAAAGAAGCAGACATTACAGTGGGAAGTGGAGCCTTGTGATTATTATTTATTGTAACTTGAAAATAAAAAAGAATGCTGGAAAATTTTTTAAAATCTGTAATAAGGATTTTTAAAAATTGTGAACTATCTGCTGTGGTGGATGAGAAAGTGGAGGATAGCAGAGGACGAAGGAAGGGAAATTTTTTTTTCTGTCTAGGTTAAATGGAATTTGCCAAATTATGAAAGACTTTTATCTTTGGTATCCTAAAGACGACACTTTCATGGCAATCACAACCAAATTTTATCAAATTCCCTGACTTATTTGGCCAATTTCCTAATTCCCTGACTTATCCAGGTTCTCCAAGTCGTGTAGCAACCCTGCTATAAGTACTTTAAAATAAATAAAATCTGCTCAATTTTTACCATTTTACAGATTTCGTCAAGCAAAGTTTTTACAGCTAAATAACGCAACAAGATACTGCAATATATTGCCAAAGGCAGCGGGCCCCCAAGCATTAGGTCAGTTTGGAAAGATTTTTCTGTAAAAATATATATATTCATACAAATTTGAGGTTCATTTATGCATGGTGTACGCTGCAAAAGGCACCAGAGACCCAAACCAGATATAAAATCATACAAATTTGAGGTTTATTTAAGGTTATTATCAAGAGCATGAGCAATGCTGGTTGGGTCAGCTAGTATGCGAAATGTAATTAAACAAAATACTTATAAAGTAAGTACAAATCTTGGACTATGTTTCAGCATAACTGTTACATCTGTTGAGAAATTCATTTTAATGAAGAATCAAAATATGTATCCCATATCAAACAACAATGACATCTTTGTTGACATTCAAGTGGTAACAGGTTGACAGACATTATTCTCAAATCTTTGGCTACATCAAAAATCCATCCCAGGTTCAAAAATGTTCCTCTTTTACACAGCATGGATTTCATGCCACCACGGGTGGTGCAATTGTCACCCACTGTGCTCCTCATCAAGCAAACTGTTCGACCCTTAGAGAAACCGTCTCATACATTATTATATTATGAAGTCATTCATATTTTGTTCATTTTACAAATTCGCCATTATATTTTAGTTGGTGGTACACTTTGTGTATTCAAAAACCATATGACTAAGCTACCTTTGAACGTGGTAGGCATTTCAGTTTTCATGAACATTACCGCAACTTGCTACCATGGCTATCCTATATAATACAGGAATTTCCAAACAGTCCACTTACTCAGCAAACATTCACTTTCTTCCAATTACAGAACAGTTGCACGATAAATTGCAAATGGAACTTACTTTTTGGATACCCCATGTACAGTGCTAGTGGCATAAAATAAATACAGTAAATAAAATATTAAAGACATATTGTCAGAAAGTTTCTTACTTCACAAGACTCAATACTAATCATAAAAATGGCATGAGATCTTGAACTGTGAGTATTCATATTTGTGGTCCTGAAAATAATAAATTCAATTTTACATACAAGTCAAACAATGATGATACACATTAAAGTCATAATAGGTTCCAATATCAATATTTTTCATCGTGGTCAGTCCATCAGCCAGTACTTGGGAAAATATCTGAGGGGGTTCTTTGAACCCGTTTTAATCTTTTTACATTTTTGTTTTTATTTTTTATGCTTATTTCTTTTTCACTGATGAAGGGGATCTGGATTTCTTTGAAATGTCTGTACGTAGTTTAATGTTAAATTAGTTGAATTTGTATGTTTTTTTAGTGTTGTAAGTCTGTGGCTCCTGTCTTTGAACTTGCACAAATATTTAATGATATCTAGTGCATCTTTAAGCTACTTCTAATGGCTCTTATAAAATATTTAATGAACAGTTGTCATTGAGAATAAAGATGACATAACAAATAGAAAAAGTGTAAGACCATTAAGTGACCCTTGAACAGTTTTTTTGGGACAAACAGAGCATTAAATCATGCAGAGACATAATCCTTTAGACACAAACATACAACAGTTACAACACACAAAAATACTTAATACAGAGGTGTCAGTGATATCATCAACTCTCATGCACTTTAACGAACAAGGTAGCATGCCAGTTAACAGCTGGGCGAATCCAATTATAATGAAGGGTGATAGCAAGACATTAAGCAGGTATAATGATAATAAGACAAACATATAATCCAAATTTGTTCAGCAAACATGAAATAAACAAAGATTTTAGAGAATCTAACATAGAAGATTTTCATTAAACAAATAATTCTAATAAAATGACAGTTAAAAGTCATGACAAGAATAATGCAAGGGGGGGGGGGGGGTAATTAAAAAAATTATAATGAACCTTGATATTTTAAATCTCAAGGAAAGATGGGGAGATACAAAAAATAAAGAGAAAGAATCTTCAAGATATCAAGGTTAATTTAAAATAAATTTTAGTGTCACATTGAATAAAAAACTGAAGACAAAGTATTGAGAAAAAGTATGAAGAACTGACAATATTTATGCATTTTTTAATAAAAATAAATAAATAAATAAATAAATAAAAGGATTTATCCAGGTTATTAAGGTCTATAAACAATTGTTGTTCTACAATTACGACATAGGTGCATGTAGAGCATCCAAGCCAAGAATGAAATACTTTCAGGATAAGGACAATTACCCAATGGGCTAAAAAATTTCCATGTCTTGCAATAGTGTCAAAATTAATAGTTTTTTTCAAATAACAGCCAATGTTTAAAATTTTTTGTTAATAAAATTGGTACTTTAAATAGATAAAATATAATTTATGATATGTAAATTAGAGATGCAACGATTATTCGGCCGTAGCCGAATAATCGGCCCATTCGGCTTCAGCCGAATATCAAGTCCATAACTACAGTGAGAAAGGTTTTTATATTTACACAGCAAAATCTTTAAATTTGACTATTTTCATCATGTATAGTGAAAATTTTATTTGAAATTAACCCATTTTCTCACCCTTAACTTTCATACCCTGAATGTGCTTTATCTATTCATTTTTATATAAGACAGCAATTTATCAATCATGTTAAAATTTTTATTCTGTATCAACAAGTACAAAAAGTATCTGTAATAAGCTAACGTAATCTATTCAAAATACAAGAAAATTCTATTTTTTTTTAAGCCTAGTGGGAAATTTAATATTTATCCCTTGTTACATAAAAAAAATCTTTCTTTCAATGATATCTTTAATTAGACCTATAAAGAAAGAATATAAATAAGTCATATATGCTACAATAATTAAGTTTTTCTTTTTTGATTAAAGTGCACTTAAAAAGTTAAATATAATTTAAGTAATTTTTTTAAGTGTGTTACTAATTCTTATTAAATAATAAAAGAATTGCAAGTACTAAATTTTTTTAATTGGTATGTATGTTTTACATCACTATTTTCTCTTATCTGAAACTTGAAATTTATGTTGTCTAGTACTTTTAAAATTTTGTGATTATTTTAAAATGTAACAGCAACAGCATATATAACATCAATTCTAACAATACAGTACCCAGGCCCATGTAGCCAGGATTTCCCTTCGGGAGGGGCTCAATCTTGGAAGTTTTTTTAGATCTGACAACAGTAATTTGCATAATTTAAATGGGAAAAAAATATGGCTTAACGTAATGTATATTCCTATATAGGATACTTGATGTCTGTCTCAAAAATTGTTATTTCGTATTTTTTCGATTTCTGTTACAATTTTTGATAGGGTGTCAGCGATTTTAATCAGTTGATTTAAATCGGTGGTTTAAATCATAATTTTAATCAACTGATCTTTAAAAAAAAATCATTGATTAAAATCAAAAATTTTCTAAATATTTAAAATGTCAAAAAAAGTATCAAAATCTAAGATGAACATAATTTGAAAGTCTTTACAGGTATTTTGACTTATGAATAAACAAAAAAAGAGCTTTGAATAATTGTTTCTAAGCTTAATTACTGAGCATTGTAAAAACTTAAAAACAGTTAAGTTTGTAAAAAATGTTTTAACCCAACACAAAACAGTTTAATTTAAAAATGATATTTAATATAATTTGCAATGTCATAATTTCCTTTAGGTAATCAATTTATGCATTATTTTATATAAAATAATAATAAACTTAGCAAATGTAATAAATTTCTGCAAGTAAAAGAATAAATAGTCAATGCCTTAGTTTCTTGTTCTACTATTGTAATAATAAATTAATAGCAATCTCAAGCCAAGGAAGAATGAAAGAGTAACATACATCTGCTCAGCAGCTAAATTGTAAATGAATGCATAAGAGAAAAAAAACTAATTAGTATAAAAATGTTAAGCACAGCAAGAGCTTCTTCGGTATAGGTTGAATAAATGTTTTTTTTTTTTTACTTTGTAACTCATATATGCTAAATAAAAAAACTAATTAGGGATTGAAAAGAAAGCAAAACTCTTTTTTAAAAGAAAAAAAAATAACCATTGAAAACTAATTATCCCCACTGAGAGGTAATAATGCTGTTATATAAATATTTTGAGGGTTTCAGATATAACTGGCTCTCCTTACATTTATTATGTATGCGTGTATGAATAGCTTTAACTCATTTTCATAATTTTTTTGGTTAGCATACACATACATGTGTGTAAGTTTAGATTTTGGTGATTTACAATAATTTTTCTAAGTGCAAATGCAAAACGGGCTGCAAATGATGTTTGTTAGTTTTGTTATTTGTGCTACTAACTAATGAAATTACTTATTTGCAGTTTTTATTAATTCTGTAATTTCTTACTGTTTCTCCTAGGCCATTTTTTTAAGGGTGCCGCAATCTGGCCCTTTTGAAATTGGCAAAATGCACCATGCCTTTTTATAAAATAGTGAAATTTACCTGTAGTTGTAGCCAGATATTTCTTGTAAAAAACTTCCCCATTCAACAATATTTCTCAACTCATGTTCCCAAGATCTTGCAAAAATAATAAAACTTTATTTCTTTAGAAAAAACAGGATATTATTAAAACATGATGTTATTTAATTGTATTTTTATATTTGTTATTCATAAAATTATTAAAAATTCAGGGCAATTTATTTACTAAACATTATTCTTTTCTTTTTTTTTTTTTTATATATCATTACCCTTGTGAAATAGTGCCCTTTTTTTTGGAACTAGCATCCTGCCATCTTTTTCTTTATAAAATGAATACTACATTATTAATTATCATTTTAACAAATAAAGCTTAAAAATGTATAATATGTTCCTAATTACAGAATTAATTGTTTAATAATTATTAATTTGAAGTAGTTTTAATAATTTAATATTAAATGCAGTTAGTAATAATTGTAATGAATGTTGAAATGAATCACTAGTATTTAATTAATGAATGAATATAATGAATCAATCACTAGTATTTAATTAATGAATGAATATAATGAATGAATCACTAGCATTTAATAAAGTTTTACATAATTATTACAATATTAATGTATATAGTATTATTGCATGATACTAACTAATGAAACTACTAATTTGGAGATTTATAATTTCTGTAATTACAAACTAATCATTATAATTTTATTAATTAAAATGTAAAAACATAGATTATATTTAGCAATTAGTGGTTTAATTGTTTTGGAAACCTAAAACTCTTGGTAGCTATTCAGTATTTGAACGCTGGGAAAAAAAATCATAAAAATCTGATTTAAATTTAAAAAAATCTGATTTTTTTGATTTTTTAAAAAAATCTGATTTTTTTGATTTTTTAAAAAAATCATGATTTTTTTTTACACCCTAATTTTTGGTTTTTAAGAGCACTTCCAGTTTCCAAACCAGCTCGGATACCAGCAGTGTTTTTAGGAAAAAATAACTTCTATGAAAATAATAAAGCAACAGTGTTTGAGATGATCCTCATGTATAATTTGCTTGATTTTTTTCAGAGAAGCAAATCTTGGAAGAAGTACTTGGAAACCTGTTAGAATGTCTTCCTTCGAAATGAATCTGTAATTCAAATTTTGAATAAGGCTTTCTACATAAAGACCGTGACCTTATAATACTCTTCAGTCTCCAGCAGGTTGTAATTTGAGGGTTTGCGTGTATTTTCTGTCTAAATGTTAGACTTGAGAAATTTATTTTAGTTTACCCCAAGTTTTGATGCAGAATTAAATATCTCACAAAAGATTTCCATTGAATTTTCTCTATGTTTCTGTAAAATAATTAGGGCATCTTAGCATGAGTTAGCTTATATGATGTCACGAGTTTTTCTTGAAGGAAGAAGAACTGACAATAACTTTTTGAAAAGTTTGTCACAAACAGGTTTATGACAAACCATTCTTTTCCATGACTGCCAAGAAAGTTCTAACTGTTGAAGAAATCTTCCATGTGTTTTCCAAAATAATTTCTAAACTAATGCAAATGCATTTAAATAGCTCAGAAAAGTTAATATGCTTTCGTATCTTTCGATAAATCTTGTACCTCAAAGACAGAGAAGTAGTTTTCTTCTGTTTTCTGGGCATATGATGAAATTGCTTCTTGAAGTTCTAAATTTGCCTTGGGTTGATTTCTAAAGAAATTTCACACTTCATTAACAGTTCCAAGACAATTTCGGATGGCAAGAATCAGTATACTTCTGGACAATACAAGGTTTAGCCGGCGGCTTACATAATTGGGCGTATCTAATTTTTGAATACCTTAGACAAATTCTACACTGGACCCCACTAACATGACCACCGATATTGGCCGCTCCGTCATATGCTTGTGCAACACATTTAGATATGTCAAGACGTAATTCATCACAATGTTGTAATATTACTTTTGTTAAATTTTTGGTGGATAAGTCATTTACTGGGATAAAACCTAATTAATCTCACCAAACTTTTGGAGTTTGTGAATTTTTTAAATAGTCTACATATCTAACACAAAGGGCAAGAGGAAAGCCCAAAGGCTGTGCTTGAAATGTCTATAGTTTCATCAGCAATCAAGCTAAAACAGATAGGGTTATTTACAGGGTCCGAGAAATCCCGGGCGCCAGGTCGCCCGCGCGACTAAAAAATTCCGCTTGGAGACTAATTTTTTTACCTACTTATTAATTTTAATTTTTTTCTTTTAAGCAAAAAAACTTTATTTGCGAAAATATTTATTTTTAATAGCGCGATTATTTGCAGTGGAAGAAAATACACGATAGGGGCTGTGCATATATAACGTTATCACTTTTTTGGCAATTTTGAACCCCCTCCCTCCCTTACGATATCATACGTTATCATCCCTCGAAACCCCCCCCCCCCCCCCCCCCCCCGTAATGATATCGTTATCAATGTCTAAAAATTCTTTTCATTTTTGAATTTTTTTTCTTTTGCTTGGAGTGATATACAAAAATGGTTACATTTATTTTTCGCATACTTAATTGATTCAAATGAAGAGAACACAATAAAATATAATTTTATATATGAAACAACTTTATCTCGAATACCACTTAAAAGAAATAGTTACAATTTAAAAGTATTTTATAATAGCTTTTTGTTACATAATACATTCAACAGTAATAATGTTTTCTTGCACTTGACCCCGCATGGGGGGGGGAGACAGAGCTTCTTATCACCAAAACAGGTAGACAACATTCTTTCTCTTTTATTTACTAGTAAACACAGGTATCCTTTGAAAAATACTTCGCATATGGTTTCTCGAATAGCGAGTTATATATGCATACACATATGACAGAAGAAATAGGAAATTTGGAATTAAATAATTTTATAATCATTTAATGATTTTAATAACATTGTACTTACATAAAAATAGATAGCAGTCTAAAAAAAGATAACATTCTATTTTGATGTAAAGGCCAAGTTATAAATAAAAAGAGAAAATTTTGGTTGGATCAAAAATGATAACGATATCAAAAGACGAACCCCCCCCCTCCCCCTAGAGATATCTAACGATATCATTTGCCAGACTCCCCCTCCCCCCTAAAATGATAACGTTATATATGCACAGCCCCATACCGGCACAACAACTCTCCCTAATTTTTCAGAAATCAGAGTTTTTGCTAAGCTAAACTAAAGTACATGTTGAAAGAGCACTGTTTAGATTAAAAAACCTTAAAAATACTCCAGCAGAAAATGAAAAAAAAAATGAAATGATGTTTCATTAAGTGGAATGTACCAAAATGTGTGTCAGATATACCTCACAAAAATGACAAATGGTATTTCAAATCAAAATCTCAAAGGTATTGTTAATTTATGTATATAATTTTTTGTTGGGAATTAAAGGTAAGGATATTAATTTGTCTACTGTTTTAATGTTTAATATCATAGTTTGTTTCTATTTAATTTTTACAATGTAAAAGTGGTATTATCTTAAAATTTTTTGCTCAGTTTTTTATTGAATAGTTAACTTGTTCACTACAAAATGACACATAGATCACTCAAAAGTAGCTGAATACGATTATGAGTAGCCAGTGTTCCATTTTGCAGTGAATGCGTTACTGTCAGAGAAATGATTCTTCAAGCTGGCTCCTAAGAATTTTTCCTGGCGCATAAGAATTTTCAACTTTTGTCAGTTCCTGGTTATTTTGGTAATTAGTTCTTGAGTATCGATGTCCAAGCATATTTGAATGATTTCAGTCTCAATGTCTGGTCTGAAGTAAATGGCATTTCTAGGACTGTTTGTAATATGTAGTTTCAATTCATCATCTCGAGACTTTGCTCTAAATCTTAAAAGAGCTCTAAGCTTACCATCTTTTTTTTATCGGCTTCTCTAACATCATAGGATATGATCACCTTTAAGTGGTATTTCTTACTCTGCACAAAATGAGATTGTTCAATCATTGGTCTAAGAGCTGCTCAGTTTTCTTTTTTTCTTTTTTTTTTGAAGCTCTTTGGGAATCCAACAGTGAGATAATGTCTTTCTGCTTTCCTAAAGAAATCTCAAGAAATTTGTTTGCTGACATAACACACTGTTTGTGATAATCTAATTGCATATGTTTTAAGAAAACATATTTAGCCTTTTCCAATTTCTGAAATATGTATAAAGTAGTCTTCCTGGTTTTTTTACGACTTCCTTTACCTACCCCCTCATGGAAAAACAAAAAGCAAGGTTTACAATGAACACCATCTTGCTTTCAGGAATAAGGAGGAAAGGGAAATCGTATTTCTGGATCTTTTATTCTTTTCTCTTGAAAACTTTTCTTTTGTTTCTTCCCTTCAGTCAAAATTGTAAGGTTGTTTAGGTGCTGTTTAGAGTAGGCTGTAAAACGGAATCAAGAATTTTTCTCTTCGTGACATCATCCAAGTCACCTCTAGTTCCTCCAATTTCTTTCGGAATGCTAACATCAAAACAATCCTCAATTTCAATTTCTAGTCAGGACTTGCTTCCAGAGAAAGTTAATATTATTGGAACTGGTTCTACAAAAGTCACTTCAACATTTAGTGCACCCGTGGTGCTGTTTCATGATTCTGCAAATTAAAAAATGGTACTGAAAAGCTATTTTTGTTATTTCATGTCATGATATTTTCCAGTTAATTTGAAAGCTCCCATTAACAATCATTAACACTTTTGCTCTCATTTTATCTGGCTAAATGATGAAATACAATACTGTATTTTCCGGCATATAATCCACATCCCCACAAACCATTTTAACATTGACCACTTTAAGTTTTCATTGAATAGCATAAGATGCAAGTAAATGTTTTATATTTGATTCTTACAGATAACTTATATGCCATGCGCATATGACACTTACTTCTTCTTAGACAAATTAATGATACAGAGTTACACTTATCGAATTTTAATGTGCATAAAGGTAGTAGGGAAAATTGCGTTATAAGAACTTATATTTTTAGTGGTAGATGAGAAAAAGAATAATATATCCGAAGATAATCCGAATAATATATACGAGATTTCTGTACCTGTAACTGAATAAATTTATATTTTTATGACTAAAAATGTACGTTAATGTCAATGTAATAAAAGATAAAAACAAGAAAAACTTTCTCAATTTTTATTATCATTAGGGATAACTTTGCAAAGTGTTTTAAACTTTCAGGAGGGGCTTCAGCCCCCTTAGCCCCCTCCCTGGCTACGTGCCTGACAGTACCTAAGATACTACATAGTCAATATTTTTTAAATTTATTTTCCTTACAGGTATTTCCTTCCTCTAAATCTGAAAACATTCACTAAACACTTTTTAAAAGTGCTTGCTATCTGCTGACATAGCCAAAAAGTCTTTTTTGTTAATTGTGAGCATTATAAAGTCTACACTTGTTTCTTTCCACCATTTTAGAGGATATTCCTTTCTATCAATAATTTTTCTTAAGATATTAAGATTTCTTATTTTTTATTTTTGTTCATCTGAAAGAGTTGAAATTTGTTTTCTAGTACTTTTATAAAATTGTCATTATTTTAAACTGTAGCAACAACATACATAATATCTACTAAAATATAACTAAAGGCAGTAACTGATGAGGAACTTTTGCTAAGATTTTTTTTTTTTTGGAGGGGGGGGGGGGGGGAATTATATTTTTGATGCACTTTTATGCTGCACATAGCCAAATATTTTTTCAGAATAAAATAATGCTTTAAATAATTTTTTGAAAAGAAAATGACAAATTTCAATTGTGAAATATACAAGAATTGTACATACTATATTTTGTTTTTAGACAAAAATGAGTTCATTATTGAGCGGCCGAACAAGCCGAATATTCAGCCATAACTAGGCTGATTAATTGGTATTCGGTTATTCGGCCAAACCATTATTCATTGCATCACTAATGTAAATCCAAATTTAAACACATATACTACATAATCAAGGTACTATGACTTATATAAACTGATTAGCTAATAAATAATATACCTAATTTATATTTAAATTATTATTAAAAATGTATAAGGAATTATAGATAAACATACATATCTAACAAATGATGAAGTTGCCATTTTTATAGAAAAAATGCAAAAAAGAAGGGACACACATAGTATAATTATTTTTAAAAAATTTAGCAAGCAAAAAACTCATATTCCATATTTAATTTTTGAGGAGGATTTTTTTTTTTACACTATTTTTCTCTGTCTCAATTTTAGTCTAAATTCCTCGTATTGCACTCACACTGCTAAAAGATAATTCTGAAATTTGTGATAGGAATAGCTTTATTAGAAAATTAAAGGCAGTTATGGGAAAATAGTTTGGTCTAATACTTAAAGTACAGAGTAATATATCTATATTTTTGAGAAATTGAAGAAAAGAACTTTAAGACTGATACTTAAATGTGGCTAATTAAACATGAGTACTGATAACTTGGTCTTACTTTTAAGGTTTAGTATCATAAATCAACTAGTTCAAACAATACATATATACAAAGTGTCCCAAAAAGATTGAAACATATTTTAATTTTCCACTTCTCGTAAATCCATGTAGCACTGGAAAGCTCTGAAATTAAAGCATCATAACTTGATTAGTTTTGGTTGTAGAAGAATGGAATTTTTACTGTTGTACTTGTCAGAGCTTGGAGAAAAGTTTGCCAACTTATAGAATCCAGCAATTGCATAAAATTAAAAAAAGTTTTATTTTTTAAAATTAGTAACAGGACCATTTCATCCACATAATCTTAATCCTTACCTTATTTTGAACCCTTTTGGAATTTACATTTTTCACATACCTTCAACAGGTAAAAAATTAAAGCATGTTTCAATCTTTTTGGGGCACCCTGTATTTGAAGTAAAGGTACAAAATAATAAAAAATAATGCAAGAAGATTCTCTCTCTTTTTTTTCATTAAAAAATAATTCCCTTTACAATTTTTTTTTTCATTTTCTTTTTTTACTTTTAAGGTTGCATCGTATCATAAACTTTTAAATAATTCAAATAATACAGATATGTAAAAAATATTCGCAGTAAAGACAAAATAATAATGCAAAAACAAGATTCTAGATTTAAACTAACCCAATGCTTCTGTTTCGCTTCCCATCGTGTAATACTTTTTCTAGATCACCAATGGTCTTGCAGACTGTTACAGTTAAATCCTATAAGAGGAACATTAAAAATAATGTCACAAAATCATTTGATAGTAAATACATTTTTTGGAAAAACTTCAATGCACAGTCATTTTAATGCCTAAATCATTTTTTGTACAAATTTTATTTTCCTTTATCTCATTCACAGTTGCATAAACTGTGCAACTTGTATAAACAGAAATTTAAATATTAATGAAAATTTGGCAATTCTTTGTAAACACTATTTTTCTGTATGGAAAATAAAAAAAAATACTTTAAATAATAAACCTATTATAAAATAACATAAGTATAAAAGGAAAAATAATAAAGTATAAAGGGGAAAAAAAAAAAAACTCTTTTATAAGCATTCAATGTATATTTTAAAAATCACATTTAATTTAATGGCAGCAATTCATAACATTTCAAAGAAATTCAGTTACATAATAATACACTTTAGCGTAAGCCACAATTATGGAAAATTTCCCATTTTGATTTACACTTGGTAGAAAGTGCAAAAATGTTGAATTTATTTAAAATAATAATAATAATAATTTTATTCTCCTTTGTTTTTAAAGATAAGGCAACAGGAAGGATAAAAACATTTTTTAAAACTATCCATCGAGGATTTCTAAATTGTTTTTTTTTTTTTTTTTTTTTTGCAATGTATAATCATAATTTAATTAATATTAAATTATTAATTGATAAAAAGCATATTTAAAAAAATATATATTTCACCCTTTATTTTTTATTTATATTTTCTACCTTTTAGAATTTGAAATATTTTGTGGATGCAGTTTCACAACCAGTTTGCATAACTTGGGGAGTATGGTTTGGCAAATCAGTAACTCCATTGTTATAACAGTTATAATCATATGAAATATTAAGCTATTTATCACCTATAGCGGGTTGTGGAACAATTCCTTAAAATTAAGTTATTAATCTATAGTTAAGTCCTAAAAATATTAAAATTTTGTACTGTCATTATATGTGGCG
Organism: Maratus speciosus; assembly: GCA_963932465.1. Lineage (NCBI taxonomy): Eukaryota > Metazoa > Arthropoda > Arachnida > Araneae > Salticidae > Maratus > Maratus speciosus. The sequence continues at coordinate 630,313,869 of OZ010786.1, forward strand.
GTAATTAATGTGATCGTTTAAGTGGTTTAGAACAAATTGCGAAGGTCTTTTAATAAGTTACTATTGATTGTTAAAGAAATAATAAAACTGGAGTGTTCTTACTTGAAATGTAGACAGTGAAGAGGCAATTTGATGAAAACAACTATTCTTTATTTCTTACGTTAGTAGCGGTAGAAGGTTAAGAAAATACTTGCTTCTGGTCACCATTTTAAAATAGAAGAACTAATCTTTCAAGAAAAATAGCAGCCAACACGGAATAAATCCATGGGATTTCCTTTAATGAGAGCAGCACAATTCTAAAGGATTAAACTTTGAGAAAGAAAAACACATCCACGAAAATAAAATATCAAACTCATTCGGCCAAAAAAAAAGCGGCACGACATTCGAACGGCCGGCGGGCCGCGCTCCGCTAAAACTACGTTAAAAGACTACATCTTTTTCAGACAACATCAAACCAAATTCTGAATTGAAAATTAACGAGTTTTAGTTTTTAAATGATGAATACGGGGTTGACAAAGTAATTAAAAGGCAGAATTTAAATTGATTAGCTAAATTAACATTTACGGGAAATTAATGAAAATCGAATTACAAGCTGCAGAATTAAAAAAAGTTTCACTGATTGGAAAACGAAACAAAACGATTCTCCTGTCAGCGATCGGCGTCAAAAGAGGGCGGAGCATAATTTCAATGACGTCATCATAATGCAAGCTGTCTCCATCGATACGAGAGCTCCAGAAATGTGCTCCCAAAATAACGGAGTGCACATGCGCAAGCTGCCGATCCGCTCCCAACGCAGATATGAATATCGGCGGTGAAAAATGAACTTGCTTTACGGCGAGAGATAAAAGCGTCAACATCGCGGCGTAAAGATCGAGTTTAAATAGACATCGATGCAAAAAAAAAAAAGGCTGAAAGGGAATAAAATTAAACCAAATTTAAATACTGTGAGAAGTATTCTCACATTATAAACACTAGACCTGCCAACCTTTGAAAATGAGAAATTGTAGGACACAAAATTAAAACTAATCTGGAGGTTGGTTGTTTTTTTGTGTTTTGCAGCCATCTTTTAACATTCGTAAAAGGAATAAGGTTTCAGTCTTTGAACTCAATATAGTAAATTTTTTCCTCTGAAAAATTTTATACGATTTTTAGAGTTTCTTCTCATTTCGAAGCATTGCCTTTTTACATTTATTAAAGGAGCCTGGTTCCAGTTTTTTTAGCCCAGCGCAGTAAATTTTGACGAAATTTCCATTTTTTTCCCACGATCTTTTCAGGATATTCACAGTTTTTTTCCCACAATTGTAATTCACATTTTTCTAGCACGATTCTTTGTTGAAATCCACACTTTTTACCATGAACTTTTGATGAAATTCGCATTTTTTACCGCGATTCTTTGACGAAATTTGCATTTTTTACCACAATCCTTTGACAAAATTAATGTTTTCTTTCCGCAATCTTTCAGTGAATTTTGCGTTTTCTTACTGATCTTTCAACGAAATTTGCATTTTCTTACTGACCTTTTGAAGCAATTCACGTTTTCATTCTGCAATTTTTTGACAAAATTCACGTTTTTACCACATGATCCTTTGACATAATTGTGATGTAGCAATCACATTTATTATTTATTTTTTAAGTTGTAATGCAGCATTATTATCTCACGTTTTAAACTATTTATTTTCAACGCAAAACATCGTTCAAATCGCTTTTTTTTTTTTTTTTTTTTTTTTTTTGCAGGTATGTATTATAATATTTTCAGTACTTTCAGAGCAACACTTCCATACACCAGAGAAGCTTTTCAAAAAATGGATTAATAACAACACTCTTGAAGGCAACTTCAGTAGGTAAGCAAATGTGAATAAGAAAGATGAGTAAAACTATTGTCATTTTAAATCATGTAGAATAAAAATTTTTCAAATTATTTCAGTCATGAGGATAATACAGGAGAATGAATTTTTTAATTTCTTCTTTAAGCAAAAAAAATATGTCATTAAATTTTGATGAAGCCACATAATTCTGGAAAATTGAAGCACTGACAGTTATCATAACAGTTTGTAGAAAGCAAACACAGTTCTTGAAATTTTATAAAGGAACACTGCACTCACCAAACACCAAAATCGATATTAGCAGTCAAATCGTGCACTAGATGACAAAAATATCTTGAGAATAAAAGTGGAAGGTGGTACAAGCAAGTTAGATATATATATATAATTATATATATATATAATTATATATATATATAATTATATATATATAAAAAGATATTGAAGGTATTTTTGGAACAAAAATTATAAATTGATATATTTAAAAGCAGAGAAGACTTCAAAAAAAATTATGCAGGATATATACAGCTACGAATTTCATGAAGAACTTCAGCTCCTTTGCATGTAATAGATAAGAACAACTTCATTAAAATAATTTAAACTTCAATAATTATCACAGATTCCAAGGGAAAAAAATAATTTGCTTCAATAAATATCTTAATTTTCATAATATATCTTCAAATTCATTAAATATTTCATTGTATAAGTGCCATAAAATAAAATTTAAAAAACCCAATATGAGAATAAGTATAAAAACCATAGCCTCTTGTTAAATAAATTTGTTCTTAAAATCAGAGAACAATTGTTGGAATTCATTTCAGAATTTCAAAATTCATTAAAGACTTTCTTTGATAAACATCTTGTAATGCACCATAAGAATAAATAAATTAGAGAATAAATAAATAAATTTCTTGATTTTTAAAATAATATTTCATTCTTCAAAAATTTAAAAACAGCAATAATTTTGTCAAGACATATCTCAAAATGAAAACCAGTAACGGAATTTTTTTTTAAATTATACTATGCTCAAAAATTTAAAATCATGGAATAAGTATTGCAAATAGAACTTGAGAACAAAAATTTCATTACGATGTTTGATCGATCTTCAGCCGTTAAAACAGCAAAATGTTCCATCTGAGAACAGCAGAATATTATAATTTTCTTAAAATTCCATATTAAAAAATAATAATTTTAAATCAATTTATTTGAATTTACGTCAGTATATTTTATAAAAGTAACAAATCTTCAAAATTTTATGCAAAAGAAAATTCAGTCCGGAACAAATTTTCTACTAAGATTAAAAAAGATTACGTTTTCTTTTTGTAAGAACAGAAAATATTGCAAAAAAGAAAAACAGCAATTATAATGCTAAAACATTTTCACATTTTCGTTAAAAGAGCAGTTCATCTATTTGAGGACAAAAATCTTCTTTAAAAAAAAATGCATCAATCGTCAAAATTACGGCAACAAAATACAGTCATTAAGTTATTATTTTAAGGCATTACGTTGTAATCAAAAAGCAACAACGCCGAAATGTTCTTTTTTTGTCACGGAAACCAAATGTGACGTTGTAAATTATGAAAGTTGCCGTGAAATAAAATAGGAAGAAGGATGAATTAGTAAATATAACGTTCTTACTTAATGATGAGAACAGTAGACACATTGAAGAGACAGCAGTTACAAAAATCTTCTTTATTCGTTGATTCACTTTGAGAGGTGGAAGGTAATTAGGAGTAGGTAGGTCACCGTACACATCAGAAGAACGTTCCACGTAGAATTATTAAAACTTGTAGTAATTCCATGATAAAAATGAATGCTGGTTAAAATCATTTTTAAAAGAAGGTCTTGATAATAAAAACTCCGAAATCAAACAGGCGTTAAATTAAAAAAAAACCAGAGACCGAAGATAAACTTTTAGATATCGCGATACAGCTATTGAAGAACATCGCTCTTTGAATTTAGGCGCTAAGGCCCGAAATTCAAACGACAAATCACATTGTCAAAAATAATACATACTTTCGTAAATCTTAAAATCTGATCCGATCTTAAAATCTGTTAAAAAACTGGCGGCATTGATATATATACTGCATAAAAGGGGTTTACAAAACTACATGCAGAAATGATTTAAATCTATTTGTTAAATTAAATTTACGTATTATGATTAAATCGTATGAAAACAGAGAAAAGAGAAACGAAACTTTACAAGGAGAGAATGAAGCTCTAATTCGCCAAGCGAAGACACACCCCAATATGACGCGGTCGACGTCACTTGCAACACACCCTGGTTCTAAAAATAGATCAGGAAGAGGGGGAAAAATCTGAAATCAAAACGTTCTGTTACATACGGTAAAAAGGAAAGAAAAAAAAAGCGATTTGAACAATGTTTTGCGTTGAAAATAAATAGTTTAAAACGTGAGATAATAATGCTGCATTACAACTTAAAAAATAAATAATAAATGTGATTGCTACATCACAATAATTTATTTTCTTCTATGATCAATTGACGAAATTGATTTTTTTACACGGTCATTTGTCGAAATTCGCGATAGTTTATCGCAACCGATCGGCAAATTTTCGATATCTTTTCGCGACCAATTAACAAACTTCCCTACTCGTTTCCGCGACCTTTTGATGAAATGTGCGATATTTCACCCTAGATAGTTTATTGAAATTCGTAATTTTTTGTGCAATCTTTTGATGAAATTCGCAATTTTTCTCTGAACTCTTAACGAAACTGGTGATTTTAATCAATGACCAATTGAAGATAATCACTATTTATTTCTGAGATCTTTGACAAAATACCTAATATTTTTACACGATTATTTGAAGAAATTTTCCTTTTTTTCGCGATCAATTCACAAATTAATTTGGGGAAATTCCATAAAAGAAATCTGCGGACTTCCAAGAAATTTCAAAATATACTCGCAAAAGAATCATAGGTCCGTGGAAGAATTTGCAGGGGGAAATACTGCACAGCATTTTTTATTATGCAGGACTGTCCCTTTCCGTGCGCAAATTGTGTGATTTTGCACAATATTTCAAACTTTGCCTCTCAAAGAACAACCCACCACCTTCCAGAAATTCTTAAAATAGTACCCCTGTTTCTAAGGAAGGGAATTCGTGTATAAATATTTACAGAAACACGATTCACACATGGTTAATATACACAAAGAGCATTTTATGTTAAGAAGTTTGCTCTGCAGCCCAATTTTTTTTTTTTCCCCATGAACATTTTTTAATGTCTGAATTTTCAGACTAATGACCCATTTTTTAAAACTTTCGGAAATGAATATGTTGAAATTTCAGAACAGAATGACTCCTGAAAAATATGCTGCGCAGGATAAAAATCGCAATTAGAAACAAAATATGTGTTTGTGTTTTTTGCAAAAAATCGTAGTTTAAGACCGATTTTCGTAGCATCATAGTTTATAGGTCCAAATCGTAGATACAGTAGACTTCCTCAAATCCGCACAGCTTGGGACCAGAGGTTGTGCGGATTTTAGAATTTTGCGGGTTTCTGGTCATTGATTTGTTTACATTTTTGAAACATTAATTTGATTGGTAGTTAAGCAAGGGAAATTATAATGAATGCTTACAATAAAGTGAAACATTAAAATAAGTAAAATAATTTATTAGTTTAAACGTAAGTAATTATTAAAATAATTATGTAAAATAAAAATGTAGAAAAATATTACATTATTATGGATGAAATCAATTCAATTCGATTCCAAAAGTCCTATGTTGCCATCTAGTGGCAGCAAGGAGAACAGTGTTAATGGTATTATCAGTATATATAGCTTATTGCGCTCACTGTAACTTTTTTCATTGTTATTTAGAGTCTTGAATGCTTTTCTTATACTCCTTTGCATGTTTAGAAATAAATTTGTCTATAATTTAAAAAAAAATTCCGCTAACAATAATTTTAAAATAGCGTTCCGGTTCGTGGATTTTTCCATTTCGAACCCTGGAATTTTTTAAATAGATATGCTAATTTATATGAAAATCAAAAGTAATGTAAATTTATTTAGTAATAAATCAGCTGTAATAGCCAAAAGAGAATGATTAACAAAAAAATTAGTAAAAAAACATTGTGGCAGTCGCTGATTTCGACGCCATCTTGAATTTTGTTCCTGTAACTTAACTGTGAATTTTATTGTTTACATCTGAAAAAATACGTGGATTTTAGGCGTTCGCGGATTTAAGGGAGTCTACTGTACTACGATTTTTTCGTAGCAGTTGGCAGGTCTGAAACACACCTGCGTACATAATTTTTATAATTCTAGTCTATCAGGAAGTGAGTGAGCAATTGTTTAATGATACAAAATTACATCTTTGCATGCATGCAAAAAAAAAAAGTTACTTAATAAAAGTGTGAAAATAAGAAAAATAATCAAACAGGAAAGTTTACTTTTAAATTGACTGAATTAAAAATGGAAAAGTACAAAAGCAAAATGCAGCAGTAAAAAGAAATATCTCAAAAGATAAAGTTATCGAAATGGATGGTAAAAACAAAAAAGGACTGCATATTAAACTAAGTTTTCTCTGCATTTAAACTTCATATTAACATAACTATACACCTTTTTAATAGAAAAATGAAACAAAACAGATAATCATACTTACTTTTACATAAACGCCTGTGTCATTTCTTTCTCTAACTTCCAATTTTCTTTTGGGATCGGGAGATAGCAAATCCCGAACATTTTCTTGATATATTTCTAAATAGGATGCACATACGAGGAACTGGGTATTTTTAGATCTAGCTATGTGGCTGAAAATATGCTTAAATGAATTTGGAATAACACCTTCACGTTCAGGATCACCTACAACACCTGAATAAAACAATGAGTGTAAAATTGTAGTTGAACATAAATAACAACTGCTCACTTTTTTAATTATCATTTATTTATTTATTCATTAAATTAATAATTCTCAACTCTTTGAATTCATTATTTTTCCATTACATTGAATTTATTATAGTTTTTGAATTAGAACACCAGCCAATTTCATGCGTTTCAGAGTAAAAATGAATTTAAAAAGGTGTCAGAAGGTAGCTCCTTTGGATTTGGATTGGACCTTAAGATATGGCAACATTAAAGAAAAAAGCATTTTTATATTACTTCTTTACATTATACAAGTAGATATTTATTGTTCAGTCCTGTAATAGATTTAGAAAAAATTCATGCCAGATAATTATTTAAACTATTTAGGATTTAGAATTTTTTTCTTGACATACGATAAATATTTAATTAAAAATCTGTTAATTGATAATTAAATTCTAAAAATATGAAAATATTGTACTATCAGCAGGAACACAAAACTGCAAATATTTCTAGAACATCAGGAGGTGAGTGAAAAATAGATTACAAAATACTATCTTTACATATATGAACCAAGTTAAGTTTAACAAAAGAGCGTAATAAAATAATACAAATATATTTCCCTACAATAAGAAGTGCAATTTTATTAGTAAACTGTTTTCTCATTATAGCCCACATGTCAGGGAAACAAAGCAACATGATATAAACAAGGTCAGTGAAAAAAAAAAAGTGATAACATACAAGCAAATGTTTTATATTTGTTCCCAAATGTCAGTTAATACATACATACATTACAATTTTCTTAATAAAGTAATATACTTAAAAAAAAGCAAAAAGGTTTTTGGAGCTTCGTTTCTTTTCCATTCTGAAGGCAGTGAAAAATAGCAATATAACTAGAAAGGATGTTCGGAGGGACTATTGTAATATGATTAATGTTTGAATTATACAACTGAATATATTTTTTTTTCTTTTAAAAAGTTTCTATTAAAAAAATATTAGGTAGTTTTCTATTAGTTGGGCACAGGTGATAAATCAGCAAATATTGTTTCAATTGCGATTACTACTACTTCAACGATATTAAAAGATTTTGTCTCCTTAATTGAAGTAAGTAAGAGAAATAGTAACTTTTATTTTTGACAATTAATTAATTAATTAATTTTGTAAATTAGAAACAATGTTGAAATAAAATATTTTTATGTTATGATATTAGTATTTCTTATTAAAACATTTCTTTCTCTCATTTTTTTCATATTTTAAGTGAAATGAGTGAAAATTACTTTTATTTTATTTTTTGAATGTATGTGTATTTTCTGTACTGATGTAGAAGTTTTAATTATTTCACCAAAAATGGCTTCACGTACCTTCGCCAAAACAACAACAAAAAAAATGTACTACTTGCAAGATTTGCATCAGATATTTTGCATCCGGAAAAATACCAAATGTTTTTTGTTTGTGTCCCTTTCAAACATTTAACAACTTTTCTGTGAGTTCCTACCCCACAGGTTGAAAACACTTTCACTGAAAAATGATAAAATATTGCATACCTTCCATTGTATATGTTTTACCAGCCCCAGTCTGCCCATATGCAAACACAGTACCATTAAATCCATTAAGCACAGAATCCACCAATGGACGGAACACCTCATCATAGATCTCTGTTTGGGACCTAATATAGAGAATCATAAAATTAATACAAAGGAAATAAAAATCTGAATATTTTCATTTATTTAATATCATTTTAAAAATTAAAATAAATTAATAACTAGCAATCAAAAGAAATTATACTATTTGCTGATGAAAAGGTTTAATTCTTTTCAAGAACACTTAAATGTGAAAGAAAGAAAAATAAAAGAGGAAGAAGAAGTCTAGCATAATTTAATTAATTAGATTTGCAATTTCATGTTTTCAAATATGTAAACTGTGGCACCGATGATTTTCAAAATTCCATGTTATTTGTTATTGAATATATATGACCTTTATGTTTACATAAAATTTATACAATAAATGCAAATATACAATAAAGAAATGCAATAAATCATATAAATAATCTCTCCCCCTCCCACTCAAAGAAAAAGAATGTGCCACATTTTTGACATTTAACATTGTTTAGAAACATTTTCAGACTTAACTTCAATTGGAAGTACACTATCATAAATTGAAAGTGCTCAACTCTAAGGATACAGATTTTCAAAAAGTTAACTAATATAATAACAAAATGTTATGACATGTAAAAATAGAGAAAAAAACTATTTTACTTAATCCTTGTATTTTTTAAAAATAAACTATTTATATTATTGCAAATGCAGTCAGTTTAATAAAATACACTATAAGGAACAGAAAACCCAAGTGAATTAAGAAATACATATTGAAGTTTGCCACTTTAAACAAACTGATATTGAAAAAACACAAAGTGAGAAAAATGAATTTAAAGATTGTAACTCTGAATCATTTAAAGGGTAATTTAAAGGGATGTGGTTAAAAAAAATTCACAGTTTTTAAAAGTTTATATGTATGTGGGGAAAACGATCCTTTCAGATTTGAGATGAAAGGTTTAAAGTGTATGTAAATGGCATGAGTCGTCTAGGATGCTTCTTTTTAGCTTAATAATCAAATTTTATTGATTTCTTGATTCAGTGTTAAATTCAGACACTTTTCTCCGGGAGGGATTTTTGTGGCTCCAGGGGGAGGTGGGGGGGGATGTTCCCCCTCTCCCTGAAATAAACACTGTCTTGATTACACATGGATGATTACATTTAAGATAAAAATGAACATATCAGATTAGGCTGTCTGCCTATAAATACATTATTAAAGCACAGCTCATCAAGCTGGCCGAAGAGATTTCGCAGTCTCTCTTAGTCCGTCTGACTAACTCTGCAGCTCGACTGCTTCTGTTCTCGTTCTTACAGTAAAAATTACTTAGCTCATCAAAATCTATTGTTCAGTAGTGGATGTATCTCATCAAGAGCCTCACTGAAGAATCTGGCTAGCTTTGCGGTACAGAGTCCATTTCCTCTCAACAAATTCGGCCTACCTGACAGGGCTGAGTCCTCTCAGTCATCATCTACCATGTATACTAGATGAGTACTGGACTACTTTTCTCAGAACATATAAGATTTAAAAAAAAAAAAAAACAGACATACAAACAACATAAAACAAAGTAATACTGGAGTCCTTAATTTTTTTGTGTGTGTCACTTGGACGCAGTTCTTTTCACAGTTTATTCACACTAGTTCAAAAAAAAAAAAAAAAAATATCAATAACACACAGTTTAAAAAAAATAAAAAATAACACAAAAATCATGAAAAAACACAATTGCTTCATTTCAGAAAGTAGATGTCCACCGCTTCATGTGATCTGCAGTGCTAGAAGTTGCATTGGGACCCTCATGGTGTCCAACTTTGCTTACATTGTAATGATTGTTTCTTTTTACTGCAGTAATCTCGTAGGGACCAAGAAACTTAGGCTTTAGTTTGGTACCTGTCCCAAACTGCGTTTTTTGAATGGCCACCAAATCACTGAGTTTATATGTGTTGGCCTTTTTTTATTTTTTGTTATATGTTTTCCTTTGTATTTTTAATATGTTTTCCTTGGCTGTTTCTCTATTCGAATTTCTTTCCGATATGAATGAATTTAATTTCTCATCATCTAACAGTATTTTGATTTGCAGGTCGGTTTTCTGCTGCAGTTTCGTTCCTGTCAGTAGTTCGAAGGCTATACATTTTGTACATCTCAATATGGTACTATTCATGATACGTTGTATGGGCACAACAAATTTGTACCATTTAGTGGGGTCTTCTACACTAAGTTTTGCCAAAATTGAGATAAGAATTCCGTGCATTCGCTCTATTAAGCCGTTTCCTCTAGGTATCCTTGTTGTTATTGGAATATGGTCTATATTCTCTTCCTTACAATATTTCTCAAAATCAGCAGAGGTGAAAGACGGTCCTTTGTCAGTAATAATGCCCATCTCTACTCCTGACTCTGTACTCTGTAAGTCTAAAAATAAATTTTCAATGATCTGATAACTCTTCTGTAGTCGTAAAGGGTGATGAGAGCTGAACAAAAGTAAATTTCAGATTTTGAGTAATCAAAAAACTTTTAAGTTTAAATTTCTTAGGGTCACATCACCCCTTCTATTTTCCCAATATTTTTTTACACACATTTTATACATTAATAATTTAATTTAATAACGATTTCCTTTTTTTCAAAATTTGGTCTTAATTATAGTTAATACGATGTATTTTTTTTTTTCCCAATAGAAAAAAAAAATGTTTCAATAAAATGAAACTTTAAAAGGACTAATTACATTTTAAACTGGCTTTTTCTTTAAAATTGTGACAGGAAAAGAAATAAGACATCTGCAAAAACTAATTTTATGCTTATATTTTTAAAAGAATATATCGAAAAGATAGATTACATCAATCACAGGACAAAAAAAACTTCTTACATCGGCAATGTAGATAAATTATTTTAATAAAAGTGAATATGGAAGTAACTGCCAAATATAAAAGCACTGCTACATAAAATTTTTTTGCTGTTGTGATAAAATTTTAACAACTATATTTTAGAAATAAAGGGGAAAAAATCAAATCCATATTAAATAAATTTGAGATTTTACTTGCAATGCTGTAAAACTAAGTAGCAAAATGTACCATACTGGCAGACAAAGTGTGCAATTTTTTTTTGTGGGGGGACAGGCAGGAGGAAGCAATTTGTATGACTCACATACACAAAATAAATTAATAATTTAAATAAATTAAGGAGGAGAAAGAAGAACAAAACTTCAACTATTTAAAAAAAAAAAAAAAAAACCTTTTTAACAGGAAATGTGATATACAGTAAACTCCCGACTATCCAGCCTAATGTGGCAGAAGGGTAGGCCGGATAACAAAAAAGCCGGATAGGCCAGAGTTCTACAAATATTTATTAACTTTGTGGCCCCCCCCCCTCACCGCCATGATATTAAAAACATGTGTTATAACCATATTAAGATAAATTTTATATATACAGTACATATAGTTTCAAAATAAGCAAAACATTAACATAAAACGCAATCCTAATTCATAAAAAAATGAGTAAATCTTATTTTACTGTTTATTAATAAATGATTGCACAAATATGAAAAGTTATGCATAAGATAAGAGTCAAAACTTACAGTTTATAGTTTAAGTCCTTAATAGAGGAATCCTTCTCCCTGTTAGCCCTCTTCCGCCACGCAATGTCTCTCCATTTAGGCAAGTAGATGATATCAGTTGGCGTCGATTACTACTGACTAATGTACTACAGTGCTGCCCCAATCATTTTAAACCCTTACGAATGTGGGAGAAGATGTTTTGTACAATCCTTTTAATCTTTTTATCATTCTGTTAACACTTCTACAATATCGTTTTCAATTAATTCATTGACTTCGTCGTTTGCCATCCATTTTGTATGTCTTCTGCATTGACATCGTCAGAGCCCGGTATATTTTTCAACAATGGAATAAGCTTATCTTTTTCATCTTCCATTGCAGTTTCCCACACGGGTATATACCTAAATTTTTGGTGCAAAAGAATGTTCCAAGACCTTGCAGTTACTATGCTTGGAATTTTTCCCCATGCTTTTGACATCCACCTGGACGGGAACCTGCCTGCCTTGGCCGCTTGCAACATTCTTCGATTGTTTAATAGGCCAGATAATACGGAGGACCAGATAGTCGAGAACTGGATAGTCGGGAGTTTACTGTACTTTCAATTGTATCAAACCCTTACAAATTTCTGATTAATAGATAAACAGTATAGATACTTACCCACCATCATACACAGCATCAAACGTGAAATATTTTGGACTTTGCTTTGATAAAAATATTTCAACAGCTCCATCATTTGGATAAAGTTTGACTACCCTGAAAATTTTACATACATATATTAAGGGCAATAAAATTCATTTTTACAATTTAATAATCTAATATATACATTATTTATAGTAGATAAATCTATGATGATAGCGTTATGATTAGCACGAGGGAACTTCAAGACCAGACTATATATGACTGGAGGTGACCATAACCCTTTAAGACCTGACCTACACAATTATGTAGGTGATCTTAAAGAGAAAGTAAAAGCATTTTTCTCTTTTTTTGTGCGATTTAAAGTTGAGCCTGCACCCACAGAATTGTGTGGATCCTCCCTCGGCATCACCTGAGATCAGATATTATTAAAAATAATTTTTCAATCAAGTATGATCCTATTAATTAGGGTAAACCACCAAAATGTTTTATTTCTACCAAAAATCTCCAGGTCTTAAAGGGATATAAAACCCTATGTTATCAAATACACGAAAAAATTACATATTTTATGTAAGAGTAGAAATAGAAGAATCTAACAATGCAGGGCTGCTTTTGGTTTCCCTTAAAAGTTATGTTTGGGAAAGCATGTTAAGCATTGTACATATTACTTTTATTCATAATTTAATTTACTTGGACTCCCTTAAATATAATTAATATAATCCCTTAAGCTAATATTAGTACCTGTTGCATTAAAATACCTCAATTTGTTGATTTTCTGTAAGCAAGTAAACTCTATTGATTTACAATAGAAGTCTATGGGAATTTGGTGAAATATTAGAGATATCGCCAAGTTGGCATCACTTTTGATGAATAATTTCATTTTCCAAATTTGGTGATATATCGTCAAGCTGGCAACAAATTTGGTGGCATTTGGCACCAGAACAGCCCCCCCCCCCCCTATGGTAAGTCCCTTTATAGGTATGGAGTTGCATTAAATGCTGTTCAATAATCAATGAGATGCATTTCATTCTGGCGTTGCCATTAAACAATTAACAAATAATCGCGATTTCTGTGCCACATGTGATAGCATAATATATATATATATATATATATATATTCTCAAAATAAAAGCTTGTAGATAATCAAAGTGATGATATTTAAAGCTATTCATGCATATATTGTTGCTAATATTATTTTCAATAGTGAAAATTAGCAGCTTTTATTAAATGACTCTACATATAACTTTAATTTTTATTAGAGAAGAAAAAAGATGTTAAAAGGTTTTCAAATTAGTTACATAAAAAAATATACTGCTAAGCAATTAGCGATCAAATTTAAATTATTTGAAGTAATAATAATAAAAGAAGAAACAACTATTAAAGGTCAATTAAAACAAAATGAAACAACTGATAAGTGACTTTATAATCATATCCTGACTATAAATAACAGTTATGATGAATGTGCTATTTACAGTTTTCAATATTGAAAAAAATATATTTTTTTAATTAAATTCTAGTTCAATAAAATGAGTTTAAAACGGATTAAGCTGTACAATTTATCACTGTAAATAACATAAATTGTAACTTAAAACTAAAGGCTTCACTGTATAAAAGCCAAAAATGCCATCCCCCCAAAAAGGTTAAACCAAGTAAAAACCACCAGCGTAGTTTTTAAAATTTTTAGCTGGCTTTTATGCAACTCTGTTGTGAGATGAAATCTCACAGTGTTTAAATTATGTTACTGTTTTATTTCTTTTGACCTTATACATCGATGTTCTTTAAACTTAAATCCATATTTATTTTTGCGCGGGCGATTCGTTTCGATCGCACATCGGCAAGTTCGCTGACGTTCGGCTGCCCCTGGCATGGGATGCTTCTCCTTTGAACTTTGTACGATTGTGATGACGTCATCGGAGCAAGCCTCTCACGGCATATGCATTGAATGGATGCTTATCTTTTGGAGGTGTGTCTTTTCGCTGTGCGAGGAGCAAATTAAAATAAAGCTTTTTAAATGTTTTCTTTCGGATTTGTTTATTAAGACATTACCTAATATTTTAAATTCTCTAATAGATTTAAATCTTTTCTTTCAGTAACTTTTGAAGTCCCCGTATTCTTACTATAAATTAAAAATTCCGTTAATTTTAAATCAGAATCTGTTTTGTTGGAGAGCTGTCATGACTTAGTTTTGGTTTTAAAAAGATCGCGGGCTCCGGCTCCGGTCTGCCGACGCTGATGAATGTGGAATCCGGTAAAGAGCTTTTGCGTAAACGATGTCTGCGATTTTTAACAACTCCTGTTAAATTATTTCTTAATAATTTCTTGATTCATGCTGCACTTTTAAACTAACTAAATAACTTGAATTAATTTATGAACGGTGACCAACGGGAAGCCTTATCTTCTCTTCTCAAGATGAAAATAAAGGATTAATTTATATTGTTATCAAGTCTCCTCTTCATTTATTTTACAGACTACACGATCCAAGTAAGAAGTTTCATTTATTTCTATTTTTTACAATTGCTGACCTCAAAGAACGAAGGGTCTTATTGCAATATTACACAACGCATTGTAACTAAAAAGAATTCCAAATTTAAATTTTACTTTTAATTAACAGCCCATATTATGGATTATAATATATTACAAAATGATTTCCATCACATCTGTCTCAAGTCCAAACAATTGGACATACTTTGATAAATAATGTATAGATTAATTTGACCTAACCAGAGATGAAAACAACGAGCATTTAAAAAAGAGGAACATACAAATCAGAGATTAAAGAATTCATAAAAAGAGAAAAATATATAAAAAAAGGTAAAATCTCTAAACAATGACCATCTTGAGATTATGGAATTTGTCCAATATTCGGACGTGCGATGATCTATCCTAGGGAAAAAATCCTACAAATATACAGGTATTGGGAAGATTAAAAAAGCATTAACTAAATAAAGATGTCCACTCCACTATCGAGGACTACTCCACTATAACGGATGGAGAAGGATTGAAAGTGTGAGCCTTGGAGCACATTATTGAAATTGCTGATTTTTTCGCGGCTGTTGCCACTCTGTAAGATTAGTAATAAAATATAATCTTAAAATATCTTTTTAATGAGAAAAAAATGTCAAAAAAGCAGAAAATCACAGATCTGTAGAAAAATCTAATGCATGCCCCCTTCACCCCTTCCTCATTCTGCTGTAAAAATAAAGTTACTTGACTCATTACAGAACTTTATTAAAGTATTTTTAATTAATTACAAAATAATAATAAATTAAAACTAAAATATTCCCATAATACCCAAACATATAAAAATTAATTTTTCATGAAAATAATGCAAAAAATATATAAACTAAAAATGGATGAATTTGGATATAAATAGTGAATCAATTTCAGCAAGATACTCAATCCATGTGACTGGCATTGAAATCGGATGTGAAACCTGATGCATGACTATTTTATATTTTAATTAATTACAGAATAATAGAAAATAAAGAATATGTATTAAAATATTACCCAAACATGTGACAAATAAATGTTTTATTAAAAGAATGCATAAAAATAAAAACTGAAATTCGATGAATTTGGATTTTAAATATGAAACTTTATTCTTTTTTTTCCAACCATAAATACTCAATCAATTTCAGGAAAAAATTATTAGTAAAAGAAAAATATTTCATGTGGATCACAGCCAAATAGTGATACACAAAACAATGCATGGCTATACTTTAAAATAATTTCATTAATTACAAAATAATAGAAAATAAAAAGTAAATGTTAAAATATTACTAAAACATGTAAAAAATGAATTTTTCATCATAAGAATGCATAAAAGTATAAACTGCAAGTCGATGAGTTTGGATTTTAAATATAAAACTTTATTATTATTATTTTTAATCATATAAATGCTGAATGAATTTCAGGAAAACAACCTTTTGAAACAATGCAGGATTCTACTTTAAAACATTTTAATTAATTACAGAATATCGGAAAATAAAAAATACATATTGCAATATTATTCAAATGTGTGAAAACTTAATTTTTCATCAAAAGATTGCATTAGCATATAAATTGAAATTCGATGAATTTGGATTTTAAGATTTAAACATGACTTTTTCCTTTCAACTTTCCACTATATAAGTTCTTAATTTCTGAAAAATACACATTCCAATCTCGTAAACTCTGAATCTTGTTTACAAAATAAATAAATAAATATCAATTCTTACTTAAATCATCGTTTTCTTAAATCACCTTTTTCTTAAATCGGAGAGGATGAGGCTCGATGTTCTTTAAAAATTGGATACTGCTAAATCGATTTAACACCAGCTTGCCTTGTTTTCCTTAAATTGGAAAGAATGGAGGCTTGCGATGTTTCCTTAAATCGGATCGTACTAAATCGATTTAACACCAGCTTGCCTTATTTTTCCTAAATCGGAAAGCATTGAGGCTTGC
This sequence comes from Maratus speciosus, assembly GCA_963932465.1. Taxonomy (NCBI): domain Eukaryota; kingdom Metazoa; phylum Arthropoda; class Arachnida; order Araneae; family Salticidae; genus Maratus; species Maratus speciosus. The sequence goes on from OZ010786.1 coordinate 630,330,715, forward strand.
AATGTTTGCTTAAATCTGATCATCCTAAATCGATTTAACACCAGCTTGTCATGTAAGTGGTAGATACATCAAAGTAGATAAATCGGTTTTCCGATGTTAGCTCTGAATCAGTATTTTGTTTTAAATCGATTTAAAGCCAATGGCTAAATCGCGATTTAAGACAATGGCTAAATCGCGATTTAAGACATTGGCTAAATTGCGATTTGACGTTAGCTAAATCGCGATTTCCGATTTTAGCTTAAATCGATTTAAGACCAATGGTTAAATCGGATTTCCGATGTAAGCTGTAAATCGATTTAAGAGTTAAATCGATTTAAGGCCCAGGCCTACTTGTAATTATATTTTTAAAGCTAATAAATATAAAAATAAATCATCAATGAAATAAAAATTACTTGTGATTATTTAAATCTAAAAATACCAAAATAACCATAAATGTTTTAAAAGATGTCATTTGACACTAATAAAAATAGTGTTAAGGAAGTCTTAACCCTTTATGCCCCAAATTATGAATTAAGAAATTGCTACAACTGAATAGTTATAATCTTCTTTAATGTCTGTAATTATATTAGAAAATTTATATATAATAATATGAAACAGATAATTTTTCATTAAAACTGATTTAATAAATCTGTAGTTATAACTCTTTTTGTAAAAGATTTATTATAATTAGATTAATTAACAAAAAAAAAAAATACTGTTATGGAAATCTTGCAATTCTTATAAAAACAATGTCAATAAATGTACCTATTTACATCTTATCTGTAAAAAGAAAACTTTTTGTAGATGCTAATTTTTCATATAACATTTTTTAATCTGATAAAGCTACACCTATGTATATGGTTGAGAAAATAACCAAACTTTAAAAAATATTTAGATTAAACTGTTTTGCTGTAAATTCTAAATAAGATAGTGCAAAGTATGAAAAGTAAAATCTAGTTTTATTAATAGATGGATTAAATAAATTTTACATCAAATTTTCTTTAATGGTATCTAAAAGAATTGTTGGCACATAAAGGGCTAAAGTGGTCGTTACCTATTTTCACTAAAACACAACATTGAAAATATCATTAAAACAAAAAATGTTTATTTACGAATAATGTCCACCAGCTTTTTCCTTGTCACTCATGGGTCGACATCGCACAACAACTTTCACAGTTTCAGATTTGCTTTTCTACAATAAATATGAATGTTGTTTAGGCAAGTAAAACAGTATCATATTAATATTATATATGCAAAACTGATATACATATTATTCACAGAATAAGTGATTAGATATAAAATACTAAATAAATTAAACTCCAAATCAATTAACCCCTTCGGAACCATGGGTGCATATATGCATTTTAAAAAGATGCTTATAGCACTTGTTTTTGATACCACTAACAAAAGGGAAAAAAAATAATTTCTTATTTAATTAAGACCTTTTCTTGATTGATAAACTAAATTTAATTATTGGACAAAAAGTGGTGCCAACTGAACAAAATTCATGTAAAAGATGATGGTCCCGAACGGATTAAGAATATACTTCCCTCTCACCTCCACTCCCCAAGCTTTTCTTTAAACTCATAGTGAACAGAGTTTTTTTTTTTTTTTTTTGTTATAAAACCCACACAGGCTGGGTTTATTTAACCCTTTGAAGGATGGTGAGATAGATTTTATTCTACTTAATTTTAATCGAGATTTGTAGCAGAATTTTTTAATAAATTTTAATTTTATAACTTTGGAGAAAAAAACCCTGTAAGTTATATTCTTTTATTTACAAATAAAAATTTTCAAAATTTCAGCTGTGAATTCAACATTACAAAAACACAGTTATTTGCCCCTGAAAGGGTTAAAATCCCAGGTTTAAAAATATATATATACGGGGAGTTTTTAATAAAATCCCCAAAAAACTCACATAAACTGGATTTTTTAAAACCCTGTAATAAACCAACATTAACATAAGAAGATTAATTATATTTAATAATAAGAATAAAAATAAATAAATAAAGGTACAAGGCTTTATCATTTAACATTAAATTAGTACTCACTTCACAATCTAAGTCAGCCATGGTTGATTTAATTATTTACACCTATAAATGAAAATTAAAAAAGAAAAATCAAAAATAAGCAATGTTATAGAACAATAAAAAATCCATACAAAGAATTTAAAGTACATCTGCTCCATAAATAATATGAAGGATAATTACAACACATTACAAGGAATAAAATTAAAAATAAGTAGGGGGAAGACTCCCCTTCAACATTTGTAAATGAAGGAGATCTGAGATGCTGGTAGGAAGTGTAGATATCAATACTATTTGGTTTTCTTGGTGTTTTGAGCATCTCACACAAAATTTCATTTTTTTTTTTAATGCCACACATGACAGGTTCCTGCATTTGTGCATCTGTCAGTTTTACAAGACCAATTTCTGAAATCTGTATAAGATTACTTAAATTCTGTTTGTTTAATAAATTCCTAACTTAACTTTCAGGTACTAAATCAATGCTGATAGGTTAAAAACATTCAATACTACCAACTCAAACATTGCAAAATTGTTATTCCCTATATTTTTAACATTTTTTAAACATGCATGAAAACAAACATGATTTTCTTTAGTGATACAGTAATCTAAATGGATTGTGGCAAATCACCACACATATTCATTAAGGTCAGTGATGAAATCAAATATTTATTTACCAATATGAAAAAAACGGACATCCATAAAAATATAAAAAATATGCAAGAAATATAGAGCAGTTTTATTTTATCTCTGATTTTAAATTTCACTAAAACATGTTTTTCATAGTTACTAAATATTCATGTGAATGAAGAAGGACTGAATAGTGGAACAATTGACTCAGTTGATGAAACTATACTTGAGGCAGACCTTAGTTGTCAATGAAGATTATACTAGAGAAGAGTGTAAGTCCGCGACAATAAATAGTTCTGTACAGAACTGAAAGAAATGGCATATTAAATCTCCTTTTTCCACATTTTTATATGAAAAATGATTGACTCATTAATCAAAATCGATTGAGCTTAACAAACATATATTCATTTTTATGATAAATATCTAATAATAATCAAGGAAATGTATTTATTCGCAAGGAAGGATTCTGGCGAGAATTTGGCGCGGTGCAAGCAAATGGCTTAGACCCCCAACAGAGATCTGCGGGGTGATTGTGGCGGTAATTAATGATCGTTTAAGTGGTTTAGAACAAATTGCGAAGGTCTTTTAATAAATTACTATTGATCGTTAAAGAAATAATAAAACTGGAAACGTCTTACTTGAAATGTAGACAATCAAGAGGCAATTTGATGAAAACAAATAATATTCTTTATTCCATACGTTAGTAGCAGTAGAAGGTTAAGAAAATACTTGCTTCTGGTCACCATTTTAAAATAGAAGAACTAATCTTTTAAGAAGAAAAATAGCAGCCAACACGGAATAAATCCATGGGATTCCTTTTAATGAGAGCAGCACAACTTTAAAGGATTAAACTTTGAAAAAAAAACACATCCACTTAAATAAAATATCAAACTCATTCGGCCAAAAATAAAAGCGGCACGACATTCGAACGGCCGGCCAGCGGGCTGGCGCTCCGCTAAATCTACGTTAAAAGACTACATCTTTTTCAGACAACATCAAACCAAATTCTGAATTTAAAATTAACGAGTTTTAGTTTTTAAATGAGGAATACGGGGTTGACAAAGTAATTAAAAGGCAGACTTTAAATTGATTAGCTAAATTAACATTTACGGGAAATTAATGAGAATCGAATTACAAGCTACAGAATTAAAAAAGTTTTCACTGATTGGAAAATGAAACCAAACGATTCTCCTGTCAGCGATCGGCGTCAAAAGAGGGCAGCGCATAATTTCAATGACGTCATCATAATCAAATTGTCTCCATCGATACGAGAGCTCCAGAAATGTGCTCCTAAAATACGGAGTGCGCATGCGCAAGCTGCCGATCCGCTCCCAACGCAGATATGAATATCGGCGGTGAAAAATGAACTTGCTTTACGGTGAGAGATAAAAGCGTCAACATCGCGGCGTAAAGATTGAGTTCAAATAGACATCGATGCAAAAAAATAGCTGAAAGGAAATAAAAATAAACCAAATTTAAATACTGTGAGATGTATTCTCACATTACCTCCCTTCACCGAGAAAATTTTGTAAGACCAGGAGATGTAAAAGGCAAAATTGATCAAAAACCTTTTACAGAAAATGGGATGACAAAATTTTGAACTGCCAAAGCGAAAAAAAAATCATTAAAGTCGAACAATAAAATTTAAAGTTAAGGTGCTGGAAAAAAAAATTGGTGATTTAACAGTTGAAAAAAAATTGGTGCTAGAAAAAAAAATTGGTGCTGGAAAAAAAATATTGGTGACCAAAAGTAAGAGAGAGAAAAAGAATATACATTGCATAAAGTACATTCATAATCCAAAAGTATACAATACATCAAGTATACAATAAAAATGCCAAAAATACAGTAACATTGGCAAAACCTTCTATTTGATCTCATAAAATTATCATCATAAAAGTGTTAACATATTTTAAGTTAACAAACAAAATTGAGATCATTGACTAGTCAAAACAAATTTTGCTATCTTGGTACCAAATAAAAACAGAATTAACTTCTGATAAAAGTTGCAAATACAAAAGCAACAAAAAAGTCAGGAAACATTTTGTAGTTTGACTTTTACAACATGCCTAGGACTTTTTAATTTTAGAATTATATCTAAAAAAGAAAGAGTTTTCTTTATTACTCGTAACATGAAAGGAAATGAAATGGCCATATATAAATAAACTTTCATAAAACTTAATGATATCCTTTTAGTGTATCAAACTTTATTTCATTTAAATTAAAACAGACAACCAATTGTATGTGATACCAATTGTGTAATTGAGTCGTGCACTACTCAATCACCCAAACAAAGTATCCCATAAAAACAAGTTGCTACTTCAATCAAAAGACATGTCATAATTAAGTGTCATAAATCCCATCTTAGACACAATTTCTTTGAATTTTATACTTTACTAAATAAACATTTCAATGTATTAGTCATAAGAATTCTTAATATGTATGAGACTCAAAAGATTAGATAAATATACATATACCATGGTTTTTCTTCAAAATATGAGAGACTGGTGATCACCAAAAAAAATTTAAGTACTTCCATATAGAATGAAAGAAAAAATTTGACAAAATCATGAGTTTATAATTAAGTGTCATAAATCCCATCTTAGACACAATTTCTTTGAATTTTATACTTTACTAAATAAACATTTCAATGTATTAGTCATAAGAATTCTTAATATGTATGAGACTCAAAAGATTAGATAAATATACATATACCATGGTTTTTCTTCAAAATATGAGAGACTGGTGATCACCAAAAAAAATTTAAGTACTTCCATATAGAATGAAAGAAAAAATTTGACAAAATCATGAGTTTATAAAACTAAAATACCATGTACCAGGAACATAATTTTTAAAATAATCATTTAAAATATAATATAGAAATAAAATTATTACAATTCAATGCTAAGCTCACAATGATGATAATGACAAAGATAAATCATCAGCAACACTGTAAACAAACAAAAAAATTAGATATATATATGTAAATATCAAAGTCCACAACCATGTCGATGACCATCATGCCCTAGCCACCAGCATATATCTATGAACAAAAATAAACACATATATGAACTCCTACGTAAAATTTTAGGTGGCTTGGATCTCCTAACAAGGCTCCTAACATCTTAAGTAAAAGAAAATTTTAATTATAAATAAGAATATAATAACACTGTGTAAGTGCAGGAGGTAAAGGCAATGTTCTTGGATTCAAAACAATGTTTATTGAGTCCAGAGCCATATGGAGCAAGGCTATTAAGATAAATAGATGTCACTGAAAGTTTAGTAACACAGCATGAGGTGGTACACTGGTACTAGCATTACATCCTAAGGTTGTACACAAGCACTAACAAAGGCTGTATACACCAAAACATCTGTAGATGTGAACAGATGCTGTCGAAAAAAAACTGGAACATTCACTTAATCATCAAAATTAGATGATTTTTGCATGATGACATTAGAACATTTTAACATGACGAGAGACTTTGTAGAAAATGAGTATGCATTGCATTCTCTTTGAAGCACTTAACTGACGACATCGTACTCATTACTGCAGAGCAATCATACTTCTGCGACACATACATGAATCACTTTTGCAGAGTTAACAAGGACGAGAAGTCGGTGGTGCACTTATGATGAAATTAGTATAAGTATGATAGGACATAATCGGTATTTGAGGTCAAGAAGCACTTTTTTTTTTGTAAAAAAAAATTTCACTAGATGATTTATAGAAAAAATTCTATATATATATAAATGCGCTGGTAAAAATTTCCATCTAGACTTGTGCTTTTCTGTAATCTTCTTGTATTATTCGTAGGTATGAAGAAAAGACATTAATTTTTAAATTTCAATTTCTTCATAAAACATTGAAAACTTCAAAATGAAGATCATTTTTACTATTCAATTCTTCATAAAACAAAAAATCTTCAAAATGAACGAATCTTTTTTTTTTTTTTTTAATACTAAAGTAATGAGGCAAATGGCAAAATAAAAACTTAGAGGCTTTGGGTATGAAATAAGATTAAAGTAAAAGGCACATAATAAATAAATAAATATGGGAACTTTTCAAAATAACTTGATCTTGCATAAACACTGTAACAAATATTCACAAACTTCTTATATTAATTGAGAATTTACACTTGATTATCAATGAGCAAAAATTTTGCAATGTGAGGATGAATTACTACACACAAGCAAAAATTAACTCTGAATAATTTTTAATTGCACCTGCTAGAATATTTGGAGAAAATGCAGCATAATAAAATAAAGTTGATGAAGGTAAAATATATCAGTAATTTTCAGGTAATATAAATTTAAACTTCCTTGTTTTGAGAAGACTTAGAATAAAGATATGGTGTGAGTAACTGAGTTCTAGCAGCAGACAAGTCAACAATTTCACTTGATGAGGATATTTGCTCTCACATGAGAAACGTTAACTGGCACACTATTATAATCAGTAATGAAAGTTATTTATTTATTTATTTTTAAGAGAACAAAGTAGTAAACACTATTTGTAGCTTCACAAACCGAAGAACACTAATGAAGTGGTTTCATAAACGGATATTTGCCTATAAATGAACAACATCTTCACCAGGTATCTTATGGCTGGATACGAAACATACACACAAAAAAATAAACTATTGTAGATGTAGGAAACTTTTGAAATAGGTAGGTAATTTTATAATTTTTAGCTTCCATGATAACATGTGCAACAACAGAGAAGAGACCAGAAGAAATGGATGTCACACAAAACCACTGACCACTTTCATCAGGTAAGCAACAGATGAATGGAAGAAAAAGTCTGAAGAGTGTCATTACAGGTAATTAAAAAATTTTTCTAGCAGCATATACAGGAACAGTCATAATTAAATATGGCAAAAAGCACATAACTTAAGCGCTATTGATAGTTAATAAATATAAAAGTAATCATCACTATTGGCAAGGAAAAAATATTTTTCTTATGATGAATGGAATTTTTAAGTAGAACTGTTACAGGATTGAAGAAGCCCCATTTCATTTTAAATGAAAAAAAATAATGTTGCTCTTTTTATTTTTATAAAGCAACATGAGAATGAGGTATGATGATGTCGATGTGGATATGTCATGCATAGACTTATAAATTTGTGAAAGAATTGAATTTTCCAAAGAGAACTGAAGCAATGAAAATTTTGAACATTTTCAATTTGTTAGCTGAGAGTTCTATAACAACATCAATAGGTAAATTTAAAAACAGGAACAGTTCTTTAAATATTAGAAACACTTCTTTAAATATTAGAGATGAAATCAGACTAGTCCACAAGACAACATGCTAACTACACATACAGCATATTTCACAAATCATCTAAGGAGCAAGTCTAAGAACTTTTCAAAGGGGATAACTGTTTATAAATTTTCATATTATATTTTTGTTACTCAGAGAAGCAGGCAATACCTCAAAATAATCGTACAGGATAATTACTACTATAAATTATTTGAAGAATACCAAACTTCAGTTGGAGAAAATAGGCATAATTGATGAGATGAGAATAACTTCAGGTGAAGAACAAAATTTCTCAGCAACAAGAATAAAAAATAACACTTCAATAAAATTTCAATCTTTTTTTAAAAAAAATATATATTGAAATTCAAATTTATAATTCATTTAAAGTGCCATTACTAAGTAGAAAATAAAAAAAATAACCCAAAAGCCATGCCTCCTAAAATATCACATTATGTTCTTGAGAACAATTTTTGCCAATCTTCAAATTCATCGAAATTATTTGAGAACATAAATTCATTTACAAAAATATTTCAATTTCAACAAATATTCTTCAAAATTAGTTTCAATTCCACAATTTTCAATCAATTAAAAAAAAATATGGGTACTTTTCGGTTAGCCGGGCGCCAGTGTTATATATACATATGTATGTATATCTATATATACATATATATGTATATATTACCATAAATTAAACATAACCTGCCACCGTCAATTATTATGAATTAAAACTGTAAGTATTAAAAAAAAAAAAAAAAAAAAAATATTATAAGAATTATTATGGAAGAAAAAAGAAAAAAGTGGACACCGACAAAAATTGAAAAGCTTATACATTGAATTACGTTATCGAGGGCACAGAATTCAATGATATAAGCAAAATGGTTGTTTTCTGTGGGAGAAATAAGCTAAAGCTAAAATTAATTTTCCCCTGTGCCCGAACAACCACTAAAATCAAGTGAATTGATTAAAAATGAAAGCAGAATAGAAACAAATAATATGAAATGGAAGAATCAATAAAACGTATTTAAATATTTATAGGATATAAAATAGAAATAATAAAAACCATACCGATTAATATTTCAGTATTTTACAAAAATCCATGTGCACATGTCTTCCAGTATATCAAAAAGATTAAGGTGAATAAAACAGTTAAGAAATCACAGTAAATGATACCAAAGGATGCAGTTAATACATTTTGAAATAATAATTGAAATACCTTGTAAAACAAATTTAATCTAATATAAAATATATAGAAATTAATTACATTATTTAAAATGCACTATTAAATTAATAGATAACAGTTTAACAATATCGTCAAAATTTAGCTAAAAATACACCCTGGTGTATAAAATATAACTAAAATGGAGCTAGAAAAATTAAAAATATGAGCAATATGAAAGATACAATTTTAGTGCTGCCATCTATTAATAATTATATTAAACATCTAACGCAAGATAAAAATTTGCAAGCTTTGAATGTAAATAACTGTTTAAACAGCAAAACCAAACAAATCCTTATATATAGAGAATTATAGAACAACCACTAAAATCAAGTGAATTGATTAAAAATGAAAGCAGAATAGAAACAAATAATATGAAATGGAAGAATCAATAAAACGTAATTAAATATTTATAGGATATAAAATAGAAATAATAAACACCATACCGATTAATATTTCAGTATTTTACAAAAATCCATGAGCACATGTCTTCCAGTATATCAAAAAGATTAAGGTGAATAAAACAGTTAAGAAATCACAGTAAATGATACCAAAGGATGCAGTTAATACATTTTGAAATAATATTTGAAATACCTTGTAAAACAAATTTAATCTAATATAAAATATATAGAAATTAATTACATTATTTAAAATGCACTATTAAATTAATAGATAACAGTTTAACAATATCGTCAAAATTTAGCTAAAAATACACCCTGGTGTATAAAATATAACTAAAATGGAGCTAGAAAAATTAAAAATAAGAGCAATATGAAAGATACAAGTTTAGTGCTGCCATCTATTAATAATTATATTAAACATCTATCGCAAGATAAAAATTTGCAAGCTTTTGAATGTATATGTATATATACACACATATGTATATATGTATACATATAGCTTCAATATATGTATAAATATACATATATATGTATATATAGATATACATACATATGTATATATAACACTGGCGCCCGGCTAACCGAAAAGTACCAAAATATGTAACTGCCTCAGAATTATATTCTTAAAAATAGAATATTGCTATTATTTGCACCAACATAAAATTCATTTTCAATATTGTAATTATATAAATTCATTTCTTGATTTGAATAATAATATATTCTACAAAATATAGTAAAATTTAAATATGAATTCTTTAGAATATTGTAAAAAAAATTGTAATTACGTAACAAAAAAAATGGCATAACTCAAGAATCTATAAGAACAAGAACATTAAATATTCTAAAATATTTTCATAAATTATATCCAATAAATCTTGAATTAAATTAACCATTTTCTTTTGAACTACTGAGAACAATTACTCAAAAAAATTTTACTTGACTTTCTTGAATAACGATCTTAATTTTCTTCAAAAATTAGAACAAGTTTCATGAAAATGTAGCTTCTATTAAAATATTTCAACCAAAAATCTCATAATTCTTAAAAAAAGAACAAAAAGTTCTAAAAAAAATTATCTTCAAGAATCAGTATTTTTTTTTAATTGCAATAATCCCAAAGCAACAACTGTTGCAATTCGAAAGGTACTACGGCGCCAAATGTGGCGATAATAAATGATCGTTTAAGTGGTTTAGAACAAATTGCGAAGGTCTTTTAATAAATTACTATTGATCGTTAAAGAAATAATAAAACTGGAAACGTCTTACTTGAAATGTAGACAATCAAGAGGCAATTTGATGAAAACAAATAATATTCTTTATTCCATACGTTAGTAGCAGTAGAAGGTTAAGAAAATACTTGCTTCTGGTCACCATTTTAAAATAGAAGAACTAATCTTTTAAGAAGAAAAATAGCAGCCAACACGGAATAAATCCATGGGATTCCTTTTAATGAGAGCAGCACAACTTTAAAGGATTAAACTTTGAAAAAAAAACACATCCACTTAAATAAAATATCAAACTCATTCGGCCAAAAATAAAAGCGGCACGACATTCGAACGGCCGGCCAGCGGGCTGGCGCTCCGCTAAATCTACGTTAAAAGACTACATCTTTTTCAGACAACATCAAACCAAATTCTGAATTTAAAATTAACGAGTTTTAGTTTTTAAATGAGGAATACGGGGTTGACAAAGTAATTAAAAGGCAGACTTTAAATTGATTAGCTAAATTAACATTTACGGGAAATTAATGAGAATCGAATTACAAGCTACAGAATTAAAAAAGTTTTCACTGATTGGAAAATGAAACCAAACGATTCTCCTGTCAGCGATCGGCGTCAAAAGAGGGCGGCGCATAATTTCAATGACGTCATCATAATCAAATTGTCTCCATCGATACGAGAGCTCCAGAAATGTGCTCCTAAAATACGGAGTGCGCATGCGCAAGCTGCCGATCCGCTCCCAACGCAGATATGAATATCGGCGGTGAAAAATGAACTTGCTTTACGGTGAGAGATAAAAGCGTCAACATCGCGGCGTAAAGATTGAGTTCAAATAGACATCGATGCAAAAAAATAGCTGAAAGGAAATAAAAATAAACCAAATTTAAATACTGTGAGATGTATTCTCACAGTGATGGTCAATAGATAAAGCCTCCTCTTATTATCAGAGATAGTAGATATTTCATGTCCAATCAAAAGTTTCTTTTATAAAACTATTAAATATAGAGAAAAATTTCGGTGGATTCGAATTTTTCAGAAAATTTCACCCCAAATACATACCCAATATGTGGCTGAGACATTTAAAATAACAAAGAAAAATTTCTTTTGCAAATTAAAACGAATAAAAGAAGCTCTTTATTTTAAGACTGTTCTCATAAAACTATTTTTCTCCGTCCAAGAACCGGAAACTTTATATTTTAGGGCTTGTTTTTAAACGTAAAAACAGGATACTTGCAGGCATGATATTTGAAATCGAACAGTTTTTCTTAGTTTCCGGTAAATTAATTACAAGCAATTGTTATCTAAGAATGTATTTTTATTTCTTTAATTTACTGGACAATCGCGTTGGATAGAAAATTTTGGTGGATTAGACAATTTCATCTCAAGTAAATATGAAACACATGGAAAGAATATGTAAAATAACAAGAATTTTCTTTTTTGTGTAAATTAAATCTTTTTTTTTTTTTTTTTTTTTTTTTTAATGCGGCTTTTCTTAAGTACATTCACGATATAATTTCTATCTTTCCGCAAATAGAAGTTTAAACTATTCTTATTTTACTTAGAAAGAATTGATCAGCAGTTAAATTAATTTGTCTTTTAAACAATAGTATAAATTCAATATTTTAACAGTATTTTAGACACAAAAAACAAGAAAAAATTCACCAGTTATTCATAATGCATGCTACAGTTTTATGCATAAATGCAAGTTAATTTGATTTCATAAGTAAAATTATAATTTAACTTGACATAAATCAATCAGGCCCGTGTGAAATGGGGGGGAAGCGAAGGGGGGTTACCAGGCACGGAGATTGAGGGGCGCGACTACCAACACAAACATCTTATTTTGATTGTTACAAGAAATTATAGATATACATATTGGGAATGTTTTTTCAAAATGAAAGTACATACATTTTTCGTTTCAGAGTTTCACCGTTCCTCAACCCATACCCGAATACAAATTTCTGATTAAGGACTTCTTCCTTTTAAAAACTTGTTTCGACATTTTTAATTTTTTTTTTGCATTGGATAGCTGAGGTTTATCTCTACATCTCTCCTTTTTTTTCCTTTTTCGATTTGGTTGCAGATATTTTTTTAGAATGACGCTTTAATTTTCTGAACCAGTTTCGAAAGTGAAAGTAACTTAATAAAAAATATTTGCAACCAAAATTGAAAAATTAAAGAGCAATGTAGATATTGACCTCAGCTATTCAATGCAAAAAAATATTTAAAAATTCCGAGGTGCAAATGAGATATTAGAAAATAAACTCCCCATAGGGTTAGCATTAGTTCGCGAGTGTCTTCGCCTGTAGGGACAGGAGCCTTACACGGGAGTTAATGTTAAACCAATGGGAAGGTTCTTTTCTAATATCTCGTTTGCATTTACACATTTAAAAATTTTTTTTTTGTTTGTTGTTGATGGCTGAGGTCCATGGTCTACATTCGCCCGCTGCAGAATGCAATTATAAAATAAGCTAAATTATAAAAAAAATTGACAGAATTATCCATTTAAGACAATTTTTAAACATACTCAGAAGCAATAAAATAATACAACAATTAAGAAATATTAAATATTCAAAAATAGATTTCTACCAACATTTAACAAAACTGACAATTCAAAAAAAAAAAAAAAAAAAAAAAAAATTCCCGCCACAGTGTCTTTGATCCCTTTTGGATAAATTAAAAACACGTGAATGTAAAAAGAAAATTAAAGAAAAAGAATTAAAAATTCTTTGCCACGGTAGGGGTTGAGGAAGGCAAGGCAGTTTTTTATCTTTCATTTTTAACAATCAGAAATGAAGAAAGTTTCGTTTAAAATTAATTTTCAAAATCCAGAGAGAGGCGGAAGCCCTTCCTGGCCCCTTCCCAGCCGGCGTCCCTAAAGGGGATTTTTTGGGTTTTTTTTTTTTTTTTTTTTTTTTTAATAATTTTATTCTAAATGTATTTTGGCTGCCTATCATCAACCAGAATTCTTTCAGGAATATAAAAATTTTTTTGCGTGGAACGGGAAAAAACAAATTAATTGGTAAATTCAACTCGCACAAATGTATTCCTCCAAAGAACGATAAACAGCCTGGTGATCCAAGAATATAGTTCAGCAGTAAACAAATAATATAAATTAAATCAGAAAAAGGATTTTCTGCACGCCAAACTCCTCGCTATATCTCCCAGTATGGAAATCATACAACGCCAGATTCAGTAAAAAGGCTCGCTCAGTATAATCACCATTGACAACTAAGGTTTGCCCGAAGATTAGTGTTTTGCTTGGTTTATTGACTAAATACATAATTTCCTTTTGGGCAGATTTCGTAAGAAATACTAGCTATTACATTCTCCCCTATGTTGGAATTTCTGAAATTTTTTTTTAGATCTAAGCCGATCATGACCCCTAGAACTCAAAACCACTCCCAGTTCAAAGCTTTATATATCTAACACTTTTTTATGGACACAATAACTTCTATAATTCTAGACAAATTTCTTCCAAACTGATACAGAAAATCAAGGGGTAGAAAATCTTGGTCAAGTTTGTTAATGGGCAAAATCTGACCAAGGGGGTGGAAATACAGAGAGGTTTTGTGAAAACCAAAAAACTCCCATAACTTCTTAATAATAATAAATATCAAATCAGTTTAAAGTTATTATTACTTCTAGGAAAAGGGCCAAAAATTTATGTATCACAGATTTTTGATAAAATTAAAAATGGGCTCAACGGGTGAAAAAAATTCACAACTTCAAGTCACAAGATAGCAAATCCACTTACATTTATTATAAATCTTCTTAATAGTATCTACAACTTTTATATTGACAAGTTTTTGATAGGGCCAATTCTTACAGCAAAAACAAATTAAACAAAAATAGGGGTTGAAGTAAAAATTATCGTATTAACATGATTCTGATAAAACCAACTTTTACAGAAAAATTAAATTAAAAACTCGTCAAAAGTGGCTGGATAAAATTGTTAAACTGGGTTTATCTCTAATCTTGATTTAGTTTTTGTTGGTTAAGTTAGTAACTTCCAAATCTACCTCCACCTGTAGGGATTTTTTTAACCATAATATAGATGAGACTGATTCCAGATTTAGAACACCAATATTTTTGAACAGTAGGGGAGAGGGGGGCACCTTTGACCATTTTTTAAAAAAATCCACATATTTCTTACTTGAATTATATTTATTGAATTTTAAATATTTCGTGAGAGAAAGAATGTAATTCTGCATGATATGAATTAAAAGATTACAGTTTTTCAGATAAATTAAATGCGTTGTGAGGCTTTAAAAAGCAGAAAGTTTTCTGTTCAAACCTGCCCCATGTAGAGGTACCTTTGAACAAGCTAGGGGCACCTTTGAACAAATAAAAAAAATATGAAAATATTGAAAGTTTTTATTAAAAACTGTATCTTTCAAAAATATAAAATAATAAGAATAAAATTACACAAATACATTTAACTGAAAATAATATTTTTTTATTATTTAACCAAATTTGTATCCATCAAAGCACATTATTGAGACAGAACGGAATATCCCTCCAATTATTTTTAATTGTGGCAACTTTTTTATATAATATCCTTAAAATCCACCAAATTGATATCTGATGCCTCTGGAAAATATATCGTATGTTCTTTTTTATGAAGAAACCTGATATTAAGCAATTTAATGTGACCAACATAATGAAGAGTTCTTTTTGCATGAAATTGAACTATTCAAATTGGTATAGAAAATGGATAAAACCCTGTTTTATGAAATCCAGAAATAATGTTTACCATTGTAAATGAAACAGTATAAGGTTTGTTAGACAAATCTGCTAAATCATGAATTATTGTTGTGTGTCCTGAATTTGCCTGTAGTTGAAGCCCTACATGAGTACAACTTTCATATTAAGTATAATAACACTTAATTAATCTCTTAATTTTCATGCTTAAAAAAAATTAAATAATAATAATATTTAGATACATCTATAACTGTTTACTTCATAGTTTTAATGGTGTTCAATGGTGCCTCCATCACATGGAGTTTAGCATTACAATTATTTACTCAATTAGGTTTGAGAATTTGAATAAAACAAACCTTATAAGTTAAAGCTAACATCTTTATTTAGGTATTAAATACTAAATTATAATTTTAAGGATACAAGATTATCAACAAAAAGCTTACAGCTTTATTTTGATAAGTTTAGAATCAAGAAAGCAAAATATACATATCTTGCTTAGACAGTAGTGTCCATGCAAATTAGTAAAGCTTTGTATTCTTGTTACATTGAAGCAGTAGTACTGTGCTGCCATATATATTTTTTAAATATAATTTATTTAAAGGAAAATATTTACAGTGTTCAAAGGTGCTCCCAGTTCAAAGGTATCCCCC
This sequence comes from Maratus speciosus, assembly GCA_963932465.1. NCBI lineage: Eukaryota > Metazoa > Arthropoda > Arachnida > Araneae > Salticidae > Maratus > Maratus speciosus. The sequence goes on from OZ010786.1 coordinate 630,346,790, forward strand.
TCTCCCCTAATATTTGCCTTTTGTTAAAATTCTGAAATTATATAAGTCAAAATTATTCATAAATAGTGCTATTAAAAATCCAGAATCAGTGATATCTATGTTTGCATGACTAAATAACAACATTTGCAGAGCTCGAAATGGAAAAATTCACGAACCGGAACGTTATTTCAAAATTATTGTCGACTATTTTATTTTTTTTGAAAGTACAGTAAAGTCCGGATTATCCGAGTCGGGCTTAACCGAGTTTCTGCTTTAACCAAATTATTTTCTTCTGATGGACTGGCTGCTTCCATTATTATAAAACAACCATTATAAATGGTCAGAATGGGGGGGGGGGGGGGGATGACCATAATTTTTCTTTTTGGCCATTTATTTATTTTTTTTTTCAAAAAAAAAAAAAAAAAAAAAAAAAAAAAAAAAAAAAAAAAAATATGGCCATTTTTTATCCCATTCTGACCAGAAAATCAGAGTTCTAACTTTTTACGGCTGCTCTTTCATCTTCACCTACCACTTCATTTATAATGGCTGTTTCATAATAATGGAAGCCATCAGTTCATCAGCAGAAAATGATCAATTCCAAAGATATAAGTTCGATTGAAAAAAAAAAAAAAAAGTCATTCCCCGTTTTTCTTAAAAGTAACGGAAATGTTCAACAAAGAAATGTTACTAGTACCATAAAAATGAATGAATTAAGTGAAAATTTATATTTCATCTTCTTAGTGGCTGACGATTTGTGTAAATCCGGTTTATACCAGTTTTTTGCTCATCTTGGTTCATATTAACTCGGATAATCGGAACTTTACCGTATAGCAAATTTATATTTAACAGTAGAAAAAACAATTTACAAAAATGCAATCAAGATTCTAAATAATTTTTTTTTAAAAGCTACAGAGAGCATACTAAGTTATATGCATGAAACTGGATATTTTTTAATAATTCCACGAACCGGAACAATATTTTCCTTACTTTCACAAACCGGAACAATATTCGTCACAATTTCACGAACTGGAACATCGTCCGGTTTGCTCCGGTACATTTCGAGCCCTGAACATTTGCAATTTTTTTGTGATTTTCATAATTTTTGAGATTAGTAGACATGTTGCCTCCTGCAGGTGGGAGTAACTCACCCTGACATTTTTTGAGGAGGGGATTTCAGAATTTTTAGCAAGAATACTACCATCTGGCCCTGAAATATTCAATTTATAACAACAACCCATGGTAATAATCAGTAGAAAATTAAATATCAAAACTTTTGAACTTATGAATAAGAAATTCAGCTGTTTTTCCATTGGAGATATTATCATTCTCATATCCTACATTCTTTCAACTAACACACCCATCAAATAAATTATTTTCATTAACATTTGTTAATGAATGAGTAATTCCCACACGAATTTAAAATTATTGAACTTTAGAAGCACATTATTCAGTGAAGGCAACAAATGTCGCAGGCACAGGTTGGCAAGGTTTTTTTCTTTGCATCATTTTGGCGAGGAAACAGTGTTTTTAAATACCTATTAGGCCTAGTATGCATGTTAGTTTTATTGGTAATACTTAGTTATCCCATCGACCAAAAATCTATCGCCAAACTATGAGATTAAATGCTAATAATGTTTGATCATAAATGTCACATTCACTTGACTTTAAGCAAGTTATATGTGTTTACGTCATCAAGTTATTTTTATTTTGATGTTTTACTTGTATTTTTATTAATGTTATACTAATCTGTTTTTCATTATATAAAATAAAAATTATGTCAATTTGTATATTTTGGTGAGTGGTTTGGTGATTTATATAATTTGGCAAAATTGGTTGATGGGATAACTAAGTAATACCATTTTATTTCATTATAAAACACACAAAATTTTATTATAACACACACAATATTTGATATAACATAAAACAGACACAATTAAAGATGAAAATAAGGAATTTTGCTTAGTGGCCACTGGCCGGTAAGTTGATATTTTTTAGTAGCCAGTTACTGGCTAGTGAGAATAATTTCTTTAGTCGCCAGTAAGTACATTTATGTCACTGAATATTTCATTTTAAAATATATAAGTTTAGAGTAAATAAGTAATTTATGTAATAAATAAAAATATTTTAATTCATATTGTTTTGAATAAACTTAAGATACTAATTTCCAATCTATTTTAAATTTTAAATTAAGTTAACAGCAAAGTTATATGTAACATGCTTATATAGCTAACTGCATAAGTCCACTATACTCAGGTACTTTTCAAAATAAAATAAAAAAAAAAAATCTGAAATTTACAGCAAATTTTCTGAAATGTAAGGTGGGGGGGGGGGGGGGGCTGAGGGGGTCTCTTCTGGTACTATTTATGCATTTTTACAAGATACTTTAACAAAATTCGCGTTTTTCCGCGATTTATTGGCGATGTTTGTGTTTCTTCCTCGATCCTTTGGTAAAATGTGCGGTTTTTTTCCGCGATCTTTTGACAAAATTCGCGATCTTTTAACAAAATTCGCGTTTTTTTCGCGATCTTTTGACGAAATTCGTGTTTTTTTAGTGATCTATTGACGATATTTGCGTCTTTTTCGCGATCTATTGATGATGTTTGCGTTTTTTTGGCGATCTATTCGCGATATTTGCGTTTTTTTCGCGGTCTATTGACGATATTTGCGGGTTTTTTTCGCGATCTATTGATGATATTTGCATTTTTTTCGCGATCTATTGACGATATTTGCGTTTTTTTCGCGATCTATTGAAGATATTTGCGTTTTTTTTCGCTATCTATTGACGATATTTGCGTTTTTTTCGCTATCTATTGACAATATTTGCGTTTTTTTTCGCGATCTATTGACGATATTTGCGGGGGTTTTTCACGATCTATTGACGATATTTGCGGTGTTTTTTCGCAATCTATTGACAATATTTGTGGTGTTTTTTCGCGATCTATTGGCGATATTTGTGTTTTTTCGCGATCTATTGACGATATTTGCGTTTATTCGCGATCTATTGGCGATATTTGGGTTTTTTTTGCGATCCATTCACGATGTTCGGTTTTTTTTCGTGATCCTTCGACGAAATTTACGTTTTCTTCTGCCATCTTTTGACGAAATGTGCGTTTTACGTGATCTTTTGACGAAATTCTCGTTTTTTCGCGCTTCTTTGACGAAATTCGCGTTTTTTTCGCGATCTATTGACGATATTTGCGTTTTTTCCACGATCCATTCACGATATGTACGTTTTTTCAGCGATCCATTCACGATATCTGTGTTTTATCCGCGATCACTTGACGAAATTTTGGTTTCTGAGCGATTCTTTGACGAAATTAGCTTTTTCGCGATCTATTGACGATATTTGGGTATTTTCGCGATCTTTTGACAAAATTCGCGGGGGTTTTTTCCGCGATTCTTTGACGAAATCCCTTTGGAAAATCCTGCATTTGGCCGGTACTTTCCATATTTTTAGTCGCCAGTTTTTCACGTTTAGTCGCCAAGTGGCGACTGGCGAGTGCTTATTTTCATCTTTAGAAATTGGAAAATATTTTACAATTTATTTTAATATAAATGATATTGATTTAAATTTCCAAGAGACGAGAACAAAGGTGAGCATCTTTTAACACCTGTGTGAACAGTTTGCTTCGCTGATAAATATTGCACTTGGTCTTATATAACTAAATATATTAAATATCACGGCTTAAAATTTAATTTTTTTTTCCGTTTACCCAAATTTGTTAATCTTTACAAAAATCCAGAGGCAAACCTGAGCCAATGTACCTGTGTATACTGCACAAACTGAGTTTATTTAAATTTCCTGAAGATAAGAACAAAGATGGACATGGACATCTTTTAACACTTGTGTGAACAAATAATTGTTTATGCAATAAATATTGCATTTGGCCCCAATATATTAACTATTATGGCTTAAAATTTTTTTGTGTTAGAGCTTTACAAAAATCCACATTCGACTCTGAGCCAAGGCACTGGTGTTTATCGCACACATTGAGCCTATATGTTATACCTATTACTCAAAAATTGACCCCTTTTCAACATAGGGCATGGTATACAACTATATACAACTTGTCTTACTGTCTGGAATCTTCTACTATTACGATTCAAATTTTTTTATTAAAAATTGAAATGGCACAAGAAACAGTAGAGAGGGGTATACACAGGGGGAACTTATTAATTCAGTTTAGTTTTAATTCCTGCATAATCATAAATATAATTAAAAACTAATTTCTAGCCAAAACGATGAAAGAAATATAATGCTAGCTTCAAAATGACTACCTTATTATTATTTGTTCTAAAGAAACTTTTATTTGCTTCAATTAACATATACATCTACTCCAATTTTCCATATTCCAAATATTTTTCTCTGGAATCATACTATAAAACATTATAGAGATGTGTGTTACAAACATACTGTAATTGTGTTGTAATGAGGTTGAAAGTACTTGCGCCTTTGCTTGCAGTAAGAGAGTTCAAGCTCTTGTACTAAGGAAATAACAGAAAATTTGAAAGTTAAATTAAACCATTGAAAACAGCTAAATTATAGCACTTGTCGTGATAATCTTACATATTTTAATTAAAAGATAAAATTATTAAGTTAAATGCAGTTTTTGATTTTATCCTCTCAATATTTTAAGTTAAAAAATCGACTTTTCCTTTCAAATCTTAAAAACATAGTTTATACCTGTAAAAAAAAAAATTCTGGTCAAATACCAACCCTGATTTAAAGCAGTCTCAATGACTTGAATTCATATAAAAGTTCTATATTACGTTCATGTAATACATGAGGTGGTTATTTCTCTTTTTCTAAAGATGCAGGACTTAGTCGAAGTTTAGAAATTACATATTTTTTTTATAGTGAATGCATTATATAACAAAAAAAAAACAGACATTTAAGTTTTCGTAGATGCTGTAATGGATATTTTCACTACAGTACTCTCATTTTCACTGTAAACGAAAAACATCGACAAGGCGCATGCGCACGCATCGCTATTCTCTGCTCGCATCATATAAACACTGGATTTTAACTCCATGTTATTATTTTACAGTTACTTGCCATTCAGGGATTGGCAACAGTTAATGTTTATATTCCTCCATTTGCATTTGAGATCGCGTATTCGTTAATATTTTTGTTAAAGTATAGTTTCTACCTGAGTGATTTAATTGTCATTTTAAAATAAAAGATGTCTGCTCGTCGAAGAGTTGTTGAAGCTGACTTATCAAATGTTGAATTCGATACAAGTGAAGATGTTGAAATCATTCCTACATTTGATGCAGTTGGTTTACGAGAAGATCTGTTGAGGGGTATTTATGCTTATGGTACGTAGTAAATAATAGTTGTAAATAGATGTAATATGCCTCTAACGTTAATTGTTATTGAGCAATTTTCATAGCTTTTTGTATCCGCATTTTTGTCTGTTTTCCCATAAGTCTTGTATTAAATGTAGGTAATCGTAAACAAATGTAGTAAATTTCCCATCCTCAAATTTTACTGAAATTTGCTATTACTATGAGTTGGCTTAGACTTTTTAAAAAATTCCGAAGTATTAAGTTGACATGTGAGATTTCACCTAGATTTGGAGTTCCAGGGCTCTGAAGTTGCCACATTTTACCAAAAGAAGTGTGATCGGCAGGTTTTAAAATAACATTTGCTGCTCTGCTAATTAACCCTTTTACTGCTGTTAGCAGTCTCACAGGTTACTGACGACGATACGAAGAAATTTGGGCCGAGGAGCCTGGAACCTATGTCCCACATCCCTGGAGACAGCACAGCTTTGTAGATGACAAGGTGGGATTCCTTAAACAGCAGGGAAAAAAAAAAGTGGGGGGGGGACGACTTGAGTTCAGGTAGGGAAAAAAAAACAATTAACTGGCAGTTTAAAAAATAAATTTGTACATAAAAATATAAAAAAGGAATAGGGAACAGTAACTCCCGCACCCAGCTCATGAGTCAACGTGAGACAGAGCTACTACGGCTTCACAGGTATTTGCAGAAACCAGCTTTGAAAAAAGCCCTTTGAGATACCCACCATCCACTGCAGATTAGGACAGGAGAACCAATCACAACTGAGGGAGAAATGGCGACCCCTTCGACTTCGAAAACTGTTTGAACCGAGACTCCCGTGGGCAGCCCCACACATCCCCAGCATTAGGATAAGTAGAGAATGACTTGACAGTAATGAAGACATGAAGTGAATGAAGATCATGACCGAAGGTGGAAAAAGCAAGGCCGATTTCCCATTGGTTGAAGCCTAGGCTTCGCCCTCTGGTGGTCGGACCTTGCAAGGCAAAGCTCTGGTGATGGAAGTGCTCAGAAAACCACATAAACAAAAAAGGCCCAATTTAGGTCCATACATTTTTTTACATAATAATAAATAAATAATAAACATTACAATTAAAAAATTTTTACGATGCTAATAAAAAGAGAAATGCAAAAGACTTTTTACAATATTTACACTAACAGAATTTCCTAAAAGAGACTAAACTTTATCCTGGGGGAGTTTTGAAATCTCAACCATGAAAGTAAGTCTTTTTCTACCAGTATCAGTTTGTTTTACAATTTCATTATAGAGCTTATCAATAAATTCATAAAGTTTAGAAAAGGATTCAATTTTAAGTTCAATCTTAATTTTTTCAATAGTTTCAGCTAGTGGTGTACCGAGCAGGGTTGCAAAAAAGCCGGCTAAAATTAAAAAAAGCCACGCCGGTGGCTTTTTTTGGCCGAAATTGGCTTTTATACAATGAAGCATTTTAATTATATATGACACATTTTTATGTGTTTTTTAATTTGTTTTAAAGACATTTAGTTGAGGTAGAAATCAATATAACCCAATATTTATCAATAATGAAGACATTAATATTGGAATAAAAGGTCATACCAATTGCTTTGTCTGGTTTACAGGTTTACACTGACCTTAACAATCTTTTTTTTAAAATTTGTATTGCTTTATATAATTAAAAGGGACAATGGTTGCTTAGTTATATATTTTATTAACTAATTTTAAGGGATATTAATAATACAAGTATTATTTTATTTCTCACAAACATTTATTTAAAATTGCACATAAAGTCATTTAATAAAAACATCATTTTTCTCTATTAAAGCAGTATTATGAATAACATATGCATTAATTTATATGCACTATTTTAAATAGTAAGTAGCTTTTCAAAAATCTAATTCAACAAGTTTAATTTGGAGAATTTTTTTTTAATTGTTCTCTTTATTTTATGCACTTACGTGTACTAAAATTTCCTCAAATGTTATATCCTTTCTAATTTCTCTTTCAACATTGTTCATTCTACGATTTTAATCTGTCCGTGTGGACATATCTGGAATAAGTTACATAACAGCTTAGTAGCAGAAAGACTTTTTACATATATCATTTTTATAAGTATTTTTTATATAATGATTGCTTATTTACTTATTATTGCTCAAGGTATGATCCATGTCAATTCAGGCAGCCAAAGAAAAAATCTTACCTTCATAGTCTCAGAAGTTTTTGAATTGAACATATGTTAAAATTCAATAAAAAATAAGATACTTGTATATTTTGGTTTTGCCCAAAAAAAATTCCTGGCCCGAGATACAGGCTGCCAAAGATGGCATCCCGGGCACCATTTCCAATTCGCCATTTTCGATAAAAATTTTAAAGTGCTCTATCTCTAGAACGGTGCAAGATATTTTGTTGCGGTTTTTTTTATTTTAAAGATAATATTCTTCTGTTTAAAATGATATACCCAATTTTGAAAAATGTATTCAACTTTTCTTGTGGCAACCTTTTGAAAAAAAAAAATTTTTTTTTCGAAAATGCCAATCCTAAAAATTTTGATTTTTTTGCTGTTGATCAATACCATTGGGAACTATCTTCACTGTGAAGAAGAACTTCCACTTTTGAGTTTAACAAATTTTAGAAACATTTAAAAAATTCAGAGAATTTTACAGGAACTGTATGTATACAGTTCCAGTAAAAGTCACTGATTTTTTGCTTATTTCTATCATATTTGTAAGGATAAGTCTACTATATATCCTAAACAAGTTAGAAATTGCAATATCAAATGTGGCAAATGAGGTGCGTGCATAGTATTAACTAGTTTTATAAATATTCAGATCTTGGTGCAACAAGTGTTACACTCTTGGACAAAAAGGCATGAATACAAAATTTACTATAATACCATATATTAAATTCAGTAATACGGAAGTAATATGAATCCATCTTAAAAGGACTTAATCACCATGGCAACCTAGAATCATTGCCTATCATGGTATATCATTGAATCAATTATGTATTATAGAATTTTTAAATAGAATGAAGAAAACTTTTATTAATGTATTTTATGTTTTAATTTGATTTTCATAGCATTTGAAGTGATACATACTTTATTGCAGAGGTTTACAAAAAATTACTTCCTGTGTCATAGAAAGTGCATAGTGTTTACAGGGACACACAAAAGATTTCGGATACTTTACCTTATTGGAAATACTGTACATTAGCAATGATTGCTAGAGGTGCATTTTTAGTTGCGATATGAGTTTCTAAGTTTAATTAAATATTTCCATATTACGTTGTGTGTATAAAGGCTGTAGATCATATACAGGGCTACACAAAAGAAATAGTAAGGGTGTTGCTGGAAGTGCATTTTTAGTTGTGTTTGAGTTTTTAAGTTTAACTAAATTTTTCCATATTACATTGTGTGCATAAATGCTGTAGATCATATACAGGGTTACACAAAAGAAATCTTAAGGGTTTACTGAGTATGAATGAAAGTAACTTAAAGGTGATTTTTAAATGAGCTATGCATTTTTACACTGAACTACATTTAGTATACTAAGATATGTTTGGAGAATATAGATAAAATGATATACAGGTCCACGCAAAGAATTAGATACATGGCCGTCTATGGATGATAATCTCTGGAAGTGTGATTTCACTAGTTTTAAGGATGTTTTAATCTTAATTAAATTTTAGCTAAATAGTTGCATGTATATAAAGATCGTAGGTAAAATACAGGGTTGTATGAAAGTATTCAAATATGCTTCCGTTTATTGGCATAAATTTCTAAAAGTCAAATTCCGACCTATTTATGTGTTTTTAACAATTTCCAACATAGTTGAAAGTCTTTATGGATTCGATTTGTCTGCCCATCTGTCTGAACTCTAGCTTGTATTAATATAATTTGTATTGCTGTTAGGACTGGGCGATGTAGAAATTTCTTAAATCGATTTATCTTCCATCTAACATCGCGATTTAGTGCTAAATCGCGATTTAACACCGATTTTACATTTTAGAAATTGGAAGCCTATTTTTCAATTTTTAGTAACAAAATACGGTTTTTATGTGCACCCCCCCCCCCCCCCCCCCCTTCCTGTATTATTTAGTATACTTAGATTTTATTTTTTCAAATAATTTTGAAAACTAGTACATTTTACACATAAAAAAAACTTTGAATGTCCCAAAACACTAGTTTTTTTTTTTTTTTTTCATTTTAAAAATTAGTGACCTATTGTAATACATTTTATAAACTCATTCTATAAGTAGTAATATAAAAGAAAACGATTTTTTTTTTTTTTTTTTTTTTTTTTTTTTTTTTTTTTTTTTTTATGCCTGTTGCAATCTAAATTCCTTAAGAGGGGTGGGGACATCCCCTAGTCCACCCAAATAGCACTTCATTGCTAACAACTTACATATACTTTTTTTTTTTTTTTTTTACAGACACAGATTAAAAAAGTTATTGAGGTAAAACAGAAGCATATTAAAAGAATTCAATGATGAATTTAACTATTCATTTACCATGATGAGAAAAGTAGTAAAAAAAAGAGGGGGGGGGGAGGAAGATATGAGAAATAAGGTGCAATTTTATATCTTTTTAACTTTTAGATTATAATAAGATTTGTTTAACATAAATGCTGACATTTATATAGTGGATGGAGAAAGATTGAAAGTGTGAGCTTTGGAGCACATTACTGAAATTGCTGATTTTTTTCGCGGCCGTTGCCATCCATTAAGATTAGTAATAAAATATAATCTTAAAATATCTCTTTTTAATGATAACAAAATGTAAAAAAAAAAACAGAAAATCGCAGATCTGCAGAAAAATCTAATGAATGCCTCCTCCAGCCTTCCCTCATTCTGCTGTAAAAATAAAGTTACTTGACTCATTACAGAACTTTATTAAAGTATTTTTAATTAATTACAAAATAATAATAAATTAAAACTAAAATATTCCCATAATACCCTTACATATGAAAATTAATTTTTCATGAAAATAATGCAAAAAAATATAAACTAAAAATGGATGAATTTGGATATAAATAGTGAATCAATCTCAGCAAGATACTCAATCCATGTGACTGGCATTGGAATCGGATGTCAAACCTGATGCATGACTATTTTAAAATATTTTAATTAATTACAGAATAATAGAAAATAAAGAATATGTATTAAAATATTACCCAAACATGTGAAAAATGAATGTTTCATTAAAAGAATGCATAAAAATAAAAACTGAAATTCGATGAATTTGGATTTCAAATATGAAACTTTATTCTTTTTTTCCAACCATAAATACTCAATCAATTTCAGGAAAAAAATATTATTAGTAAAAGAAAAATATTTCATGTGGATCACGGCCAAATAGTGATACACAAAACAATGCATGACTATACTTTAAAATAATTTCATTAATTACAAAATAATAGAAAATAAAAAATAAATGTTAAAATATTACTAAAACATGTAAAAAATGAATTTTTCATCATAAGAATGCATAAAAGTATAAACTGCAAGTCGATGAGTTTGGATTTTAAATATAAAACTTTATTATTATTATTTTTAATCATATAAATGCTGAATGAATTTCAGGTAAACAATCTTTTGAAACAATGAACAAACAAATGAACAACATTTGAAACAAACAAATTCTACTTTAAAACATTTTAATTAATTACAGAATATTGGAAAATAAAAAATACATATTGCAATATTATTCAAATATGTGAAAACTTAATTTATCATCAAAAGATTGCATTAGCATATAAATTGAAATTCGATGAATTTGGATTTTAAGATTTAAACATTACTTTTTCCTTTCAACTTTTCAGTATATAAGTTCTTAATTTCTGAAAAATACACATTTCAATCTCGTAAACTCTGAATCTTGTTTACAAAATAAATAAATAAATATCAATTCTTACTTAAATCATTGTTTTCTTAAATCGCTTTTTTCTTGAATCGGAGATGTTCTTTTAAATCGGATCCTGCTAAATCGATTTAACACCAGCTTGCCTTGTTTTTCTTAAATCGGAAAGCATTGAGGCTTGCGATGTTTGCTTAAATCGGTTTCTCCTAAATCGATTTAACACCAGCTTGTCATGTAAGTAGTAGATACATCAAAGTAGATAAATCGTTTTTCCGATGTTAGCTCTGAATCAGTATTTTGTTTTAAATCGATTTAAAGCCAATGGCTAAATCTCGATTTAAGACAATGGCTAAATCGCGATTTAAGACAATGGCTAAATCGCGATTTAAGACATTGGCTAAATCGCGATTTAAGACATTGGCTAAATCGCGATTTAAGACATTGGCTAAATCGCGATTTCCGATTTTAGCTTAAATCGATTTAAGACCAATGGTTAAATCGGATTTCCGATGTAAGCTTTAAATCGATTTAAGAGTTAAATCGATTTAAGGCCCAGGCCTAATTGCTGTGTAATTGATATATGTTATTGAGATTGTTTTACTATGTTCAGTATTGAAAATAAAGTATGTATCACTTCAAATGCTATGAAAATCAAATTAAAACATAAAAGACATTAATAAAAGTTTTCTTCATTCTATTTAAAAATCCTATAATACATAATTGATTCAATGATATACCATGATAGGCAATGATTCTAGGTTGCCATGGCGATTAAGTCCTTTTAAGATGAATTTATATTACTTCCGTATTACTGAATTTTTTCTTCAAAAGGTTGCCACAAGAAAAGTTGAATACATTTTTCAAAATTGTGTATATCATTTTAAACAGAAGAATATTATCTTTAAAAATAAAATAAACCGCAACAAAATATGGAACAGATGTGTTATTATCCCACCCTCCGCCATCTTGGATTTTTTTTGGCGAGAAAACCCCTTTTTCGCCAAGTAGAAAATGTCGCCAAGTACCAATATATGCGTATGTTAGGCTTAACGAAAAAAAATGTAAATAATGAAGAAAACATGCGCATGTTAGGCTTAACAAAAACAATGTAAATTTGTCTAATTTACATTTTTTTTTTCGTTAAGCCTAACATGCGCATGTTTTATTCATTATTTTCATTTTTTTTCGTTAAGCCTAACATACACATAAATCACTAAAAAACACATTAAAGAAAATGTAACCAAAATTAATTCCATTAAAATTAACCCAAAATTAATTCCCCTCTAAATTAAAAGCAATATTTCCGAAAAAAATACAAAAATGACATTAGATTCTCTGTAATAAAACCAATATTTCTGAAAAATACACATAAAAATATTAGATTTTCAAGATTACTTACCTTTTTGGGTTTTTTTTTTTTTTTTTTACACTTGAAATACACACTTTAAATAAACAAATTCCGAAAAAATTAAAAAATAAAATTCTGGATTATAATAAGTTATATTTCCGACTTGAAATACACACTTTAAATAAACAAATTCTGAAAAAATTAAAAAATGAAAATTCTGGATTATAATAAGTTATATTTCCGATACCAGGTTGTATCTCCCGATTACTTTATATATGAAAAATATCTGACTTACTCTCAATATATTCCAACACCTGCTCGTTGATAAACTGCCTCCAATCGGCCATAGTATGACTATTAAACTTATACTGCGATACAATTTGATTTGTCTTTGTCCCAATAACAATTTCAAACGTTAGCAAAAAAATTTCCTCAATCGTCAATTTACAACAACCACTAAACCAGGAACCATATCTAAAAGACATTTCAGTGTTACACTTTTTATTCTGACCATCCACAACTCTCCTATTACGACAAACCCACGTGTAACAGTCAGATAATTGCGTTCTTTTTCTAATTTTCAAATCGCCGCTACATTTATTACAACACATGCTAGATTTCAATAAGCCAATCTTTTTTAAAAAACAATTCTCTGTCGCGTATCCTCAAAATAAAATGAAAAAAAAAAGATACAACCTGGTACAAGAGTCAAGCACGAGAGATGTTCACGCAAAAAGCACGCTCTCGCGTCGTAAAAAAAGGAGTTTGCCATAATAAGTTACTAGACGCCAAACGCCGGGGTTGCCAGAGCGATAAAAATCGCCAAATACTCAACATCGCGGAGGGTGGGATAATAACACATCTTAGCCCAAAATATCTTGCACCGTTCTAGAGATAGAGCACTTTAAAATTTTTATCGAAAATCGCGAATGAGAAAGGATGCCAGGGATGTCATCTTTGGCGGCCTGTATCTCAGGCCAGGAATTTTTTTGGGCAAAATGAAAATATACAAGTATCTTACTTTTTCTTAAATTTTAACATATGTTCAATTCAAAAACTTCTGAGACTATGAAGGTAACCCCCCTGCCTGAGTTGATATGGATTCAGCCTCAAGTATTATATAAGATAATTTCAGTTATTAAATACATATAAGCTATTTAGCTTTAATCAATTTTAAAAGTAAATATCAGATGTAAGAATGTTTCTATTTTAATATGTGACATTTTCTTATTCTTTCATATAAACTTTAAAATGTGTGGTATGTGTAGAGCCATGATAAAGAATTCCAAACCAATACTTTAGAGTCTTAATTTAATGTATTCTTCTGAATATTCATAATTTTTTTTCAGACATAATGCTTTCACAGTTGCATTCTAGCAGTTATAAGGTCTTATTTATTTGACAAAATTTAATAGAAGTTAATATTCTTTTCATAGAAAATATTTATAAGTGTATTAAAAATAAATTGATCCAAAGTTTATATGAATTATCTATAAACCACCTTTTTGAAAAATAAAAGCCGGCTTTTTTTAAGCGTCTAAAACCAAAAAAAGCCGGCAACCCTGGTACCGAGTAGTACTTTGGCCGAGTACCGAGTACTCAGCCACTGACTACTCGGCCGAGTACCGAGTAGTTGTGTAATAAGAAAAAAACACTGATGTGCACATAATGTGAGCTTAGGTGTACATATGTGTGTACATATATATAAATATATATATAATATACGTATATAGTATATATAAATGAACTAATTAAATTTGAAATTTATTTGTGCACCTTTTAAAGAAAATTTTTGACAATTCAAAACAGTAGCAAAAAAAAAGGAGAATTGACACATAACAAGTACAATTATTAACCAATATAAAATTAAAACATTCTTCAATCTTCCAATTTATTCTGATACCTGAAATCTGTCTATCAAAAATGAAAATGTTTATTGGTTACTGTAACGATTCATTGAATAATGCAAAACATTTCATATTTATTTTGTAACTGTACCTTATTTTCTTTTGATTAAAAATAAAAAGAGAGGTACAAAAAGAGATTCAGGCTTTCTTAACAGAAGACTTATGTAAAACTGACACTCCATTTGCATGGTGAGGGGGGGGGGGGGGGACTTTTTTGATTATGTGCAACCTTGCAAAAAAAATTCTTATGTGCACCTTCAACCACTATTTATTCTGAACGTATATTTTCAGAGGCAGGCCAAATTTATACAGTCGGACCTCTATTTAACAAAGTCACTAAATCCCGGAAAAAAGTTTGTTATATGGAAAATTCGTTAAATAGAGGTTCACCTTTTAAAATACTTTAAACTACATAAAACAGATTTTAAATTCATTACATTAAATATTTTTACTAAAAGTAATTAATCACATTTTTTTAAAATAAATTTTATCGATTTGTTCTATTTATTTTACCGACCAATATCCATCATTAATTCATTTTTTCTATGTGTTTAAATCTTTGAAATCTACAAGGAAAACAAAACATTGTCTGCGAATACACTGCATTTTCTTTTTAAAGTAAATAGTTTTACAATAAAATTAACGAATTTTAATGACCTTATCGTATTTATTCTTATTATAACAAATAATTTTAACCATACATTAACATATGCGTCCTTAAATTTAGTTTTTGAAAAACTCTGTTAATTTTGTATGAGTTTTTTCTTTTAAAAAGTACTTTTTTTTAATAATACGTCTCGCATCTTTCCAATGCACTAAAAACCCCTTCATGCGTATTTTCTTCTAACTATATTCCGCGTTAGATTGTTTCAAAGGATTATAGCATTTCAGCATACGACGTTTTGTTAATTCCTGCATCATGATCCTTTCCATCATCATCTTATTCGTCTTCATCTCAATTCATTGCTGTATTGTTTTTATTTTTCTCACTGTTGAAAATATCCAATTCAAATAGTGTTTCCGAGGTTTAAATTTCAGAATTTAGTGAAGTGCAATCATCAATCAGTACATCATGGTTCATTTCTTCTTCTTTTCTCATCTGTATCCACATTACTTTAAGTTACTGTAAGGGATTATCGTCTTCGTCCTCTGTACTTACCGAAATCTCACTGCTGACAAAGGTGCCTGGTAAAACCAGTTCAAGGTCGTTGAACATCATAAAATGCGTTTAAAGAAAGAATAAGTCTGAAATGTCCAGAAATATTTTGAGAAATGGGGAGAAAAAAATTTTAGATCACAAGAAAAAGTTCATTAAATAGAGAATCCACTTCGCTATTTGGAGGTTATTTTACCTAGAAATTCATGAAATGTTCTTGGTTCCAAGGAAAAGTTTGCAAAATAGAGGTTCGTTAAATAGAGGTCCGACTGTAGTAGTAAAAGAAATGCCCTGTCTACTGATAATTAGTGATGGGCGATAACGAGATGTTTTTCTCGATTGTATGGACATCTCGATACTTTTCGATTGTGTAAATTTTTTCTCGATGACTCCAGTTTGCCAATTGCTTTTATACATCATATATTATATATGTCATACATTTATCAAGAATCGTCTGCGGGTGAACTGGAATGAGTCGGCGTTAATACAGACTAGGTGACTTCGCCCGCTAGTGGGCCCCTCCTTTAATCGGGGCCCCTAAGTTATACGTAATCTTGTAATATGAAATCACGAACAGGTTACCCGCTATATACGACACCGTATAGCAGGCGTGGTGTGCACGCACTACAAAATCTTGTAAAAAATATAATCTCGAAACGAACGAACCTCGGACCAGATGTCTTGGGGGAGGGGTCAAAGTGAGCGGAGGGGCACAGTAGCTGCATAATATGAATAAGTCGTCACAGTTCTTTAGGCCTTTCGAACCATATGTCACATGAGTGGTCTGGATCTGAATTTATAAAACTGCTCTTCCCGTGGGGGCAAAGAGGGGGAAGGGGTGCGGGAGATGGATAACATGAGTAAGTGGTCATAGGCCTTTCCAACAATATGTCACATGAGGGCTCTCGGCTAAATTTAGAAAAGTGTCCCCCGTGGGGGAAAAGTGGGGGGCGGTCACCGGAAGTGCAGAACATCAATAAGTAGTCACAGACCTTACCAATAATATCTCACATGTGGGGTCTTGACTAAATTTGAAAAAGTGTCTCCCGGGGGGGCAAAGTGGGGGGACGGACACCGGAGGAGCATTTCATCAATAAGTAGTCACAAACCTTTGCAACGATATCTCACTTGTGGGGTCTTGGCTATATTTTTGGAAAATGTCTCCCGGGGGGGGGGGCAAAGTGGGGGAACGGACACCGGAGGAGCATAACATCAATAAGTAGTCACAGACCTTTCCAACAATATCTCACATGAGAAGTCTTGGCTAAATTTGAAAAAGTGTCCCCCCGGGGGGGCAAAGTGGGGGGGACTGTCATTGGAGGAGCATAATATCAATAAGTAGTCACAGACCTTTCCAACGATATCTCACATGAGGGATCTTGGTTAAATTTGAAAAAGTGTCCCCCGTGGGGGGGACTGTCACCGGAGGTGCATAACATCAATAAGTAGTCACAGACCTTTCCAACAATATCTCACATGAGAAGTCTTGGCTAAATTTTGAAAAGTGCCCCCCTGGGGGGGAAAGTGGGGAGGCGAACACCGTAGGTGCATAACATCAATAAGTAATTACAGACCTTTCCAACGATATCTCACATGAGGGGTCTTGGCTAAATTTGAAAAAGTGTCCTCCGGGGGGGGGGGGGGGCTGTCACCGGCAGGGTTAGAAAAAACCCAGCCCACTGGGCCCACTAGTCTAAAACCCGGGTTTTTTTTGGGCTTTATTGAGTTTTTTTGGTCTCCAAAAAAACTCACCACTTTAAGCTTCTAATTTTCATATACATAATACCTGAATTCTCCATTTATCAGTGAAACTTGGGTATAATTTGCATTAATTAAGTATGAATTAACAAAAAGTATATAAAAAGAAAAAAAAATCAAATTAATTTAAAAGGTACATCTGTATCTCATGGGACTAGTTTGCTGAACTAAGCATATATTAAATGAACCACAAATGGATTTCTTTATATAATTCTTACCTTAAGTTAAACATGTTAAATTTATATAGTTTCTTTCATTCACTTCAAATTAGAAATCAGTTGAAGACTTTTTTTTTCTTTTGAAAGAAATGGGATTCGCAATAATATATTTGAAAATTTTTGCAAAATTTGCTACATATATACTGCAACAGTATTAAATGTTAAATTAGATTGTCATAGAAGTCAGTAACATTTGTAAATTTATATCTAACAAAAACATAGCTGTGAAAAAAGGGAGCCAAGTTCTGTAAAGACAATGGCAAGAAAAGAAGTGATATCTAAGTGGGTGCCAAGTTCAAATAAAATTCACTCAAACTTACCTACTGAAGTATTATAGCATTTTTTAAATTGTTTAGAAATAAAAATTATTGATAGCATATTAATAATAAATCTAGAACTTGGCAAGTTTTTACCTACAAGTCATTTATTTTTGTTAATGACATTATTATATCTAAACTTGTTATTTCATGTTTGAAAGCCTTCATTTGAGTGAGCTCCTTCCCCTTGAAGGATAGTGTGATAAAATATATCCCACCTAATTTTAACTGCAAAATGCAACATTGACACTAGAATTCAGGACTAAAAAGTTTAATTTTATTAAATACGTGAAAAACAGCTTTTACCCATTTTGAAATAAATTTGTTTTTAAATTCTGGTGTGATTGAATCATTTCAGCATGTCACGAATAAAAGCTCTTTGCCCCTGAAGGGTTAAAAAGGGGTGCAGTCTCTAGACCAAGAACCAAGAACAAGTGTAAAGGTAAATGTCTCTTTCTCAGGCCTTGCCTGAGGCCCTCAGGCTTTGCCATCTCAGGCCTCTTTCTCAGGCCTAGTCTGTTTGCATTGAGGTTTCCGAAGGGTGGGTGCTAGCATGATAACCAAAGACGAGCGGGAATATATTTGTGTATTTATTGGTTTATCAAATCTTTAACATGAGTCATTTGTTTATAATAATAACTAAATAAATTTTTTTAGAATGACATTGTTGTTAATCATCATCATTTTATTAAGACATGAAATTGATAGGCATAGCATTTATCAAAAACTTGCCAAGTTCTAGATTTATTATTAATATGCTATCAATAATTTTTATTTCTAAACAATTTAAAAAATGCTATAATACTTCAGTAGGTAAGTTTGAGTGAATTTTATTTGAACTTGGCACCCACTTAGATATCACTTCTTTTCTTGCCATTGTCTTTACAGAACTTGGCTCCCTTTTTTCACAGCTATGTTTTTGTTAGATATCATT
The DNA here is from genome assembly GCA_963932465.1 of Maratus speciosus. Lineage (NCBI taxonomy): Eukaryota > Metazoa > Arthropoda > Arachnida > Araneae > Salticidae > Maratus > Maratus speciosus. The sequence goes on from OZ010786.1 coordinate 630,365,543, forward strand.
ACTTTTTGTAAAGTTACAATATATTTAGACACTTTACTTAATGTTTTTTAATGTGTCTACATGAGACTATTTTATTCACCAAGCAACATTCAATTTTAATTTAAATTTCCTACAACAAACTATTTGGCTGTCAATTTGCGGCAGAAATCTATATTTTAATACTGCTACACTGAATGCATGTTTTGAAACGAAATGTATTGATTCGAAATTTTTATTGTTTCTGAAACAACAATTCCTATTAAATTCCTATATTAAATTTTCCTATTAAATTTTCCAATTAAATATCCTATAGCTGGGCCTGCTTTTTTGTACTGGAAGTGAAAAATAAAGTTATGTGCTTATGCCACACTATGTATCATTCATCCATGGGTGCGGGCAAAGAGGCAGTGCAGAGGAAGGACATTGCCCCTCCCTGGATTTTTAAATTTAATTAACTAAATAAACTTTTCTCTGATGATTTTGAAAATAACAAGTGGGTAAGTGTGATCACAGATCGCACAGAGGGTTTTGTTTAATATTCTTTTCAAAACACTTTATCCTTTTGAAAAATCTGTTAGTTCCACATTTCGCAACCAGGGGGCACTCTATTCTAAACAAACCTCTATCCGAACGAAACTCCGTTTTACATACTATCCGTAGATATATTAGTCGAGTGGATTGAGCCCATAGTACCCGAGATAAGTAGGTGCACCTGGCGATAAAAAGTGGAACTAAAATATGTAAGACTATGGTGCATAATATGAAAGAATGGTCAAAGGGGTGTCAGCAAAAGTTGGAAAAGTGCTCCCCGGGTGAAAAGGGCGGATGTTAGAAAAATTGCTTAAAATACACAAGTTAGAGCCCGGAGGTGTAAATAATATAAGACTTTTTGAAAGTTTTATGATTTGTCGTGTGCTCTGACTTATTCAGCTATACGTATGCAAAAAGTCATGTCTCCAACTTAATTAGGGACTCCCTTAGGAAGAATTGCTTAAAATACATATGTGGTAGCCCAAAGGCTTAAGCGTAAGACTTTTTCAAGATTTTATGATTTGTCGCCTAGCCTTAGGTGTTCTGCTATAAGTATGCAAAATTTCAAATCTGCAATTTAATAAGGGGCTCAGTTAGAAAGAACTGCTTAAAATACGCATGTGGAAGCCCAAAGGGTTAAATGTACGACTTTTTCAAAATTTTATGATTTTCCGTTTGATGTGAGGTGTTCAGCTATAAGTACGCAAAATTTCACGCCTCCAACCTAATTAGAGGCTCACTTAGAAAGAATTGTTTAAAATACACATGTGGGAGCGCAAAGGGTTAAATGTACAACTTTTTCAAAATTTTATGATTTGTCGTTTGATGTGAGGTGTTCAGCTACAATTTTGTGCAATTTCACGCCTCCAACCTAATTAGGGGCTCACTTAGAAAGGATTGTTTAAAATACACATGTGAGACCCCAAAGGGTTAAATTTACAACTTTTTCAAAATTTTATGATTTGTCATTTGATGTGAGGTGTTCAGCTGTAAATATGCAAAATTTCACGCCTCCAACATGTATAGTTTCTGAGAACGGGCTCTGTGACGGACAGAATATCTCAATTTGTTGATTTTCTGTAAGTAAGTAAACCCAGATAAACCCCCAGTAAGTAGATAGGTTTACAATGGAAGTCTATGGGAATTTGGTGAAATATCAGAGATATCGCCAAGGTGGCGTCACTTTTGGCGACTAATTTTGGTCGCCAAATTTGGCGACATATCGCCATGTTGGCGAGAAACTTGGCGGTATTTGGCGACAGAACAGCGTCCCCTCCTACGGCAAATTAAAATTTCGCCTAATAGACGCAATGGTAAAGTAAAAATGGGCACCCCCAGGTGGGTAATTAATCGATTTTCACAATTTTTTTATTTTTTTCCTTAGTTTTATAGTGTAAACGAACTTCGCACCAAATTAGAAGTCTGTAGCTGCAGTAGATATACGAGATCTTTTTGATGAGTGAGTCAGTCAGTCAGTCAGTCAGTGGTAAAATTATCGGATATCAGACATTTTCAAATGTCATTATCTCGGAAACTAATCATGCGTTATTTATAAAATTTTGGATTTTAGGTAATTAGGGTGGCCTTACTACACATTTCGTATAACAAGTACGTAGGTCTCATAGATTTTCAGTTGTAGAGCATTGAAATTAGATGAAAACAACTCGAAATGGTTCGTGTAAATAACACACGGCTATGTCAGGCGAACTTGGCTGACACACTGCCGTGTGTCTAGATCACAAATGGCGATACACTTATTACTAGCTTTGCTGCTTTATCAACTCTAAAATGATTACGTAACTTGCTCCAAACCAGACCAAATGTGGAAAAGTATTATTCGATTGAAGCAGAGGTAGCTGGTACTGAATGTAAAGAAAAGAAAAACTCACAAAATCCAGGAGGAAACTTATCTGTTTCACTCTCTTTTGCCATAATCTGAACCATTTTTGCGTGGAAAACTCCTATATAACACTTTCATTGAACACTGAAGCAGGATAATAAATGGGATGATTAATCTTAAAAGCTATAACAATGCAAACAATCAGGATGGGGTTCAAGTGCAATCTTTTTGCATGCATTAAGATTTAAAGCATTTGAATACATTTTAGATTACAGGCATGAAAATCTTCCTTCTTTTTTCGTCATTTTATCTCTGCTTAGAAATTCCTTTAAATCTGGTTCTTTTGAAATATATTTAAACTGGCCTTTATCTTTCCATTCTCAAACCTTAGATTAAATAATGGTACAGTTGTGAAAGCACAAGAAAATTTGAAAAAACCCACAATGGGTTTTTTCAATGCCCGGAAAAACCTGGGCGTGTTTTTCGGGCTGGGCCCACTTGGGCAACCACTAACTGTCTAACAGCCACTGACTATTAACCCAATTTTCCAGTTTTCACCCATTCTCATTCCTTAGATTAAATAATGTTACAGTTGTGAAAACATGAGAAAATTTGAAAAAACCCACAATGGGTTTTTTCAAGTGGTCCTGCTCGAAAAAACCCTCAGATTAAATAATGTTACAGTTGTGAAAACATGAGAAAATTTGAAAAAACCCACAATGTTTTTTTTTCAAGTGGCCACTAGGGCAAACCCTGTCTAACAGCCACTGACTGCTAATCCAATTTTCCAGTTTTCACCCATTCTCATGCCTTATATTAAATAATGTTACAGTTGTGAAAACATGAGAAAATTTGAAAAAACCCACAATGGGTTTTTTCAAGTACGCATGCCCGAAAAAACCCGCAGATTAAATAATGTTAGTTGTGAAAACATGAGAAAATTTGAAAAAACCCGGGCGGGCCCACTTGGGCAAACCCTGGTCACCGGAGGTGCATAACATTAATAAGTAGTTACGGACCTTTCCAACGATATCTCACATGAGGGGTCTTGGCTAAATTTGGGAAAAGTGCCCCGGGGGGGGGCAAAGTGTGGGGGACGGACACCATAGGTGCATAACATCAATGAGTAGTCACAGACCTTTCCAACGATATCTCACATGAAGGGTCTTTGCTAAATTTGGAAAAATGCCCCCCGGGGGGGGCAAAGGGGGGGGCTGTCACCGGAGGTGCATAACATCAATAAGTAGTCACTGACCTTTCCAACGATATCTCACATGAGGGGTCTTGGCTATATTTGGAGAAGTGTCCCCCGGGGGGGCAAAGTGGGGGGGACAGCCACCGGAAGTGCATAACATCAATAAGTAGTCACAAACCTTTCCAACGATATGTCACATGAGGGGAAGTGAGGCGATATGTCACATTTCAACTATTTTTTTTAAGGCACTGTGCATTTTGCCAATTTCAAAAGGAGCATGGTGCAGCACCATTAAAAAAAAATCCTAGAAGAAATAGTATAATTACAGGATTAATAAAAACTGAAAATAAGTAATTTCATTAGTTATTAACACAAATAACAAAACTAACATATTATTTGCAGCTCATTTTGCATTTGTATTTAGGAAAATTACTGTAAACCACCAAAATCTAAACTTACACACACGTATGTATATGATAACCGAAAGAATTATGAAAATGAGTTAAACCCATTCATATAGGATAAATATAAGTTAGCCACTTATATCTGAAATCCTCAAAATATTTAAGTAACAGCACTATTACCTCTCAGAGTGAATTATTCATTAGCATTTTGCTGCCTTTTCAATCCCTAATTATTATTTTTTATTTAGTATATATATAGATGAGTTACAAAGTTAAAAACATTTATTCAACCTATACCGAAGAAGCTCTTGCTGAGCTTAGCATTTTTATACCAATTGTTTCTTTTTCTCTTATGCATTCATTTAAATTTAGCTTTGAAAAGATGTCATTCTTTCATTCTTCTTCAACTTGAGATTGCTATTAATTACTATTTATTCTTTTACTTGTAGAAATGTATTGCACTTGCTATGTGTAATTTTATATAAAATAATGCATAAATTGATTACCTAAAAGAATTTATAACATTGCAAATTATATTAGATTTAAATATCATTTTTAAATGAAACTGCTTTAATTTGGATAAAAACTTAAAAACAATGTTTTTATAAACTGAACTGTTTTTATTTTTTTACAATACTCATGAATTAAGCTTAGAAACAATTATTTAAAGTTTTTTTATTGTTTATTCATAAGTCAAAATACCTATAGAAACTTTCAAATTATGTTTTATGTTAGATTTTAATACTTTTTTGACATTTTAAACATTTAGAAAAATTTTTATTTAAATCAATGATTTTTTTAAAAAAAATCGGTTGATTAAAATCATGATTAAATCAACTGATTAAAATCGTTGGCACTCTAACCTGAAATAATATTTATCCTTTAAATTTTTTCACAGCATACTCAATATCCTCTCGCGACATACTACCAATTCTAAGCAAATATTCTTAGTCATTTTTTTTAAATAAGATAAGCATAAAACATTGTATAATCAGAGTTTCACCCAGGTTTAAAAGAAGCAGGGTGCTACTGGTGGGAAATAAAGGACACTTTTTTTTATTCTTGAGGCCACTTGTATATTCCTAAAGGCACTTTTTTTTTTATATTTGAGGTGATTTTTTTAGGCTCTAAAGTGTATTTTTTTGTTTTGTTTTTTATTTTTAAAACTACTTTTAAAATTCAGGGCATTCTTTACAAGATAAGTTTTTACTGTGCAAATTTCTGAAACAAAAAAGAGTAATGGTTAATTTTTTGGATGAGGGGCAATGATGGTGCTATTTTGCAAATCAAAGAGCGGGAAGGGCACAGCACACACCTGAAACTGTCTAGATGGAAACTCTGTTATAATAATGGGAACAGGTGTATTATAATCCCACATCTGCCATCTTGGATTTTTTTCTTGGGGGAATTAAAAATTGTTTTTTAGTTAATAGTTATAATTATTATATTTCAGTTTTTTTCAATATTATATTAATCTATCAACAATATTTATCCATTGGCGACATTTACTACTTGGTGAAAAAAAAGTTTTCATGCAAGAAAAATCCAAGATGGCGGATGCGGGATTATAATACATCTAAGCCTAATAATGTAAGGTTATATTGTTATATTTTTGCTTATTTATTTATTTATTTAATTATTTTTGCAAAATATAACTCTAATTTTTTTTCATTGAATTTCAGGTTTTGAAAGACCATCTGCAATACAACAAAGAGCTATAAAACCAGTCATGAAAGGACGTGATGTAATTGCACAGTAAGCTATAAAATTTTGTGAATATTGAGTTTTATTTTCTATATCCCTTTCAGTAGTAGGTAATAATTTTGCATATCATACAACTTTTCATAAAACAGCCAGGAGCTGTTGCAAATTTTTTCTTGTGTCCCATTTCGTAAAAAATTGTGAACTTTAATTATATTTTTATAAAGAATAAAATTTTGTAATAAAAATTAAATCCAGTTTCTCAAATCCAAACAAAACATTTATTAGTAACTAACTATAGTTTTTGTAGCTGCTGAATTTGTTTTATTTGTGGTAAATAGAAAAAAAAAATTATGAAGAGTTTATTTTTATAAAATTAAATTTTGTAAAGGATCTTTTATTAACAATTTTGCAGCCTCTTTTATTAGTCGAATTTTGAAAAGGCCTATTTTACTTTGTGCAATTTTGTGAAGAGGGCTATTTTACTATGTGTAATTTTATGAAGCGGCCTATTTTACTAAGTGAAATTTTGTGGTGAAGTGCTAACTTTTGTTATAAGGAAATACACTATATGTCCCTGCCCAAAATTGTAAGGATAATAAAAAATTTAAAGAATCATATTTTTTAAATAGTTCTAAGTATTAATAAAAATCATATAATAATCTAAAGAACTATTTTGGTCATTTTTATTTAAAATAATAATTTAAAAACCATATATAAATTAAGAACAAATATTCAATTTTTTTAAAGGCCATAATTATTCTTTTTCTTTCATAACTCTTTAAATAATGCTGCTGTGTTAAAACATTTAACACTTTTAAATTATATATAAGATGTCTTTAAATTGAGGAGCATGATTTATTAAGTTTAGAATTAAAGGGAATTTTAATATGCATGCATGTTCAAAATGTATGTTTTCAAACAGTGCCAAACTTTTACATCAAATTGTTTGTATGTGTATGTGTGTGCTAGGACTGGTCGATATTAGGATTCCTAAATCCCAGTAGCAGAAATTTCTCCAAGTGTCTGCGACAGATAATTCAGGGGCAAAAAATAATCTGCAGGTAAAATATTTTTATAAATGAAGCGTTAATTAATCAAACAATCACTTACCTGTAGCGTTTTTAGGCATTCTATAAATTTTTATTAATAATAGTCTTAACTTTTTGTATTAAGTAATAAAGAGCTAAACATAATACGAAGCAAAATAAAAGTTCGATGAAAAAGAATCTGCAAAAGAGAAAAGAAAATCTGCGACGCCCGTCTCCCGTCTCGAACTTTCTGCTACCGGGTCCTAAATCATGATACATCATTGAGGCTAAGTCACGATATTGTGATATATCATGATACTTTTGGTATTACAAACATCTCGTAATTTTAATATATAGTTTAACAGTTGTATATACCAGGGTTGATAAAAAATGTTTTTTTTTTTTTTTTGTAAAAAAAAAAAAAGTTGGTTTACAGTTAATTTGTTTTAAATTTGGACCAATTTATTTTTAATACACTTCTACAATTTTTTTTAGTAGAAAATACTTATATTTCTATTAAATTTTGTCAAATAAGTCTTTTATAACTTCTAGAAGGCAATATGTCTGAAATAAAAAATTATAAACACTGAAAAGAATATAAGTTAGGCTCCAAACTGGTGTTTTGAAACTATATTACATAGCTCCACATATACTAAGACATATACCATACATTACGTTATACCACATATACTATACATTTTTAAGATTATATTTAATTAATGACAAAATGTAGCACATCAAAATGGAAACATTCTTATGTGTCCATATGGAGAGATTAAGTTATAAATGTTAAAAGAGAAAGGGTGTAATATTTGAGGAGAGTGGTACATAAGTGTATAAAAAATAGAGCATTTAAACATGAAAAAAAAAAAAAAAGCTCTCTAAATAAAATTTTGAAAAGCTTGTTGCTAAGCATATTCATGCATATGCTTAATGCATGCTTAATGCATATGCTCATAATGTTTTTAATAGTGAGAAATGGTGTTTCTATTAATATGACTGTGTATAATTTTAAATGTTTACTAGAAATAAAATAAGACTTGTATATTAATAGCTTTTAAAATTAATTAATAAAACATATAACTAAGTAACCATTGTCCTCTAATTTTATAAAGCAATAATAATGAAAAAATTGGCAGTTGGTATGGCCCTTTTAAAATTTAGCTGACATATTTGCAATTCTTACTACAAATCACTAGCAAAGATATCTAAGTTTTATTCCAGTATTAATGTCCTCATTATTGAGAAATTGGGTTACTTATTAAACTCTAAATCAATTAAATGTCATTAAAAACACCTTAAAATGTGTACTTTATAATTACAATGCTTCATAGTATAAAAGCCAATTATAGCCAAAAAAGGCCAATTTTGGCCAAAAAAAGCGGGTTAAAACCAATAAAAGCCACCGGCCACGCTTTTTTTAATTTTAGCCGGCTTTTTTGCAACCCTGATATAAACATGACTTGGACTCATTAGGTCTCGGGTTGACTGCTGAGATCAAGTGTTAAAAGTAGAAATTACTTCTGCTAAAACTAGGGATTACAATCCCGTATCCCGGGATCCCGCATCATTTTTAATCCCGAAAATCCCGGGATCTTGTCTGCCAAATCCCGGGATTTTCGGGATTGTCCTTTTTTTAAATGGAACAATATTCAGCTGAAATAAAAAATATATATTTATAGACTTTCTCTTTTGGAAAGAAAAAGAATTAATTTTTATGAAATTTATATATCCTTGAAAAAATATACATATTTCAAGTATTTTTTACATATTTCAAAGCGATTAAATCGTTTAACATGAAAACCTTTTGACTTGCAAACAAATGTAACCCGCTCGGCTATTATTCGGGAACACTGAAATCATTTGTTTATTTCGATTTCGCCGCGTTTAGAAAGCCGGTCGTTTCAGCATTTGGGAATCACAAAATTTCGAATTAGAGTTTACTGATAAGCGTCGCATTTGAGTTTCATAGTCATTATTATGTGCCAACTTCTTTTCATTTCGGGCGTTTACACTTATTTTGCTTTAAAGATGTCTAATGAAAAGGATTTCGTAGCTCATAGGAAAAATAATGATACATCTTCAGTATGGCACTGCTATTTAAGGTTAAAAGATGAAAAAATCGCTAAACGTAAAAGATGTAGCCAAGTGCTTAAAACGTTAGGTGGATCGACTAAGGGTTGCATGCACATTTATAGACGAAAGATGATACTAAAGTTTAGAAAGAATTTAATACATCATCTCTTCCTTCCACACGTCAAGATTGCATAGAAGATGCATTGCTTTCTAAAAAGAGGAAAATAGAAGATTATTTTAGTAGTGATAAGGAATCACTGGATTTAATTTTATTGCGAATGACAGCTAAAGACTGTTTTTCATTTAACTTCAACTGATTATAAAACTTACTGCCAGCTAAAGGCTATAATGATTTGCCAAAATCTGCAGTATCAATTCGAAATCGTGTAGTGAACTATAATAAAAGAGTTAATTACAAGTGAAATACAAACTTTTAAAAATTCAGGAAAAAAATTTAGTTTGACTTTTGACGAATGGACATTTACTGCAAGCAAGCGATTATTATTAATGCCCATTCAAGAAATTTAAATTTGAGCAAATTCAGGAATTTAGGCCTTATGCGCATATATGGATCTTTTACAGTAAAAAAGTGCATTGAATTGCTAACAGAGCGCTTAAACCAATATGACATTTCCCTAAAAACAGACAATGTTACAACTGGGACTTGGAGATGAAACTTTAGATGCCGTCATATTTCTTAGAACATATTTTCAAAGGAATACCGATTAGTTAGGAAACAGTGAACTATTCAAAATAATCCTTTTTTTTCACGAGGTACGTAATAATTTTTTATATTATGCAACGTTTTCGAATTTTAACAGCTATTGCTATTTAGAAATTTAAACTATACATCTATGTATTATTTTATTCTATGTGTGTGTGTGCTAAGTTCTTTTATTTCAAGGAAAAAATCTTCATGTTAGGGAAAATCTTGCATTTGCAATATCCTAGAATTATAAACTTTAATTACGATGGGTATGAGAATAATTCATAATTTAATTCGTGATATTAATTAGTTTTTAATATTGTAATTATTAAACTATTCAAAAACTTGTTTAACAGGAAATAAAAGAAATTATCTATAAGATGAAGCATAGACATTTCATGCTTTTTGTTGCATTTTCAAACATCAACAGCGTATTTCTTTAAATTTCCAATTGTTCTAATTTATCCTATAAGTTTTGATAATTAATTGAAGTTAATTTTTTTTAATTTGGTATATTTTCATATGTAAATTAGACTGTAATTTTGCTTTGTCTTTTCTATAATATTATAAAATTTAGCTATTGTAAAAATTGATGATACAGAAATTCTAATTTTTCTAATCCCGGGATTGAATCTAAGCAATCCCGAAATCCCGGGATTGGAAATTAGTCTCGGGATTGTAATCCCTAGCTAAAACGTATTGTAATCCAACATCCGCCATCTTGGATTTTTTTTTTTTTTTTTGGCATGAAAACTTTTTTTGCCAAGTAGTAAATATCGCCAATGGTTAAATATTGTTGATAGACAAATATAATATGGAAAAAACTGGAATATAATAATTATAACTATTAATTAAAAAACAGTTTTTAATTCACACCAAGAAAAAAATCCAAGATGGCTGATGCAGGATTATAATACATCTATTCCACCAAATGGTTTTTTGACAAAAAAAAAAAAAACACTTGGTTTAAACCGTGCCAACCCTGATATATACAGATTAAACTTATTTTATATTTAAAAACCTTTTTCTTTAAGAAAAAGGTTTTTATAAAGAAAAATACATAATTTGATTATACATAAGAAATATAAAGAAAAATCATAAAATGATTTTTATTAAGAAAAATACACAATATATAGTAGTAAAACTTACTGGGGGGAAAAAAAAGTTATTACCAAGAAGAATTTTTTTTAAATGAGCTTTAATTTGCAAAATAACTACAACCACATAAAAGCGAAGAAAAATATAAGAACACATAATAACTGGCAAATATAAGTTACTAAAGAATTCATATAATGTTAAAAAATTAAATATAAAACAATCAGAAGATGTATACATTAGAAAATATATTATAAGAACAGGAAAACAAATGCATAATCCTTATCTGAAGGATGTAAAAAGATTGTTGAAAAATTAAAGCTCCTTTTTTTTTTTTTTTTTTTTTTTTTTTTTTTGCATTTTTCAATGGCGGTATAGATAACTGTTAACTGCAATGAATTTTTTTCAAGGGAAATACATTAAAATATCATTTAAAATAACCCCATTCCAAATTAGTAATGTGATTTGTAGATTTTTTTATTTACTAGATGAGAATGTATTCATTAAAAACACACAACCTTGCTCAATGGTACGCAAAACACGAACTTTAATATGAACATGTACAATTAAAGATGAGCTAAAAGTTAAAATCTACATTTCGAGCTATTTCTACAGCTGTTCTCAGGATAAAATATGATGGTGAAATTCAGGGTCTTTAGCATCTACGACTTAAATAATTTGCAAATTGATACTCCTTCCTTTTTCTATAAGAAATTGTCTTGTAAAATACCCAATATTGAAGCACTGAATGTTGTGTAAATTTGCTAGGGCTGTTGCGCAACAAGCGCGAAACTTTCTGACACAGTGATGTACACATTTTAAAAACATAAAGGTATAAAATTGACAGACCTCACTATGGAAATGATTTATCCATTTTTTGATAAATAAATTACCAATCGAGTTATAAGCATGTTTGATCATGTGACAAGGCATTTTTCTCCCTTCGCTGACTGGTGTTTATGCTTTCACTGGAAAATTCGGTTCAAAGTGTCAACTTTGACAGTATTTTCTGAAAAATCTATTGTATTTACAAAAAAGTGAAAACGTCTTTCAATTGCATAGTTTCTGAATAACAATACCTGGCAGTTTCATGCATTTCTGAACAAAAATGAATTAAAAGTTATGTCATAAAGTTGTCCTTTTGGATTTGAGAACAGCCTTATTACATCATTTCATAAAATTAAAAAATGCCCAAAATTTTAGTAGAATTTATAGATTAATATGTTTAAAACATACATGTATAAATAAAATAATTAATAGACTAGTTACAAATCTAAGAACGTTAATTTCAGATGAATACAAAAATTGAAAATTCAGTGACAGGGAAGGCACATCCTGGCACTCTCACCACTCTTAACTTTAACTCAAATGTCAAATAATTAACAAACTGAGCCCCCCCTCCCAATCAGAAATTATTTTGCAAAATACCAGATACAAAAGTCATGAAATGTTGTAGAGTTGTAAATATTTCCATTTCATTGTGGAGGGAATCTATAAAATTAGAGTACACTTTATATCTTTAGGTATTTAACATTTAAAATATTAAATGTACAAAATGAAATAATTATTAATTTAAAAGATGTGAAATGACTATAAATTCTTCCAGTTTTTTAAATTAAAAAATAAAATTTATGTATTTTGATTTTAAAGATAGAAAAAATATGTATGTACATGAGAAATAATCATTAATTTAAAGGATGTGAAAGGATTGTCATATGATCTGATTACACCTAAATGAGATTTTGTAATTTGTTTTTAAAGCAAACCCACAGATAATATTGAAAGGCTGTAGATTACAAAGACTATAAATCTTATTTTATCAAATTTAACATCAAGGATTAAATTATATTCTAAAACAGATTTGCAAATCTAAAAATATTTATTTCAAATTAACTAAAAATACATAAGATCCTACAGTAAAAAAAAAAAAAAAATAAAAAGTAATTTTAAATATTTGATAGAAAGCACATCCTTAATTTTTGTGATAATAAAATATATTGTAGCTGTAGCTAAATTAATAAAACCAAATTCAGTCTTAAATGATTTAAAACTAATACGAAGTAGTTTTAAATAAATAATTAAGGATAGCACAATAATTCAGATTTTCTCAATATGTTGCAATGTCATTAAAAAATAAACTAAACTAAAAGTTCTGTATTAAAGATAAATAGATTTGAAAAAAATTTAAATAGATTACAAAGCTATGAAACATTGAGTGTTTGAGTTTGGCTGGTCTCTGTATATACACTATATAGCCATTAATCAGGGGACATTTTCAATTTTAGACATTTTGTCGAATATTTAAAAAAGTCAGATGTTTGTCTTGTCAGATTTTTCTGGAACTTCAGAATTATAAAGAACATGTTTGACTTCATATTTATCAACAGCGATTTGATCAGAAGGTGAATTAGAGTGCCAACAAAAAATGAAAGAAAAATGATAATGTTAGGGATTACCCTGCAAAATAAAATGCGTGAAATAATCTATCACTATACATGAGTATATGAATATGCGGATATTGTACAATATGTGGATTCATTTGTGTAAGAGTAGCACATATATTCATAGAGATATATCAATTTTTTTTTAAGTTCAAAAAATTCTTGCATGTTTTTTGTTTATATCATGCAGGATTTTCAACCAAATTTAATGCCAGTTTCAGAAAACTTGACAAAATGCAGTAGAAATAATATAGTGCAATTAATTGGAATGTAAATATATTAAACATTTGAAATATGAGTGGTTGTATGAAATATTTTTTATCTGCACATGCATAAACAATAACAAAGATTTTTGTGATTTAATAGTCTATTCTGGAGCAACTCATATAAAAAAGCCTGTCAAATATAGCAAAAATTCAGAAGGATATTGGCGATGGAATGAGCTGATTTTTCCGTAAATTATCATTTAAAATTTTTATTTTTATTATTATTTTTTCTTTTATTGATGCTTTAGTTATTTTTCAAAAACCACCAGAATGAGCCTATTCCAAGAAAGAAAGCAGTATCAAAATTCGAAGCAGTTGTTCTAAATCTACTCGTTGACATTCATTAAATACTAACTCCTTTGCTGAAAGCCAGTTAGAAAAAACTGACAGTTTGCGGAAAATCCCTTATCATTCAGCAGCTTTTAGAAAGCAACTAAAAATCAGCTCACTCTATCGCCAATATCTTTCTGAATTTTCACGATATTTGACTGGCTTTTCTGCATGAGTTGCTCCATAGAGTTGATTTATTAAATCATGAAAAAAAAAACTTTGTGTGCGCATGCGTAGATAAAAAATATTTCATACAACTTCTCATATTTCATCAACTGTTTAATATATTGCAATTGCACTGTATTATTTCTACTATGTCAAATTTTCTGAAACTGTCATTAAATTTGGTTGAAAACCCTCCATGATATAAACAAAAAACATGAAAGAATTTTTTGAACCTTTAAAAAAAATCGATATATCTCCATGAATATACATGCTATTCTTATACAAATGAAAACATATTTTGTACAATATCTACATATTCATATGCTTTAGCGAGAGATCATTTCGTACATTTTATTTTACAGGGGTATCCCAAATATTATTATTTTTCTTTGATTCTTTGTTGGCCCCTTAATTGTCCTTCTGATCGAATCGCCGTTGATAAATATGAAGTCAAACATATTCTTCATAAGCCTGAAGTTTCAGAAAAATCCAACAGATATATCTTTAAATATTCGACAAAATGGCTAAAATTGAAAGTGTCCTGTGATTAATGGCTATATAGTGTATGACAATTGGTCAATGCAGCAAAAAATTGTCTATTTTGTATTTAAACTTATGAAACCAGTAAGCCCAGTAGCAGAAAAGGTATTTTTCGGTTAGCCAGGCGCCAGTGTTATGTATGCATACATATACATGTTTATATACATATATATGTATACATATGTATATATGGGCCATTCCAAAAATAAAGCACCCTTTTGCGTCCCGACACTTTGTAAGGTTATATTTCCATAATTTTGTTCCAAAACTAAATATAAATATTTGAAAAGATAGTTCAGAAATATTTTTCTATAATGCAATTCTGAAGTTTTGGATAAATTGCATTTATTACCTTTTAAATAGCTTTTTTAAAAATTATGTCCTGTAAAAAGTCATGTCCCAACAACAATTTTTGATTTTTAGACCATATTTTTTTCACCATATATATTTTAAAAGTTATGTCTCATGATATTCTTTAGGCCTCTGTAGTCTTAATATTATACATACTTTAAATAGATATTTTTAGATATTTTTTCATTTTATAAGGAAAATTCTCATGTCCCCTAATATTTGTGTCCCCTGTGTTACTTTCACTTTGTTCTTAATATTATAACAAAAATTTGGAACCAAAATGTTGTGGTACTTTTCGGTTAGCTGGGCGCCAGTGTTATATATACATATATATATATATATGAGTGTATATATACATGTATATGTAGATATACATACATATGTATATATAACACTGGTGCCTGGCTAACCGAAAAGTACCAATGTTGTTAACAACAGTCAATTATGCACTTTTAGAGCTATCATTTATCTTATGTGGCCATTACTTCATATGTTAAATTTTGAAAAATATTACCTGAGCTAAAGTGATTTTTGAAGGTAGGTGTGTTTTTTATGTGTTCCCTATGTTACCATTAATTTACATTAATAATATATATATTTTTTAATGAATTAGGGTTTAAAGTGTATATCTCAGTTAAAAGAAAATATTCAATAAGACATGTTATTTTAACTCAAGAAATATGCAGATTTTTATTATTATTATTATTAATTGAAGTTAGATTTTTAGGAAGGTGGAAAATATCCTTATGCTTCTTCTACTGCAAACAGCCAATTTTATGTTGCAGCTACTCTCTTAGTTGATATTTAAAGTATATGTTAGTGCAAATTATGCAAAAATATAAAAATCAAAATATCTGTCCTAAAAAATTTGGAAATTATGCAAACTGATTGTGTTAATTGCCTTATAAAAATGACATTGTGAAACTCCTGATTCAAAAGATCATGTATCAGGAAGTGTATCACATTTACACTTGTTTTAATGCAACCAAAACCATATTTTTACAAGGGAGAAAAAATATATATATACATATGCTGAAATTCAACATTTTCATAAACATCTATTTAAAAATACGACATTTGAAATCCTTCAAATTCTAAAAAATAAATCAGAACGTCTTTATATGGAATCATCATATATGAAATATTATAACACAATTTATCCTTATGGACTTAACAGTGAAGTATTTAACAGACCTGTCAAAGTCTTCACATCTATAAATAACAATATTGATTATTCTCCAATTTATCCTACTCTTAATCATAATTTAAATGCTAAAACAACACGTAATAAACGCGGAAAGGGTTCATCATCAGTTCTAGTTTCCAAAAAATCTATCACAAAACAAATTAATGATCTTCAACGAAATTACTTAGAGAATTATAACTGGCTGTTAATTCGAAAAAACATCTTTGCTATTAAAAAGAAACAGCTTGTACAACATTTAAATGTCTTTCTCAGTAAATCTTTCTCTAAACATTTCTCTGATATTTACTTTGACCTTATTATGAGTAGGGTTAATCTTTTAAATATTAATTTACAAAAAAAAACACAAAATTCAGAACATGAATACTCAAATGATAATTACTTTTTCAAATCACATATTTAATAAAATTAATATCAATTCTATAATTAATGATAAAAATTGTTTTTTTCCTATCAATAATCTTCATATATCAAAAACCTTTAAATATCCGAATACAATTGGGAGAAAGATTTTTAACTACAATACATTTTCAAAAAATACATCTGCTGCAAGTAATTTTCCGTGTAACTGCAAAGACCCCACTCTAAAAAAATACATAAACAATGATCATGGACATATAATCACTGGAAATCTTGATATTGTTCATGATTTTAAATTGAAACAACTAATGGGTTATGGTACTAAATATAGACTTCCATCTAAATTTAATGTTAAATCTATTATCAAACAGTTTACATATGATATTGATATTTTTATTTATAAAATTTCTATCTCTTATAATAAGCCTATTGAATATTTTAATCAATGGAAGATATTAGTAATTGAAAAATTAACTATGGCTTTAAAAAATAATATTGCTGATTTGGTTTCTATTAATACAAAGCATTATTTCCAACAAATTACTAAATTACAAAAAAACTACATTATTACATATGTAGACAAATCTCCTAACAATTATGCTATTATATGTAAATCATATTATCACCAACTTCTTACAAATTCTATTTCTTCTAATAAGTCATTTCAAAAAACAAATGAAACTGTAATTGTAAATAATCGTAAAATTCGAAGTTATTATAAACTATTAAATATTTTATCTACTAATTTTAATTATCCATATTTAGTTCTTATTCCCAAATTTCATAAAACTCCTATTAAATTTAGGACTGTTACTATTGGTTGTAACACATATAATAATAAAGCCAATACACTTCTCTTAAAAATTCTTAATCAATTATATGTACTTACTACAAATAATGATAATACACATTGTATAAAAAATAGCTATCAACTTGTTAATATTTTAAAAAATCTTCATTGTGTTTATAATATAACGACATATGACTTCAAAGATCTTTTTAATAATATAGACCTATTAGATTTACATAAAATTATAAATGCATTATTTAAAAAATATTATAAAAAACTGGAATTACCATCTAATATAGATATTGCATATTTTAAATCTTTAACTAACTTCATTATCTATAATAATTATATATTGCAAGATAATACTTTATATTTACAGCATGTCGGTATACCACAAGGCGGTTGTACTTCCAGTTTACTCTCAGACTTATACTTATATCATTATGAACGTAATTTTACTAATAATAATCTACATTTATATCGTTATATTGATGACATCATTTTAATTGATACTGATCAATCTGCAATTACTCGATTTCCAGTTGATTATCCCACTAATTTGGAATTAACGGAAAACCTTTTATCTAACAATACAATTAACTTCTTAGATCTTAAAATTACAATAAAAGACAATAAAACAATCACAGATTTATATGACAAACGTAAAGAAATTAAATTCAAAGTTAATACATTTACAAATTTTAAATCTTGTCTACATCATTCTGTATTTCGGAATATAATACTTAATCATTTATATAGAATAAAATGTTTATGTTCTTCTCCTCTAATTAACAATAATATTCAAAAACTAATTTATGATGCATTAAATCATGGTTTTCCAAAAAAATTCATATATTCATTAATATACAATTAGTACTTTTCTTACATGATCTATTAAAACAAATTAACACATGCGTAAACAAAATTACAAAAAAATTATAAAATAAAAAAATATCTATAAAAAATTAAAAATTGTAAAATAATATAAAAAATATATTATAGGTTGGTTGGGTGGGTAGATGTTAGAGTACGGAGGAGGGTGGTGTTGTCTGGATAATACACAATGGTTAATTATTAAAAAAAAAAAAAAAAAAAAAAAAAAAAAAAAAAAAAAAAAAAATGGGGGCTCTTGTATTATTACTATATTTTTGTTACGTATTTTATATGGATGTTGATTTGATATTTTATATGTAATTGGAGAATTTCATTAATATTATAATTAGCCTAATTATTGATTAATCTAATTTACAATTATTTGTTATTAAATTTTAAATTTACTAAGGACAATATCATATTAATTACTAATAGTATGCCATTCTTATAGTGAATAATATACATATAAGTATGTTTAATATAAATATAGTTATACTGTATGCATTAAAATTGTGTAATTATTTTTATTATTATTACTCTATTCTTTTTAATATTTATTATCGGTTTAATGTTTTTGAATGTCCCACATTCATACTTTATGGTTTTTTATGGATGTCTGAAAATAATCCACACTCTATATTTGTGCTTTTTAAGTAATGGGTATTTAAGTATCATTTAACCTTCTATTTACTTCCACATGTTTTTTATTTCCTGTTCATTTTATAAATATGTGATATATAATTCATTAAAAAATAATTTTTATATTTAATAATTATTTATATTAATTATTACTGAATTTATTTTGTTTTATAGCATATAGCTATATGCTATATATTATCAATGTTCTAGAATTATTTAAATTCTTAGTTTAGTTTAAATAAGTTAGCTAATAGAATATACTGTATGCTTTTAAATTTTATTTACAATAGTTTTTAAATACATTGTGTGGTTTATATTCGGTTTATAATTCTCTATATATAAGGATATGTTTGGTTTTGCTGTTTATACAGTTATTTACATTCAAATGCTTACAATTATTTATACAGTTATTTACATTCAAATGCTTACAAATATTTACCTTGCGTTAGTTGTTTAATAGAAGTAATACTAGATGGCAGCACTAAATTTGTCTCTTTAAGATAGCTCCTATTTTTAATTATTCTAGCTCCATTTCAGTTATAATTTAATACACCAGGGGGTATTTTTAGCTAAATTTTGACGATATTGTTAAACGGTTATTAATTAATTTAATAGTGCATTTTAAATAATGTAATTAATATCTATTTATTTTATATTAGATTAAATGTGTTTAACAAGGTATTTCAAATTTTATTTCAAATTGTATTAACTGCATCCTTTGGTATCATTTACTGTGATTTCTTAACTGTTTTATTCACCTTAATCTTTTTGATATACTGGCAGCCATGTGCGCGTGGATTTTCGTAAAATACTGAAATATTAATCGGTATGGTGTTTATTATTTATATTTTATATCCTATAAATATTTAAATATGTTTTATTGATTCTTCCATTTCATATTATTTGTTTCTATTCTGCTTTCATTTTTAATCAATTCACTTGATTTTATGGTTGTTTGGGCACAGGGGAAATTAACTTTTAGCTTTAGCTTATTTTTCCCACAGAAAACAACCATTTTGCTTATATCATTGAATTCTGTGCCCTTGATGATGTAATTCAATGTCTAAGCTTTTCAATTTTTGTCGGTTTCCACTTTTTTCTTTTTCTTCCATAATAATCCTTATATTAATTTTTTTTTTTTTTTTAATACTTACAGCTTTGATTCATAATAATTGACGGTGGATGGTTATGTTTAATTAATGGTTATATATATATATATATATTTCTACCATGTAGTTATCTGATACCTATTTTAGGATTCCATTAATTTTTTCATTCCTATCATTGCAACGATTTATTTAATGTTTTTTAATTTTCTAGTTATGATTTTATCTGAATTTTCTTGTAGTTAGTGTATGATATTGTCCTATATATTTTCTATTTGTGCTATAGCTTTACATAATTCTGTAGAGATAATCATTTTATATATACATTAATATGGTAGCAATAATTATTTCTATTCATAGATTTAATGTTAATTTGCTTTAGTTTAAATTCATATTACTTTGATCTGAGTAGTTAGTTGGGTAAGCGTTTTGGTTGTCTTTGCATGGTTATAGTTGTTCTAGGATTTGGATGTTATGCGGATCTTTTTAGACTTATTTGTTATAAAATAGTCTAGTGGTTTCTTGATATTATTAATCTACGTTATTTGGGTTATCATAACTTGGTTTTGGATAATTTGAAGATTGTTTCTGCGTTCTGCTTCTATGATTGTAAATATTGTATATATATTTTTTCATACTCAAGTTTTATTATTTAATCAAGGCTAATTTAATTAAATTATTAATTTTTATTATTAAAATTTCTTATTTTTATGGCAATTTTTGCATTTTCCATACATAATTTTTATATGGCAGTTCTTAGTAAACATCTCGATACTGGCAAGATATGCTTAGCATCTATGCAGTGTAGTGCCCGGTACAGGAATAATAATTGGGTTGTTCCTGGATCGTCATCTAGCGACCATTTATACTCTCCCCCTCGTCCTTTATTTTTTCGTAAGTGCTATGATTCTCGGTGCAAGACATGTCCATACACTGCTCAGACACAAATTGTCTCAGATCCTAATTATTCAAGTTTTTGTAAAGCATTTTATGTTATTTATAGTATAAAGTGCAACTTATGTAATATGAACTATATTGGTGAAACATCAGGTCCAATTCATAAACGAATCAATCATCATCGATCAGACTCTAATAATAACAAAGCAAAAAATATACAATCTACAGCTGAAATTCAACATTTTCATAAACATCTATTTAAAAATACGACAATTGAAATCCTTCAAATTCTAAAAAATAAATCAGAACGTCTTTATATGGAATCATCATATATGAAATATTATAACACAATTTATCCTTATGGACTTAACAATGAAGTATTTAACAGACCTGTCAAAGTCTTCACATCTATAAATAACAATATTGATTATTCTCCAATTTATCCTACTCTTAATCATAATTTAAATGCTAAAACAACACGTAATAAACGCGGAAAGGGTTCATCATCAGTTGTAGTTTCCAAAAAATCTATCACAAAACAAATTAATGATCTTCAACGAAATTACTTAGAGAATTATAACTGGTTGTTAATTCGTAAAAACATCTTTGCTATTAAAAAGAAACAGCTGGTACAACATTTAAATGTCTTTCTAAGTAAATCTTTCTCTAAACATTTCTCTGATATTTACTTTGACCTTATTATGAGTAGGGTTAATCTTTTAAATATTAATATAAAAAAAAAACACAAAATTCAGAACATGAATACTCAAATGATAATTACTTTTTCAAATCACATTTTTAATAAAATTAATATCAATTCTATAATTAATGATAAAAATTGTTTTTTTCCTATCAATAATCTTCATATATCAAAAACCTTTAAATATCCGAATACAATTGGGAGAAAAATTTTTAACTACAATACATTTTCAAAAAATACATCTGCTGCAAGTACTTTTCCGTGTAACTGCAAAGACCCCACTCTAAAAAAATACATAAACAATGATCATGGACATATAATCACTGGAAATCTTGATATTGTTCATGATTTTAAATTGAAACAACTAATGGGTTATGGTACTAAATATAGACTTCCATCTAAATTTAATGTTAAATCTATTATCAAACAGTTTACATATGATATTGATATTTTTATTTATAAAATTTCTATCTCTTATAATAAGCCTATTGAATATTTTAATCAATGGAAGATATTAGTAATTGAAAAATTAACTATGGCTTTAAAAAATAATATTGCTGATTTGGTTTCTATTAATACACAGCATTATTTCCAACAAATTACTAAATTACAAAAAAACTTCGTTATTACATATGTAGACAAATCTCCTAACAATTATGCTATTATATGTAAATCATATTATCACCAACTTCTTACAAATTCTATTTCTTCTAATAAGTCTTTTCAAAAAACTAATGAAAATGTTATTGTAAATAATCGTAAAATTCGAAGTTATTATAAACTTTTAAATATTTTATCTACTAATTTTAATTATCCATATTTAGTTCTTATTCCCAATTTTCATAAAACTCCTATTAAATTTAGGACTGTTACTATTCTAGTGTTTCCCCCAGAATAAAAAAGGGCAGGGTGCTCCTTCAAAAAAGGGCATTTCAGGTGAACAAAAAAGGGCACTTTAACCGAACAAAAAGGGAACTTTTTTTAAGAAAAAGGTTTTTGAAATTTTTGTTTTGATTGCTGTTTATTTGGTTGTCACAAATTTCGTCAAAAGATCACGGAAAAGCGCGAATTTTGTCAAAAGATCACGAAAAAACACGAATTTTGTCGAATGATCGCGCAAAAAGCACGAATTTCGTCAAAAGATCGCGGAAAAAACGCAAATTTCGTCAAAAGATCGCAGTAAAAACGCAAATTTCGTCAAAAGATCGCGGAAAAAATGCAAATTTCTTCAAATGATCACGGAAAAAACTCAAATTCCATCTAAAGATCGCTTAAAAAACGCGAATTTGGTCAAATATTTTCAGAAAAAGCGCGAATTTCGTCAAGTAATTGCAGAAAAAATGCGAATTTGGTCAAATATTTTCAGAAAAAGTGCGAATTTCATCAAATAATTGCAGAAAAAACGCGAATTTTTGTCAAAGGATCGCAGAAAAACGCGAATTCCGTTAAAGGATAGCGCAAAAAAACCCGAATTTCGCCAAAGGATTGCGAGAAAAAACACAAATTTCGTCGAAAGACCGATGAAAAAACACGAATTTTGTCTAAGGGCCACTGAAAACATCCATAATTAGCGCCGAGAGGAGATCGTCCCCCGGCATTCCCCTCTGCTGTAACGTTTCAGAAAATTTACTGTGAATTTCATTTTTTTTTTTTTTTTACTTAGTTATAACCTGTTAGTTACCCCTAATTTAGTTATATATTGAAATTCAGATTTTTATGCGGAAGGAACAGGAGAATTTTTGTTTCCAAGGTATGCTCATAGACTACTTTCTCAAAAACTCAATTTTTTAATTTGTTTGGATCAGATTTTTAATCTGTGTAATATAATAATTGATTTGATATCAGAAACAATACTACAACCACATATATGGCGAAATTCAAGATTTTTTTCCACGATCGTTTTGCTAAATTCACGATTTTTTTCCACTATCGTTTCGCGAAATTCACAATGTTTCTACGATCGTTTAACGAAATACACGATTTTTTTCCACTTTCGTTTCGCGAAATACACTACTTTTTTCCACGACTGTTTCGCGAAATACACGATTTTTTTTTTCACGACCGTTTCGCGAAATTCACGTTTTTTCCCGCGATCGTTTCGGTTATTTCACAATTTTTTTCCACAATCGTTTCGCGAAAATCATGGTTTTTTAACGATTTTTTCCACGACTATTTCGTAAAATTCACGATTGTTTACCAGGATCGTTTGTCGAAATTCACACTTTTCCCCCGCGTTCCTTTGATGAAATTAGGGTTTTTTGCTTCACTTGATTGCCGATTCTTTTTCTGTGACCGATTGATCAAATTGGCAATATTTTTTCGCGGCCGATCAACAGATCTTTGTTTGCGCAATCTGGATGAAGTTCGTGATCATTTTTATGCAATCTTTTGACGAAATTTTCGTTTTTTCTCCCTGATCGATGGATGAATTTAATTTTTCTTGCGATCGATTGACGATTTTTGTGATATTTTCCAGCAACTTATTGGGACATTTTGAGGTTTTTCTTTGTTTGCGCAATCTGGATGAAGTTCGTGATCATTTTTATGCAATCTTTTGACGAAATTTTCGTTTTTTCTCCCTGATCGATGGATGAATTTAATTTTTCTTGCGATCGATTGACGATTTTTGTGATATTTTCCAGCAACTTATTGGGACATTTTGAGGTTTTTCTTTTGATCCCTTGAAGAATTTCGAGGGGGTTTCCCGCGATCGATCGACGATTTTCGCGGCTTTATTACCGCGACTAACTGAAAGACTTCGTGATTCTTTTCCCGCGGTTGATTAACATAATTGCCGATATTTTCCAGCTACCTATCAGCGAATTTTGTAGGTTTTATTCTTTGGATCGATTGGCTAATTTCCAGAGATTTTTTCCCCTCTATCGTGTACGAATTTCGCTATTTTTTTCCCTGCGAATGATTAACAAATTTCGCGATTTTTTTCCTGGATGCGATTTTTGAATTTCGTGATTTCTTTAATTCCGACTGATTGATGACATTCGCGTTATTTTCTAGCGACTTTTAGGCAAATTTTGAGGGGGTTTTCTGGTGACCAATCGATTACTTTCGAGATTTTCCCCCCGTGACCTACTGGAGAATTTCGTGATTGTTTTCCTGTGATCGATTAACACAATTGGCAATATTTTCCTTCTACATATTAGGAAATTTTGCAGGCTTTATTCTTGGGACCGATTGGGTAACTTCCGGGGCTTACTGGCGGAACTCACGGTTGCTTCATGCTAACGTAAACGAATTACACGATTTTTTTCCGCGAACGATCGACAGATTTCGCGATTTTTTCCCCGTGAGCGATTGGAGAATTTTTTTAGTTTCTCGTGCGTTAGATTAATGAAATTCACGATTTTTCCCGCGTCCGGCTGAAACAGTTGTTTTTCCGACCGACTGATGAATTTCACAATATTTTCCCGCGATTGACAGACTTTTTTTTTGCGCGACCGACTGACGAATTTCACAATATTTTTTCACGATCGATAGACTAATTTTGCAATATTTTCCCGCGATCAATTCTAGAATTTCAGATCCATCGATCGATTGCAAATTTCCGGATTTTTTCGCGACATATTGTTAAGATTCGTTAGTTGAAACATGCCGAGGGCAAAATTTTGCAAACCCAAAACGGGCAGGGCGCATTTGCAGTTATATAAAAACGGACAGGGCGCATTTACAGCTATAGAAAAACGGGCAGGGCGCTGCGCCCTCACGAAAACGCCTAGGGGAAACACTATATTGGTTGTAATACATATAATAATAAAGCCAATACACTTCTCTTAAAAATTCTTAATCAAATATATGAACTTACTACAAACAATGATAATACACATTGTATAAAAAATAGCTATCAACTTGTTAAGATTTTAAAAAATCTTCATTCTGTTTGTAATATAACGACATATGACTTCAAAGATCTTTTTAATAATATAGACCTATTAGATTTACATAAAATTATAAATGCATTATTTAAAAAGTATTATAAAAAACTGGAATTACCATCTAATATAGATATTGCATCTTTTAAATCTTTAACTAACTTCATTATCTATAATAATTATATATTGCAAGATACTTTATATTTACAGCATGTCGGTATACCACAAGGCGGTTGTACTTCCAGTTTACTCTCAGACTTATACTTATCTCATTATGAACGTAATTTTACTAATAATAATCTACATTTATATCGTTATATTGATGACATCATTTTAATTGAAACTGATCAATCTGCAATTACTCGATTTCCAGTTGATTATCCCACTAATTTGGAATTAACGGAAAACCTTTTATCTAACAATACAATTAACTTCTTAGATCTTAAAATTACAATAAAAGACAATAAAACAATCACAGATTTATATGACAAACGTAAAGAATTTAAATTCACAGTTAATACATTTACAAATTTTAAATCTTGTCTACATCATTCTGTATTTCGTAATATATTACTTAATCATTTATATAGAATAAAATTTTTATGTTCTCCTCTAATTAACAATAATATTAAAAAACTAATTTATGATGCATTAAATCATGGTTTTCCAAAAAAATTCATATATTCATTAATATACAATTAGTACTTTTCTTACATGATCTATAAACACAAATTAACACATGCGTAAACAAAATTACAAAAAAATTATAAAATAAAAAAAATATCTATAAAAAATTAAAAATTGTAAAATAATATAAAAAAAATATTATAGGTTGGTTGGGTGGGTAGATGTTAGAGTACGGAGGAGGGTGGTGTTGTCTGGATAATACGCAATGGTTAATTATTTATTAAAAAAAAAAAAAAAAAAAGCGGGGCTCTTGTATTATTACTATTTTTTTTGTTATGTATTTTATGTGGATGTTGATTTGATATTTTATATGTAAGTTGGAGATTTTCATTAATATTATAATTAGCTTAATTATTCATTAATCTAATTTACAATTATTTGTTATTAAATTTTAATTTACTAAGGACAATATCATATTAATTACTAATAGTATGCCACTCTTAGTTTAATGTTTTTGAATGTCCCACATTCTATATTTGTGCGTTTTAAGTAATGGGATTTTAAGTATTATTTAACCTTCTATATACTTCCACATGTTTTTTATTTCCTGTTCATTTTATAAATATCTTATATATAATTCATTAAAAAATAATTTTTAAATTATTTTTAATAATTATTTATATTAATTATTACTGAATTTATTTTGTTTTATAGCATATAGCTATATGCTATATATTATCAATGTTCTAGCATTATTTAAACTCTTAGTTTAGTTTAAATAAGTTAGCTAATAGAATATATTGTATGCTTTTAAATTTTATTAACAATAGTTTTAAATACATTGTGTGATTTATATTAGGTTTATAATTCTCTATATATAAGGATTTGTTTGGTTTTGCTGTTTAAACAGTTATTTACATTCAAAAGCTTGCAAATTTTTATCTTGCGATAGATGTTTAATATAATTAATAATAGATGGCAGCACCAAAATTGTCTCTTTCAGATTGCTCTAATTTTTAATTTTTCTAGCTCCATTTCAGTTATAATTTATACACCAGGGTGTATTTTAAGCTAAATTTTGACGATATTGTTAAACTGTTATCTATTAATTTAATAGTGCATTTTAAATAATGTAATTAATATCTATTTATTTTATATTAGATTAAATTTGTTTTACAAGGTATTTCAAATTTTATTTCAAAATGTATTAACTGCATCCTTTGGTATCATTTACTGTGATTTCTTAACTGTTTTATTCACCTTAATCTTTTTGATATACTGGTAGACATGTGCACATGGATTTTTGTAAAATACTGAAATATTAATCAGTATGGTGTTTATTATTTATATTTTATATCCTATAAATATTTAAATACGTTTTATTGATTCTTCCATTTCATATTATTTGTTTCTATTCTGCTTTCATTTTTAATCAATTCACTTGATTTTAGTGGTTGTTCGGGCACAGGGGAAAATTAATTTTAGCTTTAGCTTATTTTTCCTACAGAAAACAACCATTTTGCTTATATCATTGAATTCTGTGCCCTCGATAACGTAATTCAATGTATAAGCTTTTCAATTTTTGTCGGTGTCCACTTTTTTCTTTTTTCTTCCATAATAATTCTTATAATATTTTTTTTTTTTTTTTTTTAATACTTACAGCTTTAATTCATAATAATTGACGGTGGTAGGTTATGTTTAATTAATGGTAATATATATATATATATATATATATTATATTGTATACCTGCTACCTGTATTACCTATTAAAAGGTAAAAAATCCAGAAATTTAAAAATAAACTTCTGTTAAAAACTCAATTTTTTTCTTCAAATCAAAGTTACCATACTTAAGATTTACTGAGGTATTTTTTGTCCCTTTATTAAAATACCAATAAAATTAAGCCTTCTATAATGCATACTTTTCTGTCACTAGAAACTTTATTTTAAAATATTTATTGATACCAGATAGCAATATCACATTTGCTCATAACATAAACTATTGAACGTAAACATACAATTATTTCATTTACTTTACTTGTTACATCTATATTCCTAGATATTTATCAAAATATTATCTACTTCTACATGTTGTATTCAGCGATTTAGTGAAAATGTGTGCTGGTTCATATGCAGGGTGCTTATTTTTGAGTACTCCTATTTCTGAATTTTGCTATACTGTTATGGGATTGAAAACCCAAGTTTAAAAAATCAAAACAACAGAATATTCTAGTATTTTGATCTACCTGTTGCTGCATATGAGAAAAAAAAAATCTAATTAACATATAAAAACACATTTCTAAGATTTTTGCATTCTTAGTGCTGAACATGTGTACACTTTGTGACTTTGGTGTCCCCTGAACAAAAAGAAAAAACTTTCTTAAGAATCAAAGGGTTAAATATGCAATGACTAATATGTATAAGTAAGTATGACTGAGATTTTATTATATTACTATACTTGTTATGTAATTATATAAAGTTTTATATTGTGAGAATACTAAAAAAGTAACACGGGGGATAATAATATGCCCATTTTGTGAGAAAATATATAACATAAACAAAAAATTATGGGGTAGTGAGAAAGAACGTTCATATCAAAATGTTAAAATCGTAAAAATAATTTTTTACTTTCATAAGACAAAATGGGGAGATTATTTAAAATAGGGTGACACAGGAGAAACTTTTCATTCAATGTGTCTATGTTTCTAAGTGTAGTAAATAATATATTTTAAAAAGTGTGCTGCTGATATTCAATTTCTATTCTTGAAGATATACACCATCCTCCCAAAGGTTTTTTACTTCATTTTTAGTGAAAAAAAATTTTGAAAAAAAAAAAATTCTCAAAAGGGACCTTTATTTTTGGAATGACTCATATACATGTATATAGACATATACATGTATACATAACACCTGGCGCCCGGCTAACCGAAAAGTACTGCAGAAAATTCTCTAAGTGTCTGCGACATACACTTCAGGGACAGTAAATAATCTGCAGGTAAAATATTTTACAATTGAAGCATTAATTATCCAAACAATCGCTTACCTGTACCGTTTTTATGCATTTTATTAACTTTTCATAATCTTAAGTTTTTGCATTAAATAATAAAGAACTAAACATAATATAAAGCAAAATAAAAGGTTCAACGGAAAAAGAATCTGCATAAGAGAAATGAAGATCTGCGACGCTCGTCTCCCGTCTTGAACTTTCTGCTACAGGGCCAGTAAGCAATATATTGTGAATACTGGGCAATTTCAGCACTAATAATTAGATTTTAATAGAGTAAAATTTGTTTGAAATGTTTATATTTTCAAATTGGACGTTAAAACTTAAGGTGTGCATGTTACATAATGGTGCAGCACACAGAAAAAGGGGCAAGTCCTAAAAAATTTTTGGAATTCCTGGATTTTTTCTATACTTTTTGGCTTTTTTCTTCCGAACTCTGGATGAACTCTGTACATGAGTAATTTTTTGAGTAGTGGTGTACCGAGTAGTACTTTGGCCAGTATAGGTGAAAATTAGCGGTCGCCACTCGCCACGTGGCGATTAAAGTTGTAAAAGTGGCGATTAAAAAATTGGACATCGATCGCCACTTTAGTCGCCACTCGCCAAGTGGCGATTATAAATTTTGTTAACGATCGCCAACGGATATACAGCATTTTTCATGGAAATATGCATCTCTACTTTGCTTACATCTAAGTAGCAAACTGGTTCATTCTTTTTCCTGCCGGATGCAAGCAGATTTCAATGATTTAGCTGTATTTTCAATATTTCGACTTTTCGTCATATGCTATCTCCTCACTTATTTTTTGCAAGAAATTTCTATTTTTTCAAGAATTCTGCAAAATATATTAATCAGCTTTGATTCCACATGCATTTCAAATAACTTATTCCTTTTTATTTTTTTTCTACTGCATGGAAGCAGATTTTAAGGACATTGCAGTATCTTCAATATTTCGACTCCTGCCACATTCTCACCAGTTAGAATATTTTTCTTCAAGAGATACTGTTTAATCTTGCGAAATACACTCACCAGCTTAGATTTCAACTGTATATAATTTGTGTAGTATGTTAATAGAACATTTACTTATTAAATAAAATGTAATTTTATTCTTAATCTAATTTTCTTAATTTCTTAATCTAATATTAAAATCTAATTTTATTCTTAAATAAAATCTACATTTTATTTCGTTTTATTTGATTTTTTTTATTATTATTATTATTGTATACACTTAGCTGTTGGAATTTTTTATATAAAGAAAGTAATAGTAATTTGGTTGATAATTGTGTTTATAAACATATACAAATAATCCAAAAATATATTCTAAAAAATTAATACAACAGATTTTGTGGTTTTAAAGTAATTTTCTTGAATTTTGACTGCTTTCCTATTCTTATCATGAATAGTTGGCTGGTATAAAACTCTGATTTATAGAAAAATATGTATATATACAGCGATTATAGTTTACCTACATGTCAAGAAAGTTTGAAACATTATAGTGGCCACTAACTTTAAAAAGTGGCCACTAATGAAACTGAGTCTACCGGCCACTGGCTACTAACTCAATTTCCCAGTTTTCACCTATATTGGCCAGGTAGCTGAGTACCGAGTACTCGGCCACTGACTACTCGGCCAAGTACCGAATACCGAGTAGTTGTGTAATAAGAAGAAAAACACTGATGTGCACATAATGTGAGCTTAGGTGTACATATGTGTGTACATATATATAAATATACCTGTGTACATATATATATATACCTGTGTGTACATACATATATAATACATGTGTGTACTTGTATATAATATACATATATAGTATATATAAATTAACTAATTAAATTTGAAATTTATTTGTGCACCTTTTAAAGACAATTTCTGACAATTCGAAACAGTAGCAAAAAAAGGAGAATTGACGCATAACAAGTACAATTATTAACCAATAAAAAATTAAAGCATTCTTCAACCTTCCAATATATTCCAATACCTGAAATCTGTCTATCAAAAATAAAAATGTTTATTGGTTACTGTAACAAAACTATTAATTGAATAACACAAAGCATTTCATATTTATTTTGTAACTGTACCTTATTTTCTTTTGATTAAAAATAAGAAAGAAAAAAATAAAAAGAGAGGTACAAAAAGAGATACATGCTTTCTTAACAGAAAACTTGCATAAAACATACTCCATTTGCATGGTGGGGGGAAAAAAACTTTTTTGATTATGTGCAACCTTGCAAAAAAATTCTTATGTGCTCCTTCAACCACTGTTTATTCTGAACGTATATTTTCAGAGGCAAGCCAAATTTATAGTAGTAAAAGAAATGCCCTGTCCACTGATAATGTGGAACCTTTGGTGTTTCTGAACCATAATTTGAAATACAGTCGAACCTCTATTTAACGAAGTCGCTAAATCCCGGAAAAAAGTTCGTTATATAGAAAATTCGTTAAATAGAGATTCACCTTTTAAAATACTTTAAACTACATAAAACATATTTTAAATTCATAAACACTAAATATTTTTACTAAAAGTAATTAATCACATTTTTTTTAGTAAATTATATCGATTTGTTTTACTTATTTTACCCATCAATATTCATCATCAATTCATTTTTTCTATGTGTTTAAATCTTTGAAATCTGCAAGGAAAACAAAACATTGTCCCGGAATACACTGTATTGTCTGTTTAAAGTAAATAGTTTTACATTAAAATTAATGAATTTTAATGACATTATCGTATTTATTATTATTATAACAAATAATTTTAACCATACATTAACATATGTGTCCTTAAATTTAATTTCTGAAAAACTCTTAATTTTGCCTGAGTTTTTTATTTAAAAAAGTGCTTTCTCTCATAATACGTCTCGCATCTTTGCAATGCACCAAAAACCCCTTCATGCGTATTTTCTTCTGACTATAATTCGCGCGGATTGTTTCAAATGATTTTAGCATTTCATCATACGATTGTTAATTCTTGCATAATGACCATTTCCATCACCATCATATTCGTCTTCATCACAATTCATTGCTGTATTGTTTTTATTTTTCACACTGTCAAAAATATCCAATTCGGATAGTATTACCGAGGTCTCAATTTCAGAATTAAGTGAAATAGAATCATCAATCAGCACATCATGGTTAATTTCCTCTTTTTGTCTCACTGTATCCACATTTTTTAAAGTTACTCTAAGGGATTATCGTCTTCTTCCTCCGTACTTATTAAATTCTCACTGCTAACAAAGAAGGCGCCTGGTAAAACCAGTTCAAGGCCATTGAACATCAGAAAATGTGTTTAAAGAAAGAATAAGTGTGAAATGTCCAGAAGTATTTTAAGAAATGGGGAGAAAAAAATTTTTGATCACAAGAAAAAGTTCGTTAAATAGAGAATGCACTTCGCTATTTGGAGGTTATTTTACGAAGAAATTCGCGAAATGTTCTTGGTTCCAAGGAAAAGTTCGCAAAATAGAGGTTTGACTGTATAATAAATTTAATTATTAATTTTTTTATTACATTTATTCTATTTTCAGTTTCTTTATCCAAAATAATAGTCTTTTCTGTTTTCCTATATATTTAAAAAGAACTTATTTTTATTTGTATAAATGTGAAACTAAATTTTAATCTGGAATTATTTAATAAGGGTTTTTGTTCTTAACTTATTCTATATTTTGTAGACATATTGTTAAATACCGAGTAAATAGTTTTATGAATTATTGCATATATTATACATTGATATTCGAATAACTTTTTACAGATCAGTTTTAAATTCATATACTTAAAAAATGAAATTCTTACAACTACTCGGTATTGGCCGAGTAGGCCGAATACCGAGTATCTACCGAGTACTCGGTACGGCTCTATTTTTTAGTATGTTTCTTGTTATCTAAAGCATTGTTTTCTTGAAAACACATTTGAAAATTTCTTCTTAAAATTTTTAAAGTTAAATTTATATATTATTTTTATAAATTTCAGTAAAACTAAACTAGCCCTTTTGAAGTATTCTACTCCCCCTCATGTACTATTACATTATTTTATTTCCATTAAAAAAAAAAAAAAATTATCTATATTATTTTTATTTTTTGTAGGGCTCAGTCTGGTACTGGAAAAACTGCAACCTTTTCGATTGGTGTTTTACAGATGTTAGACACTGAAGTTAGAGAGACTCAAGTTTTGATTTTATCACCCACCAGGGAATTGGCTGTCCAAATTCAAAAGGTAACATAACGATATTTCTGCTTATATTATTGCGGGAGTTTGGAGGCATACTGGTGCTTGTTTACTTTCACTGTCGACCATTTATGGTTACCAAAATCTGTCGTGGAACAATGTGATTTAATAACAAAAAATGCATAAGTCTGACTTTGCATTTTTTTACTGTCAACTGTGGTGCTGCATGCCACATGGATATAGAATACACTAAGACTCCTATAATACGGACGGATGCATATCCGTTTTGTTTCGAAAAATAACTGCAATATTGGGTCGCAACTCAGCATCAGTCTACCGTCAGAGCCGGGGTTGCCGTATTTAAAAGGCCCGATCATTCGCTGTCCGCCATTGCTTACGCATTTAGCGTGATTTTTACTGCTCATTTTATAGATTTTTTATAATTTAATTGAAAGCATGGCCCGGTATTCTGCTCCAAATTATAAAACTAATTCCCGGAATAAATGTAGAATGTTTCGGTTCCCAATTAATGAACAAGAAAAAGGAAATGGGACATGCTATTCATTCAGTGTATTGTTATGTATGTACAGGATTCGTAAATATGATATTTAATAATATTTAATATAATTGAAAAAATATCCGATTTTTTATATATATATCTGATATTTTTGGTATATATCTGATCAGTGACCCGGAGCCGAATAATTTTTGATGCTCCAGCTCCGCTCCTAGAGAAAATACCGTGGCTCCAGCTC
This sequence comes from Maratus speciosus, assembly GCA_963932465.1. Classification (NCBI taxonomy): domain Eukaryota; kingdom Metazoa; phylum Arthropoda; class Arachnida; order Araneae; family Salticidae; genus Maratus; species Maratus speciosus. The sequence goes on from OZ010786.1 coordinate 630,399,193, forward strand.
CGCCTCCAACTCGGCTCCGACTTCGCGCTTTTAAGTTGCAGATTGTAATTTACACATTTAATTTTTTGCTCACAAATACTTTCTATCTTCATTAAAGATCTGACAAAATGCATTTTTCTTCTCATCAAACTTGAAATGCTTGTTCAGAAAATATGACATCTTTTAGCTTTTGCTTTTAAAATAGAAAGTTTGGTAGAATTTTAAACACAAAAATCTTAAATTTCTTCTACACTTTTCAAACAGCCAAAATTGTACGACTACACATGTAAACAACAGGCGGCCATATTTGTTTTCAAATAGTGTTGTCACTTAGTTCAAGTAGAAGGTAGAAGTAAAGTAGTGTTGCCATTTTTTGAGAAGTTTTCCTTCCCTAATAATAATAATAATAAAAACCTAAAAAATGATATAATTAAAATACTGAATAATGATGTAATTAAAATATTTTAAGCCTAGAAATTTAAAAGACTGAAAAAAAAATATTTAAAAGAATATTAAAAACTAAAGGAGCCCTGGAGCTGTGGAAAATTTAGAGCTCCAGCTCCGGAGCGCTCCGCCTCCGGGCTCCAGCTCCGGGTCCCTGTATCTGATATTTTCAAAACAGTCAATTTGTTGATGATTATAGATATTTTCAGACCTAATAATCGCAATTTCAAACTAAAAATTTTTTATTACTGTTAAGTCTGCAGTTTTTAAGGAGCACTTGGAAAGCGTCTTCAAAGTGTAATCATATATGCATTGCTTGCTTTATTATTTGCACTCGCACCTTGAGTCAATAATGACTGGTAATTATAAACAGTGAAGTTCATAGCAGTAAGTATCTCATTTGAGCCAATACAGCTCAAATCAATTAGTAATGTTGAGAATTTCTGCAGGAAGAAATGAGCTTTTCAGAATACAGATAGTTTTGGACACTGTCGAATTTGTGGCAGCATTTTTGCTGAAAACAAATGTTCGGCTAAATTTTAGGCTGAAAACAAAACCGAATTTTCGGTCGATCTCTATTATGTTTTTCATGACTGCTTAAAGAGTATTATTTAATCTATGTGTATTATTTAACTTTTCTAAAAAGTTACCTCTATAATTGTATATATCTTCTACTTCTAGGTGATTTTAGCTTTGGGTGATTATATGAATGTCCAGTGCCATGCCTGTATTGGTGGTACAAACCTTGGAGAAGATATTCGTAAATTGGATTATGGACAGCATGTTGTTTCTGGAACTCCTGGCAGAGTTTTTGGTATATATTTAGCTCTTCGTTATTTAGGTTTTATTAAATATTAATGTTATTTACTTGTAGTTTTTAGTTCTATAAGTTTTAATGAAATATAAAATTTTTCTTCAAAATTGTTTTTGGAAAACTTAAATGTAGATTTGAATAGTTCAAGGGACTTCTAAATTTTTTCATCTCTCTCTTATATTTCTCTATTATTCTGTTGCTCTGATATCCAATGTTGAATTCAGACATTTTTCTCTAGGGCGAATTTCTGCGGCTTCGGTGGGGATATTTCAATGTTCCAAGAGGGAATGTCCTCCCCAGACCACCCCCTGAATTCAACACTGCTGCTATCTCTACATGATTTGTTTTATATGCATACACTAATTTTAATCTTTTAGCTCCAGTATTTCCAAATAGAAATCTTTGCCTAGCTTTTGTGATTAAATACATTGAACATTTTTATTTCAAAATACCAGTAGGAAAATTTGTATGCACTCTTTTCATCACATGTACATGATACTTTTTGGGAAGGAGTTAAACTCTGGGTCTGGGTAGATGGAAATCTAGTATTACACTATGCATTTGTCTTATTTCCATTAAAACTAGTAAATTTACAGATCAAGAGCCACAACATCAGCTCTGCAAGTCATTTTTTAATGCACTTTGTGTAATATTAAACTTCCTACAAACTGCAATTTAAATTTTCAAATTACATAAACATTTATAAAAGTAAAAAATATTTCGAAGATTTCAGACATTAGAAGAGTTAAATTAATCACATTGTTATGTAATGATATTCTGAAATTCTCATGAGCTACTTATTCTAGTAATTTTTAGATAATAAAGTAGATTTCTTCAGGGGTGCTCTTACATTTGTAATTTTCTATTTCTCGTGCTAATGGTTATCATATCTTAAGAATCCTTTTTACACTGTGGAACTAAGGATAAACAATAGTTTGGACAAGCTTTTATGTTATCCTAATATCCTTACTTATGACGAATCTTTCTTCGTAAAATAAATAAACAATGCTTATGATGAAGGTTCAGTGCTTGGTTTGTTTAAATGCAAAGAAAAACTCCAACCATAAATACAGGAACTAGTAAAACTTTATTTAATGTTTTTAAGTATATTAATTAGTGATGCAACGAATAGTGATTTGGCCGAATACCGAATATTCGGCCTATTTGGCCGCCGAATAATGAACTTATTTTTGCCAGAAAACAAAATATAGTATGCACAATATGCACAATTCTTGTATCTTTCACAATTAAAATGTATTGTTTTCTTTTAAAAAAATTATTTATATACAATTTTTTTTTAAGCATTATTTTACTCTGAAAAAATATTCGGCTATGTTCGGCCTAAAAATTGCTTCAATAATATAATTCAGCCCCCCAAAAAAATTCTTAGCAGAAGTACCTCATCAGGTACTGTCTAGTTACATTTTAATAGATGTTATGTGTGTTGTTACATTTTAAAATAATGACAAATTTTGAAAAGTACTAGGAAACATAAGTTTCAACTTTCAGATGAAATAAAATAAAAAATAAGAAATCTTAATATCTTAAGAAAAACCACTGATAGAACGGATGAAAGGAATATCCTCTAAAATGGTGGAAAGAAATCATTGTAGACTTTATAAAGCTCACGATTAACAAAAATTTTTTATCATTTATTATTATCATTATTTTTTTTTCCTTTGCTGTCACCAGATAGCACTAGAGTTCTTTATAGGTATAATTCAAAATATTATTGAAAGAAATATTTTTTTATGTAACGAGAGATAAATGTTACTTCCCATTATGATAAAAAAAAAAAAATTTGAATTTACTTGTACAGCTGTATTAAAACAATTTTGAATAGATTAATTTTAAATTTAACAGATTATGTTAGCTTATTACAAGCAGATATTTTTTGTACTTACTGATACAGCATAAAATTTTTTTAGCATGATTCCTAAATTAGCCTCATATAAAAATGGGTAGATAAAACCCATTTGGGGTATGAAAGTTAATGGGAAAAAAAGTGTTAGTTAATTTCAAATAAAATTTTCATTATACATGATGAATATAAATTGTCAAATTAAAAAGTTATACTGTGTAAATATAAAAACATTTATTACAGTATTACTCGGCCAACGCCGAATAATGGACTTGATATTCTGCCGAAGCCGAATATTCGGCAGACAGGCCGAATATTCGTTGCATCTCTAATATTAATAAAAGGCAAATTACTTATAATTACTAAATAGCAGAGAGAGGAAATCTGCATATAAGAGGTACACCTAAGCGCCACCCCCAGACCACTAGGTCTTACATGTTTGCACGGTGAGATCAAAAGTAGAAGTGCACAATTTCATAAGAAGCATATAACACTTGACGCTCCAACATCGCCAAATTCAAACATTCGCACAGTGCACGAATAACAGACAAAGGGTCTTATTTGTGAGCCAAAATGATTAGACCAGAATCCAGCAATCCCGATGAAAACAATAAAAATCGCGTGATGCAAAATGGTTGCCAGAAATAACGGTTCTACATATGTATTACACAGCGACGTCACAAAACCGAGCAATATTTTATCTAAACAAATGATTATGTTAAATGATTGCTACTTATAATTGCAAAATACCAAGAAAGGCATAAGCCTTAACACAACTGACAAATAACTTTAACGTACATGAAAAGTGATTTAAAGACAGCTTCAATATACTATCATTTTACATTTTGATATATTATTTCAACGGCCACTTTTGCCTAAGTAAAGAACGAGATTGAATTACATCTATCGTGGGCGACGCAAATGAAAGAAAAAACAAAACAAAATAACATAAATTGAAATCAAAAGCAGGTGCATCTAACTTTTCTGTTTTTATTTTATTTTAATGGCTGCAAATGTTATTGAGCAAAACAGTTATAAATCATGAAGTGAAAATTACTGCATTAAATTATAGAGGTTATTGAAAGAAAGAAAAAAAAAATGAACAGATAAGATTCAAAATAGATTTTAAGCATAGAGTTAAATAATAAATTTTAACATAACGAAGAGGGAAAAAAAAACATGTTTCAAAAGCGAAAATAAATGAATTAAATTAATTTTTAAAGAGAAAGTGATATGTGAGAGAACTCTGTCACATATCTCACCGGGACACCCGAAGAAAGATGCAACGTGTACGTTGCAGCTTTCTACCAACATACACCCTTTGTCCACCTTCGCACTTACAGAATATGTACCATCACAAAATTAAAAAAATCCCTGCCGGCTCGGGCCTACAGGCGGAGGTAGATTTCGAAATTAAGTACTAAATTCACCAACAAAACTTAAATCAGGATTAAAGATAAACCCAGTTCCTTTGCTAAGAATGAGCTCTAAGGAGCTAAACATTTTGTGAAAATTCTAATATACACACACGCATGTATATGGAATAGGTTTAAAAATGGCTAAATCAAATTCAGAGAACCTCAAAGTGTTAAATTATGTTAATATTTCCTCACTCGGGTTTTTATCATGTTTTAATACGTTTCTTCAAACTCAATGACGTTACATATTCACCTGCTGTGGTCCATTATATTTTCAATATGACGCAATATTTTGTTGTTTTTTTTAATTCGTCAAACTATTTATTTCATTTTGAATTTTCATGCAGAAATCTTGCTCGAGAAAACTTATGACGTAATATTCAATTTGTTTTCAATTCGTCAAACTGTTTATCTAATTTAATTTTTCACGTGAAAACATAACATTAGAAAAGCAATTGTTGTGGTGAGAATTTTATTGCTCAATTTAATTGTTGGCAACAGCTATAACAAAAAATATTTATTTTTTCCTGCCATTGTTGTGTAAAAGCTGGTTTTATCAGAATCATGTTAAGACGGTATTCAAAATTTTAAACCTTCCCATTCCCTTGGACCGATTTTGCTCATTTTCAATCCCCGCCGAGAAATTAGCCACCTTAAAGCTGTTGGCGAGTTTGAAGACGTTCCGTGCATAATTGCGACTTTTATCGTGCGGACAAAATTTAGTACATACATACATATATATATATATATAAACTTTTTAGGTGGCGGTGGTTTTGGGTTCCTGGGGTCATGTAATGAAAAGTTATGAAGGAATTTTTCAAAAGTCGCACCATGGTAACGACTGCAATAGGTAGTATTTCTTACGAAATCTACCTAAAAAAAAACTATTTAAATTGACGCATAAAGACAAAACTATTTTAACCTGTGTCTCTGAAGCTAGTACACTTTAGTTCCTGTAAATTATTTTATACAACAATAAGTAAGTAGAAAAAAAAATATTTGCTTGCTTTCAAGACAATTCACAAAGAATTGTATTTGTTCATGACAGAGTGCTCATAATATTCAAAATAATCTTTTTTTTTTTTAAATTATATCTTCCACAAAATAAAAGTGCCACATTTGTTGATGACATAGGATCCTATATTTTAATTTTGTGGCATTGTGTTTGTGGCGCTGGTACCAGCTATTTAGTCATGCATTAATAGAGAGAGAAGTATTTACATTAACTGCATTTACCACTTCTCAAAATTTGATCTTACATGAGATCATAGTATTATAAAATGCAAGCAAATAATAAAAAAAAAACAAAGACAAATACACCAGTAAAGATTTTTGTAACTTCAAGGAAAGGTGAATCCTTTCATAAAATTGAAGCTTATTTGTATTATCTTAGGTTGCTTCATTACTGGTATAAGAAACAAAAAAAATTTGTGCGTAACACACAGGACTACCAGAGACAAAAATGTGCAAGGTGCACGCGCGCAAACAAGTGTAGCCCTAAATATTGAAATATTATGAAATATACTGGCATCAGCTTATGGCTTCTGTCTTAAATAATAAGGGGTAGTTTTTTTAGATGCCTGCAATTTAACTAAGTTCCCACTTTCCACAAATCAAAGTATAATATAATTTATCATTTTATGAATTTTCACACTGACATCCTGACTTTCTGTGTATTGATTAAAATTTAACTCCTGGCAAAATTATTAAAAAGTTTACTAAGAAATTGCATACAATTTTATATAGTGTAACAAGATACCTTACTCGATTTGCCACTTTCAAATAAGAAGTATCCAATGAAAGTGTAAAAAAAATGTTACATGTTAAAAGTGAACAAATTCGAAATGTATGTGTAGCTTACTATGTCATGTGACGGATAACTCCTAGTAACTTTAAAATCTTTGTACATAGACAAAGTGATGGTTTCATTGATATGTTATGACATTATGCAAACACATAAAAAACAACCTTGTTAAAATTTAAAAAATGATAGAGTATTTTAATATTGAAACATGTTGTAAAATTTAAAAGATAGAAAAGTAACAGGAAAAAAAAAAAAAAAAAAACTTGATGTGTGTGAAGGGAGGGGAAAAGAAACCCCAAACTCATGAACTACCTGAAATAACCTCATGAACATTATGTTCCAAAAACTGTACTGAGGCCCACTAACCAAACAATTGCACATGTAAATGTATGAAAGTAACTTCATCTGCATAGCATGCTGCAAAAAATATACCTTTGTTACACTCGTCATTATTAATTAACACTCGTCAAAAAATATTTCTTCAGACAATCTAGTTAATTTTTAGTTTTTAAGAATGAAAATATTTATTTCCAGATATAATGTCATTTTCGTCATGGATAATTTTGCAGTACATTATTTTGACATTTACTATCTATTTGCTTTTCAAAAGTTTTTTTTTAATTTGTAAATTTTAAATAAAAAATAAAATCTTTATGTTAACCATGCGCAGACGATAAATCTTGCAGTATTGATAGCAATTTTCTTTAAATAATAATAATTAATATCATAACACAAGACTTTTATTTCAATATCTTTGTTTTCGATAAATGACATCATATTTGCCTGCTTTCAGCACTTACTCAAATCCTTCCACTTTGTGATATTAAGATATACATGAGAGTTCCCTTTTTATTTTCTGTATGACACCATATTCATCTTTTTTTTTTAATTTTTATTATTATTTTATTTTTATTATTATTATTATCTTTCTTTACCTTTTAATGTAAAAAATTTTCAATTGAAAATTGTTTAAGAGAAATTATTATTCCAGGTTTTGATTTTCTTGGCAGCGGTAAAGAAAGTAGCATAATGTTAATTTATTCTTTATGAAAAGGATGGATTTTTGAATTTATAGGCAAAATATTTGAATAAAATAAATAAAACACTTCCTGTTTTCATTTATGGGTTAAAATCCATCTATATGTCAAGACACAAAGGCATTAATTCATTTCTTTTGATGTTGATTTGATTTCAAACAACTACACATATTTTCACATTTAGGATATTTTTAGATCAAGTCAGTTGCTAGGTAACTAATAAGAGGGAAAAAATAAAATATGTACATTTAAAAGAAGTAAATTTATAAAAGAAAATGTTTTAATTATTGGAACACATATATAAAATCTCTCCATAAGTTATATACCTAATTTAAAAACTCTGACGAATCTATTGATAAAATCCCAAAATAATAGAAAAATTTAAAACCTTTATTTGATAATTTCAGCATCCATAATTTGCCATTTAAATGCATTAATCAAATGCGCCATTTCCTTTCAAAAAATGAAAATTTGAAAATCTTCTGAACTGCCATAGAAAAGCATTATGTCACAAAATAAAATGTTCTATGTATTCCGAATTAATGAATCAAATTTAACCAAAAACTATACAGCCAAATGCGAGGACCTCACCAACATGCTTATTTAATTTCAAGCTAATTGGATGCTTTTTACATCAGTTATCACAGAACAGACAGACTAACAAACAAATGGAAACCAAAAACTTTTCAGGTCTCCACAGTAAGCATTCACTGACGTTTCGGCAGTTATAATTTATGTGACTAATATTGTAGTTGCTGCCAAAGCAATTCACTAGACATTCTTATAGCTGTATCTCACGAAAGTCATTCGCCGAACATTTTCCCCAACAGAACATTATAGTCAGCAAAAGTTGCTTGACCTTGATGAAGGAAAGAATTTAGCTGGCTATTCTTGCTCACCCAACTTTTTTGGCAACTTTCATCAGTTGGGTATTCATTCAGCCCTGGATGAACTGAGCCAATAGGAACGAAGCTAGGAAGATAAGATTTATATGAATGGATAGCAGGGAGATATGTACATGTACCAGGTGACCCTTCCACATCAACACATAATAGATAACTCTACAAAAAGTTTGAAGAACCTGTTTACCGAACACACAGCAAGCTTTGCGAATATGTTTCGTAAAATGTTTGCAAACATGTTTGTTGTTTATCGTTTCCTGTCTGATACGGCCATGAATGATAAGTTTTTAGATGAATGTAAATCATTGCCGCTTAAATATAATGTGGTTTTGATTAATAGGGATGCCACTTTTTAACATTGCAGAATTCAGTTGCTGCTAACAAGTATTCTTTAGTAAGCAAAGTTGTTAAATGTTCATAGGTGACGATGCATAGTTGCTCACAGGAGTGGAAACGGAAATAATTTTAATTCTTATTTAACCATTTAAGTTGTCCACCTGCTTGTCTAGTGGTTAGAACTTCAAAAAGTCTTTTGTCAAGAGATGTAAAGTTAAATCTCTGTTGTGGCTTGAATATTCTTAGAAGGTAAAATTTCATATTAAATAAAAATTTCAATTTGTTTAGTGCAAAAGACGGCCATAGCACATGAAACCCACCAGCAGAACTTGTGCTTATCACTAGATCAATACTTGCATTTTTTCAAAGTACTTACAAAAGCTACCGTAATTATTCAAATGAGCAAAGAAAATAATGAAAACAAAATTATAAATGAATTAAAGCAATATCACCATTTACCACTTTTTAAATCTTTTTGCTCACTATAACCTTATTAACTTAAACCTTGTATGGCCACTAGACATATACTGCTTATAATAATTGAATTCAGAAACTTCCATTTCCAAATCTCTCCATTAAAAAAATAATAATAACTGTGTCCTATTGGGGTTCATGCCTAGAAGAGAATTGTGAAAATACTCAGAGGAAATGGGTTTGATCATAAAATCTCTGGGAATTTTTTTATCTCTCTCAAAACTTGGAAATTGCAGTTCTGGCTCCAGTTGCTTTTCTCATTAGATTGAGGCTGTGCCCAAGATTTTTAGGTAGATTTCGTAAGAAATACTACCTATTGCAGTCGTTACCATGGTGCGACTTTTGAAAAATTCCTTCATAACTTTTCATTATAGGACCCCAGGAACCCAAAACCACCCCCATCTAAAAAGTTATATATATATATATATATATATATATATATATATATATATATATATATATATATATATATATATATATATATATATATGTATGTATGTATGTATGTACTAAATTTTGTCCGCACGATAAAAGTCGCAATTATGCACGAATCATCTTCAAACTCGCCAACAACTTTGAGATGGCTAATATCTCGGCGGGGATTGAAAATGGGCGAAATCGGCCCAAGGGGGTGGAAATGGGGAGGGTTCAAAATTTTGAATACTGTCTTAACATGATTCTGATAAAACCAGCTCTTGCACAACAATGGCAGGAAAAAAATAAAAGTTTTTCGTTATAGCAGTTGCCAACAATTAAAAAAAAAAACAAATAATAAAATTCTCACCACAACAATTACTTTTCTTTTGCAAAATTTTCACGTGTAAAATTAAATAGTTTGACAAATTGAATATTACGTCATAAGTTTCCCAGAGCAAGATTTCAGCATGAAAACTCAAAATAAATAGTTTGACGAATTAAAAAAATATGTATATTGTGTCATATTGGAAATATAATGGACCTCAGCAGGTGAATATGTAACGCCATGTAAGTTTGAAGAAACGTATTAAAACATGATAAAAACCCGACTATGGAAATATTAACATATTTTAACACTTTAAGGTTCTCTGAATTTTTTGTAGCCATTTTTTTAAACCTATTCCATATATATGTGTGTGTGTATTCGTGTATATTACAATTTTAACAAAAAGTTTAGCTCCCTACAGCTCGCTCTTTGTGAAGAAACTGGGTTTTATCTCTAATCTTGATTTAAGTTTTGTTGGAGAATTTAGTACTTAACATCGAAATCTACCTCCGCCTGTAGGCCCGAGCCGGCAGGGATTTTTTTTTTTTTTTTTCATTATACTCAGGCCCAGCAGATCTGCTAGTTAAAAAGGTAAAAGTTTATTCATGTATTACTTTTACCCGTTTAAATTTGACAGTTTTTTAAAGATTTCAGATTTTAATTATTATTAAAGATATCAGATTTTAATTATATTTATTTACTGTAAATTTTCATGATAATTAATCTCTCCCCGCTTGTTTGTGATAAACCATTTTGAACCTTGATGTGTCAAGTATATTTTTGTATTTCAGATATGATAAAGCGAAGAAATTTGAGAACAAGATCCATTAGAATGTTGGTGTTGGATGAAGCAGATGAAATGTTAAACAAAGGTAACATAATTTGCTTAAATCACATCCTTTTTTTTTTTTTTTTTTTTTTTTTCACCTTTCAAAATTTTGAAATATATGTTGCATGTTGATTTTATAATATTTTTAAATTATTTTCTTTAAAGATAATTTTATGTATGTTCCAATTGCAAGTAGTAGTTTTTTTAGTCTAAGAACAATTATAATATATCTGTATTTTCAACCGCTTAACAGTGTAGCAGTGTTTTCCCCCTCCTCTCCTGAATATAATGAGAATAACATAAAAATGGTCAATTATGCAGGATGTCCCAAAAAGATACTCTTTAACCTGCTGAAGATATATAGGCAATGTAAATTGGAAAAATGCTCAAAATATGGTAAGAATTAAGATTATGTTGAAATACTCAACTGCCAATAAAGTAAATTCTTTAAGTTGGAATTTTCACTGTCATACTTGTCAAAGTGTGGTGGATTATTTAAAAAATATATTTCACTAGCTAAAGTACCCGACGTTGCCCAGAATTAAAAAAATGTTTGTTTTGAAAAATCAATGATTGTGTATTAATATACGTAATTTTCCCTCTCTTTTTTTTCTTTTTCATTTAATCTGGACAACAGATTACTTAATTAGTAAATATCATCTGTGATCTGGATTGAGACCGAGATTAAAACCTTTTGATAAAAAATTGTTTCCGAGTATTTTGTTATTTAAATAATTTTTTCATGATTAAAGGAAAATGGCAAGTACAAAAATTCTATGATTTTTTTTTTTTTTTTTTTTAATATGAAATCTTTATTTCAGTTCTTTACTAAGAATGAGCTCTAGGGATCTAAACCTTTGTTGAAATACTAATATACATGCATACACACTCGTATATATATATGGAATTGATTTTAAAAAGTCGAAAACAAATGCAGAGAACCACAAAATGTTCAAATATGCTAATATGTCCATAATCAGGTTTTTATCATGTTTCAGTATGTTTTCTCAAACATATAAAACAAACTATGTGTTCAAACTCATATGACGTTATATATTCACCTGCCATTATATTTCCCATATGACGTTATATATTCACCTGCCATTATTTTTCCAATATGAGGTATATTAACTTTTTTTTAATTCGTCAAACTATTCATTTCCTTTTTCATGTTGAAATCTGGCAATAGAAAAGTAATTGTTGAGGTAAGAATTTTATTGTATATTTTTAATTGTTGGCAACTGCTATAACGAAAAATGATACATTTGATAGTATAGGTGAAATTTGGCGGTCGCCACTCGCCACGTGGCGATTAAAGTTGTAAAAGTGGCGATTAAAAAATCGGTCATCGATCGCCACCCTAATCGCCACTCGCCAAGTGGCGATAAAAAGTCCGTTATCGATTGCTAAGTTAAATATAGCTTTTTTCATAGAAATATGCATCTCTACTTTGGTTACATCTAATTAGCAAACTGCTTAATTCTTTTTCTTACTGGATGCAAGCAGATTACAACTATTTAGCTGTATTTTCAATATTTCAGCTTTTCGCCATTGCTCTTCAGTTGGATTATTTTTTTTTTCAAGAAATACAGTTATTCTGCAAAATATATTCATCAGCTTTGATTCCACATGCATTTCAAGTAATTTATTCCCTTTTTTTTCCACTGGATGCAAGTGGATTTTAAGGACATTGCAGTATTTTCAATATTTCGACTCCTGCCACATGCTCACCAGTTAGATTATTTTTCTTCAATGGATACTGTTTAATCTTGCGGAATACACTCATCAGCTTAGATTTCAGCTGTATGTAATGTGTGTAGTATGTTAATAACACATTTACTAATTAAATAAAATCCAAATAACATTTTATTGTGCTTTGATTATTTTTTTATTGTATACACCTAACTGTTGGAATTTTGATTTAGTTATTTTTTATATAAAGAAAATAATAGTAATTTAAATTAATAATATTGTTTATGAACATATACAAATAATCTAAAAATATATTCTAAAAAAAAAATAATAATGGAACAGATTCTGTGGTTTTAAAGTAATTTTCTTGAATTTTGACTACTTCCCTATTCTTATCATGAATAGTTAGCTGGTATAAAACTCTGATTTATAGAAAAATATGTATATATACAACAATTATAGTTTATGTAGATGTCAAGAAAGTTTGAAACATTATAGCGGCCACTAATGAAACTGAGTCTACCGGCCACTGGCTACTAACTCAATTTCCCAGTTTTCACCTATATTTGATAGGAAATTGCTGTTAAAATGTTGTTTTTTTATTCATTAAAAAGGAACTATAAATTATTTCGATTTCGGATTACTTTAGTTGCCTTCGCCATACACATATACGTAACATTTCACAATTTTGTCTTCTAAACTGTATAGAATTTGTGTAGATTTACAGACAGACAAATTTTCATTTTTATGTATTAGATAGAAAGAACACAAAAGGCTGTAAAAAAATTTAAAAAGGGTGATTTTTTAAAAAATTAATCTCAGGGCTGTTTCATCAATCTAATCTTAATTCTTATCTTTTTATGAATATTTTTTGTAATTTGTATTGCCTACATTTCTCCAGCAATTAAAAAATTAAAGCATGTTTCTATCTTAATGAACCACTCTGTATATTTCAATGTCTAAGCAAATGTTAAATGAGCTCAGCCTGGCCTTGACATAAAAGAATACATAAATTAGAAAAGGAAATGACCAACACCCACCAACCCCCTTTTTTCTCTCCCCCCCCCACCCCCCCAAAAAAGGGAGTTTATTTCCACTTGGAAAATTTGAAAATGTCATTTTTGAAATATATGTAATTTTTATACTCGCTACATTCTGTTCTATTTCCATGCATATTTTTTCATCTTCATGAAAACATTAACTTGGAAATGAAAATTTGTAAGCAAGATTTTATCAATGATACCAATTAGAGAAAGTGGTAAGGTTGATAACTTAATATAACTCGGTGTCTTTTGTAAAATTCATTTATTGTTACTGGTCTCTGTTCAATTTTACAGATTCCTTAAAGTCCCTGCTGCCTAGATCATTGTCTATAGCATTACCTATTTTCTTCAGGGACCACATTAAGAAATTAAGACCATTAGCTAGATCTGATGATCATTAGCCAATTTTCAAGTGTTAGCCAAAAAATTGGATTGATTTTTTTTTAATATTAATTTCTTTATATATTATAAAACTTAAATTTTACAATGATGAGTGTAAAAATTGTTATTTGTAAAGTACATCATACTATAATAAATTATTTTCCCTTCAGTTTTATTTGAAACAAAAAAAAAAGGTGATATTTGTACCTATTTTTTAAATTATCGTTCGGCTCATTTTTCAGGTTTATTTGGCGAGGTGGCAAATGGTTAGTGCAGTCTGTGTATTACTTAATATGTTTGAAATGTTTTAATATCCACTAGTAATGATTCTGACAGTGCTCTAGCTTCATAGTTTAAAATTTTGCTGCTGAATACTTCTGCATCTTTACATTAAGTATAGTTGCATAGACATATTATTTTTAAATGCATATAAATTAATCAGTATCAAGAAAAGGTTGTTTGGCAGTATTTATACACTAATTAAGACCTTTTACTGTTTGCTTTTTGAGGGTGTCTGCTATGAAGAAGTAATATTATACAAATATGTAGGTGTTTGGGATTTAAAAAAAGTATTTTCTGAATAGAGGTGTTTGCTGTTCAGGACTGTTCATTATGGAGGTTTTATTGTACTGTGTCAAGATCAGGGTGGTCACTGACCTAGAAAACATGGAAATATCAGGGAATTGTGTCGACCTGGAAATATCAGGGAAATTCATTGGAACTAATGTTAATTTCCATTACGATTGCGGTAATCTCAAAAGAAAAAAACTCAGCTCTCGGGTTCAGTCTGTGCCTAAAATTACTTCGATTGTATTTTTATACCAGTCTTCAGGCTCGGGATCACGGAAAAAATTTTATTTATACAAAAATTGAAAAAAAAAAAATCCAACTTTCACTGTTTGAGAAACAGGAATGTAGCCTAAGTTTCTTACAGTGTTTTACAATCTTTTAAAAACTGAAAGTAAACTGAAATGTTATTAATGTAATATATAGAGAAATATTTTATCTGATTTTGAAGCCTTTATGCATGGTCAGTGTTAGTAACATAAAGGAGTGAGATATTTCTTATCTACTCTCTCTTTCTGTTTGAAGTCTTTTGTTTATTGGAAAAAATAACTCATGCCTTTCTGCATAGTTGTACAATGATATTTTATAAGAATGAAAATAGTAACTTTTTCAGATTTTTGCCAGTGGTTGGATCCATTTTAAACAGATTTCCATGAACATGAAAATTCAGGCTTTTAAATGAAAATATTAATCTTGAAACAATTTAAAAATGTTATTAACAAATTCCTGCTGTGTACTTTGGGTATCAGTCTCTTCCAAAAACAAAAAAGAAAATTCTGAACTTATCTGTCGGATGAAAATGAACGATTGTATATTTCTGTTTAAGCACTCACTACATTATGCACTTTAAATGTGAAAATGAAAAATCAATATCTAAAAAAATTGTAAAGTTGTAAATGTCATTACCAAGGATTGTCCCAAACTTCAAATTTATTAATTGAAACCCTTATTGTTAAGATTTGGAAAGGTTTAGAACCAATTTTATGATTATGTGGGTATGCTTTCCGTCTCTATTTTTTACACATTTGACACTTTAGGCAAAACAGAAAACATTTCAATTTAATATCCAGTACTTGTTTATTATCTTATTGACTGACCACTTTTTGTAAAAAAGAAAAGTGCCCAGTTAAACTGATGTCATAGAGCTCACAGGCTATTCATACCTGCCAACGGCTACGAAAAAATCGTAGTTGTTATGATTTGGACCTATAAACTACGATGCTACGAAAATCGGTCTTAAACTACGACTTTTTGCAAAAAACAAAAAAGCATTTTTTGTTTCTAGTTGCGAATTTTATCCCACACAGCATATTTTTCAGGAGTGATTCTGTTCCGAAATTTCCAAGTATTCATTTTCGAAAGTTTTAAAAAATTGGCCATTAGTCTGAAAATTCTGATATTAAAAAATGCTCATGAGGAAAAAAAAAGTTCTGGGCTGCAAAAAAAACTTCTTAACATAAAACACTCTAATCGTGTTTTTGTAAATATTTATACAGGAATTCCCTTCCTTAGAAACAAGGGTGCCATTTTAAAAATTCTGGAGGGGGTTCCTCGAGGGGCAAGGTTTGAAATAGTGTGCAAAATCGCACGATTTGCGATAAACTATCGCGAATTTCGACAAAGGACCGTGTAAAAAAAATCAATTTCCTTAATTGGTCGTAGAAGAAAATAAATTTCGTTAAAAGATCATGGTAAAATCGTGAATTTTGTCAAAATATCGCAGAAAGAAAACGCGAATTTCGTCAAAAGATCAGTAAGATAATGCAAATTTCATCGAAAGATTAGTAAGAAAACGCAAATTTCACCGAAAGATCGCAGAAAGAAAACACTAATTTAGTCAAAGGATCATGGTAAAAAAATGCAAAATTCGTCAGAGGATCGCGTAAAAAATGCAAATTTCGTCAAAAGTGCATGGCAAGAAGTGCGGATTTCAACAAAGAATCGTGATAGGAAAATGTGAATTACGATTGTGGGGAAAAAAAATTGTGAATATCCTGAAATGATGGCGGGAAAAAAAATCGCGAATTCCGTCAAAATTTACTGCACTGAGCTAAAAAATTGGAACCAGGCTCCTTTTACAAATATTAAGGGGGTATTAGCCCCCCATTCCACCTTTATACTTAAACAATGAACCACCAAATCAAATCTAATCAGGGAAGCGCCTTATCAGAATTAACCAGTATACCAAATTTGAAGTAAATCTGATAATTCTGCTTGAAAAAACCCATTTAGGGGAATTGTATCGTAACTGATGTAACATTTTATCATCGAATTTTGTTTTCAAACTATGTAGAAAATTTACTAATAAAACTAGAACAAATTTTTACAATCTAAAATATTTCTTACTAAGGAGTTAATGCCCAAGTACCTGCAGATTATTTCAATCTTTCTTTTAGTCACCAAAATTGCATTTCAAAATTCTGTAACTGACATAACATAAAATATACAAACATTTTTTCTGCCTTCATTGGAGTGTAAAAATTATCAAAACTATCCATTTAAAGAAAGTGATTTAATGTTCTCAACAACACTAAGTAATGCCAAATTATAACAGTAACTTGATTAATTAATCTCTGAATAATAAAAAAGAAAAAAAATGGCATTTACACATGTAACTGACGTAACTTTTATTGTGTAACTGACGTAACATTATGACTTTACAAAGACAATAATGGTAGGGTCAGGTGGGGTAAAATGAGTAATCAAAATATATTGTTTAATTTTTATTAAATTTTTTTAACATATTTATAGTTTTCAAAATTACATATGATTGCTTGATGTTTAAGCTTTCTTTTCTTACTTTCTTTTTATTCTCATAGTTTGTTCCATTTGAGTGGCGACAGTAAAACCGTTTGAGGACAATTTCATGCCACATGTGGTCTGAATAAACTTCTTCCTGCATCTCATAATATCCGATATAAACTCATTTATTTGACCTCATGTTGTTCATTAAGCACTTCTAATACTTTTCCAAATTACAAACAAGAAAATGTCTTTTGTTTTTATTGTTTTATCTTAAATCTTATAAATGGGGTAAAATGGGTATAGTATTAGGCTATTATATAGAACTTTTCTGAATAAAATTCTACATTTTACTGGAATTAGAATAGAATTAGTTTTTAAAATACTGTAAAATGTTTATATAATGTACAGTGCATTACAGAGCTGAAACTAAGGGGGGGGGGGGGGGGAAGAAGAGCATGTGCCACGGGCACCAAATGAAGATTTTGTTTGTCGATTTTTCTTAAGTCTATGTTTAGCACAGTATTGTTAAAATTGTCCTGTCTAGGATATACCAAAGCATAGAAGAATCTAAGGATGATATGGCATAAGGATCCTGTATAAAACGGATTTTTTTTTTTCGATTCCATTTTCTAGATTTTAATGAATTGATATTTAACAAAGCAGATTACATAGTTCCGTATTATATATTTTAAATTTTAAAATAAGTCAGCTATTAGAAAATTAGTAAGATTTTCTTTGTAAATATACTTTGCGGAGGAAGGGGGAAGGATTTTGCCCCAGGTGCAAAAAAGGCTAGTTTCGGACATTGTGCGTTATTCTTCAGACTTGAAATTCATTGTATATAATTTAGTCAAATCATTGCCCATTTCTAGAAATATTCCTTTTCTAGATGGCATATCAGGTGCTGATAGGATTCGAAATTTTAAAAAGAGGTGATTGAAAGAGTTGGGAAATAGAAAACTAGAATTGTCGACAAAAGTAAGAGCAGTGTGGCTTTGACACATCCTTGCTTTCTCAACACCTATCAATCTGCCGCACCTCCAAATAATCTTAGAATAAACTTCAAAGCTGAAACATAAGCATGTTCAAGCAATAGCAGATGAAGTTGTAACAAATGAAGACATTTAAATTAGACTATAATGCATGGAAGATATCCCTGAAGTAAAAATAGATGTATCTGTAGATGCATGATTGAAGGTGCAGTATTTGGGGAAAAAGACAAAGAATTCAGTGGCAAAACTATGACTATTGAAGAAGCAGGTGAAATATATTAATATGGAGTAAAATTCTTGGAAAAGTCCAACATTGGTTGCATTTTATGTTTTCCCTGATGCTGAACTGAAGACACTGGGGTATATCCATTCATTACTCTTGTGACCATTTGAGCAAATTTTCAGAAATACTTCAACATATTTTATTATTAGGATAAAAATTGATATGACTAGTTAAATATCATTGTATTTCACTCACATAAAGTATATCTAATTTGAAACAAAAAAAAAAAATTTTACTTGTCTATATAATAAATCAAAATTTTACTACAAATTAGATATATTTTATGAGAGTCTATATAATAAATCAAAATTTTGTTACAAATTAGGTATATTTTATGAGAGTGGAACATGATGATAGGTATTTAATTGGTTATTTCAGTTTTATCCACATTATATTTTATAATAAAATAATTGGAATCCGAATCTTTGCTCTAACGATCACAACAGTAACAATGGACATCCCCACATATTATATTGTAAAAAGAAAGCAGATAATAGAAACATTAAATGAATCAACATTTACATAATCTGGGCCATTATGCTTTTGATAAATAGACTTTTAACACTTAAAATGTAAAAGGGTGAGAATACGAGTTGAAAAAAGTGTAGTCAGAAAATGTTTTCATTTACACCTAAGCTTGACTCATAGTAAAATTTCTCATTTATCTATTAACTTAAATTTCGTATTTAACCCCTTAACACTCGAATTAAATTACGGTTGAAAAATTAAAATTGCTTATTGGCACCACTTTTATGAAAAAGAAATATTCACCTTATTTAATGACAGGAAAAACGATACTAAAATATAGCCAATTTCACTGTTTTATAAAACTGGTGGGAATCAAACAATTTGAGTAAAAGACACAGCCCGTGAATATGACGGGAGCAAGAATTAAGGGGTTAAAAAAAAAGACATTTTTTAAGACTTGTATAACATTGTTTTCCATATTACTTCATTATATAATCTCTGGTAAATCTATACAGTATTCATTGTTAAACTTTTATGTACCCATTTTCACCTGCATGGGGTAAAATGGGTATACCAAACATACATCTATTAAATGTTTTGTTATAAGCATACTTTTGTAGCCTAAAAAATAAAAAATGTGTATTTTCATTCCAAGAATGTGCAATGTAAAGAAAATACCAAAAAAAGTTTTAATTGTTTAATATTTATCAGAAAATTTTAACTGAACATGTAAAAATAGTGAATTTTATACCCATTTTACCCCACCTGTCCCTGTTTAACTTAATTTGTAAACAGTAATTTACAATGCCTTTTTATTAGGATTTTATTATAGAATATAAAATATCAAGTTTTCCAATCATACCCTTAAATTAAACATATTATAAATTTTATCCCCCCCCCCACACACACACAAAATGATAATTTACTGTGGAATTGCCCTTTATCTAAATTAAGGGGAGGGGGGTTAGCCCCTGTTGCCCCCTTTATACTTAACCAATGAATCCCCAAAACAAATTAGGGAAGCGCCTTAACAGAATGAACCTAGAAAAAAAAATGAAGCAAATCGGATATTTCTTATCAAGAGTTATCACGTTACGTAGTATATACATACAGAACCTGCGGGCACTTTAGCTCTCAGGCTTTGCTTGCCTGTGAGCTAAAAATGATTAAAATGATACAAATTATAAGGCCAAATAAACAAATTGAATGATGTTGTCATTCCAAACTTTAATATGTAAGAATATTAAGGAAATTAGAGTTTAAAACCTTTCATCCCTTCGGGGTCGATAAAATGAGTGTACCAAGCTTGCTTGGGAACTAAACACCAAGGGTCTCGTGTTGGGCTGACCACCCGGCTGAGGCACATGCAGCATAGCAGCTCGGGGCTCAGGGTCAAGTAAACAGTGTTGGGTACTGTAGGCCCTGATACTTCATGGATCGTACAACCACAGGTTTAGTTATTTTACATTTGTGAAAAATCTACTCACAATTTTTTGAATTTGTAATTATTATATTAATATTTCTGTTATTTATTTTGAATAAGATCCTTTATGTATAAAAATGTTAAATACTGTAGACTCCCTAAAATCCGCACATCATCACAGATGTAAAAAATGAAACTGTTCAGATGTAAGGACAAAATTACAGAATTTTTTAGTTTTACTTCATTCTGTATGCATTTTAATATGTAATTCTCGATACTATGACTGAACTCGTGGTTTTTCATGAAGAAAGTAGAAATTTATTTCGCAAAAAAAAAATCAAGATATTGCAGATATCACTTGTAATCACAGTCTTTTTACCAAATATATTTATGCGCATTAATCAGGCTTTTTTGGGTATTAAAGACTGGCTAAACCTGAAATGAAAATTTTTTTATTCATGATTTTAAAATGAATTAATAGAACAGACAGAAAAAACCTTTAACAGAAAAGTTTCATTGAATCAAGAAAAATGTATCTCATCTTTATTATGCATATTTAATTAATTATACATTATTAATTTTTTACTTGACTTTTGTTTTTAATAAGGTAATCATTTAAAAAATTATCTTAATTTTTAATATTTTACTATATTGCAAGCATTCATTATAATTCCGGTTGCATTATTACATTCAAATTACTGTTTAAAAAATGTAAACAAAGCAATGACCAGAAATCTGCAAAATTCTAAAATCTGCACAACCTCTGGTCCCAAGTTGTGTGGATTTAAGGGAGTCTACTGTAATAGGTTCTCTGACGACTTCAGCTGTTTTATGACAGATCTGATTTTATTTTAAAAGGACTAAATGTGTGAAAGGTTCAGTTTGGAGGTAGTTTTGTGAAATGTGTATTTTTCAGTTCTGGTTTTTATAAATGAAATTTGAAAACTTTATATGTATTATAATAATTTATAATATTTAGTACTAAATTATTATCTAAAATTAACTACCAGTTTATCATATGAATAATAATAAACAACTGAGATATATTGAACATAATAATCAGGGATGAGATTCTTCCAACTTATTTCCGACTTTTTTTAAATTTTTGAGAAAATTTTTGATTTTTATCTGTAAAAAAAAAAAAAAATGACTCTTGCCATTTTTTTCTTTTTGGCAGTGAAAAAATTTTCCAAACGAGACATATCGCACCAGAATTGCATCGTATTTTCTCCGCGATTCTTTGACGAAATTCTTTTTTTTTTTTTTTTTTTGCGATCTTTTAATGGAATTTGCATATTTTCCTCGATCTTTTGACAAAAATTGCATTTGTTCCACTTTCCTTTGACGAAATTCACTTTTTTTGGATTCATGTTTTTTCCACTATCCTTTAAACTAATCTCGTGTTTTTCAGCAGCCCTTTCATGAAATTTGTGTTTTTCCGCGACCCTTTGCCGAAATTCATTTTTTCTTTGCGATCTTTTGATGAAATTCGCATTTTTCAGCGATCTTTTGCCAAAATTCGCGTTTTTTCTGCGACCTTTTGGCGGAATCTGCATTTTTTCTGCGACCTTTTGGCGCAATTCGTGCTTCTCCCGCATTTTTTGACGAAATTCACGTTTTTTCTGCAATCTTTTGCCAAAATTCGTGTTTTTTTCCACGATCTTTTGACAGAATTTACGTTTTTCCAGCGACCATTTGACGAAATCCACATTTTTTTTCGAGCCCTTTGATAAAATTTGTGTTTTTTGCCTGTTTTGTGCAAAATAGGATTTTGAATTTTTTTACCAAATTTTAGTTTACGCATATTTTCAGATTTTTTGTTCTTTACCCACTCTCATGCCTGAATAATTAATTGTGTTCATTTAAGCTTTTATATTTATCTGCTTTTTACAAATAAAATTCGAAAACTTTATAAAATCGATATAGCTGTTTATGAAATTTAGTGCTAAATGATTATAATCTGAACTTAACTTTTTAAGTGCATCATATGAATAATAATAAATAAATAAAGTTAGAAGAGGGTTTCATTTTAAGTCCCAACTGTTAGGTAGAAAAAAAGAAATTAAATATGATAAGATGAAAGGAGAAAAGGAATTTAAATTAATTAAAATTAGGAGTTATAAATAATATATGTGATTTTAATATGAATTAGAAAAGAGAAAGTTTACTATTAATTATTGCGGCCAAAAGATCGTTAGTGGATAGGATAAACATTGGATGTGAGGGATGTAAATAAATATAACTTCGTAACTTCATGGTAAAATATGAATAATAAACCTTAGACTCACCTGAACTAAGAAATATTTCTTGCCTGAAAATTGCGTATGTTGAACATATTTTTAAATTGTGCCAAGTGTTAAATATTTACTTTAGAACGTTTATCATTAATTATTCTTTAATACATAATTGTAATAAATTAATTTGGCACTTTATGATAATATTAAGAGACACATAAATCAAAACACAGGAAAATACACAAGTATATTTAAATAAACAATTTCCTTTATTAAAGTATTATTTTAATTAAATGGGGGGAATGGGGAGAGAAAACGAGATGCATCTGTTCTTTACAATTATAATATCAAAATGTTTCATTATTATATTCGAATATATTTAAATTTTTACTCTATAGAATATCGAAAGTACATAGAATTTTACTTCAACAACATTAAAGATAGATTAATGCTGATCATTTCAACATCGTCATTCGTTATGATCTTCTAATGAAAATAATCAAATTAATAGATTACTGCTGTAAGAGTTCCACCACATAGTTCGCTTTTTAGTTCATAGAAACAATAATTTTTTACATTTCTTGTTGAAATACACAGTAAGACTACTGCAAGATTTAAATATCGAAAAGGAAAAACGATCTTGGGAATTTTGTTGGACCACGCCCAGATAAACTGTAAAAATTCATACCTGTTCATAGCATCTTTCAAATATTACACTCTTGTAGATCGAAATATATTTTCACAATCGCATATTCACAAGAAAATGGATGGATGGCGTAGAACGGCACATATTTAAATTTTTATGAAGACCGTTGATCCACGTCTTGAAATTTTCCTTCTTCGTCATCTCATTTTGACAATACTTTTTCATAGCGTCAGTGACAACAGATTAATATAAAACGATATTGTGAAAAGTAAATCATCCAATGCCCTTACAAAATTTTCTTTGAAGAAAGATTTAACTTTAAGGTTATTTTTAAGTAAGATATTAAAATGGCAATATCAAGCGAAGGACCCGTTTAGCCCGACGCCGATATGCCATGAAAAAGAAAAAGGCAGTGCCTCCGAGAGCGGAATGCATCCGCTCGCGGTAGAATCCAGGCAGGAAGATAGCGATGGTATTGCAAAAGGACGCTATCAAAAAGCCGCCGTTAGGAACGGACATCGTTGATTGGCTGATTTTAAAAAAATGATGCCACACAGAGTAATAGAAGTGTTTGAATAAAACAACTTTAAATGATGAATTTTAGATTTGAAAATTATTATAAAAATATTCTATTACGGTAGGAAGTATTAATTTTAAGATTTATTATTTTATTATTGATAATTTTTTACGATCTTTTATGGCGATTAAATTAAAATTGTTTTTAGGTGAAATTTAACTGAAAAACAAACTTTATGAAAATTAATGAATATTTAAAGGTAGAATTTAAATTTTGAAAGTAAAGAAGTTTTTGATTTAATTTAAATATTTTAAAATAGTTTTTTTAAATTAATTTTAATTGAAAAGGATGTTATTACATAACACCAACAATAAGTAAGTTTTTATGATATAAGCAATTTTTTTACTGCAAAATTCATTTAACTGAATTTTTTTTTATGAAAGGAAAGAAGGGTGCTATTTCTGGGTGAGGGGCAAGAAGAGTAGAACATTTTGTATAAGGGGCAAGAATAATGCTCTTCTGTTTATTCTAAGGGTAGGCAGATTGCAGCACCTTTTTTAAAACTGTATTAAGGAAGCTTCAACATGGTTCAACATCGTTCGTGACAAGAAAATAGCCATTAGTGGGTTTCTGATCAAAGAAAAAGCACTTCAACTTGCCGAAAAGCATAATGTGACAGATTTTTCTGCTTCGAATGGTTGGATAGACCTTTTAAAGAAAAGATACAACTTAGTCCAAAAGAAAATGTGCGGAGAAAAGTCGGATCTAAATGAAATTGTAGTAAAAGATTGGGATGAAAAGTTGCTCAGCCTGATTGAAGGATATTCACTATCGTACCTTTACAACGCAGATGAAACCGGGTTGTTTTATGACTTAACACTTGACAAAACACTTTGTTATAGAAATGAAAAATGCTTTGGTGGGAAAAAAGCAAAATGAGGATTACGGTTTTGCTTGTGGTTAATGCTGATGGAACTGAAAAAAATAAGCCATTCGTTATGAGAAAAACAGCAAGGCCGCGATGTTTTAAAAACGTAAAGACCTTACCGACAAAATGTGCAGCAAACCTAAAATCATGGATGACTTCTTCCCCATTTGCAAACTTTCTGACGTCTTTATATAAGTCTATGCAGACAGAAAATAGAAAAAATTTTTGTTTATTGATCAATGTCCCGCTCATCCTCCAATTTGCAATTGAAACAATGTCAAAGTTTTGTTTTTTCCCGTAAATTGCATAAGTGTGTTTTAGCCCCTAGACCTTTGTATCATTTGTTCTGTAAAAGTTAATTATGAAACTTGCTTATGCGAAAAATTATAGGATCGTTGGAGCAAAATGCGGAGAAAAGATACAAAGTTAATGTTTTGGATGCTCTATATTTTGTGAGAAAATCTTGAGACCAAGTTTCTAAAAATACGATTGAAAATGCAGAAAGTGGGATTTCCAGGCACACAAGTGGAAAGTAATAATGATGAGGATACCACCCCTTCAGAAGAAGTTATATGGAAAGAAATCGCTCCTGAGATAGACTTTAACGATTATGTCACATGTGATGACGGCCTAACTACATGTGCAACTGAAGTTAATTTGTCGGAACCAATGAATAGCGATTCTGATTCAGAAATCGATAATGAAATTTCCATTAAAACTGTTACTTTTTCTCTTTCTTTACATGGCTTGGAAACTGTGAAAACATACCTCATGCAGCAGGACATAAATGACTCAATATTTTCTTCTCTCCATAAAGTAGAAAAAGAACTTTTTCGAGTCAAGAATTAAAGAAATTCTCATACATCTATTACACAATACTTAACTTAAAATTAATTAATGCGAATTATTCGCTGTATTTTTAGCTGCTGAATAAAAAGTGTACAATTTCTAATTATGGATATTTTTGTGTAGTGGCTTTTTAGAGCATTTTCAGAAGGTAAGTGCAGAATTTTATAATTTTTTGTTTCAGACCCCGATTTAACGAATAAAATTTACGATCCCGATGAATTCGTTAAATCGGGGTCCGACTGTATTTCTAAAATTTCTAGTTGCCATCACTTTTTTTTTTTACTCAAATGACGATTTGTCAATTTGGATTTATCAAGACATGGATTACTGTATTATCTTATTGACTTAGTGAATTATGTATAATTGGTCTTAAATTATGCTATTTATGTAAATCTGATTTTTTTTTTTTTTTTTTTCCTTTTTAAGCTCTAAATCTGGTTGTTTTAATATATGTTGATCTTCTTAGGTTTTAAAGACCAGATCTATGATGTGTACCGATACTTGCCACCTTGCACTCAAGTTGTGTTAATATCAGCCACATTGCCACATGAAATTTTGGAAATGACCAGTAAATTTATGACTGACCCTATTCGAATTTTAGTCAAACGGTAAGTTATCTGCTTATTTATCTACCAACGTCATATGCATGTGTATCTTTGTATGCAGAATATCTCAAAATCTGTTGTATAAAATTTAAGAGGAGATTGATAACACTAAAATGAACCATTTTCACACAGGAAAGTATATGAAATAGATGAGTGATAATATACATCAGCACATTTTTTTTTGGCATGGCCCCATCGCTTGATTTCTTTCTATGAGCAATCAAGGTAATTCTGTAAAAAATTTTCATTGTATCAGATGTAGATCTTGTCGAAAGAGTCTATTATTGCCACTTAAAATATCTGCAAAACTCTGTGTATCTTCAAAAGTATTTGACATTTGATATTTTGACATGACTTGAAAAGTATGTGGGATATTTGGCACAGCATCAATGCGTATAAAGGTACTGATGAAGAAGATAGGGAATTTAAACTCTAAAACAGTATTCTGCATCTACCAATTATATTGTTGTTTCACCTAATAAAGCAGTTTACACTACTTTCTGTATTGCATTATTAATCTGTCTGTTTTTACTGATGACGAAGATAGGGAATTTAAACTCTAAAACAGTATTCATCATCTACCAGTTATAGTGTTGTTTCACCTAATAAAGCAGTTTACACTGCTTTCTGTATTGCATTACTAATCTGTTTTGTCTGCGACTTGAAGTGTTTCCTCTTATGCTTTTCAGCACTTGGTGATTTTTTTCTTCTTCTTCTTCTTGTACTCCCATTTTGTGGGAGAGGGGGTTTATTTCTGTGGAATATACTTTGTGAAAAATAAAATTTCGTCACATAAGATTAAATCCACTTGCTCAACTTCAAACTAATCTTTTATTAATACTATCTAAGTCCTTCTGCTAAAGTTTTCCTTTAAGGTAAGCTTGTTTTGTTTGAAAATTACACATTTCAGAACCCTAACAAATTTGAAAAAAAAAAAAAAATAAATAAATAAATAAAATAAAAAGAATTTGCTTTTATTGAGTGGAATTTTGTGAAGACGTATTTTATTAAGAGGAATTGTGTGTAGGTGGAGATGGGTATTTTGCATTGACATATAAAGCATTGACCCTTGCTTTCCTATGTGAATATGATTCATATAACTGTTTTTTGTGAAATTTTTAAACATGTATATTTAAATGAGCAAGCAATTTTCTGGATGAATGATATAAAAAATGGCAGGACGATTTTCAAGAAACTTGCTTCCTATACTAAATAAAGCATGAGAAAACAGTTTAGCTGGGTCCCAAATTCAGACCTGCCAACTGCTACGAAAAAATCGTAGTTGTTAGATTTGGACGTATAAACTACGACGCTACGAAAATCGGTTTTAAACTATGATTTTTTGCAAAAAACACAAACGCAATTTTTGTTTCAAGTTGCGATTTTTAACTTGCGCAGCATATCTTTCAGGGGTGATTCTGTTCGAAAATTTCAAAGTATTCATTTCCGGAAGTTTTAAAAAATTTGATTATAAGTCCGAAAATTCAGACATTTAAAAAATGTTCATGGGAGAAAAAAAAGCTAGGCTGCAAAACAAACTTCTTAACATAAAGACCTCTTCATGTATATTAACCACGAGTGAATCGGATTTCTGTAAATATTTATACAGGAATTCCCTTCCTTAAAAACAGGGGTGCCTATGATATTAAACGCAAATTTCGTCAAAAGATCAGTAAGAAAATGCAAATTTCATCGAAAGATCAGTAAGAAAACACAAATTTCACCGTAAGATCGCAGAAGGAAAACGCTAATTTCGTCAAAGGATCGTAGTAAAAAATGCGAATTTCGTCAAAAGTTCGTGGTAAAAAGTGCAGATTTCAACAAAGAATCGTGATAGAAAAATGTGAATTAGGATTGTGAGGGAAAAAATTGTGAATATCCTGAAATGATCGCAGGAAAAAAATCGCGAATTTCGTCAAAATATATTGCACTGGGCTAAAAAAATGGAACCAGGCTCCTTTTATAAATAGATGTCAAAAGAAAAACAAATCTAAACAAGAAAAAACTAAAAATCGTATACAAATTTTCAGAGGAAAAAATTTACTATACTGAAAGACTGAAACCGTATTCCTTTTACGAATGTTAAAAGATGGCTGCGAAACACGAAAAACCAACCAATCAACCAACCTCCAGATTAATTTAAATTTTGTGTGCTACGATTTCTCATTTTCAAAAGTTGGCAGGTCTGCAAATTCAAGAAAATTCGTTTTCACAGTTTTAAACAACTCTTCACTGAAAATGCTGCTTGCTATAAAACCGGTTTACTTGAATTGTGCCTCCTATACTACTTCTTCAAGCACCAAAAAAAAAAAAAAAAAAAAAAAATGATCTAGCTAGGTCTTGAATTCAGGAAAGTTCATTTTGACAGCTTAAAACAAACTCAGCACTAAAAATGCTGCTATACTTTGAAAATGATTCAAACGATTTTTACAAACTTGGCGAGTACTAATGCGAGCACTGGAAAATGATCTAGCTGGGTCGCTAATTCGGGAAAATTAGTTTTTAATGATTAAACAAACTCTGTACTGAAAAAGATGGTATAAATTGAAACAAACCTTAATCAAATACGAGAATATGATCTAACTAGGTCTTGACTTTGGAAAAATTAGTTTTAATAGGTTTATGCAATATTCAAAATCAATCTTCAGAAACTAGCAATATTTTTTGTAGAAATTAATAATATCAATTTGTCTTTTCTCGTTTACTGTATGAATTATGTAAAAATAAATAATAAAATATTGTCTTTACTCAAATACACTATGAATGTTGAAAAAACTACAGAGTGCGACTTTGTCTACCACACACTTTGTATTATATGTAAAAAAAATCCTGCTAATGTTAATATGGTGATAATATGCTATGAAAATTTTTGCTATAAAAAGAAGAAAAAAATCATGCATGGCACTTCTTATTCTAACTAAAAGTTGATTAGTTCCTTTAAACAGGCTCTATAAATTAGAAAAAATTCGGTAGGCAGTAAAAATTTTTAGTGGTTAGTAAAAATAATTACCACACTTCTTTATATAACTATGTATATATTGCATAATGCCTTAACAGTTCAATTCAGTTTAATAAATTAATTCAAAAAAGGTAATATAAATTAACTTTCTCAACAAAACTTTTTTTTTTTTCCAAAAAATTATTTGGACAAAACATTGACTATTATCCTCAAAGTATCAGCTTAATAGCACTTTACCTTAGATATAATTTTTATAAAAACTTTTTCTGACATGGTTTTTTAGTTCTGCATTTTTTTGCATTTTAGTTTTTTGCATATATGTTCTTTTGTAAGCTTAGTTTTTTTATGATTATTATTATTCTAAGTATCTTCTTCCCCCCCCCCTCCCCCTCTTGTCCTTTTTATAACTTTCTATGGATTATAGTCATTAAATAAAGGGTCGTTTAAATGAATTATCTTTAGATCGTTCAGTTTTATGCTCCCAGTCGCCAGTTAGACTACTTCACCAATGGCAGCCATATTTGTCGAGCCCTGCCTTTTTAAAAAAACAAAATCCATTGCTATTAGATACAGTCATTCAAAAATATCTTATAATTATCTTTTTAAAATGTTTTAATAAAGTATTGTAATCATATATAATAATCTCTAAAACTACAGTTAAAAAGCCTGAGATGAGTTCACCAGCATTAGACCAATGTCTGACAGGCGTCTTTTTTGCTTACGTATTATCCATTCACAATGCTATAGCATCTTAATGTAGTTTCTGTACTTTTTTTTACATATATCTTACATGTTTTGCATTGCATCTTTTATGTACACTTATATTATTCTTTCACATAGGCAATATGATTTTTGATTTATGTAAGTTGTTAGTTTCATCTATATTAAAAACTCTTTGAAAATTCAATACTTCATGCATGTTTATGTATTTATTTTTTGGTATTTAGTGATGAATTGACTCTGGAAGGTATCAAACAGTTCTTTGTTGCTGTCGAAAGAGAAGAATGGAAACTCGACACACTCTGCGATTTGTATGATACTCTTACAATTACACAAGCAGTAATATTTTGCAACACAAAAAGGAAGGTAGGAATTTACCTCATTTGTTTGATAAAGTGGAGTGTATGTAGCAAAAGGTTTGTTTATGGTACTTCTTTTTATAGCAGTCTTAGTATAACTCAGGATTAAGAAAGTGCCAAATAATTATAATTAATCTTTCCAATTATTATAAACAGCAAATGAATTATCTCTAGATCATTTAATTTTAAAGTAAAAAAGAAAGAAAGAAAAAAAAACCCTGCTTCATTCTGAAATTGTAATAATGTGCACATAGATGAGTGTGCTTAACACTATTTTTACAATGCATCTTAATATCTGAAGTGATTTTAAAAGTCAGAAATCAAAGTGTGTTTTTATTTTTATTTTGTATATTTTAATTTAAAACTTTCTTAAAATATTAAATGTGTTATGAATTTTTCTTAGATTATTTTCAGGATAGGTGTATATAAATAACTAAACTATGTTGAACAATAAATAAACAATCCGGATTGAAGAACCAGCCTAATTCTCATCAGTAGGTAAAAAGGCTGAAATTGTTCCACCCCACCATTATAAAAATAGAATTTCCAACAAGAATCAAAAAGCGTGCTGTACCACACTCAAAATTAAAATAAAAACTCTTTATATAAAATAACACTATTTTATATAAAATAACACTAATGATTGCTAAAAAAAAGTGTGTATAAGGTTTTTGACACTTTTTTGACATGTCATCTGAAAAACTACTTTTTGACGTCAAATACCCAACCCTGGTTTCATAATGTGTGCTGTATGCATGATTTTTCAGTCTTGTTTTTTAGCTACAATAGTTTTGGTTTTTATTGGCATATTTAGTGACTTTTCGAAATATTTCCATCTTCTGATGAGAATGAGCCTGGTTGATCCATTTGGGTTGTATAGTTATTGTTTTTGAGTTTATAATTAATTTATGCTTTTATATATTTTGTTTATTTTTCAATATTTCATAGTATAGTTATTTATGACACCTGCTTTTTAAAATTTTGATATTTTTTTTATTTCATACTTTTATTGAGGTGTATATGTTTGTGTGTGTGTTGTTTGAATTTACTATCATTTAACTGACAAAACTCAATCATCACTTAGTAATAGTTCTTGTTGTTTTTTTCTTTTTCTTACCAAGACTAATTTTTTCTTGCCTAGGTTGATTGGCTAACTGAGAAAATGAGAGATGCCAACTTCACAGTTTCATCTATGCATGGCGATATGCCACAGAAAGAAAGAGATGCTATCATGAAGGAATTCCGCTCTGGACAGACGTAAGCTTATATTTATATAATTTTTTTATCATAATATTTATATGTGTGTTCTGAAAATCAATATTTATGAGATCTTTATTATTACTAACCTATCAAAGTCTTGAAAAATAAGAAAAAAGTAATTTTCATGAAGAAATTGTGACAATTTAAATTGAGATTGAATTTTGTTTAATATTAACCCTTAAATGCCCTTGGTATCATTTATGATACCATCAGTGTTCCCGATTCAGTGGATTTTTTTATTCCATATTCCCACCAGAAATTTAAAATGGAAATTTTAAATTTATTTAATAACAGACATTTCGTTATTAAAATAACCAAAATTTACTATTTAGATTTTTCTGGTATAAATTCATATTATCTGAATTATGATATTTCTGGAACGCATTCTACCCTGGGCATTTAAAGGTTATGCTATGTATATGTGCAATATAGCCTTTGCCCTTTTTTCCCCTTAATCAAAAAATCCCTTTATAGTCAGTGCTTTGTGATAGTAACAAATTTTAACTTCTTCATACACTCTATTTCTATTGTAATATTTTGAGTCTAATTAAATTTCAAACTATAAGTGGGTAAATAAGGACTCACAAATCCCTTCACAACTCGGCCTGATGGCTATACAACTTGCTTTTCTCATTATTCATAAATGCAATACATTTCGTGCTACTTCATTTGAACTCTCAGGAATCCAGATAAGTTTTAAGTATCTGATTCTAAAAAATAAATACTTTTCTCTGTATTATCACTATTGAAAAAGTACTTATCTAACTTTAGACAAAGTTTGTTTTCTATGATTTGAATTGTTTTAAACTCATTAAATTATAAAGAAAAGTATTACATTCTAAAATTAAACTTATTAGAAGCATATTAATCTTAAAAAGCCAGTAATATATAACCTGTATCATAAGTATAAATAAGCATAATAACAAAAATAAAGCAATAAAAATTGAAATATGTAATAAACTAAAAAATTTTAATGAGCAACAAATTATATATTTTTTAAAAAATGGTCAAATGTTTGCTGCAATTATTTCTACATTTTCCAGTCTTTCTGTTTTGATTAAAGATTACAGTTCGTTGTCTGCTGAAGCCTCACTCTTAATAAAAATTTGCAAAATACTGATTGCTGATTTGTCGTTGGGACTTTCCAGAGTCATCTCTTGAATGAGTTATCTTTTCTGGCTTTTTGCCTGTGTAAAAGTTTTGATAATTCTTCATCACTTAAATTTCTTATAAATATCAAAATCATTATCTACTGGTGTGTATTTAGGAAATACAGTAGGGGAATTTGATCCCTAGGTGTAAAATCAGAGAAAAAAAATGAAATTAATTTTCTGAAACTGGAAACAATAAAGTGACTCCTTATCAACAGATCTAGCAACATAATTTCATTCAGCCATTTTAATTTTTATTGTAAGAAGGGAATCTCTGTTTTCTTACAACCAAACTTCTTTTTGAGTAGGTAGTTTGTGTTTCATATTTTTTGCTAAATATAACTAAATTACTTAATTTTGTTAATATAATGTATTAACATTCCTTACTGCTTCAATGTTGTTATTTAAATCCAAAACAGTTTCTTTATTTTTGATTTAGCAATTTTTTTCCCAAACATGCACATTAGGGACACATGATCCCTGTTGTGCGGGGAGACTTGATCCTGGGGATCAAGTGTCCCTAAAGTTAAGCTAAATTAATGTTAACTTTTATTAACCCCCTACTTCTCATTGTGACATTTACTGGATAATATCTGTATTAGTTAAGAGTTGCCTTGATTTTAGATGGTTGACAAAGATAGAAAGTTAATATGCGGCTTCATATGATGGTTAGCAAGCACATGGTGGATGAATGCACATGTGACACATGCGTCTAACTTTGCAAAATTTTTACAACACTTCGTAAAGAATGTAAGATATAATCAAAACAGTAAACTGTTAATCATAATGAATATTCATGATAGCCATATAAGCATTGAGAGTTTGAATTATGCCAAAGAAAATGGAATAATTTTGTTAACGATATCACTGCACACTTCTCACAAATTGCAGCCTCTGGATCGTACTGTATATGGACCACTAAAAAGATATTTTAACGTGGCCGCTCAAGACTGAATGACTAATCATCCTGCTCAAAGAATAACAATTTATCAAACTGCTGAATTGATCAGAATTGCCTATCCTAAAGCCATGGTGATGAATAAATGAATTTAAAATCACTGGAATATATCCCTTAAGGGGACGAGGGACCTTAAAAATAATTTTTTTATTTTTTGTAAATTTCACCTTCAATATTACTCAAAGGTACATTATATGCATTATGGCATGCATTTATTACAAAAAAAAAAAATTTTTTTTAAGTCATTTTTGAGAAAAAAGTGGAATTTTACACGTTGTTTTAGAAATCTCCGAAATGCCCCATGCGCGTTCCATATCAATGAAAATCCCCAATATTTTTTATAAAAGTTTGGTTTATATATATAAAAAAATCTGTGCATCGAATTTTATATATTTGAATATAAAGGTTAAAAAAAATTTTTTTTGAAAATTTTTGAAATTTTTCGAAAAAATTTCAAAATTTCAGAATTTTTCATTTTTTTTCTTTTTTTTTTTTTGCAAATTTAACTGTAAATATTACTAAAAGGTACATTATATGCATTACGGCATGCATTTATCACAAAAAAAATTTTAAAAAAATTTATTTTTGAGAAAAAAATGGCATTTTACGTGTCGTCGTAGAAATCTTCGAAATGCCCCCTGCGCACTCCATATCAATAAAAATCTCCAATATTTTTTATAAACGTTTGGTTTATATATATATAATTAAAACTGTGCATCGAATTTTATATATTTGAATATAAAGGTTAAAAAAAAAAAAAAAAAAAAAAAAAAATTGAAAAATTTCGAAAAAATTTCAAAATATTTTTTTCTTTTTTTTTTTTTTTTTTGTAAATTTTAATTTAAATATTACTCAAGGGTACATTATATGCATTGTGGCATGCATTTATCACAAAAAAAATTAAAAAAAATTTATTTTTGAGAAAAAAATGGCATTTTACGCGTTGTCGTAGAAATCTTCGAAATGCCCCCTGCGCATTCCATATGATGATTTTTTATAATCTTTTGTCACAAACAGGGTTGGCAAGGTTTTGGACACAACGGTAAAAACCACGGTAAAATCCATGGTTTAAACCGTACTGTCCAAAACCCTTCTGTCTAAAACTGTCTTAAACTGTCCAAAACTATATTTTGTAGTAAAATTGTATTTATCAGAACAATGCTAAAAGTTTAAAAAATTGGCAAAAAGATTACAATACAAAAATACCAATTTAGTATTAACAACCTAATTACCCTACGTTATACTACCTAACAATTTAGTAGTAACAACCTAATTTTTAAATAATACTAGTTAATAGAAGTACTAACGATTTTTATGAAGAATACATTCTGATTCTGTTACTGAAAGTCCCGAGAGTTGTTACTGGAAATAATTGATAAATGGAGTTCAGGTTCAGCATACTGATTAAACCAGCCTACTGCTGGCAACTACCGGGTGTCCCAAAAAGGACTGACTGATTTTAAAATTCAGTAACTTGCAAACGGTGACAGATATTAAAAAAATTCTTGCAGGAGGGTTATGCATAAGGTCAAAAGTTTTATTACAGTGATTTTCAATTTTAGTTCGATTTACAAACAATAGATGGCGCTGTAAGCAATAGTCGCTAAATACAGGCTCGATTTTTGGTCCTTTATCTTGTTCCATGAATAAAAAGGAGATGGAAATGTATTATCCGGGCCACGAAGTACCAAAAATCGAGCCTGAATTTAGCGACTATTGCTTGCAGCGCCATCTATTGTTTGTAAATCGAACTAAAATTGAAAATCACTGTAATAAAACTTTTGACCTTATGCATAACCCTCCTGCAAGAATTTTTTAAATATCTGTCACCGTTTGCAAGTTATTGAATTTTAAAATCAGTCAGTCCTTTTTGGGACACCCGGTATGTATATGTGTATATTAAGAAATAGTATAAATAAAAATAACTGATTTTGTTTGATTATGAGATATTTAGATATTGACTATTATTATAACACTATATTATATGACTATTATTATAACAACACTATTTAACTCTTAAGAAATAGAATGTTCACTAGAATTAGATTAAATTCATAATAAAAATACATATTTTAAAAAAATAACTTCTAGATTTTAAATTAAATATTTGTGTTTTCTTTCATTATCCTATAATCTAGAAAAGATAATTTACAATAAAACATTATTTAAAAGAAATTTCTTTGTAACATTTTCTTGCACAAAAATTGAAACAAAAGCAAATCTCCCCTCCCTATACTACATGTGTGGTATTATAAAGAATTTCTTATTATTATAACTCAATTCTAACAGAAACAGAACCTTTTATGTTGCACAGATATTAGAAAAATTTGAACTTTTTTTCATTTACCAAAGAATTAAATTGAATATTAGTAAAATATATTGTGAGATATTTATATTTATTCATATGTTTAATAAGTGTGCAGTGGTTACATGTGGAATGTTGCTTTTCTTAAGGTTTTGGACACTTTAGTACAGTTTCGGACGCTTTAGTACAGTTTTAGACACTTTAGTACAGTTTTGGACAGTAAAACCCACATGTCCTGTCCAAAACCCCAACCCTGGTCACAAATCAACCAATAACTCCAACAAGCAGTAATAAAATTACAGTTAAACCAGACATAGTGACACCAGATGACATACAAGCCTTTCCTAAAGTTTCATTACCAAAAATGGCAAAATCTAAAGAAAGGAAAAAAGGATCTTCAAAACTTTTGACAAGCACACCAACTAAAAGACAGAATGAAGAAGAAATACAAGATCATCAAGTGAATAAAAAACAAGAATCAAGAAAAACTCATTTCGTCCCAAGAAAGAAAAGTAAAAACACTAAAAATTAAAGCTCTGAATCTTCATAAAGTGAGACTATTGTTACTAATTACTTATTATTGTGAAATTACTTTGTCGATGTGTGATTTCTAAGAAAGAAGAAAATTAGTCATTTCGTAGGAAAAAATGGAAAAGAAGATTTTATCATTTGAATGTGAAATCAGTTTTCTAAGAAAAAGAGAACTTAATTCGGACCAATTTATTTATCCAGGAAATGTTGACATTAGTGTTGTGGACAATGATGACATTGTCTAAAAACTACCCAAATCAACCATGCTTGGTTGAATTCTTCAAACTGCAATAATTTTAACACTTGCATTTGATTTTTCAAGCTTTGAAAATCTTTTTTGATCATTAATTTCAGCAGTAACAATCATTCATATGGTGCAGTGATTTTCACCAAATGTAGATTTTTTTTTGTGTGTGTGTGTTTTTCTCCCTTTTTACATGTTAGTCAGCAATAAATTTGATTTCTACTACTTAATTTGAATCATTTCAGTGCATCCTGTTTCAAGGATCAAGTCTCCCTGCAATTGGGGAGACTTGATCCTCTTTTTATTTTTTGGAAAACAATTTATTTTAATTTTAAAAATGGTTTTTCAAAAAAAAAAAAAAAAAAAAAAAAAATACTACAACAAGAAAGACACATGAGCCTTTAATAATAACTGGTAACATTTTTAAAAATTTTTGTTTTTTCCAAAATAAAAATTAAAAACTGAAAAAGGGATCAAGTCTCTCCTATGTAACCATTCATCCGGAAACCAGTTAACCAAAAAACCAGTTATCCAGAATGATATTTCCAATTGACTTATTTCAGAAAAATGAGCCCATGCAGTCCCAGTTTGATATGTATATTACTTTAAACATTACAACATGTGTGATATAACTTGATTTCAACAACTAAAATTTGAAATGAAATCATATGCAGTTGTATATTGAGCATTTTAATGTTTATGCATAGGAAAAGAGTAGTTTTTGTTTCCAGGGTATTTCTATAAATTGCCTTCTTTTAAACATTGATTAATGTCTGATCTTGTTTCGACCTGATTCTTTCTGAATTGTCTATTAATTAATTTGAGATCAAAGCACTGTCATAGCCACAAATATTCTATAAATCTGATCAAATAGATGTTGGTTTAATGCCCAACCAGTTACAAATTTGAGGTTGTACCCTGCAAAGATCAGCTGGGTCCCAACACTAAATAACCTCCCTGAGAAAAATGTCTGAATTCAGTATTTTCTTTAGGTATATTTACGGTTATTATCACGAACTAGGCAATACTGTGTGGATCAGCTAGTAAGCAAATGAAGTCATTTGCAACTCTCTACCAATAGTGTCTGTTTTAGGGTTATTGAAATTATCTTTGGGGTATTCAGAAAAAAAACATCTGTAATGATATAAGATTGTTTATTTTTTGGTAATACATACTAAGTCAATTTGCATTATTTTCTTTTTCTGTAAGCTTATTTAAAAAATATTTATTTTTTAAACTTTAATGTTAATCTAGCATGTTAATTTTCTTTTCATTTTTCTTTTTAAGGAGAGTTCTTATTACAACTGATGTTTGGGCAAGAGGCATTGATGTTCAGCAAGTTTCATTAGTGATTAATTATGACCTGCCTAACAATCGAGAATTGTATATTCACAGGTAATTTATCCTTTTTATTTCTTTTTTTTTTTAGCTAGTTATGATGAGCTAACAAGAAAATTCTTTGAAGTAACATTATTTACTTTTGATTTGTTTAAAAAAAATAATAAATGCAGGAACTAGTTTAAATTGTACTTGGTTTATAGTTTTAAGTTTAATTGCCCAATCATGATGGAAGAGAAAACT
The DNA here is from genome assembly GCA_963932465.1 of Maratus speciosus. Taxonomy (NCBI): domain Eukaryota; kingdom Metazoa; phylum Arthropoda; class Arachnida; order Araneae; family Salticidae; genus Maratus; species Maratus speciosus. The sequence goes on from OZ010786.1 coordinate 630,437,274, forward strand.
CATAATTTTTACGAGCTGAAACACTAAATATCATTTAAGCAGAGGATTCAAACCGGGCTTCCTGGATTACAGAACACACTCCCAGGTATATAAAACATAGGTGAAAAACTTTTTTGTGCCTACTAGCAACATCTAAAAGTATTCTTGTATTGAAAATATAATTTATACATTCAAGTATAGAGCTTTGAAATTTTTAAAAAGTGATACTTTCTTATTAGCCGTATGCCAGTGGTTAATAATAACCAATCACCAAAGATTTTGCTACTTATTTCAGTGTTTAAACACGTAGTTTTAAATTTGTTTTATTTGTGTATTTATTTATTGTTTAGTGTTGGTTTAATTATGGGGTATTAGCGGAGACACATACAAATCTACTTACCATATATTCTGGCATATGACGCACACTTTTAATATGGGACTGTATTTTTCTCTGTTTAGGTTTATTCCTCATATTACACAAATACACCCTTTTTCCAAAGAAAGAAGAGAAAGAGACACATAGCATAAAAATGCAATAGAGAACATTAGAAGATATAACAGATAGCATAAACATAAAGAAAGTAAGCTACTGAGAAGTAAACATATGCTACTGAACTGACAAACCTATCCGGTTGACTTCTCACAAAGCATTTAAAAAATATTCTTATTCATTGAAATAATCACTTCTTCATTAATATAAAAATCTCAATTCTTATGCTGAATTTTTAAGCTTTCATTTTTACATTCGTCATATAATGTGCACATGCAAATTTTGATTAATTTTCTTGTTTCAAAAGTGTGCATTATATTCCAGAATATACAATCTATTGTTTTAAGTGCAAATAGATTAATCTTTTGTAATCGAGCAACTCACAATAAAGATAGATTTAAAAAATTTCCAGCTTGAAAATTATTTTAAAAACTATTAAAAAAATCAGTAAATTGAGATTGTCATTTGACAGAGATTTTTCCTTCTTTTCCTATTTGATGGTATGAAAATTAAAATTGTGTGATGTTTAAAAGTTTTTAAAAAAAATGTAGGGAAAGCAAAATTTATTGGTTAGGTTGTTGGCACCATCAATATGTTGTCGGTGTTACTTATGGATCACATTGCACGTTTTGGATTTATAATGTAGATTCATTATATTACATTAGCCTTCATTGATATACCAAATGTATAAACTTAAGTGCTTGCTAAAGAAATATTCTACCATTTAAGCTAAAGCAGCAATTTTCAAACATTACTTTTCTTTATTTTTTTCAATGTTGTATAAAATCTTTATTTTTTGAGAAATTAACCAAAAGCTCAAAAGTAATGGCTGGAGTTTAGCTTTTCTATTATCTAGTGAAAATATTAGTAGTTCAGCACTTAATATTTTCACTAAACCTTATTCTTCATTTTAGAGTTTAATCTAGAGCTAGCCAAATAGCCAAAAAGCTAATTGGAAGAGCTTTTTGCCCCCAAAGCATTTAGTGAATTAGCCAAATAGCGACAGCCAAAAAATTATGCTATATCATTCCCATTTTGTTGTTCCGCATTTCATAAACCTGCTGCCGTTGCACAAAAACGGGAAAAAAAATCTCATGTTACATCCGCGCTGCAGCAACACCTCAAAATTTGTCTCGTACTCTCTATGCAATCGTCTTCAAACAGTGTGACGCCATTTGCATCAGACACAACTCCAGCATATGGCGAAAACGAAAATCGCAGATTGTATAAGCATGGGATATGATGTGCACTAGCTTTGAATCATCAATGTGCCAGATGCATGTCGTATAAACTTTCCGAGGGGACAATGCAGGTTTTTATTCTTAGGGCCCATTTTGTGAAAAGTAAAAGTTATTTTTGTGAATTTTATTTTATTTTTGTGAAAAATGATATTTTGTAACGAAAGTTGAAATCCAGTTACTCAAATTTGAGCCAAGAATTTAACAAAAACTTCTTTAAATCCCCTTGCTAATTTTTTTGTTTTTCGTGACCTGGTTTTATTTACAAATTACACATTTTAAAACACTTTTCATGAAAAAAAATGTTACGAAGGGGCTTATTTTATTAAAAGGAATTTTGTGAAGGGGCCGGTTTTATTAAGTTTAGTTTTGTGAAGGGGCCCATTTTATTAAACTTATTTTTGTGAAGGGGCACATTTCATTAAAGTAATTTTGTGAAGGGGCCTATTTTATTAAATAGATTTTTGTGAAAGGGCCCTCAATAGGCCCCAAATTTTGCCTGGATCGACCCCCTGTTTTCAGACTTGAATTTATGTGGGTTCTGCTTACAACGCGTAAAGAAATAAAACTAGCTTATTGTATTTTTTTTTTTTTTTTTCATAAAAATGGCATTTCTAGCATGTTTCCCAATGTGACTTCTTATGAATTTGTTGCATCACTTTTGTTGTTTACAGCAGACTGTGAAGGGGGATTCAGTCTCATGAATATAACAAAAACTGACTTGAGAAACAAACTGACAATCAAGAATTTAAGTAACTTAATGATGATTAATTTGGAAGGGGAATTTTGAAAAGCCTGATTAAAAAAGGCATTTGCTGCGTGGTATACAGCCAAATCTCGAAGGGTCAATCTTACCAAGTGATGTATTTGTTTGTATATTGCATAACTAAAAATAATACTCATGTATATAGAAATTTTGTATAAATAAAACTTTTTTTTCCTTGGCTAAAGCTATTTTTATTTGGCTAGAAGTTATTGGCTGCAATTAGCCAAAAAGCTAAAAATCCCTTTTTCCTAGATTAAACCCTAATAAAAGATTGGTTTGAAGTTGAGCAAGTGGATTTAATCTTATGTGACGAAATTTTATTTTTCACAAAGTATATTTCACAGAAATAAACCCCCTCTCCCACAAAATAGGAGTACAAGAAGAAGAAGAAAAAAAAATCACCAAGTGCTGAAAAGCATAAGAGAAAACGCTTCAAGTCGCAGACAAAACAGATTAGTAATGCAATACAGAAAGCAGTGTAAACTGCTTTATTAGGTGAAACAACACTATAGCTGGTAGATGCAAAATAGTGTTTTAGAGTTTAAATTTTAATACTTCATATATTGGTGATTAGGATATAGGTTTATTTAAAAAAAAATTCATTGATGCTTAGTTAAATTAATAATAGTTGATCCAGCTTTATTATGTATAATGTCATTGTAATGTATTGATACTCACTTTATTAATTTATATATATATTTTTTTTTAAAGATGATGAATTGTAATATTATATAATGGTTTTATATATATAGATAGATAGATAGATAGATAGATAGATATAGATGGCATGTAAAAATATAATACATTAATCATTATAAAAAATATTATAGTAAAGCTAATCGGCGTACAGAACCTACAAAGAAAACTCAAAATATGGAAAAACCTAATAGTATTTCATAAATCTTATAAAATAGTTGAATAAAACAAAAGTGGAAAATTTAGTTTAAAAAGTAGAGGAGCAATATAAGCCTACACTTATATTGTGGAACTTTTCATCAGGGGCAATATTTGTATTTAAATTCTGTTGGAGGTAAAACAATGTACTTTATTTTAATAGAAGTTTTATTCAAACAAATTGTAATAGGTTTTTATGTAATATCTTTGTTTTAGAAAAGTTTCACTCAAATTCAGTACGTACTTAATTTCTGTATTCTATAAAAAGAAAAGAAAAAAAATATTAATGCTCTTGCCACTGTATGTCCTTATCACTTTTTTTTTTACTTTTATCGCAAAAACTATTGCATATGAAAATAGGAAAAACTGCTGGTTTTGTATAGAAATATATCGTAAGCATGCTGAAGCAAGTAGTTTTTAATTTTTTTTTTTTTTAATCCATTAATTGGATGAAAAACTGGTGTTTATCAGTGTAAAGTAATGATCGGCCTGAATGTCTTGCACATCATCTAGAATTATGTCAAACTAACATTAAAAAAGTCTTCTATGACAAAATTAATCATTGATATTCTTTTTGATGTGTTATCTTAAAAAAATTTAAGATTTTTCATGCTTTGATGCTCTATTAATTAAATGATATATCAAGCATCCAAAAAGTATCCCTTTTTTTTTTTTTTTTTTTTTTTTGAAAATAGTAATTTATTCTTTCTGTAATTATTTTTGTTTAAACATTGATCTATTTTTATGGTTTTATCTTGTTTCTATTATTCTTCTCTTTTGAATAAAAATACAGTAGAGGAACAAAAACCTATATTGCTTGAATCTGGAAATAGGACAAATTTCATGCCTTCTTTGATTTTTTATTATAAAACAAAATATCATTACATTTATGTTGAAAAAAAATCAGAGACAAAAGAAAAAAAAAAACACTAAGAGTGTTAAAATTTCATAATTTTTATTTATTTTTAATGTTGCTTTTTGCTGTTAAATAAAATAGCTCAACCACACATCTGTATTTTATTGTGTACTAGCAGCCTAACGCCCGCTACGCTGGTCAGTTTTTCTAAAGAAACCTTGAATCAAACGAAATATATCTGTGAATTTGATCATGCGTTTTAAAGAAATATGTATATTTACCTGGAATGCCCAATCTAATTGGTGAAAACAATATGAATGTTATTACGCTATTATATCTTTTGAGCCATACAAAATTTAGGCTGTTAAGGGCCAACTTCTTTCGTTGATCATTTTGTGTAGTATTCGGTGAAGAACGATAGAACAATTTGTACTATACTTAAAAGGGTTCATGAAAAATTATCAATGCAAATCTCATCAGAATCTGTTAATTGGACATACTGAAAAGGTTAATAGTTCATAATTTGGTTCGCCTGCTTCTAAAACATTCAGCCTTAATTCTATAATCAAGCAACCTGATGACCAAGCAACACCAAGTGAATGATATGTGCTTTATACTAAAACATTCATTGAAAAATTAACTAACCGAGCAAGTTCCATCGAAATTCACTTAGCAGGATCTTTTAAACTTGAAAATGTACCGAAACATTTCATAAAAATAATCTTATTAGCAGTTTAAATCCCGTGAAAATTCATTCAGCGGAACCTTAAAAAAAAGCCAATCTTTCAAAATCAGGTTCATCTGATTTAGATCTTTACCCATAATTATTTAATTAATCAACGTAGAACATTATATTTTATACTAACATCTTTTCTGTAAATTATCTAACTAACAATGTAAGCCCCATCAAAATCAATTCAGTAGAAGTAAATTAAAAAGCGGCCGGAATGAAATTTCTCTTTGCATTTTACATACAATGAGATAGTTAAATATAGCTATCATAATCGCGTTAACCTGATTATATAGAACTCTCAGGGATGTAGTGGTAGGTATACATCGCATCATTTCTGGATTTTTAAGGGGTCTTGTACCTTTTATACGCGTCGAATATTAACGAAAAACTTCAAAGTTTGAATTAGTTTATCTTCAAAACCTTTTTATGTATAAACGTGAAATTTTGGATATTGATTAAACAGATTGTGCTTTGTAATATACTACCAACAGAAATTTATTAACCCTTTACAGAATTTGTGTATTGTTGAAATCAAAATAGCTCTTTTTTTACCCCTTAAGTCATTGCGCGCATGATATCTCGAGAAAGTATGTATGGATTGTCATGAAATTTGGTAAATATACTAAAAAACTATGTGTGTTTAAAATGATCTACTTTTAAGTATTTACAATCGTAATATTTTTAGTTATGACTATTTTTATTAATTAAAATTACAAAAAATTTATTTCTTTTTACGAAAATATTTTTTTTATATAGTTAATGAAATAATTTTAGACTAAGAGTTGATCATTTTAAACACACATATATGTTTAGTATCTTTACCGAATTTCATGCCAATCCATACATACTTTCTCAAGATATCATGCGCACAATGACTTATGGGGTAAAAAAAGAGCTATTTTGATTTCAACAATACACAAATTCTATAAAGGCTTAATAAATTTCTAATGGTAGCATATTACAAAGCACAATCTATTTAATCAATATCCAAAATTTCATGTTTATACATAAAAAGGCTTTGAAGAAAGACTAATTCACACTTTGAAGTTTTTCGTTAATTTTCGACGCGTTTAAAAGGTACAAGACCCCTTAAAGAAACTCTGCACAACGTCCGTAACTATAGCATTCTAGTATACATCCTTTGTCTGTAGCGTATTATCCTCCAATTTTCTTTACTATACCCCATAGAACGTTTTCTGCATAGCTTCGTAACTAAACAGTTTTGAAAGATATGATAAATATTGAAAAAATCCCTGAAATATTATCTAACTAACTGGTCAACTATCATTAAAATCCATTCAGTAAAACTTGAAATCTTTCCTAATCGAGTTCACCTAATTTTAGAACTCCCGTAACTATTACTAAGCAACTTGGAACGATGGTTTTTAGATTAAACTATTTATAAACCAAATTTACTATCTAATAGTGTAAGTTCTGCAAAATTATGTTCAGTAGAATCTGAGTTGTAATCAATCGGAATGAAATGGAATTTACGCTTTACATTAGTAGAAGAAGTCTTCGCCCGCTACGCTGGTCGGTTTCTCCAAGCGAAACTTTAATTAAACGAAATATATCGGTGTATTTGATCTTGTGTTTCATAGCAATAAATACATTTATCCCTAATGATCATACGCGTTGCTGAAAACAATATGAACGCCATTACGGTTTTATATCTTCTAATGTCTCAGACAAAATTTGGACTGTTATGAAGCAAATCTTTTAGTTGATTATTTATAATTCAATATAAAAAAGAACGGAAGAACGATATGTAGCATATTAAAATCATCCCTGAAAATTAATAAATGCAAGTCTCATCAAAATCCGTTCAGTAAAACCTTCTAATAAGACTAATGTTTCATAATCGGGTTCACCAGATAATACAACATTCAGCTATAATTCTATAGCAAAGCAATGTAGAACAATATGTGTTTTATAATAAAATCTTTCCTGAAAAAATATCTAACAACAGTGCTAATTAACTCAGTAGAACCTTTTAAAAAGGCTAATATTTCAAAATAGGGTTTACTGATTAAAGAACTTTCGCACATAATTCTATAACTGAGCAACGTAGAATAATATGTGTTATATATGAAACACGTTCTTGAAAATATATCTAACAACGCAAATCTTCTCAAAATCCATTGAAAAGTACTCAAGTTATAAGCGGTCGGACCGAAATTACCCTTTTTATTTTATATTTGAAGTTGATAGTTAAATATATCTTTCATAATCAAGTTAACGTGATTGTAGAATTTTTAGGAATGTAGCATAGACTATACGCCGTAGACCTTCTGGTGTTTTTTAGAAACTCTGCACTCCATAGCTATAACATATATACTCTCTAATATATATAGCATGCCTGTAGATTTTATCCTAATTTTGTTTCAACTACACCACTGAGAACTTTCCTCATAGTTCCATAACTAAAAATGTAGAATGACATTTCAAATATTGCAACAATACCTAATATTACCTAACTGTGCAATTCCAATCAAAATACGTTCAGTAGAACTTTAAATAAAAGATAATATTTCATATTCGGGTTCACCTAGTTTTGGAACTTTCTCTTGTAATCTAATTTTCTGCAATCTGATTTGTTGCCAAGTTTGTGCTTCAGAAAAACAATAACCCAGAAGAAAACTTCGCTACAGAGAAGTACCATCCATGCAAGAAGTACCAACCATCCACAAAAAATAATCTAACTAACAGTGTAAGTCCCATCAAAATACATCCAGCAAAACTCAAATTATAAACGGGTGGAAGGAAAAGCAAATTTGATTTTATATAATTACAGTAGATGTATCTTTCATAATTGCGTTCACCTTTCTGTATAGCTTTTCCAATAGCTCTATAACTAAAACTAAGCAACGTAGAACACTGTGTGTATACATAAAAACCGTTCCAAAAACATTACATAACTAATAATGGCATATCCTATCAAAATATTATAAAGAATAGGAATAAAATACAAATTTCCGTTTTAAATATGTAGTAAGATGATGATGATACGATTTTCTGTAATAGAATTAATTCATCATGAAGTTTTCGCTTCATACATAAACAATGCTTCCAACATTGTAATTAATACACCGATTGAAGAAGTATCCGATTACGGAAGATTAACCAGAAATTCCATGAACAATTACCCAAAGAAAGGTGAATATATGGCTTTTGTGATATTTCAATGTTAGGCGGGCGCAAGTAATAAATCAACAAATATTGCTTCCATATCTTATTCTTATTTTATTATTTTCATTCAAAATAAAAACATTTCATTCATTTCATTTATAATACATGCTTTACACTAATGCCATTGAAAAAGATGAAAAGTAAAACAATAAGAAATAATGCCATAACTTAAAACAAAGAATTTTTTTTAATTTACATACGTGGAATGTAACTACTGCTACTGGCGATTTTTAAAATGCTAATGGCGATATTTACATACGGATATGGCTGACATAAATGTACCCATTTTTTCTTTTTATCCAGGAGCAAGTGATAAATCGCGATGTATTATTTCAATTCCGATTTCTTCTATTGAAAAAAGTAATACTTACGCATTATTCGGACCATGAGATAGATCGCCAAAAATGGTTGCCAATTGCCAATCTTGTTTATCGTTTTCCAATTACGTTCAAAAAAGTAATTTAACATTCTTAAATACATAACCTTGTTAAAAATGGTAAATTGTTTTAGGTAAATAAATAAATAAAATATATAACATAAAACTACAATAACTTAAAATAATATATAACATAAAACTATAATAATAAAATTAATTTAAAACTATACTAAATAAACTATCAAATGGACAAAAAATAAGGGTTGCTGTAATTAATGTAATTGCCTTGCTTGGCGCAGTTGTATCTGACATGGCCCGGATGTAAGTACCACAAAACTTTTTAAAATCGTATAAACATTGCTTTCATTTTTTAAATATTTTCGTTTTATAATGTTCATTTCTAAGTGGATCGCTTCCCTGTATTTTAAATAAATTCAATATATTTTTTTCTTTTTTTTCAAGGCGTTTGTATTTATTTATTTTTTTTCAAACTCATATAGCCGGTTCAATTCTTTAACCAAAAGATTTAACAAAAACATTTAATTTGAATTTCTTCCGTTGCTACAGTAACGGATGTATAAGATGAATGAATATGAATGAATTATCACTTATAATGTTAGGTATTTCGAGGTTTTGGCGCCAAAGACATCGCTAAATTAGAAATATATGAAATATCTCGTGAACTATTGGGCTTAAAAGAATTTAGTTAGTACCATTCGATTCAGCATACAAAAATACACCAAAATATGTTATCAGTTGAAAAGTAGCTATAAAATCAGATTTTTAAGGAATTTTATTAAAGTTTGTTCGATTTTTTACCCCCCTTAGGGGTGGAATTTTAGAAAATCCTTTCTTAGCGGCACTCTATGTCATAAGAAGAATTTTTACCCCAAATTTCAAGATTTTAGGGTCAGTAGTTTGGGCTGCGCGTTGATTAATACAAAATTCAGACTTTCTTTTATATATATAGATTATTGAATTCACAAATTCAAAGCTCTATTTCAAAAAATCAGTTTAATCTTTAATTTAAAAAGTGAATTTGCTAAAATTGGCTGTAAAATTTAAATTCTGTACGGTGTAAACAGATAAATTCAGATAACAGATAAAAGAAAAAAAGAAACAGTTCTTTAGCATGTTTACTGTGTCACATAAAAGGAGCTCTGCCGATTTCAGATAGTGGTGGATTTTTGGTTGATTGATTTTTGCCAGTGATTTGAAAATTCATGTAATATTTTCAGTTAATCTGCATTTTTTGTATTTATTTGTCAGTGGGCACTTAGTGTTCAAAGTGTGTTGGTTGTTGATGTTCCAAGAACAACTACCAGCTTTGGCAAACTTTTTTGAAACAGCTAAACAAAAATCAGCATAACACAAGCACTTCCAGCTTAACGTCACATATTATGATATGTGAATATAGGAGAAAAGATTATGCTATTTATTTATTAATAAAGAAGCAATAGGAAAAATATATTCTACTTTCATCACAACTTACTCAATATTATATATATATATATATATATATAAAAAGATAAGGCATAACTTTTTCATTCCTACATTATTTTGCCAATGAAATTTCTTGTGGCCATTGATTTGCTATTTCAGACAAAATGTCATGAACAAGTTTTTCCCCATTTTTTTCACCAGGTAAATTCAAGTAGATAAGATTGTATATGTTGATGAACAGTGCCACAATAGTGTTTATTTCCCTAGTTTTCTGATCTGCTAAAAATCATCATTTGTGCATCTGTACTAGAATCTGGATCTACAAAATTATATTTATCATTAACAGTAAAATGTTGTAAATCTGCCTTTTTTAATTCATGAGATTTGCATGCTTTCCAGAAATCTGAGTACATTATACTCCCTACAATATGTTCATAAATTGTTTGCAGAAGTGTTCTAGCCTTTCTATCTGGAATATATATCCCCAACAGCAAGAGATATTGGCTAAATTTCGGCCTGTTATAAGAATTGTTGAAATAAATGGTAGTCAAATAGAGAGATTAACGCAATGTTGTCTCGACAGTAACTGACGCTTCCTCTAGTTATAGGTCAGATGCTAATGTTGGCAGAAAGTTGAATTGATGTATGAAATAAATTGATTGGCACATACTGCAAATATAATATCGGCCGATCCTGTCAGACGACCAAAATTGAATCATTCTATTGGGAGCGTATTATTTTGCCTCGGCGGTAACTCTATATTCCCCCCCACCCCTGGAAGTGAAATGTTTCATGTGACCTTCTCTTGATCTTTATCTCCTATCCCCTCAAAATCCTCTTTTCATGTTTTAAGCAGGGCCGAAACTAGCCTTTTCTGCACCCGGGGCAAGCATGGATTTTGGCGCCCCCCCCCCCCCCCCTCTTCCGCAAAGTATATTTATTTACAAAGAGAATTTTACTAATTTTCTAATAGCCAACTTGTTTTAAAATTTAAAATATGTAATCTTAAACTATGTAATACTGAACTACGTAAAATACAATAGTGGATCCATGGGGGAGGTCACGGGGGTCATGACTCCCCTCTGAACACCAACAAAAATATTCTAAAGATCATTTTTTTAATGAAATATACAGTTAGAGTCCCAATTATCCAAGTCATGCTTAACCAAGTCCTGCTTAACTGAGTTTCCGCTTTCACCAAGTTAGAACTCTGATTTTCTGGTCAGAATGGGAAGAAAAAAAATGGCCATAATTATTTTTTTATCAGTCCATCAGAAGAAAATGATCCTTTCAAAAGGTATAATCCTTCATTTGGCGCCCCTTTGTTCTGGTGCCCGGGGCACATGCCCCCTCTGCCTCTCCTTAGTTTCAGCCCTGGTTTCAAGGACAGACCAGATCCCACTTTTAAATAAACAAACAAAGGAAATAGAAAGCAAAAATACTTCCGAAGAATTGTTTCTTGGTGAGCATAAATTCCTTATGCACAAATCAATAAACCAAAATCTGTTAAAAGTTTGCAGATTCTCTTGGTTAACTGGATAATATACTGCAATCGAAATCTAACAACTTTTTAAAAAATTCTAATTTTCATTCTTTTTTTTTTTTTTTTTTTTTTTAGTTATGAATAGTCATTCACACTTAAAAATATACTTTGATAAGTAGAACTTAAACTGATTAATAAATTAAATGAATTAACCCCTTAATTCTCGCTCCCGTGATATTCACGGCTGTGCCTTTTATTCAGATTGTTTGATTCCCACCAGTTTTGTAAAATAGTGTAATTGGCTTTATTTTGGTATCATTTTACCTGTCATTAAATAAGGTGAATATTTCTTTTTCAAAAAAATGGTGTGAATAAGCAAATTTAAATTTTAAACCGTAATTTAATGCAACCATTAAGGGTTTAAACTCATATATTTGTTAAATGTTGATAATAACATTTGCCGTTTTTTTTTATTTAGATAAATATGAGAAAATATCTTAAATTAAAACTACAAACTATTTGCTCTAAATGTATTTTTTAAATTATGAATTTAAAAATTCTGAGTAAATAAAGGAATTTCTTTAGAAGTTAATTATATAAATTTTTTGTAATTAAGGAAATACAATGCTAGAACTATAATAAAATGAGAGATGACTGATTGAAATGACACATAAAACAATTTGGGAAAGTTTTAAGATTTTTTTTCTAAATGTTATGATTTAAATTGTCTTACAGAGAAGTAAATCATCTTTTTTTTCTCCAGATAGTGAAAAATCTAATTTTATGCTATTTTTAAAAGTTAAAAAAATGACTGAACAAAGTATTCATTAAAATAATTATTTAGATTTAAAAAAATATTTTTTTTTTTATACATAACCATAATATAATGAGAAGTGTTAAAGAATGTGATTTTTACAGTTGAGAAACAATGTTAAGTGGGAATAATTTTTATTGTGAGATCCAAATATTGTATAGTTAATTTAAATTTTGAAAGTTCGTTTTAATTCAAATAATATATTTTGCTAAATGGCAATATTTTCGACTATAAAATGCAAAAATATTTTCCTATCGCGAGTGTAACTAATTAAAATGTAAGAAATATTTATTGTTTGAAATCTAAACATTGCTGTTAAATGATGTTACAATAAAAATTACAAATAATTACAATTACAATTAATTTTTCTTTTCTAAGATGCAAAAATATTTATACACAAATAGTATTAGTAATAGGTAAAAATGTAATTTTTACCTTAAAAAGGTAATTTTGTTTGCTTCTTACACTAGAAAATTAATTAAAATTTAATATTTAATTGTAATTAATTATAATTTTTTATTGCAAATGCCTTTAACAGCAATTTTTAAACTTTAAACAAAAGCAATTTTTTTTAAAACTTTTTAATGGGTTATGTAATCAACGTGTAAATATTTTTGCATTTTATTTGTAAAAATAATGCCGATTACTAATATTTATTCTTTGAATTTAAACGAGCTTTCTGACTTTTAAATACTATTTTTGCACCTTACAAATTTTGCTGTGTGATATCAATAACTATTCGGCAAAATATCATATGATATTGGAATGTTGTCGGCAAAAGATTAACTAGTGAGCAAAAGATCGAAAACTAATGGGCAAAATCTTTAAAACTAATTCAATAATAATCGGAATGCGATGTTCCTTCTGTGCTTTGCCGGGTGGGCAAAAGGCCTTTACTGCCGACCTCAGGGAGTGAGATCATTCGGGCGAAACATAGTCATATTAGGACATTTGGCAGAAGCATGGCTTGGAATTTTTTGCTGCTTGGGATATATAACCTTACTTTCTGTGCAAATACCTCCAAAAGCCCACTGCTGAGGAAGAATTCGGCAACTGTGATTTTTTTTTTTTCTTTTTGAAAGATTTCCCATAATTTGATCCCCCAATAACACACACATCACATAAGTAACTGTTTCAGTCAGTAATTGCTTTTTACGTAATTTAATTTATTTCTTCCATCCTACGATAAATGAATCCAGGGGCTTCTATACATATGACATAGACATTTATCACACAGTGTTTCAACACAGAAGTCCTGCAAAGACTGCTTGTCCAAACAGGCTATTTTGTGTCTATTAAAACAAATGCATTTTTTTTTCGAAGAATCTTTTTTGATTTGAAAAAAGATATTGGTTCTTTCTCCTTTGGCAGAAAATCTCAAATGTTAATTTTAAAAATCCAGACTGAAAAGACAACCAAGAACAACAGCAAAATTCAAAAAGAAACATTAAAATGTTTTCTAAGCATAAAAAGCATTCGAAATCTTATTTGACCAATTACATTTCTACAACTTTTTTATATGCACAGATTTTTAACGTGCATCATTAATGCCATTAACACCAGAGACTGCAAGTATCAAGTAATACCACCATATCTGGACCTTTAGTCTTTATTTGTTGAAAAGAAATTTCCATTCTCTTTAATATCTAGTACCATTAATGTTAATGTATGTTAATGGGGATTAGTACATTATTTTTTAATTTTAGGATTGGTCGTTCTGGAAGATTTGGACGTAAGGGTGTTGCTATAAATTTTGTGAAAAATGATGATATAAGAATTTTAAGAGATATTGAGCAATACTATTCTACACAAATTGATGAAATGCCCATGAATGGTAAGTTTTCTTTTCTTTTAATGTTAGTTTTTTGTAATTGTTTTTATTATATTAATGTAATTATATTTTTCTCTCTTTTTCAGTTGCTGACCTCATATAAAAAGCATGGATACAATGCAAATTAATTGAAAGTCTAACATCATTGTAATACATGTCTCATTGTTATATTTTTTCACTATCATTAAGAACTTTGTTACAAATTCAGCATAGCCATTTTGTATAATACAGTTACTGTGTGAACTATCTGAAAATTAGTGTACATAAATATCATTATCATAATGTTGTTTCTTTTTTATTCAAGAGTTTGTGTAATTATTCCTTGGATTTTTATTGCTATAGCATGATTGTCATAGTCATCTAACTATAAGATGACTATTTCTGATTATTTTTTAGCTTGGCTGATATGTCAGCTTTCCAAAACTGAAAATGCAACTAATTTCATGCCAATCAACTTTTTAGTTATATTTTATTCCCTTATTTCAAATTTTCTTTCAAAATCAGTAGAATAATCTTTCTGAAAGTTGAGCAGCCAATCATGTTGCAGTTCGTTTTTAAGCAAGCATTCTTTCAAGAATTGTGCTTTTTCTAAGCCAGTCATGTTGAAAATTAGTTCCAGAAAATGTTCTAATTATTTTTATATTTATAATATCACTCTTAACTACTTTGCTGTAATATTTTCATTTTGGGGATTAGTTAAACTCAGGGTTCGATTTAAGCGGTATCGCATCGCAATTTGCGATTCAGATTTAACTAAAATGCGATCCAAGAAATGCATTAAATCGCAATCATTGCAATGCATATTTCCCACACCCTTTGTTATGTCATGTACACTTAAAGTTAAAATTTAAAGGTGTTTTTACACGACATACGTTGTGTTTTCACCCTCCTCAAGTGTTTATTTACAATGGAAGTACAGCGAGACGCCATTGCTGGGCGACTTTTTCCCAGTAAACACATGATTTGTTCCCGCTCTGACGCTGTGATTGATTACTGAATCACTGTTACTCGCTAATCACGGCGTTTGCTCATAGAAGTTTGACGTGCGTGTTGTAGTGGTTCTGAAATGAACACTCACTGTTACGATCCTTTTACTTTATTTATGCATCGAAACAGACAGCGCAGATTCTGACCCACTTCTTCGCTCCGACCGTACTTGGCTGACCGTACGCGTTTGTTTCATGCATCCGCTCTGCGCAACTGCTCTCTTTGAAGCAAAGAATTTCTCTCTCGCTTTCAGGGAGATTGCCGTAGCCATGTGACCGTAGCCTGCATTTGAGCGCGACTGTAAAGAGAAAAAAGTTAGTGAGGGAAATTCGGTTTTCTCTTTTTTCAGTGCTGTTGTGTTTTATATAGTTTTGGCTTTGTACGTTACAGTAATTTGTTAATTGTTTTGCAAATTGTTAATTATTTAATAATATGACTACAGTTAAACTCGAAACAGCTACAAATTGGAAAAAAATTGTTGATCCCGTTGGAGAATGGTTAGATTTTGAAACAGATGGGAAAAGCAATGTCATATCAATACGATGTATATTATGTTCAAAATTCGCGGACAAATTGAAAATGAAACGAAATTTCAACTCAGGATTCGTCAACGGAATTACCGGAACCAGTCTAAAAAAAGATAATATTGTCAAGCATTCCAAAAGTGACATGCATGTTACGGCAGTGAACTTGGAACATAAGCCAGACAGTGTAAAAAAAATAATGGATACACCAATTGGAAAAGCAATGTTTCAAGCCAGCAATGAAGAAGAAAATAAAGTTGGCAAGTTAATAGATATTTCCTATTTAATTGCCAAGCAAGAGCTTCCATTCTCATTGTTTCCTGAAATTGCACAATTAGAAAAGAGGCATGGTGTTCAGTTAGGGGAAACATATTTGAATGACAAAAAATGCCAAGAATTCTCTCAATGCATTGCAGACACCTTTAAGGAGGACTTTAATTTGGAACTGAAATCTACTAATTATATATCTGTAATGGTGGATGAATCCACAGATATCAGCATTAAAGAAAAATTGTTAGTGTATGTGCGGTTCATTGGTAATGATGGAACTGGGAAAACAAAATTCAAAGCCCTGAAAGACTTGATTAACGCCACAGCAAAGGGAATCTTAGATACACTTTTTAAAATTTTAAGTGACTATGGCATTGATGACATTTAAAAAAAACTAGTTGGTTTCTGCAGTGATGGAGCACGTGTAAATTTAGGTGTCCGCCAAGGTTTGGTAGTGCTAATTACGGAACAATGTCCATGGCTAATTTCAATTCATTGCTTCAACCATCGATTAGAATTGGCTGTGAAGGATTCTATGACCAAGTCATACTTTGAAAAAGTTATTTCAGTGCTGATGTTCCTTTACAACTTTTACAAGCGAAGTTCTAAAAGAAGGAGAGAAATAGCTGATTTAGCTAATATTTTTGAACAAGAAGAGAACAGTAAAAAATTTTCTCCTAGCAATATTCAGGGAACAAGGTGGATAGATTATATAAACTTTTTTACCAAAAATAAAACCGACTTCAAAAACTACTACAAAGTAAAAAATAATTTTTTTACATAATAGTTAATAAGAAATTAAATTAAGAGCATTGTATTTACCATGCGTATTATTATATTTATGTACATTAATTTGATTTTTTGGAGTCGGTGCCTGCCAAACGAAGTTAAGTATAATCATCCAACAGACACACATCCAAATATCTACGATTTTTTTTACGATTTGTTATTTAGTTTAAAAAAATTGAATTTTACCATTTTTGAAACATTTCATCTGATTTTATAAACGTGTATTTTCAAGTGAGATTAGTTGTAATTGTGTGTGCTAAATTAAGGGTTATTTTAAAATTAATGCGTTTATACAGGCTATTATGTAAAAAAATCGTAGCCAAACACAGATTTTCAAATGTAGGATGGTGTCAGAGTTGATTGAGAATGGATTTTTTTTCCTAAACGGTTTTGCTGAATCATGTTACGATTTGTATTGGATAAACAATTTTAATTTTGAACTTGGCTTGGCTGGCACCGACTCCAAAAAAATCAAATTTATGTACATAAATATAATAATACGCATGGTAAATACAATGCTCTTAATTTAATTTCTTATTAACTATTATGTAAAAAAATTATTTTTTACTTTGTAGTAGTTTTTGAAGTCGGTTTTATTTTTGGTAAAAAAGTTTATTTTTCACTTTTTAGTTCTTTTTTGAGTTACAATTTTTGCATGATTCTTTTGGAGGAAATTACGGACTTTTAAAGAAACTTTTAAAGATGTTATTTTGATAAGTAAATACTTTTGTCCAGATTTCTGTGTACATTAATAACACAGATTTTTTGTGAAAATTCTTTATATATATATATTACATTTATTCTTCTTCAGATTTAATAGCTTTATTTTTTAATTAAATATTTTTGTTTCTCTATTTGGACATGGGTAGAACGACAAGAAATGCTGCTCGTATGAAAAAATATCGAACTTTGGAAACTGACAATAAAATGTTCTTCGGCTTACTAAAAATGCTCTATGAAATACAGAAGAGTGACCCAATGACTTATTTTTATACTTTCTAACCGATGACCAGGCCCTTATCTTCCGGGTTGCCCTAGATGAACGGGTTTGATACCTGTCATCGGCGTAGGAGACCACCTAATCGCCACGTAGCGGCAATAAACCTGAGGAACGCCTAGATCGTTTTACTATCGGCAGTGCCTATTTCTTAATTATGAACTTTTTTATGCCAGTTATTTAACATTTATATCTTGTTGTTTAGCACCTGCGCATTGCTACTCATGTTGATCTCGTAATTTAGAAGCTTAATCAGATGACGAAACCTTCATCTGGCAAGACACCTCAGAGGTATAATTCATAGGTAAATTCGAGGTCTTCGCACCTATCGACGGAGTTTACATGCACCAGGAGCCATTAGGATACATGACAACCGAATAACTTATCAAAAAATGATCGTGAAAAGACTACAGGGGGAAAGTCTTAAATGGCGTTCCCTCAAATGGCTGGTCATTGATGAAATTTCTATGGTGTCAAAAGAGAATTTATATATAATTCATTTGAGGTTTCAAGAATTTAAAAACAATTTATTTTTTGGTGGCATTAATGTTTTCTTATATGGAGATATTATGCAAGTGCCAATATGTAATGTATGTATGTATACGTAATGCCAATGTGCTTAAATGTATGCTAAGCATTTCAGCATGGTACTTTTATTCATAATTTAAATTATTTGCTTAATCTTTCGCCAAATATAAAGATTCTGATAGAGAAATTGAGAACTCATTGCATCATGACGGCATTTTGTTTATTTTTGTTTGTAATCTTTCTTGACAAAATCAGCTTAACTCACTTAGGCATTTAAGCTTCTTATTGCATCATCATTTGTAATACGTTGGGCAGTGGAGATTTTAAAACTATTAAGTAATCTACCGTTATTGCGTCCACTGCCAATTGTTTCTGAGCTAATATGATTTGGTGCATTGAAGCGTTTTGCGAATTAAATATTTTATGATACCCACATTTACATTAAACCAATTGCTGCTGATATTTTTTTTGTTTCACGCTAGCCTTAACTGTGGGCTCGATTACGGAAGATTAGAAATTCATCATCATGCTCATTTAATAGTCTTGATTAAAGTGTCATTGGTCTGCATAATAACTCACGTATTTTAGCGAGTATAGTACTGCAAAACGTATAGAACTTTCGGAAGCAACTTATGATATTCGCATTTCCTTTAAACCATGTTTGCTGTTATAGTATCTCACACTTTTTGCTTTTATCGGGCAACCTGATTCAAATTTACTTGCTCTCATTTCTTGATACAATTCAAATGTTTTCATGACTGCGTAACTCACTGACTTGCTTTTGCCATTATGCTTATGCCTACTGATGTTTAAACCGCACCATAACAATGCCGTCTGTAATACTAATTAGAGTAACTCCTTTTACTTCTTTCTATGTTGTTTATCTTGTACTTTAACAGCATAGGGATCTTGGCTCAACTTCTGTTTGCATACAAAAGTAGACAAATGGTTGTTTACAATAAATAAATTTATAAATATTAAAAAACTTGCTTGTATATATGAGACAGTGGTACTACTTAGTTATCCCGTCGACCTAAAATCCATCGCCAAACTATAAGATTAAAAGCCAATAATGGTTGATCGTAAATGTCACATTCACTTGACTTTAAGCAAGATACACGTGTTTACGTCATCAAGTGATTTTTATTTCGACGTTTTATTTGTATTTTTATTAATGTTATACTAATTTATTTGTTCTTTCGTTATTTAAAATAAAAATTATGTCAATATGTATAATTTGGTGAGTGGTTTGGCGATTTATATAATCTGGCGAAATTGGTCGACGGGATAACTAAGTAGTACCTGGACAGTTAATAGGTTGTCAGAAAATATGCGTGAAATTTTCATTTTCTCTTCAAGGCCCCTATACAGGAAAGTTATCATTAATGTTATCTAGTGGAAATATTAAAGGCAATCAAAAAGCATTCATACATATAACTGTTTAATATAATATAATATAGGTATGTATATAATATTATGGTACTTCTTAGATATCCCGTCGATCAATTTCGCAAAATTATATAAATCACCAAACCACTCGCCAAATTATACAAATTGACATAATTTTTATTTTAAATAACGAAAGAACAAATAAATTAGTAAAACATTAATAAAAATACAAATAAAACGCCGAATTAATGGTTTTATTGGCCATTATTGGCATTTAATCTTACAATTAATTAATGGCAAACCATTATTGGCATTTAATTTTACAATATGGCGACAGTAATTTGGTCAACGGGATAACTAAGAAGTACCAATATTATATATATATATATATATATTATGTGCCGCCAGTCTGATGTTATGTGTTTAATTAAATTAAAATATTGTATACTAAATTATTGTTTTGTATTAAGTTAGTTTGCTTCTGTATTATTTAGCATTTGAAATAATGGTGTATATTTAATTAATGTATATTAAATTACTATTTAGAATGCAATTGCCAATTGAGTATTTTAAATATGACTGTCGATTAGAAAATGCGAAGAAACAGATTGGGGAAGATCCATTACTGAATTTGAATGGGAATATCGCCAAATTAGTCAGTTACAGCCAAGTTGGCTTCATTTATGGCGACTCATTTTGGTCGCCAAATTTGGCGATAATTAACGTAACTGCGCCAAGTTTTGCGACAACTTGGCGCTATACGTAGTTTTATGCTTATGACTGAGAAACCGGTTACAACAATGAAAGATAATTTGGCTGAAATCCTTCATTTTATTGGTTTTTGTTGAATTACTAAAAAACTACTCAACCAATTTCGATGAAACGGAAGTGGTACCAATTCGATAGTATCCTCTTTCAATTAAAACAAAAGTCACATAAATCGGACAAAAAGTTCCGGAGCAATCGGTGAACATACATAAAAAAAAAAAAAACATACATACGCGTCGAATTGATAACCTCCTCCTTTTTGAAGTCGGCAATAATAGGGAAATAACTACATTAGTTTCATTTACACCTGAACCTGGCCACACCTGGCCACACCAATAATGGCCACACCTGGCCATTATTGGCATTTAATCTTACAATTAATTATTGGCATTTAATTTTACAATATGGCGACAGTAATTTGGTCGACGGGATAACTAAGAAGTACCAATATTATATATATATTATGTGCCGCCAGTCTGATGTTATGTGTTTAATTAAATTAAAATATTGTATACTAAATTATTGTTTTGTATTAAGTTAGTTTGCTTCTGTATTATTTAGCATTTGAAATAATGGTGTATATTTAATTAATGTATATTAAATTACTATTTAGAATGCAATTGCCAATTGAGTATTTTAAATATGACTGTCGATTAGAAAATGCGAAGAAACAGATTGGGGAAGATCCATTACTGAATTTGAATGGGAATATCGCCAAATTAGTCAGTTACAGCCAAGTTGGCTTCATTTATGGCGACTCATTTTGGTCGCCAAATTTGGCGATAATTAACGTAACTGCGCCAAGTTTTGCGACAACTTGGCGCTATACGTAGTTTTATGCTTATGACTGAGAAACCGGTTACAACAATGAAAGATAATTTGGCTGAAATCCTTCATTTTATTGGTTTTTGTTGAATTACTAAAAAACTACTCAACCAATTTCGATGAAACGGAAGTGGTACCAATTCGATAGTATCCTCTTTCAATTAAAACAAAAGTCACATAAATCGGACAAAAAGTTCCGGAGCAATCGGTGAACATACATAAAAAAAAAAAAACATACATACGCGTCGAATTGATAACCTCCTCCTTTTTGAAGTCGGCAAAAAGAAGAGCAGTTGCTGCTTTAATAAATTCATATACAATAGTAATTGCACACTTAGAGAATACTGTAGAAGGCCACAATGAAGATTCTGTGGATAAAGCCAAGATATCTGGTTTTCTTAAAATCTTGAAGTCAAAAAAATTTGTTTTTTATCTATTGCTAATGAGCAAAGTTTGTGAAGCTCTCGGGAAAATTGTTGTTGTGCTTACAGAAGGATAGTTGTAATTTGCTAAATGCAAAGACTTACCTTGAGCATTTTGAAATTTTTATTGAAAAAATTAAGTGTGATAGCTTAATGAATGATGAAATCTTTATGTCTGTAATAAAGTCAGGAGAATTTCGCAGCATTAAATTAAGTGGACAAGAAATTGATATCGATATTGCATACACATACCTTAAGTCCCTCAGTGCATGCGTAAAAGAAAGGTTTGCAGATTTATCATCAGGTGTCATTAACTGCCTTAAGTATTAGACGTATCAATTTGGCCACAGAATAAAGATTCGTTACAAGTTTTTGGTAATGATGAAATTAAGGTCTTAGTAGATAACTTCAGTCTGCTCCTTCAAAAACATAAAGTCATTACCACCTCTATTCCAGTAGGAATGGGCAGAGTTAAAATATCTTTGGTTGCTGAATTGGACACATTTGTCAAGAGATGAAGTGTGGACTGTTGTTACAAAGTCAAAGAAGGATCTTTTTCCAAACCTGTCACATGTGTTTGAGATTCTTCTCATTTTGCCTGCATCAAATGCCTTAGTTGAAAGGTGTTTTTCATATATGTGTCGCATAAAAACTGACTTTCGCAGTCGAATGAATGAGGATGTGCTAGAAAATCTTATACGTATTTGTGTGGAAGGACCAGAAATAGAAAATTTTTCATCTAATCGAGCTGTGAAAATTTTTTTCTCAAAACCTCGTCGACCAAATATACAGAAATATGGAAAAAGGAAGCAAAATTTTAATGAGGATGATGATGAGTAACTAAAACAATGAACTTTCAGAAATTTTGTAAACAATATGAACAAAAGGTATTTTTTGTGTAATAATACTTGTGTATTTAACTTAAATGAAGATTTCATGTTTTTTTTTCTTTTCCGCTTTATGTTTTATTTAAAATTACAAAAATTGCGTTTCTGAGTTTATGGCTTATTAAAAAATATTGACCCTCACAACAAATATATTTTTTAAGACTTGGTACTGTGGTAAGTTGATACATATATTTAATTGACCTGTGGCGAAGGTGAATTGACCTATAAGTCATTCAAGAGCCAGCTTCTGATTTCCTAAGTAATTTATATTGGGTAGGTTAGGTGAGTTATCATTTATTTTTTATTTTTTGTATAATTTTATTTACTTTCATTTATGCTTTTGGTTAAATGTTGCTTTTTTTTAAAAAAATTTGTTGTAAATTTTCAAGATTTAAAAGTTACGTTAGCTATTTTTTACTTGCTATACAAAAGTGTCTAACTGCTATTCAAAACTGACTTTGTATAGCAGTTACTGCTATGCAACTTTCTTTTTCTAAATCGACCCCTGGTTAAACTCTATATGAAGAAAGGGAATATTACTATTTTCTGTATTTGTTGGCTACTATTTTTGACATTTAACTCACATGCGCTCATTTCTATTACGTGTGGGATAAACCTTACCCCATTTTGTCTCCCATTATATTTTTGGCTAAATATGTTTCAAAAGCAAATCTACTGCTCTATATTGTAAAATGCATCAGTATTACTTTTAGGGAGAAAATCATGCTTTTCATATTTATTTTCAGATTTTGTAGCAATTTCTGAAAAAACTTTTTTTTTTTTTTTTTTTGAAAATATGCAAACGATTTGTTTTATGCCGTAAAAGATAAAATATTTCACAAAATTTATATTAATTACATTTAATACCCTTTCATCAATGTATACAAGTAGCTTTTATGTTAGTCCTTCATTCAAATTATTTTAGTGTGTGTTATCCCATAAGAATTGAACGTATAAAAATGAAACATTTCTACATGTGCAATATTAAAGGTGTCCCAAGAGGTATATTTCTCCCCTTCTAGCAAACAAAGAAAAGACATTGCTGTACCCATCTCTCCTCGACCTTGAAAAGTACAAGGCAGGTCAGAAGCGTCCTCAAAAATTTTATCTTTTTCTTTTTTTTTTTTTTTTTTTTTTTTTTTTTGAAGAAGAAGAAGAAAAATGTGATTAGGGTAGATTTTATCCAAGCGCGTGTGCTGACAGGTTAAGCTGCATCTATTTAGGCAACTATTTTAATGAATTTGGGTTGTTAAAGTAGGTACTTTTCTGTTATACCAACCTCTTGTCGTCAAGCACAAAAATGAAATTCAAGTTGAGTGATCTAAAATGAAACTCACATAAAATAAACATTTGAAAAAGTAATAACATTGTTGGTACAAAAGTAAACATTTCAAAATTATAGGCTTTCACAAACTATTTTATTAAATCATAACAAATATATATTTAAAATAAAATGAATAAATATTAGGGGCTGTGCATATATAACGTTATTACTTTGGGGTGGGGGGGGGGGGGTTCTGGCACATGATATCGTAAGATATCTTTAAGTGGATGAGGGATTTGTCCTTTAATAACATTATCATTTTTGATCCAACCAAAACTTTCTCTTTTTATTTGTAATTTGTTCTTTACATCAAAATTTTCTCTTTTTATTTGTAACTTGTTCTTTACATCAAAGAAGTCTGCAATCTTTTTTTAGTCTTTATCTATTTTCATGAAAAGTTATTATTAAATGATTATAAAATTATTTAATTCCAAAATATGGAATACCTCAACAATTGGCATTACTATTCTTTTGTCATATGTGTATGCATGTATAACTATTTCTTTAAGTTTTCTTTGATATAAAATTATTTCATATGTATATAATAGTGATATTTTATTGACTTCTCTTCATTTGAATCAATAAAGTATGCAAATAATAAATGTATAACCATATCTGTATATCACTGCAAACAAAAGAATTTTTAGACATTGAATTTTAGACCACCCCCCTCCTCCCACCTTAATGATATCGTATATCATTAAGGTGGGAGGGGGGGGGTCTAAAATTACCAAAAAGTTGATAACATTATATGTGTATATCCCCTTATACAGTAAAATAAAACTCAATTTAAACTGCAGGCACGAAATTGTAAATGTCTCTTAGCATTGCAGTAAACATATCATTTTTTGAATGATTGATAAATGTAAATTATAACTTACTAAATATTTTCAATTAAAAAAATAGCAAATTAAGATGTTTTGCAAGTTTACAATTAAATAATAATAAAATGTTTCATCTTCAGTAAATAACAAATAATTATGTTGGCATGATTTGCAATAAAAATCGTTTGCATGGTCATAAATGTTGCAGTAGCATACATTGTGGCAAGGTGTTGATATAATGGAGCTTTAAGTAACTACAATCGATATAGTTTATATGGTCAGCCCAGCAAAATCTGGCACATATTTGAAATAAAACGAAGAGCAGTTTAACTATATATAAAAATTATGTTTGCCTATCTCTATTTATAAACAAGCAATCAAACTTTTAAGAGCATTTTAAAAATCATTACACTGCATTAGAAAAAGACTACAACAAGAAAGGTCTAATATATTTTAATGAAATTAACTTACCAAATATATACTCATCCAGTGCACTTACTTAAAATATTCTTATATACAAATCTAATGGATTTAACTACCTCTGCTGTTGTTATAAATTTCTATTCATATTTACTATTATCTCTTTTGCTTCTTTTAGTATTAAAATTTAACACATTAGAAACAATATCTGATATGGCAGCAAAGTTAATCATTTTTCAAAGTTGAAGAAAAAAATAAAAATATTTTAAGTAGATTTTATAAAACAATCATATAATGAATAAGTGAAAAAAAAATACTAAAAGTGATGTGCTTTAATACAGGTTCCCTATTAAATTAGATAAACATTTTTTTAATTTGTTTATATTACTGGGGTGAACATTTAACCGATAGTGATTGTATTTTCGTTATGCAATTCTTCTGGCAATCTTGCTGTAGAATTGCTTAAGAATCACCTTTGATAGTTTCAGTTGAGGTAGATGTTAAAAATGAAGCAATGCAGCCTTGTCTTTTATACAAAAGAAAAGTAAATTAAATATTGATTAAATATTTCATTCTAAGTGATATGTGGAATGAAATAGAAAAAAAAAATATTATTGAAACCTGTAATTTCAAATTAGATTGTTTACTCATTCGTAAACAGATAAAGAAACTTAGGATGAGAGCGTTAAAAAAGTGCAATTTTCTCTTCTCTTTGCATATTCATAATTTTTTGTGGCTAATGAAGTAGTCAGAAAAAAAGTTATATTTCAATGTAAGATTAACGTAAGGATATTTCAATATTTTTGGTTATGCTAACGTTTAAATATAATTACAATAAACTCTAAGGCGGATTCGATTGGAATTAAGAAACGTTTCGATCATAGACAGTATTTCATCTTGGATAGCATTTATTGTATTAAAATTGTTCTGTGCAGTACTTTGAAAAGTCTTTCTGTCTTGTACAGAGTTTACTCTATATATGTAATCTGTAATGTTGTGTATTTATATTCTGAAAAAATATACATTAATTTCTTTTGATGTATTGGATACAGTAAAATTTAAAACAATTCAACAGTGTCATCTCTCTCCAATTTTAGACTTGTGTATTGGAATTTTTCATCAGAATAGTTAACAGAAATTTTCATTATAAATGTGATTTTAAACAATCAACCCTCCACATACCAGATGGGTCAAATGGTCCCGACAGATACATTCAAAATTATTTTTGTCATGGAAGAAAAGGTACTCAAAATTACAGTATATTGGAATCCAATATATTTTACATATTTAGTATATTTATAATCTGCTAAGAATAAATTAATATTATAAAGTTATTAATACTTATAGAGTCTTATTTCTTGTAGGAAAGTAGTTTGGTAAGCGGAAGATTAAAGAAAACTTTGCAAAAACTAATTTTTTATTGAATAATTACAAACTTTGAAATTTCACTTGAAAGTTTTAAATTCCCAATATGGAAAGCTTCATAACTTCTATAGTAACGATTTATTTTTTAAATTACTATGCTTATTTTTTTTTTTTTTTTTTTTTTTCACATATTTGAAAAGTTTATGGTTTAATAAGGTGAAAGGAAGAATTTTTAAGAAATAAATATCAATTTTATCATCCAGTCTTTACTTAGGAAAATTTGTTAAGAAAATGCAAACAGATATTTTTCTCTTGCTATGGTTGCTGATTTTCAAAATCCAACTATTTTTAAGAATAAGCATTTTTAAAAGAAAAAAGCATCTAGAAAATTTACAAGGCAAAGTGTTTTGAAGCTTTCCAGCACTAAAAACATGTAGACTATTTTTTAGTGCAAGAAAGCTCAGAAATTTCATAAACCTTAAAGTATCACAACTCTCTTAATTTTGGACATAGAAGAATGGAATTTTTGCTGTTTTACTTGTCAAATCATGAAGAAAATATTTCTAAATATAACGAATAAGGTCCAGATGCTGTATAAATAAATACATGTTGTATTATAATTATGTATACATTCCCTTGCAAAATAAATGCAGGCCTCACATTCCCCCTAAAATTCTACCAAAAGTTCCTTCTTGTTCCTAAAAAATATATATATATTTTTAGCTTTCAAACTTTGTAAATCACAAATATTTTGATAACGTCAAAGCACACCACTTTCCTTCGCTTTGTTTGGTTGAAAATAACAATAATTTCTAATGTCAGTATTTTTCTTCCAATCACAGTCAAGTTGAATGTAGCTCCTCCTACCTCTTATTCTCTAGGTTCACCAAGAACGTCTGAAAGAGAGAATATTCATTCATTCCAGTTAAGCTCAATTACGCAGGAATCACTGTGGATGATAATTTGTTTATTTTTATTGTTCATTTGCACCTTTTTAAATGAAATCTGACATTTTCTGATCTATTTCTTCGAGGTCTTAGAAATATTTCAACATAGAAAAACACTGATATAGTCCAAGAGCCGACAGCACAAAAACCTATGTTATCAAGCACAAGAAAAAAATACCTTCATTTTATGGGAGAGTAGAAGTAGGGGAATCTAATGATCTATGTCTGCCGGAAGTGAAGTGGTGCATAAGCCTATTAATACCACCAGTTGTTGACTCATAAGTTTATCATTGTGTTTCTCCTGCAACTATCCTCCATGTTTTCATACCTTTGTTTGTAGGACAAACACAATGATAAACCTACGAGTCAAACACTGGTGGTATTAATTTTTGGCTTATGCACCACTTCACATCTGGCAGACATGGATGATTAGATTACCCTACTTCTACTCTTCCATAAAAGAAAGGTTTCTTTTTCTTGTGCTTGATAACATAGGTTTTTGTGCTGTCGGCTCTTGGACTAATAGCTCCAAATGTAATAACATGCATGTAATTACACAAATTGCTCATTATTTGAATCTTCCTGATAATGTTATTGATAGTGTTAGTGAAGAATGGAAGCTGTCCATTTTTTATATTTCTGTCCATGAAAAACATCTGAATTATTGAAAAAATGCAGATAAATGGATATTGGAGAGAGCTGTTTCTTCTGAAGGATAATTGCACTCGGCTGAAGGATGCAAATTTTACTGTTTTAATAAAAACTATATTAATTTTACTACATGGTAATTCTGACCCTGAAAGGTTTTTTTCCATAAATAGAGCAATAGTAAATATAAATCATAATGAAGAAACTATTGTATCATTAAGATATTATTCAAAATTATGGAGGAGTATTAAATGTGCCTATTACTTTATTGCTGTTAATGACAGTGAGAGATTTTCATAAATCATACTTGGAATATACTAGAAGATTAAAAGAAGAAGAAAAAAAGCAAATGAAGAAGGAAGAATCTGAAAATTGATCTTGATTTGCAGATTAGTGTTAATATATTTTTCTTAATAAAATAATCTATCTTTTATTGGGATTAAGAACTGATGTTATCCTGGTGCAAATATGAACAATAGCATTTTTTTTCCCACTTTTATTTTATGTGCATCTAAATTAGAAACAAAACTTTGATATCGAATTAAAAAATTTTGGTTTGTAACATTATTTATCTTTTTAATGAAATGTTTTAATGAGAAAAAACATTTCTGTGGATAATTTGCGAAATCAAACTGTTGAAAGGGAAAATAAATTTTTATCATCAGAATTATATACCTTCTCCATTTCAGAAAAGAATGTTCAACTTGTCATCACAAAACAGAATCTTGATCGCACAGTTTTTAGGAAGACTAACCGATCTAATGCCACTATTCCTTTTGATTGTAGTACACCTATAAGTTACAAGTTAGCACCATCTAATTATAAAAAAAGAGCATTTGAGGTTTGTTCAAGCCATCTCCTAAAAAAAGAACTAGATGCAATTAGGGAAATAGCAATAGAAAATGCAATTCCATCCTGTTTTATTGAAAAAAATCATAAACAAGTTTGAAGTGGAAGATTACAGAAAACGAAGCACACTTCTAGATATGACTTAAATTTTGTAAAGTTAACTACATTCCAAAGCTTTTTGAAAATATGAGGCATACCCTTTTTAAATATGATGTAAAATTAATCGCAGCCCCTCCCCCAAAGTTAAAAGATCTGTTAAATACTAAAATTGACCTTGTCCAAGCAATCAATAGATCTGGAGTATACATTATACCTTTCCTAAACTGTAAATATTTTACTTATGTTGGTATGACGATGAGAAAATTTTGTCATAGAATTAAAGAACATGAAGTAGATCTCAGATTAAATAGAACCCTTACTGCATTATCAAGATTAGCTTAAACTCAACCTATAAAAGTGGATTTTAATAGATCAAAAATTATTTTTCGTACAAGTAATTGCCAGGAAACCATTATAAAAGAATCAATTGAAATAATTGCTAATAAAGATACAGCTTGTAACGATACACTATCATACGATATCCATGGAGCATAGAAAGATTTGTTGCATAATAGATGAAAGCTTGTTTTGTTGAAAATTTGAATAACTTCATCTGGCATCTCATCTCACGTACAACCTTTAAAGTACAATGTTTTCTTCTAGACAATTCTCGAATAAGTGCACACAAAATAATAACATTTAAATCCCACTGATGACGGCCTTGTAATGGCTGAAAACATTCTGGGGTTTTCTAATGTATTTTAAGATATTTTTAATGTATTTTAAATACTTTTATATTATAGTATGTATGCATCTGAAAGTAATTTTTGTACATTTATTTGTGCTTTTTGTATAGGTATTTTAATTAGAACAGTAGGTTTTGAAATTGCCAGATGCACCAACTAAATGGATTCAATATCGATAAAACCCATAAATTTACATTGAAATCAGATGTTTATAATAAATGTGTAGACAGTGTAAATATTCTAGTTCATTGTTGACTGCTCCTAAACTTTTTAGGCTTTTAATTTTAATCTTTATACTCAGGTTAGGGTTTCTCATTACAAGAGAATTGTTCTGCTGGTGAAAATGGCGTCATAATGAATACAAATGTGCATTGTTGTTTATAACATTAAAACACTTTGCTACGATTGCTTTAAAGTGGAACAATGTTTGGTTTGTTTTAGGAATGCAATAGCATTTTCCATTAAATCTGTGCATACTGAAGCGTTTATCTTTGTGCAGGTGTATAAGAATATAACTGAAAATGACCTCGATTTTGTGCAACTGTGCTATTAAACACAGAGTTAATAAACAGCTTCTTTAACTGGACGCATTTAAAGGTACTTGCGTATTATTTGGGCCAGGTAGATAGATCACCAGATATGGTTCTCAGTCACCAATTTTGTTTATTGTTGTCATTGCAAATTGTGCTTGAAACTGTAATTTAATGTACGTAAATATAATAAATGCATATCATTAGAAATGATTAGTAATATACAGTGAAATACGTTTAACACAAAAATGCTTAACATGAAAAATCGGTTAACACGAAATGATATAGCGGTCCGGACAGTATACTATGCAATTTAATACATATTTTTTCTTTTAACACGAAACAAAAAAAAATTCGCTTTCAATCTAATTAGTTTGAGTTGAAACTGGTGAATTTTGTGTTAAAACCACTGAATTTCGGGTGAAAATGAGTGAATTTCGTGGGTTTTTTTTGTAAGTTAGCTTATGTTTTATGAGCACAATAGCTCAGAAATTGTTGCGAAAACAAAATGCTATTTTGCTTCAAATGAAGATGAAGCTGCTTAATGTAGTTGATGAAATAGGAGGACAAAAACAGAAATCTAAAAAGAGTTTGGCATTTCCAATTCTATTTTATCAACGATAATAAAAAACAGGCATCCCATTACGTTATTGTTTCAACGTAATATTTTTAAGAAAGAGGGAAAACGTATGAGAACTGCTAA
This sequence comes from Maratus speciosus, assembly GCA_963932465.1. Taxonomy (NCBI): domain Eukaryota; kingdom Metazoa; phylum Arthropoda; class Arachnida; order Araneae; family Salticidae; genus Maratus; species Maratus speciosus. Next base: position 630,468,147 of record OZ010786.1, read on the forward strand.
GCACGAAGATTTAGAGGCAGCTTTGCTTATTTGTTTCAAACAAGCTAGATCGCAGAATGCTAAAAAGACACTTGTAAAAAAGATATGATTTTTTTCCCCAAAAAACAATATTTTTTTTACTTGCTTTTTATCCTAATAGATGCAACCTACTAGTAGTTTAACAGGAAATTGAAATGAAATTTGGCGATGTCGAAAATATTTGAGTTTTGTTCTTTTTTTTTAACGCGAAATTCTTTTAACAGGAAAAATATTTCGGCCCCCTCAATTTCGTGTTAAACATATTTCACTGTAAAAGCAAACTAAAATAACACAAAACAGTAATTTGGCATGCACTTATTAAATAAATAACATGAAATTGACAGCTTTTAACAATAAACGATATTAACAATGGTAGTTTTATTTCCAACAGTTTACTTTGTTATGCCCACCAGGATGAATTTAATATAAATATTGTGTAATATACATATACTGTATCAAAGAATATAATATATAATATTTATGCTATATCGTTATATGTATATAAATACTTCTGGCACTGCCTTTAATATGGCAGCTATATAATATTAACTTCACATTTAAAATGAAAAGAGCAATAATAATAAGGGTTACTGTAATTAATATTTTCGGTGCCAATTTTTGCACTCTGAGTATGAACTGTCCTGGATAATGCGTAAGTACCGATTTAAATCTTATTTTCATGCGCCAGTTAAGATGAAAGTAGAAATTAAGGCAATAATCATATGATAGCCATATTGCCCCTAGAGTGAAAACCTGAAACAAGCTTTCGCCTATGTAAATGTCGTAACGTTTAGTAGAAAACTGGCATTTTTGCACAAATAATAATAAACAGTCGTTATTTTATATATGTGTGTAAAAATATTTTGTGTTTGTTGCAGTATTAATTTATTGTCAAACAAGAACCGTAGCTAGAATTTAGTTTCAGGGGTGGGAAGAACAATTTTATAGATTTTAAGCTACAATTACTTTCTTTTAAATGAAAGTATATAAAAAAACCCAGTAGCACTTTTCAACGTGAGACGGCCTCAGGATCGGATCCATGCCTCCCCCCTCCCTCCCCCCATGGTTGATTCTGAGTAAAAAAAAGAATATTCTGAAATTCACAGCAAATTTTCTGAAAGGTTACAGCAGAGGGGGGAAGGAGAGGAAATACTTTCCCGGCGCTAATTATTTTTGTTGCAGTTTGGGTTAACTCTGTTTTCATTTCAGGTCAATATCAGGCTGAGTGCAGATTTCTGCAAGTTGGGTTTGGGTTAAACAGATTTTTAAAGAGTTAGTTCAGCATATTGGGGCATTCTCACAATCTTTTGACTTTCGCGAATAAAAATCTGGTGAAATTAAACTTGCTAAAATAACATTTTAATCTGATAGACAAATGCCTTAATGATTCAAAATAAAGAAAAAATGGTCAGCAACGAAATTTTTTTTTTATTTAACTGAGCTTTAAGTTAAACTTGTGAGTTTAATTTTCCTTACCATTTTACCATTATAACTGTATTTTCTTCTAAATTTATACTTATAATGAATTTACATAGTATCCACAGGACATTCAAATAAAAAATAATAACAATATAGTACTTTTAGTACAAAATTTTGGTATAACATTGTCTTAAAGAAGGGACGGAAGGGAAAAAAAGGGGATGTATAGGAAAAAAGGGACGGTAATGGGAAAAAAAAAGGGATGGGACGGTAAGGAAAATTACCTCTATTTTTAGGGAAATCATGTTAAGACTAAGTGATAGCTACAACGTTCATTGATTTTTAGAAACAGTTATTTACAGCGGATTAAATTTAAAAAGAAATTTAATTTACCTCGAAAAGTGCAGGAATAAGGGACGGTAAGACTACCAATAAAACCACGTTGCTTGAAATTGATATTTAAATGCTGATTTAAATTCTGCAGTAAATTTCCTGTCAAAGAATTTTAGACATTCTTTCTGTAGCATACTTCTGCATGAGAAAAAACTTGAAAACAATTCTGTGGCTGCATCTGGAGTGATTTTCTGTATAAGTTTAGCAAGAGGGATGGTAAGGAATCTAAACCCAGAGACAAAGTTCAGAAAATAATATCAACCATAAAAATGTGGGCAGGTTAATTTTTTGCTACATATTTATATAAAACTAGTCCCAGTTTCGGAAAAAATTACATCGAATTACTTTTATTGAAACAATTTTATACAGACAGCTCGAAAATTAAAAATCAGCATCAGGGACACGAGACTGTATAGGAGTTTTCCTGGTATTTGGATCCCCAACATCGTCCAAACTTATTTATCTTGTTAATATTGTTATGCAATCATGCAATGGGATGTTCCCTAGTACATGAAAAAAAAATACCACAAGAATATGTACTAAAATAAAAATTATTATTCAGGGACTTAAAAGATTGTGAGAATCCCACATTATTTTAGTTTAAAAACTATACCTTTAATAATAAACATAGGTGTTTGTATGCGTCTTTTCCGCAACCCTTTGATGAAATTCAGGTTTTTATCAAGATGCTTTGGCGAAATTCGCATTTTCTCCGTGATCTTTTGACGAAATTCGCGTTTTTTCCCTGTATCTTTGTCGAAATTTGCGTTTTTTCTGAGGCTCTATGGCGAAAATCGAGATTTCTCTGGGGCCCTTGCACGAAATTTGCTTTTTTTGTAATCCTTTAACGAAATTCGCGTTTTTTCTGCGGCTCTTTGACGAAATTCACATTTTTTCTGCGGCCCTTTGACGAAATTCGCGTTTTTTAGATCCTTTGACGAAATTTGCTTTTGTCCGCAGACTTTTGACGAAATTCGCGTCTTTCTGTCGAAATTCACTTTTTTTCGCAACCTTTTTGGTGAAGCTCACGTTTTTTTCCTTTGGCCCTGTCACGAAATTCATGGGTTTTTTTGCGATCCTTTGACGAAATTCTTGTTTTTTCCAGTTTCCTTTGACGGAATGCGTGTTTTTTCATTGATCCTTTGTCGAAATTTGCGGGGGATTTTCTTAATCCTTCGTCGAAATTTGCATTTTTCCGCTATTTTTTGATGAAAATTGCGCTTTTTTTCTCTTTTTGACGAAATGCGCGTTTTTTCTGCGGCCTTTTGACAAAATTCGCGTATTTTGAGATCCTTTAACTAAATTCGCGTTTTTTCGCTGCGCTTTGACGGAATGCCCGTATTTTAGCGATCGTTTTTTCGAAATTCGCGTTTTTCCCGCGACTATTCGCGTTTTCTCTGCGGCCCTTTGACGAAATTTGGTTTTTTTTTCTGTGTTCATTTTGATGAAATTAGTGTTTCCTCCGGGATCATTTGACGAAATTCGCTTTTGCTCCGGGATAATTTGACGAAACTCGCGTTGCGACCACGATCATTTGACGTAATTCGCGTTTTCTCCGCGATCATTTGACATTTTTCAAGATCTTTTGACAAAATTCGCATCTTATCCTCGGCCCTTTTGACAAAATTCGGGTTTTTACCTGGATCCTTTGACAAAATTTTATTTTTCTCGGCGATCATTTCTCAAAAAGCGCGATATTTTTTAAGTCTGAATTTTCGGACTGATAACCGAATTTTTTAATTTTAGGAACCTCATGCCTTAAATTTTCGGAAAAGTCTGAACCAAATTATCCCTGCCCCTGCCCTAACCACAGGCGCCTAAACATAGCGGTTAGCATTGTTTTGATTGGTTCTTCTGATTCACATATCGTGACCATACTGATTTTTAAGGTCTAGAAATGGTTGTGATTAAATCATGCAACGCGCATGCGCTAGCGGTTTAAAGATAGATTTTTTTTTTTTTTGTATTGTGATCAAAGAAACGAAACGAAGGTGGAGTGAAAAGGCAATTCTTGTTTACCGTGCTGGCATGAAATAAAGCTGTTTGTTTTTAAATTATACACTATTATAGTTAGTTATGAATATGCTTGTAATAATTTACCAAAAAAAAAAAAAAAACAGTTGTATCAAAAGGAACTTTTTAAATAGGCATTGTATTAAATATTAGACAGCATACTATCAACCTTTGCTATCAATTTCTTCTTGAAACCCTCTTTACTTTGTAATCACTTAATAATAAGTGCCATTACTTTTAAAAATTTATTATTTATTATACCTTTTAATCAAGGGTTCTATGGCAGGTGCACTTGCCCTCTATTTCTGTCTGTATCTGTTTCTTATCAAATGGATTATTTATTTATTATTAAAGAGGTAGAAAAAGGGATAAGACATTAATTAACCCCAGGCAAAAATTTTAAAGGTCCTCTGACTTATTATGGCCCTGGATTAATCCAGTAACGTATTTTAATCATTACTAGATTTTTTAAATCATTTAATTGTCATCCATAACTTTCCTGTTTTTTTTCTTTTTTTGAAGGGGGAGAGGGGAGGGTATTTTAATCATTACTACATTTTTTAAATCATTTAATTGTCATGCATAACTTTTCTGGTTTTTTTTTTGGGGGGGGGGGGGGAGAGGGGGTGCAAGTATACTTTTAACAAAATAAACTAATTTTCTTATCAATTTTGATGTGGTAATAGCTGATTAGAGACAGAGTCGCTAGCCTCATGGCCTAAGAATTTCAAACATATCCAATTTCCAAATAATAAATAGATTTCTCATTAACGTGTTGTTAATAGCAATATTCATTGAACAAAGCTTTGTGCTATCTACTGAGTGAGTGTATAGTTTAATAAACACATTCAATTTAGATAAGTTTTGAATAATTGTTATAGCTTTATTACAATACTAAAATCTGTTTTAAAAATAGGCAGTGTGATTTAAAATATATATATATATATTTTGTGAAAATAGTATTTTATCGGTACTTCTTAGTTATCCTGTCGCCAAATTGTAAGATTAAATGCCAATAAGGGCCAATAAAACCATTAATTTGACGTTTTATTTGTATTTTTATCAGTGATTTACTAATTTATTTGTTCTTTCGTTATTTAAAATAAAAATTATGTCAATTTGTATAATTTGGCGAAATTGGTCGACGGGATAACTAAGAAGTACCATTTTATCATCATTGATTTTGAGAATGTCGTCACTTTTGTGTAGTATATGAAATTAGTATAAAAAGTTTTTAAAAGATCATTAGTCGGCACAGATGTCATATATGCACCACAATGGCGTGTTTTTTTTCTGAGCCAATTTGGCAAAAACCTCTTTTTCGAATACCAGTTACATATATATATTTAAAAAGGGAATAACAATAAATAAAAAAAGTTTAATTAATAACTATAGAGCAAAACAATTTATGTAATTTTAGAAAGAAAATAAAAGTAAATAAACAACAACATCTGGGTTATCATACAAAGCAAAATAATGACACTTTGGTGCCAGTTAAGTACCCCGGTGCATATGTGACATTGTGTCAGAAAAAAAAATCAAGCCAACGTGGTGCATATGTGACATCTGTGCCCATTAGTGTAGTACTGTTATCATTTTTAGCTTTACATATTTTAATTTTAATGATATAGGGGGACTTTATTTTAATTATTAAATTTTAATTATATTTTAATTATTTATAGGGGGACTATTAATTTTAATGATACAGGGTACAGTGGACCACCCCTTATATTTTACTTATTTTTAAAGCTTTTCTTTTAGACTAATTGATAACAGCACTGGATTGATTACTTATAGCCTTTAGAACACATCGTTAGCTCAGAATGAACCCTTTTATCCTGACTGGATGTTTTGAGCTCCTAAAAGTAAAATTTTTTATCATCATACTTTTCTTTATTGAGTAATTAAAGGTTATGGATAAATAAGAAAAACAACTTTTTTGAAAAGGTAAGACACTGGTCTTTATTTAATTAAAAAGTTTATAAGCTTAAAAGAAAACTTTAAATAATATTTTTACGAGCATGTATTGAACTTCAACATAAGGCACAGTGGTCCGCAGTGAATACTGCTCCTGTAATGAAGAATTTTCAAAATATTTAGTAATTGCTTATTCTCTATAAAGAAATATTGTTTTAAAATAGTTATTTAACTATAAAATAAAGTAAACAAAGAAAAATGACAATTTATTTAATCCTACAATGCATAGCGTAGCGGTAGCCATTTGGCACATTTTAAATTTCATATTATATGTTGTTCAGAGTATAATATAGCCATCTGACACTTTTGTTTTCTCCTAAATTATGGATATCAGTTCACGTGTGATTTTTAAAATAAGTTTTATTGTTCAATATAGCAGTTGTTTTTTTTTTTGGGGGGGGGGGGGAGAGAAGGAGAGAAATGAAAATCATGCATTATAGAGTTAACATAGTAAGAAATATTTTGTTTTGTATTTATTGCCTGTGAAAAATATAACTGTAGCCTACTAAGTAATAGATGACCTCACTGGATTGGTTATTTATAGCTTCAGAGCACATGGTTAGCTCATAATGAACTATTTTATCCTGACTATTTTGAGCCTCTAATAAATTTTTCATCATCATATTTGTCTTAATGTTTGCTTATTTTTTTGTACTTAATTAATAACTTATTTGCAATCACTCCAGTATCTTATATTGTTATGTTCAAAATATAGTAATTTTTATGATAATTCTTTAGTTTTTTGTTTCAAAATGCTATTTGCAAATTTGTATTATTATATTGTTTTGGAGGTAAAGGAGAAATAAAAAAGAATTAGATTAATTATAAATAGTATTGTATTGTATATTGTATTTTAGACAATAACTAATAGTGGACCACTGTGCCACAGTGGTCCCCGCTTCCGGGGCACACTGGTCCACTTTACGGGTGTATATAATTTTTTTTTTTTTTTTGAAAAATGTATGGGAACTACTGCAAAAATTATGCGGCATGTAGAAAGGTTTAAAGAATATTCAAAAATATTTTCAGGTAGATTGGATAGTAACGGGATCTCTCACCGTTAAAGAGAAAAAAAAATGTTAACTGCAAAAGTTGTCCACTGTACCCCGGTCTCCCCTAAGTGATTTTGCTTATATAATTGTATCATTATTTATTATAAAACAATAAATCTCATTCAAGTTTTATGTATTTAAATTTGAATTATTTTCACCTGTCATAAGGTAAAGTGCCCTAAAGCTGACATCTTAAAATAAAACAAATATTTAAAGCATTACCTATTTTCCAAATCCGAGATATCTACGAGCCGTTAATTCCCAAATTGGCTCAACCGAGCCCAGCAATCTGATTGGCTAAAACTGATATTTATATAGTAGAAAATTATATTTATTTTCTTATGAAGTAGTGTAATGTAAAATAGAATGCAATTATAATGACTTAAATTGATTTATTTTGTTAAATTTGATCAAAATCACAGTAAAGTAATCCAAAATATTAATGTTACCGAAGGATCAGATTACTGAGATCGGATGAGCCAATTTGGGAATTAACGGCTCGTGAGATATCTTGGGTTTAAAAAGTGCTGCCATTCAAGAAAAAAAAATCATTCTAAATTATTTTAGAAAATTGGTAATGCTTTAAATATTTGTTTTATTTAAAGATGTCAGCTTTAGGGCACTTTACTTTATAGCACAAAGCATTAATGTTAACATGAAATCTGTAATTGTGTAAAAAAAAAAAAAAATTATTATTATCATTACGAACATGTTAAAAATACATGTAAATGCAATGTGCTTGAATGAGGTTTTCTTAAAGCGAGGACTTTCATCTTTTCTACACCAGACCGTTATATTAAAGTGTTTGAATTGGCAATTGTTGAATCTAAAATATCTTATCAATCTGAAATAAATTAATTTAATTTGTAAGATTAAATTTCTGTTTTTTATATTAAAATAATTCTTATACTGCAAACATCTTGGTATTCTATAATTTTTTGGCCATAGCCAGAATTTTTTTTTTTTTTTCCAAGAGAGAGATTTTAACTTATAATGCCTTACTTTTAAGTAGGGGAGAGGGGGTACCTTTAAACTGGGGGCACCTTTGAACACTGTAAATATTTTCCCTTAAATAAATTATATTTTTTAAATATATATGGCAGCACAGTACTACTGCTTCAATGTAACAAGAATACAAAGCTTTACTAATTTGCATGGACACTACTGTCTAAGCAAGATATGTATATTTTGCTTTCTTGAATCTAAACTTATCAAAATAAAGTTGTAAGCTTTTTGTTGATAATCTTGTATCCTTAAAATTATAATTTACTATTTAATACCTAAATAGAGATGTTAGCTTTAACTTATAAGGTTTGTTTTATTCAAATTCTCAAACCTAATTGAGTAAATAATTGTAATGCTAAACTCCATGTGATGGGCCACCATTGAACGGAAAAGTTGGGGCACCATTGAACACCATTAAAACTATGAAAGATACAGTATATATGTATCTAGATATTATTATTGTTTAATTTTTTTTTAAACATGGAATTTAAGAGATTAATTAAGTGTTGTTATACTTAATATGAAAGATGTACTCATGCAGGGCTTCAACTGCAGGCAAATTCAGGTCACACAACAATAATTCATGATTTACAAACCCTACCTAACAAACCCTATACTGTTTCATTTACAATGGTGAACATTATTTCTGGATTTCATAAAACAGGGTTTTATCCATTTTCTATAACAATTTTCATTTTAGTTCAATTTCATGCAAAAAGAACTCTTCATTACATTGGTCACATTAAATTGCTTAATATCAGGTTTCTTCGTAAAAAAGAACATACGATATATTTTACAGAGGCATCAGATATCAATTTGGTTGATTTTAAGAATATTATATAAAAAAGTTGCCACAATTAAACATAAATGGGGGATACTCCGTTCTGTCTCAATAATGTGCTTTGATGGATACAAATTTGGTTAAATAATAAAAAAAATACTAGTAATTTCAGTTAAATGTAATTGTGTAATTTTACTCTTATTATTTTATATTTTGGAAAGATACAGTTTTTAATAAAAACTTACAATATTTTCATATTTTGTTTATTTGTTCAAAGGCACCCCTACATGGGGCAGGTTTGAACAGAAAACTTTCAGCTTTTTAAAGCCTCACAACATATTTAATTTATCTGAAAAACTGTAATCTTTTATTTCATATCAGAATTACATTCTTTCTCTCACGAAATATTTAAAATTCAATAAATATAATTCAAGTAAGAAATATGTGGATTTTTTAAAAAAAATGTTCAAAGGTGCCCCCCTCTCCCCTACATGAGTGGATCTTTCTCAATTTATTTTGGGGGTGTGGAAGGATGCTCAAGGTTTTGAGGTTACTAATCTGGCCACAGGCTGCAGGCCACATAATTTTTTTTGCATGTTTCGGTTAGCTGGGCGCCAGTGTTATATGTACACACACATAGATATGTATACATATATGTGTATATATAACACTGGCGCCTGGCTAACCAAAAAATATCTTTTTTTTATTAACTTCAATAGAGATGTGAGATTCATCTGATGTAGATAAATGTATATTTATGATAACTTTTGAATAGATTTTCTTATTTTCTCTGTTTGTACTCATTTTTATTAAAATAGAATGATTATTTGTTTACCTATTTTCTGCACACCTTAACTACTGTAAAATCTCACCTCACGAAATATAAATATGTCATTACATTCAACAAGTTAAATGCATTTAATCATACTCTATAAAAAAAGGGCACAATGCTGTGGTTGCTAGGATCAAGAAAGCTGCTATGGTAGGTGGTTTGTCATTGGTGAAGATCAAGTTGTCGGGACTGCCAATCTTTGACCTGACCTTGTCCTTCAAAAGAATAAGGACATTATTGTACTTGATATTACTGTTCCTTTTGAAAATGGACTTGAGACCTTATCTGAGGCAAGAAATAAAAAAGAAGAGAAGTACAAGGACCTCGCTATTGAACTTTCTATTACCAACTGCATTGCTAAGGTCGAAGCTATTGTTGTTGGCTCCCTGGTATCCCAAGAATGATCGAATAGTTAGATGACTGTGCTCCGACAAGTATGCGAAAATTATGAGATGCATTATTGTTAGTGAGACCACCTCATATTCCCAAAATATTTATTCTAAGCATACTAGACTTGTTCCCCAGGATTTGTGGGGCTGACATTGGCAGCCATGCTATATTCTTTTTCCTGTATTTTTATTGTATGTTTAACCCCATCATTTTTTGATGCAGTTTGTAATTTTTATACTTTTTTTTTATATATATGTAAATAAAATAAATATATTGACAAGGTTCTGAGATAAAGAACCATAGATTGACTTAGGCCACATGGACACACACTCTTATCTATAGGTTACTTTTAATTGTAAATTCCAGACTCGCACTTTTTAACATTTTCCATAGTAATCCATAATTTAAACTAAGCCTAAAAGCAGCATTTTTGTTTATACAAGAAGTTTAACATAAAAGAAGGTAGTGGGAGGAATGGGACAAGTCCAATTCCTTCTTTTTAATAAAAGGAATGCAAGTTGCTAATTCAGAAATATTTTTAGAGGATAATATATTAATTTACTTAAAAAAGTAAATAAATTGAACTGATAATTTTTTAATAGGGATGCAACGGATATCCGGCTGATTTTTCAATATCCGAAATACCGTCGGATATCCGAATCACAATCACTGGATATCCGACTTCTCTTTCGGATATCCGGCAGAGTGCAGCGAAGCGAATGTATAAGGATAACAGAAATCGTTTGACCCGAAACAATGCCGAACAATTTTGTTTACAATGCAAAATATGAAAGTAAGTTCACTATTCATGAGTAAAAGGTAATTCTCAAAAGTTTAAAGAATTGCCAGCTTTCCTAACATTGATATTTGAACTCTTTATAATAAATTTAAGAATTTACGTTTACTTCTTTTAGAAAATTGTACCTTTACTTTCAGAATGTAAAACAAAATTTGAAGTTGTTTATTAAAGTATGACTTTATTCATTTTCTTTCTTTAAGTTTAACAATTAAACAGGCCTATTTTTAGAAGAAAGTATTGTAATAGAATTTTTTTTTTCGATTTCCGGTTTTCGACAGATTTAGATGTTTTAGGGGTCAGATATCCCAAAACATGTTTATACAAAATGTTTGTCCGTGTGTCGCCATCGTATCATCAAAAAGTGAATGAAATTATGCATAGAATTGAACCAAATTTTTTGTGAATGTCTTTGGTTATAGCCAGGCGTTCCTTCCAGTATTCCTTCAATATGGAAACATTCCACTGGAAGGGGGCACTGTAATCGCGATTTTTGTGCCATTTTCATTATTGTACCATCGAAAAGTGTATGAAGTTATCCATATAATTGAACAACATTTTTTGTATTTTTTTTTTTTTTTTTTTGGCTATGTCCAGCAGGTTCTCCTTTAAATTGGAAGTATTCTGCCAGAATGGGGCGCTGTAATAGCGATTTTTGTGCCACTTTTATTCTTGTACCATCGAAAAATGTGTGAAGTTATGCATTGAATTGAACCAATTTTTGGAAGGTATGTTTTTGGCTATGGCCGGCAGGTCCTCCTTCAATTTGAAAATATTCTGCTGAAAGGGGGGTGCAATAATACGGATTTTTGTGTTATTTTCATTATTTTACCATTGAAAAGTGTATGAAGCTAAGTATAGAATTAAACCAATTTTGTGTGTATATTTTTGGCTATGGCCAGCAGTTTCTCCTTGAATTTGGAAATATTCCACCAGAAGGTGGCACTGTAACAAATTTTTGTAAAATTTTCTCGATTTTTCGCAATTTTTTTTTGTATTGTATATTGGCGGCTCATAAAGCGAAGGGAACTTCGCATCCTGCTAAGCTGGATATTCACAAACAGCTGATGTACAACAGAATAATGAAAAAATTATTGATTTTAATAAATATCATGATCGAGATTAACTTATTCTGATTAATTGACTGGAGCAGAAATTTTAGATCAAAATCAAAGTTGGTATAATATTGAAGTATTAACATTTGGAACTACTGTTTGAAATATTAAGATGTATGAGATAGAAGAAAGTTTTGGGATTAGCAAATCCAACTATTTATTTTTGTAACTTCCTTATAAATATTTAAAATTAAAAGTAATTTTCTTTTTACTTATAAATATCAAAATAATTTAACTTAAAATAAAACTAAATGTGACTTAGAGCAAAAACAATATTAAATAATTACAACAGAAAAAAGGCATCAACTAAACCTATGTTTGGAGAAAATAACTCTTTAATCATGGGTACATTAGTAGATATTTTATGTTTAAATTATAAAAAGAAAGTATGTAGTATTTCTTTGTGAAAATACTCTACAATTATACGCATATGGTTAAAATTTGTTGTACAAACTATCTGCATTTCATTGTACAAATTAATTAATTATTAGCAATGATCAATATAGTCAATCCCATATCCAAATCCAGTAGCAATTATCAGCATTTCATTATACAAATAAACAGAATATTTTAATGTTTAAATTACATTTTTTATGCAATATTATTAATATACATTACAGGGCTTGAATTTCGAGACGAGATGGCAGGATTCGTGCCCTAAAGATTATTATTGTGCCCTATTGTGCGCGGTCGGCTTCTGTTTCCAAAAAATCATTTTCTGAAAATGTTTCTTTGTAAAACGACGATCAAGTCTCAGGACCGACTGACAAATTTCGTGATATTTTCTACTATCGATTGGCAGATTTCACAGTTTCTTCTTACGACAGATTAACAAAATTCATGGTTGTTTTTCTGCATCTGACTGAAAAATTTTGCGCTTTTTCTCCACGACCGACTGACGAATTTCACGATTTTTTCTGGTGAATTTCATAAATTTTTTTCTCATGATCAATTGATAAATTTGGCAATTTTATTCTGTGACCGATTGGCAAATTTCCCTGTTTCTTCTTGCGACATACTGATGAAAGTAACGATTGTTTTTCTGCATACGATTGAAAATTTTCGCGTTTTTTCTCTGCGACCGGCTGAGGAATTTCATGATATTTGCTCGTGACGGACTGGCAAATTTCACGATATTTTTCCATGATCGATTGACGAATTTTGTGATATTTTCCCGCTGCCGATTTCCTATGAGCTTCAGTTTTCTTCTTGCGACAGGTCGACAAATTTTTTTATTTATTTTCACCATGATTGACGAAATCGGCGATATTTTTTTTTTTTTTTTTATGACCGATTTATATATTTTGCGATGTTTTTTCCCTGTGCTCAAAATAGGAAATAACTAAAAGGGCAGTAATGGCCACCGGAGACAGAGCCCTACCAAATTGGCCAATAGTCAGCACTCAACAAAATGAGATTACACTTGTGGTGCACATGAGGAAAAAAAATTTGGTAACTTAAAAAAAACATTTAGAAATAACAAACTAGTTGATTCTTGCAATTCACAGAAATTAGAACATGACTTTTTGAAATCATCCTGTTATCATGTAATAGAAGAAATCAATGGACTATTTCCTTTTCAAATTTTGGATATGGATTTAAAATTCCAATGTATAGAACATAGTTCAATTAACAAAAATACCAGGGATTATAGTTTTGACTATAATTCCATTAAGAATATAATGAAACAAGTTTGTTCAGAAGTGACATACAATCACCGTAGGATATTGACAATAGAATCACCGATATGCATTATTCATGCAAATAAGTTAAAAATTAATGCACATCAGATTTTGCAAAGTTTTCTAAATTTTTTTAAGAGAGCATAACCATACATTTCTGATCATTTCTAAAATTATAAAAGTTGCTCTGTTCTGTTTGTCAAAAGCGTAACTTGTGAAAGAGGCTAAATCACACAAAATGGAATAAAATCTAAATTAAGACATTCATTTAGCAACTTTTATTAATTGCCAATAACATATGGTGAAAGTTGAAAAATAGACATGGTACATATAAAACTTGATTCTGTTCCTTTGTTTTAATAAAAATAAACATTTTGGATAATTATCTTGAGTTGTTAATTTAAATTATTTCAATGGTATTTTGTCATGTCTGTATAAATGTGATTCTTCACATAAAAATAACAGGGTTTAAAGATTTTTTTTCTCTTTCTAATGGTTCAACTCCCCCGCATTTTTAAATGTTGGGTGGGAAACTCCCCTCCTGGGGAAAACTTGAATTTCCAGCCCTGATACTCAAAGATATATTGTTTTTGTAAATTATATTTCAGTGCATCTAAAATGTTTTAATGATGTGTGAAACATGTTTGTAAGTTATTGTTCTGAGATGGCGTTATATAAAGAAATAATTCACCATATAACTAAAAACATATCTAGTGCCGGATATCCGAATCCGGCAGGCAAAGGAGCTTCGGATATCCGGTGCATCCCTATTTTTTAATATCATCTGTGACTGGCAATTCTGAATTTTCCTTCCAGTGAAGCAGATACTGGGATTTGATATTGTAGCATAGACATTAGCAACCTACAATCTTTGTTAGATTATATGTAGCCGACACTAGACTATTTGTGCCTTATCATACTTAGTTTTATAGCTGTCCCATACCTCCCTGTTAGTTTGGGACACATTTTGAAACTTAAAATTTTTTTAATTATGAAACTGTGTCCGCAAATTTTGTTTCTATATTGTTCAAGGACAATAGAAAATGTTTCATTTTGAATTCGATAAATTGAAATTTTTGAGTCAAAGTAGATATCTTTTTTTGGTAAAAAGTGTCCCATTCCTCCCCACTTCCCCCTAACTACTGATGCAGATAGAGTGATTTGTTTTCAATACTGGAAAACACTGAAAATACTTCATTGGTGTGCTAGGAATTTACATGATTTTTTTTTTTTTTTTCACTTTGTGGGTGTCCCACTATATAAAGAACTATGGATGGTAAATTTTTTATACATGTTTTTTACCATCACTTTGAAATTAAAGCATTCATAACAAAATGAATAGCTTATAATGATATTCATTAAAGGGATAACGATAATTACGATTGACGATATTATAGGCATGCAGGAAAAAAGTAAGGTTTAAAATGCGAAAGAAAGGAAAATTTTGACGATGAACCAGGGCTTGAAATGTACTGGAGCAAACCGGAACGATGTTCCAGTTCATGAAATTGTGACAAATATTGCTCCGGTTCGGGAAAGTATGAAAAATATGGTTCCGGTTTGTCTAATTGTTAAAAAATATTATTAGTTTCATATATGTAGCTTAAAATGCTCTCTGGAACTTTTTTTTTCAAATTACTTAGAATCTTGAATGCATTTTTTTAAATTGTTTTTTCTACGGTTAAACATAAATTTGCTATACAGTAAAGTCTCGATTATCAGAGTTAATATGGACTAAGCTCACCTCGGATAAGCAAAAAACTGGTATAAACTAGATTTACACAAACCGTCACCAATTAGGAGATTAAATATAAATTTTCACTTAATTCATTAATTTTTATGGTACTAGTAACATTTCTGTTACTTTTAAGAAAAATGGGGAATGAAATTGTTTATTTGAGAAAGCCCTTGATAGTTTTTTGTTTGCTGAATGTCCATTTTGCTGCAGTATTACGCTACCAATTTCTAAGATTTTTTTCTTACCCCTAAATCTTAACAGTAAATTTTGCTTAATTCAATCACCGAAATCTAACAATTCTCAACGATTAAATACGGCAAAAATTTGTATTCAATTTTAGAGATAACAAAACCATACAAATTGGCAGCTATATGATTCTATAGTGTCATGAAAATTGCAGGTGTAGCCTCTTCTTTTTGCTCAAAGTATTAAATAGTTTTTTTCAATCGAGCTTATACCTTTGGAATGGATCATTTTCTTCTGATGGACTGATCACTTCCATTATTATGAAACAGCCTTTATAATTGAAGCGTTATGTGAAGATGAAAGAGCAGTCGCAAAAAGTTAGAACTCTGATTTTCTGGTCAGAATGGAGAAAAAATGGCCATAATTTTTTTTGAAAAAAAAAATTATGAAATTACAAAACTTGAAACTACGAGGAAACGTTATTGAAATTGATCGTAGTTATGAAACTATGAGGAAATATATATTGTTATTGAAATTAAGAGATTGAGGGAAAATTCGATTTTGTTTTCTTCCCAAAATCTGAATTTTTGAATTCTGGCCGAATCCAAAAATTCGGCCAGACCAAAACTATCTGTATTAAAAAAATGTTGTTCGTTCTTTCGGAAAATTTCAACATTATTCATTGATTTGAGCTCCATCGGCTCAAATGAGAGACACTTTATTTATTGCTATGAACTTTACTATTTATAATTACCAGTCATGACTAGTGTTATCAGGTGTTCAAAGACCTATTCCGTGGAATCCCCTGCACAGGACACCAAATGTCCCGATTTTTCATGATGCATAAATTCTTCTAAATTCCTTTTAGTACCATGCTATTCGTTAGGTTTGTCCTGGGAACCCGTTTTGTGGCATATGGTTAGGACAAACCCCCAAGCCTAGGGTAACATAGGTGAAACTAAATAATCCTGTCTATAAAGGAACATTTTTATGGTTCTTCTGAAAGGAATAGTGTACAAATCTATTTGCTAAAATCTAGCCCCTAGCCATTTTGTTTTTATAGATATATATAAAACCAATGCATTTTGATTAACAGAACTTGTTAAAACGGAACCTATATATAACAGAATCTTACCTGAAACGTAAAAAGTATGTTTCCTTGCAGAAGCAATACCATACAGTTATAACTACTCAATCGGAACCCCCCCCCCCCCCCCTCCAAAACAGAAGTGTGTTTCGATCTCTAGCGATTACACTTTCACAAATCTTAATATACAGTCGAACCTTGTTATCCTGACACTCTAATGACCAGAAAAAAAGTGTCGTCATAAGCAGGGTGTCGCGGTAACCGGAGTTAGAGAAAAATGTTTTTAAAAAGTCATATTTTTAAGTAATTTAAAACAATTTTAAATTAATAACTGTTCTTGCAGTTTTAAGCAAAAAAAACATTATTATTAAACAAAATAAACACAAAAACAAAATTGAAAATAATAAGAATCAGAGTTATGATGACTTGTTTTTTATTGTTACATGAAATATTGATGAATTAAAGTTTGCTTATCTCTAGATGTGCTTCCTACAATTCTTTTTTCAATATTATACATTGAATTGTAATCGATATTCGTTGTTACAGAAATGGATGTTAAATAATTCCCGATCGTTTCAATGCAATGCTTTGGTTTTAGTCGGATGAAAAACGGCATGTAACCACAAGAAAGCACCGCCTGACAAGAACAAGAAGACCGCAAGTAGACTGATACTGGTCTATCTGGAGCTTAAGTGGGTCATTCATAGTGTGTGGTTTTATTTATTCAGATAAAAGATTGAAAAAAAATTTCTCATTTTTCTCAATGGGTATTTTAGACACTTTGTGAAAAGTTTGGCTAAGCCATTTCTTACCGCTTAATTTCCATGCTTATAAGATGGGTTATGAAAAATGGACAATTTTACTAAACCGTTGGGATATCCGGAGTTGAAAATTATTCAACGACACAAAATCCGGAGTTTATTTACAATAAAATCATATACAGAAAATCAGGACTTTGAAAAACTGTCATGATAAGTGGAGTGACATGCAAACCGGGTGTCAGGATAACAAGGTCCGACTGTATAAGATTATTGTGTTTATTTAACAGAGTAAAATGTTCCAGATGAAATTTTAAGTGACCAAAGAAAGGTATATTTGTTTAATTTTCCTTCTATAAGGAACATGATTATTTTCCATTACAGACAGGTACAGTTTTTATAGGGTTTACTGAATTTTTATGTGCAAATTTAGGAGCCACTATCCCACTTTTTGTGACAGTGGACCGGGCAACACTAGTCATGAGACAAACTCAAGACATGAGAGCAATTTATAAAGCAAGGAATGCATATATGACTAAATTTTGAAGATGCTTTTCATGTGCTCATTAAAAACTGCCGACTCAACAGTAATATTCTACTATTTTCAAAGGTCCTCTGTTATATAGTCTGGCCAGAGCTGTAGTTGATGTCTGCTATAAGTTCTTTTATCCTAGTTTTGAGCTTTCTATTTCTCATTCCTACATAAAATTGCACTGTTCCATCTTCTTTGGTGAAAGGTATTTCATATACCCCTGACAATTGATTTGTGCCTATTTTCTTACATATTATGTTTTTTTAATTTTGCAGATGGTTTTGCAACCTTGGATTTTTGTATTTTGAAATTACTTTTCTTTTTATTCTATAAACGCTTAATTAATCTATTTAATGTGCTTTCTTTATAGCCATTGCTTCTTGTGATGTTATATATCTTACTTATTTCGTTATTAAAACTAGGATCATAGAACATATAGCAGACATCAAATACAGCAAGAAAACTACAGCTCTGGCCAGACTATATAACAGAGAACCTTTGAAAATAGATTTTAAAAATAGTAGAATAATTTATCCATCAAGATCTTATTTGCCATCCATCATCAGAAGAACCCTGTAGCAAAAAATTCTCCAAGTGTCTGCAACAGATACTTCAGGGGCAGAAAATAATCTGCCAGTAAAATATTTTAGAATTGAAGCATTAATTAATCAAGCGATCACTTACCTTTGTTATTATGCATTTTATTAATTTTACTAATAATAATCTTAAGTTTTTGTATTAAGTAATAAAGAGCTAAACATAATATAAAGCGAAATAAAGGTTCAATAGAAAAATAATCTGCAAACGAGAAAAGAAAATCTGCGATGCCCGTCTCGAACTTTCTGCTACCGGGCAGAGGAATAAACTTAATTTTTCTCAAAGTTTTTATTATTTAAATAAAGAGAAACATAGTAGAGTACTACTAATTTGCAAGTGCCTGTAATTTGTATATTGTACATATGAGGACGTGAGTTTCAAAACTTGCTTTATCTAAAATTTAAAAAATCAAGTTTTCTCTATCAATCTTGAAAAAAAAAAAAAAAAAAAAAAAAAACTAGTTTCATCATCTATTTCTGCCATTGTAAAATCTTGGTTTACAATAAAAGCCAATGGATGCAGTCAAGAGGTTTTTCGCTATTTCCCAAAATTTGATTTTCTGGATAAGGCGGCTTTTGAAACTTGCATCCTCATATGAATATAAACAAAAAGTTTAATTCTGTAAAAAAAAAATAAATAAATAACGGCAACAGTTTTTAAATTTTCTTCTCCAGCTTTAATCTTACTTCAAATACCTACTTATTATAAATAATCTACTTTTGTTTTTATGATTTAAAATGATTACATAAAAATATTTATTTGAATTACAGTAAATTTAAGAAATTCTATCTGTTAAAAAATTTATTCGGTACTTACATATTATCCAGGCCAGGTCATATTCACTGTGCCAACACTGGTGGCAAACATATTAATTCACTAACTATTACTTTATTTACTTTCAACATTTGAATGCACAGTTAATATTATAGAGTTGCCATATTAAAGGTAATGGCAGAAATATTTAAATAAATGCGTATAACTATATCATATGATATAGCATAGATATATCATTGATATACAATAGACTCCCTCAAATCCGCACAGCTTGGAACCACAGGTTGTGCGGATTTTAGAATTTTGTGAATTTCCAGTCATTGCTTTGTTTACAATTTTTAAACAATAATTTGAATGTAATAATGCAATAAAAATTATAATGAATGCTTGCAACATAGTAAAATATTGAAATACTTAAGTAATAAACTAAAATGATAAAAAGTAAGATAATTTTAAAATTGATTAACTTATTAAAAGTAAAGGTCAAATAAATAATTAATGTATAATTAAATATGCTTAATAAATATGAGATACATTTTCCTTGAATTATTCAATGAAACTTTCCTCATAAAGGTAACCTATTAATTCACATCAATATCATAAAGTAAGAGAGTTTTATTTCAGGTTTAACCAGTCCTAATAACCAAATATGCTTGATTGATATATAAATATATTCAGTAAAAAGATTGTAATTACCAGTGATGGCAGCGATATCTTCATTTTTTTCACAAATTTATACTTGCTTCATGAAAAACCATGAGTTCAGTCATATTACCGAGAATTACATATTAAAATACAGGCGTAATGATGTAAAACTGAACAATTGTGTAATTTTGCTCGTCAATCTGAACTGGAAGTTTCATTGTTTACATCTGTGATGATGTGCGGATTTGAAGGAGTCTACTGTACTAAGTATATTTATATTATATTCATTCTTGTGAGCATAACAAACCACTGGAAATAAAAATTATCATCATTAATATAGTTTATTGCTAAAAGCCATCAAATTGGTGCTATATATTTAATAAATGTATACTAAATTGTTATTTTGTATCATATCAGTTTGCTTTTATATTATTTATCATTTTTAACAATGATTTGTATATTAAATTACCATTTTGATTATGATTGACAAACCTTTTTGGCAAACAAGATTGATGATTGACAAACCTTTGTGGCAATCTATCTATCTGCTCCGGATATGCAAGTATACCATTTATTCTTTCAAAAATATATTTGTGCTGAAGAATGATTGATTACTCACGCAATAAATGTAATCTCTCATCTAGAAACAGTTACAATTTATATAATAGAATTTAAAGTAAAACAATTATTTAAATAAAGACCAACAATTAATTTCTCAATGTTAATAAATATAAAAATCAATGAGTTCTTATTTAATCTTTACACAGCTATTTAAAATATTTGGCAAAGGATATTTAAATTTCTAAAAGCAAAATTTTGAGGTTTAGCATACAATAAATAGATACTTTTATGTTAACTAATCACAAATCTTGTCAGGGAGAGAGAGAGAGAAAATAAAAAAAGATTGAGCTATTGGTGAACGAAAAATAAAAAGTACTATATATATATATAACCATTACAAAACAACACAAATTTTATATATATTATTATTACTATTAGATTTGGCTCGCCAACAGCAGCTTCTATTTTCTTTGTTTATGTGAAAATTAGAAACAATACTTTTATCATGTTTTACAAATTTCTCCAATACTCTCACCTTAAAATAAATAAAAATACTTTACAGTTAGCAAGACTGCAATCATTCCAGATTAAGATTTAAAACAGTTTAATATTACAAAAAAGCAACAACCAATAAGCAAAGCAAAAATATATACAAATTAGAGATGCAACGAATATTCGGCTGAAGCCGAATATTCGGCCCATTCGGCCTGTCTGCCGAATATTCGGCTTCGGCCGAATATCAAGTCCATTATTCGGCCTTGGCCGAATAGTAATACTGTAATAAATGTTTTTATATTTACACAGAATAACTTTTTAATTTGACAATTTATATTCATCATGTATAATGAAAATTTTATTTGAAATTAGCAAACACTTTTTTTCCCATTAACTTTCATACCTCGATGGGTTTTATCTACCCATTTTTATTATAAGAGGCTAATTTAGGAATCATGCTAAAAACATTTTATGCTGTATCAGTAGTAAGTACAAAAAGTATCAGTAATAAGCTAACATAATCTGTTAAGGGTGTATTCCGATCCAAACTGCTTATTTTCTGATTCATTTTAAAATTCATTTTTGCTCTCCAACGCATCAAACTGGGAAATTCTCTTATTTAGAAACTATATAATGTGCCGTGCTTCTTAATTTTTTGATAAATTCAGAAAATATTGTAAAAAAACGCTGTCAAAGTTGGCGTTTTGAACCGAATTTTCCGAAGCGGGCGATCTGGGAATGAAAAAAATGGTCATACTGAGAAAATAATTGTTTAAAAATCAAATTCTAATTAATTGAGCTGAAAATGAAATCACACGGCATGTTAAACATGTCTTCAGAAATTACCCCAGCAAGTTTCATGTTTTTACTTTTAAAAATGAGTCTGAAAATGTCTCAGAAAATTTAAAGCTGTTGAGGGTGAAAAAATATTTTTTCGAATACAACCTTAAATTTAAAATTAATCAGTAGTACTGTATTAAACACTAGTGTCGTGAAGGAAATTTTCACCTTGTTATTAATAAACTTTATAACATACAAACATACTTATAACTACTTAAAAGGTGACATAAGCATATCTCATAGATCTCAGGGTTGCATTACATAATATTTTTTATATGTTTATGTCACCTTTTAAGTAGTTTGAACAAATTTCTTCTAAGTAATTTTTAACTCATTAATTTGATTATCAGTTAATCTTGAATAAGCTAATGGCGAATGATTAAAATGTGTAAATGATTTTTTTTACCTACAACAATGAAATCATTTATTGATCTTTGGTATGTTAGAGCATCAGACACTGTTAAATGCAATGAATGTAATTTGCTTTTCCTTACAGATATTTCCTTCCTCTGAACCTGAAAACACTCACTATACACTTCTTAATAATGCTATCTGTTGACAGCAAAGAAAAAAAACAAAACAATGATAATAATAATGATAAAAAAAATGTTTGTTAATTGGGAACTTTATAAAGTCTACAATGATCTCTTTCCACCATTTTAGAGGATATTCCTTTCATCCTTTCTATCAGTGGTTTTTCTTAAGCTATTAAGATTTCTTGTTTTTTATTTTATTTCATCTGAAAGCTGAAACTTATGTTTCCTAGTACTTTTAAAATTTTGTCATTATTTTAAAATGTAACAACACACATAATATCTATTAAAATGTAACTAGACAGTACTTGATGAGGAACTTTTGCTAAGAGTTTCTTTTTTTGGCTGAATTACATTATTGCAACAATTTTTAGGCCGAACATAGCCGAATATTTTTTCAGAGTAAAATAATGCTTTCAAAAATTAAAAATTTGTATATAAATAATTTTTTTAAAGAAAAAAATACATTTTAATTGTGAAATATACAAGAATTGTGCATATAGTGCATACTATATTTTGTTTTTAGGTAAAAATAAGTTCATTATTCGGCGGCCGAATAGGCCGAATATTCGGCTGTAACTTGGCCGAATATTCGGTATTCGGTTATTCGGCCAAACCACTATTCGTTGCATCACTAATACAAATACATTTTATTAATTACAAACACATGAAATATGCAAAAAAATGTTCACAATGTTATATTAGCTTCCGATATTGCTAAAATTAGCATTATTATTATAAATAATAATAGTATCATCGTGAGTGCAAGCCAGAAACATTTTAGATTAACAAGTTTGATAATAATTAGTTATAACACGCACGCTACAACTAAAATCACTTGATACATGTATTGAGTTGTTAATATAGGACTTGTCTCTCAGCAATAAATGAGAAAATAATCATTATGTAATGTTATATCTCTTATATTTGCACATCTTCTGATTAAATTAAGAGCTATTCTGTGCCGTTTCAAATTCAGTCCTTATTTGAGTCAACATCAAATTGTTTGGTAACAGATTTTGTTGAATATCTCCACATAAACGAGGTGACTCCTTTTTAATAAACGGAAGCCTCAAAAGATCAATTTTATGGTTGCGCCAATGCACTAAAATTTTGAACGAAGAAATTTCACAAAACTTTTTTCAATATCAATAAAATCCGTTTACGAACGACGCTTTAAACCGCTTTAAACCACTTTTTACCGTTAGATATACAAACATCGTCGCGTCACGTAACTTTTTAAGCTTACCGTTAGATATGCAAACATCACATCTTTCCTGTCAGAAAAACTTGATCTGAAGAGCCAATCAGAGCAATGCTAACCGCTATAAGGAAAGCGCACGTGACGTCACACGTAAACAAACGCTACGAACCGGGAGCATCTCAGGGCAAAACATTGAGAAATTGTATTGCTCGTAATACTAAGTTTATTTTTATTTAATAGAGGAGATTTGTATAAGAATTTATTTTTTTTACATCCTCGTACTCAGGAAGCATTTATTTTTCATTTGATTAGCTATAATTAGTGTGGCAAGTCCGGAATATTAATTATTCGGATTTAAATAATGTATGGATTGTTTCGGAGACAGATGAGCCTGAAGTTGTTTAACATTGCATTGTATTGTAATGATGAGAATTATTTTTTTACAGATCTTTTCTTAATATTTTAATAAAATAATGTAGATTTTCTTTTAACTAACAAAGCTTAATGGTTGTTTAGTATGTTTAAAAATATTTCGTGCCCGATGAAGATGTAATTTTGAAGCTGGTGAAAAGAAAAAAGTCAAGAGAACTTCTTTGCTGCACAGTCTTTATAATTAATTGCCTATGCAGTAAGGAATTTCCCTTAGATAAACTCCTCATGCTTAAATTAGTATCAGAGTGTTTCGGCTGAAGTTGTGACACCATACCATTGCATTGGGCATTTGCTTTGTAAAGATTATAAACGGAATTCTCCAGGTAAGTTATTTTTGCATCACGATGGATCATTTTTTTCGTTATTTATCATTAGTTTTGATATGTGTAAATTTTTAATGTATCTAGCAATATTTATTTTTACAAACATAACTATCTAAAAATTATAAGCAATGATTAATAATGAAATATTTAGAATAAAACTCTAACAAGTCATGTAAAGTAGGGATGCAACGGATATCTGAAATGAAGGCAATTAGATTTCGCAAAGTTTCCTTAAAAACTTATAACAAACATGTTTAGCCATTACAAACATGAAAACATAACCATGCATTTCAGAAAACTTCCAAAGTGATAAAAGTTGCTCTGTGCAACTTGTGAAAGCAGCTTTAGCATCAGAAAATCGAATGCAATATAAATTGAGAAATTCATTTATCAACCCTATTGTTAATTGCCCATAACATTAGATGAAAGTTGAAAAATTGACATGGTATATAAAAACTTGATCCTGTTTCTTTATTTTAATAAAAATAAACATTTTAGATAATTAACTTGAGTAGTTGATTTAAATTATTTCGATATTACTTTGTCATGTCTGTATTGATGTCATTTTTTAAATAGTATGTTTTAAAGATATTTGAATTTCAAGCCCTTTTTATAAATAATATTTCAATATATTTAAAATGTTTTACTAATGTGTGAAACATGTTTGTAATTTATTGTTCTGAGATGGGATTATATAAAGAAGTAAATAAACATACATCATAACTAAAAGCATATCTAGTGCCGGATATCTGTATCTAGCAGGCAAAGGAGCTTTGGATATCCGATATCTGGCAAAATCAATATCCGGTTCATCCCTAATGTGAAGTGCAAAAATTTTTAAGTGCATGTATTAGACAGCCTCAGTGCAGTTTTCTCTGATTTACTATTATTTTCTATATTCCATTCCAAGTTAGTTTGTTGGGAATTCCTCTTTTTTTTTCATAAAAAAAAGACTATATTTTAGGATTGCTGATTAGGAAATTAGCAGTATAGACATTATTACTGAGTAAGTGTAGGAATACAGACAATACAGTAGACTCCCTCAAATCCGCACATCATCACAGATGTAAACAATGAAACTTTCGATTTAGATGTAGGTGCAAAATTACATAATTTTTTTGTTTTATATCATTCCTTTTGTATTTTAATATGTAATTAATTCTCTATAATATGACTGAACTCGTGGTTTTTCATGAAGGAAGTACAACTTATTTCTGAAAAAAAAAAAGATATTGCTAATATCTTTGGTAATCACAATCTTTTTATGTATTAATCGAGATTGTTTGGTTATTAAGACTGGCTAAACCTGAAATAAAATTTCCTTATTTTATGATTTTAATGTGGATTAATAGGGTACCATTATGAGGCAAGTTTCATTCAATAATTCAAGGAAAATGTATCTTACCTTTATTATGCAGATTTAATTATGCATTATTATTTACTTGACCTTTTTTTCTATAATTTAATCATTTAAAAAATTATCTTACTTCCTATCACTTTAGCTTATTTCTTTACTTAATTATTTTAATATTACTTTATTGAAAGGATTCTTTATAATTTTGATTACATTATTACATTCAAATTACTGTTTAAAAAGTGTAAACAAAGCAATGACAAGAAATCCGCAAAATTCTAAAATTCACACAACCTCTGGTCCCAAGCTGTGAGGATTTAAGGGAGTCTACTGTACTGTAAATTGTAACATTAGGAGATCACTTGTGTAACTGTCACATAAAAGATAAAAAGAAGTCTATTACTGTGGCGAATGGGGAGGTGGCTTAATTTTTAAATTTCCGAGAAGAGAGTTGAGCAAGTTAAACACACATAAAATGTATCAATTGTATTTTATGATTATAAATTAATTTGGTTTGTTTACTCAGTTTTTTTTTTTATTATTATTATTCATTCCAAGCATAGCTTTTGAATGAATCCCCGAATTTGTTGTTCGGGTATACTATAATACTTTGTTTTAAAAATAATTAATACGTAAAATCCTGTTTGTAAGCCCCCTCTTCTTCAAAAGCAAAAGAAGTTAAATTTCGAAACAGGGTTTACAATTGAGATTTTTTTCTAAGTCATTTAAAACCCTTTTTACCATTAATTTAGAAGTAAATAAGAAAGATTCTCACCCATATACTTGCTTTATTCGGTAGTTTGTTGTTCAGGTAAACAATAGTACTACTTTGTTTTTAAAATAATTACTACCGTAAAATCGCAATTGTAAAGCACCCCTTTTTCAAAAGCAGGAAATTAAATTTGGGAGGGAGAGGGTTATAATCAAGAACAGGGGTGAGAATCTTCCTTATTCCGGTAGATTTCCAATTTGTCAAAAAAAATCCCCCCCCCCCATCTCCTAAAATCTCCCCCAACAAAACACTCCTAAGCTAAACTCCTCCTTTTGTTTATTGGGCGTTGCAATTTGATGAATGATTTGGTAATAATTTTCATTTCTGGAAATTCATCGACCTAATAATGGAGAAGTACCAAAATAAGGTTTAAAGATTTTTAAATTCCCCCCTCCCCTTAAACAAAATATAAATTTTAAGTAGTAGGCTACGTAGATAATGGATTATCTACTTGTTACTTTTTGTTTTTTTTTAAATGCCTTTATTTAACTGAACTTGGTTTTTATAAGTAGTGCATGTTTTCGAACTTTTTCTGTTAGATTCAATGAGGTTCGCGTTTCACTACAGGACAGGTCGCAACTGAAATTCGAAAACGAGTTGGGGAACAACAACCTGTTTGTCATCCCCAGCTGGCATGTGGGATTCATAGTGACCTTCACTAAACTTCCTTTATCCCCTGACCTTCATTTTTCGTGAGACAACAGGCAAACAGTCTAAAGTGGAATAAAATCTCTCAATATGTCTTGAAAAAAGTTGATATACAGAAACAGTTTTCTATGTAATGAACACGGTAATTTGCTAAAAGTTCGATATATAGAAAATTTTAATATGTGGAAGTTCAATATATGGAGGTTCTAATGTACTTACTTTTATGCTTAAGGGGACTCTTCACTCACTTGAAAATTCCCTCTTGGTAATGTTAAACCTATGAGCAGGTTGATTTCGAATTTCTCGTTTAAATTAGAATATTGTTAAACAATTTTTTTTTTTTTTTTTTTTTTTTTTTACATAGGATGGTTGAGGTCAATCTCTAATATGGCTATTTTTTTTTTTTTTTTCAATTTCGGTTGTAGATTTTTAAAAAAAAGGTTAGTTTCACTTTCGAAACCGGTTCCAAACGTAAAAGTACCTTTATTAAAAAAAATCTGCAACCAAAATAAAAAATAACCCTATTAGAGACTATCACTCAACTATAGTTTAAAAATATTCAAATTTAAACAAGAAATTCGAAAATAACCTGATCATAGGTTTAACATTACCGAGCAGGTAATGTTTGCTCAAGCGAGTGAAGAGTCCCCTTAACATGATGAATTCAAATAAAAATATATTTTCAATTCAATTGCAATGAAAAAAAAAATAGAATCTAATAAAATTATCCAGAAATGCATAAAGATTAAAAAAAACAACAACAAAAAAAAACAATAATTGCTATTTTCTTGACATCACAATAAATACAAATTTCTATTCACTTATAAAAATAAAATACAGCCGTGGAAAAAAAAAAAGAGTAAACACATCTTACTAACTCTGCAACTAATTACAATAGAAGAAAGTTACTGGTACCAAACGATTGGAAATAAAGACTACTTTTAATTGATGTATATAAAATTTGCTTAGGGGGCATATACAAATCAAAACCAGGCCAAACTTTGTTTTTCTCAATGGCAACAGCCAATTTTGACAAAATATTTTAAATCTTTGGTTCAAACTATGCCTAGAATTTCAAGTCATTTGGATGATAAGTTTTTGAATTACAAACAATAAAAATTTAGAACTTCTAATGTTAAATTACATTTTCATATTTTTATTAATATATGCTGAAATTATAATCTTAATGCAATAATTTTTTGTGTAGTTATATTAATAAAAAATTCAAATATAAATACAATGAACTTGTAATTTAAAAATTGTATGATATGAATTGTAAAATTAAAATTAAAAAAACAAAAAAAAAAAAAAAACATGAATTACAACAACCTACAATTTTTTTGATAGATTTATATTTATTATGTCCTGCTTCATGCGAATTCTCAGTTCCAAATTTTTCTTCCAAGTAATTTTCGAATGATGATTAAAAAAGTCAAAATGATGGTTTAAGGGTCAGTCTATGATGTGCAGAAAAGCATAATTTGAAAAAAAAAAAGATATTTTACTCATGTCATTGAAACATTTGGGCTGGCAATAGTCGAAACATATAAAGCAAGTGAAATAGTCATTGCCAAGAATAGAAGCAACTATTAATAGAAGTGACATAGTCATTCTGTAGCATTTCAACAATCAAGTACCGAACTTCAATTTGGATACAGCTCTTAAAATAGGCTCATTTTAAAATAATTTCTTTGAAACGACTTGTATGAATTTTATGAAAATTTGTTTTTAGACAAATTGAAGGGTGTAGAATTTATTTATAGTGTCAAACTTGGGTATTGCTATTGAAAAAATCAAAGTTTGGGCTCCTTTTGATATGTAGATAACCCTCTAAGCAAATTTTATATACAATACACTGCATCTAATCCGCACAGGTCAGGACCAAGGGTTTTGCAGATTATAGAATTTTGCGGATTGTAGGTCATTTCTTTGTTTACGTTCTAA
This sequence comes from Maratus speciosus, assembly GCA_963932465.1. Classification (NCBI taxonomy): domain Eukaryota; kingdom Metazoa; phylum Arthropoda; class Arachnida; order Araneae; family Salticidae; genus Maratus; species Maratus speciosus. The sequence continues at coordinate 630,497,043 of OZ010786.1, forward strand.
TATTTGGATTTATCAACAAATATAGTAATCCCATTGTAAATAAATAATACAGAAATGAAAGAAATTGTTTTTTTTTTATATAAAAAAACTATATTCCATATTAGAAGTACTACATTTAAATGGTATAAAATACAAAATTAAGAAACATTTCTACTTATTTTTAAATCTCAAAGATCGCAGTGATAATGGTTTGCTTTATAGCTTTTAATTTATGCTCTGCAATTTAATCTTGAAGCCTTTTAAGAGTCGGGATTTCTTGATCAGTAACAAAAGTTTGTTTTTCTAAATAACTAAGATATTTATCCAAAAGAGCTAAGCCGTCTTCAAAAGCAATTTTACCTTTTATATAGCCAACAAATGCGTTCAGAATATAGCAGTTATAGTATAACAGTTATTTACAAGGTACACAGAACATATCCGTCAATGAATGCAGAAATGCATTAAAAATTTATTAAAATTCTTAATAAATTCATCAGATCAGTCAACTTTTATTATGTTCAGAGTGTAAGTTATCTTGCTTAAAAAAAATTTTTTAACTGTTTGTTTACATTTGAAATATAATGCGGATTTTAGAGTCGCGGAGTAGAGAGAGTGGACTGTACATCAATTAAAAGTAGACTTTATTTTCAGTCGTTTGGTATCAATGACTTTCTTATATAATAATTTGTTGTAGAGTTAGCAGAAGGTGTTTACTTTTATTTTTTTTTCTATGACTGTTATATGTGTAGAAAATTTTTTACTGAAATTTAACTTGCAAATTAAAAAATATGTATCCAAAAGCCATGTGTCTGAATATTCCCCCCCCCCCCCCCAAATGGCAAATGCTGTTACACTTGGCAAATTTACAAACTTAGTTGGCAAATTTGTTTAAAACTTTAATAAAAACTATAGTACACTTTCTATTTCTGGTAGACTTGGCAAAAGTTATAAGTATAATTGGTAATATTATTAGGCTTTTTACAAATACGAACTATATTATATTTTCTAATTGTGGTAACTTGACAAAATTATAAAACTATTTGGCAAATGTCGAGAACTGTTTATTTTTGCTTCTCAATGAATTGGCAAATACTGAAATTTGACTTGGCAATTTAACGTCCTCTCCCCTCGCAAAAAATGTCTTAGCGATGGCCCTGCTCACTAAAGTTATTTTCTCTGTCTCACTAATACTAGAAAAGTACCCAACTTTTGCTTCTGGCAATGGCTTACTTAGCTAAAAAAAAAAAAAAAAAGATATATTTTCCAATTTTTATGTTTAAAGCTGAGTTTTTAAACATACAACTAATAATTATGTGAAACATATAATAATAATATGTGAACATTATTAATTCAGAACAGCCAATGAAAGATAAACTATTTAATTTAGATAATCAGATTTACAGCTTCATTAGAAAAGAATGTTTTCTTGTTTATGGTTTAGTTGAGTTTTAAAGCTTTTACTTAAAGGAAGAAGTCTATCTGCCCTATTTAATGCTTTTTAGTAATGCAGTAGACTCCCTCAAATCTGCAAATGCCTAAAATCTGCACATCTTTACAGATGTAAACAATGAAACTTTCATTTGAATTTTGGCAAAATTACAGAATTTTTCAGTTTTATTTCATCCCGTATGTATTTTAATATGTAATTCTTAATAATATAACTGAACTCGTGGTTTTCCATGAAAGGAGTATAAATTTATTTTTTAAAAAAATCAGGGTGTCACTGGTAATCACAATCGTTTTACCAAATTTATTTATGTAAATCAAGCTTTTTTGGTTATTATTACGATGATTTTGATAAGAATTAATAGGGAGTACTTTTCATAAGGAAAGTTTCTTTGAATAATTCAAGGAAAATGTATCTCATCTTTTTTATGCATATTCAAATATACATTATTAATTATTTACTTGACATTTACTTTTAATATTTTAAATCAGTTTTTAAATTATCTTACTTTTTATCCTTTTAGTTTATTAATTTACTTAATTATATTAATATTTTACTATATTACAATCATTCATTATAATTTTGACTGCATTATTGCATTCAAATTACTGTTTAAAAAAATTAAAGCAATGACCAGAAATCTGCAAAATTCTAAAATCCTCACAACCTCTGTCCCCAAGCTGTGTGGATTTGAGGGAGTCTACTGTATTAAATAAATAATCATCTAAATTCCTCCTCCCCCAGCCTATCCACCAAAAGTTTGGATTATAAGTAGACAAACATTTTTTTAATACATACACCACCGAGGAGGCATGTACGTGGCATCGCTTGATCACACATTGACATTCCCAGTGATGACACATATGCACCCTTGGTACTGAAAGTCATAAACATGAGAATCTGATTACACTTAGTTAAAGCACGTTAATTTTAACCCAGGTAGTGAATGTGTTAAGCTAGTGGAATTTAAAATGGGGCCTCCACCAAAATTAGCCCTTTTCAAAAAAAAAAAAAAAAAGCATTTATTTGAAAGTTATTCTTGGAATGCATTAAAATAATCTAATAAAACCAAATTAATCCACAATCATAAGACACAACTGACACATTTTACATAAATTCAACATTCTTCTCTGAACTTTATTACTGTGGTGTTGGAGAGAGGGATAGTTTTTAAAGACATTTTGGTACTTTCCATTAGCCGGGCACCAGTGTTATATATGCATATATATCTATATCATGTGTGTGTAGTGTATATATAAATACTGGCGCCCAGCTAACAGAAAAGTACTGACATTTTTTTTTAGATACATACAAGTAATTGAGCAATTTTTTTTGTTAGGGGAAACAGAAAAGAAATTCCTAACAAACTAACTTTCAATGAAACATAGACATTAATTAATCAGAAAACTGCACTAAGGTTTTCTTTATACATACACAATAACATTTTTGCACTTTACATGATTTGTTAAAGTTTTATTTTAAATATTTCATTGTTAATCATTGCATACAACTTTTAGATCTAGTTATGTTTTTATAAATAAATAATGCTAGGTACATTGAAAACTCTACACATATCAAAACTAATGATAAATAACAAAAAAAGATCCACCGCGATACAAAAATAATTTACCTGGAGAATTCCGTTAATAATCTTTACACTGCAAATGCCCAATGCAATGCTATGGTGTCACAACTTCAGTCAAAACATTCTGATGCTAATTTAAGCATGAGGAATTTATCTAAGGGAAATTCCTTACTGCACAGGCAATTAATTATAAAGACTGTGCAGCAAGGAAGTTCTCTTGACTTTTTTTCTTTTCACAACCTTCAAAATTACACCTTCATCGGGCTGGGAAAGTCTATTCAATCAATAGTTCTGCAAAATAAATTATGTACGTGCGCCCATAAATGTAAATATCTCCCTATTCACATTTCGAGATAGTTTACGGGTCTGTAAATTGATATGCATGGGTATTCATCCCATTTAATTTATCTACACACTTTATTTTGACTGGAAAGCTCAAATTTTAAGCATAGGTGAGTTAATTAAAATAAGATACGCCACAAAATACACAGATCGCCCTATCAAACTCGGCAATGTTTTGCCCTAAGTTACTGCGCATCATAACTGCGCAAGCTTTGTGTTTACAGTTGTGCGCTTTCCTTATATCTAGCCGCCTGTGCCCTAACCTCCCTCTGGCTACTACGGCCTTATCGTCAAAAATGATTTCTGTTTACAACACAATTGAACGTGTTTCGTAATATTTGTTCTAAATATTATGGAAATTTAAGTCCTCCCCCCCCCCGAAATAAAATCCTGGGTACGCCACTGATATGTATTTCTTTCGATTTCTTTGCTGTTAGCTAATCGAGATTGACCAATCAGAAGCCTGTATTTTTGCAAACAGTGAAATGTTCGCAAAAATGCAAGCTTCTGATTGCTCAATCAATCTCGTTTCGCTAACAGCGAATAATCTGCCTGGATCGTGGCATTTATGTGATTTGTATTTTGCTGGCTTTAGCCAGGCATTGTTAGCATGGAACTATAAATAAGCTATATAAGTAATTTTATTCTTAGTTGTTTTAGATTCATCCGTAACAAAAAATGTTGATAGCAGACATCCATGGTGACATCGTTGCATACACTATAAATACCAACCAACGAACCAATTTTCCTGATATCGTAGAATTTCTCATCTAACCAATCAACCAACCAATGAGTTAACATTTGTTTGTTTTGTTTATTAAAATTTTTTGCAGAGCATTATGATGGAGGATACTAATGAATTTTACACGAAAGGTAAATCTTATTGGGAAACTGTCCCTGCAACGATAGATGGGATGTTGGGTGGACATTCAAATGTTCTTAATGCGGATGTTCAAGCATCATCAAGATTTTTATCTGCTTTCATAAACGTGAGTATAACCATGTGGGAATTATTCTGTTTCGAAATCTGAGTCCTTAATTGTAAATGGTTTTGGTAATTATGAAGATTTCACTTCTTCCTTATCTTTACTTTAATATTTCCCAATGTTTGCAAGTGGCAAGCTTTATGATGCATAAAATTAATTACGTCGGTTCTGTCATGTGTTTTTATATAATTTTCATCCATTAATCTGTACACCTTTTGGCACGGATGTCATATACGCCCCATATTGGCGCGATTTTTTTTCCGACTCCAATTTGGCGAAAACCTCTTTATCATATCATCTATATCGAGGTTACCATATCAAGCAAAATAACGACACTTTGGCGCCAATTAAGTACCCGGTGCGTATATGACATCGGCGTCAGGAAAGAATCGCGCCAATATGAGGCGTATATGACATCTATGCCAAATTTCTAATTAAAAAAAATAAATAAATAAATAACATCGCTACTTTATTTAACGTAGTACCTATATATCTAAAATTTGTATATTTTTATTAGGGATGTGTACGGGGTTCGTTGATGTATTTCAATGGATATATATCATGAAATATATCCGAAATTTATTTTTAAAATGTCAAGATTTTTGATATTTTTATATACTTAATATTTATTTTCAAAATATCAAGATATTTCATATTTATTTTCGAAACTGTGCAAGGTTTTGAGGCCTAGATGTCTTATTATCCCGGGGTCCGCCATCTTGGATTTTTTTTCTTGCATGAAAAGTCCTTTTTCGCCAAGTAGTAAACGTCGTCAATGGTTAAATATTCGTGATAGATTAATATAATATTGAAAGAATTGGAATATAATATTTATAACTATTAAATGAAAAAGAATTTTTAATTCATGCCAAGAAAATATCCAAGATGGCGGACCCTGGGATAATAAGACATCTGTTCCGGTTTTGATATTTTCAGTCAAGACAAGTGTAAATGAAATTTTCAACTGTTATAGACTGTGTCATTCTGTAGATAAGGAATGTAGTTAATTTATGTTCTGTAGATTAAAAAAAAAAAAAACAAAAAAAAACGTATTTTCCATACTTTATGTTTGAAGCTTTTATATTAAAATGGAGAACTAATAATTATGCTAGACAATTAAGAACAGCCATTAAAAAGATAAACTGTTTAATTCAGATAATGAATTATATAGTACAGCTTCATTAGAAAAAAATCTTTTCTGATTTTGCTTAAATGAACATTTGAAAATGGCAGAGAGTATGACTGTTTGAGTGGGAGTGAAAATTATTTTTAACTTTGCATTTATTTTTAATATGCTATTTAAATTTACCATAAATATTAGCACATGGCAAATTATATCATTGAAAAGAATATGTTCACAATTCGGGAAATTTTAATCAAATGTCCTTAAAAACTAGTTTTCATTTAGTTTTTGTAGTCATAATTTCATAGTGGTCATTGCATTGCTTTCTTCCCTTTTCCCAATGTTCAAAAAAAAAAAATCCAAAAATTTAAATTTGTGAAATTTTGTGGGTGGAAAGTTCGAGCCCACAAGTTTTCTTGGGCAGGATTTCATTATTTTGGTCATGAATCCAACCTTCAAATTCATGTCCTATTACTATTAATGTTTAAATATTATATTTTTTAATGCTCAAACTTAAGTATTTAAAAACTTGTTATACAGACTGGGGGGAGGGTAGGAGTGATATTGCCTGACATTTCAGGACTGGATTCGTGCCAAAAATTTTGAAGTTCTGCTCAAAGGAATATCATATGTGGGAATCTCCTGCCCAAAAAATTTCACTATTTTCTGAATAATTTTCTTTTTGAAGACCGTTTGACGAATTTTGCAGGACCTCTCGCGCGACAGGACAGATCAATGAATTTTGTGATATTTTCCACAACTGATTGGTAAATTTCATGCTTTTTTCAGAACAGATGTCATAAGTTCCCCCCGGCCGCCATCTTGGAATTCTTGGCGTGAAAACCCCTTTTCTGCCAAGTAGTAAATGTCGCCAAGCACCGGTTTATACGCATGTTTGGCTTAATGAAAATAAAATATAAATAATAAACAAAATTCACTAAACTGGCAATCAGTAATCCTTGTATGAGCACTTCGCGCACATTTACTGGAAAAAAAAATCGCCGAATTCAGCATTTCTCGCGATATAGCATTTTTAAAATTCAGCAGTTCTCGTCTTGTAGCAATCTCAAAATGTAAAAAACTCTTAAAGCAGCAAAATATACCTAAAAAATGAAACTCGCTAAAGTGGCAATCAGCAATAGTTGTATGAGCGCTTCGCGCTCATTTACCGAAAAAAACATCGCTGAATTGAGCATTTTTCGCGGTATAGCATTCTCAAAATTCAGTAGTTCTCGTTTTGTAGCAATCTCAAAATGTAAAAAACTCTTAAAGCAACAAAATATACATAAAATTATCAACATACCTTAACAGACATCTGCTTTCTTGAAACTACAGCACAAAATATAACACCACCGTCATTTTCCAAAATAGGCTTAATACGCATTGACACGCTATAAACAAACCTCCCTTTCTTGTCAAAATTTCCTCATATTTCTTAATTACTTCAGCAAGAGCTTTTAAACGGACTACAGAAACTATAGTCAATGAAATACATCCAATAAATTTAACATAAAAAGACAACCATAGAACACGATATCAAAATCAAAATATATCGATACATCCACAAAATCTAAGCTTCTTAGGGGTTTGCCAGAACACGACACGTCACAACACATACGTCACACGGGGTTTCCATATCGAGTTTGTCATATCCGTAAACACCGCCAACACGCCAACAAAAAATCGCCAAACAATTCAAAACAACAACAACTGAGGGAACATACGGCACCTATGCCCTTTTTTCTTGTGGCAGACTGACAAAATTCATGATTTTTCCTCTGTGTCCGATTGAATAACTTTGCGATTTTTCTCTACGGTTGACTTGTTCTTGTTGTATGAGACCACTCATACTACTCATATAACTAAGTGCAGTGAAAAGAAAAATTTCAATCCAATAAAAAGCACCTCCTCATTTGCATTATTTCTAATATATCCTTTTACTAAGCAGAGTGAATTTTCATTCAGCACAAATTAGAAGCATCAACAGAAAAATTATCTTTTATTTGTATATGAAAAATGACTATGTAATGCAGTAAGTGAAAAACTAAATGATGACAAAAAAAAAGGTTTAAGATAAAATACCAGCTTTATTTAAAATCATTAAATGTAAAAATATATATATTGCATTTAAATCTTCAAATAGACATTCGTATTTCTCAAATAATATTTCATTTCAAAACTGCAGACTAGAATAACTTTTATCACTCGGGAGCTTATAAAGTGGTCGTTAAAAACATTTAATAAACTGTAGCTGTTCATTTAACAGAATACTTATATACTTAAAGATGAAATAAGATACTGTGTAAAAAATAAATAAGTTATTTCGAGAAAAGAGAGTTCCATAAACGATTTCAAAATAATCATAGCCAGAAAAACATATCCATTACTGAGATGATACTCTGCTGAGAAAATCCATCCATTAAAACAACTGTGAAAGAAAAACAAATAACTGCATTACGGATGAATGAGACACGAGCACACAACGAAGCAGATTCAAATCTGCCGCGATTCTATTTATAGCTCACAGGAGAATTGAGACACGTGCCATGAATGACAAAAGTGGGAAACTCCTCTTGCTCCGGACTATGTCAGAGGAAGTTATGACAGTCAGATGCACTGATGCGAAGGAGCGAGCTTATGGACAGGCAATGTCATCGTCTGACAAAGTTTGAGTTACGTATCAGTCTAAGGAAAGATTACTGTCAAAGTCGGCTGAAAGGATTCACGATGTCCGAGAATACAAAACGGCAAAAGGATTAAACTTTTAAAGTAAAGAAACCAGAAAAAGAAAGTAAGTAAAAATAAAAAGACTTTCAATAAATAAATTGTCTAGAAATATTATAGGTAAATATAAGGCTAGAAACATAGGTGATAAGAAAAATATGGGTATGTGGCTAACATGACTTACAAATTTCACGATATCTTACCACGACCATTTGACGAATTTTGTGATTTTCCCTGTGTTCATTTAATGAGTTTTGCAATATTTTCCTGTAACCGTTTGATGAATTTTGCAATAATCTTCCGCGACTGATTGGCAAACTGTCATGTTAATATTAAAGTGGTATTTGCAGTTGAGAATAGAATATAATAAATTATTAGTTGAATATGAATAAATAATTAAAATTAATCTTGAGATATTGCATTCTGGAAAAATTGTGATGGTATAAAGCGTTATGAACCACTGGAACCCGAACACGTTCTTTGCGGTCAAAGTCCAATTAAATATGAATAATAAAAGAATATTCTTACTTTATAGGATTGCAGAATGTTGAAGACAAAATGATGAAGCAACTTTAGTGAGAATAGCAAATTTATTTTATTCATCATCGTTAGTAGGAAGGTTATCAATGTCTTTACTCTTGGTCACTGTAAATTATTAAGTTAACAAATTCTTATAAACATAGAAAAACTTGAAGAAATTTATTGATCGTTTAATTTAAGCTGAAGAAGAGGCAGCACTGATAAAATATTAAAAAGGCATGACAAACTATTCACATCTCAAAATAGAAAAATGATAACGGATTCTGACATGACATATATCCAAACCCCTGTATCTTGAAAGCAGCCAATGACGTCCCACTTTCGCTCGGTAAAAGCAGAGTAAACTTTTACATGTTTTCAGATCCGCATCAAACCAAATTCTAATTTTAAAATTAACGGGTTTTAGTATATAAGTGAATACTTCGGAGGCTAACAAAGTAATAAAGTGAAAAGATTTAAATTGATTAGCTAATTAAAATAATGATGGAGTATCACAAAATCAAATTAAAAAACGGCAGTTTAAAAGCAGAACTTCCAATTTACAAAATGAAACTGAACACACCTCCCACTGGCAAGCCATACATGACGTCACTACAAGTAAGAGGGAGCAAGAGCTCCAAAATGGTGCATCAGGCATGATATCACAGCCGCTAAGAATGTGGCGATAACTCCCAAGTAGGTGCTGAATGGCACATGCGCAACTCAAATATGAGAGAGAGCCCAAATGCTATGAACATCAGCGGAAATAAATTAAATGCCAAGTAAGGAAAGATAGAATTGTGCTAGCAGTAGGGAGAGCATGATTGATGAAAAGTAAACATTGCGCTCGGAAGACCATGATTTAATTTAAATAAATATTGATGCAAAATAGCTGAAAAGAAATATAAAATTTAGAAACTGAGAGATGGTACCTCGTACCTCACACAAACTTTGCAGGTTTTTTCTGAGTGAACAAACAAAATTTTTGGGATTCCAAATGCTATGAACATCGGCAAAAATAAATTAAATGCCAAGTAAGGAAAGAAAGAATTGTGCTAGCAGTAGGGAGAGCATGATTGATGAAAAGTAAACATTGCGCTCGGAAGACCATGATTTAATTTAAATAAATATTGATGCAAAATAGCTGAAAAGAAATATAAAATTTAGAAACTGAGAGATGGTACCTCGTACCTCACACAAACTTTGCAGGTTTTTTCCGAGTGAACAAACAAAATTTTTGTGATTCAATTTTTTGTGATTCCAAATGCTATGAACATCTGCTGAAATAAATTAAATGCCAAGTAAGGAAAGAAAGAATTGTGCTAGCAGTAGGGAGAGCATAATTGATGAAAAGTAAACATTGCGCTCGGAAGACCATGATTTAATTTAAATAAATATTGATGCAAAATAGCTGAAAAGAAATATAAAATTTAGAAACTGAGAGATGGTACCTTGTACCTCACACAAACTTTGCAGGTTTTTTCTGAGTGAACAAACAAAATTTTTGTGATTCCAAATGCTATGAACATCGGCAAAAATAAATTAAATGCCAAGTAAGGAAAGAAAGAATTGTGCTAGCAGTAGGGAGAGCATGATTGATGAAAAGTAAACATTGCGCTCGGAAGACCATGATTTAATTTAAATAAATATTGATGCAAAATAGCTGAAAAGAAATATAAAATTTAGAAACTGAGAGATGGTACCTCGTACCTCACACAAACTTTGCAGGTTTTTTCCGAGTGAACAAACAAAATTTTTGTGATTTCCTCCCCCCCCCCTCCCGTGTTAAAACGTTGAAATTCATATTTTTTTCCTCCACAGCTGATCAACAAATTTCACGTTTGTTTCCCACGACCGATTTACAAATTTCACGATTTTTTTCTTACGACCAATGGATCTATTTCATGATCTCTCCGATCGGAAAAAGAACATAACAAAAAGGGCAACAAGAGCCACCGGACTCTGCTTCTTGCGAAATTGGCGTAGAGTCAGCACTAAACAAAAATGAGATTAGAAGAACTGCAAAAACCTTGTGGTGCACATTAAGAAATTTATTTTTCCTGAACATATTTTTGCCCACCTGCTGTGCAGTGCAGAGTTGGGTTTTTGATGTCAAAAACTGGTTTAAACCGTCAAAAACATGTAACAGGCTTAAAACATATTTTAACAGCAATAGGTAAACATTAAATAAGTCAATGATTTATGTAATCTTTTATTTAAAATTATTGTAACTTAATAATAATAAAAGAAATTAAAATATTAATTGCAATAAAATATTTTTATTTTTTGGAATTTTCAATCAGAAGAAAATCATTTTGTACAATTAAATAATCCGGATCAATTTCACCCCACATCATGCTGCAGCACACAACCTGTTTAGCACATTTATTTACATCCAAATGATTTCTGAGTTTAGAGTGTATGAAGTATTAGAAAATAGTCTGTCTCTTAATTGATGCTGAGCTAGTAGGACTTGATAGCAAAAGCATTACCAAATGATCAGTTTTTAAAGCAGGCTCAGATGAAAAGCTATTGCATTTAATGATACCTTTCCACCTAGTAATTAGACTTAGATAAAATGTAAAACTGTCTGTGAACTCGAATAATTTCTTAAAAATTTTCTGCAAAAAAAACGCCGTGCCCCTCCCGAGTCCTATATCGCCGCTAACCGCAAAAATGAACAGTTATATGCAAGTGGAGTGCCACTAAGCAACGCCACTAAAAAAAAAATATTAATTTACAAGCATTATTAAAACTCAGTTCAGAAATGTAGTGTTGAATGGTATTCTTAATACAGACAACTAATGAATGAAAGAAAAACTAATGAAAATTAAAAAAATATATATTTATTAAAGTGTGAAATATTTTAATCATTAACTTATATCATATTTATCATTTCAATTTATGATTTCTCAACAAAACTGTTATTTTATTAATCTATAAAATAACTGAAATACGAATAAATGAATGTTAAAATATAAAAGTTATTAGTCCATGAATGGAAGAGATGAACTCTTATTCATCAGTTTATCTACTGTTTTTGAGACAAACCATTCCTTAAAATTGTGACTCTTTCTTAAAAATTTTGAAAAACTTTTTTTTTCTCCAGTTGAAAAATAGTCTGCAGACCTCAAGAGTAATGCAACATGCATTACACCAATTCTCCGCCCGGGGTCTTAATAATTTTTTTTTATAAAGAAATTTGTAAAAAAAACCCATCAAAACTGTCTGCAAACTTTGAAAATTTTCTGCAAATGGCATTTGCGTGTTCGTCTATATTATCTGACTCCGCTAGTAATGGGGTCCTTCCTATAGCATTAAAATAAGAAGACGGGAAAGGAGATTCTTTAGCTTCATACGCAATCAGTATGGGTAAGCATCGATAAATTCTCTCTGTAGCCCAAGTATGAGCTGAATCAACTGATACATCAGTCAACCATTGCCCCCTGACGGCTGGGATGCAAAATATAAACCAAACAATGGTATGGTTTCATGATTTGATCCCTTCTATTATGCACTTTTTCAATATGAGGCGTAAGTGAATTTTCTTTTAGAAGACTGAGCTAATTTTGTTTAGTTTTAAAATCAAAAACGTATTTTTATTTATTTAAAGAAAGCATGTTTTAAAAAGATTTTGACTTTAAGCTTATTTTTTTAAATTACTTCTCTTATTTTGTAAATGTTTAAGATTAATAATCCAATTTCAATTTTGAATGGAATGGTTATTGCTTAGACTAGAATAAAATTGATGCACATTATCTTGTTGTATACAAAAAAATCTGCACTTTTCTAAGTTTTTTTTTTCCATTAAAAAACAAAACAAAAGATGTAATGCTTTAAGCTCTCAAAAGTAATAGAGAAATAAAAACTATTTTAAGTAAGAGAAAAAATGTACAGCTCAGGTGAGCTTAATGTCTACTTTTTTAATAAATCACAATTTTACAAATAAATAAATAAAAATTTTACCCTGTTAAAAAGTTCCACTTAACAATAATACTTTACTATGTACTAATTATTGATATACAGTAATAGAAAATTTTAAATATTACATGTAATGTTGTTATGTGTGACAGTTAATGTGAAGTTTTACAGATAAATGTAGTATTTGAGGTTTTTGACATGATGGTTTAAACTCGACATAAACTGATGCATGTCAAAAACCTTCCAACCCACCTCCTGTGTATGTGTGTATATGGTATGCAATAAAATAAATAACTTTCTATTGTTTACTTGAATTTGCTGTATGTTTCAGGATAAAATCAATCCTATAAATACAGAAAAAGCATTAGACTGTGGATGCGGAATTGGACGAGTAACAAAACACCTTCTTCTAAAGTTCTTCAAAACAGTTGATATGGTTGAACAAAACAAAGAATTTCTCGATGCTTCTCATAAATATTTAGGTGAAGATGATTGTAGAGTTTCACAGAGATTTAATTGCGGTAAGTTATGCAATTTAGAAAAAAATAATTTCATGCTATATTTATCTATATATTAGCTCTTTTTATTATTCATCTTGTATGCTCTCATTTCTTTGGGATTATAATAAAGATTTTCTGATATGATAAACTTTTTTTAAGGATTGATATTTGCATTGTTTTAAACTTTAATTACAGAATTACTATTTTTAAGATCTGAACTGTGGTTTGTTTTTAAACAATATTAAACATTTTTATTCATAAAATTCTAGAGTTTAAATAGGCATTTCAGTTACTATTAAGATATTTTGTATTTGAAATACAATACAAGTTATAAATTTGTAATTATTAATATATTACGTATAAAAAAAATTTGCTAATTTCATGAAAAATACAAAATGGCCTCATTGAAATTTCATCAATTATTTGAGATCATAAAAAAAAGCATTCAGTTTTTACCAAAAAAGCATTCAATATTTATCTAAAAATGTTTTAAATTCATCTTAAAAATTTACTAGGCAATATGTATCCTTAATTTTACCAGCTATGATTTATGTAGCATTATTTTATAATATATGAGCAAACACTATTCTTCCATAAAGCCATTCATTTATAATAAGAATTAAATTATTTGAATGTAAAAGGCATAATAGATGACCGGCTACAAAATGTAAAACTCTTGAAAAAAATCCCCGAACTGTTGTTAACAGGAACAGTCTTCCAGAGAAATAGTTTTAATTTTATCTAGGGATTCATTTTTTAAAATATTTAATCATCTACTCCATGTCATTGATTATATTTTAAAATGCAGTTTTAATAAAACATAAACTCAATTAATTTGATTAAAGAGTGGATAAAGAGAATTAAAGCTGTGGTAAAGTGAAGAAAGATGATTAAAGAGTACTTTTGGATATTTTCTGTTTTGCTTTCTCTACTAATAATGTAAAAAAATAATTAAATTGTTCAGTGGCATAGCCAGGATTTTCTTTTTTTTTCTTTTTTTTTTTTTTTTTATGGGAGGGGGGGGGGTGAGCAGGGGAAGGTGTGACTTGGGGGAATATCTAGACTTTTACTAACTCTAAATTATCAATGTAGCATTATTTTTTTCTATAGATACATGTAATTCATATATATATTTTAGCTAAAAGACAATATTCAAACACTTTTAAAATATTCTTTACTTGTACAAATCCAGCCATACTTTTATCCTTTCTTGCGTTCAAAGTTAATGAGTCCTTCATAATACTTACCTTTGTCCATAATCAATCAGATACTTTCTGAAATAATTTTTAGTCGGTTTTACTGAGATAAGTTTGTGTCTTAAACCCATTCATAATTTAAATACATGAAATGTGGTATTATTTTACATTTAAAAAAAATTAAAGTTGCAATGCCTGTTTAAATGCTTCAGCAAGAAAATTACTTTTATTTACATAACATCCTTATATGCATTTACGGTGAACTTAAACAACTTAACATTAAGTTGGCATTAGAGTTTTAATAATACAGTAGACTCCTTCAAATCCACACAGCTTGAGACCAAAGGTTGTGCAGATTTCTGGTCATTACTTTCTTTACATTTTTTAAGCAGTAATTTGGATGTAATAATGAAATCAAAATAATGAATGCTTACAATATAATAAAATATTAAAATAATTAAGTAAAGTAATAACTAAAATGATAAAAAATAAAATAAATTTTAAAACGATTAAATTATTAAAAGTAAAGGTCAAGTAAATAATTAAATATGCATAATAAAGATGATACATTTTCCATGAATTATTTAATGAAACTTTCCTTATAAATGTTAATGAAATACAATTTTGCAGTGTTATGCTATACTTCCACAACTTGGAATATTTTGCGTCAAACATACTTAATGCTCTTTCAAAAAAATTAAATAATACTGCTGAGTGGTACAAATCTTTCTGAGACATTAACAAAGCCATTTTTACATGAGTATGAAATTTGTATCTATTAATATTAAACTTTATAAGAATTTAATTGCATTTTTTTGTGTTTCAATAAATATATTACATCTATAATTGATTGTTCTCCAATACTTGTCTCAAAAATTGGTTTAAATTCTTAACTTTGACGCCATTTTCTAAAAGATTCTTAGCATTTAAAAGAAACAGGAAAATGCTAGTTGATTTCTTACTATTAAAAAAAAAAAAAAAACTATAAATTTTCTGCAGTTAAGCAATGAAAATGACTACAGAATGTGTCATAAATTATCAAGTTTAGATTTGAGAAAAGTATTATTAAAAAAGAAGTTTTTAAAAATTATATATACGAGCATTAAAATGTTAAGGTAATTCTGTAAGATCAGTTCAGTGCAAAATTGACACATTTGTGCATGCATGAAATTAAATTTAGATCCTCTCCAATTTAGAGGAAGGTAGGACTGTTAGCGCAGTGGTCTAAAGCATAAGTTTAAAGTTCTATATTTTTGTAGGGGACATAGGTTTGGCCCTAAAGCCCAGCAAAATGATTTCTGTAATATTTTTTGCGATAATTCATTTCAATATTGACCTATTTTATTAGGAGAAGTTATATGATTTATATTTTTTCATAATTATTTGAATACTTTATAATTAAACACTCAATAAATATATTTTTTTAAATAATAATTTTACATTTAAAATATTTAAGCTAAAATATTTTGCATGTAATTATCAATTAAATAAATTGATCTGATCTGTAATTTTATGTTTTCTGACCATTATCAAGAATATATACAGGGTGTCTACAAATTGGTTGAGCAATTTCATAAGTTAAGAACTTCTGAAATATTAAATGAAATTTACTAGTTGAAAGTCAGACTAGTAGTAATATTGCACAAGTTTATTCATAGATGGCATTAGGTGTCATAACTGACGCTATCACTTAGCGAGTGGTAATCATTCTTGTTCGACATTATGATAATGGAGATGTACAAGGTGCCGAAAAAGCAAAATGCTGTCTTTGGTTTCATGAAACCCATTCTGCTGTGCAAGTACGACCCTAACACCATCTATGAATAAACTTTGGCAATATTACTACTACTCTGACTTTGAACTAGTTAATTTCATTTAATATTTCGGAAGTTCTTAACTTACGAAATTACCCAAATAATTTGTATACACCCTGTATAGTGTGTGTGTCAAAAAGAAAATTTCTTTATTCTTTTACATAGAAAATGGAAAAGAAAACAGAAAGAAACAAAAATATTCATATAAAAATTATAAAACAAATTACCTTTGATATCCATGGTTTAATATTTAAAAAATGTATAAAAATATAAAATAAAATTCAAATAATAAAAAAATATATAGTATTATAAATCGTTAGCTGCATGGAGTTTCAAATTTAGGCTTTTAGAGAATGAGGCTGATAAAAATTTAATTCATGACAGCTGTTAATGGTTGTGTAGTTAAAATAAAATTAATTAATTAAATATTGTTATTTTTTTTTTTAATTGAGACAGTAGTAAGTAAACATAAATGCTCTACCCAATATTTTTAGTTAAACTTCTGATAAAAAGCAAGCATAGTTGATTATTAATTATAAACTTAAAGTTCTTTTACTTCATTACTAGGTTAGACTGACAGCATCATCTATTGCCTTAAAACAATAGGAATCCTTTATCAATATAGCAATTTGTCACGATTTTAATAATTAATTTGAAAGCAACTACTTAAAAATTCAAGAATTCTTCTAATGAAACGTTCAAGTTGTTTACTGTCAAATCTTGATGGGTACTATCTAGTAAATACTGAATTTATTCAGGTAGTATTGAGCCATCTAGCTAAAAAACTTGAAAAAGTTACTGGTTGAAAAGCTGATGCTAGAAAAAAGGCAGGGTGCAGAATCCTCACTATTTCTACCGGTGTCAAATAACACTTCTTAAAAGATTTCGATTTATGATTTTTCATTTGTACTTTTTAGTTTGAAACAATTACAAATCATTTTTAATACATTGAAGACTTTTTTTATGATTATTATATTCAAAAACTAGATTCAAAATAAACATAAATAAAAACTTTAGGTGTCATTTTACACCAGTAGAAATAGTGTTAAAGAACATCTAACAGGAACACTAGTTAGGACTTTTTACGTTGGTCATTAAAATGAAAGTATCTCTAATGAAGGCCATTATATCGAACACCTACTGCATAAATAAATCATTACACCTATGTATTTTTTTCCCTTTTTCTGTAAATATGAAAATTTGATCATATTTTTTATCCTCTCATTATGTTACTTTTAAGAAATAATGAAGTATTCTTTATAAAATTTTAGGCCTTCAAGATTTCAACCCAGAAGAAAAACATTATGATGTTATATGGTGTCAGTGGGTTACAGGCCATTTGACAGATGACGACTTTGTAGCTTTTCTAAAGAGGTGTAAAAAAGGACTCAAAGACAATGGAATCATATTTGTTAAGGATAATTTATCACATGAAGAAACAGATATCGATAATGAAGATGGTTCGGTCACACGACCACATCAGCTGTTGCATAATATATTTAAAAAGGCTGATTTAGAAGTGCTTGCTGAGAGAAAACAATATAAATTTCCAAAAGGATTGTATGAAGTCAAAATGTTTGCACTTAGGTGATATTTGTGGTTTTTAAAGCTGAATTTCGTATCGATTGAATTATTTTTGGATGATATATATCAAGATGAATAAAATGAACAAAAATGTACAAATTTTAAAGTTGTGTGTAAGCGTCATTTTAATTTTGCCTTTTTTAAACCCTTAAATATCTATTTTTCATTTTGATATTCGATTTATGAGTATTGGCTCCTATTCTAAAGAATTAAAATCACTTGGAAAAAAAAAAGTTTATAAACCAATATTAAATTAATATAAACTATGCAATACATTAAGCTATTTTTAAGGATATAATCTTTTTTATTTAAGAAGGTACCATATACAAATTAGCATGTTTCTTGTTCTAAAATGTTTGTCTTGATCTCATTATCTCCCCTGAAAGTTTGTTACAGAATTTTAGGAACAATCTGTATGTTTACAACTTCTGAAAATGATTGCCTTCTCCAGACACTGCCCTTTGGTGCAGTCAAAAACTTCTTTGCTAAATCAAAGGAACAGGAACATTATTCTTTCTCAGGCCCACCATTCAAATAGATTGTATTACTATTATTTTACTTTAGTGCCTTCCTGACAAATAAGCAGAATATGACTGTCAGAATTTTTCTTTCATTTCCTTCAAAATATCTGTTTGCTTTTAAAATGTTTGTTTTAGAATGTAAGAAAATTTTATTCATTTGTTTCAATTCACAGAAGAAGCCCATGAAATTTAAAATTTTATCAGTTAAAAAGGTTTTAAAATTATCTTCTTAAAATAACTCAAAGCATAGATTTTCTTTAGTGTAAAGTTTGCAATTAAAAAGGTCTTGTTTTATCAAAATGGATCTGTGTTAAATATTAGGTAAAATTGTTTTTTAAATTTAACTTTTTAATACCTTTAAACTCTGAAAAATAAAAGAATTTGGCCAGCCGAATATTCAGTATTCGGCCAAATAGTTACTATTTGGTTGGCCAAATATTCGGTATTCGGCATAACAGTTACTATTCAACTAGCTGAATATTCGGTCACAACTTCCGGCATCTTTCAAGGTCATCACATTCTGAGCAACTGGTATATTACGTCACAACAGCATGGTCTATCGCTATCCTGTCTCAAAATTAAACAAAATTCGCTATCACAGCACAGCCTTCAGACTGATTTTTTCTGAAATTTCATACAAACCTCAGCTTATTGCCCATTTGAATATAAAATTTTGCATGGAAATATTCATAAATTCTTCACTTAAGCTGCAAAAAATTGAGAAAATTGCAATTACAGCAAGCTCTTCTGAGGGGAACATCCCCATTTTCAACTGGAACCTGACAGAAACATATGTATGAAGTTTCGTTCAATTCTATGAGTAACTTCGTACACTTTCCAATTATACAATAATGAAAAGAAAACAAAAATCGCTATTACTGCACTCCTTTCTGGCAGAATATCCTCAAATTTAACTGGGACCTGCTGACCATACCCAAAAACATATATATGAAATTTGGTTCAATTCTGTGCATAACTTGACACACTATTTAGATACAATAATGTAAATGGCACAAAAAATCACTATTTGAGCTCTTTTGGCAGAATAACCTCATATTCAACTGGGACCTGCTGGCCATAGCCAAAAACATGAAGTTTGGTTCAATTCTATGCATAATTCCATACACTTAAACGCAGTCAGAGACATTTTGTAAAAACATGTTATTTTGGGATTTATGACCACTATAACATGTAAATCCATCAAAAATTAGAAGTAAAAAAAAATTTTGATTACAATACTTTCTTCTATTATAGTAAAAAAAAGTTTTTCTGGTGTATATTTAAACTCGCAATTTAAAAAATTGTAAGATCATGTAAAAATACCACTGATGACTAAATTGTTCATATGTATATATATACATATAAAACACTGTAAAATCTGTGAAAATGCAACTTGTATCTAAACTGAAAAATTTCAAGATCCTGGCAAAAAGAATACAAGATTACTGAGTTCAGCGATTCTTCCTGATCATAAAATCTCAAGTTAACCTATGGGAAAATTTGTAAATAGGATTATTCACTAATATATTTTCCAAAATTTGATTTTCACCATCAGAAAGTTAATATCTGGTACAACATATTTACAAAACATATTTTATACACAATTGAAGAGCTTAGTTGAAGATGTTATGTAACAAAAATTAATTTCAAGAAATTGAAGTGAAAACTTAGTTCTAAATTTTATTATTGGTAGCTTATGTATTATGTTAACTAAACTCTCTCAGAAAAACTTCAGATCAGATTTTACAGATCTTCAAGACCAGGAGTGGGGAATTTCTGGAAAATCTTACCAGCCAGCAAAAAGCAACATGCAGTTGAAAATTGTTATGACAAAATTTACGCAACTGCAAAAATAGTTGATTAGTATTACTACAATGCATTTTCATAATTTTTTTTCTGATAAAATTAAGAAATATATGCAAGCAAGGAAAGTTTAATATAGAATAGACATTAGTACCATATTTACATGGCAGTAATTTGGAAAGTTGCAAAATATAGCTAACTAATAAAAAAAAAATAAAAGTTTTCGGCATATCTTATAGTTTGCAATTTTCAAAGATTACCTAAAAAGTCACTCGCCATGTCAGAAAATTCACTCACCAGTGGTGAGTAACATTACATTTTCCCACCCCTGTTTAAGACTAATTACAATAGTAGTACTTTAGCTTTATCCTATAACAGAACACCTCATAACGTCTTCCATAAAATAAAACACTTTTAGAGTAAAAAAAGGCATAAGATAGAAATCTAAAATAGAGTTTTTACTCAGTGACTTTCGATTTCATCCAGATTTTACTGTACTCTTTAGTGTAGTTTTCACACAAGGTTATGTCCAAGGCTCGATAAATGCAGTGATCAGATTGCCACTGGCGAATGTGCTTATATTACTTTTGAAAACTAATTTTATTAACTGAAGTGAAGAGTTAAACGAAACTCATGATGTATCATTACTGTACTAGTAATTATTCTTCTTCAATCAACTTGTAAAAGACCTACATACTTTTTTGAAAATGTACATATTATTAAATGTGTTTGGAGAGAAAAGAGCACAAATGTTTTTTTACTGGCAACTCTAAATTTTTGCCGGCTTTTTCCCCTGTATGTTGAGCACTTGCTATGTTGCATATATTCATATTAAATAATCAGCTAAGAAATCGTTCTACATAAATTCAATATCCTTTCCTCCTAGTTCATTTCAAATATAATTATTAATAGAGTGCTTTAACTAAGTCTATATTAACCTATTGGGAAATTTCAGAATGAGGTTGCTTGTTACTTACTTATTACTTTTCAAATTTTTTCTTAAATTTTAAATATTTTTAGAAATGCAATAAGTTTTATTTAAAGTTTCCAAAACTTTTCTTTAAAAATGCTTAAAATTTAAGGAGGAGATTTTTGAAAACTCAAAATGCTGTATCAGGCGTTAATTTTCTAAACATGAAAATCAAATTTTGGAAAATGTATCAGTTAATGGGTAATCCTCTTTACAAATTTTCCCATTGGTTAACATGAGATTTTATGATCAGAAAAAATTACAAACCCATAACTTTCTAATTCAATGTATTAAAATGCAGTACAAGTCTCTCTCTTTCAGTTAATGCAGTTAATTGATTCTGTGATATTATCACAATAAACACCACAGTAATTAAAACAAACATTTAATGGGAAAAACTCCAATTTATCAGACAACTTTTCTTAAAAACCCAATGTTAATGAATATGCAATATAATAAAATACTATAATACTGTTTGATGTGGGTTAATATGTACTCCCCTCTCCCGCCTCCCAAAAAAAAGGGAAAGAAAGAAAAAACATGCATCAAGCATAGAGTATGAAACCCTTTCCAACGTATTCA
This sequence comes from Maratus speciosus, assembly GCA_963932465.1. Classification (NCBI taxonomy): domain Eukaryota; kingdom Metazoa; phylum Arthropoda; class Arachnida; order Araneae; family Salticidae; genus Maratus; species Maratus speciosus. The sequence continues at coordinate 630,518,639 of OZ010786.1, forward strand.
GAATATGGTAAAAAGCTTCCCATTTAATAAGGTGAAAACAATATTTAAAAAAACGTTTGGAAAATACATAACACATTTGAAAACTCAATTTCAGCAGTTACTGTACATAGTTGGAAAAGTATTCAAATTCTTTTGTGAAGCCCTGTATATCTATAGATTTGTATATATGTTGCATAGTATGCTAAAATTTAATTCAGTTAGGAAACCCATAACACAATTGAAAATTCCCTTTCAAGAATTTCGTTAATAGACGGAAATGTACTCTAATTGTTTTAGGCAGCCCTGTATAGGATCTATAGAATTTATACACACCAAGTAATATGCAACAAATTAGTTAAATTTTAAAAATGCATACAACAACTGAAAACACACTTCCAGCAATTATCGCTCATAGATAGTTCTAGATCCAAATTCTTTTTGTGTTCCTGTAAATAAACGATAAAACGCTATGCACACCATATTTTACAGTAAACTTCTTGTAGTGCACTTTAGTGATGTATTTAAATTTCAATATGTTTGAAATAAACTAACATCATTAAAATATATTGCAATAGATTTTTTCCCATAGATGATAATGCAATGGAATTATTTTAAGTGTCCCTGTAAATGAACTATAAATGCTCCACACTTCATTTCCAGTACCAAACATGCCATGGTAACATGAATTACATGGCAGTCAGAGTATATTTATAAGATACATATCTCGGATATATATCTTACACACACGTAGCTTGGACAGATAGATGGCCAGACAAAACAAATTCATAAATTTTAACCTCCTCGGTTTTGAAGTATCACATGTGATACTTTCGAACCGAATAGGGTATAAACTAAACTAATTGATTTTTTTTTACATTTTTATTTTACTTTTATAAAGCTGAATGTTTCTGGCTTTGGATCAAAACCAATAAATGGCAGCATTGATGCTTATTTCCTCATAAAATAAGTGTTATTTTCATCTGAGTTTGCAAAATGTATTCCAGACAGTGTGCAAGAAAGTCAGAAATTTTCATAATTAGCTTAAACGCTTTACAATAAAAAATTTTGAGGATTTGTAGATAATTAAAGGCCTTCAATTTGTACTGCATGTATTTAGGTTAGTTATAATTAAATTGATATTTTAAGGGTGTTAATAATTTAGATCCGTATTTGTGATCCTAAATTACTAATCCCCTAAAGTATCCATTTCAGAAAAAGGGCCTCGTCTGTCATCTGTGGTGTCTTTTTGTTTGTGAACAATAAGTGAAAATGTGTATCCGCAGTGTTATTTTAACTTCGGGTTCGAAGAGGATAAACACTTTTCACCTATGTTGGAAAACATGTAGTAAAAAAAAAAAAAAGTGAATGATGGTCTTCAGTTTTAAAAGTTGCACAGACGTCAAAATAGTCATTTGATTGAAAATTACATCTTTCAAAAAAGAAGAAGCTGAGAGGGCCGTTTTTATACTGAAATTGTACCACACTTTGGAATTTTCAAATATGAAGATAGAATTTTGACAGCATATTTGGAGTTTTTGGTAAATTTTAACCTTTGGATACCAGATGGAAAGTACATTCAGTCAAATAGTTCAGGAATTATGAAGGTTTAAAATTTTGAACTAATAATGTTAATTTCTAATTGTTGAAATGCAGGTAGTTTTGAAAAGAATAACTCAAGATCTACTTGGCAGAATAAGCTGCAATTTTATTTGCATATTTGAAGCTTCTAGAAATCTATTTCTATGATTTTTTAAAACCGAAATAGATTTCTAGAAGCTTCAAATATGTGAATCTAAATTTATAGCTTTTTTCTCCCTAGTAGTTTTTGAGGTATGCTTTAAAAACTTTCAGCATTGCAATTAGAGATCAACAAGAACAAAAAAGATACATTAGGCTTAGGTTATGAAACACTTTCCAACAATAACAAAATATTAAATTTCATTTTGTAATACTATGAAATGAGATATCTAAATAAGCAATTTAAAAAACACAACTCAGCAAAAATCCATTTTCAACAATTTCTGTCCATACACGGTAATATGTGCAAATTCTTTTGTGTAGCCCTGTGTATTATCAGTATAAATTATGCATACCACATAACACTAAAACTTCGACAAGTTTAAAAGGGTATACTACAGAAGAAAACTCACTTCCTGCAATTATTAATCATAGTCAGTCCTTTAACCCAATTCTTTTGAGAATCTCTGTAAATGAACGATAAATGCTACACACTTCATAATGTATAGAAAGAATGCTGTAGACACCTTAGTGATCCTTTTAAATTTCAGTATGTTTGAAGTATATAACAACATCATTAAAATACACTGCAAATGATTTTCCCCATGGATCACAGTGTAATGGAGTTTTGAAAAATTTCTGTAAATTAACTATAAATTCTACTTATTCTATAACTGGCTGACCCATCCAGCGTTGCCTAGACTCGTGAATGTTAAATATACCTAAAATTCAAAATCTGTTAGTTTCACTTTCTACTGCCACTAGGATGCACTCAGTTCTAAACAAACCTCTATCCAAACAAAACTCTGTTATTCAACCTATCTGGAGATATATTTGTTGAGGGAGTGGGGACTCAAATAAGAGAAAAATACCCTGGGGGGCGGGGCAGAGGGAAGGAAGATTGAAGTGCTTTTGACAAATGATTAATTAAAACCAGTGCACTGAAGTCTTTGGTCAAAAATTTGGACTGGTACCTGAGCTAGTACTTAAGAATTTGCTGAAATTACTATTCGGAAATTAGTGGTCACTACTACTCATAAATTATAACTTCAAAACTGTCAGATGTGATAAGATATTAATGTAATTTGGAATTAGTTTTAAAGAGCTATGAGTAATAGGAGTTTAGTTATTAAGATAGGGCTCAGTTAAGCAGAAATCTATGATGGAGGGAGGAGAAATGAGAGTGCTCTTCAACAAATGACTCAGACTACTGAAGTCCTTGGTCAAAAATTCGAGCTGGTACCTGAGTCAGGAACCTAATTTAAGAAATTTGCTGAAATTACTATTCAGAAATAGTGGTAACCACTACTCATAAATTAACTTTAAGACTGCGAGTGGTGATAATTAAGATATAACTGTAATTTGGAATTAGTTTTGAAGAGATGAGTAATGGGAGTTGAGTTATTAAGATAGGGCTCAGTTAGGCAAAAATAGATTGGAAGCAGAGTTGAATGAGCCAAACCTTGTTGAAATAGGGGCCATAGAACCCAAGATAAGAATGTGCTTCCCTGGCAGTGGAAGGTGGCACTTAAAATGTAAGGGAATCAATTGTAAGCTAAGTTGAATGAATCAATTCCTGTTGAAATTGAACCCAAGAAAAGGATGTGTTATAGTTCGAAAATATTGGTCACTGATGTCTGTATTTAAGAAAACAGTTTTTAAATTGAAATAAATGGAGAGAAATCCTTATGGACAAACTCGTAACTCATATCAAGGGACTTTTGCCACAAAACACTAATTATCTTTGCTTAAGTTGATAAAATCTTTTTCAACTACATTTTTAGCATTTGGCAATGTTTAATAATTAATATCCTTTCATATTCCAAACTAGATAGGGGGTCGGCTTATATGCTGAAACAGATCTCTTTTTAGTTCAGTTTTTAATGAATGCATATGCCCTTGTCTGGTTTTTCCTCTGAATTGTTGTACTGTTGCCGTCAGTTTTTTGGAAAAATTAAAAAAAGTACAGACCAATTTTTTAAAAAATATTTGAATATTCGGATGTAAAAAAAAATTTCTACACTTGTCCTCAAATTTTCAAATTGATATTTTGATTAGTTTTTATTTTAGCAAACTAGTAAAAATTGTCATTATCTTTCATTTTCACTTGGAAATAAAGTCTAGCAAATGGGCCATTTTGTTGCAGTTTCTGGAAAAAAATGTTTTTGATGAGATTTTACGAATTTTTAATTAATATCTCAGCTAATTTTCACGAAAAAAACATTATTGAAAAGAGGACAAAATTTACTAAAGGGCTAAAAGATTGAAGCTGGATTTTTTTTTTTTTTTTTTTATGTAGAAAAATCACCTCAAAATGTAAAAAAGCACAAAAATCTAATAAATTCCAAAATATGGCTTTGAGGTGCAAAACTACATGAGAACAGGAATTTCAAAACTCGCCTTATCCAAAATTAAAAAAATCGAGTTATCAATCTATTCTATTGGTGAACCTGCATTAAAAAAAAACTGCAATCTGCAAAAAAAAAAAAAAAAAAAAAAAAACTTTTTATCATGTATTTCTGGCAGTGTAAAATCTTGGTTTACAATGGACCAATGAACACAGTCAGAGGTTTTTCGAGATTTCCAAAAATTTGACTTTTCTGGATAAGGCGAGATTCGAAACTGGCATATCTTTCTCCCAAATTTTGTAGCTCTATGTCTCTCTTCAGAAGAGAGTCAATAAAAACAGACTTCTTTCCTTAATATTATAGGCTAGCTAACATGGCAATTGCCCGCGTACATAAAAAAACAGCATGAATTGTGAAAAAGCTCTCAAAATCACAATAAGATATCGTGAAAATATTTTAAATCGCTGTACAAATTTCGAAAAGAAAAAAAAATTATATATTGTATTCGAAGATTGAAAGTTGATTCAACTTCTATCAACGACTTTCATTAATGTGGAAAAATGGTAGGAAATTGCTGAAATACACTAAAAAATCACATACAAAATACCCGAAAAATTCGAAAATTGTTATACGAAATCCGAATAAACTTTATTGAAATGAAGGTAGAAATTACTTTAGTATTATAGGTCAAAAATGGAATGTCAAAAAATTGCAGCAGATCGCGAAGAAACGTAAAAATCGAATTAAAAATCACAAAGTTAAAAAATCACGAAAGTCAAAAATTACTATAATTGGATAAAACTTTCAAATCTAATTCCTTTGACCTGCGGGCTCTCTTAAAATTTATGTTTGGGAAAGGATGCTAAACAGTGTATCATGTTACTTTTATTCACAATTTAATGTACTTGGATTCCCTTAAATATAATTAATATAATCCCTTAAGTTAATATTAGTTTTTGTTGCATTAAAATATTTCAATTTGTTGATTTTCTGTAAGCAAGTAATCCATATTGGTTTACAATGGAAGTCTATGGGAATTTGGCGAAATATTAGAGATATCGCCAAGTTGGCGACAGAACTGTGTCCCTCTACGGTAACTTCCTTATACGTATGGAAATGCATTAAATGCTGTTCAATAATTGCATAAAACATTCGCTAAAAATTCAAAAATCACTGGATAAACTTTGTTCATAATTTGTTGTTGATAATTCCGGATAAACTTTTTTGAAAAGAGAAAATTTACTATATTGGGTTAAAAGGAAGAAACCACATTCTTCTCACTTATATGGAAAAATCGCCTCAAAACTTAAAAAAGTGCTGAAAATCGCATAAAAAATTAAATTAAAAAAAAATCCAATAAAAAAATCGAAAATCGGGCTTCGAAGTGCAAAACTTCATATATAGACTTACATTTTCCCCAAATTTTGTAGCTCTACGTGCAGTGGTCTCTTCAGAACACTGTCGACACACTCACTCACACACAAACTTCTTTCCTTATTATTATAGATACTGAGAAAGAATGTTGTAATCCACCTCAGTGATGCATATCAATCTTATTCTGTTCGAAATATTGTACCATCAATTAAATGCATGGCACACGATTTTTCTCCACAGACCATAACGTAATCGAAATCTTGCATGTTCCTGTAAACGCTACGCACTTCATTTTCAATACCAAACATTCTATAGTAAACCTGAATAACATAAAAATTACATGTCAATGTGAGTATATTTACGAGAGTTTAGAGCATCATAAGCAGATCAAGTTCACAAATATTTTTCACCTATGTTCGAGAGTTAAAAAGAAATTTAGCATTAGGAGTTCCAAACTTTCAATCTCTACAACTGCTAAAGAATTTGACCAAATGACTTCTTGTTTGGTATATGAATGTAAAATTTACACATGAAATCAAATATGCTATCAAAATTAGATATTTGGTATTGTAAACTTCAGAGTTTGGTACATTTTCAGCATGAAGACTACCCCTAAGTTTTTTTTTTTTTTTTTTTTTTTTTTTTTTTTTAATATATAAATAGAAATTGCAGTTAATCAGTAACACCTACTGGATTTACTTAAAATCTAAAAAGTATCATAAAAGCTATTCAAATTATATGTATGATTTGATTCAAAATTTTAAATTTATTTACCAAATCATGAACAACATGCTGATATGGCAGCATTAACTGAAAAGAAAAAAAAATCTTTATATAAAGTTCTTTGTGTTAACCCCTTCAGGACGGGAGCCTTTTACGGAATTTTTAATCTTTTGTCACCGTTTTTTAAAAACAGAAATTTGTTTCTTCTTGAATCGAGAAAATGCGCTGATTTAATAAGGCAAATTTTACAGTAAATTTTTACTGGTGAGGAAAAACAAGGATTCTGAGCACTTCAAGCGCCACGTATACGTGTCGCTCGTCCCCAAGGGGTTAAAAATAATTACTTTTGTAAAGGCAGTGATGGAACAGCATGGACTTCATTTTGGAGCAGAAAATAACTACTTTGGAGCAGAAAATAACTATTTTGGAGAAGCAAAAATGCTCATTTTGGAGCAGAAAATAACTATTTTGGAGCATCAAAATATCATTTTGGTAATTCTTAACGAAATTCGCCTTTTTTCTGAAATTCTTTGACGAAATTGGCGTTTTTTCCTGCGACTCTTTCACAAAATTCGCATTTTTTCGCAGTCCTTTGACGAAATATGAGTTTTTTGCTATATTTCGACCAAATTTGCGTATTGTTCGCAATCTTTTGACAAATTCGCGTATTTTTCACGTGTTATTAGGACCCTTTGATGAAATCAGCGTGTTTTTGCTATCTTTTGACGAAATTAGCGTGTTTTTCGAAATCTTTCGACTAAATTTGAGGTTTTCTTGCGATCTTTAAAAAAAATTTGCGTTTAATGCGACTTTTTGATGAAATTTGTGGTTTTTCCCGCTATCTTTTAACGAAATTTGCGTTTTTTCACAATCTGTTGACCCCTTTTGTTCGTTTGACAAAATTCACGTTTTTTTCGCGATCCTTTGATGAAATTCGCGATCTTTTGACGAAATTCGCTTGTTTTTTCCAACCTTTTGATGAAATTTGCGGTTTTTTTTCGCGCTATTTTAACGAAAGTAGCGTTTTTTCACGATCTTTTGACCGTGTTTTGTTCGCTTTTTGACGAAGTTAGCTATCCTTTGGTAAAATCCACGTTTTTTTGTGATCCTTTGACGAAATTCGCTTGTTTTTCGGGATCTTTTGACGAAATTTGTGTTTTATTCGCAATCTTTTAACGTAATCGCGTCTTTTCACGGTCCTTTGACGAAATTCACGTGTTTTTCGCGATCTTTTTTACGAAATCCGAGTGTTTTTCGCGATCTTTTGACGAAATTTCAGTATTTTTTGCGATCTTTTGAAGAAATTTGAGACCTTTTGATAAAATTTGCAGGGTTTTTTTTTGTATCTTTTAAGTAAATTAGCGTTTTTTCACGCTCTTTTGACCGTGTTTTGTTCGTTTTTTGACGAAACTAGCGATCTTTGATAAAATTAACGTTTTTCTCGAGATCCTTTGACGAAATTTGCGTGTTTTTAACGATCTTTCGACTAAATTTGCTTGTTTTTCGCGATCTTCTAACGAAATTTGCGTTTTATTCGCGATGTTTTAACGAAATTAGCGATCCTTTGTTAAAATTCACAGGTTTTTTTCGTGATCATTTGACAAACATCGCGTATTTTTCGCGATCTTTTGCCGAAATTCGGGTGGAAAATGATAGATTTGGCTTAAGAATTACTATCGAATTGGCGCAGTTGGGCGCAATTTTGTTGAAAAATAATAGTTTTGGCGCAGAAATGCGCAGCATTATCGATTTGGAGCAATTGGCGCAGCTGTTCCATCACTGTAAAGGCCATACAACTTAAATTTTTTTGCAGTCCCTAGATATCATAAGAGGCTCACAACCATAGTAGACCAAGTCCATTAAAAAAAATGATAGTTTATTTAGAAGGTGCATAAAATCTGTCTTATCGACTTTCACAGTGAACAAAGTCTGTTTTCACAAACTTTCTCATGCAAGGCATTTGTTTACAGACTTGCTTAACTGTAGGAATGAATAAAACAGGTTTAATGCACCTTCTAAATGGACATTTTTTTTTTTTTTTTCCAAAATGGACTTTGTCTACTATGGTTGTGAGCCCCTCAAGTTGCATCCAGAAAAACATTTGCCATGCTCTAACAAAATAAAAAGCGATATTCTTTCATATTAAAAACTTGGAGTACGAAGGAAAACAATGAGCAAGTGTGATCGCAGATTGCACAGAGTGTTTCGTTTAATCTCTTTTAAAACACTTTATCCTTAAATTAATAAATCAAAATTGTTAATTTATAATTATTAAATCCTTACATAAATGGCAGCACCATTACATTTAATTAAAAAATTCGAAAAATTTTAAAATCACATTAAAAATATTTAAAAAAAAAAATTAATATTTTAAAATTCAGCAATTTAAAAAATTTAATCACAGGTATAAATAAAATAAATTTTTTAAAAGTAAAAAATTGTTTAAAAACACATTTAAAATGCTCAAATAATTCAGAAAAAAATCCATAGTAATTGTTTGACTTTCCAAACATTCACTAAAAATGGTGCCAAAATCTGATGTTAAACATTTATTAAAATTCGAAGTAAAAGGAAAAAAACCTTTCAATTTCTGAATAATACTAATGAAACGGGGCTGTACAAATATAATGCTATCAACTTTTTGGTAATTTTGGATACCCCCTCCCCTTACGATATCATAGATACGTTATCATCCCTCGAATGAATCACAGATGGTAACATCAGCTAGAATAAAATATACACAAGATAACACCAACTGTCTTATGCACAAAGGTCAAATTAGATATTGTTCTGTTAAGCAGTAATCAATTTGGCATCACTTTGAATAAAGCTAGGGTTGTGAAATGGATAAAGCTGCAACGTGCGCTATTATAAAATATTTTATGAAAAAAGAGGGGAAAGCATCAGAAGTTCATAAAGATATGCAAGACACTTTAGAAGACGCTGCTCTATCATTTACGACTGTGCATAAATGGGTGACTTAATATGAACATTGTCATGAGAGCATAGAAGATGACCCAGCAGTGGACAACCAATAACTGCCTTAATGTCTTAAATCCGTCAGAAAAGTCCACAATACGGCTATGCAATATTGTTGATTAAAGTTCTCCGAAATTGCTAAGTGTTGCCTTCGGCAAAAGACGCCATATTCGAAAAGTGGATACTTGGAGTTGCGAGAATAAGTAATCAACATTCCAATAGAACTCCCAAATTGTGCGTGATGTCAGAGAGATAGGCGCCTAGGATTGGCTGGTGCACTTTGCAATGGCTTTCCGTATATGAAATTCTGAGTTCTGGAAGACTGTCAGTCTTCACCAGGGATCCATCGTAAGCAATCAGAAACGTGTGGGGCTGCGACGCTGTGCCTTTTGGTCAGCAGTTGCAGCAGAAAAACTTCTTGTTGTGGCAGCTAAACTGAGATAGACGCCTGAAAAATTACGTTAAGTTCACAATCCTGCTTTGCTAACTTCCATCTTTGTACACGGTTTGTAGCAATAACATTATTTCAGACGGAAAAGTTTCGCTCTCATGCTTTTTTTAAATTCCTGCGAAATATCTTCATAGTGAAACTAGTATTTGTTACTTCAACACAGGATGCCATTCAACATCGTATGCGGACTCGTGCAGTTTGCCTTCAACAAATAAGATATCGTTATTCATATTTTCCATTCCAAGGGATACTAAAATCCATGAAACTTTTTCTTCTGCAAATCACAGTAAATCATTACGAATCAAATTTCATCTTCTTTATCGCAGTTTCATCTTTCGAAAGCTCGTTTTCTTGATAAATGTCAGTCTCCGAGAATCGTCAATTTACACAGCATATAATCTCCTCTTCAGTCGTAAGATTTTTAGTTTACTTCAATCTCTACTAACTTTTAACGAAACCATTCAACTGTTCAATTATCAATTCAATACTCCCGGACATCCTTTTATTTGAAAACATTAAAAACATTCAATGACTTATTAAACTCTTCAATATCATAAATTAAAACAAATCGCAAACCGAAAAACTTTATTTGAACTACATGAATCATCAATTTAGTTCTACACATCCTACATGTTGATTTTGTGTTTCATAGTGTGAAAAATATTTTTAACTGATATATTTATTTTAATAGTTAAACGAAGTCTTGTATGGATGCATCCAGTTTCACGATATATATAAATTAAATAAATGAATGAATATTTGTGCTTTTCATGACTTGTGTTAATGTTGTTGTCTTCAACTGGGATGAGTGTTCTTTTATTTTCATTTTTGCAGCTACAAATTTCATTTTAGTTATACTTCGTTAATGACTTCTACTATTAAGACCAGCTGTAGTGTGATTTTGGGTTTGTGAATTGGAATTATTGTAATTCAATTTGAATTTTTCAATTGAATTTCACATTCCAATTTATATAACCTAGAGTTACAGTACACTAAGGATATAGGCATCTCGGATAAAAGAACATGTCATATCCTAACTGGATGAAAAATTTTTCGGCAATATTGGTGCCACGCATAATAGATTAAAAACATCAGGGAATGAGAATTTGGTCAAGAGTCTAGACGCAAATAAAACCGATTTCATCCATCGATCTGTTACAACAGATGAAACTTGGGTTCATTATTATATCCCTGACACCAATCGAAACCGAGTAGTTCTCCAATATCAAAGAAGGCACTGTCCGTGAAATCAGTTACAATGTTATGGTGTCAGTTTTTTAGAACGCTAAGGAAATGTTAATTGACTATCTCCACAAGGGCCGAACAAACATTGAATATTACACTAAACTTCAAGACCAAATAGATAAAATAAATTAAGAAAAAAGACCTGTTTTGTTTAAGATTATTTTCTATCAGGATAGTGCACCTCCTCATACAAGTGTGCAAGCAATGGGAAGCAATTGGCATACAAGCAATGGGAAAACTGAATGAACTGAAGTGTGATCTTTTGCCACCATATTCCTGTATATGATACGTTCTACCATGTTCACGTACTTTGGCTCCTACTGACTTCCATCTATTCACACGATTAAAAATCTTCCTTGGAAGGGGGAGGGAGGGGGGATTTCTTACAGAAATAAAACAGCTATCGGCAATTATTTTGGAAGACTCGAAAAATCACACTTTCGTGATGGTATAATTGTTTTAGAATATTGTTGGATGAAGTGTATCGAACGTAAAGGAGATTATGTAGAAAAATAAACATACTTCAAAAACTCATTTTGCAAACTTTTCAAATTATCATAACATGCTGCGATGAAAATCTTACTCATATTTTAAGGAAAAAAAGAAAGACTAAATTATAAAAAACTCACTTTATTTCAGTATAAATAAATACAAAAATAAATCCTTAACAAATACTAAAATGTAGAACGAAAAAGAAACAATGATAATTAAAAAAAAAAAAAAAAAAAAATTAAAATATCACTGGGATATGAACAAATGCAACTTCAGATCCAAAATACTGAAAATAATTGAAATAGCATTGAAATCCATATTTAAGTAACTAGAAATCTGTATAAGAGGTTACAACTTGAGGATGAAAAAAGTCACTTTCTCAAAAATTGACAGGATTAATTAAAATTATCAGTGTGCTTTAGAAATTGTTTTCAGAGGCATAGGAAAGGGAGGGGCTCATTGTGTTTAAAATTTTAGAATTTTCAAATTACCGTCCCCCACCCCTCATAATATTACTGCAAGTAAGATTTCAAGTAGTTTCGTAAAATTTAAGAATTTTAATTATAAAATTGATTGCATGCACTAATCTTTTGACTATTTTCTGCAATTTATTTTTTTTCATAATATGGGGCTCCCCTCCTTGTCTAAATTTTAACAGTGGAATTGAGTATTTTAAATCTTCTGTCAAAAATAAAGCATTAATTTTATGATTAGTAATTATTTTGAGCAATTAGATATCAGAATTATTTTATTGATTAATAATGCTAATTGTTCAATTTATTTTATTTGAAAATGACACCTTGAGCCCCTACCATAAATTTTTTAAATGCTGTGCCACTGATTGTTTACTAAAAAAATTTGTTTTAAAGCTCATCTTTAGCATCGTCATCAGATGGGGGTGGTGCTCCTCCACTTGCAGCATAAATTTTAGCTATGATTGGCTGAACTATATCTTCTATTTCTTTCTTCTGCTTGTTGAATTCAGTTGCTTCTGCATCCTGATTTTCATCAAGCCACTTTATTTTCTCCTCTAAGATTTCATCAATCTTTTCTTTGTCTGAAGAACTTAATTTTGATCCCAATTTTTCTTTGTCATTCACTTGATTTTTTAGTGAATAAGCATATGACTCTAGTTCATTACGAGCTTCAACTCTTTCCTTGATCTTTTTGTCGTCTTCGGCAAATTGTTCGGCATCTTTAATCATGCGTTCAATGTCATCGGGAGTCAGTCTGTTATGGTCATTTGTGATGGTGATCTTTTCTTTGATGCCAGTACCTTTATCTTCTGCAGTTACCTTAAGGATACCATTCACATCAATTTCGAAAGTCACTTCTATTTGTGGAACGCCTCTGGGTGCAGGGGGTATACCATTAAGATCGAACTTTCCAAGAAGATGGTTGTCCTTAGTCATTGGTCTTTCACCTTCATATACCTGAAAAAAAAAATTTTTTAATTTCATTTCACAGAAATATTTTTTACGAGTACAAACAAGATTAAATTTGCAGACCAAAAAATAAGCTCCAAATTTAGATTTATATTTGGTAAAATACAGGAGGATTTGAAATGGACTTCATTTCATATAGTTTTATTTTCTGAACTTATATATTATCAGACCTGCCAACTGCTACGAAAAAATCTTAGTTGCTACGACTTTGACCTATAAACTACGATGCTACGAAAATCAGCCTTAAACTACGATTTTTTTTTTCAAAAAACACAAACTCATTTTTTGTTTATAGTTGCAATTTTTATCCCGTGCAGCATATTTTTCAGGAGTGATTCTGTTCTGAAATTTCCAAAATTTCAAAGTATTCATTTCCGAAAGTTTTAAAAAATTGTTCTTTAGTCTAAATATTCGGACATTATTTAAAAAATGCTCACGGGGAAAAAAAATCTAGGCTGCAAAACAAACTTAACATAAAACCCTCCTTATGTATATTAACCACGATTGAATCGTGTTTCTGTAAATATTTATGTCAGAATTCCCTTCTTTAGAAACAGGTGTGCCATTTTAAGAATTTCTTGAAAGGGGGGGGGGGGCAAGGTTTGAAATAGTGTGCAAAATAGCATGATTTGCATGCGGAAAAGGAAAGTCCTGCATAATGAAAACTGCTGTGCAGTATTTACCCCTGCAAATTCTTCCACAGACCTACGATTCTTCTGCGAATATATTTTGAAATTTCTTGGGAGTCCGCAAATTTTTTTTCTTTTATGGGATTTTCCCAAATTAATTCGTGAATCAATCGTGGAAAAAATTGAGAATTTCGTCAAACGATCGTGTAAAAATATCGGGTATTTCGTCAAAGATCTCAAAAACAAATAGTGATTATATTCAATAGGTCGCTGAATTGAGACTATTTTGCATGATATTGTGCAAAAAATTACGAATTTCGATAAACTATAGAGGGAAAATATTGCAAATTTCATCAAAAGGTCGTGTAAACGAGTAGTGAGTTTTGTTAATTGGTCGCGAAAAGATACCAAAAATTTTGCAGATGGGTTGCGATAAACTGTCAAGAATTTTAGACAAATGACCGTGTAAAAAAAGTCAATTTCGTCAATTGGTCGCAGAAGAAAATAAATTTCGTCAAAGGATCGTTGTAAAAACGTGAATTTTGTCAAAATGTCGCAGAAAGAAACTGATCTTTTGATGAAATTCAGTTAAGAAAATGCAAAATTCATCGAAAGATCGCAGAAAGAAAACCCTAATTTCGTAAAAGGATCGTGGTAAAAAACACAAAATTTGTCAAAGCATCACGGTAAAAAAATGCGCATTTATTTCATCAAAAGTTCATGGTAAAAAGTGCGGATTTCAACAAAGAATCGTGGTAGAAAAATGTGAATTGCGATTGTGGGGAAAAAATTGTGAATATCCTGAAATGATCACGGGAAAAAAAAAAAAAATCACGAATTTCATCAAAATTTACTGAACTGGGCTAAAAAATTTGAACAAAGTTCCTTTTACAAATGTTAAAAAACGCTGCGAAACGAGAAGAAACTAAAAATCGTATAAAAATTCAGAGGAAAAAAATTACTATATTGAGTTGAAAGAATGAAACCTTATTCCTTTTACAAATGTCAAATGATGGCTGCGAAATACGAAAAACCAACCAACTTTCAGATTAATTTTAATTTTGTGTACTACGATTTCTCATTGTCAAAGGTTGGCAGGTCAGTATTATACATGAATGTTGTAAATTACATTCAATAATATTCACATTAAAGTTTATAAATGCGCTCCCTACTTGTGAGATTACTTCTCACAGTTTGTAAATTTATTTTTGTTCCTTTTCAGCTATTTTTTTTGCATCGATATCTATTTAAATTCATTCATTGTGTTCTGACCTCAATGCTTACTTTTTATCAATCGCACCCAGCACTCTTTTCACTAAGACATTTTTGGAGAGAATTATTTTTATGCTTCTGGCAAGTCACGATGTTGCGCATACGTGCCACTCCTCGCTTCTCTGATTTTTGGAGCACTAGTCATGTCATCATAGATGTGCTTCTCCTCCCTTCCTGACATTATCGTTACGCGATAGCTGACGTCTATAGAAGGCGTGCGTTTGTTTTGTTTTCACAAATCGGTGATAATCTTTAAATCTACAGCTTATCATTTGATTTTCATTAATTTGTCGTAACTTTTAATTTAGCTAATCAATTTAAATCTGTCGTTTAATTACTTTTTAGTTCCCGTACTTGTCATTTATAAACTAAAACCCGTTGATTTTAAGATCAGAACTTAGTTTGATGTGGTCCTGAAAAGATGTTTTCTAATGCAGTTTTACTGGAATGCAGACTTGCCTACCATTCGAATTCCATCTAAAATAGTTTACTAAAAGAGTATGTTACCGTACTAAGGGTCATACATTCGTGATGTGGTTATTTTGTCATGTCCATATTAATTCAAATATTCTGTGCTGTTCTCTCTTCTAAAAATCTAATGGAATAGTTCAACGAATTTTTATGTTTCTCTTTTTATAAGAGATTCTAATTTTTAATATCTACTTGATGACTAAAAGCAAAGACTTTATTAATTTTCCTCTACTAACGAACTGAAAATAAAGGATTTTATTCTACAAATGCTTCCTCTTTTTGCCTTCAACAGTCTACAAGTTTATAAGTAATAATGTTCTTTATTCTTATTTTTTAATGATAATTTATTTAAAAATCCAGCAATGATATTTTAACCCTATACAACTTCACGTCACACTACTAGTTGAATGGATAACATCTATACAATAACAGAGCTCGTTTTGAAACGGATAAAGAAGGCTTTGCATCATTGAGTCAATAGTTTTTTTTAAGGTCATTCAGAGTTGTTAGAAGTAGTACATAAGCAGATTTTAACCAGGTCTGCGAAGTCAGAGTCAGACTCATTTTTGAGCGAAAGAGTCTGAGTCGTCCATTTTACAAGCAGGTCTGCATTGTTGGAGTCTGATCTGTTAAAATTCCCGGAATCTGAGTCGTCCATTTTTCCCAACCAACTCTGCAGCCCTGATTTTAACACTAATATTACCCCCCCCCCCCCACCCCACCTTAACCACAAAAAAAGAAAAAAATACATGAATTTGCAAATGTAAAGTATCTACTGCATCAAGTAGTTGTCTTACTGACACTTAAAGCTGCTGCACACTCGGCAAAATTTAAGAATGCTCCAGTCGTACTTGAAAAACTTTAGAACATTCTCTTTCCAGTTCACTCGCACACAATGTATAATATAACAGGAGACAGTGGCAGTGGGATATAGCCATGTAAAAGTGTGTCCATCTTTTAAATACTTATGACAAAATAAATTACAATAAAAATTTATTACTTCAATGAGCTATATAGTAACTCAAAAAAAAAAAAAAAAAAAAATCACCATAACAATGATAAACATGCATTACTGTATTTTAAAAAGAAAAGAAAAAATATTAAGAAATTAAAGACTTGGTGTAACAATTCTGAATTTAATAATATTTCTTTTATTGAGAGAATGACTCAAATATATTCTGCGGATATCACCAATATAGTGTGCCTTTATATTCAATCATTAGTCAAACTAATGTTTTTAATAATTTAGCCAGCCAAATACTCCCATTTGAACAGAATAACAAATGAACTCATGGATACACGGGTCTATATATGAAATGAAAGTTAGAAAACTTTAAATATGGTTGTTGAATTAAATATTTCCAGAATTTTGAATAATTGATTTAAATAATCTCTATTTACATTAATCTGTTAAGTAACAATAATAATATTTCTCACAATTTCAATTAAGTTACCACCTCTTCCAAAAAACAATTATATAGATAACTGTTTAGCATTTCTGTAACAAGAAATTTGTAATGATGTAATGGTTTATTAGGATGATATTAATGTATAAAACAAAGCATTGTTAATTTAGAGCTTTATCTAGATGAGTAGCAAAATTTTGAAAAACAGATGTAACTCAAATTTTAAATAAAATTTTCTTTCACAATATTTCATAACTACACAGAATTATTTTACCTGAATTGTCACTGTCGGTTGATTATCAGCAGCTGTAGAGAATATCTGAGATTTCTTTGTTGGAATAACAGAATTTCTTGGAATAAGTTTAGTCATAACACCTCCAACAGTTTCAATACCCAGTGTGAGTGGATTAACATCCAGTAAGACCAATTCACCTATAGAGAATATAAATTAAATTTCAAAAATATTCCATATATCATGTAAAATTATCAGTTTGAGAAGCAAATTATGATATGAAAGCTGAACGGTTTCGCTCAAGTTTTCACTACAAAATATACATATTTTAATAAAATTTTAAAAAAGGCTTGGATAGTTATATTTATAATCTATTAAAATATTAAAGAAATCTGATGGTAATAACTATTTTTTGTTTGTTATGCTAACAAAACCATGCAGAAAACAAGAAAAAAAGTGAGAAGAAAACATATCCCTTTTTAAACTAAATAGTTTTTTTTTCCCCTCACGGGTTGCATAACAATCATATTTGTGACTGTTGAAAATCTCAAAGAGTTCAGCCAACAAGGACTTACTTTTAACTATTGAAATAAACAAAATAAATAAATCTTTTTATGAGCCATTTTATGACTAAATATCAACTTTTTTTCTAGATTGTTTCACACAGGCTATGAAAATATTATGATTTTAACTCCTAAAAATTTCAAAGAGTTGAGGATAATGAGTATTTTTTTTAACATTTAAAATACCGGACGACCCCCACCACTCTTTTCCTTTTTCCAGCATATTTCAAAATGACTCATTGACACTGAAAAACAAAATATGCAAAAAAGAAAATACAAAACATAATATACAGTAGAGTCTTGAAAAATCCTCACTTCTAAAATCCGCAATCTTCTGAAATTCACATGCATTTT
The DNA here is from genome assembly GCA_963932465.1 of Maratus speciosus. Taxonomy (NCBI): domain Eukaryota; kingdom Metazoa; phylum Arthropoda; class Arachnida; order Araneae; family Salticidae; genus Maratus; species Maratus speciosus. Next base: position 630,536,339 of record OZ010786.1, read on the forward strand.
AAAACGTAAACAGTGAAATTTCCAGTTAAGAAATATTCTTTATAATTTTTATTCCAAATAGTGAATAAAAATCAAATTATTTTTAACATAAATTTATGAGAAAATAGTAATGACACAGGATATTATACAAATAAAATGTTTTATTTGACAGAAACCTACACACAACAAAATATTAAACAATAGAAATTAACGAGAAGTGTAAATAAGTCTACAAAAGTTTTAGTAATGGCACCATTTATCAGCCACTATAGAAAATAGCGAATTAATTTATATTTCATGCAAGGTAGGTTGGCAAGACTGATTGCATTCAGTTGTATAGACCAACTGGAAATAATGACTTTACAGAATTCAAAAGAAACTTCAAGCAAAGGACTATACAAGAAAGGTTTAAAAATTGTAATAAAATATAATTTTGGGTATTAAAATGATAATGTCCTTTTAAATAAAAGCGATTCAAATTTTGATTTGCTTAAATTGAATTACTACAAGCTCTTCTTGTAAATGGATACAGGTAAGTTGAAAAAAAGTCATTTAATCCAGAATCTGGAAAACTAAAATCTGCAAAATTCGAAAATCTGCATAGCCTCTAGTCTCAAACTGTGCAGATTTTTGAGACTACTGTACTTTGAATTATCTTTGCAACACTGCAAACCATTTCAAAAAATATAATACAACCTTTTGAAAAAAATTCATTCCCTAAAGTCACCTTTTTTTGTGTGTGTGTGTGTGTTTTGCCGCAGAATTAACATTAGGCATATTTTGATTAAAAAATACTTAATTTTATACATAGCTCTGAAATTTTAATACTATATACTAACTTTTAGCTAATGATCGAGTATAGATTTGGTTCAAGGAAATGTGTTAAATTTTTATTTCACAACAAGGTATAGTCAGATTTAAGGATGAAATAATCAGTTTGAAAATCAAAAAAATTCACTCAGGATTTTGATGTGAAAAAATAATTGTGCATAAATCAGCGATTTTTACAGTTAATTATCAATATTTTTGCATGAAAATTACAGTTGTAGGAAACATATCACTACTTCTCTCCCCCTGCATTTCCCGTTGCAGTTATTTTGATCTTTTTTTACTGCTATATTTTTAACCGATTTTTTCACACAATCAGCAGGCACATATTTCAGACAAAATCAAGTAAAAAATATAAAATCATACAGGTATTATCATGGGCTTAGGCAATGTCGGGTGGGTCAGCTAATTTTACATAAAAAATAGATATAAGACAGATTTAATAACTAAATGCAAGTTACAAGACTTAAAAGTAAGGCTCTTTAAAAGTAATAGAAAAATCATTAATAACAAATGCACCACTCACTATTCAATCCTTTTCCATCAAACAAGAATGTTAATACTTTTGTTAAATCATTTTGTTATTTTTTGAATAGCCATGTGAAAATAATGTTTATGAAAGTACATTGAATTATTCTTTTTTTTAGTTATCAAAAGATTTTTGAAAAAGAGATTCAAGGTTTAACTGTGTAGGGCAGTTTATTCTTTAAATGCAAGACATAGCTGCTATTAATAATGTTTAAACTGTTAATGATTTTAAATTTTTTTGCACAACTGACTAAATAAAAATTTATTTTCACATGAAATATTACCCATATAGTATCTTATGTTTAATTTGATAAACGAATATGCATGCACATGTAATAGGAAATTATGTTTTGAAAGCAGTTTTAAAATAATTCAAAAGAAAATATACCTGTATCTTCTTCTCCACTTAAGACACCAGCTTGCACAGCAGCCCCGTATGCAACAGCTTCATCAGGATTAATACCTCTAGATGGCTCTTTCCCATTGAAAAATTCTTTTACCAGCTGCTGAATCTTGGGAATTCGTGTAGAACCTCCGACAAGCACAATTTCATGGATCTCTTTCTTTTGTAAATCTGAATCTTCTAAAACTTTCTGAACTGGTTTCATAGTGGAACGGAAAAGATCCTAGAATAAAAAGAAAATATTTTAAATTCAAATAAACAGTAGTTTGTTATATCTTTGCTCCAAGCTGTCTTTCAAAACAAATAATTATATTTTATTAAAAAAAGAGGGGTTTTGAATACTACTAGTTTTTGAAAAAAGACAATGCAGAATTTATTAAAAACAGTCAAAAGAATATACAAAACGTTGACACTTTTCTGTCATATCAAGCATAATGTTTGGCACAAAATGAAATCAACTAGTTTATTAAATCAATACAAATAAACACTAATAGTACAATAAAATCAAAACAGTATAGGATCTGTTATCCAGAATGCTTGGGACCTGGTGTATTCTGAATAAAGGGTTTTTCCGTAATTCAGAACACTTTATTACGACATGTACAAAGTAATTAATTTTACAAATAGCAATAATACGAATAATATATGTAAATAAACTTACAATTTTGTTAATTTAATAACTTATTTACACAGAATAAAAAAAATACCATTCTAAATTACAATTCAAATTATATATAAAAAAAAATAACATCAACATGTAGTGCAAAATAGTGTAGAGGCTTGGGAGCATATTCATTTGATATAGATTTTTTGAACATTTCCATTAAGTTAGTTGCTTACCACATATCACTTGCATTAATTGTTCTTGTATCCTGTATAATGGCATGATTTGCTGTTCATAGAAGTAGCATCTCTGCTGAATTCCACAGTGAAAAATATCAGTTGCTCATAAGTTTTTATTGCTTTTAATTTTTTATCATAATGTTTCTTCATTTTTTTAAAACTTATTTATTGAATATATAAAATTAATGAATTAAGTCTGTTAATTCTAGAATAAAAGAGCTGCTGATCAGGGATTTTTTTAAAAAAAGGACACTCTTGCATCCTGTTCAAAAAATGTATTTTAACTGGCATGTTTAGAGCTCTTTTTTATTAGTAGATTTCACAATATTTTTTTCACCACCAATAAACTAAATTCGCAATTTTTCTTGTGACCGATTGACAAATTTCACAATAATTTAAAGATTTTTCTCTCGATTGACAGACAAATTTAGTATTTTTTTTTTTTCTGAGGCTGAAGAATTTGTGATTTTTCCCCCCTGCTGCATGACCGATTGAAGACATTCGTGATATTTTTTATGGCGATCACTGATGAATTTTGAGATTTTTTCCTGTGACCGATTAACAAATTATGAAATTTTCCTTCTACCAATTGGCAAAAATCGCAGGGTTTTTTTCCCCCTCAACTGAGGGAGAAATTTTGGGATTTTTTTATTATAATTGATCACCAAATGTTGCAATATTTTAAAGTGACCAATTAAAAAAATTTGATTCTTTTTCCCCCAATGATTGACTAACAAAATTAGTGATAGTTTCTGATGACTGTATGATAAATTTTGCAAACCTTTTCCCCTGCAACCAATTGGCGAATTTTGCGATTTTTTTTCCATGGCTGACTGCAGAATTGTGATTTTCCCTCATAACAGACTGGTAAATTTCTCAAATGTTTCTTTCACATGACCGATTGAAATGAAACCAAGTTTAGGTTATCGATTTTCAGAACATTCCAGATATGGGGATTCTGGATAACTGATCTAACACTTGTAAGATGAAATCTCACAGTGTTTAAATTATGTTACTGTTGTATTTCTATTGGCCTTATACATCGATATTCTTTAAGCTTAAATCCATATTTATTTTTGCGCGGGCGATTTCGCTTCACCGCACATCGGCAAGTTCGCTGACGTTCGGCTGCCCCTGGCATGGGATGCTTCTCCTTTGAACTTTGTACGATTGTGATGACGTCATCGGAGCAAGCCTCTCACGGCATATGCATTGAATGGATGATTGATCTTTCGGAGGTGTGTCCATTCGCTGTGCGGGGAGCAAATTAAAATAAGCTTTTTAAATGTTTTCTTTTGGATTTGTTTATTAAGACATTACCTAATATTTTAAATTCCCTAATAGATTTAAATCTTTTCTTTCAGTAACTTTTGAAGTCCCCGTATTCTTACTATAAATTAAAAATTCCGTTAATTTTAAATCAGAATCTGTTTTGTTGGAGAGCTGTCATGACTTAGTTTTGGTTTTAAAAAGATCGCGGGCTCTGGCTCCGGTCTGCCGACGCCGATGAATGTGGAATCCGGTAAAGAGCTTTTGCGTAAACGATGTCTGCGATTTTTAACAACTCCTGTTAAATTATTTCTTAATAATTTCTTGATTCATGCTGCACTTTTAAACTAACTAAATAACTTGATTTAATTTATGAACGGTGACCAACTGGAAGCCGTATCTTCTTTTCTCAAGATGAAAATAAAGGATTATTTATATTGTTATCAAGTCTCCTCTTCATTTATTTTACAGACTACACGATCCAAGTAAGAAGTTTCATTTATTTCTATTTTTTTACAATTGCTGACCTCAAAGAACGAAGGGTCTTATTGCAATACTACACAACGCATGTAACTAAGAAGAACTTCAAATTTAATTATACCTTTCATATCACGGCACATTAATAACATCACAACACTGTACTTGAAATACATGAACAAATAAATATTATACAATAAAGTAATACAGTAAAACTTGGCTGGAAATCAAACATCTCTTAGCATTGCAGTAATCATTTCATTTTTTGAATGAAGACGTTCAAAAAAATATGTTTTATGCATAATTTTTAAAGTCCTGAAACAATTTTATTACAGCTTCCTCATCATCAGATAATTGCCAAATGATAAAATCCATTCCAATGTCAGTAATAAATGCAAGTTATAACTTGATAAATATTTTAGATAAAAAAAATAGCAAATTAAGATATTTCATGTCGGTCAGGGTTGAAATAAATGATGCATTAGCGTACATTTTAGCATGGTGTTGGTACAATGGAAAAGAACCAATAATTTTACTAATATCTGAATACATCCTATGCTATGCCTTTACTCTGAAGCTCTAAGAGAAAAGAAAAAAGTTACTGGAACTGAAAACCACAGTGCTCATTTCTCCCTAATAAGCTACTTTTTGGTCTCATATGCAGTGACCCGGAGCTGAACAATTTTTGATGCTCCAGCTCCGCTCCTAGAGAAAATACTGTGGCTCCAGCTCCGGCTCCGACTTCGCACTTTTGAGTTGCAGATTTTAATTTACAAGTTTAATTTTTTGCTCACAAATACCTTCTACCTTCATTAAAGATCTGACAAAATGCATTTTTCTTCTCATCAAACTTCAAATGCTTGTTCAGAAAGTATGACATCTTTTAGCTTTTGCTTTTAAAATAGAAAGTTTGGTGGAATTTTAAACACAAAAATCTTGAATTTCTTCTACACTTTTCAAACAGCCAAAATTGTACAACTACACATGCAAACAACAGGCGGCCATATTTGTTTTCGAATAGTGTTGTCACTTAGTTCAAGTAGAAAGTAGAAGTAAAGTAGTGTTACCATGTTTCGAGAAGGTTTCCTTCTCTAATAATAATAATAAAAACCTAAACAATGATATAATTAAAATACTGAATAATGATGTACAGTAGAAGATCTTTATAACGCAAACCTAAAAACGCAAGGTTGTGCATTATATAGAATTTTGCATTATATGGATCACACATCATTAAATTTACCTTATAAACACGACCATATAAATCTGAAACATACCAAAATACATTAGAGTATCTTTATACTGCACTTGTCGTCACCAGGAATTATCCAAATTATAAATTTTTGCGTTATATGATCATTTTACATTGTTTATTTTATAAACATGGTCCAACTATACCTGGACCCAATCATTCATTATATTACTCATTTCCAAAAATATAATATTTATTGTAATAATGGCAATTTTTTTTCATTAAAAAGTTTTGAATTAAGGAGATAAAGTTGAATTAATGTATCAAATGTGGTTTTCTAGAGAGTAGCAATTTTTACGATGTGGGATTTCAGGTGCTTCTTACCTGCAAAATTCATTGTTTACATCTGAGAAGTTGTGCGTTATATGGAGAATTGCATTATATAGAATCGCGTTATAAAGATCTTCTACTGTAATTAAAATATTTTAAGCCTAAAAATTTAAAAGACTAAAAAGATTTAAAAGAATATTAAAAACTAAAGGAGCCCTGGAGCTGGGGAAAATTTAGAGCTCCAGCTCCAGGGAAAACACAGCTCCGGAGCGCTCCAGCTCCGGGTCCCTGCTCATATGTATGCTTATGCATAATAGTGAAACATAACATTTCTGGAACTATGAAAGAAAAATACATTGAATGTTATAATATGGAATGCAGAGTTGGGATGCTGTAGTTTTATAGTGTCTAACCATGAGCTGTTGCAGTTGCATTGTTTGATAATTTAACATAAAATCATTACAGTGTAATGAATGGTATAAATTAGTATTACATTCATTACATACAGAAAAGTCAAAAATACTTTAAAATGGAATATGAAGATTAGAAAATGCTTATTAAATAAGTTGCACCAGTGAATGGGAAAGAAAAAGAATTCAAATTATGATTTCATTTTAATTACACATTTTAACCATTCACCAGTTCAATTTCATCCAGCTACAAATTCCACAGTGTACGTACATGGATATTCTGCACCTTTTAGATTTAACAAAAAATAAAAACTGGGAAGAAGAATAGCAATTCTAGATTTTGTAACATTAATACAAAAATTTCAACATTAAACAACATGGCAGAAAAGAAAGTATAACAAAAAGAAAAAACTTCATAAATAAAACATGATTAAATAAATTAATGTTTCTTTGAGCTTAAAAAAATGGTCAAAGAACTTAATAAATGAAATTTAATAAACCAGAACTCAAAAAAATACTGGCAGCTATGAAATATACTAACATACTTGGAAATCTATATCACAAAAAAACCCACTTACAACAAAAAGCATCAGTTCTTACCATGTTTAATTCTTCAAATTTTGCTCTGGTTAGTGTTTCACTAAAATCATCTCCTTCGAAGAAAGATTCTATTTCTATTCTAGCTTGATGGGCTGTTGACAAAGTTCTTTTAGCCTTTTCGACTTCCCGTCTCAATTTTTGGACAGCCCTATGATCTTTCCTTATGTCTTTTCCAGTCTTCTTTTTGTACACTTTCATGAAATGTTCCATCACACGCTGATCAAAATCCTCACCACCTAAAATGTAACAAAAGGATTTTTATTATAGGGTAATAATAAATCAATATATTTCCAAACCAATCAATAGAAAAAGTCTAAAATCATATTGCAATTTTCTTCATTCAAAAATAAATAGAAGATTATTTTGTTCAACTTTTTGCAACATAAATTTAAGAAATAGGAAATAGATGAGCTTTTTAAAACACAAATCAAAAATTGAAGAAAATGAAAAATACATCACAGCATAAACAAAACTGTTACACTATCAGAATATTAAGAAATTTCCATTTCCCATATAATGAAGTGAAACAAATATTAAAAAACCACTTAACACAGTAAAAATTAATTTTCAGCAATTGCTGACCAAAACCAGTGATTAATGTGTGCAAAATCCATCATGCAGTCTGTGTGTGTTCTACATACTGCGTAATACACACACAAAAAAAATGCATATCATAGCAACAAATACAACCAACAGTTATTGCTCACAGTCAGTCCTTGTTATGATTTGTAAATTTTCCTTAAAAAATCAAATATTTTCATTAATTATAAACAATCCTAATTTAAAAGCAAATTTTTAATCACTAAATACTCTAAAAATAAATCTGATTTTAATTCAGCCAAAATCATCTCTAAACCTACTTCTATACATGAACTTAACTTTCTTGAAGCATTTCATATCTACAAAAATTATGACAATATTGTTAATAGTGAATTTGCTACTTCTCCCTTTATCAGATTGCTGGAAGTATTTCATAAAATCCTCTTTTGCTTAATTACTACCATTTTGTTTTTGTTTTTTCACATTTTTGGTGGCATTATTTATAATATCCTCCTATTGGCTGGTACCCGCATTTTCCTGTTTCCCCATTGGTTAATGAACTTCTCTGTTGAATCCACTTCTCTATATAAATGAGCGAGTTTGTTTTTCTTTGCACTGAGGACGGTATGCTAAATGCTACCGAAACTAGTCTGCTCAAAATTTGCTTATTCTGGCGTTTTTAATGTTGCTTTTAAATTTATATCATTCTGTGCCAAGTACCATCTTAATTATATCTGATAACACTTAAAAATTTTAATGAAAGAGGCAGAGTTGAAATTTGGTAGGGAGGGGGGGATATTTTTCTTAAAACCGTAGTGTTTCTTACAATGAGTATCCCTTATAAGTTGTTTTCTGATGAAGACCAATAAATATTTATTAAATATAAAAAATACAAAGAGGAGGAGCGGATAAATTCCCGGAGCACAACAGTAAGACCACAGGGAGGCAATTTTCAAACTTTTTCAGAAACCCTGATACATCATCGGAAAGTCCTTGGACCACTCTCATATTATGAATCTTCTCCCTCAACCCAATTTTCCAAAAGGGGGGTCAATTTTCTAACTCTGCTCCTAATTAAGCTACAGCGAGATTCAACCTCATTTGAAGGCTTGATGAACTCCTCACTAGCTTTCAATTGGTGGGGTTTATTTTGAAATCAGACAATTAGGGAGCATTCCCATTGTGGGAGGAAATTTCATGTGACACATTGTTTTAAAGCTTTTGTCCTGTACATTACTAAGCACCCACTCCCCCCTTCTAAACTCATCTTTTCACCAATAGGAGGCATTTTACAATAGGCATTGAATAGGCATATAATGAAGCAATTGGATATTTAAAAACTATCATGAAAACTAAATTATTTACATTAAATAAATTTAATTTTATATCATTTACTTTAAGTACATTTAATTTTAAATCATAAAAAGTAAAGTTAACTTATTTCCAATTCATAAGGCAATGGTACAGATGTTAAACTATACGATGAATTTTTTAACTTTGGCCAATATTGACACATCTGAATGACATACGACAGATCTTTCTAGTAAATTAAATTTTTTAATCTGAAAAATTAGAATGCCATTTAGGAAATTATTTTAGTTATTTTAATTTTAATACTAGTTTTTCTGATCTCAGATCTGTCACCTTGACATATCATTATATGAAGACAGAAAAAAGTAAAAATCCTTAATTTTTAACATCCTAATAAAAATAACAGCATTAAAATAAATGCAAAAGTATTTAAGAGTTTTAAACCTGAACAGCTTATTTTATTCATTTTGTAAAACTTTAATCATTTGTAACACATATACAATAAATTTGTAAGTTAAAAACTTAATTTAGCCATTGTCAGAATTTAAATGAGTATCAAGAGGCATAATTTAAAATGAAGATATTGGAGCAAACAAGATTTGAACTACATAAAAAAGAATAATAATCAAGAAACTATCTAATGCTGAACAATCAAAATTAAGTAAAAAAAAAGGAATATGAATAGTCATCTAAAAAGAAAAATAAATTTGCCCATAAAAAAAATACACAAAAATTTTCCTTTTTAAATCGCACAAACTTACCAAGATGAGTATCACCATTGGTAGCAACAACTTCAAAGACACCATTATCGATTGTGAGAAGGGACACATCAAAAGTACCACCACCAAGATCAAACACCAAAACATTCTTTTCCCCTTCTTTCTTGTCTAAACCATAAGCAATGGCAGCAGCAGTTGGCTCGTTAATGATTCGAAGAACATTTAATCCAGCAATTGAGCCAGCATCTTTAGTAGCCTGTCTTTGAGCATCATTAAAATAAGCAGGAACAGTCACAACAGCATGACTGACTTTCTTTCCAAGGTAAGCTTCAGCAGTTTCTTTCATTTTCGTCAGTACCATGGCAGATATCTCCTCGGGTGCAAAAAGCTTTTCGCCTTGACCTGTTTCAACCTGAATGTGGGGTTTACTGTTTTTTTCTACAACCTACAATAGAATAGGGATGCAATAAGAAATAAAATATGAAGGATTTAATATTTTAAAAATTATTAGCATGAAGGGTGCTTAGTCAAAATCATATAAAAAAAAAAAAGGTCAAACTTAAGGCGAGTGGGTTTTAAATCTTTAAAACCAATAATTTTTTTTTTTCATATTTAAAAAAAAAAAATAAATTTTGAATCAAACAAAAATGCATGAAATACTAAAATTAGAACTGGGTCAATTAAAAATTTATACTTTAATTAACTTATTTTGAACTTCGCATGCTTTTTTTTTTTTTTAACAGTGTTTTTGTTGTTTGCATGCATTGTTAAAAAAACTACTTTTATGAAACAAATTTCACTTAATGAGATTAGAATGGGCTTTTTGAATGTGATATTTATTACAATTTAAAAATAACCTACTGGCACCAGACTAATTTTCACATGAGCTAATAAAATTAAGGATAGGTTTATGTAGAATGTACTTTAATGGAAACTAAAATAGTTTTCATGGTTGTTTGTAAGATCCTGCACAACTATAGTAAAGAAAAAACAAAATTTCAATATATGTTGAATATTTTCATTGATAAATTAATAATGGAATATAATTATTGACCTGTAAAGAATTAATTCTAAAGAATGTTTTAATTAAATAAATCTGAAGAAAACTAGCATCTGAAATACAAGTAAAAAACCTTGAAATTTAATTATCTTAAAACTTAAAATTCCCTTAATAGTCCAGGGGAAATGTACCAAAAAAAGGAAGTTACCTTGCAAAAGGTCAGGTAGAAGATTTTTTTTTTCTGAATTGTTTATAATGATGCCAACATGGAAAAAAGTTTTCTAACAAAATTTCTTAAGGCTAAATTTTCTGTGGCCAAGAAAATTTTGGGACTTTTTTTTTTTTAATACCTCAAGACCCGTTGCCGTAGCATATTGTTTGTCAATTACAATATTAAAGGAAGATAAAATTCTCTACAACTTTCATATTTACAACTTTTTTATACACTCAATAGCAAACGCAGTACACCATTTCAAAAATAAGAATTTTTTCAATTTTCTTTAAAACCATGAAAAATGCAGTTCTGCCCCGATTATTCAAATGTTTCCCACGGATTTAATCATGTATGTCAACTTCGATATATTAGCAGCAGTAAATTGTGTTTCAGGGCTAAAACTAGCCCTTTTTGCACCCGTGGCAAACATGGATTTTGGTGCCCCCTCCACCCCCCCTCGCTTAAAAAGAAAATTTACCACGGGAATTTTAATAAATCTCTAATAGCCAGATTTTGAAAATTTTAAGTGTGTAAGCATTAAATACGTAATGCTGAAACACATAATCATCTTTTCCAAATATTGATTCATTAAAACCTTGAAAACCATACTGAAAGGAACCGAAATATATTTCACTTTAAACAGATTTCCATTTTAGCAGGTATAATTGTTCATATTCTTTCTCTCGAAAAAATATATACTTTCTTTAAAGACCGAATTCCATATATACAGATTTTATTTTCAAAGATTTTACGGTAGTTGTCATATTGAGGCGTTTAAAGTCAGTTATATGAATTATGGGACTAAATTAGTCACACTAAGACATTCGCAAGGTAATATTAAACCTATGGGAGCGTTCTTGACAAATATCTCGCTCGCATTATGTTACTTAAATAATTTTTTTTTTTTCATGGGATACCTGAGATCAATATCCAATGTTGTGCTTTTGTACTTTTTCAGGTTTGGTTGCTTTTTTTTTTAATATTCAGACACTCATTTTTGGAAAACTGTTTGGAACCCGTTCTGAAATTTAAAATATCCTGTTTGACCTTTAAAGCAATTAATAGATAATCAAAGTTTTACATATTTTTGCATGCTAAAATGATATAATCTCATTATATTTATTGATATAAGTGGAAAAAAATTGACAATATGCTTTAAAAACTAATCTTTTAAATATTTCGTATAAAACTAGTGATCTCAAATATTTTATTAACAGAATTTATAAATTTTAGAAGACAAATGCATAACATTAGTTAGTGAAATAATCTGGTGTCATTTTTATTGTAGCTATTTTATAAGGTAAAAGTATTTCTTTCATAAAAGATTTATCTTTTGAGTCTCCCCTTTTATATGGAACTACAATTCAATGTTTTCTATCTTTAAAACATATGTTATCAATAATTGGTAAATAAAATATACCATTGTAGTGGGGAACAAAATATTTTTTGTAAATTTTCATACCTGGGTGATTTTCAAAAAAAGTCATGTTTTACTGACTGTCCTTTCACATTTGCACAGAAAAATAGTTAAATATCATAATTTTAACTATTGCATTTTAACTATCATCTTTTTTAATGATAATTTACAGATATATTATTTATAAAAAATTAAAAAATAAGAAATATATTCTTTTGTAGTCAAAATGTCATTACCGTAGGTTGTCCCAACAAGCAATTTATTAGGTAAAGATTTGACAAAGTTCTATTTCAAACAGGTGGTTATAATTTTTTTATACATTTTTATTTATTAAGGTGCTACTAATTAAAAAAATATTTATTTTCATTAGTTAAACTTATCTATAATTCTTAATTGTTTTAAACCATGTCCCAAGAAAGAGTGTCATTGCCATGCTTCTGACAAAAAGTTCTGATTTTTTTTTTAGAGGACAGCACATGCCTTTTTATCAAGGCAAAACTACTCCTTAAAAATGAACTTGTTATCAGGTTTAGGTGAATAGCGTAAATAGTTTTATAGTTTCAATAAAACAAGCAAAGGCTTTGAATGTTTTGCTGAGTATTATTTTGTAAGTCACTACCATATCCAATTCTAATTGATAATTAAATGAACTTTTATTATATGAGAAATAGAAAATCATTGTATGGTCCAGAAGATATAATGGCTGCCATTTATGCCTGGGGGAAAAATAAAAATATTTTGCTTAATTTGTCATTACCGTGCTCACTTATGTCATTATACCAAGTGCATTAAAATTTAAAAATTAGTTTTAAAATCTTAAATTAGTAATTGGTCTCTGCTGATGCTTGCATATTAATTTTTATGAGGTAAGGTAATTATTTACAAACAATTAAAACTTTCTGATTATTTCTAAAAATTTGATTTTGTTATTCCAAAACATGGACAGATTTTGAAAATGACCCACCTATTCCATTGATACCTGGAAAAATATGCATGCATTATTAAAATTATAAAATTTATTAAAATTAAGCAAGAAATCTTTGAAATTATCGACCCATTAAGTTACTATATATTGAAAAATTCTTTTAAACAATACTTTGAAGTTAACATTGTACATACTTAAAGTTACTGTCTAAATATATGAAAATTGTCTCATTCATCTACACTCTGCCCTACTTTTAAAATTTTATAAATTTATTGCATATAAAATGTCTGTTGAGAAAAATAAAGACGTGAGTGTGCAAATAGATAATTTACTGCTACCAATTTTTAGAAGTCGACATACACAATTAAATCTGCAGGGAACATTTGAATAATCGCAGCAAAACTACGTTTTTCACGGTTTAAGAAAACTGAAAAAATTGTCCGATTTTTGAAATAGCACACTGCACTTGCTATTGAGTATATAAAAAAATGTAAATATGAAAGTTGTAGAGAATTTTATTCTCTTTAATACAGTAATTGACAAAATGCTACGGAAACGAGTCTCGAGATATTTCCAAAAAATCAAAAAATGTCCCAAAATTTTGTTCTTCGGCCACAGAAAATTTAGCCTTAAGAAATTTTGTTAGAAAACTTGGTTTTTCCATGTTGGCATCATTATAAACAATTTGGAAAAAAAAAAATAAATCTACCTGACCTTTTGCAAGGTAAAATGTACATTTCCCCTGGACTATAACTTTTTCAGGGACAAGTAATTGTGTTTCTGCTATGTTGAATTCACATTAGAATTTTCCTGAAAATTTCGCTTGAAAATAAAAGAAATTCAAATTTTACAAGCTTTATTTGATTTTGATTAGTTATAAAAAGTAAAACTGTTCAAAAATTCTGGTACAAAACTTTATTAAAATTAAGTGGTATAAAATCCCCCCATCCTTCAATGTGTTAAAGCACTTTTACTCCATTTCTTAAAAGGTTATTGTAGTTTGGAGTAAAATGATTGTGAATTTATTGATTTTTACAATAGTTCTTAAAAAGTATATTAAAATAGAATTGCTACAAACTTTTTCATTACTTCCTAATGATCTTTAACAGAGATGCAGAGGACCAACTTGGATCCCAGAAATAAAGTTTCTTAGTAACTCCCCCCCCCCCCCCCCATACATGTAATCGCATAGAATTTATGATTTTAGAAGGTGTTACACCAATATTTAAATTATTTTAAAATAAAATTAATGTGAGCTTATAATTTTTTTTAATTTAATAATTTCAAGCAATATTATTAATCAGTTTCATTTTTAACAAAATAAGTAACAAAGATGAAGTTGAGTGTGTCTGTTCTATCATTAACACACCAGTTTAGGTTGATCTGTTTTTTCAAAAGAAAGTCCTGAATATTTTTTGAACTAAAAAAAATATATTTTAATATTAATGAGTGTATATGTGTTCCTTTTTATACAAGATAGAAAAAAATTGAAATTACTAGAGGTATAACAATTATTTTTCCATAATTGTATTAAAATATAGATTAATTTCTTTTTCACATATGGTTCAGGTTTTTTTATTTAGAGTGTGTTAAAGTGTAAAAGGTTTTGAGTTGACTTTTTTCATGTTCAGGTCAGCTTTAAGCAGAAAGTTTGGGTTTGGGCCAGTCACAACCTGAACTGTGCAGGATTCTAGTTCACAGTTGATTATAAAAATTGTTAAAGTCAATTGAAGAGATAAAAGAACAGGCACCTTGTTACTTATTTTATATTTTTTATGGCTGCAACGCCTCCCTCCTCCCTACCGTAATGTTTTAATATATTTTTCTATATTAAAGTTATTTCTATCACTGCGTGCAGACTAGTCTAGCATCAAGTCTTGGAAAACACGATTTTATCCACTACTGTTTTTATTATGTTTCCGATCAGGTCGGCTCTAATTGTTTCTTTTATTCTTTTTGTCCTAATAAATTCTTTTTGTATGGTTAGATTTGTCTATACTTTCAAAAATATTTTTTAGTCAACAATAATTTTGAAATAGAGTTCCGATTCATAAATTTTTCCATTTTGAGCTCTGGTTGGTTGTCACAAAAAGAAACATTTGAAAAAAATTAACTTTGTTGGTGCAAAAGTGATCATTTAAAAAAATTAACATTTGAAAGTTAGACATTTATGAACTATTTTATTACATCAAATATATATTTAAAATTCAAGAACAAAAAATTATTATACAATGGAATAATAAAATAAAACTACAGGCATGAAAATGTAAAGGCCCAACACTTCAGTAAATATTTCATGTTTGGGAAAAAAGCTGATGCCATTACGATGTCCAAGATACAAATGTAGATAATGCCACACTTTTTTTCATTACGTTACTTTGTGATACTTTATAACCTGTCTAGATTGCAGGGTTGCAAAAAACCCGGGTTATTTATAAAAAAAACCAACCTGGCTGGATTTTTTAGGGTTTTATTGGGCTTTTTGTTTTTTAAGAAGTGAGGGCAGGGAGAGTCCTTTACTTCCGACCATACATTCTTTGATGAAAGTTGTTTGGATGCATACTATCACCTCTTAAAGTTTTGCCCATCTTTTATGAAACACCCTGTATGTGTGTGAAAGTGTTTTCTGCTCTCAAACAAATTAAATCAAAAACGAGAAATCGAACTGAATGTGCTTCACTGGAATCGATCTTGAGGCTTTACTTTACTGAACTTACAGTGGAAATTGATACACTTGTATCAGGAAAGCAGTGTCAATCATCACATTAGTTTCTCGACTATAAAATGCAGTGGTATATTAAACTTCTTTTAATATAGATTTTAATAAAATTTTTAAAATGAAATACACAATTCCTTTTCTTTCTGGAATATCTCTGGTCCTATCCTAAAGTTTGATTGGCCATCGGGCAACTAAAGGTTGGACCACACTGTGTTAAAGCATCTAGAGTTTAAAATTACCACAAAAAATTTGATACATTTATGCTTGCAAATTTTGAGATTGTTATAATAAATGCAAGTTTTTTAAAAAATTCAAAATTTTCCTTAACCCATTTTAAGTGCAAAATATATTTTTCATCCATTTGTAAATAATTCCTACATAATGAGTTAAAATATTTCTACACAATATAACAGTTTAATACAGTAAAAATTCACAGACAACTATTTAACAAATACATTTTGAATTCACAACACTTGAATCTGTTTATCTCTGAATAGCAAAAAATTCCACGACCTTAAATTATCTGCTGTTCAGAGGTTTTATTGCGTATGGAAAAATAGGAAGATAGGGATGCACCGAATATTCGGTTAGGCTGAATGTCAAATTTAGTCCCTTCCTGACAAATAAACAGTATATGACTAAAATATTTCTTCCAATTCCTTCAAAATTTCGCTTTGATTTAAAAACATTTATTTTAGTTTAGAATATAAGAAAATTTTATTCATGTTACAATTTACAGAGAAATCTATGAAATTTAAAATTTTATGAATTAAAGAAGCTTTAACTATTCCCTTCTTAAATAACAATTCAAAGCAAAATTTTTTTTTTTTTTTTGTGTGTGTGTGTGTGTAAAATTTACAAAGATCTTGTTTATCAATATGGAAGTATGCATGTTAAACATTATGTAAAATTGTTTTAAAATTTAACTTTTTAATATTTTTAAACTCTGAAATTTAAAAGTATTCAGCAAGCCGGATTATTACAAATATGAAACAAAATTAAGAAAAATTACTTTAAATGGAAAGAATTTGATATCCTTTTGAACAGTTGGCTCATTCCAGTCTCGCCCAATAAGACGCTTGGCATCAAATATGGTGTTTTCTGGATTTGTGGTCAACTGGTTTTTGGCAGCATCACCAATAAGTCTTTCACCTTCAGCAGTAAATGCAACATAGGATGGTGTGATACGATTACCTTGATCATTAGCAATGATCTCAACTCTGCCATTCTTAAAAACTCCAACACTAAATAGGAAAAACAAAATAAATACAATAAGTAAAAAAATCTAATAAATTTTCTAGTACTTGAGATTAATATATTTTTTTAAACAAAAATTGTAGATAAAAATGTAGCACTAATAAAAACAATGCTTTTATAAGTTAATGAATAGACAGATTGAAAAAGGTCTCAGATTTTACAGTTCTCAATTGACAGACAACCTGACAGGAAGAAATTAATTTGTCAATTTGATATTTCTAAACAAGGAATTTAATTTCAACATAAATGACATGAATAAGAGCATAAAAAAAAATTGGTTTTGAAGTGTGCGTGTGTGAACATGATACATCACATTTTTGCAGAAAATATTTGGCAAACAGTTTTGTTCATGGATGATTTTCAATTTTATATGGCTACTTTTAAACAACTTTACTTTTAAGCAATAAAATATTTAGCATTTTGAAAATTTACTCATAATTAACTGAAATTAGGCAAAACCCATACGTACAACTTTGAAAAAGGTAAAGATTCTGTTAACACTATTTTGTAGTCACATGCATTTTAAAACACATAAATATAAAAAAAAATGAAACTCATTATCCATGCCAGAAAGCCAGATTGTTAAAAACAATTTTCAACCGTCATGCTCCATGGCAATTTTTTGACATTTGTAAAACGAATTTGTTTTCAAACTTTTAGCCTAACAGTAAATTTTGTCTTGCATGATTTTTTTCAATATTTAGCATCTTCACACAATTAATTCACTGGCGATTGTCATTCATGAAAAAAAGTCTCGTTATAATGTTTTAGCCCATTATAATAAATTTTGTTTTCAGATATTTTTGGCGATTTTTACAATTTTTTTTTTTTTTTTTTTTTTTTTTTTTTTTTTTTTCATTTTGCAGTAATTTTTCTATTTTTAGCCTAATATAGTAAATTTGTCCTCTGCATTTAAAATTTTAGCACATTTTTATGCAATAAAAAAAGTCATTTCTTACCAAGAATATGTTGTACCCAAATCTATTCCAATAACTGTCCCTATAGAATCTTTCTTGTCACCGTAACAGGTCACAAAAACCACCAAGAGTAGAAAAACTTCTATTCTCATTTTCTGAAAGAGTAAATATTATCAAACTTATAAGACATTCATCATAGGTCATAAAGATATTTAAACTTCCAAGAATTAAGACAACAATACAAAAGTTAACACAGCGTTAATATAAAAATTTAATAGTGCATATTTACAATAGGGCAAGTTTTACTATAGCAATTACAAAATCTATTAAACCTTTTAACAAGTGCAGAGAAAAGAAATTCAAAAAGGAAAAAATTGTTTAAAAGTAATTTGTTATTACTTTAAGAGAAGTCGCATACAAAAAATATTTAAACCACAAAGAAAAACATTCAATGCATTTGAATAAATTTCTTCAAAATTTTACATTACAATATTTAATTGATTTGTAATTACTTTTAAAGATAAGTTTACAGATTCATAATAAAAATTTCCGCGATTATATTCTAAAAGATAGCCATATTCCCTGTAAATTTGTTACAGAACAAATGAACTAAATTATACAGCTTGGATAACTTATTTATATAAAATCACATTATAAAACTTAAACCATTTTGACAAAATAAATATAGCTATTACCAATAGATACACATTGTAAGAAGTCAAATTTTGTCAACCTAAAGTTGACGAACTTTTTAATGAATATACAAAGTATTTAGAAAAGTTTAATTCGATACTAAAATAGATTAATTTCGTACCAGCTGATATTTCAGGCAGCCGAATATAAATTATATATTTTTGAGATATACAATTTAATCCACCACCAGCTAAAGAAACACTATCGCTCTGTGGTATCTGGACTAAAACTGACACGTAAATATAAAATTAAAGAGTCAATGAACGATTTAATAAATCCAGGTAGATCAAGGAAATCCAACACAGGAGACCGGCCGTGACAACCACAAGAGAGAAACAAGAAATGAAAAAAAAAAAAAAAAAAAAATTACACTTTACAACAGCGTGTGTCAAAACCAATCCGTGTTTGCCATTCATTGGTTGTTCTTGAAGACTAGTAATAAGAAAATTTGTGGGACCGCCTACTTACTAATACAACGCAAGACGCAAGAGTGCGCAAAAATTTTTTTTTAAGACATCATCGAAAAAAAATATGTATATCTTTAGCATCTTTGACTAAACAAATTGCAAAATGTGACAGCAGAAATATTTAAACTTTTGAAAATAAAATAAAGCGAGTTGGTTTTTGTTTCGCATCCGTGAAACCATTTTCACTTTCAGCTTGCATGCAACAGTTTTCTTTAATTTACTAGAAAAGATTCCTTTCAAAAAATAAAATAAAGCCCAGTTAAAAATTTAAATGGGATCAATTTACCCAAATCAGTGTTCTTTTTGTTTGAATATTTGATCAGAAAAATAAAAAGATGAAGAAATTCCTAAAAAATTTATCGAAGTTAACTGGCGGTTGTTGGGAAAGGGATTGTACACATATTTATTTATTTCGTTACTATTGCCAATTAATCTATTTTCGTAATGAAACAGTTACCATTTAATTATGAGGTTTTCTGAATAAGTTTATCAATAACCTGAGGTTTCTTTAGCTAGTTTGTTTCTAAAAGTTTTAAATGGACTGAATTTTGCATTAATTTACCCAAGGATTTTTCTCTTTAGTTATGTATGCGGCAGTGAAATAACTTTGATTTTCTCTGCCTGCTTTGAAATAAATACTAAATAAAAATTACTTACGAAAAGTAATCTCTTTAAATTTGTTTATTGTGTGTGCAACAAGTTACATTATAATTTTATGTATATGTGCGCTCAAAACTTATAAAATTTTCTCTTACTGGACGTCATAATCGTACATTTATTTTCAAGCATTTTTACTGGAAAAACGTTTCAATTTCGCCCAGAAATTGTTGTATTTTATTTTTTCACTTTGATTATTATTCTAAAAATGACTTTACTGTTTTGTAACTTTCTGAGCTTTCATGAAAAATCGACTTCTATATCGTCATAATGTTTATAAATAAAGCTCTAACATTTAGAAGATGATAGAACCTGATTTACAAGTGAGTTACTTTCTGCCTTTTTTACATTCTTCACATATTGTTCTGTGTACTTTTACAACAATGTTTTATTGCGTAAATGTCTTTTGATGAAGATAATTTTATACATCATAATCATCTCACTCTCCTGCAGGTTTTAAAAAAGACAAAGTGCCGCTGATAAGAAAAGTGCATTAAAAAAAAAAAAAAAAAAAAAAAATCTAAAGACACTTTTGATATTTAATAGCTGAGGACCCTCTAAGTCACAGCAATGAGTCATAGTTTTTACCATGAAGTAATTTTCTTAATTCAAAAGACACCAATTTTTTGAGGGTGTTTTTTTTTTTTTACCATAGAGCAGGCAGGGTGCACTAACCTTCTGAAACTGCCCGAGGGAAACTCCATCCTCTATAAATGTTTAATTCATTCATGACTGTGAAAATTCAAATTATTGAAATAATATACTATTAGTGTACACTAATAAAAATTTAAAAGGTTAAATTTCTCTTTTTTATACATTTTAAAAATAACAGTTTAATTTTAAGCAATTTTCACTAATTTTTGCATCCAGAAAATGTTACTTAATATTTTATGTTTTAATTTTCAAAGCGGTGTAAAACTGTTAGGTACTGATGTCATGGACACACTAGGGTTTTTTTGGCTCAAAAATGGCAATTTTTTGCCTGGCGTGGTAACCTGGAGAGAGGCGATTTTTGCTTCATATGGAAATTTGGTGTTTCTTAATATATTTTATACTAAAATTAAAGGTGTGCTAAATAAAAAATTATCTTTTATTAATAAAATTATAATTTGATAATAAAGTAAAAAATGAGAATGCTCGAAAAAAACCCAGAAATTTTAAGGGAAAAAACATGTTTTTGCCTGAAGGGGTTATTTTCAATTTTTCTAAATTGAATCCTAAGAAAAATTTTAATTTCATTTATAAAATATTAAAAATTTTATAGTGGCTATATTCTGGTACTTTTTCTTTATACATTTTTCATGTTCAGTGTCCCACATGAAAACGTTAACTTGGAAAATATGATCTGTAAGCAGTTTAGGAAGAACTTGAGTCCTTTTAAAGGACCCTTCACAAAATTCGGAAAATTTTTCAATCTCTAAATTGAATCCTACACAAGTGAGATGATTTTAAAAAAAACTCTCATAACAGCTGAAATTACCAATTAATCTATTATCTAGAGCTGTATAATATGCAGGGTTCGTAAATATCATGATATTTTCGAAAATATCAAAAATATCCGATATTTTGATATATATCCGATATTTTTGATATATATCTGATATTTTCAAAGCAGCCAACTTACCGCTGATAATAAATGTTTTCGAGCATAATATAGATTAGAAACTAAAATATATTGCACTTAACATGAAAACTTAAGGAATATTCTAAAAATTAAAGATGAAAATAAGGAGTTTTTCTTAGTGGCCACTGGCCGGTAGGTTTATTTTTTTTAGTAGCCAGTTACTGGCTACTAGGAATAATTTCTTTAGTAGCCAGTAAGTACATTTATGTCACTGAATATTTAACTTAAAAATATATGAGTTTAGAGTAAAAAAAGTAATTTATGTACTAAATAAAAATATTTTAATTTATACTGTTTTAATCAACAGAGGTGATTCTGAGTAAAAAAAAAAAAAAAAAAATTTGAAATTCACAGCAAATTTTTTGAAAGGTTTACAACAGAGATGGGGGGGGGGGGAGGGGGGAGAGAAATCCACTCCCGGCACGAACTATGTTTTTTTTTATGCCACTTTGACGCAATTTGTGGTTTTTTCGCGATCTTTTGACAAAATTTGCTTTTTTGCGATCTTTTGACGAAATTTGTCGTTTTTTAGCAATCTTTTGACGAAATTTGTCGTTTTTTAGCAATCTTTTGACGAAATTTGCCGTTTTTTCGCGATCTTACGACGACATTTACCGCTTTTTTGCGATCTTATGACGAAATTTCCCGCTTTTTTGCGATCTTATGGCGAAATTTGCCGCTTTTTTGCGATCTTATGACGAAATTTGCCGCTTTTTCGCGATCCTCTGACGAAATTCGCGTTTTCCCGCGATCCTTTGACAAAATTGCCGATTTTTCGTCGAAAAATTGACGAAATTGATTTTTTTCGGCGACCATTTGTCGAAATTCGCGATATATTTTACGTCCGAATTTTCGGATTTATGACCGATTTTTTTAGAATTTTCGGAAAATCCGGAACAGAATCATTCCTGAATAAACTTGAGACACTAATTTCCAATCGATTTTAAAAAGCCTCACTATGCTTAGGTACTTAAACAAAAGAAAAAAAAAATCTGAAATTTACAACAAATTTTCTGAAATGTAAAGGTGGGAGGGGGAGGCCCTTCTGCTACTAATTATGCGTTTTTTTTTCACGATACTTTAATGTAATTCGCGTTTTACAGTGATCTATTGGCGATGTTTGCGTTTCTTCCGCGATCCTTTGACGAAATGTGCATTTTTTTCGCGATTCTTTGACGAAATTCTCATTTTTGCGCGGTTCTTTGACAAAATTCGCCTTTTTTCCTGCGATCTATTGACAAAATTCGCGTTTTTTATGCGATCCATTGACGATATTTGCGTTTTTTACGCGATTTATTGACGAAATTTGGGTTTCTTAGCGATCCTTTGACGAAGTTCAGGTTTTTTCGCGATCCTTTGACGAAATGTGCGGTTTCTTTCGCGATAGTTTGACAAAATTCTTGTTCTTTTCGCGATTTTTTGATGAAATACGCGGTTTTTTTCGCGATCTGTTGACGATGTTTGGTTTTTTTCGCGATCCTTCGACAAAATTTACATTTTTTTCGCAATCTTTTGACGAAATGTGCGTTTTTTCGTGATCTTTCTACGAAATTCGCGGAGTTTTTTTCCGCGATTCTGTGACGAAATCCCTTTTGGAAAATCTTGCATTTGGCCGGTACTGTCCATACTTTTAGTCGCCAAGTGGCGACTGGCGAGTGCTTATTTTCATCTTTACTAAAAATGCATTTTTCTTTTTCTTTTTTCTTTCTTTTTTTTTTTTTTTTTTTTTCCACTTAGAACAAAATTAAAGATGAAATAATTGAAAACAGTAACAATTGGATTTATACACATATAAAAAAAACTAACTATAGGATTCAGTATCAAGATCAAGTATACAAAAATCAGATATTTTTAAAACAAAATTTTAAATACAAAAAAAGTTATAAATGTAATAATAAAATGTTTTATTTCGCATTTCCTAACATGCTATAGTTCAAACTCAACTGAATCAAAACTTGAGAAAAGATTCTTTTCTAATGAAGCTGTATATAATTGCTTATTTAAATTAGTCAGTTTATCTTTCAATGGTTGTTCTGAATTATGTCCGACATTAGTTCAACATTAAAAAAAAATGCTTCAAATCTAAAGTTTGAAAAATATATTTGTTTTCTTTTTTGGTTAAAAAAGTCACATCCAGAAAAGACAAATTCCTTATCTACAGATTCACAGTCAATAACAATTGAAAATTTATTTCATTTGCACTGAAATATTACGAATTATGACTGAAAATATCAAAAATATCTTGCGCACATTCATATTATGAAAATAAATATCAAATGCAGAAAATATGAAACATCTTGATATATTGAAAATAAATATCAAGTAATATGAAAATATCAAAAATCTTGATATTTTGAAAATAAATATTGGATATATAGTATGGAACCATTTATCCGGAAACCAGTTAACCGGAAAACCAGTTATACGGAATGATATTTCTGATAGACTGATTTCAGAATCTTTGCAGAAAAATGTATCATACACTGCCAGTTTGACATAGGCTTTGCTTAAACAATTGTATAATTTGGTGACAACATCTAGTATTTGAAATGAAAACATATTTAGTTGTATTTTAAATGTTTTAATTTTCATGCAGAGGAAACAAAAGAATTTTCCTTCCTAAGGGATTCCCATAATTTACTTTTTTTTTAAAACTCTGGTTAACTTTTGATATTTCTTGTATTGATTTTTAATCCAAGTAATCTAATAATTTAATATCAGAAATAATGCCACAACCACATGTATTCCACGAAATTTATCAAATGGATGCTGCTTTCATGCACAGCCAGTTAACCAGAAAAACCAGTTATCCGGAATCCATCTAATCCCAAGCATTCCGGATAAATGGTTCTGTACTGTATATCCATTGATATATATCAACGAACCCTGGCTGTATATAAATGATTATTAGAATTATATTTATCTTTCAATGGCTGCTCTGAATTAACTGTCTAACATAATTATTAGTTCTACATTTAAAAATAAAAGTTTGAAACATAAAGCTTGGAAAAGATTTGTTTTCTTCTTTTCCTAAAAAAGTCACTGCCAAAGGCAAAAGTTCATTATGTACAGAATGACACAGTCAATAAGAGGTGGAAATTTCATTTACACTTGCTTTGAATGTGAAAAATATCAAAATTTCCTTGCATGGTGATATTTTGAAAATAAATATCAAATATACAAAATATCAAACATCTTGATATTTTGAAAATAAATGTCAAGAATTTGAAAATATCGAAGATATCAAAAATCTTGATATTTTAAAAATAAATATCGGATATATATCACGATATATATCATGATATATATCCATTGATATATATCAACGAACCCTGATAATATGTATGAAGAACCTTATTAAAAATGTCCAAATAGTAATCTAAATCTAATGATAATTTCCAATTCATAAAATTCTGGTTATATTTTTGCAAGTATAGGATACAAAAGCTCTCAATTTCACAAAAACAGGATCATGTGAAAAAAAGTTAAGCAAGGGTAATTAAATACAACTTCTCTGGTAAGATAAGTAAATGCAACTTCTCTTTTAAAAAATAAAAATTCATGTGCAAAATTATTTCAATAATACCAAATGGAAATGGTAAGGTTGAAAATTTAATATAAAATCTGAAACACGCATTTTTTTTTATTAATATAGCTGCAATTTTTCATATAATCAGATGGTAACTGCTAGGGATGCACCGAATAGTGATTTTGGCCGAATATTCGGCCTACAGGCGAACCGAATACAGAATATTCGGCCAGCCGAATAATTTTATATTTCAAAGTTTAAAGGCATTAAAATGTTAAATTTTAAAGCAGTTTTGCATAATATTTAAAATAGAAACTTTCAATTTGATAATTAAGAGCTTTTTTCAAGTAAACTTTATGCTGAAAAAAAATCTGTTTTGAGTTATTTAAGAAGCGGATAGTTATAAAACTCTTTTAATTAATAAAATTTTAAATTTCATGGCTTCTTCTGTGAATTAAAACAAATGAATAAAATTTTCTTAAATTCTAAAACAAACATTTTAAAATCAAAGAGAAATTGTGAAAAAATTTAAAGAAAAATTGTGCAGGATCATATATTTGTTTGTCAGAAAGAGATTAAAGTAAAAGTAAATAAATAATACAATCTATTCAAACTTTATAGGGTGGCAACTCAGCAAGAATAACTGCTCTGCTCCCTTTTATTAAGCAAAAAAGTTTAAATACATCCTAGATCGGTGTCTGGAGTGAACGATCATTTTCAGAGATTGTAAATGTTGTTCTTAAAATCTTAGCAAGAAATAGATTTACTGGACAATGTTCAGGAACTAGCATTAGTACATAATTCTGACGAAAATCGTCGTGATTGGTTAATTTTCTTAAATAATACTTAACAAACAGCAAATAAATAATGTAAAAACATTCTCTTTTGTTTAAATATATGATTCTGTTTCTAATGATTCTGAATATCTTTATAAGTTGACTGTTAAATGTATAAGTGGTATAAGGCTTTTAAAAATATGTTTTAAAAGTTTAGTATTACTAGTATAGTGTAGTATACGAATAGTTTGCTATTCGGCCCAGCCGAATATTCAGTATACCTACCGAATAGTTTGATATTCGGCCAAACCTGATATTCGGCCAAACCGAATATTCGGTAACGTGGCCGAATACCGAATAGATACCGAATATTCGGTGCATCCCTAG
Source organism: Maratus speciosus (assembly GCA_963932465.1). NCBI lineage: Eukaryota > Metazoa > Arthropoda > Arachnida > Araneae > Salticidae > Maratus > Maratus speciosus. The sequence continues at coordinate 630,562,350 of OZ010786.1, forward strand.
TAACTGCCAGAAATATTTAATTATTATTAGAAAAAAATTCTTTTTTTAATTATATGCAGTTGAAATTATTACTCTTTTCCTTAAATATAGAAAGAATGGTGCAGATGTGTTATTATCCCGGTGTCCGCCATCTTAGATTTTTTTCTTGGGAACAGATGTTATTATCCCTCCATCCGCCATCTTGAATTTTTTTTTAGGCGTGAATTAAAAGCTGTTTTTTAATTAATAGTTATAATTATTATATTTCAGTTTTTTTAATATTATATTAATCTATCAACAATATTTAACCATTGGCAACATTTACTACTTGGCAGAAAAGGAGTTTTCACGCAAGAAAAAAATCCAAGATGGCAGATGGAGGGATAATAACACATCTAAGCCTTTTCTTGGCTTGAATTAAAAATTATTTTTTTATTAATAGTTATAATCATTATATTCCATTTTTTTTTTCAATATTATATTAACCTATCAACAATATTTAACCATTGGGGACATTACTACTTGGCGAAAAAGGAGTTTTCATGCAAGAAAAAATTCAAAGATGGCAGACCCCAGGATAATAACACATCTAAGCCGGAAGAACTTACTATATACATATTTTTTAAATATAAATGCTTAAAATAAACTAAAAATAAAATGTAAGCAATTTTCTGTGAAAAACTAGTTGAAAACAACTTTTATAAGTATCCCAAAGTCCATCCGTTTTATAACTTTCATTTAGGCTGTTCTCAAATTAGGCATTGACCGAATACCGAATAGTTTATTCGGTGGTTCGGCATGTAAACCGAATATTCGGCTTTGGCCGAATACTTAAAAGTATTCGGCCGAATAATAGCAGATAAGTATTTTCTTAGAAGTAGAAGAATTCTCTTTTACTTGGCAGTAGAATAGGCTAAACAATGAGTTTCAATATTATGTGCATGAGTTCAGAGTTCAGCTGCACTACAAAAAACAAGTCAAAGGCCATTTTTAATGTAAAATAAACTTTTTCCTTTCTAAAATAGTCTACATAGGTGTGAAATCAAAACAACTGTCTACAACAGAGAAAAAAAAAAGTAAGGAAGATGTGCATCTTTCCCTTATCTTTTAATTTTATTTACTTCTACATTAGTTTTTTTTATTATTATTATTTAAATTTATTTAATGTGTATTTTCTTTAATATACACATCAAATAACTATATCAGAGTTCATATCTGTATATCTAAGGTGTATATTAAAGAAAATATACACATCAAATAAGTATACCCCTATGCCTATCCTATAGCTTTTATAACCATTATATCAAAATCGCTCAAATTTCTTATCTTCATCACCACAATGTTAAAATATTAATCAAAATATAAATATTCTATCAATAATTTGACAGATAATAGTTAAATGTACAAATTGATATACCTTTTGTATTTTGAGAACATTCTATTCCTATTCAATATGTTTATAATTAGACTTAGACAATGAGTAAATCAGCTTAATGACAACATTGTTTCTTTTTATATGAATGAACTTTTGTTTTTTTGACAATCCTTATCCTTAATAATACCCTGTATAGTTTAATACTTTCATAGGTTATTTTGGATATTGACTAATGGTAAAATAATAATAAATAAGTGATGGGTTAATGAATTTTTGAGGGGAAAGAAGTCATTAAATTTTGTTGTGTAATTAGATTTAAGAATGAAAATGTAACTGAATTAAATTAGTGAGAATTTAATTTCAATTAAAGCTTATTAAAAAAGCTAATATATGCAAAAATGCATATTAAAAAGTTCCAAGTAATCGGTTGCCGCATACCGAAGCTTCGATATGCACTTCGACCGAAGCTTCGGTATTCGGCAAAATTGCTGCTTTGGTCAATCCCTATCTCAAATCCAAAGAGTCAACTTTCTGACCTAAGTTGTAATTCATTTTTGTTCAGAAATGCATGAAATTAGAAGGTGTTGTTATTCAGGAACTTTGTCATTGAACTGTTTTTTCCATTTTCTTGTAAACGCTTCAGAAAATACCGTCAAAGTTGGCATTTTGAACTGAACTTCTGAACGAAAGAAGAAAATTCAGTCAGTAAGGGCAGAAAAATGCCGTGTCACGTGATCAAAATCACTTTAGGTAATTTTTTCTTGCATGAAAACTCCTTTTTCGATAAGTAGTAATGTCGCCAATGGTTAAATATTGTTGATAGGTTAATATAATGTTGAAAAAAAAATGAAATATAATGATTATAACTATTCATAAAAAAATAATTTTTAATTCAAACCAAGAAAAAAATCTAAGATGGCGAACCCCGGGATAATAACACATCTGTTTCAAACACAGTTCGATTCCAAATCGTTTCTGTGATCAGGCTTTCCAATTTTATATCTTTCTGTTAAAAAAATGAATTTGTAAATGTGTCAAAACGTTTTGTGCTTGTTGAGCAGAGCAGTTGAGGCCTTAATATATATATATATATACCGGGTGTCCCAAAAAGGACTGACTGATTTTAAAATTCAATAACTTGCAAACAGTGACAGATATTAAAAAAATTCTTGCAGGAGGGTTATGCATAAGGTCAAAAGTTTTATTACAGTGATTTTCAATTTTAGTTCGATTTACAAACAATAGATGGCGCTGTAAGCAATAGTCGCTCAATTCAGGCTCGATTTTTGGCACTTTGTGGCCCGGATAATACATTTCCATCTCCTTTTTCTGCATGGAACAAGATAAAAGACCAAAAATCGAGCCTGTATTTAGCGACTATTGCTTACAGCGCCATCTATTGTTTGTAAATCGAACTAAAATTGAAAATCACTGTAATAAAACTTTTGACCTTATGCATAACCCTCCTGCAAGAATTTTTTTAATATCTGTCACCGTTTGCAAGTTATTGAATTTTAAAATCAGTCAGTCCTTTTTGGTACACCCGGTATATATATATATATTACTTTCATATTAGTACCTAAAACTAAAATATGGTTTGAGTTTAAACTTGAAAGCTATATCAAAACCAAATAAAATACACATGAAATGAAAATTATAATAGATGTTTTCAGTCTTGTTGTCAGCCATGATTTTTTGGTTGGAATCTTACTCCAAACAAATGGTTGCTGTGTTGTGTTTTCTATTTTGTTTGTTATTATAGCTTGTCTCATAGCTCAGTGTTTTAATACTTTATCTGTAGTAGTAACATTTTGTACAATCTACAGTTTGTATTGAATAAATGAAACTTAGCAACCGCTTGTTTGGAGTCTTCTTTCAACCAGGATGTCATAACTAATGTCACACTAAAACCATCTTTTGTAAAGGAAAGGGGAAAAATGCAATATTATAAAATATTACTAATTTTTAAATAATGGAAGATTTGAAAAGGATAATATGTATAATAAGGCAAAAACACTATAATTTATTTAAAATAATATCATTTATATACTTAAAAAAACAATACTGTGTAGATGGGATGTATAATGCAGTCTAATTTTGTTTCCAAATTGAAGTGATATTGGTTTAAACTTTTTTTTTAAATAAATAAATATGTATAATATATATATACTGGTAATTAAACATTTTCTAATTGCAGGTTACTTGTTACCATTGTTTTTTTTCAATTGTACATTAGGGAATGTTAGTACTTTTCCGTTAGCCAGGCACAGGTGATAAATCACCAACTGTTTTATTTTAATTGTCATTATTCACATCGCTTTTACTTTTTATATTTAAAATGCAAAACTTTCACCCATTTCTTTTGAAATACATACGTAAAATACATACCTTTCATTCGTTGAAGCAAAAAATGTTTTAATAAGAAACAATATCATAAACCAAAAACATTTTATTTCCAAAATTATTTCTAATTTGCATATGCAAAATAAAAGTTGCTATTGGTGAGATTTTTGCCCAGCAAATGGGCACGTGTTAAAAATACATGTTAATACATGCTGACATTTTATGTTAATTATTCATTTCACACTATTTATTAGATCCTTTCTATTTGCAGTTCCCTTTATTTCTGAAGTGAAGTATATTATATCAGTTATGGCTGATAGTAGGCCAAACACTCCTCAGCTGATGGAAACTATTAGAAAAGTAAAAAAGAGGCCTTATCCTCCAGTGTGCCATGGTGATGGAATCTACGAGGAGCAAACTAATGATTTTTTATGGTAAAGATTGTTTTTCTCTTGTTCAGGGGTTTTAAATGATTTACAATGTTTAAACTTTTCTCTTTCAAAATGTCCTTTAATACTAAAAACTGCTTATGTTACATGTGACTTTATAATGTAAAAATGTTAAGGCTGTTTTCTACCCAGTGGCAGAAAATTTTGTAGCGGTCTGCGACAAGCTTTTAAAATTCCATTATCTGTCTGCAAAATTTGCATGTCATTTTAATGAATAAATAATAAATTAAACTAGGAATTTTTTATCATTCTATTTAAAACATGGTAAGCATGATGCATTCTCATTAATTTTGCTTAACTTTTTATCATCTAACTTCTTGTAGAATTTCTAAAGTGTGAAGGATAAGCAGAACCTAGGCAATAACTATGCTTTTAAAAACCTTCAGAATCTTCAGAGGCCTCAAGCGCAAAAAGCACAGTTTTTTCTAAAACCCTTGAATGAAATTAGTTTTTTATTCAATCCTTTGACAAAATTTGTGTTTTTTCGAGCACTTCTGATGAAATTAGTGTTTTTTCCCCGACCCTTTGACGAATTTTGCATTTTTTTCGCGATCCATTGACAAAATTAGCATTTTTTTTTTTTTCTGCGACCTTTTGAATTTTTTGTAATTCTTTGGTGATATTCACATTTTTTTCCATGGCTTTTTGACGAACTTCTCATTTTTGCCGTAATTCTTAGACGAAATTAAAATTTTTCTTTTTTGCGTCCTTTTGAGGAAATTTTTTTTTTTAATTCTTCGGTGAAATTCACGTTTTTTCCATGGCTTTTTGACAAATTTCGCGTTTTTTCTGCAATTTTTAGACGAAATTTGAGGGTTTTTTTTTTCTTTTTTTGCAATCTTTTGACAATATTCGCGTTTTTTTCCACAATCCTTTTACGAAATTCGCATTTTCCGTGATCTTTTGATGAAATTTGCGTTCTGTTTGCGATCCTTTGACGAAATTTGCATTTTGTTCGCGATCCTTTGGCAAAATTCGCGTTTGTTTCACGATCCCTTAACGAAATTTGCATTTGTTTCATGACCCTTTACTAAAATTCACGCATTTTTGCTGAAATTCACACTTTTTACACGTTTTTTTGCCAAAAATCGCGTTTCTTACCCGATCTTTTGTCACAATTCACGCCTTTTACACGATCTTTTGCCGAAATTCACACTTTTTATGCGATCTTTTGCCGAGATTCACGCCATTAACATGATCTTTTGCCGAAAATCTCACTTTTTATGCGATCTTTTGCCAAAATTCACACTTTTTATGCGATCTTTTGCCGAAATTCGTGCTTTTTACGTGAGCTTTTGCCGAAACTCGTGCTTTTTATGCGATTTTTTGCCAAATTCGCATTTTTTACTCGATCTTTTGCCAAAATTCACGCTTTTTACCTGATCTTTTGACGAAATTATAGCTTTTAACGCGATCTTTTTCTGAAGTTTACACTTTTTACGCAATCTTTTGCCGAAATTCATGCCTTTAACACAATCTTTTGTCGAAATTTGCACTTTTTATGCAATCTTTTGACGAAATTTATGCTTTTTACGCGATCTTTTGCCAAAATTAACACTTTTAAAGCAATCTTTTTGCCAAAATTCACACTTCTTATGCGACCTTTTGCCAAAATTCGTGCTTTTTATGCGATCTTTTGCCAAAATTTACGCTTTTACCCAATCTTTTGCCAAAATGAACACTTTTAACGCGATTTTTTTGCCGAAATTCACACTTTTTATGTGATTTTTTGCCGAGATTCACACCATTAACATGATCTTTTGCCGAAATTCACACTTTTTACGTGATCTTTTGCCAAAATTCACACTTTTTATGCGATCTTTTGCCAAAATTCACACTTTTTATGCGATCTTTTGCCGAAATTCATGCTTTTTACGTGAGCTTTTGCCGAAACTCGTGCTTTTTATGCGATTTTTTGCCAAATTCGCATTTTTTACGCGATCTTTTGCCAAAATTCACGCTTTTTACCTGATCTTTTGACGAAATTATAGCTTTTAACGCGATCTTTTGCTGAAGTTTACACTTTTTATGCAATCTTTTGCCGAAATTCACGCCTTTAACACAATCTTTTGTCGAAATTCACGCCTTTAACACAATCTTTTGTCGAAATTTATGCTTTTTACGCAATCTTTTGCCAAAATTAACGCTTTTAAAGCGATCTTTTTGCCAAAATTCACACTTTTTATGCGACCTTTTGCCAAAATTCGTGCTTTTTATGCGATCTTTTGCCAAAATTTGCGCTTTTTATGCGATCTTTTGCCAAAATTTGCGCTTTTACCCGATCTTTTGCCAAAATCAACTTTTAACGCAATTTTTTTGCCGAAATTCACACTTTTTATGTGATCTTTTGCCGAGATTCACGCCATTAACATGATCTTTTGCCGAAATTCGCACTTTTTACGCGATGTTTTGCCAAAATTCACGTTTTTTTTTTTTCCACGGGAAAAAATTGTCCAAAAGTTGCGAACAATTTTTTAAATTGATTTCATTAGTGCAGACAATAATTGTCCGCAATAGATTTTTTCTGTCCGCGACTATGTCGCGGTGTTTCTGCCACTAGGGTTTTCTAATTCAAAATGCCTACATTCTGACAATTTTTTTAATTTACTTTTGTTCGCAAATGCATGAAATTAACAGATGCTTTTATACAAAAATTACGTAATTTAAGTTTTTGAATTTGATAAGAATAAATACCTTATTTCCTGTCTTGACACTGTCCAGATATGTCTCCTCTGCATCCCTCTATATTTAACACTGCATATTTCCTTTATATTTATTTAGCACTTAAAGTATTTCCTTTATTAAAATATATCTCCTTTATTAAAATATATTTCCTTTATTAATATTTCCTTTATTAAATTATTTCCTTTATTAACAGTATATAAAGTCATTTCACTTACCTTTTTATTCATTCCTGTTATTCTATCTTTAATTCCTTTTTACGATGTTTATCTTTCTTTGCCGTTCATATTCACGTTTTTCAATTGTCTGCTTCCGTGCAAACATGAGCACGCATTTCGTTTGAATGGTGATCATAGATTAGTTTCTCGATCGCCGCCAGATGGCGTCGCTCATTTGAGTTTACGACACATCGGCTCTGCGTTCCTTCGTCATGATGATCTCATTCTGGAACTGTCTGCAGCTGCTCCTTGCATTGCGTAATGAGGCGTTATTCGAACGCCCGGCTGATATAAATTGAAATACTTTTTCTCCTTCTTCCCCCGGCTTGCCTGCCTGCCTGCACTTGTTGCTTTCTTTTCTTGTGTTTGTCTACGTGTTTCGTCTTGTCCTTTTTACTAACAGTGTTGGTTTTCCACGACATTTTAATAGTGCTATTATGGCTGGAGATGTCTTCTTGAGTTGCTGTGTGCTTTTAATAAGTTGATGTTTTTACTTACTTTTTACTTCATCATTCGTCGGCCATTTTATAAGGATTGTTATGAGTTCGATAGTTTATGACTTCGTCTCGACTCTTTAAGGATGGACTCTGCATACATCGTGTTTAAATAGATACACTGATGTGAGTCAAGATGGCTATTGTTATGTTGAGGTACAGAGAAGTTTTACTCGCTATTTATTATCGGCATCTATATTTTGACGTTTCACCTAATGGCTATCTACAACGCATCTTCATCTATAAAGAAGTATTTTTCCCGGAGTTGTCTCGGCACGGATATGTGATTCACTATATTTCAGTTTAATATTCATCGGCGTATTAGATGTTTGTGAACAACATGGAACTTTGAGGAGGACCAGTCATTCTGTGATCTTTTCATTTCTTTATTGCTATGAGTTCAGTTTTCTTTTATTGTCAAATGGTTTTCTGGATATTTAATTTGACAGCTTAAATGTATTTATTGAATTTAAAGATTTGATTTATTGTTTGAATTATATTTAAACTTATTTTATATTTTAGTTAATAAACGTTAGTTTGTTTTTAAACTTACTTTGTTTTCATTTCGCCACCATATGTTTCTTTTCTTTTTCATAAACTATTTAACACTTTATCGGGACTATTAGCGTTAGTTTTCATTGTGCTTTTAATTAAACTCTGCTAATCTAATTTAATTTAATCCTTGTCATTAATTTAATGACATCATAATTGTCCGCAATAGATTTTTTCTGTCCGCGACTATGTCGCGGTGTTTCTGCCACTAGGGTTTTCTAATTCAAAATGCCTACATTCTGACAATTTTTTTAATTTACTTTTGTTCGCAAATGCATGAAATTAACAGATGCTTTTATACAAAAATTACGTAATTTAAGTTTTTCCATTTTTTGGTAAAGGCAGAAGATTTTTCAGAAAATACTTTAAAAGTTAGCATTTTGAACAGAGGTTGTGGACGAAAGAAGATAAGTGCAAGAAATAAAGAAAACTGCCATCATGAAACAACAATAGCTTATAATCTAATTCTGTTATCAGAAGAAGAAAAATACTGTTCAATTACAATTCGCATCAATAATAATGTTTGTAAGTGTCATTTCTTCTTGTTGTGGGGAGAAAAAAAAAAAAAAAATTGTATGAGAACTGCCATAAGTAAAAATTATATTTTAAAAAAGCTAATTTAATATCTTTCTAAAATAAAAACGTTAAATAGAAACTCAGTCGCAGTAGCTGAATTTTGTGTGTCAATCTGCAGCAAACCAAAATTTTTCTGCATCTAGTGGTGTATTGAATACTTGTCTGAATTCTAAATGCAAGGCATCCAATACCAAGTAGCAATGTGTAAGGAAAAAATACTCATGCACACATAGAAGCAAGCTTAGAGGTAATATCCAAAAGATAAGAAAAATGTTGCAATTGCATATGTATAGTATATGCATTTTGAGCATGCAAGTATACTTTTAAAACAGGGTTGCAAAAAAGCCGGCTGAAATTAAAAAAAGCCAGGCCGGTGGCTTCTATTGGTTTTAACCGGCTTTTTTTGGCCAAAATTGGCTTTTTTTGGCCATAATTGGCCTTTATACAATAAAGCATTGTAATTATAAACTACACATTTTAAAGTGTTTTTAATTAGTTTTAATGACATTTAATTGATTTACAGTTTAACAAGTAACCCAATTTCTCAATAATGAGGACATTAATACTGGAATAAAACTTAGATGATTTTGCCAGTGATTTGTATTCAGAATTGCAAATATGTCAGCTAAATTTTAAAAGGGCCATACCAACTGCCAATTTTTTCATTTTTACTGCTTTTTAAAATTAAAGAGGACAATGGTTACTTAGTTATATGTTTTATTACTTAATTTTAAGAGCTATTAATACAAGTCTTATTTTATTTCTAGCAAACATTTAAAATTATACATAGTCATATTAATAAAAATACCACCATTTCTCACTATTAAAAACATTATGAATAGCATATGCATGAATATGCATAGCAACAAGCTTTTCAAAATTTTATTTTGAGAAATTTTTTTTTCTTGTTTAAATGCTCTATTTTTTATACACTTATGTACCACTCTTCTCAAATAAAACATCTTTTCTAATTCCTCGTTTCCATTTTGATGTGTTACATTTTGTCATTAAGGCTGTTAAATCCAAAAGGGCAACTTTCTGACATAAGTTTTAATTTATTTTTGTCCAGAAATGCATGAAACTAGCAGATGTTGTTGTTCAGAAACTATGTAATTGCACTGTTTTTTCTGGGTTTTTTTTCCAAACGCTATAGATTTTTCAGAAAATACTGTCAGAGTGAGTGTTTTGAACTGAATTTCTGCACAAAAGAAGAAACCACTCAGAAAAGGGTGAAAAAACATGTTTGTCACGTAATCAAAATCTCTTTATAACTCAATAGGTAATTGATCAAAAAATGGAAAACACAGGTTCGATTCCAAATCGCTTCCATGGTCAGGCTTTCGAATTTTACATCTTTCCATTAAAAAATGAATTTGTAAATGTGTCAAAACATTTTGTGCTTGTTGAGCAGAGCAGTTAAAAACAGTTTTAATTAAATATAATCTTTAAAATGTGTAGTATATGTGGAGCTTATATAATATAGAATTTCAAAACACCAGTTTGGAGCCTAACTTATATCCTTTTCAATGTTTTTATATATTTTTTTTTTCAGACATAATGCGTTCAGACTTATTTATTTGATAAAGTTTAATAGAAATCTATTATTTTTTTTAGTAGAAAATATTTATAAGTGTATTAAAAATTAATTGATCCAAATTTAAAACAAATTTACTGTAAACCAACTTTAAAAAATAAAAACTGGCTTTTTTTAATAAAAGCCGGCTTTTTTTAAGTGGTTAAAACCAAAAAAAGCCGGCCGGCTTTTTTTGGCCTGGCTAAAAGCCAGCAACCCTGTTTTAAAATCAACTTTAATTTCAAATTTAATAAATCATGCACATTGTTTTAAAGAAATTTTATCTGTAATTCAAAATTTTTCAATGTTTAAACCAGCACCATTATTCACAAAGCTATGAAAATGAATTATGCATAGAAAGTATAATTAATCAGTAAAAATTTTAAATGAACTCATTAACTCATTCTCGCTGTTCTGGCATCAATTCTATCAAATGATTATTGTTTTGTCACAATTTTGATATTAAAAATTAAAATTTTATCAAATAGCAGTATAGCATTATATTTACTTGTTTTAGATACCACTTCTCAAACATAAATCAATAAACTATTTAATCATTTTGCAACAAACAGCGTGTCTACATGCAGTACAGAGGTTTTACAAACAGAAATTTTCAGTTTATCTAATTATAGAATTTCACCGATTAAGTAAGGCACAAATTAATATCTGGAAAAAGTTATGCCCAAAAAATGGAAACAAATATGCAAGAGACTTATGCTAAAGAAGTCAAAATTTTTAGAACAATTTCTGCTCTATTTATTACTTTATGATGGTTTCTTAAAAATACCCATCTACAAGTAACCATAGAGAATGCTAAGTGATTACTCTGTTTGTTATCAATCATTTAATTGTTTTATTATCTGCAATTATCAGATGAGTGATGAATAAATATTCCATCTGTTTTAGCCCTATTTGTTTCGAGATGATATCTGCTGCACACATGACGAAATGTGGACATACATTTTGGTAAGTTTTTCTTTTCTTTTTTTTTTTTTTTTTTTTTTACTTTGAAACTGTTGATATAATTTAATATCATTAAATGTTTGTGCTGCTTTAGCTTGAAAATTTTCCTAACTTAGCGATTGCTAAGTTGTCAAATTCATTGCTATCTAATTTTTATTTTCCCTCAGACATTAGATATTTTATAGTAAAATCACAGATAAGAACTGACTGTTCTGTGAATTTTAATATATTTTTCTGACTAAATAGTATACTGTATTTAGCCTTTCAATTGTAAAAATGTTTTTGTTTTTTCCCCTTTTACAATAATTTGCTGAAACTGAGTGTTTAACTGTGTTATGCATTTTCTAAATTGTTTATTTAGATATCTTCTTTTAATCTGTTAAACAGTGAAGTTATACATGAATAAATGTAAATTGTTGTGCATGATTAAAAAAGAAATCCTCTGAATATAAGCTCTAATGCATCTTTTGGAGTAAAAATTAATACTGAATCTTGTTTTGTGAAAACACGATATTATTCTGGAGAAGCTTCTGCTGTGTTTATTTGGCTGTGAATAATTACTTTTGTAGCAGATCTGAGCTATTCGGATTTTTTTGGCTGGGTATTAAACCTGTTCTCATCTTAATTTTAGTATGTGAACCAACCAGTTAAAAAAAACAGAATGTAAGGCTCTTTCTCTAGATATTTTATTAGTTTTTGCTATAATAATTAAATTATAATTTTAAATAATGCATTCAAAATAGTACCTGTAAATGTGTATGGGGATCGGAAACAGGAGGAAGCGCATGGTTATCCATCGGATTGTTTTGTAGAAATTGTCTTTGAATGAAAAAGTGATTTGGCACAGACTCTGCAAGTAAGAGATATCTCATGAACTTCAAAATATGTATGATGGAATTCGCAGTGTCTCTCTTACAAGGAAATTTCTGCAAACAATCTGATGGCTTAGCCATAGGCTCTCCCTGTCTCCCATCCTTCCAGAAATTTACATACAGTAATTTGAATGTGCCCTCTTTAACCTGTTGAAGGGCGGTGGGATATATTATATCCCACCTAATTTAAACAAAATTCGCACCAGAAACTTTTAACTAAATTTTATATTTTTATCTTTGGGGGCGAAATGTTGAAAAATTGTTTTTCCTTATTTTAAAATAAAATTTTTCAATTATTCCGGTGAGAATTCAATATTACAGAGACATTATTGCTTGCCCCTCAAAGGGTTAATATATATATTTCCCTTTCTGTACTTGCTATGTTTTCGAGGCATTCACTTTAATTGAAAGAATGCACAACTTTGATAACATCCTTAACATTATGAACTCTATTGACAACAATATTTAATTGACTAATGAAACAGAAAATAATGCTTCACTCCCGTTTCCTTGTCACTTGTACTGAAAGCGACTTCTCCATATCTGTCTATAGCCAAAAGTTTCATTGTTTTTCTACTACTACACGCTTGCTCATGTCATCCTCCTAGCCAAAAATGGCCACTTTTTATACCTTTATAAATTGTGCTATACACATTTTCACAGATTCTCACTCATTTAATTCTGAAATTCAATATCTTATAGCCATTGCTATTAACAGAGGTTGCAATCCTTTCATCATTCATAATGCTTTATTTAATCTACAACATCCTCGTTCCTCATATTCATCTTAAATTTTCTTCTCTTTCTAATATTATTAGCATAGTTTTACCATATTTTCATCAAATCTTGCCTTCTCATTGCTAAAATTCTTAATGCAATTTCCAAATTTTCACACCTGCCAATAAACTTACTCTCGCCAAACTGAAAGGCTCGATTAAAATATCTAATTCCTTTAGTATTTATAGTGTTAAATGCTAGTTTGGTCTTTCCTATATATGACAAGCCAAACGTGATTTAAAATGTTGAATTAAAGAACACAAGCAATATGTTCATAAACAAGTAACTAGCAAACTGTTTTATTGCAGAACATTGCTGTGTGATGAACCACACCTTTGACTTTAAGTCAGCTAAAATAATCTCTAAACCCACTTATATACTTGAAATGAGCTTTCTTGAAGGGTTCCTTTTCTGTATAAATCATAAAATTATTGTTAATTGTAGCTTCACTATTCATCCATTGTCAGATTGTTGGAATATAAAAATCCCCTTTTCTTAATTTCTACTAACATTTTTTTCACATTACCATATTTCTCTATGCAATGTCCTATTGACTGTTCCCTACAATTTTCTGTAATTCTAATGATTAATAAACCTATCCCTTAAATCTGCTTCTATTATATGTGCAAAATTCTATCATTCTTTGTACTGATGATGATATGCTGAATGCTATTGAAACTAGTCTCCAATTAGTTAAAAAGTTCTGGTGCTTAAAACATGAAGTAATAAAGAATGTATAGTATTTGGTTATGCAGTAAAATCTATGAAAATCTATATCTATAACAGAATTTTGCCTTACATAGAAAAATTCATGGTCTTGGCTAATATATTGCAGTTATAGCAAACATAGACGCAATGTACCTGTTGGAATAAAATCCTGACTAAAATGAAGCTGGTATTATTATTTATTTATGTTGTTGTTTTGTCTTAGCAGTTTTTACTATATCAGTTTCGTTTACTAATCATTATCTATTCCATAAAAATAATTTGTTTTTATTTATCGGTTATAAAAAGAAAAAGATAGGAAATGCATGAATCATGCTGTATAATAATTGCTATAAAAACAATAAAGTGCTGCTTTTTATTTAAATACTACAATGATTTTTCCTTAAAGATGATTGTTTTTAAAAAGTTATTGTAATTAAGTGAAAACTAGGGAAAAAAGGGAAACAAAAATTCATACAATAAACAGGAATTGTGTTTAGTGATTACAGTGATAAATTTTAATACTTACATTAAATTGCACAAATTACTACCAGTAGTTAATAATTCAGCCTCTGTGACTATCTCATTGACATAAAAGAAATGTACCTAAAATTGTTTTAATTCACATTTACACATCATGTACATTGATACATCGGGTAAAAATTTAATGAATGTTTTGTCGCAGACCCACAGATGAGTTAGATTTATGATCCAATGCATGTACTTGCTGCCTCGATACGATAACCAATCATTGTCCTTTAAAGAAAGGGGAGCTCTAGACAAAATTTATGTTATGAAAGTTAATTCTCTAAGATTTGAAAGTAAAGGGCAAAACTGGAAAATTTTATTAGTGGCCAGTAGTAACAGTTTTATAAGTGGCCATTTTCTTTAAACTAGTGGCTACTGTTTTTATTTAAAAGTACTAAACAGCAAACTTTTGTTAAAATTTCTGTTCTGTTAGTAATTAATCTAAAATTGAATAGCTCAAATAAATATATTAACATAAACATATCACAACCAGAAAAAGTAAAATCCTTGATGGAATGCAAGAAAATGTTACTCTCTCCTTATAAGAAAGTGGCCGTAAGGTGGCAGCTGACAAACAATTTTTTTAATAGCCAGTTTTTCTTTTAATGGTGTTGTGACCATTGGCTAGTGCTAATTTTGCCCTTTATTTGAAAGCCATCGTTACAATGGGCAATATTCTCATGATGTCACAGTAACTAAAATGGCATCGTGATTATTTGTTTACACTTCGTATTCATGGTGTTTTCACTGTATCTCGTATTCAAGATATTTTATTATCACATTTATGAGACCAAAACAACAAATTAATGGAAACAAAAGTATGTTCTTTTATTTAATTATTAAATAATGATAAATATGATAAAAAAATTATTTCAAAGTTTAAATGAAATTTTTTATAAAAGCTAAAATTGAACATTGAAATCATGAGTAAAAACATATTTAAGATTTAAATAAAGTTTAATTTATGTAATTTATAAACAAATCTCAATTTTAATACTCGAAATTATTCTTTTTTATAGACATCATTGATAATAAAAATTATTTTAATATTAGATTTCTAATAAATTTGATAATTAACACATAATTTCTTTGAAATTAAATGGAGATTCTTTGTTATTCAGATCTATTGGATACATTTCTATCATTTCAGTAGCAGAATAAAAAATAAGGGAATTTTGCAATAACATAATGTTTTCAAATGAGCGATTTTCAGTGTTTTCCAAAACAGCGGGTTTTTTATAGCATCGGACCTAAAAGAAGAATTTTGTTCATTTCAGCTTCATCAATAACATAAAAGTCTACAATATATTTTGAAAAAAATTGGTTGGTTTGGAATTTCACCAGTGATGGAAAGATCACATGTATGGCATTTCATCTAGGCCATTGCTTAAAGATGCAGAGACATTTATAAAATTGGCAAAATGCACTCTGTCCGTTTTAAAAGTGGTGGAAAACATCTCTAAACCTAAATCTTTCTGTATCACAATATATAGAAATTTCTTATTCTTATTTCTGCAGGAAAACACACAGAAGATTATTAAATCATATTGTTTCATTATATTTTTTATATAATTCATAAAATTGTTCAACACATTTTATCTTTCAATAATATCCTTTTCTACTCAACTAATGTCCTTTTTCTATTTCTGTAGCCTTATGAGTGACTAGCACACTAACTTTTTTCTTTCAAGAGTGAGCACTACACATGTAGAAATCCGATGATTTTTTGTATTAAATGTTTTGACTATGTATACACATATTAATTCGCATATACTGCATTTCTTAAAATAACATTAAAATTGTGTACTGGAAAAGACAAACCTTTTTTCATTTGTAGATGTCTTTGTACTTCTTTTTTTATCTCTTCTAGTTATGACTGTATTACATCAAGTTTAGAGTATAGTAAAAGATGTCCAAAGTGTAATAACCAAATTGAAAGTGTCGATGAAATATATCCCAATTTCCTTTGTAAGTTATTGCTTTATTATTGAATTGTAATTTTTAACATGTAAAATTTCACTTGCATTACTATTATTATTAGCTGACATGCCTGGACCCATGATAATAACTTTAAATGAACCTCAAATTTCTATGATTTTTATAGCTTTAACTCCATTTTGTCTGAATTTATATTTTTAAATGAAAAAAATCACGAAAAAATATTGAATTGAAAGTATTTTATTTGGTATTTTATTTTCTGTGTAATTTGATTTTTGCAGCCTATTAGTACCGAAAGCAAGCGAAATCGCGATGAAACACTCAGGTCAAAATTTTTTCACACATGTTATTTTATAAAAAAATATTTCTACCCATCCGAAAGTTTCAAAACTTTTGTAGGTAATGTAAATTTGGTCTATTGAGATGCTCTAAAAAGATTGTGTTAAAATACAGATATTTACTTACTTTTAGTGTAGAAAAAATATTGTCTCTTTGAGGCGAGAAGTGACCTGTCTTCGCCAGTGTATTTGAAAGGGTTAAAAAGTCATGTTTTTTAAAGCCGATTACACCATCTGTTAGAAGAAGAGCTATTTCAGCTTTAAGAACATATTTTTGTTTTGTCGGTTACCTCTAAAATTGCACCCTGGGGGGTGTTGCCATAAGAAGAAGAAAAAATTCGGAAAAATGACCCTTTTTTTTTTTTTTAAATTTTTTTTTCAAAGTGTTAACTGCGAGATTTTTTATAATTGATTGTGGCATTTGAGACTTAAGAATACAATCTTTCAGAATGTGTCTTCCATTTTTAGCTTCACTAAGTGGTTTGATCAGTGGAAGTTAATAAATAATGACAAATACCCTCCCAAAATTCATT
Source organism: Maratus speciosus (assembly GCA_963932465.1). Taxonomy (NCBI): domain Eukaryota; kingdom Metazoa; phylum Arthropoda; class Arachnida; order Araneae; family Salticidae; genus Maratus; species Maratus speciosus. The sequence goes on from OZ010786.1 coordinate 630,579,245, forward strand.
CTTTCTAATCTCCATTTCCTCCCAATACGCGAATAGGGCATCTGAGCATGTGCAAGCGCTTTTTCCCTCTCAGAAGAATGGAGATGAGTTTTTAATGAGAGTTCTTTGTAATTTTTAATTAATAACTCAGCTAATTATTAGACATTTAAAATTCTGAGTCTCAGGTGCACCAATAGAAGAAGAGGCTTTAGACTACTCTCACACAAATTTTGAGCCTTCTATGTACCGTAGATTTTGCTAGCTATTCCGAATAGGACACACACAGACAGAGCTAAACTTCCTTTTATTAGTATAGGTTGTTATTTTTTTTTAAATGCTTTCAGATAGGTTATTATTATTTTTTTAATGCTTTTAGAAAGTTAAGATAGACCTTGATTTGAAATCTTAATTAAAAAATTCTTTGACATCTTATATACAGTATGATTGTTACAAAATAATGTTTACTCTTTTTACAGCATATTTTATTTTTTATTTATGTTTTTTAAATATGATGTATTTGTTGCTTGGCATTTTAATTAAAAAAGATCCCACAATTATTAAATTTGTGTTTTGATTTATTTATTCATGAAATTTTTATTTTGTTATGGAATATTAGCTAGAAATAAATGCTGAACTATTTATATTGTTTTAAGTGGAAATAGTTAATCTTCTGTAATCGAGCTGCACACAATAGAGATAGATTTTTTTTTTTTTTAAATCATGTTTAAACATTTGAGATATAGTTTTCAAAGAAATTGCTTTTTTTTTTATCTGTTCAACAATAAAAAAACTGAAATTGTGCTATATTTAGAAGTTAAAAGAATTGCTGTAAAAGCAAAGTTTATTGGTCGAGTCGTTGTCACCACCAGCATGATATCAGCATTACTAACGGACATGTTTTTGCTTTTTAATGTAGATTTGATCATTTAGAAGTCATTAATAATTTACATTAGGTTACTAGAAGAAATAAATTTGAGTTTAAATTTCTAGAACTTCTTAACATGTTTATATTGAATAACAATTTTAATAGTTTTCTGTTAGTTAAAAAAAATAATAATAATAAGGTCATTTGCTCCAGCCTATGGCTTACATTAAAACATAAATGAAGTTGTATAGCTAACCTGCTTTCCAAAAATTAGGCGCCACAATATTTATCAATCGAGACTCATTACTTCAAAAAGGAAATGCCACTCTGTACGTTAGTAGAAAGAAAGTTTAATAAATCTCTGTACTACAAGAATTATATCTATTTACATGATGACTGTACATTATTTACATGGTAAAAACGGCAGAAGAAATCTGTTGATTCGCAAAACATGCCATCATTTCCCTCCGCCTCTCCTTTAAACTCCGGGGGGGGGGGGGGGGGGGGGAAACAAGACAGCGGGCATTTCTTAACCTCTCCACTGTGTGCCATAGAACTCTCTGCGTAAAAGTATCGCAATCAATCATGGGAGAAATCTATTTGGCAGCCCGCTAAAATTAAGGGCTGTCATGTGCTGCCATCTAGTGTAGCAATTTTTAAATATTTGTTACATCCTCCCCCTCTGGTTCCTTAGACGTCTCGGCAAGGGACCAGGAACATTTTTCTTTGGCCTACCACGTTTCCTGAGTCGAATAACTGGTTGGTCGGTAACATTGTTATGACGTTTTAGGGCAGATGTATGGTAAGTTCCTAAGGGAACTTCAAGAGCTTGTAAACTCACAACTTCATAGGAAGTAGGTGAGCGCTGTGTGAGCACTACATTGGGTCCAGCACGTCGAGGACTGAATTTGGCGGTTCTTTTCTGACCAGCCTTGCTAATGGGATGGAGTTCTACCCATACATGGTCACCAGGAGAATATCGAGGTCCGTCTTCCGTCCACATACTCTTTTTAGGTGCGTTCGTAATTATATAAATACGTAGCACCTATAGTCGTCGTTCAGTCCGTCTGTCTGTCTGTCCGTCTGTCCGTCCGTCCATCCGCATATAATAGAGCAAAAACTACCCAACCGAATGGTCTGAAATTTTAAATATATGATTGTTGTAAAATTTTGTCGAGCCATTTCAAATTTTATGAAAATCGGATGTATAGTTAAATTACAGGGACAGTCAAAAGTTTTTCTTTACATTACGGCCAATGGGAAAAATTATTGCACGTGCATTTTAATGATGTTAAAGCTTTCCGAATGGTCTCAAATTTTAAACATATAATTATTGCGACATTTTGTCGAGCCATTTCAAATTTTATGAAAATCGGATGTATAGTTTAATTACAGGGACAGTCAAAAGTTTCTTTACATTAAAGCCAATGGGAAAAATTATTGCAAGTGCATTTTAATGATGTTACAGCTTTCCGAATGGGCTGAAATTTTAAATATATAATTGCTGCAAAATTTTGTCGAGCCATTTCAAATTTCATGAAAATCGGATGTATAGCTTAATTACAGGGACAGTCAAAAGTTTTCCGTTACATTAAGGGGAATGGGAAAAAATTATTGCAAGTGCATTTTAATGATGTTACAGACTATGCACTTATGAATTGCAAATAAATACACATTCAGTGCAATATGGGGTGCAAAAAATAATTATAAAACTAGTTATAGTATGAACGCACCTCATTTGCCACGTTTGACGAGCAATTTCCAACTTGTTTCTTTTTGCGTTGTTCGACTAAATCTTTCACTTCCTTAGTGAATTTAGCAAATTTGTTTGGTTTTGGGTTTATCTCAATGGAGACTGTACCGATTTCACAGGAGCGCGGGGTGGCTTCTCCCCCTGGCTGAAAGATGGTTTCATACCTTTTCAGCAAGTAATTTAATTCTGACTTCTGGCCAAAACATTCAAGAGGCTTTGGAACAAGACCTGCAAAACCATACTTTATATGAGGCATATCACCGAAATACCAACGTTTGTTCTTAACGTCTGGTACAAAACCTGACTTATCAAGAAAGTCTCTTCCTAAAAGGGTTTTGTTCCCTTTAGCTTTAGGTAACACAATAAAATTTGTACTAAATTTTCTTCCTTCAATTTCTACAGTAACAGTCATGGTCAAACTGTCTTCTTTTGACTGCTGGCCATTTGCTAAGGACGTGTTCAGAGAGGTCTTCTGAAACTTTGTACCTTTTTCTTTTAACACAGAATACAATGATTCACTAGTCAGGCTGTGACTAGATCCGGTATCTATGCAGGCTTTGCCATAGACCCCATTAATTTTCATGTTTACTGTGGTTAAAGGTGTGGTTGTGGTTGAGCATGTGTATATCTGGTTTTGCTCAAACTGAGAAGATTCAGTTTTTATCACAGGGTTGCAAGTAGGGCACTTAGCACGAATAAATCCAGGAGCATCACAACCATAACATTTCAAGGTTGAGCAATCTTCAATCAGTGGTGAGGGATTCACCTTTCCGTTGTCTGATGGGGTTGCCTTCTTTGAGTAGAAGGATTCATTCGGAAATGTTTTATTAGACAAGCTCGAGGGTACGGTCTCTTTTTTTGACCAGTTTTTATGTTTCTGGTGGGTTTCCACTTCTTTGGATTTTACGGGATTTACCCTTAGAACATCGTAAGCATCTAGCTTCTCGACTAAGACATTTGGATCATTTAAATCAGTCCAAATGCCTAAGAAATGTTCTCCATGCTGTGGGGAGCACCTTTTCTTAATTTTGTCAGATAAAATAAGACTTTTCAAATCTTCGAATGAAGTTATGTTGAGCTCAGATAGCCAACCTTCAAAGTATGTTCTAAGCTCGAAAAAATAGTCTTTCCAGGTACTTTATAGAATTTCCTTGTGCTGAATGAACAGGACTCTAAATTTTTCAGCAGTCAATTTGAATTGTTTCAACAACATCGCCTTGATGTGTTGGTAGTCCCGGGCCTTTTCTTCCGGTTCCCTAGCAATGAGTCTAGCAGTATCACTAGGTAAAGCGCTTATGAGGTACGTAACCCAATTTTCTTCCGGAACCCCTAGGACCTTTAACTGTCGCTCACACAGCACTAAGATATTGTTCATATCATCTTCGTTTAGGCGAAAACGGGGAATCAATTTTTGTAGATCGATTCGCGGCTTTTCATAAGTGCATTTATTATATTCTACCCCTGCATTAAATGCCGAAGTCGAATGGGTAAGGCGTAATTTTTCGAGTTCGAAAGTCCATTTGCACTCTAAATTTTCTTGTTTGATTTTACGCTGATTTTCTAAATCTAACAGTGATGGAACAGCTGCGCATTTCTGCGCCAAAACGATCATTTTCCACCAAAATTGCGCCCAACTGCGCCAATTCGATAATAATTCTTGAGCCAAATCGATCATTTTCCACCCGAATTTCGCCAAAAGATTGCGAAAAATATGCGAATTTGGTCAATAGATCGCGAAAAACACGCAGTGTTTCTCAAATGATCACGAAAAAACCGTGAATTTTAACAAAGGATTGCTAATTTCGTCAAAAAACGAACACAACGTGCTCAAAAGATCGCGAAAAAACGTAATTTCGTTAAGACTGCGAATAAAACGCAAATTTCGTCAGAAGGTCGCGAAAAACACGCAAATTTTGTCGAAAGATCGCAAAAAACTCGCGAATTTTGTCAAAAGATCGCGATAAACACGCGAATTTCGTCAAACGATCGCGAAAAAACGTAATTTCGTTAAAAGACCGCGAATAAAACGCAAATTTCGTCAAAAGATCGCGAAAAACACGCGAATTTCTTCAAAGGATCGCGAGAAAACCGTTAATTTTGTTAAAGGATCGCTAATTTCGTCAAAAAACGAACAAAACACGGTCAAAAAATCTTGAAAAAAACACTAATTTATTTTAAAGATAGAGAAAAAACCGCATATTTTATCAAAAGTTCTCAAATTTCGTCAAAAGATCGCGAAAAACACGCAATTTTCGGCAAAAGATCGCGAAAACACACGAATTTTGCCTAAAGATCGCGAAAAACACGCGAATTTCGTCAAAAGATCGCGAAAAACACGCGAATTTCGTCAAAGGATCGCGAAAAACACGCGAATTTTGTCAAAGAATCGCGAAAAACACGCGAATTTCGTCAAAGGATCGCGAAAAAAACGTAGATTTTGTCAAAGCAGCGCTAACTTAGTCAAAAAGTGAACTAAATGTGGTCAAAAGATCGTGAAAAACTGCTTTCGTTAAAAGATTCTGAATAAAACGCAAATTTCGGCAAAGTATCGCGATAAAAAAACATGAATTTTGCCAAAGGATAGCTCACTTCGTCAAAACACGGTCAAAAGATCGTGAAAAAACACTACTTCCGTTAAAATATCGCGAAAAAAACCCACAAATTTCATCAAAAGGCCACAAAAAACCCACGGATTTCGTCGATCGCGAAAAACACGCGGATTTCGTCAAAAGATCGCAAAAAAAAAGTGAATTTTGTCAAAGGATCGCTAATTTCGTCAAAAAACGAACAAAACGGGGTCAAAAGATTGTGAAAACCGCAAATTTCGTTAAAAGATCGCAGAAAAAAACCACAAATTTCATCGAAAGGTCGCAAAAAAATGCGCATTTTGTCGAAAGATCGAGAAAAATCGCAAGTTTCGTCAAAAGATTTCGAAAAACGCGTTAATTTCGTCAAAAGATAGCGAAAAACATGTTGATTTCAACAAAGGGTCTGCGAAAAATACGCGCATTTTTTCAAAAGATTGCTAACAATATGCAAATTTGGTCAAAAGATCAAGAAAAACACGCAAATTTCGTCAAAGGATTGTAAAAAAAACGCGAATTTTGTCAAAGAATCACAGAAAAAACGTGAATTTCGTGAACGAATACTAAAATGACATTTTGATGCTCCAAAATAGTTATTTTCTGCTCCAAAATGAGCATTTTTGCTGCTCCAAAATAATTATTTTCTGCTCCAAAGTGACTTTTTGCTGCTCCAAAATAGTTATTTTCTGCTCCAAAATGAGCGTTTTTGCTGCTCCAAAATGGCTTTTTGCCGCTCCAAAATGAGGTCCATGCTGTTCCATCACTGATCTAAGCGCTCTTGTTCAGTTTTTGTATTCTCGACTATAGTTGTAAGTTTTTTGTATAGTCCTACTCGTAATCAGCTTGCGTAGTAATTAAATTACGTAAATCGACCATTTTCATTTCTTCAGTGGCAGTTAAGCCTAACTCATCGCAAACGACACGTAGATGTTCTTTTTAGCGCTTTCCAAAAAACGCCATTTTGTTTAAATTTAACAAAACTAACAACCAAAACAAAATTTTGATTTAAAAATCCCACTTCAAATTTGAATTTAAAATTTCAAGAACAAAATTTTCAATTTAAAAATTTTCAATTTCAAGAACAAGAATTTCAATTAAAATTTTTCAATTTCAAGAACAAAATTTTAGATTTTTCTACGTAAACCTATCCTTACACTCAGGGATTTCTTCTTTACAGAAATCATAACACACACACAAAAAAATATATGTATATATTATATATATTCAAAATACAATATAAATATAAATGCAAATTACAGTACAAAGTCTAAAGTCCGGAATCTTTGGGACTTTACCAAGTCCGAACTTCGGATTTTTCTGAATTTTGGGTAATCAAAAATATTGCTTTTGCAAAAAATAAATAAATAAAATTCACTACTTAAAAACAGGGTTGGCATTTTTGCCGGCAAAAAGGTATTTTTGCCAGGACAGTGGCAAAAACTGGAAAAAACCAGGGCAAAAATGGAAAAAGCCGGCAAAAATGGCAAATTCTTATTTGACTTTAATGTGCAATAAAATCTCTAAGCTAATAAGGATAATAATGGTATAAACAATTAATTTTAATAACATATCATTTAATATTTTTATTTAATTTGCTAATTAATAAATATAATTAAATATTTTTACATGTTTTAAATCTTTATAAAATAGGTAGGATTCAGTTTAATGCTTAGAAATTTAAGAACCAAATTAAAAATCAGATATCTATTTTTTTTTTTTTTTCTTAAGTAAAGTATTTTGTCAGGCATTAATATTTTTTTAATTATCAAAAGGTTATAACTTTGTTACTTTTGTTTTATGAAATGAGTCTTAAAAATATGTAAATATTTAAGTCTTTGGTACTAATTTATCATTATTTATCTGATGAAAATAGTGTGTTACAGATAAAAAAGTAATTAAATTAAATATTATATATTGAAAAGACTATCTGTTATGTCTTGTTAGGAAGCTAGAATTTTTTTACCTCTTTCTTACACTCCAAGAAAGGGATAAAAAGTTACATTCTTTACTTTCAGTAAGTAGTCTGTAGCCATTTTATATTTTTGTATCATATTCACCCCCCCCCCCCCCCCTCAAATACTCTTTTGAAATTCTCAAATCCAGCAGTCTATTGTTAAATGACCACAAGACAGATAACAAAATACCAGAGTATTGCATCATGCTTACCACATTTTTCAAAATTCAAAAAGCAATTTGAACAAGCAGTTTTGCCGTGTCATCTTGTAGCATATTTGTTACATCCAAAGTACAGAGGTGAACTTTTAAATTATGAACAAAAGGAAAACTGTAAAGCATGGTTGTATAAAATTAATCCCAACTTTATATCTTATGTTATTAATTTCGAGCTAAAAGAAAAACCCTTCCCTAATTTCATATTTTTCAGAAGAAGTGATTAGTAGTGTCAGTGCTCATAATTGGTGGAGAAGTATCGAAAAAGCTTGTGAGATTTCAAAAGACTTCTGTTCATTAGCTGCACACCTTCAAATATGCCTAGCAAGTAGTGCTGCTATTGAAAGATTTTTTTCAAATTTTTCATTTGTGCAAACTAAAATTCTAAATAAACTGTCAACAAATACTCTATCTAAACTAGTTTATTGTTATGCTATGCTAAAACAGCAAAAATTAGGTTGTGATGGAGATATCACTGAATTATTTAAAATTGAATAGTTTTCTGCTTTAAATATAATTTTATATTAAAAAATTGAATTTGTATTTGAATTTCTAACACATATAAACATAAATGCTTTACTCATTTAGAGCCTCCACAGTTCTATTATGTGAATAATCATTAATAATTGTATGAACAATCAAGTTTTCTATTCATTTATATAAAATTGATATTTTTTTAATTTATAAATTATGTTATAAAAGTTGGTATTTGTTCATAAAATGCATAATTATACTTATTTAAATTCAAGAGTTCAAAAATAAATTTAGAGTATTGATTTTTTAACTAAGTATTAAGTTTCTTTTTCTTTCATGAAATATTTTTTTCTCTTTTTCTGCGAAAAAAATTAAATGGACAGCCTATTTTTGCCACCACTTTGGCAAAAACCTATTTTTGCCGGGACGGTTTTTTCCAGGTTTTTTCCACCTATGGCAAAAACTTGCCAACCGTGCTTAAAAAGGCAAAATATGACGTTCATATATTAAAAATTGCATATAACAACTATTACTACTAAATTAAACAATCATTTTCATTAAATAAATCATAACAGAATAAAAAGTAAAACAGAAACATTTATTTAAGGCTGTTCTTAAATCCAAAAGGGCAATTTTATGACACAAGTTTTATTTTTGTTCAGAGATGCATGAAACTAGCTGGTGTTGTTGTTCAGAAACTATGTAATCGAACTGTGTTTTCCATTTTTTTTTTTTTTTTTTTTTTTTTTGTTGTTAACGCAATAAATTTTTCAGAAAATAGTGTCTAAGTGGGCATTTTGAACCGAATTCTCGCGCAAAAGAATAACCACTCAAGGAAGGGTGAAAAACGTCTTTGTCACGTGATCAAAATCGCTTATAACTCAATAGGTAATTTATTTATCAAAAAATGGAAAACACAGTTCGATTCCAAATCGCTTCCACAGCCAGGCCTTCCAAATTTATATATTTCCGTGAAAAAATGAATTTGTAAATGTGTCAAAAGTTTTTGCGCTTGTTGAGCAAAGCAGTTGAGAACAGCCTGAAGGGAACATACAATTAAAGAAGAAATTCTAACTTAACTATTGAACATTTTAGCTAATGTGGGCTGCTTTATTAATTTAGGTATAGCATTCAGAAGTTTTTCTTTTATTCTATACATAGACATGAGTTAAGATTCAGTAATAAAGCTCCTTTGCTGTGCTCTAGACCTTTTTTTGTTTCAACAATTTTGTTTTTTCACTTCTTTCTTTAATACTGCCGCTGGAAAGTCTGAACTTTGTGTGTCCGAACTATAGACTTTGTACTGTACTATAATATCACAAAATATAAAATTTTAATTATTTCCTTCGGAAGGTAAACCCAAATTGAACTATTTCAATTTATCGTTACGTAATACCATATTACTATACTTTTAAGAAAACACACACACACACAAAAATTCTATAACTTCAATATTAACTCTCAAAATAAAACAAAACTAAATTATAATTACACAGTTCTTAACTTTCAATTTCTTTTAACCCGTTATTAGTCGCGCGTTGGTCTTTTCCCCGCCCGAAATTCGTTATCGTCCTGTAACTCATTTCCCGTGAAAGTTACGATAACCAAATTCCGTGTAGCTGACCTTGAGTGTCCACACTCTTGTGTAGTAAAATTGCAAGCCATTCCTGCTATTTCTTAGCATTTTATCGCATTCTTAAGTTTCAATCGGTCTAAATAACCGCGTTGCGACCACTTACGTTAGTTGAATTTTTCCCCCTCGTGTTCATCCTTTCCCATTTCCGCGAAATCTGTGGGGGAAAGTTTCTTCGAAGTACGGACTCTCTGTCTGTTGTTATTTCGTCTTTCTTATTTTCTGCTATTTTACCCGTTCATAGAATACTTTTTTTACTTTTAGAATGTGACTTAAAATTGTTTTATTATATTAGTTGTGAAGTCAGTTCGCACAAAAAACTGATGGATGGTCACTTACATTTTTTTTTTCCTTGTCAAATATTGCGGGAATAAATTCTCAAATTGATAATCATTTAAATATGGAAAAAAGGGAAATTCATCATCATTATTTGAAAGAACTTGCTTTCCATTTATTACCGGAACATATAAATGAAAGAAAACTGACAATAACACTGCCAAACCATTAAAAAAAGAGAAGAGAATTTTGTGGGAATCAGTAAAAAAATTGCCATATCTCCAAAATCTGAAAAGTATCGTTTTTGTACAATAAAACAAATTCGAAAGATAAAACAATTTTCTCAGAAATGTAGTGTGTATATTTGCGAAGAACATACATATAATTTATTTGTACAATAAGAAAAATAATGAGAATTTTATAATGTGGGTTAGAAATTACGCAAATAAAAATCTCTTTTGGATAATTCAGTGAATGTTTATACTATGATTTAAAAAAATATTTTAAGTATTTTTCTAAAATTTATCTATTTTTAAATTTTCATACTGTAAGTAAAAACACATTTTTTTTAACAATGCCGCAGAAAATGTTTTATTATTATTATTATTATTGAAATCCAATAGAGGCTTGGGGGCAGTATCTAACAAATTTAAATTTATTGTCCTTCATCAATTGATCAAACTATTTTTCAGAATAATGTTTTCCAGAATATGAGAGAAAATTCATTTAAATTAAATTATTGCTGCATATTTATAATGTCGGAGAAAATTTTCTTATTGTTTTCATTATTTTAATGAACGTTATTATAAAACAATAAATTATAACATTAATACCTTATTATGAAATGTACAATTGAATATTTATTTTAATTAAATAGTTGCTGTAAAATACAACCCTATTAAGATGAACCTTTCAGTGATTCTATTAATTAAAATAATTTATCCATCTTAGGATTTAAATTTACAATTGCAAATGTATTTAAATTAAATATATAATTCCAATAACTTATTTATTATTTACTTTATATAAGCGAAGTTCGTATCCAGAGTTTTTATTCAAGGGCGCTGCTCCCACCCTGAAATACGTAGAAAAACTATAAATCGTGCATTTTCATTTGAAATATGGATTTAATCACAAAATCTCGAGAACACCCCTCCTCCTCTCTCCCCTTATACACACACAGACACCCCACAAAATAAATAAATAAATAAAACGTAGTTACAACATTTTTCATTTATAATTTTGAAGTTAAGTATTTTTTACCTTTTTCTTTATTATATATATATATATATATATATATACATTTTTAATAATATTTGGTTTATGTGGTATTTGTGATTCATAATTATTAGTCATTTTCCTTATTTTTCAATGGTACCTTATTTTTCAATGTACAGAAAGTTTATACCGGGTGTCCCAAAAAGGACTGACTGATTTTAAAATTCAATAACTTGCAAACGGTGACAGATATTTAAAAAATTCTTGCAGGAGGGTTATGCATAAGGTCAAAAGTTTTATTACAGTGATTTTCGATTTTAGTTCGAATTACAAACAATAGATGGCGCTGTAAGCAATAGTCGCTAAATACAGGCTCGAATTCTGGTCCTTTCTCTTGTTCCATGCTGAAAAAGGAGATGGAAATGTATTATCCGGGCCACGAAGTACCAAAAATCGAGCCTGAATTCAGCGTCTATTGATCGCAGCGCCATCTATTGTTTGTAATTCGAACTAAAATTGAAAATCACTGTAAAAAAACTTTTGACCTTATGCATAACTCTCCTGCAAGAATTTTTTAAATATCTGTCACCGTTTGCAAGTTATTGAATTTTAAAATCAGTCAGTCCTTTTTGGGACACCCGGTATATATATATATATATATATATATATTGTCTTTAATTGTTTATGGCATCAAATTTGATGGTTTTTCATATGTTTTAAATGAATTAATCGTCCGCAATATGCTGGTGAATTAGTGGTATTGTATTTGATTTTCTGTTGCATGTCATAGGTTCCATTTTTATTTTCAGTTTAATTGTTCAATTTAATGTCAGTGTAATATATTGATGCTAAATTTATTAATTTTATTTTATTAAATGGATATAGAGTGCTGGAGTATAAAAAAAATTTACCTGACTCTGATTCTGTCCTTCCAAATAAAAAAAATAAAAATAAAAAATAAAAATACCCCTATCATGAATATAGATTCATATTAGTAAATGTTTTCCTACTAATTATTGATTCATAGTAACATCAGAAATTTAATGAAATCATTTACTATTTACTTTTAAGTATTTATGCAAAACGAAGAAAGAGATATTAAAAACATTTATCTAGATGCCAACTGAATATATACTTAAGCAAAATAAATAATTGCTGTAAAAGGTTGTAAAATGAATAATTGCTGTAATCTTTTAATGTTCAGTCAATATTTTCACCCTACGTTATCCGTTTTCGATCATCTGATAACACCTGCAAGTTTCCCCTTCGTTTTCGGCCTGCTGGTAACGGCGGCAAATGGACCGAACGCGACTACTAACGTTCTAAAAAATGTCGCGACTACTCTCGGGTTAAGAAAAAAAAGGGAAAAAAAAAATATTACGTTACGCAAGAATATTTAAAAACTTTCTTCTCAAAAGTACACTTTCTATTTTTGTTCTAAGAACACAGTTATTCAAAATTAATTAAAATTACTTTATTAGCAAAATAATTCAAAATTGTTCTCAAAAGAACACAATTTACTTTTGTTCCGGGAAACAAAATTCTCTCTTTTTTTTTTTTTTTTTTTTTTTTTTTTTTTTTTAAACCTTTTTAAAACAAATTTAAATGTTTAACCTATAAGAAAACTTATTCTTATAAAAGTTCTGTTCAGAACTTAATTTCATCATTTTACAAATCAACGTTATTCAAAACAAAACTCAATTTACTAAGAAAAAAAAATATTTATTCTATCATAAATATTTGTCAAACTTTTAATAAAATACAGTTTATTAAATTCAAAATGAAAAGTTTTTTCAAATTGGAACACAAAATATAATTTTCACGTCGGTAAGTAGAGTATATCGTAACAAAACAAATTTGTTCTTAAATTACCCTTAATCTAAATTGATCAAAGATTTTTACTTTTAGAATTTAATTCTTACAGAAAACTTTTGTTATCTAAGATTTCTAACTTCAGAACATTTTTACCTCATCTACCTCATCTATATGTCATGACAAAACAGACACAATTTATTTTCTTTAAGAGAAAATTATATACTTTCAAATACTATCTTAAACAATCTTAATATCAAAAGTTTAATAACATAAAATAAACAATATGAGAATGCAATAAACAAAAGTTTACTAAAATAAAATTACAAACTTATCTTCAGATAGCTGCTACACGCATCCATATTTTTATAAGCTTTCAAGCAATAAAACTTATTTAAGAATAATGTACTCTCTGTTACCGAGATCGACGCTCGGTTAACAGAGTATTAGAACACTTTCACACCACTATTTGACACATATACATGAAGCTCATGTAGAATAACGATCGTTCGTAGAACGATTTTTCCTTCAAGACTCCTCAAGACAGTGGCGTAGCTACATATTCAGCGCCCTGGAGCAAGTAAAGTTGGTGCGCCCTCTTGTCACCCGAAAAAGTTCTGCGACTTTTTTTTTACTTTAAAATTTATATACCAATCTTAATTCGATTTAAAACCTTACTTTTATTTGAAAGTCAGAATATTTCAACACGTATTAAATACGAATAATTAAAAAGAAATAATGAAATGAGTTATAAATTCTATAAGTATGGAGTACCTATCAATATTTTCTGCGAATTAGGCGGGATTTTTGTTTTAAATCGGCCAATTATCCACTACAATCTGCTGCCCTTAATATCTGTTTTTCTTTTCAAAGATTTCGAAACATTGTAGAGAACTAATAAAAAAAACACTATTGTCAAGATTTTTTTTTTTTCCTTTTTGCTTATGGATGAAACTGTTTTTAGTATCAGAATATACTAAAATTCCATAAAATTCAAAATATCATAACTTGTTAAGTTTTGGTCATACAAAAAAGAAATTTTTATTATTTTACCCGTATACGGAGAAGATTTTTCTAAATATAACTTATAGAAACCAGGGACCGAATAAAAATGTAAATCTCGTAACTTTTAAAAAATAACTATTTTGACATAAATTACTTTTAAGAGGATGAAGAATAACTTTAAAAACTTTATTACTATTGGAACTATATTTCCACAGCTAATGGTTTAGAAAATTAGCCAATGGACAACGACAAACATTAACAGCGGGTTTCTCACTGCTTTTTGCTAATTTGAGTAATTTCGCTAATCACTAAAGAAAAACTAGACAAATTCAAATAATGGTAGTAATAGATTCGCCGCTAAAAAATACTAAGAATATAAAAACAAGAATAATGAGTTACACAGTAAATGCTTAATCGTACAATAACATGACTGAGAGTGTCTCCGAAAGAAAAAAAAAACACCTCTTGCAATTTGGCGATTTCAATCTTTATTGAAAAGGTAACTTGGATCACAACTGCAGAGAAGACAGAAATGTCTATATCACAGGCACTTGGCAGGAACAATTCAGTCTTTAATAGGAGATATGGTCATCGCTGACTGCGATGCAGGGTTTACAACATCTGTCCATGCTGAAGACATGGTTGTCAAGGAGCTGTTGAGACATAGTCCCATTCCGCTTGTAACACCAATATAAGTTACGGACGCCTGGTCACACGCTGCCAAGCGTCTCCCGAGAAAGTCCCACACGTGTTCTATGAGATTTAGGCCCAGGGACTTTGCAGGCCAATCCACGTGTTGTATATTTTCACTCTCCAGGAGCTCTGCGACAGCCACTGTACGATGAGGTGTAGCTTTGTCGTCCATGAAGAGGACGTCTGGAACCACAGCACATCTAAAAAGACGCACGTTTGGCAAGATAATCTCAGTTCAATAGCGGCTACCAGTTACTGAATCTCCTTGGAAGACGTGGAGGTTCCAACGGCTGCCAAGCGTGATACAGCAGCAAACGTTAACTCCGGCACCTACAAAACGGTCCCTTTCGATGCTGTTGGATGGGTGATTGCGTATTCCCAGCTATCTCCAGATGGATATATATCCAGAATTGCTCGTCAGACTAAATCGGCTCTCATCCATAAAGAGTACTCGACCCCACCCCTGTTATGTCCAGTTCTTGTGTTCCTGGCGCCGCAGAAACCACCGTCTCTGATTAGCAGTCGTTAATGGTACACACCGCACTGTTCGACGTGCGTATAGACCACCTTTGTACAGCCTCTTGACCACACTAAAACGGGATATCTGACGTCCAATAGCCGGTTCCATGTGCCTTTTGATTTCTCCAGCTGTCTGTTGCCTGTTTCTTTTCGCCTTAGTACAGTATATGCAGCGGTCTTCTTCTGTTGTTGTTGAACGTGGACGACCACTGCTGAACACTCGGACAGCTTGTTCTATCGTTTGAAATGCTCTACAGGCTCGTAAAACGATGCTGTGAGCTATCCCAAACTTTTCTGTCACACTTCGACCTTCTTCGAACCTCCCAATGATGCGACATATGGTAAAGTCATCCAGATGACATGTCCTGGATTCACTGTTGGCCATGTCACACAGTAGTAGCAACAAACCGTCGTTTAAATCACTGTACACCGTGCAATAGATTTCACCGAATTGCTGAGTGTCCACCACATCTGTGCTTTATACTCTTGTGACTTCCACCTCTTACGTTATATGCCATATATGCGCATGCCCAACAAATCGGTCCAAGGTGTATCTCCTCATTAGCCTTTCAGTCCGTTCTGTTGACTTGTTGGGCTTTTATGCAAATTTATCTGCTTCGTCCTTAATTTTTGCTCAGCAGTATATATAACTCAAGATTACAGTTTTTACTTTCCACACACATATACAATGTAAGGAAGGAATTAGGAAAGCATTGAAATCACACTAAAAAAAAATGAAAATAATTTTATATTTTTACATTTTTAAATACTCTTGAATCTATTCTCACAAGTTTTACAATGGTTCAATATGTATGTGTGTATGTTAGAATTTCCCCACGTTTTCAGATTCCCAGATAACGATTTGGTGATTTTTTTATGATGTCGGCAGGTATGTTATAAATCTGTCGCAACAATTGTATTAATTTTCGAAGAAATCGGCCGACGGATTTGGTATCTATTTTTCAACCATTCTGTGACGATAACTGACCAATGTTTTCTCTTATATCTCAATTAAATTATTTTTATTGCTTACCTTCATCTTATACCACAACATTTCACTAGACAGACAGTAGCAGCTCAACAAGTGTTCACAAGCACTTTACTATTAGTAATTTCACAAAAAAATTTCTCCTTGTTTAATCGTAGAAAATCTTACGATTAAAACAAATCAGATTTTATATTCCTATATTCTGGTAGAAAAGTTATTGTGAACCCTTGCGGGGCCGCTACTGCACACAGGGTCGGACTCGGTCACTGTCAAATATGCAGACCCTGGATTTTTGAAGGGTGCAATATTTTAGAAATTCATTATTGTACTACCTTGCTATTAGAAACCAATAATATCCATTACTATTCGAGTTTTTTTTCTGGGGATGCTTTCAATTTCGGAACTGGATCCAAAATTGAAAGTGTTCTTAGAAAAAAAAAATCGAAACAGCATAAAGATAACCGTTTAGACATTGACCTCATATATTCAATGCAAAGAAAAAAGCATTTAAAAATACTAAAAATGAGAAATTTGTAATGAATGTTGCCATTGGTTAAAATTAGCTTGCGAAGGACTAGTGTCGAATTCTAAGTATAGAAGAAATTTAGTACTAAATAAGAAAGATTATCTAAACTTACTTTAAACTTTTTGTGCAGCGGAAGGATAAAAAATCTTAATGCTGCTAGTAATAAAAAGAAATGTGTGAATATTTAATTTCATTTTAAATCAAAGTATCTTTAAAATTTTATATAGATTTTTATAGAGTAAACTCTGTCTAAACCTCTATGTAAGGCAAATTCCCGTCTTATGCAGAATCCGCCTTAGGCAGAATATACTGTATTTTAAAAAAAAACTAGCAACAGGGTATAATCGAAGGGGCGCAAAAAGAATCTTCAAACAGTTGAAACATGAACAGTCCAGATTTAACGTATATACAAAATAGCAGACCGCCGTTTTGATCATGACACTTATAGACAACATTGAAACAGTCCCGTTTTCATATTAAAGAGTAATTTTTGACTAAAAGAATATTTGATTTATATTCTTTTTTTTGGCCGAAAATATTCTTTATATATTTTTCTTTCATCAAGCGCAAAAATCAATATAATAAACATTTATATAGGTTAATTTACTAACACAGCATTGTACGAATACACGACACCTACATTTCAATCAAATACATAATAAATGATTTTACAAAAAACTAAATAAAAAAATTCGTATATATATTTTGAAATACAGACGACGCATGGTCCTCTGAAACGAAGAAACTTTTTTAAAAAAATTCAATTCTGCTTTGCAAAGATAAAAAAAAAAATCATTAATAGAAAAAATGCTTCAAAAAAGTGATTTTCTTTTTAATTATTCAATAATTTACGACTGTTCAAATCTAATGCTTATAGAAAATTTTGTAACATTTATTATTTCAACTCAGGGAGAGCACAGCATTACATGGTTTAGGTCTCACCAACCCGCAGGTCAGTTGCCTAGCGGGTCAGCCTGAGTGTGCCAGAATTTGACTTAATTTGGTACAATCCTATTTTTTCTTATTTTTTAAACTTATAGACCTTGTTTCAGCATGTGCAGAATGAAAATTTGTTGAAAATTAGGCCATTTGAAAATTTTTTAAGCTTTATGAATGAAAGTGCACATTTTCTTTAAAACACCAGGTCCTTATCACTAGTGGAAATATTTCACCTTTGCATAAAATTAGGATCTAAGTTTTTATTCATTGTTATACTTTTTTGAACACACAGTTGGAGTAACTCCAGATTTTTTTTTCATTTTATTATTCCAAAATTCATTGACTACTACTAATTATGCGATATCGGATGGTGGTAGTGTGTGGGCAGAGTCTGATTACGGCCTCAGCAAACTCACATTACTATTTTCAAAAAATGTTTTGCCTTATTTAATCATAAAATTCTGTGATCAAATAAGGTTTAATCTGGAAAAATATTTTTTGAAAAAAAAAATGATATAAATTTGCATCAGCGATAATCATGTCCTAAGGAACACTAAATTTGACACCTAATTTTTTCTTTCTTTTTGAAGGAAATGCTTATCAATTCTGCATTTCAGATTTACCATATTTTCAAAATCTCAAAAACAATATGTATAGCCGTTTCCCCCCTCATACCCCATCTAAAGGTCGCCTTGGACTGATGTGGAATATGCCTAATAAATCCGGCTCTTATTGTTTTGTAATCTGCATTGATGAATGTTTAGTTTGCAAAGACACACACACACACACACACAAAAAAAACCCTTTAAATTATTTTTTTTTTTTTTCGTTTGTAATATAGCCAATAATTTTCTTCTACTCGTCAAACTATTTTTTTTTTTTCAAATCATAAAATAACTAAATTGCTATAATAACATCGTGAACATAGGTTTCTCAGTGGTGACTACCATTATTTCCGTACAGTAATCATCATGATAAATTTCTAAAACATGTTCAATAGGAATGTACCAGGAAGTTTATTGTTTTTAAACAGTGGTAGCCAATAAAGTAACCAATGAGAGCCATGTAAATAAGTTTTGATTACTTGAAGATTTGAAAATCTTCAGTTGTCGTCTATGAAAAAGTCACAGGGGAAAAAAATCCGGCATGCTGAAATAGTGTTGGAGAAGTTACTTGAGACAGCAATAAGTTATGAATTAAAATTAAAACTTCGCAAATAGAAGTAATTTCTGTTAACTGTGTATAAAAATATGTTTTAAATCAAAATAATTGAGGTTAAACACAAGGTGAAATATCATAGAAACATGATGGTTGTAACAATATTCATTTTTAATTTCTGATTAATAATGAAAAAAAAATATGAAAATATTTTTACAAATGTATATTTCGCTCTTTCTAATTTTGCGCCCTTAGGATTCGTGCGCCTGGAGCAGTTTGCTCCAACTGCTCCACGGTAGCTACGCCCCTGCCTCAAGAGTTTCCTTTTTCCTTCAAGACTATGGAGAATACACGGCATCTTTGTATTTTAATCATGCTTTAGCTGATATCACTGAAGCAACGTCTGATCAGAAGGTGCTAAAACACTACTTTTCCTTCCTCAAAACACCAGCCATTGTAGCACATCATTTGTAGAATATGACACTGTGTATTAAACAAACACCAGCATTTAAAAAAAAAAAAAAAAACACCATCTTTCTACGTTAAGCATCAGCATTTTAAAACTCGAAGAGCACAAACATTTTTCTTACTCGGTCAGTCGTAGATTCAGGACCCAAAGTTGGGGAAGCCATTTATAGCTAACCTGCTTTCCAAAAAATAGGCGCCACAATATTTATTAATCGAGACTCATCACTTCAAACATGAAACGCCACTCTGTACGTTAGTAGAAAGAAAGTTTAATAAATCTCTGTACTACAAGAATTATATCTATTTACATGATGACTGTACATTATTTACATGGTAAAAACGGCAGAAGAAATCCGTTGATTCGCAAAACATGCCATCATTTCCCTCCGCCTCTCCTTTAAACTCCGGGGGGAAAAACAAGACAGCAGGCATTTCATAACCTCTCCACTGCGTGCCATAGAACTCTCTGCGTAAAAGTATCGCAATCAATCATGGGAGAAATCTATTTGGCAGCCCGCTAAAATTAAGGACTGTCGTGTGCTCTCATCTAGTATAGCAATCTTTAAATATTTCTTACAGTTGGACATAAATGATCTCAGTGATGTGACAAATGATCACATCTCATGACTAATAATAAAAACATTTTTATTTGTGTGTACATTATTACTATGTTATTTTTTAGTTGAAAACCTCCTGGGACTTTGTGGTTGTTTACTTTTCTGATGTTCAAACCTCTGTCCATCATTCAGCCTTATTATTAATTATAATGTTTTCTTATTGTCATATTAGCTAAGATAGAAATTTTTCAAGCCATGAAAATACTCCTTGACTTATTTTGGGGGTGTGAAAACTGAATTTTTATGTCTGGAAGCTGTAGGAAGAGAAATGTGTACTATTCTAAATTTTTCTTCAATTCTTAACTAAATTAACATATTCAACTGTTATTACCAATTATTATCAGTATTATAATATTTTATAAAGAATATACAATATTTTATAAAGAATAACTATTAATTCTTGTTAAATAGAAACTTTGTTGTTGAAAGAAAAAAATGTATGCAATGCTTCTTTTTGCTGCATTCGAACATTATTAAAAAGAGTAAATGACAAAAAATGTAAGCTTTAAAAATATATTAAATCAATATTTAGATGTTATGTGATATTTAGCTGTTAGTGGTGTTTACGAAGTATGAAAAGGGGGATATTCTCCATTCATAAAAGTCTATTCTTAGCCTGTGCGGTATGGTTTAGAAAATAAAATGTTACTTCAAATTATAAATTTTATTTTAAAACAAAATCAGTGAAAATATGCATTGTTAAATTTTTGAGGCCATTTTTAATGCATGAAAGATGCTTGTGAAGATATTAAAAATATATCTGTGTGACTGAAGTTTAAAAAAAAAAAAATTTCATCATTATATAAGGGGGGGGGGGGGGGGGAAGAACAGATTAGTAACTTACTAAGGGGAGAAATGAGGCAAGAAGTAGAAAAGAAAGAATAATCATGATTCTATGATGATTAAATGATATTGTGTCTAAATCAAAAGTTCCTGGATTGAATTTTAAAAATTCCAAACTAAATACAAATTGCATCGAATAAAACTTATATTTATTGAGGATTTCTATTAACCCTCTCTTCTCACCTGAAAATGTAGATTTAATTTGCTGGGAATGCTACTGAGAGTCTCAGCAAAGGAAAGAGTAGTGCACAGGTGGAAGTTTAATCTAACTCAGGCAACCTATAAATAGTTGCCAACATTCTGGATTTCTGCAGAATACTATTTCAATTCCACTTCAGTCATGCAAATGCATTGAACCAGATTTTTTATTTAATAAATGAAATTCAGTATGTTTCGCATTGTAAATAGGCAATATTTTATTAAGTAAACTTTCTAGTCCAAAATATGTTTATTGGTGTGCATATAATTGACATAGGGCTGTGCAGAATTCCAGAATCTTGGAAACTTTCAATTTGATATAGAATTTTTTCAATTTCGCAAAAGTATAGACATTTTGCACCCCCCCCCCCCCCCTTTCTTCTTCATCTCTTTTTTTTATGCATTTTTCAGTTTCAGCTTTTGGAGAAAAAAATTTCGAAATTGGCTTTATCCATTTCTAGCTTATTAAAATGTCACATTAAAGTTTCTACTTTAAAAAAAAAAATTCTGGTAGGGTAAAAACTGGATATTTGCTATTTTTTATTTATCTCTTTCCATCTTACTTAATTTTTAGAGTATTTTAATTTGATGCACTGTGTTGTAACTTTTATCTATGTACTTATTTTCCTTTTTCAGTAAATGAGCTCATTACGAAACAGCGGCAGGGCTACAATGAAAAAAGAATGAAATATCAATTGGTAAGTTGTGAGTTGGTTTATATCATTTGTAGTATCAGCAAATAATTTTTAAATATGCTATTTTATAATTTGAGTTTTTAAATTAATCTGCCTGTAGAGATATTTTTTTTCTGTTTGAAGTATTCTAGTTTTAATTTTATAATATAGTAGACTCTCTCAAATCTGCACTTCATCACAGATGTAAACAATGAGACTTTCAGTTCAAATGTAAAAGCAAAATTACAGAATTTTTGAGTTTTATATCATTTCATATGTATTTTAATATATAATTCTCGATAATATGAATGACTTCTCATGGTTTTTCATGAAGAAATTATAAATTTATTTTTGAAATAAAATCCTGCTTATATCACTGGTAATCACAATCTTTTTACCAAATATATTTATGTATTAATCAAACTTTTTTGGTTATTAAGAATGGCTAAACTGAAATAAAACTTCCTCACTTTATGGTTTTGATGTAAATTAATAGGGTACCTTTATATGTGGAAAGTTTCATTGAATAATTCAAGGAAAATGTATCTCATCTTTATTATGCATATTTAATTATACATTATTAATTATTTACTTGACCTTTACTTTTAATAATTTAATTATTTTTAAAATATCTTACTTTTTATCATTTTAGTTTATTACTTTACTTAGTTATTTTAACATTTTACTATATTACAGCATGCATTATAATTTTGGTTGCATTATTACATTCAAATTTAAGTTTAAAAAATGTTAACAAAGCAATGACCTGAAATCTGCAATATTCTAAATTCTGCACAACCTCTGGTCCCAAGCTGTGCAAATTTGAGAGAGTCTACTGTAATTTCTTATGTACTTTTTCTCTGGTTTATTTTCTTACATTCTTATTAGCAGTTTCTTGATCTATGAAAAGTATATTTGTCACTAATTTGTCACTTTTCTTTTATTTGAAACATTTATCAGAATTTTTGAGTAATAATCTTTACTCTGTTTGATCGCATATTATCTGTCAATAAATAGAGAATTAGTGTTAAAAAATTCTGGTAGATATTATGAATATAAAAAAATGTGCTAATTTATCAGCGCTACTGGTCAACAATGCGTTAAGTATCTTTCTGTATTCTTATATTACATGAAAGTAATTCTTTTTACAAGGGTATGAATTATTTACTTATTGATCAGTCAGTTTTAATGTTTATAATTTTATCACCTTTTCATTTCATTCTGCATGATTTAGTAAACCTTTGTAGCTTACTTTGTTATTATGGCTGCATTCATTATATGAAGTATTTCATTTTAATTTCTCAAAATAAAACTCTGTCTAAATAATGTTTTGTGTTTTCAACTAACCTATTCATGTGTTTTCATGTTGAATACACACTTATTTCTTGATTTATGTATTTGTTAATTATAGGATACCGTGAGTGTGTCAGAACTCCAACAGTTCCTCAATGGTGATAATGGTTCTGATTTAACTGTAGAGGAAATAAATAATATGCTTGATGTTCTAGCCCAGAAAAAGCAACAAATAGAAGCCGTAAGATTTTAGTTTTGTATATCTTTAAATATTTATTTTAACACGTTTGCTGCCACTTACGAGAATACTTGTAGTTGGCAAACTGTGTTTCCTTGCCAACTAAAAGGTAACTTGTTATTGATCTCCTTATCTAAATCACTGATTATGAGTATTGCTATGAAAATTCATACAATGTTTAGGTGTTTGGAACCGGAAAAATTAAGTAATACATTTGGCATACTGAAATGGATAATTTATTTCTCAAAACGTAGATACAATAATTATTCACAATATATTTTGAAAAATACAACAAATAATTGCTTTTATATATATTAAAACTTTAATAGATATATTGAAACACAATTCTGTATGATAGATTCTAAAACAATTATTTAAATAATAAAACAACAGAAAGTAATTTGTAAGCATAAAAATGCAGGTATGACCTTGGCATGTGTGAACAGATGCACCATCCCAATTTTGGCATTGAACGTGTTAAGTAATTGATTTCTTATGCTTTTTTGTTTGTTTGACATCATTCTTTCATTTATTACATTTATTTATGTATGTTTTACAGGATGTAATCAGATGACTTAAATAATGATTTTAATCAAAACTTTGAAAATTGTCCAAATTTTGAGTTTTCTATTTTTTTTTTTATTATTACTCATATATATACAGGGTCATCGAAAAATAATGCTTAGATTTAAAAAAATCATAACATCGAAACCTTTTATGTTAAATGAGTAATTCTTTCACTACACGATAACTGGTGAATGCAAGTTTGGTTTTAGTTCACCGGAATTCATTTGCATGCGTGGATTAGTTGCACAGTCGTCAAGGTCAGCCGACGCGCCAGATTGCAGCTGCTCAGTACGATGTTGACCGTGCAACAAAAAGCACAGTGTATGATTTAATATGTGGATTCAAAGTCAATGGTCAGTGTACAGCAGCTTTTTCGAAGAACTTATCCAGGTCAAACTGCTCCTGGTGCTCACATTGCACACCTTGTTCCTGGTGTACACTGAACGGTGCTCACATTGAAACACTAAGGTATGAAATATTTTTTTTTTTTTTTTGCCGCACATTATAAGACTAAAACCAATAAATTACCTTTTATAGTTTTTTTGTGACAGTTATTTAAAATCTGGGAATTATTTTTCGATGACACTGTATATGTGTTTGTGTAATATATAAGAAAAATTAACTAAGATTTTGGCATGCTGTATTTAAAATTTGATAATATTGTGTTTTAAATATATTGATGTTCTGCACATTGATTAAATCTTTTAGCGAAAAACTTCATTACCTAATGTTGCTGAATATTTCTTTCGAATAATGAATTATTTTCCTAACCATGACTTTGCAAATACTCCATGTAAGAAAGCAGACGGCTTGTCTCCGGTATTACCACCAAAAAATTCGTCAGAATTCAAAGCGTGATTGTGTCCCACGTAAATAAGGGCTCCAAATGCTCTGTCCACCACTAATTTCTTACCTTTTATTTCTCTATTTTTCATCACAAATAATTCTGCCATTAGATAAGGCAAAAAAAAAAAAAATTACTTTAAAATATTGATGGCCAGAACATTTGGAGTCCTGATTTATGCAGGACCAGGGGTCGATTTAGAAAAAGAAAGTTGCATAGCAGTAACTGCTATACAAAGTCAGTTTTGAATAGCAGTTAGACACTTTTGTATAGCAAGTAAAAAATAGCTAATGTAGCTTTTAAATCTTGAAGCAAATTAAGTATTGCTCATAAAAATGTCAAAAAGATGTAGAAAACAACAAAATTGATAAAAAGTATGCGAAAAAATTTGAAAAAATGCTTCTAATATTAAGAAAAGTGCAGGACTCATTACTTGCGTGCAATGAAAGTGTGATGTGGTAGCGGCCGAAAGTGGATCAGTGAGTTGGCTCTCCGTATTATTGTAGATCTTAGTGCGTAACAGTGAGTGTTCATTTTAGAACTACTACAACACGCACGTCAAACTTCTATGAGCAAACGCCGTGATTAGAGAGTAACAGTGATTCAGTAATCAATCACAGCGTCAGAGCGGGAACAAATCATGTGTTTACTGGGAAAACTGCACCCAGCAATGGCGTCTCGCTGTACTTCCATTGTAAATAAACACTTGGGGAGGGTGAAAACATAATGCATGTCGTGTAAAAACACCTTTAAATTTTAACTTTAAGTGTACATGACATAACAAAGGGTGTGGGAAATATGCATCGCAATGATTGCGATTTAATGCATTTCTTGGATCGCATTTTAGTTAAATTTGAATCGCAAATTGCGATGCGATACCGCTTAAATCGAACCCTGTGCAGGACACCTGGCAACACTGCTCACGAGTTACATAAGGAATTCTCCAAGTCTTGTAACAGCAATGGAAGAAGATGCGTCAGGTCATATTCCCTGCACCATCAATTGCACTGAAAATATTAGTTACAATAACCCTTATTCTTTTTGTTTTCTTCATCTTAAGTGCATAGTTAATGTTATATAGTTGTCATATTTTAAGGCCGTGAGAGAAGTGTATATGATCTATTTTATTAGCATTAAACTTTATTTTTGACAGCAGAGATCAGTGAAAGTCTAAAAAGAACGTGAAGTTGTGTGGAAGGCTTAGTGAAGAAGCACAGAAATTCCAACAATTCTATTTATTAATGATGACAAAAGTGATGATATTTACAAGATGAAAACTTAACAAGCATGACTGTGCTTGAACTAAAACAAACTAAAATAAACATTAAATAAAGGTTACTTAAATAGTGCTACGACGCCATAACAGAAAAAAAAATTACAAGAGCTGCTCACAATACGCAGCTACGGCAAAAGGCAAATTCATCAAATTCGTCCGGTCATTTATACAAATACAAACAGGGAATTTCTGCATACTAAGTGATGCCATTCCTAGAAACGAAATATTACAAAACATCGTAAAACGCCATTGGGTCAAACGCTTCTTACCTCATGCCCAGCGCTATGACGTCAAACATACGAACGACAGCCGTGAACAGCGAATCACCAGTGATATTACAATCACAGTTCCGGATCACTACGATATCACGTATTATGGAAAATCGGCATGCCGGTAGCGAGAAGCAATGGCGCTTTTCATGTATTTCGCCGTTGACTTGGAGAGGGTAAAAACAAAGTAAGTCATGTTAATAAAGCTAAACTTATTCTAATAAAACTAACATTTTAAGTTAACATGACAACAAGCAGCCCCCTTTTTAGCCTCTCCAAGGCATTACAAAGGATAAAAAAAAATTTACATAATATATTCAAAAATACAATATTCAATTTAAAAACAGTCTGTCTAATCAATATCGGGTCGGGGAAAATTGAAACAAAATTCACCGGCCAGGTACCAATCAAAATCAGACCAAAATGTATAACTTTTTTTTTTTTTTTTTTTTTTTTCTTTTAATAACTACTCTTCCCCTTTCAACAATTAAACTTATGAAAAAGGCAGTCTGATCAATGTCATGTCAAAAAAACACGGCAATGAACAGAATAACCATAAATGTATAAATATTAAATCCTTAAAACTTGCATACAAAATTTCATTAACTGTTCTTTAACTTGAGGTTTAGTAAAAGGATCTGCTAAATTTAACTTACTTGGAATATACTTTAATTTAAAAAATT
Organism: Maratus speciosus; assembly: GCA_963932465.1. Taxonomy (NCBI): domain Eukaryota; kingdom Metazoa; phylum Arthropoda; class Arachnida; order Araneae; family Salticidae; genus Maratus; species Maratus speciosus. The sequence continues at coordinate 630,605,807 of OZ010786.1, forward strand.
TATCATAAACTAGATTTCTTAGAAATAAATATTTAATGTAAATATGCTTGGTTTTCTGATTTTCAACTGGTGAATTAGAAAAAGAAATTGCTGCCTGATTATCACAGAATAAAAGAACATTCAGTTAAACTTAATTTTAAACTTTCATTTTCTAGAACATTTTTGATCCACATTAATTCTTTTGCTGCTTCAGTGAGCATGACATATTCGGCTTGCATTGTAGATAGGCTAATACATTTTTGTTTAAAGGTTTTCCAAGAAATTGGCGCCCTATCTAAAAATAAAATGTAACCCCCTATAGAAACCCGATCGTCACGATTTGCAGCAAAATCAGAATCTTAATAACATGAAAGTTTTAGTTCATTTACTCTGGATAATTCTAATTTGAAATTTTTAGTGTACTGTAAATAACCAAGTAATTTTAATAAACTGTGCCAGTGTTTTATACCTGGGTTAGACTGAAATTGAGAAAGTAGGTTTACAGCATACATAATGTCAGGTCGTGTTCAACCTGCTATAAAACTCAAACAACCAATTAGGTTCCTGTAGGGATACTTAGACATTTCATCAATCTCTTGTTGATTAACAGGACAGTCCAATTTTCACAATACAAGCCCCTTAGGCATTGGTACAGAACTCATTGAAAATTTGTATTTAGAATACAAATCACAAATTTTATCTATATATAAAGTTTGGTGAATAAACAATTTGTCTTCACATTCTTCAAACTCTATACCCAAGAGTTTTCTTGTTTTCCCTAGAACCTTTAAATTGAAGAAACTTTTTAGTAAACCCACTCCAAATTCCAGATCACTTTCAGTTCTACCAAATATTATAATATCATCAACATACAATAAAAGTACAAGTTTATTTTCAAGAGTATAGACACAGTTATACCAGTTTAGTTTCTGAAAATTTAATTTTAAAAGTGCATCATCTATTTCAAAGAACCATTGTCTTCCACTTTGGTGGAGACCATATAATGATTTATTTAACTTACAAACCTTTCCAGATTCTACTGTAAAACCTTCCGGCTGCTGCATATAAATTACTTTATCCAAATCAGCATATAAATATGCATTATTAACGTCTACCTGTACATTTAACCATTTAAAAAAGCATAAAAAAATACTAAACAATCTTATAATAGAAAAACTTACTACTGGGCTAAAAACTTCTTCATAACTTAAACCTTTAATTTGGCTAAATCCCTGAGCCACAAGGCGGGCTTTAAACCTAACAATTTCATTATTTTCATTTCTTTTTATAGTGTAAACCCATCTATTACCCAAAATTTGTGCATCTTCTGGTGGTTCTACCAAATCCCAGACTTTACGGTCGTACATGACCTTCATCTCTTGATTCATAGCTTCTTCCCATTCAGATGCTTCGGGCATCTTAGTAGCTTCCTTGTAACTTCTAGGGATTTTTACCTCGACCAAGTTAACTTGTGTATTTGAAAAATTTGAAACTTTACCGGATTGAATATTTTTACCACTAAAATAAAAAAAATCATAATCATATTTTATGTTGTTCTCTGCACAATATTTGATCGTATCATTTAAAGATCTCAATTTAACTTTAGTTCCCTCAATGCCATAATAAATATCCGTTCTAGGTTCATTTCTACGAGGAACAGCAGTTCGTACCCAGTTAATGGATGAGCAAGGAATTGAACCTGAGCTATCACTTGATTTAGAATCTAAACTTCTAGTTTTAACAGGACTAACCTGACTCTGAGTACTGCTTTCCCTTATTGTGGATGGACTATTACATCTATTTTTTGCTTCAATAATATCGTCTATTATAGGAAAAATATCCCCATCCTCAGGAAAGTTAAAATAAGAAAAAGAGCGAAAATTTTGTTTAGAATCATTTATGGCATCAACCCCCTTTTACTTTCATCAAACCTTACATTTATAGTTTCATAAAATCGTTGCTCGCCTATTATCCAAATCTGGTAACCTTTAGTGTGCTGTGCATAACCACACATTATACCTAGTTTTGCTCTCATATCGAGCTTTTTCCTGTTTTGATTAGGTATACCGACATAAGCTAAGCAACCAAACTTTTTGAGGTGAGAAACAGAAGGTTTTCTCCCAGAATACAGCTCAAAAGGCGTTAGTTTAAAATTCTTGTGACAGACTCTGTTCCACACGTAAGTGAAACACAAAAGAGCTTCTGCCCAAAATTTCTGGGATAAACCGCTAGAATTAAGAAGGGTTTTTACTCCATCGAGGGCAGTTAAATTAAAGCGTTCCGCACAACCGTTCATCTCGGGAGAATATGGGTTTGTCTTTTCATGAGAAATTCCCTGGCTTTTCTAGAAATTTATCAAATTCTTGATTACAAAACTCAAGACCCCCATCTGTTCTGACAGAGACAAATTTCCTATCTAAAAACCTTTCGGCTCTTTTCTGATATTTAAAAAAAGTCTCAAAAACATCAGACTTATTTTTCAGGGTATAAACTGTGACTTTTCTAGAAAAATCATCTACCAAACCGGCGAAACTAAGCGTCAACAGGAGCACAAAAGTTCGTTCAAGAAAAACGGAAAGTTCACAAATGGCAACAAGACATCTTTTTCACTTCCACATTTGTCAAACTTCACTAAAAATGGTTATTTAATGGGTCTGGGCGCATAACCATTTGATCTATTTTATTAGCATTAAACTTTATTTTTGACAGCAGAGATCAGTGAAAGTCTAAAAAGAACGTGAAGTTGTGTGGAAGGCTTAGTGAAGAAGCACAGAAATTCCAACAATTCTATTTATTAATGATGACAAAAGTGATGATATTTACAAGATGAAAACTTAACAAGCATGACTGTGCTTGAACTAAAACAAACTAAAATAAACATTAAATAAAGGTTACTTAAATAGTGCTACGACACCATAACAAAAAAAAAAAAAAAAATTACAAGAGCTGCTCACAATACGCAGCTACGGCAAAAGGCAAATTCATCAAATTCGTCCGGTCATTTATACAAATACAAACAGGGAATTTCTGCATACTAAGTGAGGCCATTCCTAGAAACGAAATACTACAAAACATCGTAAAACGCCATTGGGTCAAACACTTCTTACCTCATGCCCAGCGCTATGACGTCAAACATACGAACGACAGCCGTGAACAGCGAATCACCAGTGATATTACAATCACAGTTCCGGATCACTACGATATCACGTATTATGGAAAATCGGCATGCCGGTAGCGAGAAGCAATGGCGCTTTTCATGTATTTCGCCGTTGACTTGGAGAGGGTAAAATCAAAGTAAGTCATGTTAACAAAGCTAAACTTATTCTAATAAAAACTAACATTTTAAGTTAGCATGACAACAGTATATATATATATATATATATATATACAGTAAACTCCTGACTATCCGGCCTAGTAAAAAAAATGAGGAATGTTTCAAGCAGCCAAAAGCATGGGAAGAAATTCCAAACATTGTATTGAAACATCTTGGAACATTGTTTTGGACTAAAAAGTTGGACATAAACCCGTATGGGAAACTGCAATGGGAGATGAGAACGATAAGCTTCTACCGTTGCTGAAAATATATACCAGGCTCTGACGATGTCAATGCAGAAGACATTACAGAATGGATGGCAAACGATGAAGTTAATGAATTAATTGATAACGATACTGTACAGGGAGAAATATCAGAAATAAAAGATTAAAAAGATTACAGGAGAAATCTCATCCCACATTCTTAAAGGTTTAAGACGATTGAGGCAGAACTGCAGTACATTAGACAGCAGGAATCGGTGTCACCTGATATCATTTATTTGCATAAATGAAGGGACATTACATCGCGGAAGAGTTCAAAACTAAAAACTGTAAGTTTTGACTCCTATTTTATGCATAACTTTTCATATTTGTGCAATCCTTTATTAATAAACAGTAAAATAAGATTTACTCATTTTTTTAGGAATTAGGATTGCATTTTATATTAATGTTTTGCTTATTTTGAAACTGTATGTACTGCATATATAAAATTTATCTTAATATGTGTAACATGTTTTTTAACATCATAGCAGGGGGAAGGCACAAAATTAGTAAATATTTGTAAAACTCCAGCCTGTCCGGCTTTTTTGTTATCCGGCCTACCCTTCCGCCACATTAAGCCGGATAGTCAGGAGTTTACTGTATATATATATATATATATATATATATATATGTAACTATATAATATGATCTGGCATAGATATATTACACTCATTGGTACAGTATATTTATATTATATTCATTCTGGAAGGTATAACAAACTGTTAGAAATAAAAATACCATCGTTAATATCATTTGTTGCTAAAAGCCATCAATTTGATGTTATGTATTTAATAAATGCATACTAAATTATTGTTTTGTATTTTTAGTTTGCTTTTATATTATTTATCATTTTTTACAATTTTGTGTATTTATTAAATGCACAGTCATGGGGGGAAAAAAAGTAAACACTCCCTACTAACTCTGCGACTAATTATAATAGAAAAAATTTACAGGTACCAAACGATTGGAAATAAAGTCAACTTTCAAATGATGTATATAAAATTTAGCGGGCCATCTACAAAACAAAACCAGACCAAACTTTGTTTTTTTCAATGGCCACACCTAATTCTGACACTATATGTTAAATCTTCGGTTTAAACTGTGCCTAAAAATGAAATTTCAAGTCATTTGGGTGATAAGTTTTTGAATTATAAACACTCTAAATTTAGAGCTCCTAATGTTAAATTAGATTTTCATATTTTTATTAATATCTCCAGAAATTATAATCCTAATGTGATAATTTTTTTTGTTTAATTTTAATACTAAAACCCAAACATAAATGCATTAAAAAAAATAAGAATTAACCTACAATTTTTTTTTATATATATATATATGTTTATTATGTCCTGCTTTATGCAAATTCTCAATTTCATATTTTTCTTCCAAGTAGTGTTAGAATTATGAGCAAAAACCGTCAAAATGACAGTTTAAGGATGTCCAGTAAAGCATAATTTGAAATATGTATATTTTGCTCATTTTATTGAAACATTTGGGCTGGCAATAGTCGAAGCATATTAAGCAAGTGAAATGTTCATAATGACAAGACATAATACATTAATAGAAGTGTCATAGTCATTCTGTAACATTTCAACAATAGGATACCGAACTTAAATTTGGATACACCCCCTAAAATAGGCTCATTTTAAATTAATTTCTCGGAAACTAATCGTAAGAATTTCGTGAAGATTTTGATTTAGGCTAATTGTGGAGGGTGTAGAATTTATTTATGGTGTCAAACAAAACAAAGTATGGGTTCATTTTGATATATAGTTGCCCCCCTACACAAATTTTATATACATCATTTAAAAGTAGACTTTATTTTCAATCGTTTGGTACATTGTGTTTTAAGCACCATTGGTGATTGGCAACGATAAACAAAAGTGGCAATTGACAATCATTGTTAGGGTTCTACCTGGCCTGGATAATACATTACTGAAAAAAGAAATAGAATTGATTATCACATAAGAGAATTTTTAATATGGTTGTTAAGTGTAGCATTATTGCTGGAAATATAATATAAATATTAAAACCTTATAGTCACTGCTTTAGACAATATTCAATGTATGTTCAATCAATGTTCTATTTCTGATGTTGTTGTTTGGAGGAACATTTCAGAATCTGATTTAGATAAGATTCTCAATAAAAAGCAAGTGATATTATTTTCAAAACACTACAAGCAAGCCATATTTCCTGCTCATTTTTTAGCATTTCTATTGAATCTTGAGCTGAAGACAAAATCCAGATATAACAGTTACGTGAAAAGAAAATTGCACTGCAATCGATTTTGCAAATCACAAATAAAATGATGAATTTTTATTGCTATTAATAAAGCTGTTGGCGAATGTTGGACCTTTTACTGGAAATTTTATGGAGCCTCTTATCGCTGAAAAATTACTGCTGTTGAAGTCGTAAACTTCTTTTGCTTCCTTAAAGAAATGTATAAAAGAAAAAAATTAAACTACCAATCAGTTGTTAAATGCAGCAGCTTCATATGCTGGGGTAGAATGGATTTTGTTTTTCCTCATTTAATTTAATTTTTTCTGAACTGCAAAAAAGATTTGGTGTTGAAAAGCTTCTTAAAATTCAAAAAATTAATTTGTCTGCATCATTTTACCGTATTCCAGTTGAAATGGTCGTTATTTTAAATAAAAAGCAAGATAAAGTTAAATTCAACAAATTAACGATCATTATTTGAAATAAGAAACAAGATTTTATTTAAACAAGTTAATTTCATATGTCTACAACATTTTACCATATTCCAGCTGAAGCAGAAAATGATCGCCATCTTTAGGTCAACACTCGTTCATAACCTTCCTTCTTAACGGCCGTCAACATCTACTTATTTTTTTATTTTGCTTAAATACCAAAGAAAATTCTTATTTATTATACAATAATTGATTTAAGTAATATCTATATTATAAAGCAAAAGCATGTCTGTGAGTCTTTTGAGGTTTTTTTTTTTTTTCTCCAATAAGTCCTTTGCTTACATTGTTGCTAAATTATAAAACAGTACAAATAATATTTCCTTTCATTTAAAAAATGTATTTACATGTAACTATTAAAAACTGAAAGATAATTTTAAAATAAATTAAATTATGTGTTAAAAAGAGGAAATGAGAATAATTACGTCATAAGATATATTTACAAGCAAATATTAAAAAAGAAAGAAAACTGTAAAATAATTAAATTATTGATCGCGTAACTCCTTTAAGAGTAAAATTACGCCATATATTAAAACGATACATTTTAAAACTATTTTCTTATGGACAATATTCATGTGACGTCACAGTGGGAATCACATGGCTTAAAAGTAATGCGGTTAGCAAGTTTGTTTATATATTTTATCACTTGATACAGCATAAATGCAAGTAAATCTAAATGCATGCATAAAATGCTTGATTTATTTTGTATGAATTACTATTCGATAAATACATTTTAGAAAATTTGTATGTATTTATTAATTAAAATAAGCAATTTGCATTGTAAAAATAACATGGAAATGTGCATAGTACATTAAAACAAATAAAAAAAAAATCATGCATAAGCTATACCTGTTCCTGAAAATATGTAAAACTCAATATAAACATAAATTGTCAAAATACAGTGCTTTAGAATGCCGTGAATCTGAAGATTATTCACGAGTAGGTGAACTTTTGTAACCTTGAATCCAAAGGAATATTGTGAATAGTGTTGTTATAAAAGTCTGAGAGGCATCACCATTTTTAACTTAACTGTTTTATACGATCTGATTTTCAAATGTGTAATTGATCTTGCTTATCAAATCCCAAAAACAGCTGTCAGCACAGCAGTGGATGAGGCTATATAGTGCTAATCCTTGCACACAAATCAAAACTGGTCTAGAAGGTTTTAAGTAGTGGCAGGCTCATTAAAGACACGGTGTCTTAACTAAGACAACCATTATGGTTATAAGATCTTTAGCATCAAGATTCTTGCTACCAGCAGTTTTACTGATCACCTCCTTCTGAAGACTAATCACAACATTGCATTGTTTCCACCAAATACTAAGGTAACATTCAATTTGCTGAGTGAAATTCCCCATCAAATACAAATGATGAATTCCCAGGCAGATAGTACTTTTTTTAACTGCTAATTTTTTTTTTTTTTTTTTAATTGTTACATTACTTACCTTTGGATACTTTTAAAAATGTGTCAGAATTATTTGTGAAATCATTATTGTTGATACATTTCTGTGTAAAATTACATTGAAATTTTTACTTTTAGGATTGTAAAGAAACACAAATTCTCCTTTTAAAGGAATTTTTACAGAAAGTTCATGCTCATAAGCAGGATGTAAGTATTATCATAGCTTAATTTCTTCCATCTAATTTGATTTAACTGTTATTTTGGTTGTATTAGTTAGGTTTAAATATATGAAAGAAAGGTAAATTTTTTGTGTAATTTATTTTATATAGGAATTGAGGCAGTTACAACAGCAGCTGACCATAATAGATAGTGATTCACATCATGTCGAGGTATTTTTTAATGTTTCCTTTGATAGAGCTTAAGTAATTTTGTGCAGTTATTTATCTTTATTATTTTGTTTTTCCATTTTGTATATTTAAAATAATGTTTTGTCAAAGCTATTCCAAAATGTACATAATTGTCAAATTTTTATTTTTATGTGAATAAAGGTTCTGGTTTTAAAAGGATTAAAGGATTTTTAAGGCATGAAAACATGGCACAAAAAAAAAAAAAAAAAAAAAAAAAAAAAATATCACAAAATAATCAACTATATTTAAGAAATAAAATCCCAGTAGCATAGTTGTTAGCACGCCTGTCTGCCACGCTACAGGTCGCGAGTTCAATTCCCGCTTGGGCAAGGTTCACTCAGCCTTTCATTCCTTCAGGGTTGATAAAATGAGTACCAAGCTTGCTTGGGAATTAAACACTGAGGATTAGACGTTAGGCCAGGGTTGGTGAACTTTTTTGTTTGTGTGTGCCAAAAATTTCAAAATTATTATGTATCAACATTCTAATGTGCCAAAAACATTTTAACTTAGATAAATCAATAATTTTTATAGAATTTTTGCTTAACCCTTTCAGGGGCAAGTAATTATGTTTCTGTAATGTCGAATTCACATCGGAATATTCCAAAAATTTTATTTCAAAATAAGGAAATGCTATTTTACGACTTTTTCCCACCAAAGATAGAAAAAAGGAGAAAAAAAAATTAATAACATTTTTCTGGTGCAAATCTTCATTAATGGTAGGTGGGATATAATATATCCCACCTCCCCTAAAGGGCTTAAATACTTTTACACTTATACTGAATTCTATTCCCAACTTATGTATTATGATGTGTTTACTCAATAATAATAACCATACTGCATTGAATTCCGTATCAATTATCTATTAAAAAAAAGTTTTTTTTTTTATTGCATACTTCCGAATCAGATCATTTTTAGTTCTTCAGGTAGAAACATGTTCAATAGATACATAATTATTTTTTTACAATAACAGTTAAAATTAAATTTTCAAAAATAAAATCTAAATAAAACCTAATGTAACCTAAAACCCTAAACCTAAATAGAACCTAATCTAAAGTAGAAGCATGTCAATTAGGAATATTACTATGCAAGCAATCTCTTAAAATTTAATTTTCAAAAATAAAACTTTTGAAATTTAATAGAAGCAAAGTGATTTGAAAAATACTATATGTTGAATGGTTTGCCGAGAAAATGACGCTACAGGGCAACTTTCACTAAGATTTATAATAACTTAATTCATTCAAAAGTAACGGATTATTTTAAAGAAAATTACAAGCCTGTTACACAACTAAACTTTTTGTAATAAAACGTAAAATAGATAATTCTCCATAAATTGAATATATCTAATTTTTTTCGCATGCCAGAGAAGTTTTCTTAAGAGCCAGGTTCGGCACGTGTGCCATTGGTTCGCCATCCCTGCGTTAGGCTGACCACCTGATTGGGATATATGCTGTATAGCACTTTGGGTTTCAGGATCGAGTAAGCAGGGTTGGACACTGTAGGCCCTAATCCTTCATGGATCATATAGCCACAGGTTTAGTTTAGTTTCTTATTTTAAAAGTAATAATAATAAAAAGTAAAAAGATGTTTTTTTTTAAGCTTGTCGTCTCTCACTCTTAAATATCAGTAAGGCTGCAACTGCAGCACAAGACTTACTGGCATTTAAGCTTGCAGCCTTACAGACATTTAAGCATGAGAGATGCCAAGCTGGGTATTGTCCTCGTAGTTTAATGGTAGAGCATTAGAGTGTTATTCCAAGGATTTGGGTACGATTCCCGGCTTGGATATTTTTCACTCTGTTTTACACTTAGTTGGTGATCTGAAAAAATTTCCTGTGTTTAATATTCAATAATTTTGGGCATAATTTCACTGCTGAAAATAATTGAAAAATTAATTAAAATTATGCTTATATGTGTTCTCCTATACTGGGCTTTATTTCGTCTCATGTTTGCCGCAGGGTTGTGTGCTCATGAAGACTATTCCATCTTGTGCTGCGGTTGCAGCCTAATCAACATTTTAAGAGTGAGATATGCCAAGCTGAGTATTGTCTTTGCAGCTTAATGGTAGAGCATTGGAGCGTTTTTCCAAGGATCCGGGTTCGATTCCTGGCTTGGACATTTTTCACTCTGTTGGTTTACACCTACTTGGTGATGTGAAAAAATTCCATGAATTTAATATTCAATAATTTCAGATGTAATTTCATAGCTAAAAATTAATTGAAAAAATTAAAATTATACTTATAAGTAATAGCCCAGTGGTTAGGGAGTTGAATTCGGAATTAATTAGGGGAAAGCTGCAAATTGTTTTAATCCCTTCAGTTTAGGTCTAGAATGAATATGCTACATTTTCCCCCTCGTACTAGATGAGCGTTAAGAATTATGCATAGATTTATAGTCAAAAAACGCGTTTTTTTTAAAAATATCCTAACACTATCTCAAAATCACTAACTTTTTCAAAAACATCGTCAATGCAAATGTTGTAGAGCTTAAAATTCTGAATAAAATGAGTACCTACACGTAATACTTTTGTTGAATATTAAGGTCACAATTCTACTTTAAAGTTTTAGCCCTGTGGTCAGAGGGTTGAACTCGGAATTAATTAGGGAAAAACTGGAAATCGTTTTAATCCCTTCAGGTTAGGTCTAAAATGAATATTCTATGTTTTCCCCCTCGTACTAAGTGAGTGTTAAGAAATATGTACATATTTACATTCGAAAAACATGTTTTTCCTTAATTGTTTTAACAATATCTCAAAATAGCTAATTCTACCAAAAACCTTGTCAGTGCAAATATTGTAGAGCTTAACATTCTGAATAAAATGAGCACCCACATTAGTATTTTTGTTCAAAATTAAGGTCGCAATTGTAATTTTAAAATTTTGCTTTAATCGCTAATCAAGAGCTTGAAGTTCGAAGAGATCAAGTTACCTAAGAATATCTCAAAACAGCTAAGTCTATCAAAAACATTGTCAGTACAAATGTTGTAGAGCATAAAATGAGCACCCACATTAATATTTTTGTTCAAAATTAAGGTCGTAATTCTATTTCAAAATTTTGCCTTAATCACTAATCAAGAGCTTCAAGCTAGGAGAGACCAGATTACCTTAACAATATCTCAAAACAGCTAACTACATCAAAAAATTGCCAATGCAGATGTTGTAGATCTTAAAATTCTGAATAAAATGAATACTCACATTAATATTTTTGTTCAAAATTAAAGTCGCAATTTCAGATATTGTTAAAAATATTAAAGAAAAACGTGTTTTTTGAATGTAAATGTGTGTACATATTTCCTAATGCTCACTTAGTACGAAGGGGAAAACATAGAATATTCATTTTAAACCTAATCTGAAGGGATTAAAACGATTTCCAGTTTTCCCCTAATTAATTCTGAGTTCAACCCTCCAACCACGGTGCTAACACTTTAAAGTAGAATTGTGACCTTAATATTCAACAAAAGTATTAAGTGTAAGTACTCATTTTATTCAGAATTTTAAGCTCTACAACATTTGTATTGACGATGTTTTTGAAAAAGTTAGTGATTTCGAGATAGTGTTATGGTATTTAAAAAAACGTGTTTTTTGACTATAAATCTGTGTATAATTCCTAACGCTCATCTAGTACGAGGGGGGAAACGTAGCATATTCATTCTAGACATTAACTGAAGGGATTAAAACAATTTCCAACTTTCCCCTAATTATTTCCGAATTGGGTCTTTTTTTGTTCCCTTACCACTGGGCTATAACATGTTAATTAAAAAAAATAGATTTATTTTGTTTACAAAATTGTTTAACTGTTGAATTTTTTATTTCTTGCTGAATGATCAATTTGTTTGTTTTACTGCCAAAAACTATTAAAGAGAAGTATGGGAATTACTTCTGTAGTTTGTGAGAAAAGATAATTAATATCAGCTGTTTTACTTGTGATTTTGCAGCTATTCTCATCCTCTTAAAAAAATATCTATATGCATTGTTATTGTAGCTTTTACTGTTCTTTAGAGTGTGTAATGGAAATATTTTGTAATATATTATAATCCATATTTATGGGCCGTTAACTTGAAAGGTATAATTAAATTGGAATTCTTTTTAGTTACAATGCGTTGTGTAGTATTGCAATAAGACCCTTCGTTCTTTGAGGTCAGCAATTGTAAAAAAATGGAAATAAATGAAACTTCTTACTTGGATCGTGTAGTCTGTAAAATAAATGAAGAGGAGACTTGATAACGATATAAATTAAATGTTTATTTCCATCTTTTTAGAAGAGAAGAAAAGGCTTCTTGTTGGTCACCGTTCATAAATTAATTCTTGCCAATAAAGGCATCTACTCCATTTGAAGATATATATATTGTGCAGCATAAATCAAAAAATTATCCAGAAATAATTTTAATTTAACAGGAGTTGTTAAAGTCGTAGACATTGTTTTCGAAAAACTTTTTATCGGATTCCACATCCATCGGCGTCGGCAGACCGGAGCCGGAGCCCGCGATCTTTTTAAAACCAAAACTAAGTCATGACAGCTCTCCAACAAAACAGATTCTGATTTAAAATTAACGGAATTTTTAATTTATAGTAAGAATACGGGGACTTCAAAAGTTACTGAAAGAAAAGATTTAAATCTATTAGAGAATTTAAAATATTAGGTAATGTCTTAATAAACAAATCCGAAAGAAAACATTTAAAAAGCTCATTTTAATTTGCTCCTCGCACAGCGAATAGACACACCTCCAAAAGATAGCCACCCATTCAATGCATATGCCGTGAGAGGCTTGCTCTGATGACGTCATCACAATCGTACAAAGTTCAAAGGAGAAGCATCCCATGCCAGGGGCAGCCGAACGTCAGCGAACTTGCCCATGTGCGGTGAAGCGAAATCGCCCGCGCAAAAATAAATATGGATTTAAGTTTAAAGAACATCGATGTATAAGGCCAAAAAAATAAAACAGTAACATAATTTAAACACTGTGAGATTTCATCTCACAGAGTGGTTACATAATAAAATATCATGAATATTTATAAAATACCAGAATACTTACTAAAGTAATCACTTTCGTAAATGCTAATAATTTTGATAAAGTGAAAAATATTTTTAGTTTAAATGTTCATTCACTTTCATATTTTTCTTTCAATTATTTCTCTTGGGAAATTAGATTTATTTTGTATATTCATTTTTTTCTTCAATATCTTTTCTAGGAAATGCTGCAGTCTCACAGACGGTCAAATCCTGTAAGTATATAATATTTCATTTAAAACTATTTATAGAGTCATTAAAAAATATATATCTTATTGAATTTAAATTTCTTTTTGTATAAGTATTTGTATAATTTGTAAGCACTAAAGTTTAATGTAATTTATTCTGGTTAATTCTTTTAAAAATAACAAACATGAGAAGTAACTGGTCATAAAATTTAATTATGGGATGTTTGGCCTAACAAGATTGTTTTTTAACAATTGCTTTTGTTACAGTGTATTAATGTTATTTTAAACTTACTGTTTAAACTTAATTCAATATGTTCAATGTGAAATAAGGTTCTTCTAAAATTATTCACTAAAATTCTCTTTTTCATAAGGAAAATTAAGCATCCTAAAGGATCCATTTTAATTTACTTTTTGAATTCTTCTTTGATGTTTCACATAATTAATGTACAGTCGTGGAAAAAAAAAAGTAAACACGCCCTACTAACTCCTCAACAAATTGCCGTAGAAGAAAGTTAATGGTACCGAATGATTGGAAATAAAGTCTACTTTTAAATGATGTATATAAAATCGACTTAGGGGGCCATCTACATATTAAAACGAACCATAACTTTGTTTTTTCAATAATAGTGCATAATTCTGACAGCATAAATGAAATCTACACCCTTCAATTAGCCTGAAAACAAATTTTTATGCAATTCGTACCATAAGTTTATTAAATTAATTATTTTAAAATGAGCATATTTTAAGGGCTGTATCCAAATTGAAATTCGGTACTCGATTGTTAACTGAGAGAGCCTCCTTCTTGATCAAGGCGCCTGAAGCACCACTCAAGGCGTCAATGAAGCCTGTTAGATAACAGGATAGCGGAATAAATTTCAAAATATCTACTCACTTCTATCATAGACAGCCCCTTAAACCATCATTTTGCCGTTTTTTAAGCATAATTTGAAAACTACTTGGAAGAAAAATGTGAAATTTTGGATTTCCATAAAACAGGACTTAATAAATCAAAATCCATCAAAAAAATTGTAGGTTGCAATTCATATTTTTTTCGAATATTAATTTCATAATTCATATCATAAAATTATAAAAATTGTGAATTCAACATATTTATGTTTGTGTATATTAGTATTATTGCTACACAAAAAATTAGCACATTAGGAGCATTATTTCAGGAAATATACATAAAAATATGGAAATGTAATGTAACATTAGAAGCACTAAATTTTGAATGTTTATAATTCAAAAACTTATTATTCAAATGACTTGAAATTTGGTGTCTAGGCATAGTTTGAACCGAAGATTTGAAATATCTCATTAAAATTGGGGATTGCCATTGGAAAAAAAATTAAGTTTGGATTCGTTTTAATATGTAAATGGCCCCCTGAGCAAATTTTATATACATCGTTTAAAAGTAGGCTTTATTTCCAATCGTTCGGTACCAGTCACTTTCGTCTATCATAATTTGTTGAGGAGTTAGTAGTGGGTGTTTACTTTTTTTTTCCATGACTGTACAACATAGTGTAATAGCTTTCTCAAAAATCTGCACAGCTTGGTGTTGAAAGTTTATTGTGGATTTTTAAATTTCGCATATTTTACATCATTGTTTTGTTTGTATTTGAAAACCTCATCAGAATAGTTCTATCTTTATAAAATACCTATCACTTAAATAAAAATCGGTATATCTAATAAAAGTAATTCATTTAAAAAAAAATTTATTTAATGAATAATTTTGATAAATTATATATTATTACAAATTACTTTCTAAACAAAATCAATGTTAGTTTGAGAATTCATTTTTATTTTTTCCTTTTCTATCAACTTCAAAACACTCAGCAGTTTTTTTTTTCTGTCACAAAAGTCTACTCCTTATTATTTTTTTTAAGTCTAGAGTATAGGTCTGTACAGGCCAGAATTTCCAGGCCTGGTCACTGCACAAATGAAAGCTGTCTGCCCTAGATCAGCCTGGTGTAAAAATTAAAAGTTCGGCCAGTACAAAAATTAGTGAAAGCAGGCCTGGCCAGTGCAAAAATCAATTAAATCAGGTCCAGTCTGGCCCGATTCAATTTCAACAAGAAATTCTGATTTTTCTTAACGTACAATTAAGATATACTCTTTTAAGGAATATTGCATGCATATTTATGGGAAAATTTTACAGTATATTTTAGATTATTATGTGTTTGCAAGACAGAAAATACGCAATAGCAGCATTAATGATTACTTAGACTCCTAAACTTTTCAGCATTTAAATAAAGATTCATTAAAAAAATTAATGTTGTTTATTAGAGTAAAAGAAAAAAAAAGAGGGCTAAAAAATCATAAGTTGGCAACTTGTTATTACATAGAATAAAGTTTTTAATAAACAGAAATACATCGAAAATAATCCTCAAAGTGGCCATCCGAAAAAAACAACTCCCACTGTTGACTGCATCATAAAAATGATATCTACAAATGATTGTCGTAAGTCCGCTGTAATAATAAAAAATGAATTGAAAGAAAATTACGGCATAGACATACACGTTTCATCAGTCAAATGACGCCTAAACCTCTATTGTTTACATGGCAGAAGACCAGCAAAAACACGTTTCTAATCTACTAAGAATAGGAAGGCTAGAGTTGCATTTGTAAAATGGCATAACCCTTTTGGGGGCAAAGCAATTCCGTTACTGAAGTGTTGAAATTAATCATTGGCACCAGAATTTTGGTTAAAAAAAATTCAGCTTATTATGTGTGTTAAATATAACTTTTTCTTATTTATAAATAAATTTGTTTTCAAATTCTGGTGTCAGTCATTAATTTCAACACTTTAGCAATGGAATTGCTTTGCCTCTGAAAGGGTTATGCCGTTTTACAAATGCAACTCTAGCCTTCTTATTCTTAGTAGATAACAAACGTGTTTTTGCTGGTCTTCTGCCATGTAAACCATAGAGGTTTAGGCGTCGTTTGACTGATGAAACGTGTATGTCTATGCCGTAACTTTCTTTCAATTCATTTTTTATTATTACAGCGGACTTACGACAATCACTTGTAGATATCATTTTTATAATACAGTCAACATTGCAAGTTTTTTTTTTTTTTTTTTTTTCGGATGGCTACTTTGAGGCTTATTTTCAATGTATTTCTGTTTATTAAAAACTTTATTCTATGTAATAAAAATTGCCGAGACACGTTAAAAGAACGAGCTAGTTCAGCTTGCTGTCTACCTTTCTTAAGTGCATTTACAGCAGCTTTTGTAGAATCACTTCAATATTTTTTACATTTCGGCATTCATGATCCTTAAAAATAATCACAATAAGTCAATATAAACACTAATCGAAGCTATAGCGGTACTGACACCTTCAACAATTAAATACAAACTAATTGTCAAAATACTTTTGAGCTAAGGAGAAGTCATATTCCTACGGTGGCGCCGAATGTAAACAAACAAGTTGGAACTTGATACATTTGAATAACTGCAGTCATAGTGTTCTCAATTATAGGGAATATATTTTCTTTTACATTTTTATATTAAATAAAATAGGAGAGAATATAAGGTTGTCAAAATACTTTTGAGTGCTACTGTAGCATTGGTTCATGCATTGATACTTATTCTCGCGAAAGTCATATTCATTGAAAATGGTCTCTATTTTATCTGCTTCATTTAAATTTTTATATTGGGCCGGTCAGGGCAAGTTTATTCTTTTATAGGCCCGGCAAGCCTGTTTAATTTTTCTGACAGCCTGGCACGTTAAAATAAAAGATTGTCTTAATTCTGCTGGCCCATTTAAAAGTTTGCTTTCATTTTGCTGCCATGCGCATGGTAATGGTCTAGAGACCTGCATCAGGTCGGGTTACCCACTTATACCCGAAACTGACACAACTCGACCGGGTTGACGCTATATTTTCCCGTCATATTCTGGTCGGGTCGGGTTGACTTTAAATTTTTTTGGAGCGGGTCAGGTTTGGGTCAGGTTGGCTTTTATTATTTCGGGTTCGGGTCGGTTTCTGGTTGGCTTTTTTACTCTTGCGGGTCGAGTTCGGGTTGACCCACTTTTTTAAAAGGATGTGGAAAATATTTTTTCCCATTAAAAGCCTATACAGGGTGTCCGGTCTCAACGGTGTCCAATGGCTAATTCCTAAACCGTTAGTCATAGACATATAGTTCCAATTACAAAAATGTTTTAAATCAGGTAAAGAAATATTTTAAAAGCGATTTGGGTCAATAAAAACATTTCTTAAAAAATTACGAAATTTAAATTTTTGTATGGTCCCTCGATCCTATAAGTTATATTTAGTAAAATTTTCCTTTTACACTGACAAGTAATATAAAAAAAGTCCCGTTATTCTACGATTAAAATTGACCGAGTAATAGCTGTTTAAAGATGGAGCATATTTTTTGCTGCAAATTGGGGGTCATTCACAAATTTAGTCGAAATATAATTTCGTCAGATACATTAAAAACTGGTTGAGAGTAAAATTAACGTTGCAATATAAATTTGAAATCTTTAATCATTCTGACATATTAATGCAAAATATCAATTTGTAATAAACATTTAAGAAGAAAGAAAAAAACAGAATTTTTGTTAAATAAAATGATGCTAAATTAACAGCCTCAATTCTTTACAAAATGATACGTATTTTAAAATATTATTAGATTGCACTAGACTGCTAAAATTGGGTTATGTCATGTTTTTTAGCTTTTGATAATTGATTCTTATGTATTCTGTACCTCTGAATCCGAAATTGACCTTCATTTTTAACCATCAACTCAGGATTTTTCGCAAATTGTAAATTTCAAAGTTAAAAAGTTAAAAGTTAAAATTGAATCTCCTCTTCCATCTCATTGTACCACTCAGCTGTTTAGCTGTAAGAATCCCAGGATAAGCAAAAATATCGAATAAATTATTGAATAAAATAAAATAAAATAAAATAAGTTTTACATATGTTTTATAGTATGAGATTTTCGATATATTTTAACTTACACATTTACGATTTGCAAAAAAAATCTAACATGATGGTTAAAAATGAAGGTCATTTTCAGATTCAGTGCTAAAAAGTACGTAAAAATCAATTATCAAAAGTTAAAAAACACAACCATCTCCTCTACTTTATAGTATCTGATTTTTGATATTCTTTAAATTTGACAAATTATGATCTGAGAAATATCCTGACATGATGGTTAAAAATTAAGGTAATTTTCGGATTCAGTGCTAAGAAATACATAAAAGTTAAAAAACCCAACAATCGCAGTCTTGTATTGTCTAATCTAAAACTTTTTCTTAAACTTCTTGGTGGTAATCTATTCAAAATTTTTTGTGTTGTCCTGTAAAATAAGTATAAATGGTAACTACCGAAAATCATAATAATATTAGATAGTTATCGGATTTGCGTCAGTATGTAAAATGTATTCTTGATCGGATATTTGAAAGTGAGTTAAAGTTCCAGTACAAATTTTGAACTGGAAAAACATACATACGATCATTGAAGTAACATAAAAACTTATAAAAATTACATAATTTTTGTTAAAAGAAATCATAAAAGAAAGTCTCAAATCCTGACAAAATAAAACATATGTTATTTTAGCCAATCTGAAACTTAATAAATGTTAACTTAATCATAATACTTGTACGATTTTTTTCAAAGTGCAGATACACATGAAATAAGATCTTCAAATACTTTAAGCACTTGGTATGTGATCCCTCAAAGCCAAACCGAACTCATTTGTTTTCAGAGCAGAAAAGTGGCATAAGTCATGCATTTTTAAAGTTTCATAACTTGGTCAATTTTAGCGTTAATGGGACTTTGTTTGTCTTACTTGTCAGTGTAATAGGAAAATTTTACTAAATATAACGTATAGGACCGGGGGACCATATAAAAATTTAAATTTCGTAATTTTTAAAAAAATGTTTTTATTGACCCAAATTGCTTTTAAAATATTTCTTTACTTGATTTAAAACATTTTTGTAATTGGAACTATATGTCTATGACTAACTGTTTAGGAATTAGCCATTGGACACCGTTGAGACCGGACACCCTGTATATAAACTGCTGATCAAAGTTTCACAAAAGCAAAATGTGTGTGTGTCTGTTTTGTCTTAAGTCATCCTTTCACGAGTCTTCAAAATAACAAAATGCAATATATTTTTAACACATTTTCAAAATACAATACGTAGCAAAATGCTAAATGGTCCTTCCTGTCTAATGTATGAAGTGACTAATTTAATGTGGTGATACACGATGCATTATGTTAGACAGGAAAATTTTCAAAATAACTGCTGATAAACTAAAGGCAGATGGCCATTTGTGTAAAACAAGGTGTATCATTATAAATGGAACTTTTGAAACTGCAACTAATTTTAAAGCATATTTAAAGATTAGATTTTTAGTTTTATACCATTTAGAGTCCTGCATTGGGTCGGGTTAGAGGTTTTACTATGGTTGAATATTAAAGACTATAGATTTGTTCATTCTTCTATGTAAAACATAAAAATGAAATTGGAGAATTAGAGGTCTGCACGGGCCGAAATTTCCAGGCCCGTCCTGTCCCATGTAAAACTTAAAAGTTCGGCCCGTTTATAATTTTATCGGCTTTGTCTAAATATTTATATTGGGAAGGTAGACACGCTAAACTGTAGTTATCGGCCCAGCCTGGCAGGGTCGTTCAAATTTTTTGCCCGGCCAGTTGAAAAAACTGTCCTAATAAAGCGGCCTGGCCAATTTGAAATTTTGCTGCTCAGCCACGGCCCACGGGCCGGACCGTTGCAGACCTCTATTAGAGATACAATTGTAGATTATTTTTCATAATGGTATTAAAACTTGATTTGCTTTTCTTACATTGCGGGTTCGGGTCGGGTTGCGGGTGTACTTAAAAGGGAATTTGCAGGTTTGGGTCGGGTAGAAACCGACCCATGCAGGACTCTAGTACGGGCCTTGGGCCAAGCCCAGGGCCATGCAGACCTCTAGTCTAGAGATATATCACTTGCAATTATTATATACTTATTACATACCACTTATAATTTCATCGTATGTGAGATGCAGCTTGATTGGTGCTTTGTCAGTACAATTCACCTATTTTAGCCCAATCAAAGATATTAATAGCAGAGTTTTGTTTTAGTCCGAATCTTTAACTGAAATTTTTACATTGCAAATAATGTGGCAGAGTTTAAACATTTATGCATTTTTTAGAGTTGACTCTATAACCTTTTGTTCATTCTTATAATTCATAACATCTGTAAGGTATTTATTATAAATTAAAGACTTTGTATCTAGTCGTGTTTCTGCATTAAATGGAACATTTTTTATGTATTCCTTCATTGGTTACTTTTTTTTTTCCAGAAAAAAACTTTTAACCATGTAAATCATTGCTTGAAAGAAGAACCTTCTACCTCAAAAAGCTGTGTTTTTACAAACACTTCAAAACAAGATGGCTTTAATGGCAGTCTTTATGTAAGTAATAGACATATAAAATCTATTCTGATTATGAAATTATTGGTCTAAATTTATTTAAGTTTTATGAATTTTTAAAAAGAGATTTAGTTCAGTATAAATATTTGTTTATGTTTGGCAGTACTATATTTAAACTTATAATAGTAAAAGTCTTGCAGATGTACAGTGGAACTTTCTTAAGGCTGTTGGTCGGTGAGATCTCAAAGTTTCCTTGATAATGTTAAATCTATGAACATGTGATGCATTCATATTTTTAAAATATCTTCTTTGGAACTTAATATTCTGAACTTCTTTTTTTCTGTGTATTGTTTTTAAAGGACATCTTTTTGTTATTGTCAAAATATTTCTAAAATATATGCTTAATTTATAATTTTATGTGCAATACTGAGTAAGATTTTAACACTTCAAATAAAATTAGGTTTATATTTTATAAATATTTTGACAACTAAAAATAAAGGGGACATATTTTCAAGAAGAGTACATAGAATTTCAGACTATTAACTTCCTTAGGAGGTATTTTAAGAATACCAGTGCATCACACACCCATAGGTTTAACATTAGCAAGGAAAATTTTAGATCTCGCAGACCAACAGCCTTAATATAAGCATGGCTAAAATGAGAAATTCGCTTTCTCTATTGGTTCACTTGTTATTAAACAATGTTAAGATTTATGAGCTACACAAGGAAGATCACAGCTAATACGAACAAAATATCAGTTCATTTTATTGTGATTTTTGGAAGTGCAAAAATAGCCTGTCCTCAATAAAAATATTGAAACTTTGGAGAAATAAAGAAATCGTCCAACCTCTTATCAAAAAGAAATTTCTGAACACTATAAAAAAATTTTTAAATGAACATACCAGTTTTCTTATGGCAAAATATAAACAGGGCAGGATGAATTTATGAAAATGGCATTTCCCTTAGTTCCCACTGGATTATTTGTACTTACATGGTACTATGTATGGAATTGTAGAACCACAAACAGCTTAATTTGAAAGAAATTTATGTACAGTACATTTATCCACAATGGTTGGGGTCAGATGTAATCTGGATAACTGATTGACCATTAAAGCAACATCTATTTGATCAGATTTGTAGAACATATGTGGCTATGGCAGTGTTTTAATCTCAAATTAATTACTAGACGACAAATTAATCATTAGACCATTCAGAAAGAATCGGGTCCAAAGAAGATCAGACACTAATCAAAGTTTAAAAGAAGACAATTTATAAAAAATACCTTGGAAACAAAAACTCCACTGTTTCTTCTGCATAAAAATAAAAATGACCAATATGTAACTAAATAATCTTCCATTTTAAATTTAAGTTGTTCGAATCAAATTATATCATGCATGTTGTAATGTTTAAAACAATATACATATCAAACTGGCACTGTGCGGTTCATTTTTTCAGAAATAAGTCACTTGGAAATATCATTCTGGATAACTAGTTTCCGGATAAATGGTTCCATACTGAAATATATTCTTTAATTGCTAGTCTTTTGCATAAAAAAAAAGAGCAAAATACTTTGAAAGAATTATACTGTGAAAAGTTGATGCTGAAAAATGGGCAGGGTGCAAAATCCTTTAAAAAAGGGGGGGGGGGTCTAACAGAAATACTAGACATGTTTGAAAAGCTCAAGTTGAAAATTTTAAATTAAATTAGAGAAAAGAAAACAGTAACTTATACTTAGTAATCAGGAGAAAATATGTCTAAAAATGCTATATTTGTGAGTAGAGATGTAAATTTTCCAGAAAATTTGAAGTGGCGGAA
Organism: Maratus speciosus; assembly: GCA_963932465.1. Lineage (NCBI taxonomy): Eukaryota > Metazoa > Arthropoda > Arachnida > Araneae > Salticidae > Maratus > Maratus speciosus. Next base: position 630,628,258 of record OZ010786.1, read on the forward strand.
AAAACCAGTTTTTTTTTTTTTTTTTTTTTTTTGGAAAAATTGATTTCCTATAAATGTTTATATTTTCTAATATAAGAGTTATATTTTCTTAAAAGTATGCAATAATAAACTTTTTCAATATTTATGCACATTAAAAAAATTTATTTTCCCTTTACATATGAATATGTTATTAAAAAAAAGAGAGAGAGAGAGAACCCCCCCCCCCCCCCCCCAGCTTTTATAAGTTTATCCTTTCAGTCTCAGAATTCTGACAGTAGCTTTTCTTGCTTAATTTAACACCAGTGTTTGTAATATATCATGTGTCTGTTAAAACGATTTTTCAGTAGCACTTTTTTAATTATATCAGTAGAGCTAATAAAAAAAAAAAGAAAAACTTTAGTTTCAACCAATATCACTGTAGTTTTAAAGCTGTTTTAAACTGTATTGTACATCTCATCTACATAGTACTGGTTTTCAATTACATAAGGGATGCCAGTGTAAAAGAAACAAAAGTTCTGGTATTATTATAAATACTATTATCATTTTCAAATCTTCCGTTGTTTAAAAATTGGCATTATTTTAAAATATTACTCCCCCACCCTTAGTTATAATTTTCATTTCCTGTATATGTGGTTTTGGTACAGCTTTCCAGACTAAACCCAAACTATGTTTTAGTAAGATTTAGATCCTTAATATTGAAAACAGTATTATTTTTTTTAAATGAAACTTTTAAAACAGGTGGATTTTTCCATATGTTTAAAAATTGTTTTCAGCTAGATTTTTCACAGAGATTTGCTTACATTTTCTTTGCAAAGTTTGTATGGATTTATATTTTTTGAAAATACTTTTAGACAAATATAAGAATCTATATTTCAAAAAAGAAAAAAAAAGATACATAATTTCAACTACATGTTATTATCAAAACACATTTTTTTAATAATAGTGAAAAATTACAGTCATGCGAATAAAAAATAAATGCATGTTTCAAATTTTACATTAAATTTTCCATCTTACCATTTTCATTTATTGGTATAATATTGAAATACTTTTGCACATGAATTTTCATTTTTAACGAGAGAAGTTGCATTTAATTATTTTACCAGGGATTTGCTTCTATCATGTTTTTGCGAAATTGTGAACTTTTATAAAAACTTGTGAACTTGTAAAACATGTGAATGAAATGTAAAAAATGTAACTGGAATTTTGTAAATTATAAAGTGTCATATTTAAGTTCTTATTTAGACATTATTGAGATGGTCCATTGTACATATAAACAGCTGGATAATAGATTCATTGGTTATTGCAGCTATTATACAACAGGTTTTTTCTTTTTTATTCTAAAATCATTACGTTTGTAAAGAATTTAATTTGGAGATTGTAAAAAAAAATTTTGAAATGTCTATTTTTAAGAGAAAGAATTTCATTAAAGGTCATATGTTTTAAGGAGAAAAAACTGTGAAGGATCCTTTAAGGCTGTTCTCAAATCCAAAAGGGCAACTTTGTGACATAAGTTTTAATTTATTTTTGTTTGGAAATGCATGAAACTAGCAGGTGTTGTTGTTCAACAAATATGTAATCAAGCTGTGTTTTCAGTGGGTTTTTTTTTTTTTTTTTTTTAAACGCAATAGATCTTTCAGAAAATAGTGTCAAAGTGGTCATTTTGAACCGAATTTCCACGCGAAAGAAGAATAGCCGGTCAAGAACGGGTGAAAAATATGCTTGTCACGTGATCAAAATCGCCTATAACTCAATAGGTAATTTATTGATCAAAAATATGGAAAACACAGGTCGATTCCAAATCGCTTCCATGGTCAGGCTTTCCAATTTTATATATTTCCATTACAAAATGAATTTGTAGATGTGTCAAAATGTTTTGTTCTTGTTGAGCAGAGCAGTTAAGAGCACCCTTAAGACTCAAGTTCTTTCTAAAGAGATCCCTGCTTGTAGGTAAGATTTTCTATGTTACGGTTTTCATGAGGGACACTAAACATGAAAAAAATATAAATAAAAATATCAGAATGTAGAGATTATAAAATTTTGACTACATTATTTTGTAAATGAAATTTCAATTTTTCCCATTTGGAAAAATTGAAAAATAGCCCTTCGGAAAAAAACTGAAAAAAAAAAAACGGTTTTTTCCCCAACTTTTCCGGGGTTTTTTTTCTGAGTGAATATTCCCATCTCTATTCCCATCTCTATTTGTGAATACATACTTTTTTCTATAGTTTGAAGTATAAATACAAATTTAAGGCTGGATGTCCTATGTTAACTAATAAGTTAATTTTAGCACTCAGAATAATTGGAGTAATTAATTGTAGAAATTAGTTTTGTTAGTGTTCTCTTCAGACTTTTTTTTCATGGGTATTTTGTGTGATGAGTAATACGGGTAATTTTATAATTTCCATGCTTCTTGTGTTAAGAGTTTAATTGCATCTTTTTTGTATTGTTAAAATTGATTTGCCAGTAATCTTTCTCATTTCTTGCTGTTATTGTTTTTATGATACAGGACTTAAAATTATTTTTTTAATTAGAGGAGGGGTCCTTATCAACATTTATAAGTAGTGAGTAATAGAACTGTTTGAAAGGAAGAGGAAATTATATTTAAACCTGCATTTATTTTAACCTGCTATTTAAATAAACTATAAATATTAATATATATAAATGTCTCTGAAGGAATTCATGTCAACAATTCTGAAAATTTTAACTAAATGTTACTTATCATTAAGAATTGAATGTCAGTTTTTGTGTTCTTAATTTCTTAGTGGTCATTGCATGGTATTTTCAACTAGATCATTGTCCCAAAAACCGATGAAATTTCTTGAGCAAGGAGCTCCAACCTGCAAAATTCTTTTTAGCGGGTCTTTTAAAATTCGGGCACAAGTTTTGTCATCTTACCCTGAATGTTCAGCTCTGTTAATATGTTTAATTTGCAATGTTTATTCTACTTACACTTTGTAAGTTATTCTCTTAAATAACACAGGTCTATGAAAGAATGCTTTTTTGCTCACCATTTAAGTTGTTTATAATATTTTTGGAGTTCTAAGTTAACAAATGTTGAGCTTTTCCCTACATCTCGTAAGGGTTGAATTGCAAAAATAGTTGGATTGTGAGATTGGATGACTCTTTTAATTTGTTGTTGTTTCTAGTGGTGATATCGATCATTTTTGTTGTGGATAAGTTAATTATGTACCAAATGGATGAATTTATGTGTGGTCGTGTTATTGGAATGATGGAGTCAGGCCAATATTGATGAAGCTGTTCGTATCGACCAATCTATAATTTCAAAACTGTGGCAACACTACTTTTCAATGGGAAATGCTAGTAGAAGTCCTGTAGAAAGTCATCCACATATAACATCATCAGATGACAAATTTGTGGCATTAACAGTCCAGCGAAACTGAACAATGTTGGTAAGAGCAATTGCAACAGAGTTAAATGTCACTGGTGACTGCTAGTTTCGCAACAAACTGTATACAGGCAACTTATTCAACATGGTCTTTATGCCAGACGTCCGATGATATGTATCCTACTTGCTTCTCATCACAGACAAGATCGGTATCAATGGTTCAAAGGCATACATCGATTGATCATAATGCCACCCCACATGTGTATGCCACATCCTGTGTGTTGATGTAATTCACATATAAATGTTGGGTTGTATTGCAAGCCAGGCTCTCTCCATATGGCAACACATCGGCTGTCACTCTGTAAACTAAACCTGGATTTATTAGAAACGTGACATTATTCTACCAGTCTTTGGTTCATACTATGTGCTCTCTGCACTAGGGATGCACCGGATATTGATTTTGCCGGATATCGGATACCGGATATCCGAAGCTCCTTTGCCTGCCGGATTCGGATATCCGATCGGATATCCGGCACTAGATATGTTTTTAGTTATATAGTGAATTATTTTTCTATATACTGTCATCTCAGAACAATAAATTACAAACATGTTTCACACATCATTAAAACATTTTAAATGTATTGAAATATAATTTATAAAAACTATATCTCTTTGAATATCAGGGCTTGTAATTCAAGTTTTCCCAAGAGGGGAGTTTCATACCCAAAATTTATAAATGAAGGGGAGTTGAACTGTTAGAAAGGGAAAAAAAATCTTTAAACCCCGTTATTTTTTATGTGCTACTTAAAGAATTACATTTATATAGACATGATAAAATACCATTGAAACAATTTAAATTAACAACTCAAGATAATTATTCAAAATTTTTATTTTATTAAAACAAAGAACAGAATCAAGTTTTATATATATCATGTCTATTTTTCAACTTTCATTTAATGTTATGGGCAATTAGCGATTGGGTTGCTAAATAAATTTCTTAATTTAGATTTTATTCCATTTTGCGTACTTTAGCATCTTTCACAAGTTACACTTTTGACAAACAGCACAGAACGACTTTTATAACTTAAGAAATTATCGGAAACACATGGTTATGCTCAAAAAGTTTTAGAAAACTTTGCAAAATCTGATGTGCATTAATTTTTAACTTGCATGAATAATGCATATCGGTGATGGTATGTCACTTCTCAACAAATTTGTTTTATTATATCCTTAATGGAATTATATTCAAAACTATAATCCCTGGTATTTTCATTAATTGAACTATGTTCTATGCTTTGGAATTTTAAATCCATATCCAAAGTTTGAAAAGGGAATAGTCAATTGATTTCTTCTATTACACGAGAAAAGGTTGATTTAAAAAAGTCATGTCCTAATTTCTGTTAATTGCGAGAAACAACTAGTTTGCTGTTTCTAAATATGTTTTGTTGAAGTTCATCAAAGTTTTTTTTTTTTTTTTTTTTCATGTGCACCACAAGTGTAATCTCATTTTGTTTAGTGCTGACTATTGTCCAATTTGGTAGAGCTTAGTCTCCGGTGGCCGTTGCTGCCCTTTTAGTTATTTCCAGTTTTGGGCACACAGGAAAAACATCGCAAAATATGTAAAACGGTCATAGAGAAAAACATTGCTGATTTCGTCAATCATTGTGAAAATAAATAAAATAATTTGTCGATTGGTTGCGAGAAAAAAACTGAAGTTCATGGGAAAACGAAAGTGGGAAAATATCACGAAATTCGTCAATCGATCATGGAAAAGTATCGTGAAATTTGCCAGTCCGTCACGAGCAAATACCGTGAAATTCTTCAGCCGGTTGCAGAGAAAAAATGCAAAAATTTTCAATCAGTTGCAGAAAAACAATCGTTACTTTCATCAGTATGTCACAAGAACAAACAGGGAAATTTGCCAATCGGTCACAGAATAAAATTTCTAAATTTGTCAATTGATTGCGAAAATTTTTTTTTTTTATTCACCAATCGGTCTCCAGAAAAAAATCAAGAAATTCGTCAGTTGGTCGAGGAGAAAAATCGCAAATTTTTTTGGTCAGATGCTGAAAAACAAACACTAATTTTGTCAATTTGTTGTAAGAAGAAACTGAGAAAACTGCAAATCGAAAGTGGAAAATATCATGAAATTTGTCAATCGGTCCCGACACTTCATCGTCGTTTTACAAAGAAACATTTTCGGAAAATGATTTTTTGGAAACAGGAGCTTCCCGCCCCCAATATTCTTTAGGGCATGAATCCTGCCATCCCATCCTGAAATTCAAGACATGTATCTGCCATTCAAGCCGTGTAATGTATATTAATAATGTTGTATAAAAAATGTAATTTAAACATTAAAATATTCTGTTTATTTGTACAATGAAATGCATATGCTGATAATTGCTACTGGATTTGGATATGGCATTGACTATATTGATAATTGCTAATAATTAATTTTTACAATGAAATGCTGATAATTTGTGTAAAAAATTTTAACCAATTAATAGGCTTATAATTGTAGAGTATTTTCAGAAAGAAATACATACGTTCTTTTTATAATTTAAACATAAAATATCTACTAATATTACCCATGATTAAAGAGTTATTTTCTCCAAATATAGGTTTAGCTGATGTCTTTTTTCTGTTTAAATTATTTAATACTGTTTTGCTTTGAGTCACATTTAGTTTTATTTTAAGTTAAATTACTGTGATTTATAAGTAAAAAGAAAATTACTTTTAATTTTAATTATTTTATTTATAATGAAGTTACAAAAATAACTAATTAGATGTGCCAATCCCAAAACTTTTTTCTATCTCATACATCTTAATACTTCAAAAATTAATTAAAATTATAAAACTTTGTAAAAAATCACCATAAAATTAAAATTATTGTTTAATTTTATTAAACAAACCAATATTTTATTTAATTTTATTAAACCAATAGTTTAACAATTATTAAAATTATTGTTTTAATTTTATGGTGATTTTTTTACAAAGTTTTATTATTTTAATTGCTTCATATCGCCAGTTTTCGGTGCTGTTTCACTTCAAAAATTAGTTCCAAATGTTAATACTTCGATATTATTAGTTCAATATTATACCAACTTTGATTTTGATCTAAAATTTCTATTCATCAATTAATCAAAATAAGAATAAGTTAATCTCGATCATGATATTTATTAAAATCAATAATTTTTTTCGTTATTCTGCTGTACATCAGCTGATTGTAAATAGCCAGCTTAGCAGGATGTGAAGTTCCCATGGCTTCACGAGCCACCAATATACAGTACAAAAAACTGCGAAAAATTCAGAAAATTTTACAAACAATGCTGTCACAGTGCCACCTTCTGGCAGAATATTTCCAAATTCAATAAAAAACTGCTGGCCATAGCCAAAAATATACACAAAAAATTGGTTCAATTCTATGCTTAGCTTCATACACTTTTCGATGATAAAATAATGGAAATAACACAAAAATCACTATTATAGCGCCCCCTTCCAGCAGAATATTTTCAAATTGAAGAAGGACCAGTTGGCCATAGCCAAAAACATACCCCCAAAAATTGGTTCAATTCTATACATAACTTCATACACTTTTTGATGGTACAAGAATGAAAATGGCACAAAATTCACTATTACAGCGCACCCTTCTGGCAGAATATTTCCAATTTAAAGGAGAACATGCTGGACATAGCCAAAAACATACACAAAAAATTTTGTTCAATTATATGGATAACTTATGATTACATATTTAACATACACTTTTCGATAGTACAATAATGAAAATGGCACAAAAATCGCAATTACAGCACTTCCTTTCGGCAGAATGCTTCCATATTGAAGAAGGACCTGCTGGCCACAGCCAAAAACATACACAAAAAATTTGGTTCAATTCTATGCATAACTTCATACACTTTTTGATGGTGTAATAATGAAAATGGCACAAAAATCACGATTACAGCGACCCCTTCCAGTGGAATGTTCCAATATTGAAGGAGGGCCAGCTGGCTATAGCTAAAAACATCCACAAAAAATTTGGTTCAATTCTATCCACAACTTCATACACTTTTTGATGGTAAGATGACAGACAGACAATTTGTATAAACATGTTTTGGGATCTCTGACCCCTAAAACGTCTAAGCCCACCAAAAACGAGAAATCGAAAAAAATCTCAGTTACAATATTTTCTTCTGTTGAAGATAGAAGAAAGTAAAAATGGGCCTGTTTAATTGTTAAACTTAAAAGAGAGAAAGAAAATTAATGAAGTCATACTTTAATAAACAATGTCAGATTTTGTTTCACATTCTGAAAGTAAAAGTACAATTTTCTAAAAGATGTAAACATAAATTCTTAAATTTATTATAAAGAGTTCTAATACCAATGTTAGGAAAGCTGGCAATTCTTTAAACTTTTGAGAATTACCTTTTACTCATGAATCGTGAGTGGACTTACTTTCATATTTTGCATTATAAACAAAAGTTGTTCAGCATTGTTTGGGTTCTCTTATCCTTATATATTTGCTTTGCTACGTATTGCCGGATATCCGGCAGAGAAGTTGGATATCCGGTGATTGTGATTCGGATATCTGACGGTATTTCGGATATTGAAAAATCAGCCGGATATCGGATATTTGCTGGATATCCGTTGCATCCCTACTCTGCACCATTGATACTGATCATACGTGTGGCGAAAGGTAAGTGGGACACACATCGTCAGATATCTTGTATAAAGACCGTGTTGACTAAGTCACCTGTATACAGTTTGCTGTGAAACTAACTGCCCACCAGTGCCATTTAACTCTGCTGCTATTGCTTTTGCTGGCATTGTTCAGTTGTGCCAGGCTGTTAATACCACAAATCGATCATCTGATGGGATTGTTATATGTGGAAACCTTCTACAGGACTTCTACTAGAATTTCCCATTTAAATGTAGTATTGCCACAGTCTCGAAACTGTAGATTGGTCGATACCAACAGCTTCTTTGACACCGGCCAGACTCCATCATACTGATGACTCAGCCACTTGTAAATTCATCTATTTGATACATAATTAACTTGTCCTCAACAAAAATGATCAAAATCACCACTATAAATAACAACAAATTAAAAGAATCATCCATTCTCACAATCAAACTATTTTACAATTGATGCTTTTATTGTCCAGTTATCCGAAATGGCTGATTTAATTAGTTTAAAAAAAATTCATACCTTTGTTTGCACACTGTTTTCTTATGGGTATGAATTTTCAACTTTTTCCGACAAAAACTTTTTGAGGAAACAATGATTTATTGAAATATACTATACTTTTGGATGTCAGTGTATTTAACACAGTCAAACCTACACTTTAATTATTTCAACATAATCAATTGATTGGTAAATAAATCATTCAAGTGTTAATTATTCTTACTGAGTGAAAATGTGTTCAGGCTGGGATCGAACCTAAAACCTTTGGCTTTGATTGCCAATGCTCTTCAATTGAGTTATCTGGATGACATCACAGCCAACACAATATTTGGAAAAATTACTATTTCTGTGATTAATTTACCAATCAGTTGATTGTGTCGAAATAATTAAATTGTAATTGCACATCCATAGTTTATTGGAGTTCCTTTATCTGTGGTTTATTCTGTTGAGCTGTTTAAAATGTGGATCAGATGTGGATGTCCTTACCAAATAGTTTCTGAGTGAATATTGTTTTGGATGGGATATCATCCATATAGCTCAATTGGAAGAGCATTAGCAATTAAAGCCAAAGGTTCTGAGTTCAATCCCGCCCTCGACACATTTTCACTCAGTTGGAAAAATTACTACTTATACTGTCAAACTTTCTATTATTTTGCTTAATAATATCTTGCATTTTACTAATTTTTTATGTTAATTAGACCTATAAAGTAAAAAATCTTTATAATGTTTCTTCACCCCTCAAAGATCAATTTAGAACTTTTTTCTTGTGCTTGCTCTCTATTCAACAATCAGGCATAGTCTGCATTGCTGTTTGGTGTCCTTATGGTTAAATTTTAAAGAATTATCAATTTATAATTTGCAATTTACTTTTATGACTAAATTAAAAATTTACTATCTGCACAGTAATCCTCAATTTTTGTCAAAATTGTGAGAATTTTTTAATTTTTATATATTCCCTGAAATCAGCATGAAAATATACATAAGATAGCATAAACTTTGAAGAAAAAAATTTCTTTTGAGACACCTGTATAATAGTAAATAATAATGGAGGCTTACTGAAGTTTATTTATAAATATGATCTTGTTGAAGTTCTAAATAAAACAATTCATAAAAAAAATCTTATGAAAATTACATTTACCCCTACATTTTCAGAAAATAATCTTATTTAAAGTACAATTTAACTTGCATGCATTTGAAATTTTAAAAACCTTTATTTTTGTTGTTTTTTTCAGAGTAGCAAATATACTGACATTCCTACACTAGTCATGAGGCGGAGGAGGATGCTGGAACATTTCAGTGATTTAGAACAGAGTTATTTTAATTTCCGTGCTAAAGACCTGGTGTTCAGTTCATCAGGTAAAATAGCCTTTTGCATAATATCATATTGAACTTTCTATTTAAAGTTTGACTGTCCTTAAGACTGTACTATTATAATATTGTGATGGTATTTTAATATTTTTAAATTATTTTTTCTTTTTGCATAGAATATCTGAGGTTGATGTCTAGCCAGGACTTTCATTCTTTTTTTATTTTGTTGTAGTTTTTGTTGTTGTTGTTTTCTGGGGACACTTTCACTTTTGAAACCAGTTCTAAAAGTGAAAGTGGCCTAATTCTTAACATATTGTCAGCAAATTGTACTGGATACCATTTTTCAACTCATAATTTTTGCCTACTCTCATTGTTTGCATAAATCCCACTTGAAAGTCTTTTTTTTTTTTTTTTTTTTTTTTTTTTTTTTTTTTTTTTTTCGTGGGGGGGGGGGGGGGGGGAGAGAGAGAGAGAGAGAGAGAACCTACATGATTTTCAGATAAAGAATATAAGATATAAAATTGAGTTTCATATCAGTGCAACCGCTTGTGATCTATTAATTTTCATTTTTAAGTCTACTATGAAATTTTGTTTTAAATTTGGTTCTGTTGAAAGAAATTCTCTTTTTGTTCAATTTGTGTTTTAACTGAAAGTTGTTTAGTTATTTCAAAAAGTAAATAAATCCAAAGTGTCTCAAACAATAATAATTTCTTTTCAGTTTTAAAATTTAATGCTTTGCAATAAAAGACCCAAACATTTAGTTGTACTCTGTTATTTTAGTTGAAAATGAAAAGAAATTTTAATATTATGTTTATTTTGTACATTTTTTCCTTGGTATAATCATGTTGCTTTAATAAGAAAGTGTAAGTCTTTTATTACCCTTTATTTGTTTTATGTGATGTTATTTAATTTAATACCTGTACTTTCTTTTCTAGGTAATAATTTAACCAGGAGTGGTTTGGATGTCTTTCATGATAGTTTGTCCAAGTTTTCTCGATTTACTACTATCCGGCCTTTAGCTACATTAAATTATGTGAATGAACACTTTAATGCATCAAATATTGTTTCTAGGTAAGAATTCATGAGATTTGGTATTTTACTTATTATTGTGTGTGTGTTTAAAGAAGAAAAATCATTATGCTACTGTATCAAATGTGCTTTTTTCTTGCAGTATTGAATTTGATAAGGATAACGAATTTTTTGCAATTGCTGGAGTGACAAAGAAAATCAAGGTAAGATTAATTTCTTAATTGAAAAATTATCTGTACATAGTTTGTTTGAAATATATTTTCATTTGTTCATATATTTAAAACTAATAGTACAGCCCAATCTCATCCATGTTTCCTTTTTTATGTTCTTTTGCAGCTCAGTTTAACAGGTAATATACTATCAACCATTGTTGGCTAACATACTATCATCTGCCAGCATGTTTATAACTTTAATTTTTATTCATGCACCAATATTATGTAATGGGCTGCCAAAATCTCTTTCTTGTCCTTTATATACTTTCTTTTTAAATTTTCTGAAATATATCATGATATAGAATTGTTTTTTAAACTCAGACTTTAACTGTGAAATTGTATATGTGTAATCACAAGCCTGCAAAATTTGGGTTGTGTCTTTTGATAGACATATTGCTTGGCATATTGGCATTTGTTGGGCATATTGCTTAGCTTTTGATAATTGATTCTTACATATTTTGTAGTTGTAGCACTGAATCCGAAAATGGTCTTCATTTTTTACCATCATGTCAGGATTTTTTGCAATTTTTTTACTTTTTAACTTTGAAATTTATGATTTGTGAAAAATTCTGATGTGAAGGTTAAAAATTAAGGCTATTTTCAGATTTAGTGCTGAAAAGCCCATAAAAATCAATTATGAAAATTTAAAAAACACAACCATATCGCATCTATTTTATAGTATCAGAACTTTGCTTTTTTTTTTTTTTTACTTTAAAATTTACGATTTTCAAAAAATCCTGACTTGATAGTTAAAAATAAAGGTCGTTTTCGAATTCAGCGCTAAAAAATATATAAAAATCAGTTATCAAAAGTTAAGAAACACAACCATTTCTTGTATCTTTGAGTATTAGATGTTCTCTATTTTTTGACTTCTTACCATTGAAATTTATGATTTGCAAAAAATCCTGATGTGATAGATAAAAATGGTCATTTTTGGATTCAGTGCTAAAAAATACATAAAAATCAATTATCAAAAGTTAAACAACACAACCATTACAGGCTTGTGAACAGATTTATTAAAATCTTTGTATACTGCATCATATCAATATTAGAATAAACGAAAAACTTTAAGAACAATTTTAATAAGTACAGAGTCAGATAATACAGACAAGTATGCAAATGCTAAAAATTTTCAGAAAACAGCTGAAAATTTTCCAAAATTTGCAGAAATTTTTATAGAATTAACAATCATTGTTTTGTTTTTGTTTTCATTTACTAGCATACCACTATGTTACTATGCAGGTTACTGTAAAATGATAAAATTATTTTGTATTTATTTTTCAAGCTAATCATTTAGGCATTTTGCTTGACAATGCTACATTATACATTTTGCTAATTGACAAGCTAATAGATGAAAATTAATGTCTTCTTTCAGAAATTTGTTAGATTTTTTTAAACATGTAATTCTTCAATGCATTATGAATGATCCATCAAGAAATTTATAAAATAAATTATTCATGTTTTAAGGTGCGGAAAAAACATGATTCAGCAAATTTTTGTAAAAAAAAAATTAAACAAATCCCAGTGTTTGTAGAGCTTTTTAATTTTATACAGCTCAGATAAGAAAATAATTATATAAAAGCATTTATAAATCAGTGTATAATTTCTTACAACAATTCAGATTAAATTTTTTTAATCATTTTTAGACTTTTTTGAAAATTCATCATTGATTTTATCTATTATTACCCTTACATGATTGGGCACCAAAAAACCTGTCTACAAAATTTGGTTAAAATTAACTTTAACCAAATTTTGTAGACAGGTTTTGAGGTTTTCACTACTTATGATAAAAATGTGCAACATGTGTTCCGTGATTTCCTTGGATTGATATAAAGATTTTTATTTTCTAAGCATAATTTATTTTCTGCAAAATATATTTCTGCTTTTTAATTTAGACCATGTTTATGTTTTATAAAATTACACAGTTTAAGCCAAGGATTAACAGACTGCTTTTTCTTTTACTGTGTGTTCTGAATCATAATTTCATGATTTCCTTCTTTTTCTTCCTTCATGTTGTAGGTATTTGATTATGGTAATGTCATCAGAGATGCAGTTGAAATTCATTATCCTGTCAATGAAATGGTGTGTAATTCTAAAATTAGGTAAGCAAAAAGAAAAAAAAAAAAAATTAGAATATATTTTTTATATTGTTCTGTTGAAAATTATTGGGAGTGAATTGTATATAGATAATTTCTAGATTGATTTATATAAATTTCAGTGGAATGTTTGTTCTGTGTTTTGTTTATGTGCATTGTTCTTTTTATATTTTCAGTTGTGTCAGCTGGAGTTATTCCCATAAGAATGTACTTGCTAGTTCTGACTATGAAGGCACTGTAACTCTATGGGATTGCATAACTTCAACTAAAATTAAAACCTATCAAGTAAGCAACATTTTTCTGTATTAATTACTTATGTGCATGGTATGTTAACTATATTTACAGAAGTGAAAAGGAACATTGTTTGTAAGATTTGTGTTGTTTAAACTGATAAAGTTTACCGACTCTTAAATAATAATAATTAATATACCAATCTTTGTGTTTCATCATCAGATATTAGAAACATAGTAATAATTAATAAATTTATCATTATTGTATTTTTGAATATCAAATTTTTTATACCTTTATCATAACTTTGTTAAAAAATTATGTGCTTTTTAAAAAGGGCAAGCTTTATCATTATCATGATATACAGTATGACTTCAAAAATCCGGCATCAAAGCCATCTTTTCCCTTCCTTTTTCTTCTACACTTTTAAGTTATGGAAGTATAAAAATAGCAATTGTTTATGAATTCAAGATCGAAAGTAAAGATGCAAAAAAAGATTGACTTTTTTCCAACGTCATAGACTTTGGCAAATGCATGGCACAATATATAGCCGGAACGAATTTTCGGCAACGGCAACATCTATGATGAGAAAGAATTCTCGGGCTTTCACATTTCCCGTGAAAAGGCCATTTATGAGATGATAATATGCAAAACCTGAAAATGCATTAAGTGTCGAAAAAAAGGATATAGATGATTGGCTATGCATTGATGAAAATGCACCAAAAACGAACAATTTAACAGACAGCGAGATCGCTGATGCTGTGCTAAATAGAAGCACCAATGATGCTAGTAGCAGCTCAGAAGAAAAGGTGTTACTAGAAAAATGCATAAATTTGACAGGAGAATTAATATCTTCATTAGAGAAACAAGACTGTATTTCCAAAAGAGACATTCTTCATTTGTAGAAAATATAAGGAAAACTTTTTAATGAACGGGCCAGAAAATTTAACCAAACAAAATTGACATCAATGTTTCCGAAATTACACGAGAAGAGATAATTTCACTCATTAATAGATTCTTTTTTTTTCTATAACATAGAAAATATCAATTAAAGTAAGTTTTTTATATTTAATTTTCTCTTTTTCTTACATAATTATCACTTAATAATAAATTAAATTATGGCTAAATGCAACATTAAGAATATAGTACTACTTTTGATATTCCTAGTTGCTATTTTTGATATTCCTTCAAAAATCCTGCATAGTCTCGGTCCCGATGATGTCGGATTTTTGAAGTTATACTGTAGTAATTTATTGTTGCTATTAATTCTCTTCATCTAGTTCTAAGTCTTAAGTTCATGAGCCCATCATGTTGGTTGAGGCATGGTATATAAAGAAGGTATACTCATTTGCTTATAATGTGTGAAGTCTATCACTAGAAGACTCTGCAATCAAAATTCTGACCCATCATCCAAATCCTGAACCAAAATTGAAGTCTGACTCTCACCAATCCACTATTTGGACAGGGTAGAAATCGGCTGATTCAATGATAATTTTGGACAGGATTTGTGTTAAACTATGTGGCTGAACCTGACTTTTTGCACAGTTTTTGGCAAAATGAATTCGCCTTTCTACAATTACGTATGCAATGATGTTGGTTAGCAAGCATTCTTGGTTTGTTCAAAAGGGGCTAGATAGAGCATCTGACAGTAGAAATCTGACTTTATAGCTGGGAACATTTCATTGCAAGGAAATAGAAATTGCCTTGTTCAGTACTCCTCATCCAGTTACCAATATTTCACAGTAACATGAACTGGTATTTCTTTCCTCTTGTTAAATATGCTTGAACTTGGCTTATATGTAGTGGTATTCAGTAGCTAAACCTTGAACTTATATTATCTTTTGGACCTAAGCCTGTAGCTTGCATTTGTTTAGCTGCCCAGAAGCAGAATTTTCTGTGTCAGTCTGCAGCATACTAAAATTTATCTGCAACCCAACAGTGCTAGACTAAGCCTACTAAAACAATATCCCATAAAATAAGAAAAATTTGCCTTTATAAAGAAAAATATGATAAAATTATGAAACAAATACCATAAATCTAGAGACTTAAAGTAAATTTCAACTTTTTTTAAGCTCAGCTTTTCTTTTTAAGCTGTGGATTAATCTTCAAGGGTTTAAAATAATCTGCAGCGCCCGCTACCGTGCTGGACAGTTTCTGCTACTGGGTTTAGCTGCAATGTAAAGCATTAACTTTGTTAGTTATTTTGCAGGCCTGCGTAAAACAATTTGAGTATACTGTGGTCTATAGACATTAATTACTTAAAGTGCATTTTAGTGCCTATGTTATTTGAAACTCTATGAAATTTGTGTATGTTACTAAAACTTATTGTGGCATGTCCTCCATTGAAAATATGGGGTGCAACATTTATTGTTCTTTTACGGGAGAACAGAAAAGATTTTATGTGCATTACATTTTGGAAAAGAAATTGTCTATTTCATTTATTCAACTTTTATTGCTTCAGGTATCTCTATGTATAACTCAGTCTTCAGCTAACTTTTTAATGCATTTTATTTTATTACTCACTTTCTGTGACAATATAAAGATGCCGTTCTGTGATCATGATAGAATTTTTAATTGTGAAAATTGTAAAGGATTAGCTATAGCATGAATCTGTTCTTTAAGGGTCAAGTAGAGTATATATATTAAAAGTAAATTTCTTACCAAATTTCATGAAAAAGAAATAGAAATAGAGACATTGATGACATCTTTTTTAATTAAAAAATCTATTTTCATCAGAATAGCAGGAAAGATTTTCCTGTTGGCCAATCTAAAAAAATGCAGAATTAGTTTTAATAATCCTGGAAAATAAAATATGAAACAATTTTAAGCAACATCTTTGTTAAAAAAATTAAACAGTAATTTTCTTCAGCAAGGTAACAGCGTCACATCATTTATAGTATGCAGTAATTCCCCGACTTACATCAGTAGTTCGTTCCAAGACTAGCAATGTAAGTTGAAAATGATGTAAGCATTTTAGATAAGCAAAAATGAATAAGTAATAAAAATTCACCAAAATCTAATGAACATATTCTATTGTAGTTAGGAATTATGTTACATGTGGGAAAAATGCTGTTCCTGATTTGAGATGACGGTTTTAAAATGTATGTAAATGGCAGGTAACATGTAGGAGTCTTCTTTTCAGCTTAATAACAAAATTTTAATGATTTCTTGGGTACACATGGACATGGATGATTATATGTAGAATATGGATGATTACATTTAAGTTAAAGATGAACATAGTACAGTAGGCCGTCTACCTATAAAACATTACTAAAGCGCAGCTCGTCTAGCTGGCCGGAGATTTTTCAGCCTCCCTTAGTCCATCTGACTAAGTCTGAGTCTCGGCTGCTTCTGCTGTCATTCTCACAGTAAAATTACATAGCTCATCAAAATCTATTGTTCAGTGGTCAAGGTTTCTCTTCCATAGCCTCACTGAAGAATTTGCCTAGCTTTGCAGTGCAGAGTTCAATTTCTGTCACCACATACATAGATTTAACATTAGCAGAAAAATGCATTTGCAATTCAAGGATTTGGAATAAATCAATAAGTTGTTAAATTACAATTTATCATTCTTCTAGCTGGCCCATTCGAGTCTTTGAACATGTGAGTAAAATCTTTCAATGAAGTTTGAACTTTGAACCAACAAATTTTCTGTAGTCATTGCTACTCTTTGCTCGTCCAAATCAATATCTTCAAAAGCCATCATTCAGCTTCAATGAGGTTTTAGTCCTTGGATTAATTTTGAAACCATCATATCTTTCCCATAGGCTCAAAATCTGCATCTATTTCTTTGACAGTACTTTGTTTGTTTAATTCAGTAAGTTCGTCAATGGTCGGATCAGCAGAAATTATGACTTCAACATCCTTAAGTTCTCTTTCATTTTCGATAATTTCATGAATTAAGAGAGATACATAATCACAATTTTCAGATGTTTTGGTAGTCTCCGCAAAGAAAAAAGGGAACAGTTTTTGTCAAGCTTCTCTCATTGTTTTTTGCTGATTTTCACCCCATGAATCCCCTATGACTGTGACTGCATCTGAGATGTTCAATTTCTTCCAGAACTCTCACTGTCAATTCTGTAACTTCTCTCATTACTCCATTCATATTGTCAAGTGAACATTGCAAATAATATGCTTTAAACATCTTGATCATGCACTGGTCCATGGGTGGATTCAAGTAGACAGGTTGTATTTGGAGGCAAAAAGACAATTTTTATTCTTGGGTCAAAATTCAAAATTTCTGGCAAGTGCTCAGGTGCATTATGGATAATTAACATCACCTTAAAGGGTAAATTTCAGGATAGACAATAAAGTTCAGCTTCTGGGATAATATTTTGAATAAACCAATCTTCAAACAATGTGCTGGTTACCCAAGCTTTGTAATTTTATTTCCAAATCACTGGAAGTTTAGACTTTAAATTTTCATCCCATGGTTTCTTCTTCCACTGTTTTTTAAGAGCTCTTGGATTCTCCTATGATAAATGAGGAGGGGCTTTAGTTTGCAATCTCCAGCTGCGTTTCTGCCAAGAAGTAAGGTTAATTTATCCTTCAACATTTGAAACCCATGAAATGTTTTCACCTCCCGTGCAATGAATTTTTGCATTTTTTTTCCTAAAAGAGCCCTGTTTCATTAACATTGAAAACAGTCTTAGGGTAACATCCTTCCTGTCCTATCATCATTAATGTATGTTTGGAGAATGAGAAGGCTGTTTCTTTATCAGCACTTGCTGTTTCTCCAGATGTTAAAATACTATGTAAATTACACCATTGTTTGAATCGATGAAACCACCCGTTACTAGCGACGAAAGATTCTTCACTCATTCCATCTGATTTTTCTTTCAGTTTTTAAAAATTGGCTTCATTAGATATTGTATTTTAGTTGCTGGGACAAATTTGATCGTCACTTGATTGTTACACCATATTATCAGTAATGATTCCATTTCAGAAACTAATCCGATTAGATTGTGAATTGCTGTATTCATTGGGCGAGCCTTCTTCAACTCGGTAGGGTTGCCAGATTTTGTTTTTCTTATAAATTGTACGTTTTTTAGCATTTTTTAGGACTATTGTACGACGTACGTTTAAATTTGTCCCATACAATGATTTCATCTATTTTTCTACCACATTTTTCTTTTGATAAATTCAAGAATTTGTTTCCTTTTCAGTTTACTTCAAAATTTCACCTTTTTCCGAAAAAAGTTATACGCATGCACACAAATGTAAAAACAGCTTGTTTCTAATCAGAATGACAAAATTCTCGGGAGAGTTGTGTAATTTTAACTGCGCATCCGCAAATTCTTGGGTAGCATTAGATGATCTGAACTTGAAATTATTATAGACTAGAAGTGTCTACATTATAAAATGTTTAATTTAGTATGTCTTAAGTTTTGACAATTGTTTTTTTTTTATACAATCATCTATTTTTGTAGGGTACCCAATACTAAAATTTTCATAGTCATTGAATTGTAGGATGTTTTGGTTTAATTTTGTTCTTACAATTCAATCAATTTTTCATTCATAATGGGATATATGACAGCAAAATTAATTAAACAATGTTAATAGAATAATGTAATACAAATACAGTTGGAAAATGCGGATTAAATCAATTAATTAATAACCTCTTTTAAAACAAATTTGTTACCAAAATCATTTCTGGCACATTCTGCATAATTTAGTATGTTATGAAAAAAGGACTGTAGCACGATAAGACCAAATCTATCTAGTGTCAATCAAAATCTTCCGGTTTTTTTTCTAAGATAAATCTGGCAACCCTGCTACTCAGCAAGTATTCCTCCTTTATATTTGATAATTGTTCCTACAGTCGTACGAACTAGATTCATCATAGAAGCAATTTCACGGTCTTTGTTCCTCTTTCATAAAACTTGATAATTTCATGTTTTGATTCCAATGTAAATATTTTCCCGATTTCTTTTCTCTTCAGATTTCGGATCACTAGTTTTTCTTTTAAGTGCCACCGTCATAATATGATGGTTACTTTGCACTGCATGAACAAAGAGATGTAGGAATGAACCGAATAGTGATTTTGGCCAAATACTGAATATTCGGCCAGCCAAATAGTGACTACTTGGCCAAATACCAAATATTTGATTGACCGAATACTTTTATATTTCAAAGTTTAAAGGCATTAAAATGTTTAATTTTACATAACATTTAATACAAAACTTACATTTTGATAAATAGGAGTTTTTTACAAGTAAATTTTATACTGAAAAAAAACCTCTTTTGAGTTATTTAAGAAGAGGGTGTAGTTGTAAAATTCAGAAAAAAATAACTTTTCTATTCCTTTGATTTAGCAAGGAAGTTTTTTAAATACATCCTAGATCAGCGTCTGGAGTGGACGATCATTTTCAGGGATTGTGAACATAAAGGTTGTTTTTAAAATCTTGCAACAAACTTTCAACAGGGATAATATGGTCTAGACAAACATTTTCTGAACAAAAAACATCACAGCCCATTTTTTCCATCAAAATTACAATGCATTCAGTCAAAAACACTGGTTGTGTTTACAAACAACTGGTACAACTACAAGCCGAAAATGAATTTATGTTCACAACTTTATCAATAATGAAGATATTTTATCGAGTTGTTTCATATTAATTTTGCTTGTATTATATGTGATGATATCACTGAAAATGACTGAATTTTGGCCAGTGACACTGTATAAATACTATATTCTGAATAAAGGAATATATAGCTCATAGTTGTTTAGATATGAATGGTCGCATTTTCCAGAACTTCTCATCATATCATATTTCATAGAAATCAAAGCAAGTCTGTTGAAAATATAGTTATGATATCTTCGTTACTGTTAAAGTAACAAATGAAAATCCAAGTTTGACCTCGAGTGAGATTAGCTACATTGTATTTATGGCTGAATAAGTGGATTGCAAATATGTTTTCCTCGACAAAAATTGCCTTTCTTGATGTCTATTCTCAACCCTGAACGATTTTCTAGTTTGTTTAGAAACACCCTTTTTTGTTAAAAAGCAAGAAACAGATTACTAGAAAATATTCAGGAACTTGAATTTGTACATCATTAATTCCTATGAAAATCCCCATTAATGGCTAATTTTCTTAAGCGATACTTAATAAACTGCAAATAATGTAAAAACATTCTCTTTTATTTAGATATTGTTCTGTTTCTAATTATACTGAATATCTTTATAAGCTGACAGTTAAAAGTAGAAATTGTGTAAGGTTTTTAAAAATATGCTTTAAAAGATTTTTTAAGTATTCGGTTCAGCCGGATACTAAATGCACAAAGGGCACAAGGAGCAGAGTCAACTAGTAATCTATATTTTTATTGTCATCGCTGGCTTTTGTGCTATTTTCAATTAAAAAAAAGTGTTTAAACAAACATTCCACACTTATTTTACATAATGAATGTAAGAAGGATGAAATATGCTGCTCAGTTTTGTATAATATTTTCAACAAAATGAAATTGGTGTTTATAGGAACACTTCCTAGTAAAAATACTTGCACATTTCAAAAATTAAACATGTTAATTTGACTATAAATAGATTATATGCCCTCAAATTAGCTGACAAAAAATTGTTCTGAGGCTATTTTATTGTCAGAACCTGTTTTGCTAGATAGAGACAAAAAAAAAAAAAAAATTCATTAATTGATTCATTTGCTGTAATTAGTATATCATTTGTTTCAGATACAAATTAAGTAGGAATATGTAAATTAAAATGTATCATTTGTAATTTTTTTTCTTTATTACAATCTTTGATGTTTTTTAGGAACATGAGAAAAGGTGTTGGAGTGTTGATTTCAATAAATTAGACACAAAATTGATAGCGTCTGGGTCTGACGATTCTAAAGGTATTATAAAATCCTTAGTCCTTTTTGTTTTCTTTTCAGATCATTGTAGATATTCTGCTATGAAAGAATTTTTAAATATTTGTAAAATCTTACTTTAACTTGTGGTTGTTATGAGTTATCATTCTTTTTGATTATTTAACTTGTTAATATTTCAAAAAATTTATTATTTAGCTACAAGCATTAATGTAATTTTTTATATAGCTGTAACTTTCAATCCGAGTAAATCATTATTTTATATAGATTTTGTTTATAAACTAAATTTACTTGTTTTAGTTTTTCAGCCTGTGTGTCATTTCTATTTTCACAAATAGCTCAGTCTCAAATACAGTTCAAATATATGTGCATAATCATGTTCACTTTTATTCTAGGTTTACATGCGTTGTTGGCTGTTATGTTGTAAAAACTTTGCATAACATTCACCCTTCTTAAATTTACATAAACTTAATTTTGTATATTCTGTTAATTTTAATAATCTACTTCCTTTCACCATCTTTCAATTTTGACAGCAAAATTTTATTAAGTTTTAAATATTAAATCCTAAATCTTTACCTTTAATTATTTCATTTAAAATTACATTTATTACATTCTATTTTCTTTTTCCATTTCTCTGGTAAACTTTCATAAAATGACTGAAATCGTTTTGCCAGAGAAACGAAATTATTACTACTAAAGCTTCCCTTAATTTTATTGCTTTCCATTCACCTCGCATCCCAAAAGATGCAACTTTTAAGAAGGTTTAGTTCCTTATCTCAAAACAGACAGGAAATTCCTTTCAACGTCATAGGCACTCCCACATAGCAAACATTCCTTTTCTCCCCGCTTCTTCAGTGCGTTGCCATTCCATGGTCATAATCCCACTACAAAATCTTTTTCGCCGGAAGTGCTAGCGACAGGCCATCTTTAAAAATATTCTGATTGGCTGACGTTGCAGAGATCGTTTCCAGATTTCGGCAGGCAATTTGAAAAAAGAGTTCAGTTGAATTTTTTTGTCGGAAGAGAAAACACCGATTTGATATTTGGCTTTTTTTTTTTAGCCGTTGGGCCTTGGGCCCAACGGGCGTTTACTTTTCCATTGATGGCGATTCTTCAATTCATCATTTAGTCAGTATTAATTGCCTGTTATACTTCATCAACCTCAACCAAGATATATCTGATATGATAGCGTCCTGCTCATGCCTTCTCGTCAATTTCCGCTAAATTACTTAATCCAATTTTGCTCAGTTTGAAAAAGATGTTTTCTGTCCTGCTTGAATCCGAAGATGTGATGAAGGCCTTTCAGATTTTGTCCTTTGCCTAGCATATTTCAATTCATTTCAAATGTCACTTCCATTCGTCCAGTCGAATTTAAACAGTGCCTCCTACAGTATCCGTGTTCCAAGGGAAGATATTAGATTTCGTGTTCTCCTCGATGTTTCCTCAACTATGTCATCTTAACAGTTAACGGAATCAATGTTAAAATAATACAACTGTTCATCAATTTAAAACTCGTAAGAAACTGGTTGCCTATTCTCACTCTACTATCGTAAAGTCCTGAATTTATATATTCTCGAAAAGTGTGTAATGGATTAAAACATAATTAGAACTATTCTTATATATCCTAACTTTCCAACATAGTGGTATGATATGAAGACTGTGCATCCATATAAATAAGTATTGGAAGTAACACCTGTCACAATAAGATAATATTTATTTAAATAATTTGAAATAATATTCTCTAATCCATAGTATTGTACCCGGATCCGGTTTAACAATATCTGTTATCATATAATAAATGATTTTTGTGCAATATCTGTCCGTATCATTTCAAGGGTGATTTTATTATTTATATAAGTTTCTACCAAAGAGGGGTGAGTATTATTATTTGTTTTTCCTTTTCAGATTTAATTTAATTTATTTACGACGCGTACTAATTTACCACTATACGTACGGCCATAGTGTGATCTCGGGGAATGTGAATTGAATTTGTTTCGATGAGATTTTCTTTTCGAATTTTAGTTTCAATTTACATATCCCGGAATCATACTTAACATTAAGGCTTTGTTCAAATGATCCACAGAACCAAATTCTGCGTTCCAAGTATTATGCAATTACATCCTTTACATTTCAGTGTGGGTTAGCTTTTGTTAATACAACATAGTTTATAGAATAACTGCTCATTGCTTGTCTCGTGAGATAAATGAAAAGGGAGACATATCTGAATGCACAATACGAGCGGGAACATTAAAAATTAAAAGGTTTCTTTTTTAATGATAATCTATTAGTAAATTATTTCTATCTCTCTCTGAAATGTTAATTTATGTTCATATTGCAAGTTTCTTTTTAAATTAACAATGTAGAATTAAATTTATTCATTGTTATTAATATACAGTGAAATATGTTTAACAGTGAAATGCTTAACATGAGAAATCGGTTAACACGAAATGATATAGCGGTCTGGACAGTATACTATGCAACATTTTTTTTTCTTTTAACAAGAAAAAAATTCACTTTCGATCTAGTTAGTTTGTGTTGAAATTGGTGAATTTGTATTAAAACCACCGAATTTTGGGTGAAAGTCAGTGAGTTTCATGTTTTTTTTTAATATTAGCCTATGTTTTATTAGCACGAAGATAAAGCTGCTCAAACAAGCTAGATCTCGGAATGTTGAAAAAGACACACAAGAAAATCTGAGCCCCCCCCCCTCCCCACCTCAAAAAAAAAAATATATATATATATATATTTTACTTGCTTTTTATCCTAAGATGCAAATTACTAGTAGTTTAACAGGAAATCAAAATAAAATTTGACAACGTCGAAAATATTTGAGTTTTATTCTTTTTTTATGAATTTTATAACGCGAAATTCTAACACGAAAAAGATTTTCGGTCCCGTCAGTTTAGTGTTAAAACGTATTTCACTGTATGTAGCTGTTTAAAAAGTGCGGTTAATGTAGAGCAGTGGGAGCTTTTGATTACTTTTCTTCTCAAACTCAATGTCACATTGAAAAGAAAGGTCAGTATAGCTCAGTTAGCAATTTAAACAAACAAGGCATGATATAATGAAGAGTTACCACATTACATCTGCACATTAAGTACTCTTTTTCTTTTTTTACCATCAAAATGTTTTTTTTTTTATTAACTGCTTAATTGACGCAATGTTTTAATGACTAAAACATTACTAGTACATCTTATTTTCTACAAATTGAAGTAGTTTGAAAGTAATAGATTGCATTTTGCTGTAAAGTTTTTTTCAATACTTCTTTGCATAGATCTCCTTGATTAGATAGAGAAAAGGACCTTGGCAAGATAAGGAATTTTTCTTATGTATTTTCTGACAATCTACTCACTGTTTCATATACACAAGCAATTTTTACTTTCTTTTTTCTAAAGAAGAAAATTTTTTTTTGAAAATTTGAAGTCAAATTTTTTTTTGACTTCAGATTTTTGACAGGTTTACATGTTTTAGGGTCTGAGATCCCAAAAAACATGTTTGTGCAAAACAGAGTTGGGCAAATTTGTAATTCCAATTATCTGCAATGTAATTACAATTTAATTGTATGTAATTATGGTTAAAATTACATGACATATTTTTTTTTTTTTTTTTTTTTTTTTTTGCAGATTACTATTTGGAAACACCCAAATCACCACATTTGATGAAATTTCGGCATTTGAATATGTGTATCTATAATCAATTACATACAATTAACTTGTAATTACATAGCAGATAATTGGGATTACAAATTTGCTCAACTCGGGTGCAGAATGTCTGTTTGTCCATCAATATGTCCTCTTTGTATCAGCGAAAAGTGTATTAAGTTATGCATAAAATTGAACCAAATTTTTTGTGTATGTTTTTGGCTATAGCCTGCAAGTCCTCCTTTAATTTGAAAATATTCCGCTGGAAGGGGGCACTGTAATAGTGATTTTTGTGTGATTTTTATTATAGCATCAAAAAATGTGTGAAGTTATGCATAGAATTGAACCAAATTTTTTGTGTTTGTTTTTTGGCTATAGCCTGCAGGTCCTCCTTGAATTTGGTAACAATCTGCAAAAAGGGGTGCTGTAATAGCGATTTTTTATGTTTTTCCATAGTTTTATTGTACATCGGCTGTTCATGCTTCGACTGGCAATTCTCAAGCAGCTGGTGTACAACAGAATAACGAAAAATGTTTATTTTATTGAGATTAACTCGTTATTACTCCAATTAGTAAAATGAAGCAGAAACTTAAGATAAAAATCAAAGTTGGTGTAATATTGAAGTAATAACACTGAAGGATTAACATGTGTAACAACTTTTTGAAATGTTATGGGAAAGAAGAAGGTTTTGGGATTGGCACATCCGACTACTTTAATATTTATTCATTTAATAGACAGAAGCCTGTTACTCTGTTATTATGTACAAATAAAAGTAATTTATCTAATTCAGGAGTTCCCAAACTTTTAGACTGACGGACCACTAAATAGAAGTTCATACTTCAGCGTACCACCAGGTGACAAACTCAAAACTAATATAGGAAAACCTGTGTAAATGGAATATGTCTAAAATGAAATATTTTTCCAGTCTTTTGTGCTTCCGTCTGAGCATATTTTACTGTGTTTAATTGCAAGATTACATTATTAAATTGGTACTTAGATTGATGGCTTTATATTAACATTGAAATAGAAGGTAGTATCATCATTATATTTTAATAAAATGTACATTATCATTATACAGTGTTTTGGTAGAAAAAAGCTGCAATACTTAATGACATGCTGGCATTAATTTTTTGTTATATGAATACTCTGTTTACATCAATAGTAAAATACACTTAAGAAAATTTAATAACTTAAGAAATTCACATACCTTCTGAAAATAAACAGATTATTAATGCGAAATCAAACCTCGATGAAATAAGTAATATACACTACACACATACAATATAGTAAGAGAAGAAAATTTTTCTTTTTTTTTCAGGGCAGATGAAAGGTCAACTCAACATATACCGTATCATTTATCAAAAAATATTAAACCAAATTACATTAAAATAAGAGAAAGCAGATACTATCACAACAGCAATAACAGAAAGCAGACACCACGGAGTCTGCGAACTGGCAAATCAAGAAAGAAGATTGGGGATTGAGCTGTTTTTTTTTTTTTTATTTCACATGCTGTATTTTTTACTTCATTTCACGTACCAGTATCTGACATTCGTGTACCAGTAAACAGTTTCATGTACCAGTACTGGTACGCTACCATAGTTTGAGAACCCCTGATATAATTCATGCAATGAAAAACAACTTTTTTAATACATGTATAAACAAGCATAATAGGTTCATCAGTTTTGTTTTCATACCTGTATATCATTTGGCAACAAATCTAATTTTCTTAAGCATGAATTCGGATTATGACAAGCTTTGTGCCATGACTTCTAGGAAGTCCCATGTGTCTTTCACCTGAATATCAATAAACATGATTACCCCAAATCTTTTTCTTGGTTATTTAGAGAGATGAAAGCCGTGGCGAGCGGTCCATCTTCGTCCGCAGCCCTTTATTCTTCTACTCTAGTCCGACTCTTTTGCGGAAGCAAGATTCTTAGGTCCCCAGCCACGTCCCGAATGAAAGACTCTCTAGTAAAAGCCAGATTGAAAAAAAAAAAAAAATCAAAAATTGAAACCGGACAAATTTAAAAGGGAAATTATACAAATTAAAGACACCGAAAAGTGGGAAGGGTTAGGCTCGGGGCGATGAAGCTACCGAACAATTCCTAGCTACTTCTAGCCCATTATTAGTCTTAGGGTGGGGGTCAACCGCCGCGGCGAGCGGTCCATCTTTGTTCGCAGCCCTTTATTCTTCTACTCTAGTCCGACTCTTTTGCAGAAGCAAGATACGTAGGTCCCCAGCCACGTCCCAAGTGAAAGACTCTCTAGCAAAAGCCAGGTTGGAAAAAAAAAAAAAAAAAAAAAAAAAAAAATCGAAACCGGACAAATTTAAAAGGGAAATTACACAAATTAAAGACACCGAAAAGCAGGAAGGGTTGGACTCGGGACGATGAAGCTACCGAACGACTCCAAGCTACTTCTAGCTTATTATTAGTCTCGGGGGGGGGGGGGGGGGGGGGGGGTCAACCGCCGTGGCGAGCGGCCCATCTTCGTCCGCAGCCCTTTATTCTTCTACTCTAGTCCGACTCTTTTGCGGAAACAAGATACGTAGGTCCCCAGCCACGTCCCGAGTGAAAGACTCTCTAGCGAAAGCGAGGTTGAAACTGTAACTTAAGACTTAAAATAAGAATTTTTCAGCTTAAAGAAATAACCCTATTTCATTACTCTTTTTACATCTAGAAACAAGGTAGAGATATGTAGGTTTTTGCATTAAAAACACCTATAATAAACTTTTAAAAACAAAATTTTATTCAAAAATGATTTTTTTGGACATGCTTTTCCCAGATGTTAAGTGGTGTTTAGTGTTCCCTTGTACCACAGATCTTTCTGAATGGTTTCATCTTGACCAGCAATTTTTTGAAATTTTAAATTTTCAACAAAAAATCTTACTTTGTTTTGTTTATAAAAACAAACGAATAGAAATTTTTTAAAGCATTTTTTTCTTTTGCCAAGGCCCCTATAAGCATTTTAATTTTCGTCATTGGGCACTACATTGATCAAGGACTAGGGAAGCTAGACTTTCTTAGAAAAGCTTTTTCTTATAAATTTTCTTTGAAAAAAAGGAGGGATGGAGAATTGTGTGTGTTTTTTTTTTTTTTAACCAAGATTAGTTCGATTTTATTTAACTGTCCAAGATCATTTTCATTGGTATCAGTTATAGAGTAATAAAATTTCCTGTGAAAGGGTTTTTTCTGTACTTCTTGATTTTTTTGCTGTTTATCATATTTTATTGCTATGATCAGTTATATATATATGTTATTTTATTACCTTTTTGTATTCTCAATTAAAATGTAATTTTTTCTTAAAAGATGATTAAAAAAAAAAAAACCCTTTTTTTTTTAGTTAAAATTTGGTCTACAAATATGGATCATTCAATAACTTCACTAGAAGCTAAAGCTAATGTGTGTTGTGTGAAGTTTAATCCTGAAAGCAGTTTCCACTTAGCTTTTGGTTCGGCTGGTATGTCAATATTTGAGTACATATGTGATCTTAGAAATCTTGTTTGTCCATGTTTTTAAAAATGTGTAATTTTATATTTTCCTCTTTGTATTTTTATTATTATTGAGAAGTAAGTTTATAGTCAGATCTTTTTTTAAGGTAAGAAATTTTAACAATTTCTCTTGTTGAAGTTAAAACATTTTGTTATTTTTAACTGATACTTTTAAAATAAAACTTTTGATATAAGGTTGCAGTCTTCAGCCCATGTCCCGTGGGTCACAGGTGGCCCACCATGTTATTCCTGCTTTATTAAGGCAAATTCCTTTTTTAGATAACAAAAAATGACAAAGCAATGAAAGAGCCACGTGGTGCTCATAAATCTTTTTCCAAATCTAAGAAATTGCTAGTGAAGTGAATTTTGCCGTAAAAAGCTGCAATTTTGCCAGACAAGCAGTTTTAGGCTAATAGCTCATGACAGCAATGTGTATGTCAATGTATCATGTTTTAATGATATTCTAATAGCACATTGTAACTAGCAACTTTTGTTTCTTGGGTGCTACTGAGGTTTTATGTACTAATTTTAGTACTAATATTATTACAAATAGTAATGCTAAATGAGGTGACTGTATAGAATTTTTGGTGATGAAATTATTGTGTGCAGATATAAATAAATTAACTTAAAATATAAATAAAAAAATGTCAATCAATGTAAATCAAGTAGAAGATGAGAATTCTGTAATTGTACAGTGTAAATGTAACCTGGGCATGTATGCATTTCTAGACAAAGCTATTTCTCTGATAGATGTCCTGTGACACTTTAAGAATTTGTTAATGTGACCCTCGAGTGTGAAAGATTGAAGACCCCCCCCCCCTCCTCCAAATATAAGTTGTTTATAGAAAAGTGTCTTTTATTCTTTTATTATTGCTCACCTTATTTTTCCTCACTTGGAATCACAGTTTTTTTTATAAACGCGTTTATGAAATAATTTTTATATCTAAAGATTTTCAGGAGCATGAGATTTTCAGGTTTCAAACAATTAAAAAAATTCTTATCTTATAAATGTGATACATCTTGAATATTGCTATTGCCAATTGCTAGTAGTCTAGGAAGCAGTGTTGATTTTTTTAAAGTGATATCGTACAAGCTGATTTTCATGTATGTAATTGATTTTACTAAAGTCACAAAAAGTCTATCATCTGTCACAACTACTATGCATGAAGTAGCAGGGACTGAAACATTGCATGGTCAAAGTAAAATGAATGGTATCTCAATTACAAATGCCATCATAACTTACAATGAACAACTGTGCTACAGTCATCTGTAATCAAGATACCTTTCATTTAACTTGTTTTGCCTTTGATGTAGGCACTGCAATGTTAATAGGGCAACACTCTTACTGGTGTATTAACTGACTCTGGCAGTTTCATTATCTGCATCATCTAATCTATCATACACAAAAATCAGCTTGTAAGAAACTGTTAACTAGAAAATGTCGCTGCCACCTGGTCTATAACTGATAATGACCTTTTTGTAGTGTTTCATGCACAAAATTTATTTAAAAACATTAACTTTGACAGCTACTTTGATTTCTTCAGAATCTAAGTAAGAATGCATGAAAAATTGTGCATTTGTAACAAAGTAATAAGTTTGATTTTGAGATCAGTTTTAAAAATAATTTTATCTACAATCAATTTAGGCTGTACTTAGAGATACTATATGAGACTTTTACACCCTCTAAAATCTGCACAGTTTAACACCAAGGATTTTGTGAATTTTACACAATTGCTTTGTTTACATTTTAAAATTTCATCAGAATAGTTTTGTATTTATTAAATAACTATATAATATAAACAATAGATGCTACTAAAAATTAATATAGCCCATGAATATACAAATAATTCATTAAAAATCTTCTTATTTAAAGATTAATTTTGAAAAATTCCAACTGCCATTATAAATTATCACAAACTTTTTAAACAATTGGTTAAGGAGACTCTTCACTCATTTGAAAACACCCGTTTATTAATGTTAAACCTATGGACAGGTTGTTTTTGATGTGTTCTCATTTAAATATGAATATTTTTAATGATTTTTGCATAGGATAGTTGAACTTGATCTCTAATAGTGCCATTTTGTACTTTTTCCAATTTTTGTTGCAGATTTTTTTAATAAAAGTACATTCATTTTCGAAACCAGTTCTAAAAATAAAAGTACCTTTATTTAAAAAAAAAAAAAAAGATCTGCAACTGAAATTGTAAAGGTAAAAAATAGACGCATTATAGATCAAGCTCAGCTATCCTATTAAAAAAATCATTTAAAAATGTTCAAATTTAAACGAGAAATTCAAAAACAACCTGCCCATAGGTTTAACATTAGCAAACAGGTGTTTTCAAGTGAGTGAAGAGTCCCCTTAATAGTAGTGTGCTCAAATATTATTAAGAAAATTCATTTTTTGTTTTAAAATCTTTTCTCACAACCTAAAAAAAGTTATAAAGCAGTTCACAAAAGTCCATTTGCTTTGTCCATTTGAAAATAAAAATACTTATCTCTATAAACAAGTCCCTCATAAAAATGTTGGTTTTCTCCTTCCTCTGACTCAATGTCTAATGAGTGTTCTGAAGATTGCAGTATGCTATACATAATTTCTTCATAGTGACTGGTGCTTCATCAGCTCAAATTCCCCAACTTAGAATCTACCAATCAAACACACACAGTCTTTATATTTTACCATCAAATCTTAACATTTCATTGTTTACAAAAATAAAATGCAGTTTTTTGGAGTTGACTGTTTTTACATGTTAAAACCCCACACAGACCTTACTGTATTTTCTGGCATTTCCACCATTTGTCTTTACCTTGCATAATTTGAATTTGAATGCTTCTAAATTTCTATGATTTTATGTTGCTCCTAATTGTGCTTCTTTTTCATTTTTGATGATTTCAAAACTATCATCACTTTACTTTTATATTGCTTTTTACTCCCTTTTCTGTATGCTTTTGCATACTTTGCTTATTATTGAATTAAATTTTAATTTTTTTAGTATAATCAGATTGTGATTTTCACATTGAATTTTTCTCCTATTTCTGCTTACTAAGTGGAGGAGAAAAATTGTGGCAAAAAAATTGGTATTATTATTTCTTTACATCTCTTTTAATTTTTCATAGTTTGCTTCTAGTTTGTGTATATTTAGATTTTATTAATTTTGGTTTATGAAATTATTGTTGCTAATTTTCTATTGCTTTTTAAACATCTTTTACTTCTAGAATTTTCTGAAGTTTAATAAATTCTGCCTGTTAATTTGTTGATCATTTGCCTATTTTTCTTTTCTGTATTTTGTAAAAATATTCTTTAATACACAATTTGATTTCTTTTAAATTACAGTTATTATTATTGAATATTGTATGTTTTTAAATTGTCTAATCATATTGTTTATTTGATTATGAAATATATCCTGATTTGCATTTATTCAGTCAGCCAAATAGATTAATTTTGTAATTTGGTCTCCCAAGAAATGTATTGGTTTTACTCTTTTTTTTACATAAAACAAAATACAAGTTTGTCCATTGAACAGGAAAAATCTATTAAAAAGTAAAATCTTATTAATTTTTTTTTTTTTTTAAATCAAATCAGTTACCGTAATTTCCGGCCTATAATCCGCAGATTATCTGTTAAAAAACCTCAAAATTTTTAAGTGCGGATTATCTACCGGTGCAGATTATCTGCTGAAATTTTTTAAGCAAAAGTTCAAGGCAGACATCCAGTTTCTACCGGCAGTCATAAAATAAAAATGTAAACAGTTATCAAACGATTGTCTGCTATCGACCGTTCGTGGAGTTGCTTGTGATTGGTTCACATATTATGTCAAAGTGCTAGTAGGAGTGGCTTCCGATTATGATTTTATTTTTAGCCTTTTGTTGGCGACATGTTTCTATGAAGAACAAAACGTTTCTCAACTCATCCCTTTCAAAAATTGCAATCTCAATCATTTATGAAATAGCTCCTCCCAAAATTACGGCAATTTTACAGATTACGATGATTGATATTACGATGCAACCAATGGGAATCCATCACACATTAATCGAATGAATCATTATCGTATCGTAGTTTCATAATTTTGCTGCTGCCCTCTATGGATAGGATCATAAAATACAATTATGTCCTTGTAATTTAAAAAACCAAAACATATTTGATGGTATATCACGTTTAAAGTTATAATAATGTCTAAGAGAAAGCCTGTTATTTAACGCTGCAGAATTGAAACAGAATGTTATTTTAAAAGCAGAAGATTATTTAAAAATAGAAATTATTACAGAATTATCTGTATTCACAAGACATTCAACGTTTTAGATATAAGATTCAATGAAAAAAGTTATTTGTATTTTTTAACTTGTAATTATTTTATTATTGTTATTTTTCAGTTATTTTATTACAATTATCATTTAAATAGAGCAACTAAATAAATAGGGAGGTGGCTTATTAGTAGTACTTTGGAATGTTGAAAACGATGAGTAATTCTCGTATAGTCCGGCGTATAATCCGCGGATTATACGCCGATGCGGATTATCTGCTGAAATTTTTTTATAAGAGCTAAAAATTGTGGCTGCGGATTATAGGCCGGAAATTACGGTACTTTATTTACTTTAGTGGGGAAAATTGTATTTTAGATAGATTTTCAATTTTAAAAGATCATTTTAATTTAACTCTCTTTCCATATCTGCTTTTTCTTTTGCTTTCTCCAGCACAAAATTTAAAACTGTTTACTTTCTTTTTTTTTTCTGTTTTATTTCCTACTTTCTAGTAATAATAAAAAGGAAAAAAAATAATCTGAAATCTCAAAATTTCAGCTTTCGCTCTTTAGCCTCAGCTTACAGAGTTGTGTAACAATACAGTCATCATATAATAAAGACCACTATGTAAGTTTCCCCAACTCACAAAGCTCAAAATCTTTAAAACTTTTTAATTTTCCATTGCTTAGCTGTTATACAAATTCAAAATTGACGAACTGGATGAAAAATAATAAAAGTATAAAATATCTATTATACAAGTGGAAATTTCTAAACTTGAGTTTAAAATAAAAGTATAGTATAATTACATATCCATTGATGAATCCATAGGTGATTTATTCTATTGGACTTGTCTCGCATGACCGACAACAAAAAGGTTAGCTGAGCTGGGATCGATCCAGGGAAAATTTGGGGCCTATTTAGGGCCGTTTCGTAATAAATCAGGTGCCTCCTCAAAATTCCATTCCATAAAAACATGGCCCACATTAATTATTTTTATTTTGTTAGGTTTTAAAATGTAATTTGCAAACAAAAAAAGTTCAACGGAAAAGAAAACTTACAGAAAGACTTAAAGAAGTTATTATTAATAAATGTGCATTTTGAATTGAGTAACTGGATATCATTTTTCATTACAAAATGTTACTTTTGATAAAAATATAATAAATTTCACAAAAATAACTTTACTTTTCACAAAATGGGTCCCAATGAAAAAACTCTGCATATACTCCTGAGTTAATTGTGTCTGCCAGAAGTTTTCCTGGTTGCTCAGTTGGTAGAGTGTTCACACTGTACGTGAAAGGTCCTGTGTTCAACTCCTGGTTTGGACTCTTTTTTTTTACTCAGTTTGGAAATTTTCAGTTGGTATGATTTCTTTATCAGTTGGTTAGATTCGGGTAAAAATAATTAAAGCTTATCTATTAGTTTATAGTAACAGTAAATAAATATTCATTTAAATCTGCTTACTTGTGTGTCTCCCAGCAAAAGGAGGGAAGTTCTAGATAGGGAGATCAGCAAAAACTTTCTTCGTCTTTTTTTTTTTTTTTTTTTTTTTTTTTTTAATGCTGTTTGACTATTCTTGCCTCTGATACCCTAATTTTACTGATTAGTTGAAATTAAATTTGGAACTACATCTTTTTATGTGGATGTTATATTTTACATAAAGTAATAATACAGGACAAAAAACATATGGAATGTTTTATTTTCCAGATATGAATGGCAACTCTGATATAATTTTTACAACTTAATTGTATACTTTATATTCAAATACTTTGGTTTATGAAATGTCATATAATTTTAATGAAATCTTAAATATATTTTTCTTTGATATTTAAGTCATTGTACTATGCATAACTGATGATTAATTTTGTAATTTATTCTAAATGAATCATTGGTCAACTTTTTTTTCCAATAACAGTAGTGAAATATAAGTAGTGATCCCCTCTGCCCCTCCAAAAGGGTTATTTTATTTCTTCTTTTTTTAAAGAAATTTTAATTGTCTTAATCTAAGTCAGGATTTATATTTACTGCCTCACTGGTTTTTTTTTTTTTTAATATTATTCAAATGTGTATACACGATCAGAAACATATAGGGTTTTTAGCAAACTTTAAAGCATTTCAATTATATCAATTTGATACTTTTTCAATATGAAGCTCTCACCTAGCTTCTAACTTCTGCACCTTTTAAAATCGTATAAATAGGTTTTGAAAAATCTATTGTCAAAAAAACTATTTAATAAAATATGAGCTGTGTTTAATGAAGTGTTGCAAATATTTATTTTATTTATGAAGTAAAATTTCTGGTTCAAATATTTATTTGACTTTAAGAAAGTGTAGTAGTTGGTATAGGTGCAGATTCGCAGTCGCCATGTGGCGACTAACTTTCAACATCTAAGTCACCACTTTTTATGGAAAAACAATTTTTTTTTTTTTAACCTTATGGGAGAGGCCAAAAATCAATGCTTATCTATCCACTCCTTTATAAAGAGGAAATTCTACTACTTTGGGTCAAAATTTTTCTTCATTTTTTTTCCCATCTATTAAGTGTGTTGAGTATTGTCCTAAAGCGTTTCGTGATACACTAATTCCTTGTAATATTTTTTATTCATTGAAAGTAATGCTGCAGCAGTCAGAAAATGGAACTGTCTACGCACAGCTATACGCTCGAAGTTTAGTGTCTCAAAATAATGTCTCGGGGGGGGGGGGGGGGGGGGGGAAACTTGTGTCACGTCAAAAATGCATCTCAAAACCATTTTTTTTCAAATTCGGCGATCATTTTTCTCTCAAGAATTATTGGACTGATTTTTTTTTTCCCTTTTTTTAAGGTAATTGTTTTTACTGGAACTTATACCATTTATAATTATAATTTTCATTTAATAATCTTTTTCAGCTTCTAAAATGTAATTTTTTTTAATGAAAAAATGACATATTTTGTTCAGATGACTATTATTTTGTTAAAAATGCTTTAAATGTTGGTATATACTCCAGAGTATTTAATGCCCTTTCATAATTTTCCGACCCAATTAATTTCAAATGCTTATGACTGGAGAAAAACATTTGCATTGGAAATTCATGCTGTGCACCTGCAGGTACTTTCCGTCATATAAGGTGTATTATTAATTTTCTTTACACACAAATTTAAATATACAAATGAAGTGTCGATAAATATAATGCAAAAGTCTGAAAGTGATACTCTTTTTATGTAATTGGGGGGGGGGGGAAAAAAGAATCGCAGAAATTTTTGGCCAAACAAGTAGAACCTTTCCTTAATATATGTTAAAGTTGTATGCTTTCTGAATTAACTTGGCATAGTTTAAATATAATAATCATCATTCATTATTCTTGTGTTTTTTTTTTTCTTTATATGTTAATCAAGCCTCTTTTGTTTTTGAATTGCAGATCACTGTGTTCATTACTATGATTTGAGGAACACAAAGCAACCTTTTGAAGTATTCAAAGGCCACAAAAAGGCTGTCTCATATGTGAAGTTCTTAAATTCACATGAACTTGTTTCAGCGTAAGTGAATTTTATTTGAAAATAATTGGATTTTTCTTCTTTTTTTATGGTCTGAATTCTTTTTTTTTTCTTTTTTTCCCCCTTAAGCTGCTAAATAAAAAAATATCTAACATCATTATACTACATTGCAAACTAAAAACTCATAAGAAGTGATGTATTAAAGTTTTCTCTCTGTCCTTCTCTTTCTTTCTTTCTTTTTTTTTTGTGTGTGTGTGTTACTAATATTTTATGTAGACGTGTTAAAAACACATACAAGTAGCTGTTTTTTTAAATATTTACCTGATTTGAAATATTCCCTTTTAGTTAATTTGTTTAACCCTCAGACTACTAAAAAAGACAGCGAACAAAAATTACAATAATGCATACAACCTCCACCTACCAAATGGGTCCATTGGACCCATCTGGTAGGTGGAGGGTTAAAACTTAAGGCTGCAGGGCTGTTATGCCGATGTAACATAAGTCTTCTAATAGTTATGGTAAATAGTTTATGATGTTTTAAATTCTATTTTTGTTCAAATAATAATGGCCCATAGGCAATAAGTACATGTGAATTTTCTCTATGACATTTAAGAATTCCATGTATACATTTTAAGGCCACCACCAAGAAGACATTGCAATCCATATGGATAACATTAATACTTTTTAGCATTCTGCATATTTTTATGAGCATACATAATAATATATTCAAGTATTTTTTGTTGCTCTGTGAAAAAAATTTATTTATAATGCAATAACTATTTTCAAAAGGTAAAAGTAGTACAATCAATCTTAACAATGTATTCAAATTTCATACTTTTGTAGTAAAGTTGTAGATTAAGTAAATAGATAGAAAGACCATGATCACATTTAAATAAACTTACATGGAATCATTTTGAAAATTCATCCTTTTAAAGATTTTTTTTTTTTTTTCAAAATTAGTTATATATTATATTCCAAAATTATGTATACATATCTTTTAATTTAATTTCATTGTTTAACCTTTTAATGGCCCACTACCAGACCACAGTATATGCAGCACTTTTACTTATTAGGTCGAATGTTGCGTACATTGCAACAAAAATTGTACTTTTATCCCTTATTGCCTAATAGCATAGTTAAACTTAAATCGTCTTATTTTCTTACTTTGAAAATATATCCGAAAATTTTCACTGAAAACTGCTTATATTTGGTACAAAAATCTTTTAGTACATAATTCCTCTTCTTATGGAAACTACCTTGGACCCATCAGTAAGTAAAATTTACATATTTCTGAACCATTAAAGGTTAAAATTATCAGTGACTGTTATCATGAAATAGAAGCATGATGTAGGTCACTTCAGTGTTTTAGATGATTGCAATGCAAATACTAAGAATCTTTCTGTGAAAGAGAGAGGGGAGGCTTTACAGGGATTTGAAAATGTAGCTTATATTGCAATTCTTTGGGTATTTATATACATGTCACTCTGAAGTATATATTTTTAAAAAGGTAAAATTAGCCTAGCAGTATATATGAGGATGTGAGTTTCAAAACTCGCCTTATCCAAAATTTAAAAAATTGTGTTTTTTCCATAGTCAATTCTATTGGTAAATCTGCACCATAAAAACACTACAGTCTGCAAAAAAAATTAGTTTTATCCTGTATTTCTGGCATTTTAAAATCTTGGTTTTCAATGAAAACCAGTGGGCACAGTTAAACCTTTTTTGCGATTTCCCAAAATTTGATTTTCTGGAGTTTTGAAACTCACATCCTCATATATATTATATTAAATTGCAGAGTTCATTCTAGGCGTTATTCGTAGAGCGGACCGCCCTGCCTGCCCTTCTTTACAAAATTTGACGCCCCAATGCCCCCACTGTCCGAAATCCCCGCCCCGCGAGCGCTATCACTCAGAAAATCGTCCGAGGGAAAAATAGCGCCCTTTAAGTTAATTTCATCGCTTATTTCAAGCAAATTCTAAACTATTTGTAAACATTATATAACGTCCTAGCCTTATTTTGCTCCTAATCTGTTCCTTTTCACTCCCCCCCCCCCCCCCCAAACATCCTCATACAGACACCAATTATTTTCAGTAAAATTCCAGCACCGACGCAATCATAAATTTCTCTCTGTCTCTATACCTCGTTTCTCGGCTACCATAAAAATTCAGCCGAATTAAGAAAGAAAAGAAACCCGGAAAGGTCCTAAATCACCCCTGCACTGCAAAGTGTCATGAATGGGGTAAAGGGGTAGTAGCAAAGACTTTTTAATGGGGTGGGGTCAGGGGGGGAAGAGTTATTAGTTGATTATTTATCATTACATTAATGTGCCCTTTTTATGGCAAAGTGCACCCCGTCTGCCCTTGATCCTAGAATGAACTCTGAAAATTGATTTATTTATTCTTTTAAAATTAGGTCAACTGACAGTCAGTTAAAACTGTGGAATGTTAATCAGTCAAACTGCATTCGTTCCTTCAAAGGCCATTTGAATGAGAAAAATTTTGTTGGGCTTGCTACAGATGGTGATTTTATTGCTTGTGGTGAGTAATCTGTTTTCCTAAAGAAAGCATTATGTTTGCATTTTTATAGGTTTCTATTAATGTTAGTATAATCTGAAATATAGAATGTTGTTACATGTTGTTAAAACTAATATAAATACTATACATATGATATTTAGATTTAAAATGAATTACTTCAGTGCTATATTTCAACTTTATGAATGAAATTGCTGTAAAGTTATCGCCTACTCATAAGATTTGGAAAGTTTTTTATTTGTCAGTGCTTTATATGTTGTTTGAGTATTTTTTCATTTAAAATATCGAGCCCTATATACATTCTCATTTGGATTTTTCTTTTTCAGGGAGTGAAAGTAACTCTCTCTACGTGTATTATAAAGGCCTTTCAACACATGTTCTGACATTCCGGTTTGATACTACTAAAAGTATAATAGTAAGTAATTAAACATGAGAATGCTCAAAAAAAAAAAAAAAAAAAAAAAATGAGAGGGGAAGGATGTTTTAAAGAGATTTAAATTTTTAATTTGACTTATAAGATAATATATGTAAAATTTGTAATAGCTCCATTTCTTTTTATTACCATATGTTCAATTTTTCATGAGAAATTTATTGAAGATTTTTTTTTTTTCTGCAACAACACTGACATTGATAAGGTAAAATAAAATTTCTAGAACAATATTAGAGTATATCATTATAATACTCTAATAATCTGTTGAATA
Source organism: Maratus speciosus (assembly GCA_963932465.1). Taxonomy (NCBI): domain Eukaryota; kingdom Metazoa; phylum Arthropoda; class Arachnida; order Araneae; family Salticidae; genus Maratus; species Maratus speciosus. The sequence continues at coordinate 630,667,530 of OZ010786.1, forward strand.
TTAGATTATTATTTTATGTTTGTTCTGCCTCCCTCCCTTCGCTTTCCACACTTGGAATTATTACCCTTTTTAGGTTGAATATCATAATGTTTTTTTCTAAATACAGTTATTATTATTATTCAATTTAAAATGTGACTCTCAAGAAATTCTATGGTAATATGACTAGGAATTTTATAGAAAATTTTATTTTCACTAACCTACCACTCATTTTCACTAGTACTTTTTTAAAATATCAATTCTTGCTAATATTGATACCAGGGGTGCCGAACTTATGCCACACAGCAGATTATTTTTGGCATGGAATAGATTCAGATTTTAAATAAAAATATAGTGAATTGCACAAAATGTGAGTTTGTCTCAATCTGATTAGTTACATTAGTTGCTGTAGTCAGATTGAAGAAACTGGAATGAAATTTAATAAATTCCAATCTAGTTCAATATTGTACTAAAAACTTTCAGGATTAAAGATGATTAGGCAATTATTGAAAAGGAAAGAAAGGCATTAAAAGTAAAAATTCAGATAGTAAAATTATGACAAGAACTGCTTAAAGAAGCTAAGAAGCTGTCACTTGCCATTTTGACTTTTTTTTTTTTTTTTTTTTTTTTTTTTTTTTTTTTTTTTAAGTAATTATTTTTGAAAATGAATAATATGAAAAATTCAAATAGAAATCTCTCGTCAGATGATTCAAATTCAGCTTGCATTCTCTTAAAAATGACTAAGTACGAAGCTGGTATCAATTATTTGGCATCTAAGATGCATTAACAGAAATATCATTTTTAAAATTACTTTCTAATGTAAAGCACTAAATGTTACCAATATTTTTTTTTTATTCCTAAAATCAAAATGTTAAGTAATTTTGAATCATTATTATTGGATCCACTAAGTTTCCTTGTTGTTGGTACATCACAATTGCATACTTTTTTCTTTTTTTTTTTTTTTATTTGGCATGTGGATATGAAAAGGTTCATTGTCCTTGATCTAGGCTGTATGTGAATTCTTGCCACAAACTGTTGAAGGTTGCCTATGAAGCAGTTTTAGCACAGTCTAAATAAAATCTCATATTTATATTGCTTTTGAAATCCATTGCTATATTATTATTATTATTATAATTATTGTGATTTTTATGAAAAGTTAAATAAAATTCTGTCAGTATTATATCCATTTTCAAGATGTAGCGTAGTAGTTATGGAGGCAGATTAGTAAAATTTTGCTTCTTTAGACTATGTTCTAATAAATTCTGTTTTTTTTTTTTTTTTTTTTTTTTTTTTTTGTATACATTAATTTTTTATATTTTGTAAGGACAAAGAAGAATCCAGGGGTGATTGTGTAAGGATTTATCGTGATTTTATGATTTTTTGCCTGATATATTTCCTGATTTCAGGATTATTATTTTTTTTTTAAACAACATTATGTGATAAACATTTAGAAAATATCTTTAATAAGTTAATAGTGTTTTTAATTTTTGCAAAACCTTTTAATGTTTTTTATCAGTTAGTTAGCAGAACCACCTGGCTTTGCCCATGTTAACCATGAGGACTTTACAGATAAAATAAATAAAAATGTAATAATATGGTGATCACAATAACAGAGCTCTGTACATTTTCACACATAAATTGTTAAAAGACGATGGGGAAAAAAATAAAGTTACTGTGACACAATGATAGAAAAAAACATTGGCTTTATAAATGAGAATTTGCATTTCCTTTGGTGCATGTAACAGAAAAGTATGATTTCCTTGACAGTACGAAAAAAAATCAACCAAATGGCATAGCATTTAGTGAAACTCTATTTCCTATGGCATCTATATATATATATATTATGAAATTTTAAACTTTTTTTTTTTCTTGGGAAAAATATCACACAAAATATCTAATCAAAAATCAGCAATTGTTGTCTTATTTGTCTAATCTTCCACAGTCCAATGTCTGCCTAATCGTCCAGTTTTATAGCTGATGTTGGCGACGAAATTGCTGAAATACATATTTAACTATTTTGTTAGCAGATTGGTTTAGCTGTTTTTTATGCTCTTACCTAAAACTGCAGCAAAGATATGACAAAATGAATGAAAACTTTCAACCACTATTTAACAACTTTGGTGGTTAAATTTCTAAAATTGCTAAAATATGTGTTTAACTATTTTTAAGTAGATTTGTTATGCTGAATTTCACACTCCTACCTAAAACTGCTACCAATATATGGTGAAATGTCCTAAAATCTGCATGGAGATAGGTTGTAATTTTGTTTAAAAAAAATACATTTATTATAACTTTTATGTACTTGAATACTCATATATGTATAACAAATGTTTTTTCATTAAATTGCATTAATGTTTCCAAAATATTTCTCCAAAAACATTCTGAAAAATTGTTCCTTTTTTTTAGGCTTTTAAAGTGGTGTATGTTATGCTTTCAGAAAAGTGTATAAAATATGTAAAAACAAATGTGAATACTAAAAAAAAAAAAAAAAAAAAAAAAAGAAAGTTTAGACTTTGTTTCAAATAACTTAAAGAAGTTTGTTGTATAATAAAATTGTCATAAAAGTGGGAAATTTTCATTTACTCAATACTTTTATTTCCATGTAGGAAAAAGACAGAAAGGATGAAGACTCTACGGAATTCGTCAGTGCAGTCTGTTGGAGGCTGGTTAGTTCTCTTTTTTTTTTTTTTTTTTTCTCCGTCATTTCAAATGTAGATCTTTTCTTGCTTTGATAATAGATGTGTGTGATGTTGGGACCACCGAGTATGGCATCAGAATTTGGTTATTAAAAGTTTATTAAACACAAAATTATATTTACAAGTATTTACACTGGCCTAAAAATATATACACATAGACTACCATTTATAAATAACAATACTCCACCAAAACTACCTATATCACTCCTCAAAACCAAACCAATATTATCTCGGATGCTTTCCCGCATCCTACACATACAACGAACACCAACATAACTGCCGATCTCCCCTCTTCCCTTCGATTCACTTACCGTTGGGAGACGGTCTCTTCACTTTGCTTACGTTAAAGGATAAAAAAGAAGTTGGTTGCATGACACCCCCCCCCCCCCCGATAAGATTGTTACTATGCAGAGCGAAGCAAAAATCTAACATATGGCAACCATACTACAATACAGCATAAGGAATATATAATAAACAATTCAAAACAGATGTACAGATGCCTTGTTATAATAGTTAAAGTGATAAACATATATATAATAAAACAATTCACAACAGATGTACAGGATCCTTGTTATAATAGTTATAGCAATATTTAATGCAGATATATATAACAAAAATACTAAATTAAACACAGAAATATTTCACAACAGACACAAAGATGCTTGATATAATACTGGATACAAAAAAAAAAAAAAAAAAAAAAAAAAACATAAAAAGAAAGTGTCACTTAAATAATCTTTATACAGTTAACTAACTAGTCTCGATAGACCATCTGCATTTTTTAACTGCGCACCTGAGCAATGTGAAATATTTATGTTATATCTTTGTAATGATAATGCCCATCTTTGCAGTTTTGCAGACTGAGGTGCAGATTTCTGTAAATATACCAAGGGATTATGGTCCGTGATTAACTCAATTTCAGCACCAAACACATTGACTTCAAATTTCTTTATTGACCATACCACAGCATAAGCTTCACGCTCAATGGTTGACCAATTTTGTTGTGCCTTAGTGAACTTTTGGCTAGCAAAACTAATAGGATGTAAATTTTCTTTATCATCCCTTTGCGACAGACAAGCACCTACTCCATAAGAACTGGCATCACACTGAATAGTATAAGGCTTTTTAGGATCAGGTGTATAAAGCTTAGGGGCTTCACACAATAAGCGTTTCAAAGTTTGAAAAGCTTTTTCTTCAACATCAGACCATGGAATGATCTCAGGAATTTTCTTTTTCATTAAGTCGGTTAAAGACTTAGCGATTTCAGCATAATTTTTTATGTAATCACGATAATAATTAAATAAACCCAATGCACTTTTAAGAAATGTTTTGGTTTTAGATGATTCTATCATTTCAATGGCACGTAACTTTTCTGGGTCTGGTTGATGTCTACCTCCTCCTATGAGATGACCTAGATATTTGAGTTTTTGCGAAAGAACATTTTTTGACATTTACAGTGAACTTTAAACAGAACAGCGTCCAAATGTATAAGATGCATATCCCAGTCACATGAAAAAGTAGCAATATCATCTAGATATGCTTTGCAATATTTACGGTGTTCACCCAGAACATCGTTGATTGATTTCTGAAACGTAGCAGCTGCGTTGCGCAATCCGGACGGCATAACTTTCCATTGGTACGAAGCACGATGAGTTTTAAAAGAAGTGGGATCTCGACTCTGTTCTTCAAGAGGTATTTCCCAATACCGTTTTAATACATCTAAGCAAGTAATTATGTTAGCACTTCCAATTTCATTGATTAATTCAGTTGCATTCTCCATAGGATAATCAAAAGGTTTTGTCACTGCATTCAATAGACGAAAATCTATACATAAACGCATGCTACCATCCTTTTTAGCAACACATACGACAGGATAAGCTATTTCAGCCTCACTTTTTTCTATAAGTCTTAAATGTTCTAACTCTTCTATTTGTTCATCAACTTCATTTTTTAGTGATTCCGGAATTTTATAAATATATGGTTTCTTCCTTTCCGCACCGGGTAATAAACGAATTTTATGTGCTCCGACATTTGCAACTTGAATTTTACCAGAAAATAATGGTGCATGTTTTTCTAGAAGTTTACTTAATTCTAATCGTTTCTTATCCTCCAGATGACTAAGGTCTACTTCATTGTTAGTTTCATTCAAAGTATTAGGTTTATTTGGTGTGGGGTGAATTTCACCAAATTCAACATCATCCTCAAAAATAACTCCAACAGTTTGTGCTCTTACATTAAATTTTCTTATTTTGTTCGCATGAACGTGTCTTAAACTACCATCAGGTAATTTCACTTATACGAATGAGGGTTTATCCTTTCAACTATTTCACCGGGTCCTGTCCATCTAGTATACAATTTATTAGTAGAATCTGGTATGAGCAAATATACTAAATCACCTTTCTGAAATTCTTACATTCTACTTCGACAATTGAAATAGCGGGCATAACTTTCTTGTTTTTCTGATGCGGTTAGTGATGCAAGGTCGGAGGCTCTTTCCACAGGGTTCATACGGTGCTTGAAAGTGCTTGAATTTGTTTAAATTTTAATGAAAGTGCTTAATTTTCATTAATATTTTTTATAGGTGCTTAATTTTTTTTTATTCAGATGTTCAAAATAAGAGTTGCAAATGTTAAAAAAAATAAAAAGTTAATTAATCAGGCGAAAATATTTGGTCTGAGATCGTTTTCCTTTCAGGAGGTCAGAGTATGAGCATTTGTTCTTTAGTTTGTTCCCTTCTCCCTTCCCTCTCTACGATTAAGTTTTTACAAAAGAAAATGAAAACACGTGTATTGTTGCTACTGCTGATCGCAAGATTGGAAATTCCTCCAGTGTAAATCCCCTCCCAATGGACAAAGCAGTGATGTGTACCAAATAAACTGTAAAAGAAAAAGAGGCTGAAGTTTTAGATAAAAAAAAAAAAAAAAAAAAAATAGAAAATGCAGTTAAAGAGTTTAAATTGTGAAAAAAGTATTTAAAATGCAATAAATTATTGATGCTGAAATATGCAAATTTTACTATTTTGTGAGTGTTTAATATACCTTTTAGGATTTAAGGTTCCCTTATTTAATTCCCTTAAAGGATTTAGTGGATGTTTTCAAATTAAAGCAAGTTGTAAAGAAAATTCATTTAGTTTTTGTAAAATTTTAAACTAATTTAATTTTTTAAATCAATTTTTGTAAAAATGTATTAATTAGTTCTGGTTCTGTTCCGAAAAATTAAGGCATTCATTTCTAAAAATTTAAAAATCGGTTATTAATCCAAAAATTCAGACATAAAAAATATCACAAATTTCGACAAATGGTCGCAAAAAAAAAAAAAAAAAATTTTGTCACTCGTTTGCAGAAAAATCGTGAATTTCGTCAAAGAATCACAGAAAAAAACGGAAATTTCGTCAAGGTATTGCGGGAAAAACACAAATTTCGTCCAAGAATTGTGGAAAAAACCAAAAATTTTGTCGTGAGAAAGAATCATGAAAAAATTTCATCATAGAATCACGAAAAACCGCACAAATTTCATCATAGAATCGCGAAAAAACCCACAAATTTTGTCAGAAGATCGCGAAAAAGCCCACAAATTTTGTCAGAAGATCGCGAAAAAACCCACAAATTTTGTCAAAAGATTGCGAAAACCCCGTAAATTTTGTCGAAAGACCGTAAAAACCCTGTAAATTTTGTCAAGATCACGAAAACCCCGTAAATTTTGCCAAAAGATCATGAAAACCCTGTAAATTTTGCAAAAAGATCACGAAAAACCCCATAAATTTCTCAAAAAATCGTGATAAACCCCTTAAATTTTCTCAAAAGATTGCGAAAAAACCGTAAATTCCATCAAAAGGACCGCAAACAACCGCATATTTCGTCAAAAGATTGAAATAAAAAAATATATATTTCGTTAAAAGATCATGTAAAAAACCGCAATTTCTTCAAAAGATCGTGAAAAAAGAATGCATATTTCATCAAAATTTCACGAAAAAACTGCATATTTCATCAAAATTTCACGAAAAAACTGCATATTTTGTCAAAAGTTCGTGAAAAAACTGCATATTTTATCAAAATATCGTGAAACTGCAAATTTCGTCAAAAGATCATGATAAAACCACAAATTTCGTCAAAAGATCATGAAAAAACCCACAAATTTCATCAAAAGCTCACGAAAAAACCATAAATTTCGTCAAAAAATCACAAAAAAACCTCAAATTTCATCAAAAGATGATGTAAAAAATGCAAATTTTGTCAAAAGATCACGAAAAAACGCAAATTTCGTCAAGGGATCACAAAAAACCCCTTCAAATTTTGTTAAGATCATGAAAGACGCGAATTTCGTTAAAGGGCCGTGGAAAATAAGCATAGTGGGATAAGCATGCCGGGAGTGGTCCCCCCCCCCATAACTTTTCAGAAAATTTGCTGTGAATTTCAGATTTTTTTTTTTGTTCCTACTCAAAATCATCCCTGATTAATATCATAACAATGCAAAATTATCAAGTGTCTACTTTGTCTAGTGTTAGCACAAATGACTTTCAAAGTAAAATGCAAAAAGATTTTCTTTATTTTTCGAAGACTTTCTCATAACATTTTACATTTAAGCTTTCGCTACCGTCTGTTATGTATGGCATTCACCTAAAAACATATGTGAAAATGAAAAATAATTTTTTTTTCTCTAGATACTTTTGTAGTATGGTATTTTTGTAGCATTAAAATTTTTATTTCTGGAAAGGTGCTTGAAATTTGGGTAAGGTGCTTGAATTTTATCATGGAAAAAGAGTATATCGCACCATTTGAGGCGGGATATGATGGAGTTGAGAAGCGGGGTGATGTCCCTAACCGGGTCTCAAATTCTTTAGTCAATTCAGATCTAAAATTAGTGGCCTGGTCCGAACATATAACTTCAGGAATTCCTGTACGCATAAAAATATCTAGTAAAGCATCACATGCTGCTTTCGCGGACAGATTCTTTAATGGAACAACTTTCGGCCATCTAGTATTTTGATCAATTAATGTCAGACAATATTTATGTTTCCTACCTGAAGGCGGCACAATTTCACCTATAACGTCAATGTTTATGGTATGAAAAGGGTATGGTGGACGAACAACAGGTGTTATGGGAATTTTATCAGTTTGTTTCTCGGGACTCTTTAACTGACAGTTCTTACATGTTTTACAATAATTTTCTACATCTCTTGAAATATTCGGCCAATAAAATGATAATTTGATCCTTTCTTTAGTTTTCTGCATTCCCAAATGATTTCCAAAAATTGAATCATGAGCTAATTGCAAAACTTTATTTCTATAACTCTCTGGTAAAACAAGCTGATAAATTTTATCTCCACAAATAGTCTCTTTATGAAACAATAAATCATCTCGCATCAAAAAATTATTCTTTCCTAAACGAGCGTCCTTGAAAGAATTATTTAAAGTTGAACATTCTTTTTGTGCGATATGAAATTTATTATACTCTGACAGTTCATTTTGATTATTTTGTAATTTATCCGTCGAAATAAAACAAACATTTGAATTCAGATTCCCCTCCACGGCTGAGCTATTTTTAGATTGACCTTCGATCTGCGGTGAACTGTTACGCAAGTTTTTGTTTTGTATCAGTTCCATTAAAGAATTATGTACATCAGGGGTGATTAAGCAATGAACATTTAAATCGTCAGTCAAAGCAAAAAGTGTATTTAAGCATACATAAATCCCGCTGTCTGGCGACTTATAATTTTTAGGGATTATTGTCAAATCTGCACTATTCTTTCCTTAAAAGCCGATTCTAAAACAATACGTCCTTTAGTTTCGATTTTCAAATCGGGAATTAATGAGGTATTTAAAATATTGATCTGTGTACCTGAATCTTCAATCGCTTCAATTTGCTTTCCTTCAATATAAAGAATGATTTTTTTTAAAGGATAAAAACTAATTTCATTTAATTGATCGTTAATTTGTAAATACATGGAATTAACTTTAGTGACTACTGCATTATCTTTCGAGTACGATTTATTTGTATCTCCCTGCGATTTAGACTTTTTCTGACCCTGCTCATCATTTTGTTTATTTGATTTATCATATTTATTTCTCTGGTTTGGGCAAAATTATTTTAGATTTAGTCTAGGTGAAAAGATGAATTGCAAATATAACAATCACGTGATTTTGAGAAATATTTGTTCTCAGATGCAATTTGATTTTTCCTTAGCTGTGGCGGAACATATTTAGCATTTTCGTGATTTATTTCACGATAAGTAGGTCGTTTCTCAAATTTTACTTCATCAAAAGATCTGCCTTTTGCAGTAAAATAAACATCACAATTTCTTGATAACTGATCAGGCGAAAGCCAACTTTCTCCCTGTTTAACTGCAATATGAGTTGAAAGCTCGCTATCCAATGTTTCGAAAATTTTATCAGGTATTATTAAGTTAATAAGTGAATCAAAATCTTTAACATTACGAATTTTACAATAATGTAGAAAACAGGATCTTAATCGCGAAGCAAACTGTTGATGTGTTTCACCAGGTAATCTTTTAGCATTTCTGAAATTTCGTAAACAAGAAAATGGGGACGGTTCATATTTTTTCAAAACTAATGATTTAATTTTATCATAATCTTTCAAATCTTCATCATTAATATATACAAGAACATTTCCTGCCCTCTCGCCTATTAATTTCAGTAAGATTTCAGATTTATATTCCTTAGGAACATTTTTATGTTTAAACGCTCTTTCTAAAGAATCAAAGAATAGATTCCATGTTTCGTTTTTCTTAGGCACTGAAATAGCCAAAACTTCAACTGCTTTTATCAGTTTATCTAAGGATATGGATGTGCCTTCTCTTTCTCGTTCATTACGGGACACATTCTCGTTTACCACTTGTTGTTGTAAACGCCATTTATTTGTTTCTTCTACATTTTTCCTCTCCGTAACTGTGGTTGCCAAAAAATCTATTACGAATTCTTTATCGTTTGCATACTCTTTAGAGTTTAATAATAAATCTTTCAATTCCGCAACTTTCAAACTTGGATCGGCTTCTTTGCCGATTTCTTGTAGAACAATAAACAAATCTGCTTTGGTTACATTCTTAAACATTTTTTAAAACAGAATTATCACACAATTAAAAGCAAAATAAACAGTAAACATCTCACCTCTATTTAGTAATCCCACATTGAGATCAAATGCACATTTTTATTTAACTTGTTCTCAGGTTGTCGAAAGATGAGCGTGCTGTGATGTCAGGACCACCGAGTATAGCATCAGAATTTGGTTATTAAAAGTTTATTAAACACAAAATTATATTTACAAGTATTTACACTGGCCTAAAAATATATACACATAGACTACCATTTATAAATAACAATACTCCACCAAAACTACCTATATCACTCCTCAAAACCAAACCAATATTATCTCGGATGCTTTTCCGCATCCTACATATACGACGAACACCAACACAACTGCCGATCTCCCCTCTTCACTTCTCGATTCACTTACCGTTGGGAGACAGTCTCTTCACTTCGCTTGCGTTAAAGGATAAAAAAGAAGGTTGGTTGCATGACAAAAGACAGGAAGGATGAAGACTCTACGGAATTCGTCAGTGCAGTCTGTTGGAGGCTGGTTAGTTTTCTTCTTCTTTTTTTTTTTCTCCGTCATTTCAAATGTAGATCTTTTCTTGCTTTGATAATACATGTGTTTTAAGTGCAAATTTTTTTCTGTTTTAACTCTGAATCCTAATCTACATTGGAGTCTTTTGTTGTTGGGATTGTACCCGACCCTAACCTGAATCAATTTAATTCTGTTTTAACCATTAAAATTGACTACCTACTTGTCTATTGGCTAAAACTTCAAGAGGCTACTAGTCCTGAGATGCCAAGGTCTAATCTTTGTTGTGACTTGGAAATTCATGGGTCAAATTCCACATTAAATATAAGTCCAATCTGTTTAATGTGGAAAAGATAACCATATTGCCTGAAACCGACCAACTGTTATCATAACACCAGTACTTGCACTTCTTTAAAGTGCTTTATAAAGCTACCATAATTATTCAAATAAGTAAAAAAGACAAGGGGGGGAAGGGAGTGTAATTGAAGAAAAGCAATTTCACTATTTATAATTTCTTAATTTTTGGAGACTATTTAGTCATTTTCAGGACATGTGAGCAGATGCATGACTGTTGAGGTATTTATATTAGGGCAAGATTGACTCTTGTTTCAATTAATTTAATTTATTTTTCTTTGTAGGGGTCAAATGTTGTTGTTAGCGCGAACAGTCAAGGAACGATAAAAGTAAGTATAAAAATGCATGTGCTATTTTTTTCTGTGTGTACATGATATGTGTAATGTTGTGTACTAATAAACTTTTTGGTCTGGAACACTCAAAGTTAAATATTTCTGTATTTTCTATATGAGATTTTGAATCATCTTTGTACCCCCTACTCCTTCCACAAATTTATCACAGTCTTGCTGAATCACCGTTATCATTTTTTTTTCTCTCTCTCTCACTCCATCTTTTCAAAATAAATAAACGAATTGCTAACATTGTAAAAAGTTCAGAAATATTTATTACTTTTATTAGAATAATAAATAGGTGCTGGTCAATTTGAAATCCCAGATGTTTTTTATATTCTTATGAAACTTTCTTATCTGTTGATACAGATAAGTGTGTAGTATAGTCTTAGTCTAGAATCAAAAACTTGTGATAGCATGTCTACATAGGAATAATGTCAAATCAGCTGTCATTTTCCCTCCCATCTTTCCTTGAAAAGGTTAAATGTTTCTCATATTCTGAAAAGAAATAATAATAAGGGGATTCAGCACTTATATATATGTGAAACGATAATTTAAATTTCAAAATATAAATTAGTGTCAGATTCTTTTTTCTGCGTTTTTCTAACTTTAAAATGTAATGCTCAAAATTTGCCCATGATATGTTTTTTCTCAGCCCAGCAATTATTACTTCCAGACTTTAAATTCTAACTAACTTTAAAATGAAAATTGTATAAGTAATCTCAACTCTCCTTTTTCTGTGATCAGATTCGGAATAACTATTCCTGGCAAGTTCTGATCAGACTGGTCCATATATCAATTAAAAAATCTTAATCCAGTCATTAGTAAGATAATCCATAGTCTCTACCCTAGCCCTACCATTAGACTATGATTGAAAAGGCTCCTTTTCTTTTATTCAGTCTCATAAGTACTTTAAATTTTTCCCAGTAGGGGGCTTTGAATTTGATTGGAGTTTTTAGAAACTACTAGTCGGGTTAATACCACATCCATTTCTAAACCAATTGGCCAATGTTTGTAATTAAAGTCTAACAGTGGTAGGACCTATCTAAGGCTAGCTGAGGTAGAACCTACATAAAATTTAAAAGAACTTATTGAAAGTAACAATATATATAAAGTGATAAGGGGAAAACTTGAACATTTTTCACTTTAAAAATGGCAGGGGTGACTCCTACACATATTGATTTTTAGAGATATTTATCCAATATTTACATGAAAGAATTATCACAAATCTTTAAAATTAACTTTATACTGAAAACTTAATAATTATTTACATGAAATTCTATATATAATACTTACAAAACTAATTGGGGTGTGTACCAATAAAGTAAAAAATAACTTTTATATGTAAGAAAATATTGTACAAGAATAATTAAAATATAGATAAATAGAGTAAAACAAAAACTCACCTAATTAAGTATTTAAAAACATGTCAAATTCAACCATACAAATATTTAAACTCACTAGGCTGTATTATTTATCAATATATTGATCAAATATTGATATTTTCTCAATATTGCAGTAACAATATCTTCACTCTGACTCTCTATCAATATATTCAAATAGCAATAATATATATTGTTTTGCACGGGAATGTTCTATACCTATATCTTCTTCAATCCCTTCTTTTGTCTGATCCATGTATTTATTCATTGGCCTTCATCCAAAACAGAAAATCTATCTCTGCTGATTATCATCTCTTTTGTTAAGATCTCCGACTAAGGAATATCCCAATATATCCACTTCCTATGTTCGTTCTCCTGTCACTGCAAACTGCAAAATCCACTGTTTGTTAGAGGCTAATACAGAATAACACTTATTTCCGGTTTGTTGTTCCGCTGCTGTTATTAGTCCATATTTATTGCAAAATGTTATATCATGGTCAGTAACACGAGCTTGAATATGTGCTGGTTATTGCCGATAGTACTGATATTGCTTGCTAGAATGTTGTTTCTCCAAATGAATATTTATCTGCACTTAAAATAAGTGGCTGGAATCGGGTAGATGCGATATTTTTTGTTTTCTCTGGTCATAAGAAAGGTACTTTAAATACATTAAATTTTAATTAACCATTATCATAATTTACACAACACAATATATTTTTTCCCCACTATATGAATCATTTCACTGTTTTACAGTTGGGACATTGAGATATTTGTATATAATAAATATCAGTAAGTTGAAAGCAAATTCATGTAAAATAATAGTGTTTTTTGGTTGGTGACTTCAATTATATATTATATTTTGTCAATTTTTATGTTCACTTCCCAACATTCCATTATATGGATATATTATATGAATTGCTATTTATAATTTAAGTATTTATTTTAAACTTATTATTATTATTATTATTATTTTTTTTTTTTTTTTTTTTTTTTTTTTTTAGGTTCTGGAGTTGGTTTAATTTATCAAAGAAAATTTATAGAAAAAAAACTCGATGAAATTTGTACAGATGTTTAATCTATTTGAAGAATGATGTTTTCTTTTATACACCGAGTCTGATTGAAATTGTTATAGTTGTGATCAAACCTCTTGTATTTGTTAAAATTTCAGTTTGATTTGGTGTATGCATAATGTATTGTTGGCAGCTACGTGAGACTGTTCGTGGTTTTAACTTTTTTGCCAAATTATTGTTATAATATGTATTTTGGATAAAATTTTAGTTATAGTTGATGTGTCTTTCATTGTGTTGTTTACAAAAGATGCCTTAAATACATAAAAAGGGCTGAGTAACAAAAAGGGGTGCCATTTCAAAATTGTCTGGGGAGGGAGGTGACAATTTCTTTTGGTCTTGTGCTTGTACAGCTGAGAAACAATTCATGGAGTTTTATAGTTTCATATATTTTTAAAATTAACCAAAATACTCATTGATGATAAATGTGTCCCACTTTCAGAATGTTGCAATACAAAAATTTCAGAAAATAATATTGATCATAATTAATTTCTATGCTTAACTTGTTTATTTAATACTGTTTCTGTTTTAATCAAATCTGTTGAGTTGTTGTAGCTTTTGTGCGATTTCTGAAAAAAAAAAAAAAAAAAAAAAAGTCTGACGTATGATGACAGCTACAGTATGAAATATCAAATTCCTTAATCGAGCAACTATCTCTAGTCCATTTCTTTTTGTCTATAGAGACTATAAACATGAAATAAACTAAACTAAGAATTTTTAGTCAGAATTCCATGTGCAAGACAATTTCTAAACATACTGATATAAAAAATCAGAGGAATATAACTATTAAGAAACATAGGATTCTATCAGCTTTTTTTCAAAATGAAGCAGTTTCTTTTTTCATCAAGGATATAGGAAGGTAGGTAGAAGGTCGCTTGAAAACCCCTACCCCTAACCAATTAAAAGTAATATTTTAATATGTATATATATATTTATTTTTTGTTAAGAACTAAAAATTGCCTTATAAATAAAAAACGTTTAAAGCGCTAAAACACTTTATTTCTTGCTGCAAACTAGTTTTGGTAGCCGTAGCATACCATCATCATTGCAAAATAGGATTGCTTAGAAAAGAAAATTGCTGAAATATATGTACGAGAAGCAGGTTCAATGAGAAAGTTTATTAGCCAATACAATTACAGGAAATTTTAGGAAACAGCCAATGTAAGAGAAGTGGATTCAAAGATAAAGTGTAATTTTATTGGCTAATGAACTTTCTCATTGAATCTGCTTCTCGTACATATATTTCAGCAATTTTCTTTTCTGAGCAATCCTATTTTGCAATGATGACAGTATGCTATGGCTACTGAAACTAGTTTGCAACGAGAAATAAAGTGTTTTGGTGCTTTAAACGTTGTTTTTTATTTATTGTTCTGCACCAAGTCATTTCTTATTGTAAAAATTGCCTTGTTTGGAGTATAGAGTCCACCTGGCAAAAAATAGTTAATTCCTTTTTCCTCTTAGTATCTAATAATTTTAAATCATTCTAGAAGAATAAGTGTTTTTGAATTTTTTCATACCTTGAGGGAAAAAAACTTTTTTCATTAATTAAACTTTAAAAAACTGAGGCGCAATTGCCTTCCTCTATCCTCCCTCCCCACCACCACCACCACCCACCTCTTTCAGAGCACCCATGAATGCACAATATATCAGCATTATAATTTATGTTTTAGTTTATTCACGGGCCGATTTACAATGAATTTAACTTTTGTGGTCCTAATGTTTTAAGGACTTACTGTGGGTGAAAGTTTACTGTTTTTTTATTTTAAATATTTGAGAAGACATAAATTCAGGGGGTAAATGCATTTATCTCATAGTTTGCCAAATATGCTATGAAGAAATTTTTGACGGTGGTCCATTGGCTGAAAATTTTAGCAACAAATTAGAAAAAAAAAATCTGAAGTGACTTAACTCAGCTTTTTAAACTTTCAGAAAATACAGTGTATTCAGATAAGTTTCTGATATAGTGGAATCAGCTGGATTCAAACATATGACCTCCCATTTTAAAACTTAACCCTTAAATGCCTGGTGTTGCCTTTCGGCAACATACCCAATTTAGCCTTCTAAAATACTATTAGAATAATATTTAAGCTCTAATGGCTAATGTTGTCAATAAAATACATATAGAAAATATTATTAAATCAATTTTCAACTTGCCGATGACAGCACTAGTGTTGTTTAAGAATAAATATATATTTATTTTTTCAATTGTTGTTACATGATCTTTTTGTTTTGTTTGGAAGCTTGTGAAATACACTATTTTGTTCTGTAGTGATCAAATAAAATTTATTACATGGAAAAGTAAGGTATGTAGACCGTATTTATGATTACTTTTGGATATTTAACAGTAATATATTTGTTGTAAGCAGATTTTGGAGTGTGTTGCCAATTGGCAACAACAGGCATTAAGTGTTCCACTAAGCCTGGAGAACAATGAGAAGTTTTAGTTTTACTTTCTTCTATAATCAATAGAAGTAGTTTATTTTCTAGTTTTTTATAATTGTAGTTCACCTTTTTTTAAACCTATGCAAGATATTTTTCTACATTTTATTTTCTGCAAATTTTACTCTCATTTTTACAATGCCTCCAAAAAAGTATTTGACTTAAAAACAAAATAGAAGAATTGGTTCATAATTACTCTCATAATGATATTGAAATGGTTATTCCGAAATTCAGTAAAGAGATTTCAAAGTAATGTAAACTGCCAAACAGGTAGATTGTTTGAAAAAAGAGAACATAAAGGTAAATGAAAACCAGATAAAGTTTAGTGGAAATGAGATTATTCACCAAACATGAATGAGTTGGATACACCACTAGCTTTTTTCAAATATTTCTCTTTAGATGAGGTTATAGAAAAAATTGTCAGTGAATGCAATTAAATATGCCTGCCAAAATGATCCCTATAAACCTACGAATTTCACATCACAAGACTTAAGGCAATTTATGGCGATAATATTATACGTGTCTTTAGTTTTCGATCGTATTGGAGTTATGAACTTGGTTTTCCTTTAACTCAGGATACAATAAGTAGAGATCAGTTTGAGAAAGTCCGAAAATTTATTCATTTCAATTGCAGCCAAAAACATCACCTCAAGATGATACGAAACATGACAGATTAACACAAATTTTGATCTATCATTGATATTTTAAACAATCATTTTGCTTCTAACCCTTTTAAGCAAAGGTGCAATATGAAAGTTCGACATTACATGAAGCAATATATGTCAAATAAAGCCCATAAATGGGGATTTCAACTTTTTGTACTTGCTGGTATTTCTGAAAATGCTTGTAACTTAGAAATATATTCAGGTCAAGAAAATATGCAAACGGGACCAATTACTGAACTCAACTTTGGTCCTTCAAGCAATGTATTCAATAGACTGTGAAGAAGAATACCAAGATCAGTAAACCATAAGTTGCATTTTGACAACTATTATACAGCTTTGCCGCTGATTGTACATTTGGCAAACACTGGCATCCATACATTGGGTATACAGTCAGAAGAAATAGAATTCCTTGATGCAAACTATCCGATGAAAAACCCTTAAAAGTTTTAGATCAGGGTTCTTGATCGGATATACTACAACTATAGATGGCATCGACATTTCATCACTAGTCTGGAAAGACAATAAATTCGTCACGATGCTGTATCTACTTTCGCCTGAACAAATCCTCTAAAAAAGTCAGTCGTGTTGACAGGAGTCAAAAGAAAATCATTAAAATAGATAGTCCATACGTAATTAAGGAATAAAAGCGACATATCGGAGGAGTTGACTGATTTGGATAACTTAACGGCCCGCTACAAAATTAATAATCGTAGTCGCAAATAGTATCTACGAATATTTTTCCATTTGCGTGAATTCACTACAGTAAACGCATGGCTTCTCTACAAAAGAGTTTTGAATGCTAATGATCATCAATCGAAGATAATGCCTCAATCAAAGATCAGAGCAGAATTTGCAAGATCATTATGCATGTTGGGAAGTAAACACATCCCTAAGCGTGGAAGACACTCATCGATGGTTGAAGAAGAAATTTGGGAAAAAAAAAGTCATAGAGGTCCATCACAGTACTCACATAAAGATGTCGATTCGACCAAACAGGACATATGCCTCTATATGCAGAGAAAAAGATAGGTGCAAATTCCCAAATTGCAAAGGATACATTGTAACAAAATAGGAAAAATGTGGTGTTTCACAGTGTTTTAATAGAAATAATTATTTCAAAAACTTCCATACAATTATTGCCTAACTAAATAATTTGTACTCATATTATTAAGTATCATAAAATAAACAATTTATTTTGTATTCCACATTGATTTTTATAATGTTTTACCATAAATTTTTGTATTTGTAATAAGAATTAATTACTTTTATAAATCACTTTGTGAAAATTCTTTATCATAGTTCTTAAAATTCATGTGTGTTTAATATTATAGAATTTTATGAAGGAGAATTAATTTTTCAATTAAAGCCGAGTGTTGCCGATTGGCAACAAACCGTTTTTTAGCCGTAAACCATATTTAAAACAAAATACGATTTTTTTAAGTATTTTTCCCATGATTTATTTAAGAAATGAAAGCCGAAAAACATTTTTAAATTGATTTTTAAAAAGTCAGGCATTTAAGGGTTAAGATACTACATCTGAGCCACTAATGCTTACTGCATAGCTACAATATTTATCTCTTATACTGTGTCATATTTCCTTGGTGATATTCTCTATATTGAATTAGTTGCAAAAGTGTTTGGATACCTAATCTATTGATCGATTTGCACAAAAATGTATACAGTTCTTATGACAGTGGTCTATAACATATTCACAAATTGAAACGGTAACCCAATCAGAAGTACCATTTGGAAGATTCTGTTTGGCTATTGTGTTCACTCACACACATGTACATTATGATTACAATATTTTCCTTACACTAGGTCTTTGGAAACTAATAAATCTTAGTCATGAACAATTCCAATAAGAAACTAAGTATTTCTGCTCTGACCTATAAGAGATCATCATCATCATCATTTGTTTAGTTATATCATATATAAGTTATATATATTTTATCCAAGCATTATGGAAACACATTACTATTTTTCCTTCTCTGAAATTTTATGTCTTTCACCTATAACACTCTCCATCGCCAGACATATGTCTGAATTATTATTATTATTTTATTTTTATTTTTTTTTTTTTTTTGCAAAATCGACATCTCCCATGACTTCTTAAAGCATGTACAAGTTGCTAATAAAAAAATATCTCCTAAAAAACTATAGAGCTATTCCATCTCAATTCAGGCAGGCAGTACTGATATGCGTCAATTCACCATCATAGATTTTTTTCAAAAAATTACAGTAGTTACAACTAAGTAATACATAAAATTTCCCAATGGGATTTTTCACCCAAAATTTTTTTTTCTGTGGTTACAGCACTTTAAAGTTTAATTGACAATTTTCGAAAAAACAGAAAAACGCTTCATTTTGAAACGAACACAGTATCGAAAATATTTAACGTATCCAGTCAATTTATTTTTTACAAATAGTTATTAAGCTGAATTTTACTTTAGCATAGTTTTAAAAAATATAGTGACATTTTAAATTAATTTTAAAAAAATGTTTCTAAGTACTAAAAATGGAATTATTACTAATTTTAAGATTTTTTTTTTCAGAATGAAAAAAAATATCTTAAAGCTAAACATTGATGGTAATTCAAAGACCTTTAACGGGACTTTCACAGTAAATTTTATTTTAACCCTAAGATGCATGCAACTTTTGCAATTCAATTTTAAATTATGTGAAATTTCGTAAAATCGCTACTTTTGAGATGCAATTTCTCAAAAACACCATTTTGTAAAAATCTAATAATATGCTCAATTGATACCTTATTAGTTTCTAATAAATACCTTATAAGCAAATTGTGTGCTTTTGCTTAGAAAATTTTATATGATTTTTTGAAAATAACATGTTGTGTATATTTTTCAAAAGACCAGAAAGTCAAGCTTTTTCTTATTTCACTTAATTTATAATTTATCATGAAATATTGATTATGAAAGTAATTGGTGGATAGGACAAATCAGTAGCATATCACGAGAACTAAATGACATTACAGTATCATTCATGTACTCCTATGGTCCATCAAAAGCATTCCAGTGGCCAGAAGAATCGGGAAAGAAATCTGGAATCGATACCAGGGAGGAAAGAGCATCGATACATCTTGCAACCATCACATTTGGCGAGTGGTGCCCATTAAATTTGGCGAGTGAGGACAATAAAGTTAATCGCCACGTTTTAAGTGTTACTCGATGCATTTATCTTTTTTCTTTCCAGATTCTTCTGGCCACAGGAATGCTTTTTCTGGACCATGGGGTATATGAATGATGCTGTAATGTCCCTCAGTTCTCATGATATGCTATTGATTTGTCTTATCCATCAATTATTTTCATAAAAGCACCCAATGAAATCACCGATTTATAAATCGTGCATTGAATAATGTTTTGTTATCTGGCTGGAAGTTTCAACTTTTGTCAATGCATTTTTAATTATTCGTCCCATATAACCTTCATTATTTTTAATCATCCAATAATGTTTAGATCGTATACCAACAATACATTTTACATTAGCTTATTCTTTCTCATTATTAGCTCTATAGGCTTGAATAATGTTTCTGTCTAGATGGAGTAGAAGGATATTTTTTTAACAGAGAGGATAGTTCAGCAACAAATGAGACAGAATCTCGGATGGCTCTTATTGGCTCATTTTGGAGATTAAATTTCGTTGCATAATGCTTACATAATCCCCCTACAGCATCACATGCACTTTTTTCATGGCCAGTAGCTGAAAAAATCCACTTCTTTAGTACAACTTCATTATTTTTGTGCAATCCAGCAAAATAATACTTATTTTTAAAATGTGCTCTATCTGATATATACACAATTGATTCCAGTGTTTGTAATTGGTACAACTTAGATAATTCTTTTTTTATATTTTCTATGGCACAAACAGCATAAGCTGTATCATGAGTTATGTCATCAGAAACTACAATAAAACTCTATTTCTTCTCTAAAATATGCTGTACAGGTAAATAATGATATTTGAGTATTTTGCCAGTGAAAGCCTTGTACTTCATCTGTCAGTATTACCGACCAGTTTTTAGCAAAGTCAGAATGTATCACAAGCACAGATTTTTTTTTTTTTTTTTTTGATAACTTTACCTCAGCAATTCTTTGTCTCTGATTTTTCCTTGAGTGATAATGAGGAATTGCTTTTCTCACCCAGTGCCTTACATCTTCTAGAATTTTTTTTAATCCATACCAACTTTTTTATTAAGTCATCTTCCCATATAGCATATACAACCCCTTCCTCTTCATTCAAATCAAAAGCTTCGACTAAGAATTTTTGTACCTCAGGGCACTCACCACACTCTTCGAGTCAACAATTTTCATTGCTTATTTTTCTATATTAGCATTTCGTCATCAGATCTTCTTCTCTAACTTGAATGAATGTTAAATTTTTAAGAGCTACACATATTAATTTCTAATTATTGCAGTAAACAGAACAGTGTACTACTTGTATTGGCTGAATTTAGATAAATTTTGGATATAATGAATGAAATTTTGATACTTATTTTCATACAGCAGGGGTGGCCAACTGTGGCATGCTCAACACCACTAGAATTTTATAGTAATCATTTCCTTACCTAATCATCGAATCTCTGTAATTTCAGAAGCCGACTTTTTCTGTAAAATTTTAGTATTGTCTGGCATGCCACGGTTGGCCACCTTTGTCATAGAAGGATTTTCTTTTTTCATTAAATTATGTTTCTTCAACAGACTGTGTCATAAAACGTTTTACTCTTTTAATTTTCGCACCATCATTTTTAATACAAATAACATCACTTTTGTTTGGACTATCTTTAGTTCAATCTTTGTTATCCTATAGCTTTGTTATCCTAATGTTAGCAGGACAATGCAACATTTAGTGCTTCTATTGATAAAGGATGTCCAATATAAGGATCAGATTGTGCATAAACTACTTTTTCTTTTTTAATTTTTCTGGATTTAACTACTAGATATTTTGCTACACCTTTTATTTAAAATTATTACATATTATTCTTTTTATAAAAAATTTAATCACATTATAAATTCAGTGAAATAATAAAAAGCTTGACTTTCTGGCCGTTTGAAAAATATACACAACATGATATTTTCAAAAAATCATATAAGATTTTCTAAGCAAAAACACACGATTTGCTTATAAGGTATTTATTAGAAACTAATAAGGTATCAATTGAGCATATTATCAGATTTTTTAAAAATGGTGTTTTTGAGAAATTGCATCTCAAAAATAGCGATTTTACGAAATTTTGCATAATTTAAATTTGAATTGCAAAAGTTGCATGCATCTTAGGATTAAAATAAAATTTACTGTGAAACTTCCATTAAAGGTCTTTGGATTACCACCAATGTTTAGCTTTAGAATATTTTTTTTCATTCTGAAAAAAAAATCTTAAAATCAGTAATAATTCCATTTTTTGTACTTAGAAACAATTTTTAAAAATTAATTTAAAATGTCACTATATTTTTTAAAACTAGGCTAAAGTAAAATTCAGCTTAATAACTATTTGTAAAAAATAAATTGACTGGATACGTTAAATATTTTTGATACTGTGTTCGATTCAAAATGAAGCGTTTTTCTGTTTTTTCGAAAATTGTCAATTTTATCGTAAACTTTAAAGTGCTGTAACCACAGAAAAAAATTTTTTGGGGAAAAATCCCATTGGGAAATTTTATGTATTACTTAGTTGTAACTACTGTAATTTTTTGAAAAAAATCTATGATGGTGAATTGACATGTCCTGCCTGAGCTGAGATGGAATTGCTCTAATACAAATTACACTTCCAAGTTGATAAAGAATCGTAAAATTAAAATTTCTGATAAAATGTTGACTTTTTAGTAACTGAAATAGCCTTAAAATGAAACTGTTAAAGTTTTTCCAAATTTTGAGAAATTTAAAAAGAAGAGGACTCTCATTGTATCACAGTTAGTAACAGGCTGATTAATATTTTGTATTAATGTTTCTTGTATATACATCCAAGTTCACTATAAAATAATCTCCTTTGGGTAAAAAATAAAGTATGCATATTAGAGATGGGCTTTCTTAACTATGCTGTTCTTGGGTCTATATGACTCAAAATGAAATTGCTCATAACTTTTTTACTAAAAAATTTTTTTATCTCAAAATTTGATGAGTTTGTTGTTATATGGGGCATTCTCATAATCTTTTGACTTTCGGAAATAAAAATCTGGTGAAATTAAACTTGCTAAAATAACATTTTAATCTGACAGACGAATGCCTTAATGATTCAAAATAAAGAAAATGGTCAGCAGCGAAAAAATTTTTATTTTACTGAGGTTTAAGTTAAACTTGGGAGTTTAATTTTCCTTACCATTTTACCACTAGAACTTTTTATTTTCTTCTAAATTTTTACTTATAATGAATTTGCATAGTACCCACAGGACATTCAAACAAGAAATAATAAAAAATGTAGTACTTTTAATACAGCATTTTTGTATAATATTGTCTTAATGGGGTGTTAAAGAAGGGACGGTAAGGTAAAAAAAGGGATGGTAAGGAAAATTACCACCTATTTTTAGGCAAATCATGTTAAAACTAAGTGATAGCCACAATGTTCATTGATTTTTAGAAACAGTTGTTAACATTGGATTAAATTATTTTTTTTTTTTTTTAATTCACCTCAAAAAGTGCTGGAATAAACCTTGGGGATGGTAAGACTGCCAATAAAGCCACAATCTTGAAATTGATATTTAAATGCCGATTTAAATTCTGCAGTAAATTTCCTGTCAAAGAATTTTAGACATTCTTTCTCTAGTGTACTTCTGCATGAGAAAAAACTTGAAAAAAATTCTGTGGCTGCATCTGAAGTCATTTTCTGTATAAGTTTATCAAGTGGGGGTCGGTTAGGATGAAAAACCCAGGGGCAGAGTTCAAAAAATAATATCAACCGCAAAAATGTGTGCGGGTTAATTTTTTGCTACATATTTATATAAAACAATTGTCCCAGTTTCAGGAAAAAATTACATTGAATTACTTTTATTGAAACAATTTTATACAGACAGCTCCAAACTTAAAAATCAGCATCAGGGACACGGACAGTATAGGAGTTTTCCTGGTATTTGGATCCCCAACACCGTCCAAAACTTATTTATCTCATTAATATTGTTATGCAATCATGCAAGGGATGTTCCCCAGTATATGAAATAAAAAAAAAAAAAAACCACAAAAAAATTTATTAAAATAAAAATTATTATTCAGGGACATAAAAGTCAAAAAATTGTGAGAATGCCCCATATACCTAACATTTTAAGCCATAAATTTTGAGCAAAAACAATTTTTAGTAAAGTTATGAGCAATTAAATTTCATTTCCGGTCATATAGACTCAAGGAAAACAGCAGGGTTAAGGGTGAGACACTGTTACAAAATCACATGTAAAGCACTGGACAAAAAAGGTTTTTTTTTTTCTCAAATTACTAAAGGGATTTCAATACTTTTTTTGTTTGTTTTGTCAGTAGTTAAACTAAAAATTGATCATTTGACAAGAAATAAAAATGCAATAGTTCTGTAATTTTGTAACAAAAGAAAGTCACGTTAAGTATTGAAATCGCCTTCGTAGTTCCTGATAGAAAACTGGTACATGAATGTCAGCTGTTTAACATGTGATTTTGCAACTGTTGAAACCCTTTTAAAAAAGCCTAGAAAATATAAGTTTACTATAGAGAATATTTTTATTAAAATCTCCATAAAAATAAAACCCTTTGTGAATATTATAAACATATCTTTAAAATGCTTAGTATTTTAGAATAGTGTGAAGTGCATATTTTTAAAATAGCTCTGTTGAATATGGAAAAATAACATTATTGTTACATGAGAAATGAAAATCAATGTTTTCCCCCTGCATAAACACATTGAAATTCTTCAGTATATAGTTAAGTAGCAACTGTTAATGCATCAATCTAATATATAAAAATGAAAAATTGTCTGTCTGTAATGCTATACAAATCCACAATTTGGAAGCCAGAATTATGAAATGTTACGTACATGTGTATTAAAACACGGCCGAGACAACTAAAGCAATCTGGAATCCAAATAATTTATGTTTTACTTTTAATTAATAAAAAACCACCAATTTTTCAGCAATTTTCTATCAAATTTAAACTTTTTGTCATAGCAGCTGCCAACAATTAAAAATTCACAATAAAATTCTTACCACAACAATTACCTTTGCAAGGTGCATTGCATATTACGTACACCACACTTGCAATAGTAAAAAGTTGTAGTGGGTATTACGATAATTCTTTTACCTCGCATGCAAATATTTAGAGAAATATATATTACAAATGCCACGCCGCAATCTCAGAAGCTCTAGTGGGTATTACGATAATTCTTTTACCTCACATGCAAATAATTAGAGATTATTTAATTGCGCTTAATTATTACAAATTTTTAAAAATAAAGAAACACATTTTATCACAAACATCAACAAAACTTTTTATTCTATTTATTTCCTTATTCCAAAGATATCATTTTATCGTCTGTTGCCATAGTAACGTAAATTAAATTTCATTTTAAAAAAAGCACAGTAGTAGAAAAATATTTTACTAAATCGAATAATTATTTTTAATTTTGGTTTTAGAATTAAATTCGTGAACTCCTGTACATAGAATGGGTTAAACAGCTAGTGCCATACTAAACTTGCATTAGAATCCTATAACAGATCAGGAGAGACAACTGCACCTTAACATTGTTTGCAGGTTGAGTTCAAATCATAACAACAATATTTCTTTTTGCAATTTTGTTTAAGATCAAAATAATTATAGATTTGAATATAATCAATTTACTTAATAACAAATTAACTTTATATTACAAATATAAATTTAGGCTATTCCGTCATAAATCTATTAAATTGTTTCTCATTTTGGGCTTATAAGAATAAAAACATGTTTTTGAAAGTTTGAAATAGATTGTACGTCAAAGATTTTATTTATTTTTTGCCTGGTTTAGCTAAATTGACCTTAAGATGTATTTCAGATTGATTATAACTCAGTCTGTGCAGGACTCTTTAATATTACTTTATGAATATAAATTAGTATGCTTTTATAAACTAGTATGCATATTCTGCCTTTCTCTCAGTTGGAGTTAGGGCTGTTTTATGTCAGTGGGATTATTGTCAAATCAATATTGTAGTACTCTAGATTCAGAAATGTTGGTCAATTACAATTCTTAATCAATACATTTTTTCTTCTCCTTTTTAGGGTTTTGTTTATATGATGAAACCCTATTCGTCTCACTCTTCTGTCTGTCTGTCACAGAGCCCGTTTTCAGAAACTATATATGTTGGAGACTTGAAATTTTGCTTACTTATAGCTGAACACCTCACATCAAATGACAAATCATAAAATTTTGAAAGTCTTATATTTACCCCTCTGGACTCCTTGTGTATTTTAAGCATTTTTTTTCCAACTGAGCCCCTAATTAAGTTGGAGACTTGAAAATTTGCATACTTATAGCTGAACGCTTGCGATCTCACGAAAAATCATAAAATTTTCAAAAAGTCTTATATTATTTACTTCTCCGGGCTCTAACTTGTGTATTTTAAGCAATTTTTCTAACCTCCCCCTTTTCACCTGGGGAGCACTTTTCTAACTTTTGCCGACACACCTGACATATCATTGCACAACCCTTTGACCATTCTTTCATATTATGCCTTACATATTTTAGTTCCACTTTTTACTGCCAGAGGGCACCTACCTGTCTCAGGTGCTATGAGCCTGATCCCCTCAACTAATATTTCTACAGATAGGTTGTAAAATGGAGTTTCGTTTGGATAGAGGTTTGTTTAGAATAATGTGTCCCCCTGGTTGTGAAATGTGGAACTAACAGATTTTGCAAAAGGATAAAGTGTTTTGAAAGGAATATTAAACGAAACCCTTGTATGATCTGTGATCACACTTACCCATTTGTTTTTAATGTGGCTTGTGTTTTTTCTGTACCTTTGGCAAATTTTTAATTGGTTTCTGGAACTTCCAACTAATAAGTCAGAAACATTATTTCTATGCTGCAGATATGATTGTAGCTGTTATTTCTCACTTTGCTGTATCACAATGAAATCCAGATAATTTTCTGTCCTGTAATTTCTTTTTTTTTCCTCTCCAATATGATACATTTGTTTTAGAAACATTTGCTTCAATAAAACTTTTAAATAGAACAGCAATAAATGAAAATAATCTCAAAAGTAGAAATATAAGTTTATTACTACCAACTTCAGGCTACCCCTTTTTCCAAAGGAGGATTGATTTAACCCTCTAAGCATTTTAGCTATCTTTTTCTACCATGTAATTTCTTAATCTAAAAGACACAAAATTTTGTTCTGTGCATAAGATAAATTAATATTTAACTTATTCAAAACTTCATATCAGTGCTTTGCATAGCTATTTTATACATCATTAAACAAAAAGGCAAAAACCACACAAAAAAAAAAAAAAAAAAAAAGTAAGTGAGGTGTTCAGAAACATTTACGGAATATAGTTAAAATCTATCAAATAAACCTACATATTGATTGTGAAACCCCCAGTAACTGACACCTTAAGAATTTTTTCTTGTTCAAATCACTATTACAAAGTTTCAAATCTATTTTATACTTCTTTGTTTTAGAAAGTATAGTAGAGATATATTAAAAAATGTTTGTTGACAAAATTTTTTTTAAATTATACTTTTTATTTTATAAATAGGGTCAATAACTCTAATAACTGACACCATCCCTATTTTGAAAAACCAATAACTGATACATAAGTTAGAACAGTTAAGGCTGCTAGCCACTCAGCTTCCGAATCCCCCTCAGTAATGTTAAGTCTATGGGTGTTTGATGCATTTGTCTATTTAAAATATCTCCACAGTAACTTGATATTTTTAACTTCTCTTTTCTGTGTACTCTTTTTAAAGGATGTCTCTTTTTTTCCTTATTTCTCAAAATATTTCTAAAATATATTCTTAATTTTATATGAAGTGACAAAAACTTATTCGCAGTTTGTCAGATTTTAATGCATAAAATATTAAATTAAGCATAGATTTTAGAAATATTTTGAGAAATAAGGAAAAAAAGAGACATCTTTTAAGGAGAGTACAAAGAAAAAATCAATTAAAAACATTAATTTCCAGAGGATATATTTTAAATATATGAATACATCCCATCCCCATAGACTTAGCATTAGTTAGGGGAATTTGAAAGCTGAGTGATTAGCAGCCTTAAGACAAATAAGTTACCACTAGATGACATTACTTTGCAGACTTCTACAAGAAAATGCTTATTTGAGTTAGATTTTTGCTGAAGTGTCAGTTACTGGTAAGGTGTCAATAACTGTGGTTTTCACCCTATATATAAGTAATGACTTTTGTACACATTAAGTGCAGACAGGAAAACAGTTTGCCTCTTATAGTTTTTTAAAACGGACATTGATTTGCATCACTTATAAATTTATTTTTAGGGGTTTTATTATTCAGTTGTCATTGATGTTTTACCAGAGAACCTGCTCTGAGAAAGCGTTTTGAAATCATTTTTTAGTTGTATAAAATTTTCATATTTAGTAGTTTTGTTTGTACTAACATATTATGAAGTAGGACAATGTCATTAAATCCTTATTTCAGTTCCATTAAAATAAATTAAAAAAACAAAACAGCCTGGCAGATTTGTTCCAGAGCGGCTAAGATCAGATAATTTCAAAATTTTTATTTTAAAAATATTTTACACGTAAATAAAATCTGCAGATAATGCAAATTTTTAATGTTTTCAATGGAGAATTTTCTTTAAAAAACTGACTGAAAATCTCCATAAGCAATTTGAAAACTTAAGGTAAGAATGAGCGATATATTTTTAATAACTAAGCTTTAACTATTGTATAAAAGAAATAGCCATTGCTAAAAGATAAGAAAAACATTACTATAGCTGCAGGAACAATTGATTAAAAGCTCTCTTTATTAAGTAGAGCTAGAGCAGAGCTTGCATGTACTAAAAAGAATAGAAGCAAATCTGCATTTCACAGATTTGCTTATACAAACTTTGTTCCACTTAATGTTGTCTCATAATCAGAAATAATGTAGAGAAGTGTGAGGTTGGACTACTACTCAGAACAAAATTAAGAGGTGGAAAATACACAAAATACTTGGTTAACCCTCTCATGTGTGATTGTGTTATACCACAATCCTCACAGAACTGTGCATATTTTATTTTTACTCTATTGTCACTTATAAACCTCATATGAAGTTCAATAAGACTTGGGAAATATACAATAGATGGCAGGCAAAACTATTTTTGCTTCAAATACTCTATTGGAAAATCTGTTTTTTGATCTTAACAAGAACATTATCTTTACTTTTTTTTTATAATAATGTATCTGAAGTTAAAATTATCACAAGAAACTATTTAATAACGCTAAATTATTCTTTTGCTGCTTTAAATATATTTTAATGTTCTTTATCTATTTAAAAATAACCAACTCATGAGGGGTTTTTTCTTCTTTTTGGAATTGAAAGGAAGATTTTTATTTTATAAAGCTTTTTATCCTTTTTGTGATATTTTCTGTAAACAATTTGTGTAAAGTGGAATAGCGTTTTCAAAACTCTCTTTCGAATATTTTAAAATTATTATTTGTCTTTGATTTAAAAAGCAGAAATTTCAATGTTGATTTTTGTTTTTGTTTTTTTAAAGAAAACAATTTTTAAAAATTGAAATAAGTTGTGGTCAGTTGATTATTAATGCTGATTGAAAACATATGAAATACTAGTATATACAAGTGCATAATTGAAATCGGTTGTAATAACAATGAAAAACTAAATAGCAATATTTTGAAACATAAGAGATTTGGACATGACAATCGTGGTTTTATCAGGCAAAAGAAAAAAAAAATACACTATGCACTTATTGAAACATGCTTAATACTATTCAAGGAAATCTAAAAATTGGTAAAAACTCAGAGAAATTGTTTCACCCAAGTCACTAATTACTCCTAAAACTTGGAAAACTGTTTAGCCACTCTGATAAAAATGTCCAATCTATGTTTAACCCCTTAAGAGGTGGTGGGATATATTATATTTCACCTAAATTGAAACAATATTTTCACCAGACACTTTTAATTATATTTTACTTTTATAACTTCAGCAGAAAAAAATGTAAAATTGCTTTTCCTTATTTTATTTATTTATTTATTTTTTTTTTTAATTCCAGTGTAAACTTAACATCACAGAAACACAATTACTTGCCTCTGAAAGAGTTGTAGTTTGTTAGCCAGCAAGTATGCTATTTAACATGCTTTGTTGCTGATTGTTGATGTGGAAAAGTACTCGGACAAAAGTACTCGGTGTGTGAAAATGAGTATGAACCCTGTTGAATCAATTTGTGTGTTTTATACTTTAATATAGCAAATGTTACTGGTTCATCACAGCTTTTAATATTTCATTGTATTAATATAGTCTAAGAGGCAACACCCCATATTTGCAACAAACTTTAATGCTGGTTTTGATATGTATGATAGATTATGTGGTACAAATAACATAAATGATAGTCAGCTGGTGCACCAGTGGGGGCAGTGGTTGCCATGGCAACATCCCATAGTCTGCTGCAAAGTGAAATGAATGGTATGCAGATTACAAATTATATCATAGTAACATCCATAATGGAGAAACCATTCATTTCCCTTTGCAGTGAGCTGTTGCCATGGCAACATCCACCTCACCTCTTATTGGTATGCCAGCTAGCTGACTGGCAGTTTGTACCATCTAATATATCATATATAAAAATCATAATTTGTTTCGGAAATGTGATGCTGCTTCCCCGAATAATAGGTTAATAACACTTGAAACAGTACAGTTATTGAAAAACAAAAATTGACACTTACAGAACAAAATAAATTCAAGATATATGGATGAGCATAAAGTCTTTCCCTGATTACAAAAAATTATGATTCAAAGACTATTATACTTAGACATATCTTTGTTTTAGCTTCTTCAATCCTTATTTAATATTTTGTAATCAGAAAACGACACCCTGCATTATATTGCATAATTTTTATTCATTAATTTGATCTAGGAATGGAATTTCGAAATTTAAGATTTATACATATGTGGGGGAAATCCACAAAAGACTTTAACTGCAATATTTGTGTTATGAATGAATAAGGGATAGTATTTAAAATTGAATTGTTAGAAAACAATGAAGAATTTTACAAAAAATTTAGATAATTTAAATAGATGTTTATTTAACAACAAAGCAAAAGTGCTTTGACATAAAATTTGGGGCCGCAATCCATACCTTTAGATACATTTACAAAGCTTACAGGTTGTTGTATTTTCATTTTGTACTTTCTTTCTATAGAAACCTTGCGCACAATTAAGTTTTTTAAAAGCATGATTCTTTGCAAAAAATTATAAAATAGTCACAAAATGAAATGACGGCTGACAGAAAATTTTCTAATTTTATCATATATATTATTTCTGTTGTCGACATTCCTTTTACCCAATTAATATGTAACATACGATAATGAATGAAGTATCATTGCCATTGGATAGAATTTTTGCCCACATCTGATATTGCATAATGAATTTAACTAATATGTAGCATACAATGATGAATGTGATATCATTGGATAGGATTTTTTGCCCACATCTGACACAGCATACTGAATTTTCATTATACTTTTAGTTTAAGTATCATCATACATATTATTTCTAATGTCAACATCCCGTTTCCTATGCACATACAAAATGCACAACGATGAATGGGGTCTTACATGAAAGGTTTTTGAACAGTCTTTTGACATAGTACACTCATATTTCGTTAAAACCAGTTTTATTTTTATTTAAAAAATTAGTTATTACATTAATTACAAATTAATGAAAAATGTATCAGATAAATAAACTCAAATTGCAGAGTGAAAGCTTCGCACAGGAATACTGGTATAGCTTATTTTTTATTTATGTAGCCATGGATTATATGTTTCGTATTACTTTATTATAGGCTTAATTATGCGTATACTAAATAGAATAAATAATGAACAAATTGTGTTTGATACATTGATAGCTATGGTATAACAATCTGATGACACTTTAAAATATGAATAAAGATTGCAAGAAAGTGCTTTTGAAATTTTGTTTTTCACACTAAATTCAGCAACGTCTTTTTTTTTTTTAATTTTCTCAATCCTTTGTAAAATCTAGAGAGAGTTTTAGTTAATTGTAACTATGACTGTATTTAGTAGATGAAACTGCAATGTCTTTTCCACCAGTTATTGCAATTATTCAGAATACCTATTATATGTAGCCGTGTAATTAAATCAAAGTAAAATCTTATAATTTAGTTGTGTGTTTTAAAAAATACAGTGTTTTAAAATTCCAAGCTTTTAAAAAATATGTCTTTAGTACACTAAACACATTTAAATTATGAAATAAATAATAAAAATCTGAAGACAACTTCTTTTTAAACACTTATTTATATAAATAAATAAATAAAACTTCAGGATATAAATGATTTTAATAATTGTGTGATGGTCACATATAATCTGTAGAACAAATATTATTTCAATGTTTGATATTTAGAATATTGTGATATGTGTCAGATGTTGGGGCCTCCGTGGCCTAGTGGTTAAGGCACCATGCTGATAATCGTTTGAGAGCATAGGAGGTCTGTAGGTTTGACTCTCGCTGGCTCCATTGCACACTCTTTGTGGAGTTCTCGACTGTAATTCTCTGGTGCTGTTAATTTCCTTGTGCTATCTTGCAGGGGTGCAGAAAATGTTTCTACTCCCAACATTTCTCCCAATCCACATGAAAATTTCCTCAAAAATTTTGCGGTTTGTAGGTAAATGCTGAATTACCGTAGGTATAGAAAATTTATTTTTCCAATATTTCTCAACTTATGTGCGAGTATATATGGCAGGTGTGATTCTGAGTGAAAAAAAAATTTCTGAAATTCACAGCAAATTTTTTCAAAGGATCAATTTGATCCTTTGGAGTGGGGGGAAGGGGGGGAGAAATCCACTGCCAGCACTAACTATGTTTTTTTCGCGGCTCTTTGACGAAATTTGTGGTTATTTCACGATCTTTTGACGAGTTTCGTGGTTATTTCACCTTTCTTCTGCCGCAATTCGTGATTATTCCGCCCTCTTTTGACGAAATTCGCGATTCTTTGACAAAATTCGCAGTTGTTTTGCCATCTTTTGATGAATTCGCAGTTGTTTTGCGATCGTTTGACTAAATTTGCGGTTCTTTCATGATCTTTAGACAAAAGTTACGTTTTTGTTGCGATCTTTTAAAGAAATTTGCGGGATTTTTTTCGCGTTCCTTTGACGAAATTCACGGTTATTTCGGCATGTTTTGACGAAAATCGCGGTTGTTTTGCGATCTTTGGACGAAATCTGCGGTTGTTTCGCGATCTTTTGACGAAACGTGCAGTTGTTTGCGATCTTTTGACGAAATTTGTGGTTTTTCCGCGATCTTTTGACGAAATGTACCTTTATTTCGCGAACTTTTGGCAAAATTTGTGGTTATTTCGGGATCTTTTGGCGAAACTTGCGGTTGTTTCGCAATCTTTTGGCGAAATTTGCGGTTGTTTCGCAATCTTTTGACGAAATTTGCGGTTGTTTCGCGATCTTTTGACGAAGTTTGCGGTTCTTTCGCGATCTTTTGACGAAACGTGCGGTAGTTTCACGATCTTTTGCAAAATTTGCAGTTATTTTGCGATCTTGTGACGAAATTCGCGTTTTTTCCGTTATTCTTAACAAAATTTGCGGTATTTTTATGTCTAAATTTTCAGATTGATGACATATTTTTTTTAATTTTCGGGAAATTCGGAACAGAATCACACCTGATATACGGTACATATTATTTTGAGATTGATTTTGTGAAGGTTGCTATACGTATCTTTTTATTTGTAGTGAAATTTTTCCATCTCAGGGAATTATGGAATTCGTTGTTAAAATCGAAATGAATTGTATATGTTTCTTCAAAATTTCCCCAGGTGGTTAAAATTTCCCCCGATCCTAGATCGCCGGATCGGACATATTCTGCACCCCTCCTATCTTGTATATTGACGAAATTGTTATGTCTGATTTGTGTAATTATTTCTGTGTATAAAATAAAGGATCATTTGTGGCAACAGCCATTGTAGCTATAGGCCCCAAAGCAATCCCCACTTTTAATAACTAACTGACATTTTAATAAATATTTTGTCAAATTGTATGTACCAATAGCCAGTATATTTTCAGTTGTTAAACAATTATTCCAGTAAAGCTGTTAAATAATGCTTTAAAGACTTGAGTTATTAACAGTAATTCATGGAAAGATTATTTTATCACCTGTGTATATCTCTCTAGAAAGACTAAACAATATGTTAAAAATTACTTTTTTAATAACATTGTAACATATATATATTACAGAAAGCGGTTTAAAAATGCAAAACTCTGTAACAATTTTTTAATTTACACATAGCAATGTAAGAATTATTTACATAAAAAACTACATTATGTTACATATCTGACTTTCAATTGACTTTTCGTCTGACTTGGTAATATCATTACCAATTTTTTGTACGACATTGGCTGTGTTTCCTTGACAAGAGAAGGAAAAACTCTTATTACCTTCGTGAGAGAAATAACCAAGAGGTCTAGCTTTCTTTACTTTTTCATGAAATATCATAAGGGAGGCATCTTCATAGCGCTGTTTAATTTGAAAAAGAGTTTCTGCATAAGGTATGTTGTTGGTATTCATAGAACTTGACAACATCTACCTGCGAATAACACAAAGACCTATGTTAAAGTTAATTATTTTAACACAAACTGGTATCGTACAAGTTGAAATTTTCCTGTGAATGAAAAAGTGTTCAGACTGGAAATCAAATCCAGAACTTTTGGCTTAAATCACCAGTGCTCTTCCAATTGAGCTATGACTGCCAAAAAGTTGTGTGGTTTATTTTTGTCAGCTGATTGTCATTCCAGGTAGATCATTTGGAAGAGCATTGTCAATTTAAGTCAATGGTTCTCGATTCGCTTCTCGGTCTGGGCACTTTTTCAGTCAATTGGAAAAATTTCAACTTGTATGTTAAAATATTTTTAAATTAGTATATAGTAAATGTTTATTACAGGTAATAAATTATTCATTTGAAGTACATAACTTAAATACAACACGATTCGGTGATAGCAAACTTTTTTTTTCAATAAACATAACAAACTTCTATACCATTCTAATCTATTAATTTAAATGGGACAGTTGCATTCCAACAATTATGAATAGGAAGTTATAGTTATTTTTTTTTTTTTTTTTTTTTTTTAAACAGAGTTACTCTCATAAGTGAATAATGAAAAAAAAAAAAAAAAAAAAAAAAAAAAAAACACAGCACAATAAGTGACCAATGTTCTAAAATTGGATCAACACATAATCTAAAAATACAAATTTTTTTAGTGTTTCTACTCAGTAGAAACTGAGATACAGCTGTAATGTTCGTTGCAAAGCACATAATAGCACTGCCTGTTGAGTGATCAAAGCCAAAATTGAATCGGTATAGTTTTTCATAAGCAGAGTTTATTTATTTTTTTTATTTTTTTTCCCCTAGAAGGAGACTACCAACATTTGTAAATGGTGGAGAGTAAAAAAGTTTGGAAG
Organism: Maratus speciosus; assembly: GCA_963932465.1. NCBI lineage: Eukaryota > Metazoa > Arthropoda > Arachnida > Araneae > Salticidae > Maratus > Maratus speciosus. The sequence goes on from OZ010786.1 coordinate 630,702,623, forward strand.
GAGTGAAAATCGTTTTTAATCTTGCATTTATTTCAACATGCTATTTAAATTAAACATGCATATTAAACATGTCAAAATATTAGTGAAAGAATTTATGTTATAACTGTATCTAACTTTAATAGTTGGATTTCATTCCATATTTGTTGTTATAACTTCATAGTGGTCATTGTACTGCTTTTTCTACTTTTTTGTTGTTTAAAAAAAAAAGCAAATTTTTCAAAAATTAATAAGATTGTTTGAGCGGGATGTTCTTATCAGTGACGCTCTTTTGGGCAGGATTTGTCAAAGTATCTTGCACAGTAAATTTTGAGGAATTCCATGCCACAAAATTTATCACAAAACTCATTTTAAAAAATACAGTCCATTTGTTGAGGTAATGTAAATCTAATCACCACCAATTTATCTGTAACCTTTAAAAATTGGCTTAACCCTTTCAACGTTTGCCCCGAGTGAAGTTGGGGGTAAAAGCACTGTTTCCCTATACCTGCTGCCGGTGAAGTGCTTAAGAAAAATTAATCCGGGTTAACAAAAAAAAAAAAAAAGATATTAAAAATATGTTCTGATGCTACACTTATTCATTATAGGAGCCAATGATAAGAGTCAGGCCCTGCTTATAGCATCCAGAAGATATAGCATGGCAACTGACTATTCCAGTAATGCTTTTAAAAAGTGCTAAAAATTTAATCATATAAATGTTGAACAACAAATGTCAATCGCAGCGATATCTGCTAGCTCTTCACCAGTTGAAATGTTTTCTCAATGGAATCAGTGTTGTAGTCGTAAAATAACCAGCGAGTATATGCTATAGGCAGAGGGTATAGTCATGCCTACAGTATACGCTATAGCTTTATTTGAGAAACAGAGGACGCTTCTTAAAAAAATCCAGAAGGTATACGGCATATACCTCCATATACCCTCCACTACACCCCTGAATGGAATCCTTATATAATGTTTATGTTTAAACTATAGCGTCTAGAATAAATAGTGTGGAAATTGGCTATCTGAGTAATCCTTAAAAAAGTGCTAAAACAATGAATCCCTTAAATATTCAATGATGCTGAAATCTAAAGAGTCGGATCGTAGCAACATCTGCAGGATATTTTCCAAAACTGCAAGATGATTGCTAGTCTAGAGCAAGACCCCTTATCATAATAACATGTTATTATGATAAGGGAATCTTTGTCTAGATGCTGTAATACATGGAAATTTGAAAATATCTCACAGATATTGCTGCGATCGGCTCTTCGGATTTCAACATCATTGCACATTTAAGGAATTCATTGTTTTAGCACTGTTTATTATAGATGCAGTAGTTTGAACAACCAGAAGTTGCTACAGTCGCCATTTATTGTTCAGCATCGTTCAACATAGAGAAGACTGGGGTACAATGGACCACTTTTGCAGTTTACATTTTATTTTTTTTTAAACCCTGTAAGCCCTGACCCACACGATTGCATGGGTGATACTAAAGTAAAAGAAAAAGCCTATTTCCTGTTTTTGTGAGATTTAAAACCAAATCTGCACATTTATATGAGTTAATTGGCTTGAGATGTTTTGATAAGACATAACTAGGGGGGGGGGGGGGGTTGTACCAACTGCAAGACAGGGTTAAATTTTCTGCTTTTGAAAAGACTATATCATCTGACAGCAATAGACAAAAAGTATGTATTGTCATAATTTCTTTTAAATATGATTTTTAATGTTTGCTTGGATTTAATTTTTATTTTCATATACTTTATTCATGATTTTAATTGATTTTGTCCTTGATAAATTTAATTAGGCTTTACAAAAGTTGAAAAACTAATGGTTCACACATTTGTGTAAGTCCGGCATTTACCATTTCCAAAATAGTTGTAATTCCTAATATTTAAAATTTTTGTTTTCAAGTGATTTTTTAGTTATGTTTTTAGCAATTTGTTTTTTATTAATTACATTTTTAAAGCGTATTAATTTTAAATTAATAGGACTATTTATGATTTCTATTTAAAATAGATAGTACATATTCGATAAATAATATGCGCATATAACAAACTGTATGTTTCTGTTCTGAATTACAGATGCCATATATGAGTTATGCCATGAGATGAGATTTTTAAATTTGATTAATTCATTCCATTTTGTCGAAACAGCAAGCAAACCACCAGTAATGAATAATAAATTATAGAAAGTTCAGCAAATGCATGACAGATTCCGTCGTGTCTCTTGAATTTACCAAGAGATCTGGGAAAATTTTCCATAGATGAGCAGACGATTCCTTTTATCAGTAAAGCAGAATGTAAAAAACTACACTCTGTGGTAACAGCATCATCTGGGATAGTTTTAAATTTTATAGTATGTTAGTGGGAAAGTACAGACCTGGTCCACAATGATGTACGCTTAGGAGCTGCTGTAGTCCTTACTCTGGTTCAGACCTTGTTTTATGTACTCCGATCGGTATTTCAACACAATACCGCTGCTGGAAGAACTAAAAAAAAAACAAATGTGAAGGAACAGGCACAATTCAAACGGAGTGAAGGGCATCCCATTTGTCAATGGCTCTTAAGAGGGGTGAGAGCATTGAGCTCATCTCAGAAAATGGAATTGTAGTGGTTGAGTGGAAAGACAATAAGATGTACTGGCGTCTATGTGTACAGGATGTAACTCACTGCAGACCGTAAAGCGGTGGTCGAAGGAAGAAAAATTGAAAATTGATGTCTCTTGTCCAGCCAGCGTTATGAGCTACAATGCATCGATGGGAGGTGTGGAGATTTGCGATAATGGAGGCATATCAAATCTAGTTTAAAACAAGAAAGTAGATCTTGAAAACAACAGTTCATTTCCTTGACCTGGCTGTAGTAAATTCGTGGTTTCTCTACAAACGAGATGCCAAAGCAAACAAGTTACCCTATAAAAAAACACTTGATTTACTATTGTTTTAATTAAGTTCAGCTGAGAACTTGCTGGATGTACCATTACCAAGAAAGAAAAAATCAAGGGCTGTCCTCAGCGAAGAAGAAGAGATTGAATATGATGTTGCTGACTCATGCAGATCCAAATTCTACAATCCACCCGAAAAGATAACATTTGAAAGTAAGAGGTTAGATGCAACGAGTCACTGGCTTTGTTTCGATGATCTTAAAACTGTCAGGAGTTACCGGTTTCAAAACTATTCCAGCCGTACAAGAGTGAGATATGAGAAATCTGATGTTTATTTAGGTCTGTCCAAAAACAAAAAAATGTTTCAAACATTTTCATTGTGGCTGATGAAAATTATCTTAACAAACAACTTTTTTGCTTAAACTTTTATTCTTAGATATTTGCACATAATCCCAAACTACACAATTATATAGATTTAGTTAAAAAACAGCTGCATTAAGGCCAAACCTACACAATTGTGTGGGTCCTCCCTTGGCATAACCTGACATCGAGTATTTTTTAAAATATCTTTTGGCTTAGATGCCTTATGTTCCCTCAGCCGTTGTTTTGAATTGTTTGGCGATTTCGTGTTGGCGGTGTTTATAGCTATGGCAACCTCTATATGTGGAACTCCGTGTGACGTGTGTATTCTGACGTGTTGTGTTCTGGCAACCCCTGAAAAGTGGGGGATTTTGTGGATGTATTTTGATATCGTGTTGTATCGTCCTGTCTTTTTATTTTTATGTTAAATTTATTGGATATATTTGACTGACTATGGTTTCTGTAATCCGTTTAAATGCTTTTGCTGAAGTAATTAAGAAATATGAGGAAATTTTGAGAAGAAAAGTAGGTTTGTTTATTGGGCAGATTCCCAGAACAGCCGAGACACCCCATTTGGCGACTTTTCTGACAAGCGCCAAATACCCCACATACGCCAATCTAAAATGCAGCAATCTGAAAACTAACATGATTGGTCCACTTTCCTGAATGCTTCCAGACTGTTTTTTACTATGTCATCACCCTGGAATGATGGGAAATACAACATTTATAAATAACGATGTATTAGAAAACACAGGAAAGCTGATTTTTATGAGATTCAAAATAAAACAAACGATTTGAACATAAGTTTATTGAAAATGTGAAAATTTTAAAGTACCTTTCCAAATCAGAGTAATGATATAATGATTAAAACTTTCATTTCTCAACAACTTTCAGAAAAAATCATGGGGTCATTTAATATTGTAAGTACGTACCTATATTATAGTAAACATTGAACAATTCATTTCTAATTTAAAAAAGTATGAACGCTTCACGTTCATAAAAAAATAATATATATCACTGAATACAGCAACCTAGTTCTGCAGCAATCTGAAAAATGCAGGAAACTCGTTAAAGCGGCAATCAGTGAACATGTATGAACGCTTCACGTTCATTAACCGAAAAAAAACATCACTGTCACCAGCAGTTCTCGGTGTGTAGCAATCTAAAAATTCAGCAGTTCTCGCTGCATAGCAGTATCAAAATTCAGCAGTTCTCACTGGGTAGCAATATCAAAATTCAGCAGTTCACGCTGCATAGCAATATCAAAATGTACAAAACTCGTAAAGTCAGCATACATGAGAAATATACAATAAACATCTAATATAGAACACTATAATAAAAAATACATAAAATTATTAACATACCTTAACAAACATCTCCTTTCTTGAAAACCAACTCTATAAAATGTTGAATTGCCATAATTTCATAAATTTCTAGTCGTTGATAAACTTCATTTAACTTTCCAGCAAAAAAAATGAACAAATACTCACAACTTCAAACTAAATTACACAGGTACTTTAAAATTCAAATTTTACAACTAAAAACAGCAAAAAATATTAACAATAACAAACTCTTGCCTTACCGTCATTTAATTTTACAAATACAAAACGTCTTTCTTCTACACCTCGTTGTACACAAATTGCAAAACATGCGGAGTTGAGTTCTCAAAGGTAGGTGTAGCCATCAAATACACAAGAAATCAACCAATCCAAATTCAAGATCACACAACTGTAGGCGTGGAAAGAATTTATGAAACGAACTGGTAACAACAAAGATCCATTTATTGCCTTGCCAAATTGAATGATGCCAAGTGTCTCGGCTGTTTTGGGATTCCTGTTTATTGTGTCTCAATGCGTATTCATAAGCCTATTTTGGAAAATGACAGTGGTGTTATGAGAGAGATTTCGTGCTGGAGCTTTCAAGAAAGCAGATATCTGTTAAGGTACATTGATAATTTTATGTATATTTTGCTGCTTTAAGAGTTTTTTACATTTTGAGACTGCTAGAAAGCGAGGACTGCTGAATTTTAAGAATGCTACACCGGGAGAACTGCTGAATACAGTGATGTTTTTTTCGGTTAATGTGCGCAAAGCGCTCATACAAAATTACTGATTACCACTTTAGCAAGTTTCGCTTTTTATGTATATTTTGCTGCTTTAAGAGTTTTTTACATTTTGAGATCGCTAGAAAGCGAGAACTGCTGAATTTTGAGAATGCTACACCGGGAGAACTGCTGAATGCAGTGATGTTTCTTTTCGGTTAATGTGCATGAAGCGCTCATACAAGATTACTGACTTTAGCGAATTTTGTTTATTATTTACATTTTATTTCCATTAAGCGAAACATGCGTATAAACCGGTGCTTGGCGACATTTACTACTTGGCGGAAAAAGGGTTTTCACGCCAAGAAGAATTCCAAGATGGCGGCCGTGGGAACTTATGACATCTGTTCCTATTTTTTTTTTTCGATCAAATAGGATCCTATAGATTAGAGGGAACAACCCAAACTTTCAATTTCTACCAAAAAACTCCCGGTCTTAAAGGGTTAATAGAAAGTCCAATCTACCTGAAAATATGCTTGAACATTCCTTAAATATTTTTACATGGCTCAGATTTTTTTCAGAACATAGTTTCAAATTCAAATACATTAATATATATATACGCTCATAAAGTGAACCAATGTCTGCCAGAAGCGGGATACACTGGTCCATCCACTGGAGCACAGTGGTCCACTGTTAAGTATTATTTACAATATAATATAAATTTATTTTTTATTAATTTAATTCCTCTTTATTTCCCCTTTACTTCCAAAGTAACAAAATAATGCAAATAACATTTTCAAACAAATCATAATACAAAACAAAACAGAAAAATTATCAAAAAAAAAATTAGACTTTTTAAATAATAACAGATTAAGATACTGAAACAATTGCTAATAAGGTAAGTACAGGTGAAAATTGGCGGTCGCCACTCGCCACGTGGCGATTAAAGTTGTAAAAGTTGCGATTAAAAAATCGGCCATCGATCGCCACCATAATCGCCGCACGCCAAGTGGCGATAAAAAATCTGTTATCGATCGCCAAGTGAAATATAGCTTTTTTCATAGAAATATGCATCTCTACTTTGATTACATCTAATTAGCAAACTGTTTAATTCTTTTTCCTATCGGATGCAAGCAGATTACAACGATTGAGTTGTATTTTCAATATTTTGGCTTTTCGCCATTGCTCTTCAGTTGAATTATTTTTTTCAAGAAATACAGTTTTATTCTGCAAAATATAATCATCAGTTTTGATTCCTCATGCATTTCAAATAATTTATATATATTTTTTTCCGAATGCAAGTGGATTAGAGGTCTGCACGGGCATGGGCTTGGCCCGAGGCCCGTACCCGGCCCGCGGGCTGGGCCAGCGGAATGAAGGAGAATTTTCAAACGGGCCGGCAGAATTAGGACAATTTTTTCAACGGGCCGGGCCGATAAAAAAATTAATCAGACCTATCGGCCGATATAAGAATTCAAGCGGAGCAGATAAAATACGAGCCATTTTCAATGAATATGATTTTCACAAGATCAATAAACGTGCGTCACGAGCCGATGCAAGTTTAACAACATCAATATAGAAATATAACATGTCCGTCGAAGAGACCGGCATCGTACAGTTACAAGATGTCTGATTCAGAGTTTAATTATTTTCAGCAGACTCGTGCTGGGACGGAACTGGTCTTAATCGATCTCAGGATGTGTAGGACAGTCATTATGTTTTATAGTATTAGTAATGATAATGAACTTCTCTTAACAGTATCTTTGGAAATATACCTTAAGGTGGTTCTCATATTCACTGCTCAACAATGCGAAACTTTCAGACACATTTTTAACTATAAAGGCCTGACTATTGAAGGCATTTGGAAATGAATAGCTTTTTCCATATTTGATAAATTACTTACAGAGATAACAGAGATTCTTGCCACGTGTCTGTACATTCTTCTCCTTTCCTGTGCTGTCGCTTCCGGAAATTCGATTCAAAACGCTAACTTTGGCAGTATTTTCAGAAAGATATATTGCTTTTAACTATGAAAAAAAACCGACATTTGCATAGCTTCTGAATAAGAATACCTGCCAATCTTACGCGTTTCCAAAAAGAAATGAATTCATAAATGTGTCGAAATGCAACTCCTTTAGATTTGAGAAAAGCCTTAAAAATGAGAAAAATATTTTCACAAATCTACTTTTTATTATACAGCTTCAAAAGTTATGTTTTTAATCTTTTATTCTGAACTACATTAATCTTTTAATGAATCGTTATTTGAATTTTGAAATGTTTGTAGACACAATGACTAAAACACTAAGTTATCGTTAATGTTTACTATTGTGTGTTTTCTGTTTTGCGAACATCATAGTAATCTAAAATATACTGTAAAATGTTCCCATAAATATGTATGTAGAAAAAGAATTAAAAGAATCTTAATTGTATGTTGAGAAAAAACAGGGTTTTTTTTTTTGTAGAAATTGTGTCGGGCCGGGCCTGTTTTCAGTGATTTTTGTACGGGCCGGGCTGGGCCGAGAACTGTAAAAATGCAAACGGGCTGGGCCAGGCTCCAGCCGAACTTTCAATTTTTACACCGGGCCGGGCCAAGATAGCTTTCGTTCGGGCCTAGCCGGGCCTGGAAATTCCGGCCTGTGCAGACCTCTAAAGTGGATTTTAAGGACATTACAGTATTTTCAATATTTCGACTCCTGCCACATGCTCACCAGCTAGATTATTTTTCTTCAAGAGATATTGTTTAATCCTGTGAAGTACATTCACCAGCTTAGATTTCAACTGTATGTGATGTGTGTAGTATGTTAAGGGGCTCAGGGCTTGAAAACTTTCAAAAAAGCAATTTTTTTTTAGTATCTATTTTGTTTATTGAATTAATTCTGAACACAGTGCAAAAAACTGCATAAAAATATTTGTATTTTTAACGGAATTATAAGCATTTATGTAACAATTGCTTTGAAAGCTGCATCCATTTAATTGCAACAAGTTGCGTTTTCTCAAAACTTGATTTTTGACGACTATCCGTAAGATAAAAAAAAACTATTTGATGGAATGGCTTAAAAAAATTTTTGCATGCATATAACATCATTATCTATAGAATGAATTAATATATTTTAGATAGTTTAATATTTTGAGTATTTTTAATGAAAAAAAAAATGTATTTTTGGAGTTTTTTAAATTTTTAAATTTGAGAGTTTTTTTAATAAGGTTTCCTTTGAGTGATAGTTATATCCTTAATTCATTCTATACAGTAAAGTTTCCTGATCATTTTAAAGGAAAAATTAGGTTCTTATGTCAATTCAATGTTAAGATATCTTACGGATGGTGATATGACACCTAATTTTTTTTTTCGAAAATTATGTTATATAAATCTTGCTATATTTTTTATTTTATTACATTGAAGTACTTCATTTTATAAGACTACAAATGTACCTTTAAAATATCAAAGTTTAAATTAGTTACATTGAATACTTCTGTTTTTTTTTTATAGACTCTAAGCTAGAGCTCTGTTTACATGTTTTTCGGTATCGATCAAGCTCTGAGCCCCCTTTTAATAACACATTTACTTATTCAATAAAATCCAAATTACATTTTATTTGATTATTTTTTTTTTTGTTGTTGTTGTTGCATACACCTAACTGTTGGAATTTTGATTTAGTTATATTTTATATAAAGAAAGTAATTTGATTGATAATAGTTTTTATGAACATATACAAATAATCTAAAAATATATACTAAAAAATTAATATAACAGATTTTGTGTTTTTAAAGTAATTTTCTTGAATTTTGACTACTTCCCTATTCTTATCCTGAATAGTTGGCTGGTATAAAACTCTGACTTATAGAAAAATATGTGTATATATATATGCAACGATTATAGTTTATGTAGATGTCAAGAAAGTTTGAAACATTATAGTGACCACTAACTTTAAAAAGTGGCTACTAATGAAACTGAGTCTACCGGCCGGCCACTGGCTACTAACTCAATTTCCCAGTTTTCACCTATAAAAGTAAGTTATTAAGTAAAATAAAGTGAGTGTCATTAACATTTGCAAATGAAACTCCAAAATACTTATGAGCCTGAAAATTTCCTGAAATACTTTTGGACCTGGGGGCGATTTTATGATAACACCGATATAAACAACAGATTAATAACCATAATGTTTTTATTCCAAATTTGGTTTATGTTAACACCTAAACAGAGTAATAAAATTTCAGAACTTGACAGAAATTATTTTAGTAATAAAAGGCTACAGTCAATAGGATACTTTTATATTTTTTAAAAACAGTAAAGACAAACCAAAATATTTCTTACTATGTTAAATAAATTGACATTTTTCTTTTTTTACTTTATTTTACAGTAAATAATTACTTCAAAACAATATTTCTTTGTAGAGAATAAGCAATTATTAAATATTTTGAAAATTCTGCATCAGTAACAGAGTGGATTGTGGACCACTGTACCCCAGTAGTGGGTGGTCCACTGTGCCCCATGTTGAAGTTCAATGCATTCTCTTAAAAATGTTATTTAAAACTTTCTTTTAAGTATATTAAGTTTAAAATTAAATAAAAGCAAGCATCTTACCTTTACAAAAAAGCTGTTTTAGGGCGATTCTGTGGAATGTGTCACACACGTAACGCAGGCTTTAATTTGCATTTATTCAATTATTTATTAAATTTTAATGTTAATTCTGATTTTAAGTGGCATGGTAAATAAGATATTACCATATTTTTTAATTTAAATGTATGGCAATAAAACTCACAGAAGTAGGGGAGACCAGGGTACAGTGGACCTAAGTACACAGTGGACCACCCCTTATATTTTACTTATTTTCAAAGCTTTTCTTTTAGGCTAATTGATAACAGCACTGGATTGATTGCTTATAGCCTTCAGAACACACTGTTAGCTCAGAATGAACCCTTTTATCCTGACTGGTTGTTTTGAGCTCCTAAAAGTAAAATTTTTCATCATCATACTTTTCTTTATTGAGTAATTAAAGGTTATGGACAAATAAGATAAAACAACTTTTTTGAAAAGGTAAAACACAGGTCTTTATTAAATTTAAAAGCTTATATGCTTAAAAGAAAACTTTAAATAACATTTTTATGAGTATGTATTGAACTTCAACATGGGGTACAGTGGACTGCCCACTGCTGGGGTAGGCAGTGGTCCGCAATGAATACTGCTCCTGTAATGAAGAATTTTCAAAATATTTAATAATTGCTTATTCTCTATAAAGAAATATTGTTTTAAAATATTTATTTAACTATAAAATAAAGTAAGCAAAGAAAAATGACAATTTATTTAACCCTACAATGCATAGATTAGCCATTTGGCACACTTTAAATTTCATGTTATGTTGTTCAGATTATAATGTAGCCATCTGACACTTTAGTTTTCTCCTAAATTATGGATAACAGTTCACACGTGATTTTTAAAATAAGTTTTCTTGTTCAATATAGCATTTTTTTTTTGGGGGGGGGGGGGAAGGGGAGAGAAGGAGAGAAATGAAAATCCTGCATTGTAGAGAGTTAACATATTAAGAAATATTTTGTTTTGTATTTACTGCCTTTGAAAAATATAACTGTAGCCTAACAAGTAATGGATGACCTCACTGGATTGGTTATTTATAACTTCAGAGCACATGGTTAGCTCATAATAGACTATTTTATCCTGACTATTTTGAGCTTCTAATAAATTTTTCATCATCATATTTGTCTTAATGTTTGCTGATTTTTTTGTACTTAATTAATAACTTGTTTGCCATCACTCCTCTTTCTTATATTGTTATTTTCAAAATATAATAAATTTTTTGATAATTCTTTAGTTTTATATGTTTTCTGTTTCAAAATGCTACTTGCAAATTTATATTATTATATTATTTTGGAGGTAAAGGGGAAATAAAAAAGAATTAGATTAATTATAAATAGATTTATATTGTATTTTACACAATAACTAATAGTGGACCACTGTACCTCGCTTCCGGGGTACACTGGTCCACTTCACGAGTGCATGTAAAAAATTTTCTTTTGAAAAACGTATTGGTTATTATGTTCTGTGAAAATTATGAGGCATGTAGAAAGGTTTAAAGAATATTCAAAAATATTTTCAGGTAGATTGGTCTCTCCGTTAAAGAGAAAAAAAATGTTAACTGCAAAAGTGGACCACTGTACCCTGGTCTCCCCTATATCATTTAATTGCATTACTCAAAATATGCTTTTTTCCGAAGTAGGAAAAAAGCACATTTTGAGTAATGCAATTACTGCTTGTTAAGTTTGGGATTACAGTAAAATTCTTAACACTGAATTGCATAACAATTAATAAATGTGTGTAATTTAAAAGTTTGACATTTTTTTTTTTTCAAATGTTTACTCGATAGTCTGTATGCTAAAAAAGTACTTATACATCAATAGAGTAAAGTTACTGCCGCGTTTTCAAAATAAAGAAAGTTATATAAATTCTAATATCCAGGAGTGGATTGCTGTGTGATCTATCACTACGTAGGAGCACTACAACTCCTGAAACGTAAGTTGCTCCACTTTCCCTGATTAAAAAACATTGTTGTAACTTTAAAAAGTCTAGATGCAACCTTAACGATATTTTCTAGATTTTAACGAGTAAAAGAAAAAATTAAATGAAACAAAGTTTAATTAAAGAAACTTACTTCTAGAAAGTGATATCACAGAGTAAACGAAGTGAAAACTAAACAATAAACACAGTGTCTTTTTTTATTAAAAACTTCCGGTACATCAATTAAGCTTTGCAACCAATTTTCCAATTGAGCTAGCAGACGAAGAAAACAAACATTTCATTTCATTTCATTTCACTGTTCAGTTAATTTTCTTGGCGACGGCAACGTCATCCGGGCGTGAAGAAGACTAGGCATATGGAGTGAGGTTTAGTTTAAACATACAGTTACAGTGAACTTAGGAACAAAATCTATAGGTGCGTTTTCACTGGTCGTTCTAACGACCTAAAAAACCCTAGTGATCCAGAACCTTAACCTAAGAGCGTTTTCACTGGTTTCAGATAAAAGCCTTACGCCAACCAATCAAAGGCAAGTTCTTACTGCGCAAGCGTCTACTTTACGGCTTTACTGTCTACAGATCGATCAGATGTCATGTCAATTGTAAACAAATAATTGTTTGTTGCTGTTGTCATTGTTAGTAGAAAATATTTTGTAGAGAAATTAATCGAAAGTTTTGACTGTTTTCTCCACTAAAGGGCTTTAAAAGCACCCACAAATCATTGTTTAACCAAACTTCAAATTGTAGCAATGGAGTTATATTCCTAAATTAAATAAAAACACTATGATTTATGCATTTAAAAGCATATTGAATAAATTATTTTTCACACAAGTACGTGTATGTGTAATAGAGATCGACACAAATTTAATGTTGCTTTTTGAATTCCCTTTTAAAAAAATTAAGTGAAATTTGTTAAATAAATCACAAATTAAATAAAATGTTAAGACAATGTAAAAATTTGAATGTTCAGACCCGCTTGAGAGACATACTTACACTATGAAGGGATGTACTCACTGTTATTTGTGAATCGTTTTTCATAAATCACAAGAAAAGTTAACATTTAAGAATGTTTATTTTTATTTTATTATTTTTTTAAATATGGATTTTTTTTCTATTTTAGTTTTTTACAAAAGTTCAAAATTTTATTATAATTTTTAAAGAATGGAAAATTTAGAGGATTAAAAATTCCTAATAATGTTTATCTCTGTAGCAAAAGACAAAGAAGAAAAAAATAGCAAAATTCAAGGAAAAAAAATATCTGTGAAAAAACTTCTTTAAAGCTTAAATAAAATAGTATAAAATAAATAAATAAAACCTTTTTTATATAAGAGTGAAAAATAATCTATTTTAGAAATTAGTGGTGGGACTCGGGGCCCATGAGCACATACAACTCTATGCCTATGTGAGACTAGCATTTAGATACACTTGCAGATTCTCTTACCATATCACAACAATATAAAATTATCCAATATAGTTACATCTACTTTTTGTGCCCCCCCCCCCCCCCTCCCCAAAGAAAAAAAATTCACAGTAAAATGCAAAATAAATGTACTTAAAATTGTAAGTTTTACTTTATGATTTCACATCAGGAATGCAAGTCTTCGATACAAGTTTTTCTTTTTTGGGGGGTGGGAGGGTAAACCCTCTTTTGTTATTGAATTGAGAAAAATAAATTTTTGTAAAGAAAAATTGAATTCAGTTGTTCAAATTCAAAGTAAACATTTAATAATCCTTTTTTTTTAAATGTCCTCCTGCTATATTATTCTCCTGAGCTTGTTTTGTTTGCAAATTACACATTTTAAATTCCAACTATTTTTTCTTATTCTGTGAAGTCGCTTTTATGGAAAATAATTTTGTGAGGGGGCTTCTTTTATGAAGAAGAATAAAGGGGTATAAATCTTTGACATACACATGACTAACATAATGTTAAACACAAACTAACATAAAAGGTACTTTTATGTTAGTTGGAAGCAAATCTTGCAATTATTTTTCCCTTCAGCAATAATACTTTTTAGTTTTCACTTGTGTAAATTAGAAACAATGTATTAAAGTTAAAATAACATATTTTGGTTTGTTGTATTATTTCTCATTATTATTATTTTATTCCTTTTTTAAATGAAATAAGTGAAAGGCACATATTTTAAATGTATGTAATATATGTATTTTAAATGAAAAATTTGTATTTCAAATAAAATGAATGAGAGGTTTTTATTTTAAAAGAAATGAATACAAATGATGACAATAGGAATAATATTTAATGGTTTATCTCAGGGCCGAAACTAGAGGGGGCATGTGCCCTGGGTGACAGAACAGAAAACGAAGGGGGTGCCAACTGAATTTTGGTTTTTGATTTCTAAAGAACCTACACTAGTCACGTGAAGAGACTTGCAAGCTAATGTTAAATATGGGAGCATTCTTTTCAAATTTCTCGCTTGCATTTTAATATTTTTAAATGATTTTTTTTTCTTTAGGTAGCTGAGTTTGATCTTTAACTTTGTTAGGTTGTACATTTTTGATTTTGGTTGCAGTTTTTTTATGAGGCTATTTTAGCTTTCAGAACCGGTTCAAAAAGTGAAAGTAACTTTGTATATATATATATAAAGCTGCAACCAAAATTAAAAAAGTAAACATTTACCCAGTTAGGGATCAACCTCAGCTATCCCAAACAGAAAAAATCATTTAAAAATATTAAAATACAAGTGAGAAATTTAAAAAGAATGCTCCTATAAGTTTAACATTATCTTACGAGTTTCTTCATGTCATTTCCTTTGGATTTCATTTTCAAGATTTTAATGGATCAATATTTGACAAAGTTGATTACGTAATTTAGTATTATGTATTTTTTTTGTTACATATTTTAAATTTCAAATAAGTCGGCTATTAGAATTAAAATTCTCTTTGTAAATTGACTTTGCGGAGACCGGGAAAGGGGGGGGGGGAGCAAAATCTATGTTTATGCCAGGTGAAGAAAGGCTAGTTTCAGCCCTGGTTTATCTCATATGCTTGACTGACATAAAGTACCCGAAAATGTTGTGAATTTGCACAATCATGTCAATTGGCATAACAATGATTTCACTAATCAATATATCTCCAACCATAACATGCCAATAAAACATGATGTGTTGCCTCTCAGTCAATTTAAATATTAAACTATGATAGTTGCTACTAAATAAGTATAAAAGATTTTTTTTTTTTTAATTTAAACTGCTCTTTTATAAACATTAAACATTTATAAGTATCATGCTTAATTTCAGGACTGTAATTCATGTTGGTTCAAAAAACTTCTGTTACAATACATTAATTTGGCATGACTAATTATGGAAAATTCACCACTTTGACTTGGTAGAAAGCATGAACTACTGAATTTATTAAAAGAATTATTTTTTCTCTTTTTTTTTCAGATATGACAATAGAAAAGGCAAAAAAAAAAAAAAACATTTTTTAAACTATGAATTGAGAATTTCTTTAAATTATTTTTTCAAAGTTTAATTATAATTTACTTAATATTAAATTATTAATTGATAAAAGCAGATTAAAAAAAATATTTCTTTATTTTTGTAATTAAAAATTATCTCTTTATTTTTTATTTATATTTCATTTCTTACCTTTAAATTGTTTAAAATATTTCATTGTTACAGTTTCACAGCCAGATGGCATATTTTAATGACGCGGTTTGATGCATAATTAACTCTGCTGTTATTGTAACCATAAAGAATATTTGGTGATTTATCACCTGTGACTAATATAAAAATGCATTAAAATTAATTTAATATTTAATAATCAAGTTCCTAAAAATACTAAAATTTATTGCCAAAAGAAGCACTCAGGTGTACATCATTTTTACAAATCTGGAGTATTAGGTAAGACGAGTCTACTCTTGGTAATAGCAATGAGGATAATAAAACGGGAGTATCCTCTAGTATTGGTTTTGTGAATGATGGACATCATAATAGTAGCGCCCCACCAGTGGCCGAGAGGTTCTGCTCTCAAATTTAGTAGACGGGAAGTGCTGGTTTCGATCCCAATCACGCCCGTCGGCCTAATCGTTCGGAGTTTTCTTCGAACCTTAGTTTTCCAAGTGTAAATACGGGTTAGGTTCCCTTAGAAAGACCCCCCCCCCCCCTTTGGGCCTATATCCCTCGTGCTGATAATTGGCCGTCATAAACACAACCAACCAACCATAATAATAGCTTCGTATTTGCTTGTCTTCTAGATTAAAAAAAAATTTCTTTTTATGTCAAAATAATATATTTCTTCTTCAATTAAGAGGATGTCTTCGATCTAAAGAAACATGTTATGATAATTTTAGATATCTATATATGTATTATTCTTATTTATAAAGTACTATAGTATGAAAAATAAACACCATAATGAAAGAAATGTTTTAATTCTACATTCAAGGAAAATTTTCTGGAAGAGTATACTCTCGTTTCAAAGAAATTCAATTCTGATACTTAAAAATAAGCAAAAAAGGCACTTTATTCCATCCATTTCTTTTAAAATTATTAAAAGTTGCAAACTAATTTCATCTTTCTTAGTTTTTTAAATACATCAGTATGATCAAAAGGTTAAGGCTCCCATCCTTTCATGTGAAGGCACTCACAAGCTAATGTTAAACCTATGGGAAGATTTTTTTTTTTTTAAATATTATTTGCATCTCGATATATATATTTTTTTTCATTGGATAGCCTGTCATTTTCTACATTCGACTCTTTTATTTTTTCGATATTTTGCTTGCAGTTTTTTTTTTTTTTTTTTAAGAGGACATTGTTACTTTTGGAACCGATTCCTAAAGTGAAAGTAAATTAATTAAAAAATCTGCAACCAAAACCAAAAAAGTAAAAAAATGGTGAATGCATGATACATTATTATATCGCTTGTGGGCTGCAATAGTAGCACAACTCAAAAAATCAGTTTCTGAGATTAATGGGTTTGAAGTTTCGGCTTGTAATGAAATGGAAAATTTACACGATTCATTGTTGTCATAAGTGTTAAGTAGTACTAAATGACTCCGTAAGGGTTCAATTAATAATGATGCAAAAAAAAAGTACCCTCATATCCGTGTTATATTGATGATGCATTCAGATTATATCATATATAAGGCAACAGCGGCACTTCTGCCATCTGTTGGTGAAATACTGAACTACAAGATATGCCGCTGTTGCTGAGCTGGAAAAAATACCAATCTGCAATGCTGGAGAGCGCATTAACTCAAAATTCGTATTTTTTGAGTTGTGCCACTATTGCAGACCACGAGCGATATGTACAGCCATATATTTCTGCTAATTCTGTGCCAACATTTGCATGATTCAGCACAAAGCAGTGTGCATCTAAAGGAAAATAACCGAATATTTCTGTCAATGCCGCTTTTATAATTTTTGTTTTCACCTCCACATTATTCATAAAATAAATATTCTATTCTAAATGTAGAACAAATTCTATATTTTCAGTATATATATATATTCAGTATTCTAAATGTATAATGTGTCTTCTCTAGACCAATTTGGCAGGACGCAACCCTCAGCATCCCTTTTTAATTAATTTATGCATCTGGCAGCCCTTTTTAACTAGTGTTTGTGCCCGGCACTCCTTTTTAATTATTTTATATACCCGGTATTCCATACTGCAATTTTTGATGCTCAATTTAACTGTAAGATTTGTCAATCGGTTGAGTGAAGAAAAAAAATAAAAAATTCGCCAGTCGGTTATGGGAGGGAAAAAATTCGCAAAATTCTTCAATCAGCCACGGAAAAAAAAATGCTTAGTTCATCCATCGATCACATGAAAAGAAAACTTGAAAGTTTCACTAGTAAGTCGTGGGGGAAAATTAAAAAATTCACAAACTGTTTACGGAAAAAAATAATTAAACTTGTCGATTGGCTGCAGTGAAACTCATCAAAATTCATCCATCAACTGTATATTAAAAAAATCACGAGTTTTGCAAATCAGTTGCAAGAAAACCCCCCGCAAATTTCGCCAATTGGTAGAAATAAAATATCGCAAAATTAGTCAATCGGTTATGGGGAAAAATTGCCTAAATCGTCATTCAGTCATTGGAAAAATTTGTGAAATTTAACAGTCAGTAAGAAAAAAAAAAAGAGAAATTTGTCAATTAGTTGCAGGAAAACATAGCAAAATTTCATTGATACAAAAAGGACTCTAAACAAACCACAATTCAAAATATTTTTGTGAACAAGGTATATGAGTGTCCTTTTTTAAAAATTCCTGCCTGGAATCCCTTTTTTTTCTACAGTCAACACTAATCCGAGTATGCCAATAAAAAGGTGGTTTAAATTTTTATGCTTATATCAGCATGTTTCCCTAAACAATAATCTAATTTTATATTAGTCTATATTTTAATCTAAGTGTTTGTTCTAATTTAAATTTCAGCAATTGATAATTACTAAATTCCTTAAAAATTAATGTCTTAAATCAGAAAACATTAAATAGAATTTACTATTACCTTAGCAGTACATAATAGAACACAATTTAAAAAAAAAAAACAATAAGTGACTTACTTTTCATAAAGATAGGCAATACAGGAAAATAAAAAAGTAGTGTAGCTTCCATGCTGCATACAAAATGTGTTTTAGCCTGCAAGTTTGCATCTAAAAGACTAAAAGATTATTTCTAACCTAATAGTCTCCCAGGCTCATTCCAACGGGCCAACACACACAGGAATAAGGAGCCAACAAGACGCAACACAACTAGATATTAGTTGACTCTGCTCTTTCTACATCGATCATCATCATGTTAGGACAATAATTGATGCTGCTGATGAACAGATCATAGCACAGCTTAACACCTACCATCCTTGTTGCATTTCTATCATCAACTGAAGCAGCTAAAAGCAACTAGCAAATTAAAAGAGAGAAAAAAAATTAATACATGCATGCATATACAGATATAGTTTTTAAAAAGCTAATATTATTTACTAATGACTAACTAATTATTAATTAAGAAATTTAAGTATGCTTATAGACAAAATTAGATATAGTTTTGCCACTATATCATCTAAATATTACAGAATGCTAATTATGAAAAAAAAAAAACACTTAAAATGCTATAAATATTAGAATAAATTTATTGCATCGTATTTTAAAAAAGATACGATACTGCAAAATAGTTCTTTTGTTTACATTACATTTTTATCAAGTTTTAGGATAAAGTTGTAATATAGATTCACAAAAGGCCTCAACACAAAAAACGGTTGAAGGTGAATACGTACACTAAGCCCAAAATATAACATAAAAATAAATAAATATTTGATTTAAACGGTAAACGTCAATTTTTTATTAAAGTACTACTCAAACTCAAAATCAAATATGGGAAACTGAAAATAGCTGATTATATATATTTATTAAAATAGTATCATTTGTAACATTAACAAAAACCTCATAAAGAATTTTACCCCTAAGCAACGATTTATAAAATTACACATGCTTCCACTTAGATTAGGCCTAAATTCCATCAACTGTTACAAGACTTTAATAAAACTCCATTTAAATACATAAAGTTATATTAATCCTTTAAAATCCTACCTGCACATGCTTAAAATTGTTCTGGTGGACTTTAAAATATTTCTACAAAAGATTAAGTATATTATACATATAAAATACTCACATCTAATTATAAGAAAGTTTCTGTCATAATTTTAATTGGAACAGATGTATTACAATCTCCTTTTAATTTTTGAAAGATTACCTTACCACTAATTTCTTTAAAAACATTATTTGCAATGTGACTTCACATTTAAATTTTTCCTTTTCTCTGTATTCATAATTATTAACAAAACAATAAGAGTAAAAAGCAATTGAAGAATCAAGATTTTACAAATTTCAGTTTTGGTCGATACTTAATTTTAAATCACACCAAATGTATCACGTAATTGCTCTGATGACACTAAATATAATTAAGAAAAAGAAACCAAAAACACTTTGTCGTCTTAAAACAAACTTTTTATCTTTTAAAAATGCTTTTTTTTTTTTACTTTCAAACACTTAGTCTCATTCATATGAATAGAAACAACAAACCTTTTTGCATCTTTTAAGAACACTTTTTTACTTCCAAAATGAAAACACTAGAAGCATTTAATACATAAAAACATATCCCCCCCCCTCCCACCAACCAGCTTTTTTTTCATCTTTTACAATAAAACCAATTAGTGTAATTGCTCTGGTAAAACAAGATGGGGATACTATGTAAGGCTGGTCCACACTTTTTTTTTTGCTTAGTGGCAGATTTTAGGTATCAATACTTTTTCAATCAATGAAAATAATCACTCTGTCACTAACAAGACATGCTGATTTAACTTAAAATACATTGAATAGGCATTTATTGGAATATGTATCGAATTGGAACGGTAATGTGTGCAAATTTTTTGAAATGGGCACATAGAAAAGCTACATATGGTCTGAATATCTCTCAATTGATTTAAACTTCATAGTAAGTTATAAATCTTCATAAAAGTTTCAACATTAATCTTAATAACAAAAAGAAAGATAGCATGGTAGGTGAAATGCATTAAAAATAAAATAAAAAATAGATCAGCAGGGTTTTTTTTTTACATGACAAAGTTCACAAGTAAATATCTGAAAAAGAGTAAAGAGCAAACTGTTTTGCAATATGATCTTTCTTGCTTAAAAGAGAACAGGAAAATACAAAATACATTGGCTTATTTATTTTATAGAAATTTTGTTTACATGCTTGCTTAAACATGCAGGATTAATTACCTACAATAAGCAAAACTGGATTGAAGTTTGCCAGTAATTAATTTTCCATTTAAATATCAATGGTCTACAGTAAACAATATCCTTCTTAACACTTACAATTATTTTAAGTGAGCAAAGGGAAATATAAATCTACATAGATCAGAAATACCCTATCAGGTAACCGAATATAATCAATGAAGCAAGTAATTCATTTAAAGAAACAAATATTATTAAAAAAAACACTTTTATTCTTTGTATACTATTAACATTCAATAAAAATAAAATAATTTTGAGAACTGGACATAGTATCTTCATTCTTATATCAGAAATGAAATCCTTAAACGAAGTATATAATTGGTATTCCAATATTAATAAAATGATTCTGAATGACCAAAAATAGCGATATTTATCCTACAAAAGTGCTACAATTTAAAAAATCCGTATGGATTACCTACTATTTTTTAATTAAAAGACAATAATAAAAGATGATATCTATTCAACATGTCAATAAAACTTACCATTTTGCTTCAATCACAAAAAATAGATTCCTCTTTGACATAAAAAAAGAATAATTTTAAGTAAATACAAAAACGCTATAAAGTATAAATATTACTTTACTTCGTACATTCACAACGCCGCCATTACTATAAAAAAGCTCTTTTTTAATTGGCTGCGCTTGGGTAAGCGGTGCTTATACTATGTTCACACTACGAATACTTAAGATATCTTAGGCCGCCGAACTCTCTTAATTTTGAGGTGGTACCCTCCCGGAATTGGAAGCCTGTTCACATGGGAAAACTCACTTAAGATAACTCAGTGAACGTCACTGTGTTGTTTGCGCATGCGCTTAAGATAAAACCGCCCGCAACACCCAATCAGTTAATGCGAAACTTTACAGCCAGCGAGAGTGAATGGTCGTGACTGTCTCTAGCCCGAAGAAAGTTGAAACTCTCTCAGAGAGTTTGTGGAACTCCCTCAGAGAGTTCGGAGGTTTAAGAGAGTTCCGATAACGCAGTGTGAACAGGGTATTAGGATTGAACAGAGATCATTCCTTCAAAACCACGTTCTAACGACGTAAAATCTTGTGCTTAGGTAAAAAGTTAGCTAAGTTAGACCTTGGGTCGACCAGTGAAAACGCACCTTATGGCATCCTTGGTTACAGCGTCTAGAATACCTAGTGTGGAAATATGCTATCCAAACAGTGCTAAAAATTTGTATCCCTTGAATGTGCGACGATACTGCTAAAATCCCAAGTGTCGATCGCAGAGACATCTGCGGGATTTTCGTATTACACTGCACTTGTAGAAAATATCCTGCAGATGTCGCTGTAATCTTCATATTTCAGTAGCATCGTTGCACATTTAAGGGATACAATATTTTAGCGCATTTTTAAGTATTACAAAGATCACAGACTTCTAATATAAGTAGACTCCAAATCGGCAACCTTTTCTTGACTCCTATATCTCTGCCCTCCATCACGTGATGGAAGGCAGATTTAGCGCGCCAAACCGGTTTTTCTCCTCGGAATCTCGCTCCAGATTCCCGCCGAAACATCGTCTGTCAGCGTTTGTCTTGAGTTGACTGCACTTTTGCTTTGCCAATAAAAGGATTACCGCCAAACTACGGCACCCTTTTAGCGATGAAAGCAAAAGATGTTGGTGTCAAAACCTTCCCGAGAGAACATTGGAATTGGGAATCTACTTATATTAGAAGTCTGTGACAGGGATTTGGTGATAGCCTAGTCTCTTCCTTCGCTTGAAAAATAGTGTTTTTTTTTTATAATTACAGTCGGACCTCGATATCTCGAACCTCCTTATCTCGAAACCCTTTATATCTCGAAAAATGAAATTTCCCCTGAATTTCTATCAAAATTCTTATGTATTTTCCATAGTTATCTCGAAATATATTTTCCAAAACCTTTGATATGTCGAATTTTTTCCCACAGAAATTGGTTTGACTTTCAACTTTCGGCTATTGTCAGCTGTACAGCCAGTTTGATCTGGATGCTGGTTTCACATTCTTTTATCCCTTTGTTGATACAAAGAACTTAAAGGGTAAGAATGGAAGGCTTTTGATACCGATAAAAGGCACAACATCGTTTTTTGTAAACTTTGATGTGAAAGTGCATCGGGAGATGCAGCTACTTGTGAAGAGTAGCTTTCAGAACTTCCTTCTCTTTTAAAGGATTATAAAGGAGGAGATGTGAGATGTGTTTAACGCAGATGCTGCTGGAGAGATTTCTTGAATCAAACGAAAATATTAGAACTGAAGCATTTTTTACCATTACTATGTTAGAGAAAACTGTGCAATTGCAAAAAGATTCTGCAAGACGGCAGACTTCAATTAAGTACTTTTTCTTTCGAAAAAACTGAATGCATTTCTTAATACGAAATGGATGTTATTTAATCAAAACAAGAAAGTGTGCAAAACAATTTTGAAATTATTAAAGTGTAATTTCTTTATTATTAGTAGATTATGTGTAGCTTTTGATGAATCTTATTTTTCACAGCAAAAAGCAGTTAGTGAGATTAGAGTTTTTTAATTGTGTCAAAACCTCGATAACTCGAAAACTCTATGTCTCGAAATTTTTTCTCTTCCCCACAGATTCGAGATATCGAGGTTCTACTGTATAACTTTCATTTTGAGGCATTTTCTGATAGAAATTTTGATGAGTGCTTTATAATTGTTGAATATTTGCTAAATAAATTATGTCGATTTGGTAGTAAACTGTATGTTAAAGCACATATTTTTCTTTTTCACTGTATTTAAAGATGAAACTTTTTTAATCATTATTTTATAACGTTGGAAATAATTTTTTGATCACTTTAATTAAGATTAATTTTGTGACACATTAATTTCCTGGAAACTTGTTTACACTTGAGAAAAGGTCATTAGGGAGAGAACTGCTTGTTAATTTATGTGAATCCCACCACTGTTTCTTTTAAAGGTGTATTTTGTTTTTTGTCGAGTTGTTCAAGCGAATTAATCAACCTACCAAAACAAGTGAAAAGGTAAATAAAAAAAGCCCAAGCACATGATCATAACGACCGCAGATTTTTTGTGGGTCAAATGAGCGAAGACCGGCCTTAAAATTTGCTGGTGATCTGATTTATACTTTTCATGAATGTTTTGGATTTTGTCTGAGTGCATATAGACATGTATTCCTATTACGAGAGACATTATTTGGAAAGATAAGCAGATTTAGTAATCGGTTTCACCTGTTATGAACCATAAAATTACGAAATAATTAAGTTATTTCGAAATTCCTTACTTTTTAACACCTACTCCATGAGGAATATCTCCCTGAACCCGGGCGCTCTGATCTGCGTAGAGATTATTCTACTTTATATATCTTACGAAAACACAGGTAAATATTAATTTAATAAGTCAGTTTTAATGAACTAATCCTTTCTAAACTTCATATTATTGCATAAATCTTCTAACCTTTTTTTCAGATATTAAGAAAAAAATATGGAGGTAACATTCTTTTAAATTTATAATTTGGAATATGTCTAGTTTAAATAACATTTTAAAAACATAATTTAGTTAAATATAAGCTTATAAGCTTTTATTCGTTTCATATTAATTTTTTAAGCGAAATTTAAATTTGGCAATTAATCTACCACTTTTTAAAGACCTACTCTGTCTAAAATAATCTGTGGGTTGTAGTGTTATATAAATCAAACAAGACGGTTGTTCTGTCAATTCAAGCTTTAAAGAAAATATGAAGCCCTCCAAACAAACAACGTCACGAACAAAACATCAGAACGTTTGCTGCTATTTACACGGTTGGCAACTTCTCTATGTTAAATCGACCAAACATGCCAGCTTAAAATATCAAATATTAAAAGAGCCAAGAATCGCAAAAAAATATAATGAAAAGTAGAAAAATCTGCTAAAGAAATTCTTTAACAATTTTATGAAAATTTAAATCATTGCAAAATAATATGTGATTTTCGAGGCTTTCTTCGTTCAGTCCCACTCTGATTCTGAGAAGTGGTCAAACAAAAGGAATCAAATAACTGAAGATTCTGGAATAAGCATATGTCTATTAGCATGCTTTAATTTCTTACTTGATTGGTTTAAGTATTTCAGAAAAAAATCAACAATGTATCATTGAAAAAACAACAACAACAATGTAGCAGATTCAGACTGAGACTGGTAAACCCCACCACCACGTTAAGGTGAAGCCTCCTCGATGGGGGAGGAAAAGCTGACCAACTTAGCGGCACGAATAATATTAAAAATAATTGAAAAGGTTAATAAGCATTCATACTGTTCATTCATAAATTCCAGACATATAATGTACCAATTGGACACATTCATGCTGACCATTATTCTGTAGACGTTGGGAGATCGTCAGATCACCAGTTGTATTATGCAGGTAGCGATGACAACTATACATAAGGATATGATTTTGTGAAAAATCTTATTTTCTGTAGTTCTTTAATTTTATGGATACAAAAGCGCATTCTGCACAACTTACATGCATGTCTAACAGAATTTTTTTGAGTTAGAAGTTTTATTTTCAGCAAAGCTTTGACGCGCACTAAAATATGAAATTTTATACGATCCTTAAAAGTGTAAAAAAATTAGAATAAATTTTTGACTAAAAGGAGTTTGTTTAGTAATCCTTATATAAACGGTCTAAATAATTATTTTCTCTATTTATTTCGTGATAGAAAATGAAAGTTTTTTCATATGCTGAGCTAACAGCATCCTGTCGTGCCCTTTTTGGTCAGCTTTTCCAACGCGATGTTTTCAATGCTTAACCCAAAATTATTATTAAACGTATTACTAACAAATATAGAATCCCCGAGAGTCAAAAGACGTTCCACACCACATTTGGAAAATATCTTATTATCTGGTTAACTTCTAAAAACGTTAGAGGGGTTGTTGCGAAATTTTAAAGATAATATAAAATACAGTCGGACCTCTATTTAACGAACCTCTATTTTGCGAATTTCTCTATTTTACGAACTTTTCCTTGGGAACAAGAACATTTTGCGAATTTCTTCGTAAAATAACCACCAAATAGCGAAGTGCATTCTCTATTTAACGAACTTTTTCTTTGGGATCTAAAATTTTTTTTCTCTCTATTTGTCAAACTATTACTTGACATTTCAAACTTATTCTTTCTTTTAACACATTTTATGATGATCAATGATCATGAACAGGTCTTACCAGGCACCTAACTCACCAAGAGCAGTAAAATCGCCGTGATTATTTTATTTTCATCCAAGAAGTGCCTGCCTAGTGTCCTTTAATTAGGGTCTTTCGTTTTTAGATCATTCAGTCGTGCTGGTAATTTCGGCTCTTTTAGCTCAAAATGTTAAAGCTAAAGTGCTTGGCATAAAAGAAAAAAAATCTTGATGAGGTGGATAAAGGCGTGAAGAAAAAGAATATTGCTTTAAAATTTGGTATTCCTCCAAACAGCTTATCGACCTTAATAAAAAATCGTGATTTTAATGTAAAATTATTTTTTTAATTGAAAATACAATGTATTTTCAGACAATGTTTTATTTCATTCTTATTTCCCTTGCAGATTTCTTTTTGATGGGTAAAATATATAAAACAAATAGATAAAATTTATAAAAAAAAAGTGTGATTAATTACTTTTTTTAATTATATTTAGTGTTTATGGGCTTAAAATATGTTTTATTTAGTTTAAAGTATTTTACAAAATGACTCTCTATTTAACGAATTTTACATATTACGAATGTTTTTTCGGGATTTAGCGACTTCGTTAAATAGAGGTCCTACTGTAATTATCATTACTCTAATTCCATTCGAAAATGTACAATTTAGAAAAATTGCCTGGATTTAGAGATATTAAGAAGAAAAGTTTTAATGTGACTGTTCCCTGCTGCACTCTGAAATATTACGAATATCTGCGCTTACATACAACCATAAAAATGTCGGCTTATTTCAGTTTCTCCTTATGAAATTTGTATTACCGTGCAGTGTTTATATGTATGTTTCAATTTATTTTTGCAATTTATGAAACTGTATACATTTGTATTACTTAAAATTTCTAGTAGCTACTTTCTACTTTTTAAACAGAAATTTGCTTTTATAAAACTTAGCCCTTGTTTCACAGTATTTTATTGCTTCTGAGACAATTTAATTTTTTGAATCTACCCATTTCTTCCCATATTACTGTCGATGCTTGTTTTAAAAGTAATGCAATATATTAGCTTATCAGATCACCACTTGATTTTTTAAATGTGTTTCAACGTCCCTGGCCTCTCTTTAAATAAGAATAAAAATGATTTCCAAATTTAAGAATGAGTAGAATGATCTCAGTGTTTGTTTTTATATGTAAACAGTGCCTAATGTATTAAAAATGTGCTGTATCTAGAAATATACGAAGCAAGGAATACTTCACATTACAACTAGATATCTCGAAAATTAAATATTTTGGATGAATACAGGCATTTCATATATTCTGCTATCGTTACAATTGGAACGAATATGTTAAGAGATGCTTCACATAAAGCCTGCCACTCAGGATGGCTGCTCCGGTCATAGAGAACCATTATTTTCAACTCGTCATCTTATTCAAACTCAGAATTTTTGGCATAAATAATTTAAAAATTCGGAAATAGTGGTGGTTGTCTGCGGCGGTACCCCCAAAAAAGCTTGGAGGACCCTGGTTTCCCGTAAGCGTTTGATTGTTTTTATTCAGATTAGAGATTATCCTGATTTTCGAATGCTAAAAAAAGAAAAGAAAAACAGAAATAGAGTACACTTTAACTCTGAATGTTCCAAAGCAAGGATGTTTCGTAAACTTTTCCGGAGTTTCCCTGCACAAAATCAGAATTAGGAGGCGCTTATTCTTTAAAAGTCCACGTTTTAATTATTCCTCTTTCTGAAACAGTTGTTTGAGCGGCCGAATTCTAGTAAAACCACCCTTCCAATAAAATGCCGATGAAACGCTTAAAATGTTTCCAGAAAGAAATGAAGTAGCTTTTTTTAATTTCTAGAGAAATTTTCTAGAAATTAATGTATTCCTAGTTGTTATGGGAAGAATTCGCTATGATATGTAAGTGTGACAAATCCCTATGTGCTGTGAAAAAAGACAAGGCAAAGAATCTCTTTTCAAAAGGTTTATTTCCATTAAGTAAGAGTACACATTTTAATGTACAACAGTGCACATAATACAAAATAAATACACAATAGATCTAGAAAGCATACATAACAAATAAGAAAACGAGACACAACACGTGTTTCCTTATGAATATGTGTGTGTTTGTGCATTGTTTAGGAATGATTTTTGTATGTTTTGAGGATTTAATTAAAAGGAAACAACACCAGATCACAAAACATTTTATTAACTAATTTCCATACACTACAGTAAAATCAAGTCATAAAATAAAAATACACGAAACTATAGCAATTACAAACACGACAATTACGAAAACGCCACACCAAAAACCTGGAAATGACCCCCAAGACTGCAAAAACCTCAACAGAACCTTACGCCAAAACCCTAATCAGCCTGTCAGCACCACATACTAATTATGATTACGCAAAGAGCTACAGAAACCTTAAGTTGACCTTTCACTGAAACCCTGACCAACCTGACAACGTCGCACACCAACTATTATAATACTTAACTGTTTTACTATGAGTAAATCTATTGAATTTTGTAACAATTACTGGTGTTATTTAATGTTTTTAATGTTGTGATAGACTATGGAAACGTGAGAGTTTAACAGAATACTATTGAAATAACAAAGATATTTATTTGTTTCTGATTTTTTTAATATTTATGTTAAATTATTGTATTTTATTTATAATATTTAATTTAATTATCTAGTTTTGTTTAACTATTGTTTACTATTGTTCTATTTACTATTTTACTATTGCTCTTCTGGGAAATTTTGAATGTATTTACCAAAAAAAGTGTTTTTTTTTTGAAGAATTAATTAAAACTGAACTCTAAATTTAGTTTCTGAATAATGGCCTAAAAAGAATCTTTTTGAATAAGCTAAAATTTCAGCTGCAGAGGAAATTTAGTAATTATGTACAATATTAGACGAACTTCCACGTAGCGCAAGATGGACCAGAATAAAATGTATTTCTACACATTCTGAGATTACAAACTGCGAGATTATAGGTGTAAAAAATATAATGTTCATCCTTAAATACCTGCTATTGTTTGTACTCTACAGCCAATCTGGGAGTGACTAGATAATTGTGGCTTTCCTCTGGAACAAAATTCATGAAAACCATATTTAAATTAACCAGAAATAAGGAATGAAACCCCCGCTAATAATAGTATATCAAACGGTTTGCATGTAAACAAGTCGAATATAAACGGAAGGGTTCTCTTATTTTATAATTACAAAAGATCAAGAGAAGAAATTTTTGTTATTATCTATTATACTATAATCTGGCTATATTAAATATTTCACACGTAATTTTCATTTGACGTACACTAGAAATAAAATTTCACACTTATTATAAGAAATTTAATAAATTTGATATTGTGATTTTTTTTTTATAAACGAAGTCATTTTTTTTTCCAGAAAATTGAAATACTCTGTAAAACAATAAAATTTGATTGCCAATGAATTAGTTATTAGCATTTTTTGCGAATTAGAAATTAAAACAAGTTAATACTTGTATAGTATTTTGTTCAATATATTCAGAATGCTTATCATAGTGTAAACTTTTCTGTCACCTTCATTTAACGCCTTGAGTGCTATGGTGACTGACACTGAAGCGCTTAAAAATTTACAATGTTTAAAGTAATTTTTAAGAAAGTATAATCCTGTAATAAATAAAAAGTAGGCAGACTTTAAATAAATATTCGGTAGTTACTTAGAACAATATATATATTTTTTAGTTTTATATCATATTTTAGACGTCAGTCATCGGTGAATGACGCGTTTTAAAAGGAAAGTTCAGTGTCAGTCACCGCGGTGGCTGACGTGGCGCTTAACGTGTTAATGGCTATAAATGTAATGAGAACAGAATAATTTAGGCCGTGATTAAATTTTCGGGTGGAAAACTTAATCGGTTTTTAAATCGTTGCGATTTTCCCTATCCTATGAGATTTAACGATTCATTAAAATAACTGATCCGCCGTGCTTCTACGTCGAGGTCCGTCTGTTTACAAAATGTATGGATCAATGTAAAGCTTAAGCTACGTAAAATACTAAAAACTTAAGCTAAACTTAAAAAACTAATTTGAATAAGCTGAAAAAGAATTTTGTTAGGGGGACGAACTCCTGTGTGTGGGGAATTTAATGGTGTTATTACACGAGGGGTCAAAGATGCTTGAGATTCCGGGCGTCTCCATGTTATTCCTATGGCTGCAGGGGAGTCGCTTGGAGAGCGAGCGTTTTTTTCTGTCGGAGCATCTTTGACGCCCGAAACGAGGCGAGTCGCCAGTAACAGCGAATCAAATGCTTGGAAATCTGATAATAGAAAAGCCTTTTCCGGAACAGCCAATGAAATGCTTGGAAAAGACGGACCGTGAGGCGGCTGTTGTCGCTAGACGCCTGGGATTCCAAGCGTCTTTGACCCTTCGTGTAATAACACCATAAGTTTTCTGATGATTTACACTTTACAGACATTACATTTTTATTCTCATTCTCATTAATATTATATCTCCTCTACCATGCAAAAGCATGGGTTTAACATGTGCGTACAACTGGTACTAAAGCACATACGTTTAATAATGACTGACCTGATAAACATAACATTTTCGCTAGAAAGATACTTTTTAAACAAATTAATTAAATAAATTTGTATCTGAATTAAAAAAGTTTAGCAGTTCATATCAAGATGATAGAGATGCTTTCGAGCTGCAAAGAAAAGTAAACTATAAGTTGATATCTAATTTAAGATAGAGAAAAAAAAAAGAAATCTAGAAAAAAATTACTAAAACTTTATTGGACTAGTATCGTTAATACAGAAGTTGCAGTTTTTTAAGCATAATTTGAAAACTACTTGCAAGTAAAATGTGAAATTTTGGATTTCCATAAAGCAGGACTTAATAAATCTAAATCCATCAAACAAATTATAGGTTGCAATTCATATTTTTTTCGAATATTTGTTTCATAATTCGTAATTCATATCATAAAATTATAAAAATTGGAAATTCAA
The DNA here is from genome assembly GCA_963932465.1 of Maratus speciosus. Classification (NCBI taxonomy): domain Eukaryota; kingdom Metazoa; phylum Arthropoda; class Arachnida; order Araneae; family Salticidae; genus Maratus; species Maratus speciosus. Next base: position 630,733,235 of record OZ010786.1, read on the forward strand.
CGTATTTATGTTTGGGTATTTTAGTATTATTTCTACAAAAAAAAAAAAAAAAAAAAAAAAAAAAAAGAACATTAGGGGTATAATATCAGGAGATATTAACAAAAATATGAAAATGTAATTTAACATTAGAAGCAATAAATTTTGAATGTTTATAATTCAAAAACGTATCATTCAAATGACTTGAAATTTGGTGTCTAGGCATAGTTTGAACCGAAGATTTGAAATAATTCGTTAAAATAGAGTATTGTCATTGAAAAAAATGAAGTTTGGGTTCGTTTTAACATGCAGATGGCCCCTTAAGCAAATTTTACATACATCATTTAAAAGTAGACTTTATTTCCAATCGTTCGGTACCAGTAACTTTTTTCTACGATAATTTGTTGAGGAGTTATGTAGGAAGTGTTTCCTTTTTTTCTCCCACGACTGTACATCCATACTAATATTACAAAGAATAAACGTTTTTATTTATAATTGGGATAATCTCTAGAACTACGGAACCGATTTAAAAAATAATGATGGCAAAACTATTCCAACAAAGGGTATGTTTTATACTAGTACCGATTTCAAGATTGTACACAAATTAAAAATGTTGTAAAATTGAGATTTCGATGATATCCCTGACACTAGAAACTTCAAATGGTGCTTTGTTTTAATATGTAAATGCTCGCTAAGAAGTTTTCCTCAAAAAAAAATCGGAATTGAATAGAGTGAAATAAGCGAAAAACGTTCTAAATTACGTTTTATTTGCAATTGTTATTATAGGAACTTAAAATTTGAAATGGTTGTTACATTTAGGACGTAAATGCTCGCACAGAACAGTTTTTTTAAAATTAGAAATTTAAAAAGATACAGAAACAAAAACCTTTCTAAAATTGGGATTTGTGAAAGCTGTTGACATTACATTCTAGAAATTTGATATGGTAGTTACTTTTAAACTGTAAATGCTCGCTAAGAACGGTTTCTAAAAAATAAAAAATTTAAAGAATGCAGAAAACGTTCCGAAATACAATGTATATGGCATTGTTAGGGGCGGAAACTTAAAATTTCACAACTATTGAGGTCTAAATGCTCACACGTACAGTTTCAGAAAAATTCGAAATTTAAATGGGTGCAAATGCAAAATGAAAACAAAAAGTTAAAAAATTGCGATTTATCTGACGCTGTTGGGGCTAGAAACTTGAAATTTGGCATTATAGTTTTTTTTAAATATAAATGTTCGTAAGGAACACTTTCTAGAAATTCGAAATTTAAAAGAGTGAAACGTCGTCTAAAATCATGATTAATTAGGAATTGCTAAGCCGATTTCAAAGGTTTGAAAGTAGAAACTTGAAACGGTGGTTAATTTTAAGAAATAAATGTTCGCAAAGAGCTGTTCTAAAAAATATTAAAATTTACATGTACGAAATGAAGCGAAAATATTCAAAAAATTTCTAATTTGCTATTTCTTTGGAACGGTTAGAGCTTAGAAATGAGAAGTTCGGCGCAGAGTTGCTATTAAGACGCACGTGATCACTCAGAAGAGTTTGTAAAATTTCGGAATTAAAAAAAAAAAAAAAGAAATGAGCGCAAAACTATCTCAAATCACGATTACGCTGGAACTACTAAACCGATTTGAAATTTTCTCGCAGGGTAATAATAAAGGTAATCTCTGCTGAAGAAAGGTTATGTTTCATTTCTGTATAAACTATCCTCAAAAACGTTCAAAATTTCTAATTTCTTTGGATCGCGTGAAGTTAAAAATATGAAATTTGATATGGTTATTACTCCATTGACGTGGATGCTGGAACGGTACAGGAGCAAAAAAGTTTATAAATTGCTATTTCGGTGATACTGTTGGTGCTAAAAAGTGGAAATGTGGCATGTCGGTTACTTTTATAATGTAAATGCTCCGTAAGAACGGTTTATAAAAAAATTCGAAATTTAAAAGGGTAAAATGAGCGGAGAACCCTCTAAAAACATCCTAAATTACGTGTTACATGGAATTATTAGGACTAGAAACGAGAAATTCAGCATGGTAGTTACCCTTAAGTCTTATGTGCTCGCTTTGTACAGTTTCTAACATTTAGAACGAATGAAATTAACGGAAAAACTTTTAACATAACTATTACTTTTAAATTACTGAACTGATTTGAACTTTTCTTTCAGTATAATAATGATGAAAATCTCTGTTTGAAAATAGGCTATCGATGCTACAATTTTTTAATTTGACACGTAGGCTTCTATTAGGATGTTATTACCTCAAAAATAAAAAATAAATAAAAAAGGGAAAAAAATAGAATTTCAAATGAGTGGAATCTGAGGAAAATATTCTAGAGTTATATTTTTACCATGATTTCTCTGAAACTGTCAGAATTTAAATTTAGCTCAGGGATAAATTTTAAGACTCAGATGCGCACAAAGAACAAGTTTTTATTTAAAACTAGTTGACCCATCCGGCGTTGCCCGGGACACGTAATGAATGATCCTTAAATTAATCTCAAATTTGTATGATTTTATATCTTAAGACTCCATTTTATCTGAATATGTATTTTAAAAAATATATATTTTGAATTGAAAGTATATGCTATTTGGTATTTTATTTTTTGCGTGATTTGAATTTTTGGAGTCTATGCGCACCGAAAAGGAGTGAAACCGCGAAGAAACACTCAGATTTTTACTGATTTGTCGAAATTTCACACATTTTATTTTGTATAAGATATTGATACCCGTCCGAAAGCTTCAAAATTTTATTAGGTGATGTAAATCTTATATATTGAGATGCTCTAAGAAGATTGTGTTAAAATACGGACGTTTAGTTACATGTAGAGTAGAAAAAATATTGAGTATGTTCAGAAGTGCATTTCGCGCCGCGCGCGCGCTCAGAAGTTTATGTCATGGAGTAGGTCTTATCGAAGAAAGGAATTTTAAAATAATTCAATTATTTCATTATTTTTAATGGTTCAAAAAAGGTAAAACCAACGACTATATTTCTTTATCCTTCCAAAACATGGTTTTCGTAACAGAAATACATGCCTATGTACACTCAGATAAAATCTAAAATAGTCAGGAAAAACATCACGTGACCTTCTTTATCTACTTTAGCCCATTTAGAATTTAAAATTAGTTAACCAACCGCACACAAACTCCGCGCGAGCTGCTCAAAAAAATTGTGTGGGCGATTTGATCACGTGATTGTGCGTTGTTTGGTAGGTTGATTGGTACAATTTAGGAATTCAACTGGTGATCTAAAAATTTTAACTTTTTAACAATTTTCTTTTTATTTATTTAAAAATAATTTATCAGTTGATTTATATCTTCCGTGATAAATAGAATGCTGTTAGTAAACCAAGATTGTGATATCAGCATATGAGATTTTTTTGTAATCTACTATACTGGATGGATTTCAATGGAATTTGCACTGTTAGTTAGACAATTTTTCAGAGAACGTTTTAATATATATATTTCTTATTTTATGATTGCATATTTTAATACCGTGTGGATAAGAGACCAAAATACATCATAAAACACGAGAAATAAATGGCATTCAAAATTCTGTTAGTATAAGCAAAATACTTACTTATACTTTCAGTAGAAAATTTATAAACATTCTAATCATACTTTATTCACTACAAAACTAGACAGCAAACCTATATATATTATCTCTTTAAAAAAATATATGTAGAGATATTTTTAGTTAAAATAATCTGCAACTATTACATTTTATTTTTATAATGTTCAAAGAAAAATATGATTTCCAGCCTAGTCTCGATAAAAATTCACTCCTAAAATACTCAAAAAAAAAAAAAAAAAAAAAAAAAAAAAAAAAAAAAGAAAGAAAAAGAAAATCAAGGAATTATCCTACGCGCAAAAGGATATTTTTCACAGTATATATTATTTTTTTCATTTGGATTTGCTTAATGTTTATATCATTATACATATACATACTATATATATAATCACTCAGAAACGAAACTTTGAATATTTAAAAGGCGTTCAGATGTAAAACTTTCATCTCGAAATACCTCATTTTCTCACATTTAAATAAGTATTTTATTATTATAATAAAAATATACGTGCCTCTGTATAATAAAAATAAAAAATATATCTTCATCAAAAATATCTTATTCATTATGAAAAATATAAAACAACCAATAAACAAAACAAAAAAAAATTATAACTACAATGTGGGACTGGGAGGATTCGAACCCAGAATCCCTAGTCTCGAGTTCACTGCCTTATCCATTCAGCTATCCAGCACACGTTAATTTTGCAACAAAATATCTTTATAATTAGCACCATAATTAATCAAATCCATGATCTGTTCCTGAACACTCTACGTGTTATTCCATCCATGATATCGACCCACTCCATGTTCCTGTCTCCTGAGCTCGCGCGCGTGCATCTTGAACACACCCAGTGTCTCCGTGAGGCGCGACGTGACCTGCGTTCGCCGGTGAATTTAAAAGAGTTAAAATTCCTATTTTCCAAAACCGATTGCACCATCAATTACCAGAAGGTTTTATATTTAAGAGCATATTTTTGGTTTGTCGGTACCTCTAAAATTGCGGGCTGGGCGAAACCGCGACGAAACATTCAATTTTTTACGGATTTTGTTAAAATTTTCACACATTTTATTTTGTAAAAAACTAGGGGACCCTGCCCCCTACGAGCTGCGCTCGCCAACCCCATTCAGACACCACAGACTCTTAAAGCACGCTAATTTAATCGGCTTTAAAAAGGTTTTGGAAGATTGATTTATAATTTAAAAAACAGTGGTGATCTACCTATAAACGGGTTTCTATTAATTTCTCTTTGATTGCTGGATTTTAAGGCCAAATCAGCTGCTGTTAAAAGATACAATGGCTGTTTTCGTCTTTGATTAAATAAAATCAGTTAAACATTTCAAAATAAGCTAACATAAAATGAATTAAGTTAACAGAGTCTTTGTCTCCCGGTATTTTTTAACAAAGAGAAAAGAAAGTTCTTTTAAATAAGACATTTTAAATGTATCGTTTTTAATCTGACGTAATTTTCACCAAACTTTTCTTTCTCTTTTTAATATTCACATGTAAATACTTTTGTTAGAAATGAAATATTATTTGCGCTGAAATAGTTGAAAAGATCATCTCAAAATATCAAATAAATGTCTTGCGCAATTTCTAAATTTAAACTGTTTTGCAATATTATTTTTTGTTCATTTTACGTAATAAGTGTATTGTGACGTAAATGTGACGTAATTTCTCCTATTTAAGGCTTCTAACGCATGTTAATGAATTTATTATTTTACAATATCCTTTCTCTTTTAAAATTCACGTGTGAATATAGTTTTTATGATGTAATTTTCAATAAGTTCCTGCTTTTTATACCTAATTATTTAATTCTGTTTATAATAGCCACGTGTAAATAAATTTTTTATTTAAAGCAAACTTTACTGTTTGCGCTGTTGGCAACAGTTTAAATTAATACCATTTTCTAAAAAAAATTTGAATTTAAAATAGAAATAAAACCTCAAAAAATGAGTCAAATTAAAAAAAAATAAGTGCAGTCTGCACACCGGGAACTTCTAACGAAAAAATGATCTAAAAATTATTAAATTCCCATGTATAGTCTTTGCTCCTATAAAATTTTTTTAATGAAACGATTTTGTCCAACTTTAGCATTAAATATCTCTTAAAATAATTCTTCGATTTGAAAACTGTCTGCCTCAGCGTGTTTATCAAACATTACTCTATAATACCACCGATTTTCTTATTTTTTTATGCAATAGTTTTCTTAATATTAACGAAGAAAGACCTCCGGTCACAAAAAATTCAAAACCGGCGGCGGCGGTGACAGCGTTAGTTACTTTTTTTTTTTTTTTAGAATAGAGAGATATTTCTACCCGTCCGAACGTTTCAAAAATTTTGTAGGTGATGTAAATCCGGTCTATAGAGATCCTCTAAAAAGATTGTGTTAAATACGGACGTTTACTTACTTTAAGTGTATAAAAATAGAGTTTGCATTCCAAAGGAATCGGATTTAGAAAGAAAATAGAATTTACTCGAAACTCGGTTTTTAATCCTATCCTACTGTTGCTCTGAGGCGACCATATATTTGTCTTACACTGGTTATCAAAATTAAAGGATAGTGAGAAAAAGTATGCTCACTAAGTTAAAGTTGCAACCAATGCCCAATGCTGCAATTATTTATGTTAATTAAATACTATTGAACTCAAGATTGTACTTCCGCGCATAAGTTAGCGTCGGAAATATGCAAATTAGATGATTGACAATGTGGTGCGCGATGGACGTATGTTGGAATTCTGGTCCGTAGTGTTGGTTAAAGTGACCAAAAGTTTGTCCTACTCACTCCAGCTTCCCAAGGGGCCCGTTTAAACTGTTGCCTTCGTCAAGTTTAATGGGGGCAAAAAGACTGGGCTCAAGTATTGTTTACTGACGACTGACGAGTCCAGATATAGTCTGAACACTGATTCTAGATGTGTTTTGATCTGAAGAGATGAAGGAAGACGCAACTTGCCCATCCGTTGTCCGCGAAATATCCCGTTCGAGCCCAGTCTTCTTGGCTCCATTGAACATGACTACAGCAACAGTTTAAGCGGGCCTCTTGGGAAGCTGGAGTGAGTAGGACACAAACTTTTGGTTTTCTCGCATACAGTCCATCCTCGTCAAGCCTTCGTGCAGCAGTAGAACGGCTAATTCAAGTTCTTGTGGTAGCCTAAAGCTCTGAAACCAAATCTCTTGCAGTCGCTTCGCGGTTTCTTCGAGCCAAAATGACAAAAAACGGTCTTCGGATGCAGTTGTTGCTCTTGGTCTCCCTTGACCAGGCTGTCTATCAACAGATCCAGTGCTTAAAAAGCGGCTCGAAGCTCTTGATATGACACTTTGAGGTATATTTAAATCTTGAGCGACCTCAATTTGTTTTTGACCTTCCTCGATTGTACCAATTATTCGTCACTTTGGCCTTAACTGAAATAATGCCTTTGAACCATAACTAATGAATACGGATCACACTCAGACACCACATTCACTTTAAACAACACTACAGACCAGTGGTGTAGTCTTGGAAAAAAAAGTGGGGGGACGCTCATAATTTCGAACATTGACTGTATCGGGCAAACTTTATTTTGAATCGTGCTTTTCATTTTCAATTGCAGAGAAAAGTAATTGGAAAATTAAATTTAAGTTAAAAAATTAAATTTAAATAAATTTAATTAAAGTTTCTTTATCTGTTGGACATTATATAACTTGCTATAGAATTCAAAAAGTTAAAACCTTATTTCATGACTGAAAATTTCTTGAAGAATTCGAAATTCAGTAACACTAATTCAAGCAACGAAATTTTTATTAGAATTTGTTTTGCATTATTTATTTTGGAAAGAGTTATAAAATAACTGTTTTACACTGAGAACATTGAAAATCATTGCATTTTTACTTTATGGTCAGAAGTAGTGAAAATAATTTACTGTAATCATAGCAAAGAAAAATAAGACTATGAAATTTTGGTATATCTTTACTTTTTAAATCCCCCTGAATCCATTTTGCATATTTTTAGAACAATTCTCTATATATATGTGTCTACGTATTCATACATGTGTATATGTTGATCTTTCCTTTGATACTCTCAAAGTCTTTTTTTTTTCCCATGAGTCAATATGCGTGTGCGTTTGAACATGATAGCATTCAAACGGCGTTTTTGACTGTCCTCAAATTTTGCAAGTATATTTATACATGATGTTGACTGTTTAATGATGATGACTGTTTAATATTCTGAGGCTACATGCCACTGTCCAATGTGTAATTTTGGAGAAATTCAACAGGTTTTTCAATCTCAGCAATTTGTAAACCACTTTTTCACCAGAAATAACAAATAACTACTGTTTGTCTGAGAAAAATTATCACAAAAATGTGATCAGACCGAAGATAATTGATAAATAATGCTTTTTATTGGCCGGAAGAATACGTTTAGTACTACTCAAATGCAGGCTTTTTTTTAATTATTTTTTTTTTTAAATATTAATTTTAAAAAGGGGAAATAGACAAATATCCTTCTTCAGAACATTTCCAAAAATTGCGTTTCATCAAGATTTCTGTTAAAAAAAACTTGAGATAGAAACTTTAAATTAGTAGCTTAGGTTACTTCTATTGTGTAAATGTAATATTTGATTTTTTTTTTTTTTTTTTTTTTTTTTTCCAAAAATTAGAATTTTTACGGTGTGAAATGTATTAAGAACATTCTAAGATTTCAGTTTCATCGCGATTTCTCAAAAACTTAAAACATGGCACTTATGTATTTTCAGGACTTACATGCTCGCTTAAAACATTTTTTTAAAAAATTCAAATTTTAAAAGGGTGAATTGATGGGGAAATCCTCTAAAATCGACTCATCACGATTTATATGCAGCTACTTTTTACAAGGAAAATAAATATAGTGGTAACTATTAACATGTAGATGCTCACGAAGAACGGCTTTTAAAAATTTCGAAATTTTAAGTGATGAAATGAGCTGAAAACCTTTTAAATTTGCTATTTTTCTGAAACTATCAGGGATAGAAATTTTAAATTTGACCTAGAAGTAATTTTTAATGCGCAGATATTCTGTATTATGATTGAAAGAATGAAATATGGATTGAAGTTTTAATGTCTGAATCGACGCAATGAATGCTACTACATTATTAACAGGAATAAAATCTACTCTCTCTATATATCTATTTGAATTGATGTCATTCTATAAAGTGTTTAAAGAATCGAGCGGAATTTTTTAAAAGATAGCTTTTTGAAGTAGAGTTTCGATAGCAAATAACACTTATATTTGTACCAGATAAGTTATTTAAGAAGCACTTTCCTAATAAATTAGTTTTGAAGTTAATAAAAAAAGTGTTTCAAATTAATTTCTTTTATTTATTAAATATTTAAATAAAAGTGAAAAAATCGGTTTAAAATAACAGCAATATATTTAATCAATATATATTATCACAATTTAATAATATGCATTACTTTTCCTCTTTCAGAGAACTTTTCAGAAATAGTTCTCATAAAAGTTCTCAACTTTTTAAACTTTTCTAGATTTTGTGTCAGTAACCATTCTATGATTTTCAATTTTCCAAATATTGAGTAAGCCTATGTGCTTTTAGCTTAGATAAGGATGAACCGTTAATGATTAGGATTACAAGATTAAACAGATTATTCACCAAAATTAAATTACTATTATAAATTAAAAGCGCCAGATTTTGTCCCTAAAAATACAAAGTTGCTATCAAAGTCTGGCAATTCTTTAGACAAGGCCTTCAAGTTTTAGCTAAGGTCGGCCTGTATAGTGTTAGTGTGTTCGAAAAAATTTAAATACGTTTTACTATTTTTACTTGTTGAAGATAAGTAGGCAATGTAAGATTAAAAAACGTTTAAAGTAAGGTGGAAATATGCAGGGGACAGAGGGACGATGACTATAATAACAAATTCGAAAAGCTAAGCGATATTACAAGAAATAGGTAACGGACGGTAATAATAATATGCAGCTGACCTTAAATAAAAGATAACCCTTGACCTCAACAATATTAGTGACAAAGAAATCTAAAATATTTACAAATGCGTTTTTAGAAGATTTCCGGTTACTGGAGGTGACGGAAAACACTTAGAGAATGCTTATAGCCAGTTATAAATTCTTTAAATAATGTTTCTAAGTTTTAAAACTACATCGACTGTTTACATAATCGCTGCCCATGTAGCTGTTTATTTAAGGCTGTTCTTAACTGCTCTGCTCAACAAGTGCAAAACCTTTTGACACATTTACAAATTCATTTTTTAACGGAAAGATTGGAAAGCCTGGCCATGGAAGCGATTTGGAATTGAACTGTTTTTTTTTTTCATTTTTTGATCAATCAATTACCTATTGAGTTATAAGCTATTTTGATCACGTTACAAACACGTCTTTCGCCCGCTCTTGAGTGATCTTTCTCCCTTCGCGCCGAAATTCGGTTCAAAGTGCCCACTTTGTGACTATTTTCTGAAAGATCTATTGCGTTTGCAAAAAAAAACAAAAAAAAAACAAAAAAAAAAAACAAAACAGCTCAATTACATGGTTTCTAGACATCAGCCAGTTTCATGCATTTTCGAGCTACAATACTCTATAAATTAAAACTTATGTCAGAAAGTTGCCCATTTGGATTTGAGAACACCCTTAAATGTTCTTGCAATGCATTTTTTTTTCTTTTTATACTTATTATTTAATTTTGTTCTGAAAATGCTATCGCCATTATGTATACATTTCCAATTTTTACTGGTGAAATAACATTTAAATGGTTCGAAAAAGTTGTGTAAGGCAGCTTTCTTTCTTCATTTTTTAATTTATAAAGATTAGGTAACAGGGGCGGCGCCAGAACTTGCCCGACGGGGGGGCACAGTATCCCCGACAGGGGGGCCGAATTCAAAATATATATTAGAAGTTTCCACGAGCCCTGCCCTGTTCCGAAGCCCGAACTCGGTAAAAGTTTCTTTCATTAAACTCGGGACTGGCTTAATTTTATCTGAAAACTCTGTACGGGCTCGGACTAAATTTTAGCTTTTGAAATGTTGGTCTAGCCCTGAACTTCATTATCCCCGGGACACGTCCGGGTCTTGCATTTTTTCTGTAGATTCGGGCCGGACCGGGACTGTATTTATTAGCCCCGGTACGGTATGCTATTTCTTTCTCCCAGCTTATTTTGTGTCCAAAAAATAACGTTAGCTTACAGACGCTAGCAATAAACAAAGTAGATGTATCATTGTACAATTAAATGCTCTATAGCATTTTTTTAAATTTCTAAACATCGCACATTTTCAGTTTTTATACCATCGTATTGGGAAAAAAAAAGTACTTTTTAATGCAATTTGTTCGAAAACTGCATCTCTATTTGCTTTTGAAATATTAATTTTTTTGTAGTTTTTTGCGACATTTGTTTCATTTTGGAAACTCAAGTACGCCATTTCTGTAGAAAGTAAAGAAAAAATTGCTGAAAAATAGCAATTATATCTTTTTGTTGCATTTTCTCATAAAATGGAAAAAAAAATAATAAAAAATTAAATTGAAAAGAAAAATTAATTAAAATACGTGCTACTTTGAGAAAATATAAATGAAGGATTTATGATAAAACAGGAAGCTATTATAAACTATATTTAATTTTAAGTTTCTATATTAATGCAAATGACGTCATTTTACATAAAATAAAAGCGTGTGCTTTAAGTCTTAAAACTGAAATATGTTTTGCAGTAGAGTCCCGATTATCCGAGTCATGCTTAACCGAGTTATTTTCTTCTGATGGACTGGTGGCTTCTATTATTATGAAACAGCCGTTATAAATGAAGCGTTAGGTGAAGATGAAAGAGCTGCTGTAAAAAGATAGAACTCTGATTTTCTGGTCAGAATGGAAAAAAAATGGCCATAATTTTTTTTTAACGCTTCATTTATAATGGCTGTTTCATAATAATAGAAGCCACCAGTCCACCAGAAGAAAATGAAGTAATGCAAATGCCGGGGCGACACTAAATTCTGAAAAAGCAGAATTCTTGTTCTCTAGTACTTCAGAATTTTTTTGGAGCAAATGAGCAATAAAACATTTCTTTGTTTCTTTTTCCCCCCCTTTTTTAAATAACAGGTGGAATATGTTGATCAATCACGTGAAAAACATGAAATTTTCGCGTCCGGATTTGGCATAACCCGAACCGCGCAGATCTCTAGCACTCACACTGCTATTTAAATTAGAGACACATTGCAGAGGGACAAACGATTTTTACTCGAAACATGTATTTCGAAGCTTGTCAAAGAATATTGTAGATAAATAAAGTGAAAAAAAAAATCTCTTAAGGTTAAGGTTATTTTTGAAACACCTCACTAGTCACCTAATCTTTATAGGCGAATGAATCCACAACAGAAAGAGTTTCCACATTTTTGAGCATTACCCAAAAGGAAAAACTCTGCTTTGTACTCTTCTTCCATACAGAAAACTCCCAATAAGCGGTCATTCAATACTATAGATTTTACGTACACATATATGGTACACATGGCATGTACGCAGCAGTGTGTGAAAGACAAAGTATGCAGCAGTTCTCCGCTTATGAGCTGAATCAAAGAGTCGCGCATCAGATAAGGTAGGTAACCAATTTTTTTCGAAACGCGGTTCATGTTCCGGCCGGGTTGACCATGTATTTTAATGCCGGAGGTAACTGAAAATAATCAGTTGACAAATACCTATTAAAAACGCATAAAGTGACCAAAAATTATTTAAAAATAAAATTATTTAAATTTGTCAGTGACAGCGTCATCGTGAAGACTAGCAGTTAAACGTTACACCTAACCTAACTAGGGTCCTTCCGGGGTAATAAATAAAGTTTGAAGCCCTGCAAATTTTATTTAAAACAAAGCTGCAACCCGAACCGAACCCAACCAAAAATATTCTGTCTACCCGCAACCCGATCGAACCCGAAATACTTAATTCCAATCCCAACCTGAAACCCGGAATCGGAGAAAATTGATCCACAATATAATGTAATTAGAAAAAAAAAAATATATATATATATATAGTCTGCAATCATATCTCTAATATTAATATTATCTTTTATGTGGAAAAATAAACATGCAAGGAGTCATTCATATTCAAATACGTAGTTTATCATCTGAAATAGATTCCTGCGCGTGTTGGGTTATACCCAACCCAAATGTTCAACTTAAAGTCAATCCGAAACCTAACAAAAAATTTTTGCTGACGCAAAACCCGACAACAATTTTTCTATTGGCCCTAAACCGAAATACTTCGCTTCAACCCGAACACAACTCGACACAAAAAGATCTATAATTGAATACAGTTATGAAAAAATAGTCCACAATCATATCCGTAGTATCAATTCTATCTTTTATGTAGAAAATAAACACGTAAAGCGACTCATTCAAATTTAAATATATAATTTTTCATGTCAAACAATAACTTAGACATTCTTTTTGTAAAATTGAGCTAAATCCAGCTTGGCTCGTAAGTTAGTGTTGTCAGGTCAAATAACGGGACAGAGAGAGAATTAAATTAAAAAAATCAAAAAGCCCGACTGCGTAAATATCCCAGTGGTAGGGGAGCAAAAAAAAAAAAAAAAAAAAGCCCAATTCGGAAATAATTAGGGGAAAGCTGGAAATTGTTTTAATCCCTTCAGTTTATGTCTAGAATGAATATGGTACGTTTCCTCCCTCGTACTAGGCGAGCGTTAGGAATTATATATTGATTTATAGTCAAAAAACACTTTTTTAAAAAAAAATACCACAACACTATCTCGAAATCACTAACTTTTTCAAAAACATTGTCAATACAAATGTTGTAGAGCTTAAAATTCTGAGTAAAATGAGTATTTACAGTTAATACTTTTGTTGAATATTAAGGTCACAATTCTACTTTAAAGTTTTAGCCCCGTGGTCAGAGGGTTGAACTCAGAATTAATTAGGGGAAACCTGGAAATCGTTTTAATCCCTTCAGATTAGGCCTAAAATGAATATTCTATGTTTTCCCCTTCGTACTAAATGAGCGTTAGGAAATATGTACACATTTACATTCGAAAAACACGTTTTTCTTTAATGTTTTTAACAATATCTTAAATTGCGACCTTAATTTTGAACAAAAATATTAATATGAGTATTCATTTTATTCAAAATTTTAAGCTCTAAAACATATATACTGGCAATTTTTCGATATAGTTAGCTGTTTTGAGATATTGTTAAGGTAATTTGGTCTCTCTGGACTTCAAGCTCTTGATAAGCGATTAAAGCAAAATTTTGAAATTAGAATTGCAACCTTAATTTTTAACAAAAATACTAATGTGGGTGCTCATTTTATTCAGAATTTTAAGCTCTACAACATTTGTATTGACAAAGTTTTTGATAGAATTAACTATTTTGAGATATTGTTTAAAATATTAAGGAAAAACATGTTTTTCGAATGTAAATAAGTACATATTTCCTAACGCTCACTTGGTACGAGGGGGAAAACATAGAATATTCATTTTAGACCTAATCTGAAGGGATTAAAACGATTTCCAGTTTTCCCCCAATTAATTCTGAGTTCAACCCTCTGACCACGGTGCTAAAACTTTAAAGTAGAATGTGACCTTAATATTCAACTAAAGTATTAAGTGTAGGTACTCATTTTACTCAGAATTTTAAGCTCTACAACTTTTGTACTGACAATGTTTTTGAAAAAGTTAGAGATTTCGAGATAGTGTTATGGTATTAAAAAAAAAAAAAAAAAAAAAAAAAAAAAAACGTGTTTTTTGACTATAAATCAATGTATAATTCCTAACGCTCACCTAGTACGAGGGGGAAAACGTAGCATATTCATTCTAGACCTAAACTGAAGGGGTTAAAACAATTTCCAGCTTTCCCCTAATTATTTCCGAATTCAACTCCCTAACCACTGGGCTAAAAAAGCGAACTAATTAATTATTTCTCATCAATATTAAACTATTTTTTTTTTTATATTACTTACCTTTTTTTTTTTTTTAATTTACTTGTATTGGTGACTTTCAAGTTGTGTTTGATTGTTAGTTCCTATCTATAAACACAGTTTTGATGAGGCCTATAGATGCCTATGATGGTTAGAGTTGCAGTAAAGATAGAGATCCTACCTACACAACGTCCAGGTTGTGTAATATTTAAACGGAGCTTCTGACTGTAAAATAGTCAATGAAACATCGTCTTCATTTTGAAAGACCTAACCAATGATATGCCACTCAATAGGGTGCGTAAAAAAAAATTTCGTCTGTACCGCCATTTTGAATTTATAAAATCAAATCTAGCCTATAACCATTGGATGGTTAAGACGAATCGATAGAGACCTCATTCATTAAAATCCATCCAGCCGTTGGGATGTTTCGATGATATAAAGAAATCCACATACCCAGATACGCGTGAAACACATAACCCTTCTTGGCAGTCTGGTAAAAAAAGCCGGACAGACGCTTGAAAATTGAGAAATTTTAAGCACTACAGTAAAACCTGTTAAAACGGAACCAGTGTGATTGAATAATGCTTTAACCTGAAAAATTTCGCAATATCGGCTAAAACAGGCTAAAATTGTCTAAATGGGAAAGTTCTTCCAATTCTTTGTCGTTCTGTCTTAACAGGTTGCTGTATTAAATAGCTTCCTTTCATCGTATTGAATATAAGTGAATTATATACTTTATCCATAAAGGAATGGTGTGAAATTAATTAGTCGAACTAGAGCTTTCTAAATAATTAACAGTAATTTTATGACAATAATGCTCACTTTAGAAATACCGCGTTTTATTATTTTTTTCATTATTTTGCCTTTCAGCCGTTTAAGAAGAAGCGCAATTATTACTTTCATTCTCAAGAAAACATTTCGTCAAACGTAAAAAGCACAGGCAGCAAGTTGCCGGAACGCGCCTGTGGTTGGAACAGATTTTTTTATTATTTGAAGAAGATTCCGTGTTTTGACCGGAAAATTAAAAAAAAAAAAAAAAAAAAAAAAAAAAAAAAAAATGAGTTTCAGTTTGCGAATTTTTCGTGTTTTGGAGGAAAAAAGACATACGTAAAAAATCAGTTTCTGGTACAAAAGAGTAACATGCAGCACAGTTACGGGAACACCCCTGTGATTTGACGAAAATGCAACTTCAGATAATTTTTACGTTAAGGCTGTTTTAAACTGTTTTGCTCAACAAGCGCAAAACGTTTTGACACATTTACAAATTCGTTTTCTAACGAAAAGATATTAAATTGGAAAAGCCTGACCAGGGAAGCGATTTGGAAACGAACTGTGTTTTCCATTTTTGGATGCATCAATTACTTATTGAGTTAGAAGCGATTCGGATCACGTGACAAACACGTTTTTCATCCTTTCTTGACTGGTTTTTCTCGTTTCGCGCGGAAATTCGGTTCAAAACGCTCACTTTGACACTCTTTACTGAAAGATCTATTGCGTTTGCAAAAAAAACGGATAAAACAGCTCGATGACATAATTTCTGAACATCAACACCTGCTAGTTTCATGCATTTCCGAACAAAAATAAATTAAAACTTATGTCAAAAAGTTGCCCTTTTGGATTTGAGAACAGCCTTAAAATAATGAATTTTCTGTATTTTGGGGGGGAAATGGGCAAATCAAAACAGGAATTTTCGTGTTTCAATAATAATAAAAGCAATTGAAGAAACACCTTCAACTCACGTATTTTTTTTTTTTTTTAATGTATATTCCTCGAAACCAGACAGTATGATCCTCTAACTTCTGATAAGATACAGAATTTAAATCTGAGATTAAAACTGAAATACGAAATTCCGATGAAAAATGCAAGTTAAAGGAAAACTTGTAAAATAACTTAGAATGTAAAAGTTCATTACTATCAGCTCAATCATAAAACAAAGTCTTGTTGATGCTAAAAAAATCTTTAAATTCATGCTTATTTTGAAACATCCAAAGTTTAGAGGTCTGCACGGGCCGGGCTCGGGCCTATTTTCATTCATGGCACTCGGGCCTAACTTCTTTTTTTCGTACCGAGATAAGGCAGGTTTCATTCTTCCTAGGTCTTCATAAGCCGATATTTTCAGTCCCGTCTCGATCCAGCCTGTATGAAATAATTGTCTCGTCATGGCCTAGTCCGTACAAAAATCAGTAAAATTTGGCCCAGGCCAAAAATTTTTCCAAAAAGTGTATATATTTTTAAATCGACATTATTCTACAATTAAACATTAAACTTTATTCGTTTTAAAGAATAGTAGATTTCTAGGCAATAATATTAAAGTACAGTAAAACGTGTGAAAAAGAACCAGCTATGGCGGAATCCTGTCTTATATGGAAAAATTTATTCATCCATGCAAAATGAATATAATAATACGTGAGAAAAGAATATAATACATTCACACCTTTTAAGAAGAGAACTTGCTTATAACGCATTTTTTTTTCTTTCCTATGCGATGTCTCAGAAGATTTTATTGTATAGCATTTTTCAGATTTTTAAGTCTCCAATACATAATTTTTTGATTAACGATATTAATTATAGCTGAAACATTAAAATACAAATATAGATTCATTAAAGAAATGTATATCGCAATCTTCTTTAAAAATGAAAATTATAAACATGAAAAAAGAGCTAAAATAATTATTTTTGGTCAGAACTCCTTTTAACAAAATCGACGTAAAATTCCGTCGGACTTGGGCTGAGATTTTAACTTTTTTTCCGGGCCGAGCTCGGACCGAGCTTTCAATTTTTATACCGGGTCGGTTCATTATTGCTTTTTGTACGGACCAGGCTGGGCCGAAGTTTTAACTTTTATACCGGGCCGGGCCGAACTTTTCTTTCTACGAGTCGGGCTGAGCCCGAACCTGAAAATTTCGGCCCATATACACAGTATATGGTGTATACCACCATATACACCCTCTACAAAGTATAACTAAGTTATTAATTAAAATTGTTCAGTCTAACAATACAATCAAGTTTAAATTATCAAGTAAGTTAATATTCTGTTTTACACGATTTTTTTTTTTTTAATTTCTAAATACGAACTTACGACCCTAAACAAGAATTGTTAATTACATCCCTGCACTGTTCGAGTTATGACCGACCCGAAATCGACAAAATATTTTTTTTTAACCTGCAACTTGATCCTAAGCATGAAATAATAATAATAAAAAAAAAATCAATCCTAAATGTAAAACAATTCTGAAAAATAGTTTGCAATCTCTTTAAAATCAATTTTATATTTCAAAAAATGAATGCATACATTTACTTATTCATATACAAGTATTTTTTATCATTTGAAACAATAATCTGGACTTTTCTTTGGGTTGGGTTGATTTTTGACGTCCGATTATCTACTCGAGGGATATAGGCCCAAGGTGCCCTCCATAAGGGGGAGGGGGCTTTCTAAGAGAACCTAATCCGTATTTACACATGGAAATCCAAGGTTCGAAGAAAACCACGAAAATTCTGATCGATTGGGCCGACGGGCGCGATTGGGTTCGAACCCAGCACCTCCCGTCGACCAGCTTCGAGAGCACAGAACCTCTCGGTCACTGGTGGGACGAACTTTTCTTTGGAAAAATTTGGCGTACTCGAATCGACTCCCAAGAAACAAAAACTCTAATCTGAGATCATCCGAAAATGGAAACACTAGTCAACCCGATCCACAGCAAAAAAAATTTAGAGGCGATGGCCAACACGATCAGGTATAATCGGGTTAACTGACCCGATGAAGATTTTAGAAGTTGCTATATATACGTCTTCCCGTAGTTTATAATGAAGTTATGTATTTATATAATTATTTTCTTATTTATACCTTCCATTTCTCTTCTATATATGAAATAGAGATTAATATCTATAAAATGAGACTCTACTCACTGTATATTGAAATTAATGAACAAAGAATGAATTTTTAATTCGATACTAAGTTTGCTTGAATAATTATACAAAACTCTCTTTTTATTTACTCATTCATTTATATATATATATATAAAAAATACTTACCCTACGCTTTTTAATAAGAAGACCGAAGCGAGCAAATGAATTTAAACGTCATGTCTCCTCTTGATATCGTATTTCTCATAGGCGCGTAAGTTTGCGGTCAATCGAATAAACATACAACAGGTGAGCACATGAATGAGCTCTAGACAAGTTTTCGGTAACATCCGGCCGCTGTATAAATACGACAGCCTTTAACCGACATGTGGTCAAGCCAATCCGGCTTCCGAAGAAAAAAAATCAGTGTCCTGCTATTCCGTGGGTCGTATTTTCTATAAACTAACCTAAGATCTTTTTTTAAAAAATTAAACTACACCCGACTCGACTCGACTCGGGTCGTGTGCAGGAAAAATCGGATTACCCGACCCGATGCAGGACTCAACACTCAAGTAAAAAAAATTTCCCCGACGACGATTAATTTTGACACCGACGGGGGGGCCAGGTGTGCCCGACGGGGGGGCATATGCCCCCCCGGTCCCCCCTCTGGCGCCGCCCTTGTTAGGTAAGTAGTTTTTTAATGATTTTGTTGCAGCAAAAATAATTTTTTTAATTGACAAATTTTGAATAGAAAAATCGTGTAAAAGTTAAAAAAAAAAAAAAAAAAAATTATATATCACATTTTTTTATTAACGAAAATATTATTTCACTGTCATTGTATTTCAATACTGTTTTATTATCTTATTAAGCATTTTTATAATTTACTACTCATCTCCAAAAAGTAAAACATTAAAGCACTTGTTAATCTTTGTGGTACACCCTGTATACCGCTCAATATATTAATTATTCACAAATGCTTGTAAAATTAATTTTAGAGCAATAATGTGTGAGGAAAAGCATGTGTAGTATTTCTTTTTTTTTTCTTATCAAAGATAAAATTTCGTGCAGTTCAACTACACATTAAGCAATAATTGCTTATAAACAGTAATGTATTCACTCGAATTATTTTGAGTAGCCATATGTAGACATTAATGATCAAATGCGCATCACATAACACACTAAAATTTAAACCAGCTGCAAAACGCATTTCAAGTTATATTCGGCCATAAATGGAAATGTACTTGGTATTTTTTCAAATGTAAATACCATTTACGTACCACTCAGCTAATTAATGTTTTATTCATCATAATATTAAAAAAACCTAAAATGCGTAATGCAAAGCTCCCGAAATGGTGCCATTCCCCCCCCCCCCCCCTAAAGTTATCTTTTTAGAAAAAGGTCCTCTTTGGTCCAATTCGTTCTTTTTTGGTAATTGAAAAAAAAAAAATATTTCAAAAAATTTACTAATGGGGAAAAATCGCCTCTAAACGCAAAAAATTCTAAAAATCTTTAAAAGTTCAAAAATTGTGGAGAACAAAATTTTCTATAAAATATATATTTCTAAAGCATTGTAACCAAATTTCTTTTACGAATGTCAAAAAATGCCCAAGGAATGCGGAAAAACGTTAAACTCATTGAAAATTGCATTAAAAAATCAGAAATCGCAGGCGACAAATTCCGCCGATTTCCGATTTTTTTTATTTATTTTTTTTTTTTTAAGAGAACAAAATATATTAAACTGCAGTAAAGATTGGAAGAAGCAAAAAAACTAAAAACCGCATAAAAAATTGCGAAAGATTAAAAAATCGCTGTGCGATCCGAATAAACTTTATTGAAAAGGGGACAACATTTACTATAATGAACAAAAAAATTTAAACAGGATTCCCTTTACAAATGTGGAAAAATCACCGCGAAACGTATAAAAAATCGCTAAAAATTAAAAAAAAAAATCACAGAAGACAAAATTTACTACAGTAGGCTAAAACATTGTTACCTGAATTCTTTCAGAAATGTGAAAAAATCGCCGCGGAATGAAAAAAAAAAAAAATTGAAATCTGAGGACGCAATAGCGAAAGGACACAATTCATTACATTAGGGCTAAGAGTTTGAAACCGAATTTCTTTTTCGAATGTCAAAAATTGAAACGAAATGCGAAATAAGCTGAAATTCGCATAAAAAATTCGTCAAAAATAAATCGCAATATAAATTCTGAATAAACTTTATTGAAAAAGTTTAAAAGACGACAAAATTTACTACTATTGCGCTAAAAAAATGAAACTGAATCCCTTTCATTAATTTGAAAAAAAAATCACTGTGAACAGTAGAGAAAAAAAAAGAAGCTAAAAATCGAAAAAAAAAATTAATTAAAAAAAGTCGAAAAACTGGGTTTGAAGTGCATAATTTTAGACATAGATGTACCTCGCCTCCATCTTGTAGCTGTATGTTACAGCAGTCTTTTCAGCACATAGACCCGATACCAATCTCTATCTTTATTATTTAGATTCAATTTTGTTTTCGATTTTGATGCAGAATCATATCCCCTTCTTAAAGGAAAACTTAATTAAAATTTATTCTTGTGCTTGTTATATTTCTTAAATATATTTTTATTAGAAAAAAGTATTCGAATCTTTTTGATTGATTTACATGTTTTAGGTTGACCTGAATATGATTTGGCAATTTTTTGAAAATCTCTCTCTCTCTCTCTCTGTATATGATACAAATTTCGAAGCCACTCTATTCCACAATCTAAAGCATGGAATTTCATCAAATACCATATTTAATTAGAGCTTAGCACATACAAGTGCTTATTACGTTTTGGCGTATATGGCCCAATACGTAGCACTGCTTTGCTGCATTTTTTTAAAATTTACATAACTATATTTGAGCATCTCATATGAAATTTCACCAAATTTCACATTCACTTGACCCTTGACATAAATTGATGTTGATTTAGATTTTGGCGTATTTCACCCAAGAGGTGATGCATTTTTTACGATTTTCGTGATAGCCAGTTCTCGGTATGTTTCGGATGGAATTTCATCAAATTTAATGTGTAAGATTATTACGAATAACTGTTGATTCAATATTGGTTTTGATCACTCCCCAGGGCCCAGGGCGTTGCTATGCTATGTTTTTTCTGATGAACGTCATAGCTTTTCTCAGTTTTTGTGTAGAAAGGACCTAAATTTTATGTTTAAGTTTAATAATTAACAATATGTTAAACTAATTTTGAATATTAATATTCAGCAATTTGGATTAAAAGTTCATGCTTCTTTAGAGACAATTATGAACGTGAGTGCTGAATATTGAACCCTTTCTATCTTCTTGCAGTAGAATATTTAACTATGTTTAAATAAAGCTGTGCACATTCCTTAAGGGTACTGTCCCTGCCGGCGAAGACACTCACGAGCTAATGCTAATCCTATGGGGAGAGATTTTTCTAATATCTCGTTTGCATTTCGACATTTTTAAATAATTTTTTTGCATTGGATAGCCGAGGTCCGTCTCTACAGCGCACCTTGGTTATTTTTTCGATTTTGGTCGCAGATATTTTTAATAAAGTTACTTTCATTTTCAAAACCGGTTCTGAAAATGAAAGTGTCATTCTAAAAAATATCTGCAACCAAAATCGAAAAAGTAACCAAGGTGCGCTGTAGAGACTAACCTCGGCTATCCAATGCAAAAAAAATTATTTAAAAATGTCGAAATGCAAACGAGATATTAGAAAAAATCCCTCCCCATAGGATTAGCATTAGCTCGTGAGTGTCTTCGCCGGCAGGGACAGGACCCTAGAGGTCTGCACGGGCCGGAATTTTCAGGCCCGGGCCCGGCCCGGTGTAAAAATTGGAAGTTCGGCCCGAGCCCGGCCCGGCCCGTTTGCATTTTTGCAGTTCTCGGCCCGGCCCGTACAAAAATCAGTGAAAACAGGCCCGGCCCGACACAATTTCTACAAAAAAAAAAAAAAAAAAAAAAAAAAAAAAAAAAATCCGTTTTTTCTCAACATACAATTAAAATTCTTTTAATGTATGTTACATACATATTTATGGGAACATTTTACAGTATATTTTACATTACTATGATGTTCGCAAAACAGAAAACACACAATAGTAAACATTAACGATTACTTACAATGTTTTAGTCATCGTGTCTACAGACATTTCAAAATGGAAATAAGGATTCATTAGAAGACTAATGTAGTTCAGAATAAAGGATTAAAAACATGATAACTTTTGAAGCTGTATAATAAAAAGTATATTTGTGAAAATATTTCTCTCATTTTTAAGGCTTTTCTCAAATCTAAAGGAGCTACATTTCGACACATTTATGGATTCTTTTCTTTTCGGAAACGCGTAAGATTGGCAGGTATTCTTATTCAGAAGCTATGTAAATGTCGTTTCTTTTTTTATAGATAAAAGTAATATATCTTTCTGAAAATACTGTCAAACTTAGCGTTTTGAAACGAATTTCCGGAAGCGATAGCACAGGAAAGAAGAAAAACGTACAGTCACGTGACAGGAATCTCTGTTATCTCTGTAAGTAATTTATCAAATATGGAAAAAGCTATTCGTTTCCAAATGCCTTCAATAGGCAGGTCTGTCAATTTTATGCCTTTATAGTTAAAAATTTTGTCAGAAAATGTGTCTGAAAGCTTCGCATTGTTGAGCAGTGAATATGAGAACCGCCTTAAGGTATATTTCCAAAGATACTGTTAAGAGAAGTTCATTATCACTATTAATACTACAAAACACAATGACTGTTCTACATATCCTGAGATCGATTAAGACCAGTTCCGTCCCGGCACGAGTCTGCTGAAAAAAAATTAAACTCGGAATCAGACATCTTGTAACTGTACGATGCCGATCTCTACGATGGACATGTTACATTTCTGTATTGATGTTGTTAAACTCGCATCGGCTCGTGACGCACATTTACACTTCTCGAGAAAATCATATTAATTGAAAATGGCTCATATTTTATCTGCTTCGTTTAAATTCTAATATCGGGCCGACAGGCCCGATTAATTTTTTTGCCGGCCCGGCCCGAGCCCGTCAGAGCTTTCTGACACTATAGGGGAGGTTACCAAAGGGGGGACCCGGCTCTGTCGCCAACTTGGCTATATATCGCCAAATTTGGCGATCAAAATTAGTCGCCAAAAGCGACGCCAACTTGGAGCTACTTCCAGTATTTCGCCAAATTTCCATAGACTTCCATTGAAATCCAATAGGGTTCACTTGCTTGCAGAAAATAAACAAATTGAGATATTTCAATGCAACAAAAATTAATATTAGCTTATGAATAGAGCTTAATTGAACTAGTTACATTATTTTTAAGCACAAACACTAACTATTTACAATATTTGTAACACAATAGATATAATTTTAGGTTTAATAATTATTATAATTATGAAACTCCGTAAGCTCTAATGATTATGTGCTTGGAGATAAGGAAATAAAATTGACAGAGTTGGGGAGGAGCGCGGGAACAGATGCTGTATATTCCCGCGACCGCCATCTTGGAGTTTTTCTTGGCGTGAAAACCCCTTTTCAGCCAAGTAGTAAATGTCGCCAAGCAGCGATTTATGCGCATGTAGGCTCAAACGGGTTTGCCAGAACACGTCAATTGTCGGGGTTGCCTTATCGATAAACGCCAACAAAAAATCGTCAAGAAATCCAAGATGTCGGCCGCGAGAATATACAGCATCTAAGCCGGAGCGCGTTTTTACCAAGTGGAAGCTGAAAATCGAATGCATAGAAAATAAGGGATCGAGAATGGAAACGCGAAACAATTACGTCTGGTGTTGGCTAGAAAATAGGGATTGCTTGGCGATACCGAATGGAATCGTGAAGTGATTACGCGGGGGTTGGTGAGCGTAGTGAGCAGGGGGGCGGATCCTCCCTAGTCTTTCAGAAAATACTCTCAAAATTGGCGTTTTAAACCGAATTCAACAGGGGAATATGACCGGGGAACCGAATAAACAGGGGATTTGAGAACCGCCTAGAAAGTAACCACCATTCCCAATTCCAAGCTTCTATATCAACTATATTACATAAATCGCAATTTTAGAATGTCTTTTGGCTCCTGCACACTTTTAAATCTCGAATTTTTTAAAAATTGTTATGTGGTGCATTTACGTCTCAGTCATGTCAAATTTCTAGTTTTTATCCCTAATAATTTCCGATAAATCATAGTTTAGAATGTTTTTTAGACCGTTTTCTGTTCTTTTCATCCTTTTAAATTTGGACTTTTTTTTAAATCGTTTTCAGCGAGCCCTTACATCTTAAAAACGACCACCAAGCAGCATCCCAAAAATCGCAATTTTAGGACATTTTATTCCTTCTGCATCCTTTTAAATTTAGAATTTTTTTAAAACTCTTCTATGCGAGCATTTACGTTTTAATCATAACAGCCGTGCAGTGCTGTAGTTGGGTGGGAACTCCGTTCCCAGAAATATTTGGTTTGTTACTGTAAGAGAAAAAAAAATATCGCGTAAGAGCACAAACTTTTTCTTTTTTTTTTCAAACGAAATTAACCTAGCCTGGAAATGAGCCTACACTCTAAATAAAACTAGTTGAGTGACTATTCACTCCTCTGGAGTGAATAGTCACTCTATCGCAGAGTCAAAATATGCCCAACTTCTTTAGAGTGACTATTCACTCTGAGCAAAAGTGAAATTTTTGACTCTCTGAAAGAGTGAATACTCACTCCTGGGAAGTGAATATTCACTCTAAACAGGGGTGGATAATCACTCTTTCGGAGGAGTGACTATTCACTCTTGCTAAAGGAGTACGGTTTTTCATCCCTGGTAGGAGTGAATAGTCACTCTTTCATAGAAGTGAATGTTCATTTCTTATGGGGTCAATTCTTTTTTTATTTTGCTTTTATGGGCATTTTAAAAGAATCACATCTTTTACAGCATGCAATGAAAATAGATACAAGCGTGGTAAAGATTGGAATAAAATACTTTATCAGCAATATTTATTTAATTCATAGTTTGTAACACTAATCGAACTTTTAAGGAAAAAATCAGTTAAAGTTACATATGAATTTAATTTAGATTACTGACAGAAACAAACTAATATATTTTATTCCAATTTTATCCTTTGTGTTTGCTTTTATTGCATACCCTATAAAAATATTACTTTTAAAGTTTTATAAATAACTTTTTAATAGGTGGATATTATATGTTTAACAATGTTTAATGTCATTTTAATTTTTGGTTTTAAATATAAATTCCTATATTTTTACCGTACTTTTTCCGTAAATTATTGCTATTTTTGCAAAGTCCTATTGTTCTAAAATATTTTTCATTTTTTTACTTAAAAACAATGCTTATAAACTTGCATATTTTTTAAAAAATGAGTTCTAAGTATGATTTAAATATCAAGAATGTGTAATTTTTCCACTGTGATTTGCTTTTGTTTTATTTAATATGATCATGTAGTCTAAATTTTAAGTTCTCTGGAATATGTATATGTATGTCTTTTAAACATATTCCTTAACTTAATCATGATTTCTAATTTTGGCCCATTATTGTTGAAAACAATACTTATTAATGAAACGACACGGTAAGTCATATTTAATTTAAATTTTTTATTCCCGTAGATATTGTATTTTGGGAATATGAGCAAAATAGATTTGATATGTTTTATAGAAAAAGATTGACCAAGGAAATAGAAAAAAATAAACACACATTACATTTATTTGTATCTGTATGAATTTTAATAAAAATAAAGTGAATGACTGCATATAAAAGTTCTTATTGTTTGAAAAACATTTTAATGTAAAAAAGTAGTTATTAATCTCTTTAAAAAAATATTCAGTCCTAAATCATGTAAGAAAATATGAACTTTTTAAAAAATATACTAAAGCTGTCTTATCGATAAACTTCAAAACAGGCATAAAAAACATTTTATTTCAATGCTTAAATACGTTTTATTTTTTAGTGCCAAAAATTACGTGCATCAAAAACATAGAAAATGCGTTTAAATTGAAGGAAATTTAATAACTGGTGCAGAATGTCTATTATTATTATTTTTTTTTATATTACTCAGTCTCGAAATTTTAAAATCATAACCCGCAGAAAAATGTTTAGATACAATTAAAAAAAATTAATATACAGTAAAACCTCCCTAAAACGACCACGTACTGTTCCAATAAAAATTGATCTCTCCGAGAGACACTCTTAATGGAGGTCATGTTTAAATCTAGATTTTAATTGTCGATTAATTGTCAATATTACTTAAATTTATTTTTCACACTAGGTAAAATGTAAAAATTTAAGTATCAAAATAAAAGTTAAGTACATAATTACTGCAGAGTTAAAAAAAATGAACACATTGAGCTTTGCTTTAATTTTACAGTTTTATATTTTATAATTTTTATTTCCAAGTCCTTTCGAAGTTCAGTAAATAAATGCATTTTTTTGTGGACGGGAACAAATAATGACGATTTCATTACTTTATCTATTTCTTTGAGGGTTTTCCGACACAACAGGGCAGAGGAATTTATTAACCGTCAGTCTTAATTTGTAATCAGAGTTAAATTCATTGCCTAAAAAGGCACAAAGGGGTTTAAACACTTAAAAGTTACCGGGATAAAAAAAAAAAAAAAAATCTAAACTTAGTTTAGAAGTTTGATGAATAATGCACCCTCCGGAATTATTTTTTTAATAAAACCTTCTTCAAGTGACCAGGAAAAAACGGAATTTATTTCATTTTCTTCAAAGAAATCGGTCTCTCATGGAGGGGGTTCAACTGGGATGGTCTCTGAATGGAGGTCAAATTAGTATTGAGCCTATGGGAATAAATTTCGTTCCATGAAAAAATGGTCGTTGAGGGAGGTGGTCGCCTAATAGAGTTGGTCGCACAGGGAGGTTTCACTGTACCAACCTTTTTGTAATATCATAAACATCAAATATCATATTTAACTCCGAAACAATAATAAATACTCTTAACTATATATAATCCGAAATCAAAATTAAACCAAAAAAAAAAAAAAAAAAAATATCATAGAACGGCAAATTAATGTTTTCGAATGACGTGTCTCCTACGATTGAGAAAATCTAGCTTCTCTTATGAGTCAGTCACCCTTTCAAACGAAAGAAATAAAACTTCTTTGTTTTGGTCGTTGGTAAAAGTTTTATAATTTGCAAACACAGCATTGAAAGGGAAATAAAAAAATATTTTCACTCATTTTTAATTCACATTTCCCGAACTAATGAAGTTTGGATTATTTTTTTGCTAAGCATTGTGAGCTTAGAGGTCTGCACGAGCCGAAATTTCCAAGGACCCTGCCCGACTCATAGAAAAAAAAAATTCGGCCCGATCCGTAGAAAAAAATTTGGTCCGGCCCGGTAAAAAACTTAAAACTTCTGCCCGAGCCCGGCCCGGAAAAAAGTTAAAATCTCGGCCCGAGTGAATTTCAACAAAACATTGATTTTTTATTTTTTTGAAGTGTTAAAAATCTGGAAAATGCTATACAGTAAGATGGAATTGTATAGAAAAGAAAAAAAAATGCGTTATAGACAAGTTCCCTTCTTAGCGAGTGTAAATGTATTATATATTCTTTTTTTATGTATTAGTATATTAATTATGCATGGATCAATACATTAGTGAGTTTAAAACTGGGTTCCGTCATACGCAGGTTCTTTTCACACGTTTTACTATGTTTTAATTTAGCTATATTTTAATAAGCGCAGAAATCTAGTGTTTTTTAAAAATAATAAATTTTAATGTTTAAGAGTAGAATAATGACGATTTAACAATGTATGCATTTTTTGCAAACATTTTTGGGCCAGACCTAATTTTACTGACCTTTGAATAGACCAGGCCACGGTGAGACAATGATTTTCATACGGGCTGGGTCAAAATTAGGACTGAAAATTTTGGGTCGTGAAGACTCGGAATGAACCAGTCCCGGCTTTGTACAGAAAAAATAAGCTAGGCTTGGCCCGAGCCTTCAGAAAAAAGTGTGGCCCGGGACCGGCCCGTGCAGATCTCTAGTGTGTATTCAATTGTTAAAAGAATTATATTTCAAACCGCTACATGAAGAAATATAACCAGACAATCACTTTTGAACACTCTAACGATCAATCTTTTTCTATACAACATACAACTATTTAGTGCATAATCTTAACATATCTACACGAATAAATGGTTAAAATTAAATAAGACTTACCTTTATTTTATGTATTCCCTTAAGAATAATTTTAATGATATCCTTATCTGTTAATCCTAAGATGGCGGACCAGACGAAAATGTGATCATTTTTCTAATCTTACGAGGGCGCTGTCGCCTTCCTGTTCTGATTGGCTAATAAGCAATGCATATGCAAGCCACTCTTTTGGGAGTGACAACTTCACTCTTGATAACGGAGTGAGATATTGCACTCCTTTCTAGAGAGTGGGAAATTCCACTCTTTAAGGAGTGTATTTTTACAAAATTCACTCCAAAAAGAGTGAAAAGGTCTGTCGCTCTTTCAAAGAGTGAGTTTTTCACTCCTCTCAGTTTTAGAGTGTACACTGTTAAAAATAGTGAAAAATTACCTCTGTTTTTCAAGGCTATCTATTTTTTGACCAATGAGAACGCTTCGTATGTGTTTATGTAGCTTTCTCATTGGTCAGAAAATAGAGAGCCTTTAAAAACAGAGGTAATTTTTCACGATATTTTTAACAGTGAGCTAAATCCTCTTTTTCAGAATGTGAAAAATATACCCATTTCAACGTCTGAATGCGGAAGAGCATTCGGCTGTATGAATAACACCATGACCTATGTGAGAAATTCACCCCTTATAGAAAGAGACAGTTCACTTATATTCATAAGCCGTGTAGGACCTCACTTAAAAGAATTTTGTACTGAACCATATGTGAAATCTTGGTTGCTATCAGGAAGAAAGTTAGCAGACGAGACAGCTTGCCATACATATGCTATACAAATACAATATTATAAAAACTAGACTATGATAATTATAACTGTTAATTAAAAAAACTCGGCTATTAACTAAATGTTTTAAATTGGCATTTGGCTTAGCAAAAGTCCGGTAGCATCAACATCTACTCTATGAAAAGGTGAGTTCCCACAAATGTTTTCCGACTACAGCACTGCAGCCGTATCGAGTTTTAAGTTTCCATCCCTAACAATTCTAAATAAATTGTAATTGAGAACGTTTCTTGCTCATTTCATTAATTAAATTTCGAATTTTTAATAAATTGTTTATACGCAGCATCTGCATCTTAAAAGTAACCACTATACTAAATTTCACAATATTTTCCCGCGATTGATAGACTTTTTTGCGATATTTTTCCACCACCGACTGTCGAATTTCACAAACTTTTATCGCGATCGATAGACTAATTTTGCGATATTTTCTCACGATCAATTCTGGAATTTGAGATCCAGCGACCGATTGCAAATTTCCAGATTTTTTTGCGCCCTATTGTTAAAATTCGTTAATTGAAATATGCCGACGGCAAAATTTTGCAAACCCAAAATGGGCAGGGCACGTTTGCAGTTATATAAAAACGGGAAGGGCACATTTACAGCTATAAAAATACAGGCAGGGCGCTGCGCCCTCACGAAAACGCCTAGGGAAAACACTAACTCAGGAGTTACATGATCTTTTTTTGCCATTTGGCACTTTCTATGGATCTTTTGATGAAGTATTATGTGCAACTTATGTGTGATAACACACACTTAAGGTTGTGAAGTTTGTTTTTGTTCTGATTTGTTTTCAGGGCAACATCTTCTGTTGATACTGCTTGCAATGGCCTCTACTAGCGTTTTTTCTCTCTCTTTATAAGATATAGTCGTTAATAGCTTTGCAAACTATCAAATGCATCATAAAAATTATTATATCAGTGAATAATTGTTATTGGGCAGTGTCAACAATTTATAGTAAATCTATAATTTAAAATGATCATTTTTGAGCTATTTTTGTTATGTAACTCACGAATGACATGATGTCCAACAGAAACATAAATAAATTTTTTCACTCTTTCTCTAGTGGATAATTAATAAAAATAGACTCAAATATGTTTTCCGAACAAAATAAAAAAAACACACATTAAACGGTTAAATACACTGGCTATCAAAAATTAAGGAAAAGTCACAAAATTCTAATTTTCAAATACGCGAACACTCAAAAGGAAATAATATAATTCGAGTAATTACTATCTCTACAACACAGCTAGTCCATATAACATCTCATTCATGTCACACATGGTCACAGTCACTACGGTGAAGCAAAAAAATAGGAAATTCCATACATCTCATCATGAGTCTCAAATGATCACTATATGTGACTCCACTGAGACTGCTGCTTTGTGGCGAGTCACCATGTGACTTTACAATGTAGTTACATTGTAACTCTCATGTGACTGTCATTTGTAGACTCAATTTCAAAGTCATCGTGAATGCTGCATTGTGACAAGTTACCAAATAATGTCACATGATGACTTTCAGGTGACAGAGAGACTACTGTGAGGTCACCATTGTGCTCTTTTGGGAAAAGTCCCCATGTGACTATATTATGATATTATTTGGTGACTTATCATAATGCAACGTTCATGATGACTATGAAATTGAGTCTCAAAATGACAGTCACATGAGGGTCACAATTTAACTACATTGTAAAGTCACCTAGTGACTCGTCACAAAGCAGTAGTCACATTGACTTATCAGTGGAGTCACATATAGTGATCATTTGAGACTCATAATGAGATGTATAGAATTTCCTATTTTTTTGCTTCACCGTAGTGACTGTGACACTTGTGACCATGTGTGACATGAATGAGATGTTATATGGGCTAGCTGTGTGTAGAGATAGTAATTACTCGAATTATATTATTTCCTTTTGAGTGTTTGCGTATTTGAAAATTAGTGTTTTGAGACTTTTCCTTAATTTTTGATAACCAGTGTACTATGAGCCAGAATCTGATTAATGCCTGGGCCATGACTCTGGAGCTCCTTGATTTTAGAGGCTCCCAAATAAATTTGGTATGCAATTTTTGTAAAGCTAAATGTTTTAAATCTATTTTGACATTTGTACTGATTATAACCCATATTTTGTATTTTTAGAAAAAGATAAGATTAAAACAAAAAATATTTACATAAAAATGAATTTATATGTTCATATCTGTATTCTAAGGCATAAAAATTGTTTAATTTTTTATAATAGTATAGATAGAAAGTCCTTGGATGAATGGTCCTTTCTTTCTCTTTAGCTTAATCAAGCCTTGCTACTAGCACAAGTCGCCCAAAGGCAAGCTGACATAATGGTCATTTTCTTGAGTCAAGCTGAGAGTACCCCTAAACAAGCTTTATGGGGGAAAAAAAGGGTACTTGTCTATTATCCCGTCAATCACTTTCTATTTAAAAAAAATGCTGCCAAATAATGATATTTAACGGCAATAACACAAAAGCCTGATGTCATGTTCGATTTAAAATGCAATGATGCACAAATTCTACTTTTTTTCTTTTGTGGATAAGGCAGTTTAATTTTTCGTATGTGGGATACAAGTTCTCTGCTTTCTCTCTAATTTTGAAAAAAAAAAAAAAGTAATATGAAATAAAGATCTGGAATCTTTCATCTACAGAACTTGATGCAATAAGCTATTTTAAAGATTATGGGATTCTACCATAAAAAAAGGGTGCATCAATGGGTATTACATGAAATTTTATTTGCAAATGGATAAACAATGGTGATGTAATGTTAAAAACTGTGATAAGTGAATATCTGTTAAAAAGTGAATGTGACTTGACAGTTTCAAAATCCTTTGTAACTTGCATTAAGTTTTTAATAGCTGGTCAGATGGATTGACATCAATCAAATGGGTAAAAAAAACAGTTGAATTTAAGCAATAGTAAAATGACTGATCAGAATCGTTATCTCTGAGAGTTTATATGTCTAACCTTCTAAAAAAGTATTTTAGAAAAATCGAAGGGCCTAATAGGCATTATAGAAACTGACAAAAATCTTTTTACAAAGTGAAAAAAATCCATCTAACAAGGAAGGTCTCCTTATTGGACCTAGTCAGAACACACTGAAAAAAAATGCTAGTGAAACTATTCATGTATGTAATAAAGGATCAGTTAAATTTAGCGGCGGAATTCCAGTAGAAAGTCTCTAAAAAAAAATTAAATACTTTTGAATATTTGGCACGAAAATACAAAAGCAATGTGATTTGGCGAGCAGGATTTTTCTCGCCAAAAGCAAACGATTTTAATGCATCTGAAAATTGCTTGTTAAATGGTTTTTAGAATGTGTGATATTTAATGAATTTAAACTTAATCAATGAAAGAGTTTATTTTATATATATATATACTTTGTATTACATATACATGTTGCTGTAGTTATTTAATTTTATCACAGAAAAAATATTTTCTATGTTTTGCAAGTTGCAAATATCTATTTTAAGTTATAGCCAGATGACATTTGACTTTTAATTATTTAATTTGTTTCTTTTATACTTTTCCAGTTGCAAATATTTACTTACGAGTATTATTACATTTGCAGCAATATTAATTTAAAATATTCTATACAGAAATAAATAATTTTTCTTCCCCCCGCCCCTTTTTTAAAAAAAAATTACAGATTTGAATGAAATTATCATTGCTTTATTTCCCAATCCCAGATTTTTAAAATTTAAACGGCTATTCAAAAATAAAGACCACATGAAGAATTCTGCCGTTATATCTTTCTATATCGAAGAAGTTGTTTCCATAACAACAAAATTAAGTCGACAGTGCTCAATCAGACTTATTTTTGAGCTTGAAATAATTTAAATTTTGTTTTAAACCGTAAAATATTATAGTTAAATTTCATTATAAATATATATGATAAAACTATAGTTAAAACAAACTAAAACTGACAAAACTATAGTTATTTAAATTAAACTTATTTAGACAAATTCAACATAAAAAGTTTTTGCCTTAAAGAGTATTCGACACAAAAGCGTATTTTTAAAAATTTTATTCCCCAGCTAACTGGCAATAAATCGCCAAATAAACGAAATTTTCATTTTTTTTTTTTTTACGGATGCTCGATCAAGGTTCCGCCTATTTTTTTAAAATAAACATATATATCCACAGGAGAAGAACATTCTGTAATTTTTTCAGATTTTTCTGAGTACGCCCATATGGAGACTTTCCTTGTAAATATTTTTCTAATTTTTGGCAGTTTATCTTTCTGACAATAATTTGTATTCAGGATATACTTATGAGGCATTCGGCCACAGTTATTGGCCTGAAAATCATGAACGTGTAACAAATTATGTGATTATGTAAAATCATTGCAATTATGCATTTTTGGTATTAAATTTGATTATTTGATGACAGTTATTTTTTGTAGAAAGTGATATCAACAGGAGTCAAGTACTCAAAAAAGTTCTGAGTGTAAGTATAATGCAAAATAACACATTTTTAAATTCAATCAAGTTTTTATTATCAATTTTTCTTTACAAGTAAAATTACAAAAACAGTTATACAGATTTATCATTCATTCCAACCCAAAACAGAGGACGGATGTTTATCACATTAATAACAACGGACAAAAACATTCATATTAAAAATAATGACTGAGTGTGTACGATTGTGTAACAAATTCATTATCAAAATAACAGTAAGTGTGTACATTATTATTACATACAGCCACACACAATTCATGAGTGAGACGACACATCATAAAACATCATTTTACAACAAATCACAATCTGTTAAAAATTATTTACAATGAAAATTACTAAGCAAGCATGGAATACAAAGCTTAATCTTAAAATCCTCAATTTTTAAATAAATAGAAACAATTTAATTGTAATAAAACAGATGATCTAAAAAACAATATTTTAACAATTTTCTAATTCATTCCTATAGAACTTTATTTAAGCTTTTGAGCACTTTTTGAGCTTTATAGCATCAATAAATTTGTCATCTGTGTCAGATAAAATGAAGACAAAAAGTCTAAAAGTCTTAAATATACACAAATACATTTTTTGCACAAAGTGAGGAAAACAATTAGAAAGTTTAGTAAAGACGGCTCGGAATGTAAACACATTTGTGTATTTGTATATAATATAGTCTGAGTATATCACAATGAGAACGGATTGTCTACTGATAAAATGTGAGTATAAAAATACTGAGGAATATTTCATTCAGAATAATTATAGATATGTGTACAGAATATCTAAGATCAATATTGGATATACAAATAGTTTTCTGATGAAACTACTAAACAACAAGTATATCTTATTGCATGGCATATAAAGTGCTTGAGGTTAAAATTATTATAAAAATAATTTATAATAAATAAATAGGATTACACGGAATTTCACTCCAAGAGAGTGATCAATTCATAGTAATGATTCCTGTTCAAACCATAAAACTTCAAATTAAATTTTGTGTGCCTCAGAGACATATTCAAAACCAGCCATTTTTAAACCATTATGAATTACATTATGGCTTTCTATTTTACCTCCCCAAGACATTCCTAATAATGTTACATACATGAGAAATTTATGTTTTTTTAGAGTTTTTAACTTTTTGGACTACCTCATGGTACTTTTTATGTAATAAAAGAGTTTTCTCTTTTAAGTTTTGTGAGATGTAGAGCACCATCTTTTATTGCATAGAAATGTACCATGGGGTCAACTGGACCCCAACTTCCAAAAACATTAAAACTATATCAAAGAAAAATACAATTTGTGTCACTTTTAAAATGACAGTGGTGCAGGTTGAGCTTCAGAAAGTAAGATTTGTTGCCAAATAATATAAACTATAAAAAACAAAAATGATGAACTATTATTTTTATGTATAAGAAAAAATTGCTTCCCATATCGGATAACTATTTTTATTTGTGTATAATAAATAGTTTCTTTATGCACATGTAGATGTTGAATGAATTGTGAAAATATTGAACAAATTGAACATTGCTTGTGTGTATGAAACAGCGTGGAAAGATTTCCAGAAAAAAATGGAGGGTTTTTTTTTTTTCTTGTTGAGGCCATTTTTTGAATCTTGGAAAGGCCTTGTGGAAAAGGGAAGTTACTAAATTGCTCATGTGTGTAACAGTATTATGGAAGTCTCAAAAGAAAATGTATGGAAGGATGTAACATTCTTAATAATAGCTTAAAAAATACCATGCCTTAAAAATGGCTTAAGTCAATTACTACCTACAATACCACATAAGGGTTGAAAGGTAGGTTAAATCCCCCCAAGACCTGGATAAAAAATAATACTTTTTAAATTAACTTTAAAAAAAATCTATATTAATCAGAGGTTTTTTTTTAAAAACCTAAGAATGCCAATTCAATAAAATAATACATTCAAAGAACAAATATACAAGATTGGAGTAAAAACTACAGATAAATAAATATACACATAAAATATATACAGATGATAAACTACAGCACAAAGTTGAGCGCTGAGTTTGAAGAAAAAAATAGGACATTGGCAAAGAGAGTTTTCTGGAAGGAGTATTTAAAAAAATGCTTCATATATAAATCTCTTTAAATAATGATGAACATGATCACTCTATACAACAGTCCACAAATATACGACCTTTTTCATACCTTATCAAACACACAATGTTCGAGTAATTCTGAAATTCTCCTTGCGAGAAATAATTTATAGTTTTGTATGCAACCATAAAAATAAAATAAAATGGAATGTGACATTTTTAGGAATGTTCATATTTGTTGGCTCGTTAAAAACAGCATATCAAATCACCATGGGGAAACAATTATGCTTCAAGATAATAGGAAAATTAAAGTTCAATGGATCATCGTTTCACTTCTTTTCATTGTTCACCTTTCTTCTTGCCGGGTGTTCGTGACATGCTGTACTTTGAACCATAGTTTTGGACGCAACTGGTGAAAGAATGGAATGTGATGTATTCAAAAATATTCATAATGATTTATTTTGTTAAAACTGGAAGTTTTGGATGCAACTGTTTGGAACATGAACATTTAGTAATGTTCATTTTGGTTTTGCTAGTCAACACAGTAAGTTAAATGACTGTTTCAGAATATTATAAGAATGTAGCTCAGCTTTTCCTTTTTTTACTTAATTGTTTGCCCAGCAGAAGTTTCATTCATAATTGAGTCACAGTTTTGAATAAACAGCGAGAAATTAGAATGTAACAAGTTCAGGAACATTCATACTGATATAGTTCTTTAATACAACCAGTTAAATTAGCATATGAAATGACTTTATTACGAAATATTATTAGAACATGGCTCATTCAGTTTTTTACTTATATTAATCTACCTTCTGGTAGAGATTTCATGTTTTATTTTAATTTCTGAGCAATACTTTTGGATGCAAATGCTGAGAGTATCCAATGAGATGTTTTTATGAAATGTTCATATAAGTTTAAAATCACAAATTAAAAATCATATGAAATGATTATGCTTAAAGGTATTAAGAGAATGAGGTTCAATTATTTTCTCATCTTTCTTCTAGTAGGGATTTCATGCTTCATTTCAATCAACTCTTAATCCATAATTTTGGAGACAAATGGCGAGAGAATGGAATGGAACAGTTTTGGGAACATTCACATTGGTTCAATCTGTTAATACAGCAAGTTAAACTCCCAAACAAGGCAGTTATGCTTCCAGATGCAAGGATAATAGAATTTAATTATATTTTCATTTAAGCTAATCTTTCTTCTGGTGGAAATTCTGTGAATTATTTCATCTCTTGATTGAAACATTTCTTAGCAATTCTAAGATATTTTCAGGAACATTCTAGACACCATTGGTGAGAGAATGGGAAGTGACATATTCAGGAACACTCGTATTGGTTTAACTCATTAAAATTGCAAGTTAAATCACCATACAAAACTACTATGTCACAAGATATTAAGAGGATAGGAATAAATTATTTCCTTCTTAAGATTAAAAACCTTTTTCTGATGGAAATTTTATGACAGGATTTATTTCATATAAAGACAAACATTTCTTGTCTGCTATGTGCCATTTTCAGAAATGTTCATGACGATTTAATTTATTAAAACAGCAAGTTAAATCATGGTTTGAAATGATTTTGTATAACTATTATATGAGAATGTGGCTCAATTACTTATCAGTTAGATTAACTTTTCTTCTTATGGAAGTAGAACAACTATGGTTCAATTCGCCTGTTGAACCAAACATTTCTCGTTGAGTGTGATATTTTTCAGAAATGTTCATATTGGTTTAGCTTGTAGAAATGCCAAGTTAAGTCAGGACACAAAACAATTATGCTTCATGGTGTGATGAGATTGGCAATTTTTCCTTCCAATTCATGAGATAAACATTTCTTGTCAAATGGGTCTTCCTTCCAAGAATGTTCATGTTGATTAATTTGCTAAATTGTCATGCGAGACAATTGTGTTCCATGGTATGACGAGAGAGTGTGGCGCAATTACTTCTCAAAATTTAAATTAATCTTTCTTCTGGGGGAGGCTTCATAACATGGTTCATTTCAACGCGTGAGCCAAACATTTCTTGTCGACTAGGGCTGTAGGTTCCTCGTGTGGCTCTTTTCTTTTTGGCAACTCTTAAGAAAATGACAATTCCAATCAAGGCGAACAGCAGGAAAATTGAGAATACAGGGATCAAAATCATTAGGACGAGATTGGTATCCTCTTCATTTCCACTGATAGATAACTGAAATCGAAAAAAAAAAACATTTTAAAAACAGTCATTCAAGTTGAGAGGCTACTTCAGTCAAAGGAAAAGACCCATTCGCTAATGCTATTCCTATGGAAGAAATTTTTAAAGATATCTCGGTCGCATTTCAATATTTTTAAATAATTTCTTTTGCATTGAATAGTTGAGATTGATCTGTACAAAGGCCGTTGTTTACTTTTTCGATTTTGTTTACAGGTATTTCTTAAGAGAACACTTTCATTTTTGGAACCGGTTTCGAAAGTAAAAGCATCCTCATAAAAAATATCTGCAGTCAAAATCGAAAAAGTAAAAACCGGCCTGCATGCAGATCGATCTCAGCTATCCAATGCAAAAAAAATCATTTAAAAATATTGAAATGCGACCGAGATATCTTTATAAATTTCTTCCATAGGATTAGCATTAGCAAACGGGTCTTTTCCTTTGACTGAAGTAGCCTCTTAACACGTAAAAACATAAAAAGGAACAAGAAGCAGAAAATATTTGTTCTAATAACACAAGTCTACATGGTTTTGGGGTTTAATTTTTGATAACTGATTTTTATGTATTTTCTAGCGCTGAATCCGAAAATGATCTTCATTTTTAACCATCAAGTCAGGATTTTTTTGCAAATCGTAAATTTCAATGGTAAAAAGTAAAAAAAAAAAAGAGAACATCTGATACTGAAAGATACAGGAAATGGTTGTGTTTCTTAACTTTTGATAACTGATTTTTATATACATTTTAGCACTGAATTCGAAAATGACCTTCATTTTTAACCATCAAGTCAGGATTTTTTTGCAAATCGTAAATTTTAAAGTAAAAAAATAGCAAAATTCTGATACTATAAAATAGATGTGATGGTTGTGTTTTTTTAATTTTGATAATTGATTTTTACGTACTTTTTAACACTAAATCTGAAAATATCCTTCATTTTTAATCACCACTTCAAAATTTTTCGCAAATCGTAAATTTCAAAGTTAAAAAGTAAAAAAATTGCAAAAAATCCTGATGTGATGGTAAAAACTGAAGGCCATTTTTGGATTCAGTGCTACCAAATACGTAAGAATCATTTATCAAAAGCTAGGTAATTTGACGCAACCCAAATTTTGCAGACTTGTGTTATTACGAAAATCAGGTAAAGGGCAAAATTAGCACTATCCAATGGCCACAAGGTCATTAAATGAGAAAAAATGGCTATTGAAAAATTGTTTGTCAGCAACCACCTTATGGCCACTTTCCTATAAGGAGAGAAATTTTCTTGCATTCCATAAAGGATTCTACTTTTTTCTGTTTGAAATATGTTTCTATTAACATATTTATTTGGACTATTCAATTTTAGATTAATACTAAAAGAAATTTTAAAAAAAGTTTACTGTTTAATACTTTTAAGTAAAAAAATGGCCACTTGTAAAACTAGTACCACTAGCCACTAGTGAAATTTCCCAGTTTTGCCCTTTAAAAAAAAATTATTTTTTCCCAAAGCAGACTTATCATCATGATGCTGGCAAGAGAGGACAAAGATGGATCATTTCCCCTCCCTAGATATTGAAATTTATTTTCTTTTTTTTTAATGATCTTGAAAAAAAAAAAAAACAAGTACAAATTATTCTTTTCAGTGACTTAAAACAAATAAGAATAAAAGGAACTGTGTTTGAATTCGCCATCAAAGATGGAAGCTTATTTTTGTATTTATTAATATTTCTTATTTGTTACATTTATATATTGCTTTTTACATTGAGTGTTTAAAATTTGTCTTGCATGGAGTTTTGATAGCCTCAAGCATTTCTGTTTGAAAATTTCAGACCTCTGTGGATTTTATTCTGCCACTACCCATTCCAATCATGGAAATATAAATTAGATAATATGTGCGAAAAAGTCATTCAACTTCATAAAAACATAATACATAACATGAATAAAATTTGAAAAGAAATAATTAGCAGCATAATTCATCAGGTGTTGCAAAATGCCCTTACACAAACAAGAGCAGAAGCAAGTCGTTTTCTTGACCTAAATTGTTGACTAACAATTTCTGAATAACAGACTTACAAACTAAAATGATAATAACTAAATAAGTTAATTCTTAAAGTTATAAATTTTTCAATTACAATAAAATGGATTTTATAAAGATAAAATTTCATTTTTAAAATAAACATGAAGATTAAACTTTACTTTTATCACTTTTATTATTTTACATATTTAGACTGCACTCATTTATTGATTTGAGGGACAAATTTCTTTACCTTATTTCAATTGCATATAGATGGAAAACATTTTTTTATAGTAATAGCTTGATAACATATACAATAAGGAAATCTTGCATAAACAGCCTTTTATTGGCACAATTCTATTTTGTTGTTGTATCCAACAAGCTCTGTTAAAATACTCTATGAAGATTCTTTATCACAAACTTCAATATTTGATAGGAT
Source organism: Maratus speciosus (assembly GCA_963932465.1). Classification (NCBI taxonomy): domain Eukaryota; kingdom Metazoa; phylum Arthropoda; class Arachnida; order Araneae; family Salticidae; genus Maratus; species Maratus speciosus. The sequence continues at coordinate 630,773,577 of OZ010786.1, forward strand.
TAGATCCATTATATGATTAAAAAAAAAAACCAATGGATGGTCATACTTTGGCATTATAAAGAAATCCTGTTTTAGTAGAGAAAATTTTATCGTTTCAATGAAAAACACTACAATTATATCTGTTAAGATGGAAACCTGTCTAAAACAAAATTTTTCTTGTCCAATAAGATTCTGTCTTAGCAGGTTTCATTGTACAAGAAATGGATATCTGCTATGACAAAAACCTGTTTAGAACAGAATTTCTTCAAGTTCCTTATAATTCCATCTAAGCAAGTGCTACCGTACTTCAGTACTCGTAGAAATGATAATGGTGGATATGCCACTGCAAACATTCAAGCATAAATGACCATTTTTTTTTTTTTTTTTTTACATACTCTAGAATAGCATTTTGATTACACTATTTCACAGGATGATTTTCTTAAAATTCTCAGGTAATACATTTAAAACAATAAAATTTGTTTAAATATAAACCCTGTATGCTTAAAACAACTGAACGAGCATCAACAATCTCTTTTTTTTTTTTTTTTTTTTTTGGAGGGTGGGGGGAGGGGAAGAGGGAGAAATGAAAACAAATAAAACTTTACTGTTCCTATTATTAATGACTATGCAGATATTGACAACGAAAAGTTCTCAAGCAACTGTAACATTTAACTTCTGAAGTTTAGAAGTCTGGGTGCAATGGGACAAGGAAAAAGAAAACAAATAAAATTTTACTGTTCCTATTATTTAATGACTATGCAGATAGCAGATACTGACAACAAAAAATTCTCAAGCAATTGTAACATTTAACTTCTGAAGTTTGGAGGCCCAGGTGCATTGGGTCCTGTCTTTGCCTATCTGGAATGATGTTTACACACCTCTGTGTGCTATATATTTTCCTGACCATCACCCACAGATATGCAGACAGGAACACAAATACTAATTTTTTTAAAGATAAATTATTCATTAAAATGAATTATTAGCTCAAAGCTGATCCTCTTTCATATACAGTAAACTCTGTCTAAGGTGGAATCGATCAGGACCGAGGAAATTTTCCGTAGCAGACAATATTTCGCCTTAGACAAACTTTACTCTATGTCTATGGATTCGTAGGGACTTGAAAATCTTTCCGAGTTAGACAGATTTCTATCTTACACAGAGTCCACCTTACAGACAGTTTACTGAACTTAATTTTAATTAAAACTATTAAGTTTACTATTACAGTTACAATAAATCTAAAAAATACTTGACTACACTATAAATTAATAAAAAAATAAGCTTACTTTTGTTGTACAATCAGTGCCACTGAATCCATCTCTACAATTACATTTGTGAATGAAGAATAATTCATGTTCATCATGAGTTGGTTCACAAGTTCCTTGGTAATTACATTTAGAATCATCACATTCGTTGTAAACACTACAGTGGCTTCCGATGTAGCCTGGTTTGCATTTACACTTATAAGAATTCGTAGAAGGATCAGGTTCGCAGCTCCCATTGTAACAGACACCCTCTGAACATTGCTGGATTCTCTCTTGACAGTCCACTCCTTTGTAACCTAAATTAAAAGGAACAGAAAATACAATATTAACACCAAAGTCAGTAACTTCCATAGTGCACTTCTTAAAATTTAATACAATCGAAATGATATTTATTGATAATCTCAATTCACATTTATTTGTTGGGACAAAAATTGATATTCTGGGAACTACAGTAAAACCTCCTTAAAGCGACCTCGTTCCGCTCCAGTAAAAATTGGTCGCTTCGAGAGGTGGTCTCTTAATGGAGGTCATGTTTAAATCTAGATTTTAATTGTTAAAAAAAGATAACAATTAACATTACTAAAATTTATTTTTCACATTAGGAAAAAAATATAAAAAATTAAGTATCAAAACTAAAGTTAATTACAAAGTTAATTATTGCAGAGTTAAAAGAATTAATATATAGACGTTTGCTTTGATTTCATGGTTTTATCTTTCATAACTTTTATTTCCAAGTCCTTTCGAAGTTCAGTAAATAAATGCAATTTTTCTTCATCTTTTTTTTTTTGGACGAGAACAAATAATGACGATTTCATTAATTTATCTATTTCTTTGAGAGTTTCCTAACAGAATAGGGCAGGGGAGTTTACTGACCATCATTCTTAATTCGCCATTGGAGTTAAATTCATTGCCTAAAAAGGCACAAAGGGATTTAAACACTTAAAAGTTACTGGAATAAAAAAAATCTAAACTTAGTTTAGAAGTTTGATGAATAATGCGCCCTCTGTAATTACTTTTCTAATAAAAACTTCTTCAAGTGACCAGGAAAAAATGGAATTTGTTTCATTTTCCACAAAAAATTGGTCGCTCGGAAGAAGTTCAACTGGGATGGTCGCTGAAATGGAGGTAAAATTAGTATTGAGCCTATGGGCTATAAAAAGTTTATGAAAATTATGCAAGCCTGCAATGAATTTTTCTTTAGAGAGTGAAAGGTGTTTCTTACAAGAGCAGATCAAGTCATAGGGATGTAATCACTAGTCCAACCTTCAAATTTATTAGGCATCATAAAGCTATAACAGGAACTAATCAAAACTCTGAAAATGAAAGAACACAGCTTTTTTTTTTCTCACTGAAACTAACAACACATTTTAATTTATTATATTTAAAATCATAAGCAATATGATGGAATTTTTAATGTTCTGATCTTTTAGAATATGGAACTTTTTCATTTCATCCAATTTAATAGTGAGGAAAGACTCAAAAAAACTTCAAAAGCTCCCAAAAGTCTTAGTAGTTCTTCTGCATTTTTACTTTCTTCTATCTTTAGAAGAAAAAAGTATTGGATTCGTGAAAATTTTCGACAGATTTACATGGTCAGAGACCCAAAAATGATGTTTTTATAAAATGTCTATCTGTGAATCTGTCTGTCTGTATGCGACACAAATTTATGGGCGCTCTACCTCAAGAATTAATGCCGGAATTTAATAAAAAACTATATTCAGGTAGCCTCTGATATAAATTGGTGCTGATTATTTTTTTGGTGTAAATCGCCCAACAGGTGGCACTGCTATGCTGCATTTCGCAGGATTTTCTCAATAGCTCTATCTCAAGGACTAAGGCACAGATTTTGATAAAACTTCAGATTCAGTTAGTCTTTGATATGAGTTGGTGCTGTTTACATTTTGGTGTAAATCGCCGAACAGGTGGTGCTGCTATGCTGCATTTTGCAGGATTTATACGATTCCTGCAATAGCTTTATCTCAAGAACTAATGCACACATTTTCAAACTTCAGATTCAGTTAGTTCTTGATATAAAATGATGCTGACTGCATTTTGCACAATTTCCTCAATAGCTCTATTTCAAGAACTAATGCATGAATTTTCATCAAACTTCAGATTCAAGTATATCTTGATTAATATTGCTGCTGATTATGAGTTGATGCAAATCGCTCAACAGGTGATGCTGCTATGCTGCATTTGTCATGATTTGCACAATAGCTCTATCTGAAGAACTAATGCAAGAATTTTCCCCAAACTTCATATTCAGTTAGGCGTTAACATAAGTTGATGATGATTGGGTTCTAGTGTAAATCACCCTATAAGTGATGTTGCTATGCTGCATTTTGCTGGATTTACACAATTTCAGTTATAGTCATATCTTAGGAACTAATGCATGGAAGTTCAATCTTTTTAGAATCCTCATGATGAGCATAGATTGCCATTTAATTTTGACACTGTAATAACGAATTTAGAAGTATTGACATGTACGAGATAGAAGAAAGTTTTGGGATTGGTACATCCGACTAGTTTACTGTTGGATCCAAGAAAAATACTCAAAATATTTTATTGGGCACAGTTTTGATAAAAGACATATTTCTGACTGACTGCTAAATTATAAATTTAATCATAAAGATACAGAATTTTGAATTGATATATTTAAATCAGCCATAAAAACATTAGACAGAATGTGGGTCAAAACTAGGGAGGTGGGGAGAGCAAGCAGGGCACATACTCCAGATGCCAGTACAGAAAGTGAATGCCAAAAGATTTGATTCGTCTTTTGGTACAAAAACATGTAACGAATTTGGACAAAAAAGTCATGCAATCGAACAAACCAAAGTAAAAATATATTCGTCAATTTCTCTTTGCTTTGAGCAGGACTAGTTTTTCCATTAGGTGACAATGTAGTGATGCTGAAATAAAACTTAATTGACAAATTCATCTGAGATACTTGGAAGATATACACTGCCCCAATTAGGTTTGAAATGGTTCAAAATTTCAAGAAGTTATCGTGATGACAAATTTTGCATGTTTTTTGCTTTTGTGTATCCTTGTAAAGGAATTATAACAACTACATATGTGATTAATGAAATCATCCAAGATACTGACAGATCAATTTACTGTCTTGATTAGGTTCAAATTGGTTCAATATTTTGGATGTTACGTTATGCAAAGATTTGCATTACACATACATTACACACACACACACACATATATATATATATATATATATATATATATAAATAAAAGGATTACAATAGTCAATTTGTAAAGAAATCAATCTAAAAATATTGAGATTAATATGCTTTCTAGCAGATATTTCATATTTCAAATAAAAAATAAAAGCAATGGATTGGAAACTTCTTTTTATAAATGTATTTTGGAAAGTAAAAGGGGAGGGAAGTCATGTTTGCCAGTGTGAAAAAAATCCTAATTTTGGCCCTGGACACAATCAGTGCTACAAAGAGAAATACAGTATATATTTAACCTTTTCAAGACAGTTGGCTTAAATATCGGCCACACATTAAAAGACTGTAATGTCCTTAAAATCTACCAAACGCTTCTTTTCCCTAGTTTTTGTGGTGGTATGATTAATAGCAAGTGTGAGAAAATGAAGCACTTGCTAGACTTTATGGTAGATTTGTGTCTTTTAGAAATGAATGACTCATCATCAATACTTAAAACACCGATCCTCAAAAAGTAAAAAAGAAAAAATTATAACACATTATAAATAAAAAGTATTTCTTACCAGGATAACATTCACATCTACGTTTTCCTATACCATCAATACATCGGCCGTGATCACATGGGTTCAACTCGCATTCATCTACGTTAAGTTCACAATGAACACCAGTAAAGCCTACTTCACAGTCACACTGATAGGCAGCAAAATTAGGTCCTTCATAGACTGTACAGTTGCCGTTATTTAGACAGGGTGAGTTGCGACAGAAATCTGTGATGTTTTGACAAAATATTCCCTCATAACCATCATGACAGACACACTTGAACTGAAAAGCACAAGTAAAGATTTATTAATAATAAAACAAATGAGACTGCAAAAAAATGACACATACTTCATATTGAACAAAAGAACAAAGATTACACTTTTATGACATAATTAAATTATTTCAATATTTGGAACCCTGCGGTTTCATGTAGAATTGTTATGTATTTTTTTTAAATATGTTCAATAACATTTATTAACATTTTATTATGATTGGTGATGAACAACTCTTATATTTTATAACTATAATACATATTTTTTAATAGAACAAACATTTAGGGGATATCCGGTTATACCCAGAAACATAGGCTATAACTATAGCCTATGGCATGTAAGGAGCGAAGGCAAACATTGTGGTACCACATTTATTATAATCCAACCACATGTTACCATTTTATCAGGGAATAAAGGATCTTGCAACATCAATAGTCAAAAGTATTGATCCTCTTTTTCTGGGAACTGTTGAGTAAAAACAAAGATTAACATTTGGGATCATGCTACCAAAAGGCAGAAGATAATATTTAAACAAGGTATATATAAAAATCAGAGTTTCAAATAAGGATTGAACTCTAAGAGGGAATTTTCTCCTTTATTTATTTATTTATTTTTTTTTTTTTTTTTTGGGGGGGGGGGGGGGGGGTCCCTATCAGGGATTTAAAATTTATGTTCATAATTTTTTTTGGCATTATTTACAATCATATTTACTGCAATCATTACAATGTTACCAAGTTATCTGCTTTTTTTAATCATATTATATTCAGTACGCTTTCGAAAATCTGTACAACCTGGGATCAAGAGCTTTGTAGATTTCTGAATTGTACAGATTTCGGATCATTAGTGAAGAGGAAAGGAATTTTTTTTAGACTAAAAGTTATTTCTTTAATATCAATTTAATATACTGAATAATTCTAAAAGAGTTTAGGCATTGAACATTTTTACACATATATTGATTGTTATTAGCAATGAAATTTACTAAAGAATATTAAGTCAATTACCAAGAAATTGTAAAACTCTTTTGAATAATATCAAGTCACTGCTAAATTAAAACTTTAAATTGCAATCCTTTATTTCTTTTCGTTTAAAATGTTCTAAAATATTATACATCTGCATACGAAAATAAAATTAATTAAACTAATTTGTAACTGAACTATCACATTGAAATTCTGCAAGACGAATTATTTTTTGGTCATAAATATATTTATCAAATGAAGGGGTCAGGTGTAGAACATAACTGACAATTTTTTTCCCCTCCCCATGAAAAAATATTTTACTACATCCCGACATTTTAAAAATATGAGATTTATTTATTACCTATTAATATTTATTACCATTATAACAAAAATTAGATAAATGAAATGAGTTTTTGTTATTAACCCCTTGTCTGTGATGCCTGAACTCAGTTCGGGCAACGCAAATGCGCCAATTATGAAATGCCCAACCTGAGTTCAGGCAAGAGAAAAATCGGTGTTTCAATTCTGTGAAACCTGAACTCAGTTTGTTCAATTCATAATATGTAACTTACCCTTTTCCTAATAGATGGCGATACTTTCCTGCGAAAAGTTCGGCAGTTTCGTGCCAGTTGTCGGATTTTTGTAATTTTGCAGTTCAGAACAAAATTAAAGAGAATTTTTTTTTTCCATTTTTGGCATGTTTTTCTCAAATATATTCCACAGGCAAGGAGTTAAAAATCAATAAGTATAATAAAGTAATATCTATCAAATAAAAAGTTGCACATAGTTATCTGAAGGTTCAATCCTAACAAATCAGTGGTTTCAGTGGAAATAATCATAATATTATGATGGTATTTGTATAGAATGTAGTGTTAATCATAAACATAAGTATATAAAACTAATCATAAGCATTGCATATTAATCACAGTCATAAACATAGTATATATATTAATCATAATCACAAGCATAGCATGTTAGAATTAATCATAGTATAGTACATCCATCATTAGTAAACCTGCCCAGCATGGCCTGGTCCCGTCCCTGTCTGCAGAAAATTAAGCCAGGTCTGGGCTGACTACAGAAGCCAAAAAATGCGAAAAGGAAATTCAGAAAATATTTTTCTTGAAATAGTAAAAACACATTTTTTAAAATGAAAAGCACCATTGAAGGTAGAAAAGCACCTTCTATCTATAAATATTTTTTTCCTTTTTAATTTTCTTCTGGGATATGGGGATAGAAATTTAAAATTGCAAAAGAAAAAAATAAGGGGGGGGGGGGCGAGGGGGCGAGGAAGCAAATAAAAAAATGACATACAGATTTTATATTTATAGATATATATTATTTTTAAAAGTAAAAGATACCACCAGTACCATGAAAGTATTGATAACAGGGACATGCCTTTTGCTTTCTAATAACTCTATCTCAGTACTGGTGACTGTGATTTTAAAATCCACAAAAACAAACAACATGAAACGACCTTCAGAAAATATTTTTTAAAGTAAATATTTATATTATTTTAAATGAAAAATGCCCTCATTACCATGAAAGGTTTTTCTTTTTCTAAAAACCAACTCCAGTCCCTGTTGATTTCAATTTTAAAATGAACAAAAACAAAATATATGAAAAAGAGCTTCTGAAATTATTTTTTGTAAAATAATAAACATTCATTTTTTATTTTCTTTAAATAAAAAATACAACCAATACTGAGAAGATAGTGGCTATTCACAATTGTCATTATTACTATCATCTTTAAAAATTTCTTTTGGGCAATGGTGATTTTAAACTCTAGGGAAAATGGAGTGTTTTCCTGGTATCAGTAAGCTACATGCTTAGTTGAGGAAAAACATGTTTTCCCCAGATATGTAATCATAATGGCAGCAAACTGAACACAATTTAATCTTTTTCATTAGTGCTCAAGGAGTATTTTTAATTAATATCTTGGCTATTTATAAAGAGAGGAAACATCTTAAACTTGGGTGGATTGGTACCAGAGCCAGCACAACCATCAGACTGTCCAGGGAGCTGTACCAGTTAGAGTCTTGTTAGGGGGTTCAAACCTCTCTATACAGTTCGAAATCTCACTAACTCTGTGTAAAACAATATTTTTCCACTAAATTTGTTTTTTGTTTTTTTTTTGGTGAAAAAAGTTAGTAATAACTATTTCTTACAGCCAAAGTTGACACAATTATCGTGAAGTGTGCAGATTTGGGGATTTGGAAAGTAATTGTGAACGCAAAAAACAAATACTTAAAATATTGTAAAAGATAGAATATTTTTAGAAATTAAAAATAATTATGCACATTACATGTGAATGATGTGAAAGATTTTCATGGTATTTTTCCTACATTTTATAATCTATATTATAAATTATTCTAAGTTATATACAATTAAAAAATGATTTTTATTAATCTAGTATTGCAGTCTGATATGTTGGTCATTGGGTGTGACCCCACTAAGTGACTTGCCAGGACCTCCTGCAATGTTGTGCAGGCCGTGATTGGTACTTGTCTTTGTCTAACTGGAACCAAATTTACAAACCTCTACATGCAATAGATTTCCTTAATCAATGCCAAAAAACAAACATACAAACATCTTTCTTTTATCATAATAAAAAATAAATCATAGTATTATTTTTTATGCGATAGAAACAATGTTGTGTACTTTAACCATAATAATTTTGGTTGTAGATTATTTTTAGAAAACATGAATCTTGAATATCTGAAATTTACATTTTGTTAGTTAATTTGCCTTTCAAATATTTAAGATAAAACTAATGATTATGCAGTTTGCCAACAGTTTAAGATAACATATAAATGCAATTAAAAAATAGGCAACAGACAATAGGCTTTTGCAATTAAAAAACAGGTAGCATTAGCTACACTATTTCAAGCACACTCAATAGCATAAGTTGGTGCTTTTGCACATATGTAGAATGTATAATATATTATAAGTAGAATATGCCCAAGTATACAACACTATATATTTAGTTTAGTTTATCATTCTTAGTGGCAACGCAATGAACTGATTGTTACATATCTTTGACATTATACATGAAATTATATTATTTAGTGAGAACTCTATATGTGTCATTATTATTATTATTTGGCTTGAAGCATATCTAAATTAAAATGGTCAAAAGAAATCTGAATTCTGCTAAAATACTGCTTGGAGAAAACTTTGAATATTTGCCAATTAACTAAATAATATTAGGTAAATGGCAAAATGCAAATTTTCCAATGAAAATAGTGAAGATAAGGCAACTCAAGGATCAAGGGAAACAATAGCTGAGCTTGTTTAAGTACGCAAGACGGGATCACATTGCTCTTGTAAAGTGCAAGATCAAGATTACAACACATAAAAATGATATAGAAGAAAATTTTGATTTTGAATCATGTTTAGTTAGCTTCTCAGTGTAAAACCTCTACACTAACCCAAGTTACAGAACTTTAAATAAGTCTTACCACACAAATATGCAATGCAAAAAATTTTCAGTTTGTTCAAAATTTTTTTATAAAATACTTTTCAGTGTTTGCCATTAATAAATACATTAAATCTAACTGTATATTATTTTAATTATTATTGCAATAATAATTTAAAGATTAAATAATTTGAACACCTAAAATAAAAATTCAATAAAAGAAAAAATTTGCATAGCTAAAATTATTTTTTAAGTAAATAATTACAAAAGCAAGCAAAACTAAATAATAATTTAGAGCAGCTAAATAGTAATAATACAATTCAAAATTACCTTTATGTTAAATATAACAAGATCTTGGAATAATATAAAAATGTTTTTATAATGCTGCATTATATTTCAAAATAGAACTATTAATTAAATATTAAGATTAAAAATGAACTTTAAAACAACAAATCAACAAACCAAAATTCATAAAATGACATTTGAAAAACTTCAGGAACTTTAATTACCTTGTTTATTTCATCAACATCAATATTAAGGCAAGTTCCATGCACACATTCAACTTCATTGCAATCAAGTGTTTTCTGTAACAAATAAATTTTGTATAAGTACATTTTACATATTTCAGAAAACTCAATCGCATTTGTTGATGAAATATTAACAATAAAAATCGAAAAATGAATGAAGATAGATAGCAAGTAAAAAATATCGACAGTTGAACTCGTTCAATGAAAGCACAGCTAAAATGCACAATTGGCATGTTAAGAATGGTTAATCATTTAAAATATATTAACACATCTTATGTGGGAAATGTGAAACCACATCTTTTGGATATATGTAGTTCTGCCCTTGGGCGGTACTTTTGCATCTTATGTGTTTCATTATTCCTAAAAAAACATACACAATATATGTATTTTTACAATTACATTATTATGCATATAAGATATAAATACTCCGATTAGAAATAATACCATTATTATATACATTCATTTATAATGTAAACACAGATAGATTTAATATTCAAAAATATTTTTGTTAGACAGAGTGTTGCCGAATTCGCCGATAAATTCAGAGGGATGATAGTAGGCATCAAGAGGATGAAAAATTACCCTAGAACATGGGGTCACAAACTAAATATTTAATCAAAAATACGGGGTGTTCTACCCTAATTCAGTCTGGGTTGATGGTAATAATTTTCAGAAAATTTAAGTATCTATATTAATAAAAGAACAAATTGCTCTGTGTGTGTGTGCCTGTTGGCGATGGCTAGCGAAAACTACCGCACGTAGAAGTCTGAAAATTCAGGTGTGATTAGTCCAAGACAGGTCCTGATGCACCTGAGGCTCAGATTTTTAATTTTTTAAGGGCCGGGGCCCCTGGGCCCCTTTCAGTTTTAATGCACTAAAACGTTAATAACATGCCTCTTTTGTATCCAATCTTCTTCGTTTTAGGGATAAATTCTCCTTTCAGTTTCTGCCCCATTTCTACATTCCACTTAAGACCCTGGCACCCTTGCAAGGGCCCAGTACAGGGCCCCTTGAAGTTTTAGTGCACTAAATTGTTAATAACATGCCTCTTTTCTATCCGATCTTCTTCGTTTTAGATCTAAATTCTGCTTTTAGTTTTTGCCCCATTTCTACATTTCACTTAAGACCCTGGCACCCTTGCAAGGGGCCTGGGACAGGGCCCCTTGAAGTTTTAGTGCACTAAATTGTTAATAACATGCCTCTTTTCTATCCGATCTTCTTCGTTTTAGGGGTGAATTCTCCTTTCAGTTTCTGACCCATTTCTACATTTCAGTTAAGACCCTGGCACCCTTGCAAGGGGCCGAATACAGGGCCCCTTGAAGTTTTAGTGAACTAAATTGTTAATAACATGCCTCTTTTCTATCCAATCTTCTTCGTTTTTGGGGTGAATTCTCCTTTCAGTTTCTGACCCATTTCTACATTTCAGTTAAGACCCTGGCACCCTTGCAAGGGGCCGAATACAGGGCCCCTTGAAGTTTTAGTGAACTAAATTGTTAATAACATGCCTCTTTTCTATCCAATCTTCTTCGTTTTAGGGGTGAATTCTCCTTTCAGTTTCTGACCCATTTCTACATTTCAGTTAAGACCCTGGCACCCTTGCAAGGGGCCGAATACAGGGCCCCTTGAAGTTTTAGTGAACTAAATTGTTAATAACATGCCTCTTTTCTATCCAATCTTCTTCGTTTTAGGGGTGAATTCTCCTTTCAGTTTCTGACCCATTTCTACATTTCAGTTAAGACCCTGGCACCCTTGCAAGGGGCCGAATACAGGGCCCCTTGAAGTTTTAGTGAACTAAATTGTTAATAACATGCCTCTTTTCTATCCAATCTTCTTCGTTTTTGGGCTGAATTCTCCTTTCAGTTTCTGCCCCATTTCTACATTTCAGTTAAGACCCTGGAACTCTGTCAAGGGGGCCAATACAGGGCCCGGTACGTGCAGGTACTTCCGGTAAATGTTGCCATATGTAGTGGGGATTTAGATTACAGGTTCGTTCAGAAAGAAGTTTGATGGGAACACATTAGATGCTGTGGAAGGCAATGGGGCCTCTAAAATGAGGTTCATTTAAAAGAATTTCCAAAGATATAAAATCATACAAACTTAAGTTTTGTTTAAGGTTATTATTTACAAACCCCAGGCAACGCCGGGTGGGTCTGCTAGTATTATAATAAAACTTTTAGTAGACAGTCTCACCTTTGTTGTAAATGTGATAGCATCAAAAATAAAGTGGTAGAAGTTTCCATTACATGCATCAGCAGTAAGCACTTTATGACCCACATTTTGGACTGTGATGACTAGTTCTTACGATATCATCGATTGCTTGAGCGTCCTGTTTTTCCAGAACTTTTTGTGATGTTATAACATTTCACACAAAGCAAGGTACCTATTGTTGCATTTTCATTCCGATGTTTTAATTTTTCTCAAAATTATGACCCTCAACCCAAGTTGAGTTAGGATGAAACACCCTGTATTGGTGTCTCAGCAAATGGCTTGCGACCCCATGTTCTATGGCAATTTTTCATGGTTTATCACCTATTTGAATTTGTCAGTCGAATTCAGCAACACCCTGTATAATGAAACATGCTAGAGCAGGGATGGCAAACCTTTTCACATCCATGAGCCAATTTTTTCCAAAGATATGTTTTACTTGATCATGACGTGCCAACAATAAAAAGTTTTAATGGATCAAATAATAATAAATCAAAATTACTTAAAATTTTGTTTTTAGCATGAAAAATATATGGGTAATATTTGATGTTATACTTTAGAAATTTATTTAAAAAATATTTCTGTTGTCTTATCTAAGGTGCCAAATAATTTATATCAGCTTCGTACTTACAAGGGAACCACTTTAGGTGTTGCTCGCACCTAGAATCGAGACCTGGTGCATTTTGTAGCCCTATGCATAAAAGTTAGAGAACCGATAAAAATTCTTTGTTAAAATCGTATTTTATACATTTTTTTACATTTATAATTTTTTATTATTGGATTTTTATTTGTTAATTTTACACCAAAAGAGAGTTAAGTCGCCAGATATGGCACTTCAAAATTTTCACTAGCTTTATACTTGTAATAGGTTTACGTCCAAACCATTATAACGCGGTGCGTAGCGAAAATACTGAGCTAGGGTTGCCGGAAAACTGTACGGGACGAAAAAGACGCCAATCTTTCCCCGCCAAATATGTAAATATAATATTGTACTTTTTTTAAAATCAAATTCGTAGGTTCTTGAAGAATTTTAAAACTTTTTTCAACATTTTATAGTTATTATTGACTAATTTATATTTTTTACTTTTTTTTTTTTTTAACTTTTACTTTAATAGCCCGAAAAGTGGTCTCGAAAATTGCATTTTCAGAAAGTTAATCTGCTGTAAAATCAAAAAATATTATTTTAACAAAAAAATTTTATCGATTCTCAAACTTCCTAATATAGAGCTTTAAAATGCACCTGGTTTCAATACTAGGTGCGAGCAACACTTAAAGTGGTTTCCTTGTTAGTTATTTTAAAGAGAATGCAAGTTGAATTGGACTCATTCTGCAAGATGTTTTTACTTGAATTTTTAATATTATTTATTTCCGAAAAGGATGTCTCGCACAAAAATTGCCAAAATAACAAGTGCCAGAATCTACAGCTTTTAGTGTCTGGAGTTGAATTTGAAGTTGTTTAATTTTACCATCGGCATTTTTTATTATAATGTCTTTTAATCTTTCTTTTACAATAATCTTCTAATTTTCTGTTATTCTTAAAATTTTGTGAGTCAATATCAAGCTAGATTAAGTTCATTACATTAAGTTATATTTTAGTTTCTTCAATCTGTATGACAATGACAACCAACCGAACTAATCAAATTCAAATAAACAGAGACAACATCTATAGATTAATTATTACATTTGTGAAATTCTACTATATTTTGTTGTAGAACCTGAATCTATGCCATGCAAAAAATAATCTGCAGCATGCCAGTTAAGGCACACGTGCCATAGGTTTGCTGTCCCTGTGCTAGAGTAACGCCCCCAATAGGAAGAGTTACTTGTTCAAAAGACGAATACTACCCACTAAAGATGTGTTAATATTTTCTTGCTTTTAACCTATTACAAAAGCAGGATCATGGCTAATAAGAATAAAACGTGTTCATATCAATGTGATCGTTGGCAAAAGTAGTACAGAATTAAGAAAGAAATTCCAATATTATTGAATACTGTTCGCTCTCAGAAATAACACTTCTAAATCACAACTGTCTGTCAAGATTTATCAGTTTTACCAGACAAAATTTCAATTTTCCATGATGGCAATGCTTCGATGTAAATCCAATCAAACATAAAAATTCAATCAAAATTGTTTTTTTTTTTTTTTAAATTTCATTTGATACTTGTCCAAAATACTATTTGTTACACATGTAATACTAATCAACTAAAATTTCAGTTAACTGATTCAATGTGGAAATGTGCGGGTCTGTCAGATTTGCAGAAATCCCACATGCAGTAGTTCCCAAACACCAATAAAATAGCTGCCAAATCGAAAAACATAACTCAAAATTCTCAATGAAATAGCAAGTGGTTTTTGACAGCTATTCAAAAGTGGACAAAACATTTCTAATGACAGTGAAAAAGTTTGAACAGAAAGACATGGACAATGGATTCTGTTGTTAAAAATATGTATTTAAAAACATTAGGTTGGATTTGTTAGGCAAATGGGAATGAGAAAAGCTTACCCTTTCTTGGCAATTTCTGCCTTCAAAATAACTTTGGCAGGTGCAGTCATATGTGCCAGAGCCTGGCGTTTGCTGGCAAGTTCCTCCATTTAGACAGGGCATGGACTTGCAATAATTGTTTTCAGAGCAACTGGAAATAAAATTGCAAAGAAAAATTTTAGTCTTAAAACTTCATTCTGCAAAATTTAAAATTCCTTCTTATTATTATTAATAATAAAGAGCTTTAAATTATGAAAGAAAAAAGATGTCTTTTATTAGTTTAAATATCAACCAATGAAATTATTTTATCAATTTATATTATAAAACGCAAACATGTTCATTTACACCAAGCTTAAATAATACTAGTTGTGATGAACATGCACTACAATTTTTATTATAATGAGAATCTTTGTGTGTGGTCCTGTATAAAAACTATATTTTTTATATTATAATTTATTTCAGCTGGAAAATGCACAAAACAATTGAAAATTCACTTGCAGCATATATCACTTATAGAAAGTAATTTACCCAAATTGTTTTGTGAGGCCCTGTTAAAATAACTATTAACTGTTTCAAGAACAATTTTCAGTCAGAAACAGACTTTATTAAAGCTCAATCTACTTGAAATAGTATCTCGTCACTGAAAGTACTTTGGAAAATTATTGTGCAGACCATAATGTACTCAAATTCTATGGCGTGCTCTTGTAAACAAACAACAAATGTTACACACATCATTTTCAAAATGGAGTAGCTATGGGTGTAATAAACCTTAATGCCATATATCAATTTGGAGATAATAAAAGTAAATTTATGAAAGTTAGACCACGAATAGACAGACAGCCATGTCATCAGCAGACTTATATAAAATGTAAAACTGTCTGCAAACTCAAATAATTCCTTAAAAATTTTCTGCAGTAAAAGCAAAGTCCCTCTCGAGTCCTATATCGCCGCTAACAGCAAAAATGAAAAAGTCCTCTTTCCAATCCCTCGCATTACGTTACATGCACTCAATCTCCCCCCCCCCCTCCCCTCCAGTTTTCTGAATTAGACTTTATTGAAAAGAGGATAATATTTACTAAGATATTAAAACTGAATTCCCCTTTCGAATGTAAAAAAATTGCTGCAAATCGCAGAGAAATGCTAAACAAGTGCATAAACATTCGCTAAAATTTCCAACCAAATAAACTTTATTTAAAAGAGATCAACATTTAACATTTATTTTTTAACACAAAATTTATTTTTAATCTGTTAAATTAATCTGCAGCACCTGCTTTGGTGCTGCACTGTTTCTGCTACCGGCCCTGGCAGGAAAAAAAAAAAAAAAAAAAAAGCATTGTACCTGCCGTTCCGGCATAAGCGGCGCACTTACAATATTTTTAAGTTTTAAAAATATATATGCCGCAGTGCTTCTTCCAAAAAATACTGTACCATGGTACATGGCAAATAATTTCTAGATAACTTTTTCCCCCTCCAGTTGAAAAATAGTCCGCAGACCTTCTCACGAATCTGCGACGGGCCGCGCACCGATTCTCCATCCGGGGTCTTATAAATTTTTTTTATAAAGAAATTTGTAAAAAAAAAAAAAAAAAAAAAAACAGAACTCTCTGCAAACGGAAAATTTTCTGTGAACGGCGTTCGCGTGTTCGTCTATATTATCTGACTCTGGTCATCAGTACATTTGAACAACATTAGAAATTGTTAAAAAACAATCTTTGTAACTAAGTAAAATAGTTAAACTTAACTCTAACTTAACATTTTGCTTTATTAGATGGAAGTTTAATAGAATAAATAAAATAATAATAATGATGATAATATCTGATATACATTCTTGATATACATATTTATTAATGTCATTCTGAATTATTTAAATTTTTTAAAATAATTTTATTTCAATATTTACAATGCATTAATATATAACTGCATTCAAAACTACCGTTTGGAAAATGCAAATAAAACAATGGCTTAAAATATACATGATACCTGGTCACAGGCTGGACAAATTTGAGAGAATATTGAAGAGCCAAGCGGAAAAATATGGGAAGTCATAATTTTCTCAACTTTTATTTTGCTTTATGGACAGGGCTATGAGGTAATCTATCCGATTACCTCAAGATAAAATACTAAGATTAATCCTGAAGACATAACACATCTTAATACTTAACATTTTATCTCCATTATAAAGCAGAAACATGCCCGTGAATAATACCAACATCATATCGACAAAAGATAAAGACCTAATAAATTTCCCTATAACTGTTTTTTTTTTTTTTTTTTTTTTAACTGCTAAAACTTAACCCTCCTCCCCCCCCCCCCCCAAAAAAAAAAAAAAAAAAAAGAAAGAAAAGAAAAGAGACCAAGATTTTTTTACTTTTAAGAATTACAAAAAAAAAAAAAAAAAAAAAAAAAAAAAAAAAAAAAAATAGACACTTTTTTTTTATGTATGCGTATTAACTTTCTAAAGAGAAGGAAATTAAATTATACAGATACTTTAGTATAAGGAATAATATAAAAAGCATTTTGTTTAAGGCTCAAGTTCCCTGCTCAACAACACAAACATTTCTGACATATTCTCCAAGTCATTTTTAAACATAAAGACATGAAATTGGCAGGTCCTGACTGTTGAAGTGATTTGAAATCGAAATGAGTTTTCCATTTTTGATGAATAAATTACATGTCGAGTTATAAGTGATTTTGGGTCACGTGACGACCAATTTTTCTCTTTTCACGTTGGAAATTTGAAAAATTGGTTCAAAACGCCCACTTTGAAAGTACTTTTTGAACAATTTTTTAAGTTTACCAAAAAATGGAAAACGTCTTTCCATAACATAGTTCCTACATAATAACACCTGGCATTTTCATGTATTTCTGAACAAAAATGAATTAAAAAATATGTCAGAAAGTGGTCCCTTTGGATTTGAGAACATCCTTAAGGGTGCTGATTCAATGAGATCTCAAATTCTTCTCTCTAATGTTAAACCTATACATTTGTATTTTTACACAATTTCTTTAGGAAATTAATTTTTAACTGTCAAAATATTAAGATATATGCTTAATTTTAGCCGATGTTTTACAATCTTACAGCTCGTCAGTTTTGCTAGAAATTTTAACACATAAAATTATAAATTAAGGATATATTTTAGAAATATGATACTTATATATTACCTGGGTTAGGTCTTCACTGCACAAGCAATGATGCAGAAATTATTCATTAGAGTAACAATTATATTTTTTTGTGTGTTTTTCATTTTAAGTGCACAGCTAATAATACATATTTACCATATTGAAGGTAATGGTAGAAATATCTATAAATATGTAACTATATAATATGATATACCATAGATCTAATCAATTATATTAATTGATGCAGTGTATTTATATTATATTTACTCAGGTGGTATAACAAACTGCTAGGAATAAAACTACCATTGTTAATACTGTTTATTGCTAAAAGTCATCAATTTGATGTTAAGTATTTAATATATGTATATTAAATTACCGTTTTGTATTATTTTAGTTTGTCTTTATATTATTTGTTGGAAAATGTCTCAGTGTAAGTGGTTTTATGTCCAACACCGCCTCGCCTGTGAAATGACAATTTACCTGTGACATGTGCAACACGCCTTCATTTTCAGTTGTGAAATGTGTTCCAAGATGGCGACACTTCCCTGAGCGAAGTTCTCGTAAGATCACAGACTAATGAACAATTGTGTCAGAGACTTATGTTTCGAAAAGGTGACAATAGATCGCAGCACCAGAGAACTTTTCTGACGATATAGACTCCTTTAATTAGAACTTTTTTGCTTGTTAAGCAGTTTTATTGTTTCCAGACTTTTTTTACTCTGTTTTAACTCGTGTGGGCCCCTTTTTTACTTCTCACTTGAAGGGCCAATTTTGCGAGGTCAAGACGCACGGTTTTTTGTGTGTCAACTCTTTGTCCTATGGAAGACTTACGTCTCCTACTGGATTTTCGATGTCATTACTCTTATCTTATTAATATTTAATCTTTTACTTTATATTTTTAGTGTGTGAGTGTGGATCCTTGTAACCCAGATTTTCTTCAAGCATTAAATAGTTTTTTCTCTACATCTGGATTCTTCGAAGATGATATTATTCAAAATTTGCCACATCTATTTATTAAATAAAAATTACAGGTTGCCTACATAAGAAGGAAACCAGCGTATGTCTGTTTTACCAGAAAGGTAAGAAAATAGATTTCTATCTTTCATTATTGATATAAAAATTTTATTACAACAATTTTATATTTATACTGGGTCCTTAGCTTGACGCTAATTGCGAACTCACCCTTCCTAGATATTTTAAAAGATTATGAAGGCTGAATTGAAGGGGAAAGTAAATAAATAAATAAATAAATAAAAAACCCAGTAATAAAAATTTGTTTATCTGATTGTGATAAAATGAACAAGATGCACATATAAGATATGAAATATTGAAATATATACATGAAAATAAATGTGCATGAATAAATGATCATTTTATTTATATTTATGCATATATTCTAAGAAATTATTTTAAGAAAGTCACAAACTTCTTATAGTAAATATATTTGTTATCAAAGAATTTATAATACTTGAATAACACGCTATGTCTGCTTCAAAAGAAATTATGGCAGTAGAAAAATTAAATGATAATAATTATAATCATTGGTGTTTTAAATTAGAAAATTTGTTAAAGACGATTTACTGAAATATGTGACAGAATCTCCACCTGCCGCACCCGATGATAATTATACTAAAAACGCGGCTAAGGCGAAAGCCATAATTTGTTTATGCATTGAAAATACACAAATTGTTCATATTAGAAACTTGCCATCTCCCAAAGACATTTGGGAAAGATTAAAAAGTGTTCACCAAAGGGCGAATTTATCATCCAAATTATTCCTTTTGAGGAAGCTATATTCGCAAAGGCTCAACGAGGGCCGAGACTTAAATTTACATATCAACAATATTTTAACTATCCACGACAAACTCGCTGCCATTGGAGAGCTCATAAATGATTCGCACATTGTGGCTCTTACGCTTTGCAGCTTGCCTCAGTCATACGCTCCTCTTGTAACGAGTATGGAGGCTAGAGGCGAAAAGGATCTAGACCTCGAGTTTGTAAAAAACAAACTCATCGATGAGTACTCTCATCGGATCGTATACAAAAACACCAGCACATGACCAAGGGACGCAGCATATAAAATTGTAAATAAAGGTAGCAAAAAGTATTGCAGTTTCTGTCAACAAGATGGGCACGCTCGTTCAGAATGTTACAAATTGAAAAACAAACAGAAAAACAATTACCAAAGAAATGAAAATTATAACAGTAATAAATTTAACAACCATGCCAACTTTAAAGCCAATTCGGTAAACCCCAAAAATCAACACAATGGTAGTAAAACCGACTCCTCGAATTTTTGCTTTAACAGCAAATCAAATATAGAAGATGAGGTCAACCAATCGATCATTCCTCTCTTCCCAATGGAAAACAATTTTGAAATTGAGCCAGTAAAAATTAACCAAACACAAACAACAGATTCAAACAAATACATCATTGACTCGGGTTGTACCAGGCACGTTACATCAGCAAAAACAAATTTTGCTACATTCACAGCCGGGAATTTTGGGAATATAACAATCGCTAATGGAAAAAGGCTTAATTCGCAAGGTACGGGCGACATAAAAATAAAAACAGACAAAAACCACTACATTACACTAAGAAATGTATTATACCGTCCAGAACTAAAGGGCAATTTATTGTCAGTTAAGAAAGCCACTGAAAATAATATAAAGGTAATTTTCGAGAAAAATGCATGTTTATTTGTCAAAGATGATAATATAATCTTGACAGCTAAATTAAATGATAATCTCTACGTATTAAACCCTGAAGATGATTACGGCTATACTATAAATACTCAAACTTTCTGTAACAATACAAATTGTATTTCATTGTGGGACTGAAGACTCGGACACAAAAATTTTGATGATATTAAATACCTTGTTAATCATGAATTAGCCAATGGGATAACAATTAATAATTGTAAACATGACACGCGATGCACCAAGTGCATTGAAGGGAAACTTTCCGCTCTGCCCTACCCTAAAGTAGCCACAAACAGAAGCAAAGATATCGGTACCCTTGCACATTCCGATATATGTGGCCCCATGAATACTGAAACGATAGGAGGGAAAAGGTACTTTATAACATTCACGGATGATTATAGCAGGTACACAATAACATACTTAATCGCGCATAAATCGGAAGCCATTATCAAACTGAAAGAATACATAGCGCTAACAAAAAATAAATTTGGCAAGTTGATAAAGGCAATAAGATCCGATAACGCAAAAGAGTATATCAGTGATGAATTTGAAAACTGCCTGATAGAAAACGGGATACAGCGTCAATTGAGTGTTCCCTATTCTAGCCCGCAGAACAGCGTTTCAGAGAGAAAGAATAGAACGATAGTGGAAATGGCCAGAACCATGTTGTCGGACGCCAAGTTACCTAAGCAATTCTGGGGGGAAGCTGTCATGTCCGCCACCTACCTCATCAACCGTCTACCAACAAAGGCTAACAAAAATAACATGACACCCTATGAACTTTGGCATAAAAGAAAACCCGATCTCTCGAACATCAAAACATTCGGATGTAAGGCATTTGCCTATGTCGACAAACCTAAAAGAAATAAATTAGATGAGAAAGCCATCGAGGGAATAATGTTGGGATATGATTTCAGGAGCAAGGGCTATAGGATATATACGGGTGAAAATAAAATTATAATATCTAGAACCGTAAAATTCTTCGAAGAAGGTATAAAAGATGAGGAAATTAAACCCGCCAAAGAAAATCAAAACAACGAACAAACTCCCGCAGATAATATTGAAATTGATCTAGAAGAACGCGACGATGATCAGAATAACACCCCGACCGACACATCCCTTGAACCGAGAAGATCGCAAAGATAAAACCGTGGCGTACCACCTAACCGTTATGGAATAAGCACAAACCTGTGTCAAATTCAGGAGCCAAAGTCATGGTTGGTTGATTTTGTGACGGCCGATTATCTACACTAGGGATATAGGCCCGAGGGGGAGTGCCCTTCGTGGGGGTCTTTCTAAGGGAACCTAACCCGTATTAACGCATGGAAATCCATGGTTCGAAGAAAACCACGAAAACTCCGAATGATTAGGCCGACGGGCGCGATTGGGATCGAACCCAGCACTTCCCGTCTACCAGTTTCGAGAGCAGAACCTCTCAGCCACTGGTGGGGCGTTGCCAAAGTCATGGACAGACCTACAAAATATCAATGACGCAGAAACTAAAGATAAATGGCTAAAAGCCACTAGTGAGGAAATAGATTCTCTGAAGCAAAATAATACTTGGACATTAATAAAACCTATCCCGGGAAAACGCGTCATAGGTTGTAGGTGGACGTTTAAGGCAAAAAGGGGAGCCAACGGGTCTATAGAGCGATATAAAGCTAGATTAAATTAAAATAATAAAACTTTGTAAAAAATCACCATAAAATTAAAACAAAACACAGGACGCGTTTCGAGCTAAAAACATAACAGCTCGTCATCAGCTAAGCATACACGTGTCCGAAATCGTTCGTTTTCGGACACGTGTATGCTTAGCTGATGACGAGCTGTTATGTTTTTAGCTCGAAACGCGTCCTGTGTTTTGTTTTAATTTTATGGTGATTTTTTACAAAGTTTTATTATTTTAATTGCTTCATATCGCCAGTTTTCGGTGCTGTTTCGCTATAAAGCTAGATTGGTCGCTAAGGGATATGCTCAAAAATATGGAAGCGATTTTGATGAGACCTACGCACCCGTTGTAGCGCATACCACCCTGCGAGCATTCTTAAACGCAGCGGTGTACAAAGACCTTAAAATAACTCACCTAGATGTCAAAACTGCTTTCTTACATGGCGATTTAGAAGAGGAGGTTTATATGCATCAGCCAGAGGGATACATAACAAAAGGCGAAGAAGATAAAGTGTGTAGTTTAAACAAAGCAATTTATGGCCTTAAACAAGCAGCTAGGGCGTGGAACCAAAAAATAAGTAAATCTCTAAAAGAACTAAATTTCGTTGACTGCGCGTCAGACAAATGTCTGTACAAAAGAGTCCAAGATGGAAAAATCGCATACATGATAGTGTATGTTGATGACATCTTAGTCGCAGGAGACAAAACAGACACACACGAAATATACACTGAATTATCACAGCAATACGAAATCAAAAATTTAGGTCAAGTAACACAATATTTAGGCATAAACATAAAGGAAACAGAAAACGGTAATCTAGAATTGGACCAGGAACACAAAATAATACAAATCGCAGAAAAATTCAATTTGTGAAATGGTAAGCCTACATATACACCCATGAATACTAACTACTTTAATTTAGATCCAAACGGGAAACTAATGGGAGATAATGTAAAATTTAGACAGGCTATAGGAGGGCTTCTATACATTGCAACTTTAACTAGACCCGACATAGCATCAGTCGTTAATATCCTGTGAAGAAGGAATGAATCCCCAAGGGAAGTCGATTGGCAAGCTATCGAGAAGTTAATTAGATATCTGCTTACTACCAAAGATCTTAAATTCATCATAGATAAAACAAAACCTCCAATCCTAACGGCATATAGCGATGCCGATTGGGGGAACGACAGAATAGACAGGAAGTCCAGCGTATGTCTGTTTTACCAGAAAGGTAAGAAAATAGATTTCTATCGTTCATTATT
Source organism: Maratus speciosus (assembly GCA_963932465.1). Lineage (NCBI taxonomy): Eukaryota > Metazoa > Arthropoda > Arachnida > Araneae > Salticidae > Maratus > Maratus speciosus. Next base: position 630,797,157 of record OZ010786.1, read on the forward strand.
GATATAAAAATTTTATTACAACAATTTTATATTTATACTGGGTCCTTAGCTTGACGCTAATCGCGAACTCACCCTTCCTAGATATTTTAAAATTATTTAATATTTTTAACGATTTTATGTATTTATTAAAATTACATTACACATCTGTTTTGAACACGGTGGGTGACTGGCAATGATAAGCAAATCTGACAACTGACAAACATTTTTGGTGATCTATCGGTCTGGCCCGGATAATACATAAGCACCAGAAATATTCTGACAACTTAAAACAAGTTGGAAATTGCACATCAAATGTGGCAAATGAGGTGCACTCGTACTATAACTAGTTTTATAAGTATTTTTTGCACTGCGTACTGTACTGCATGTATATTTTAGTGCTCTTCATAAGTGCCTATCCATTTCATTCTATTCGGAAGGCTCTAACATCATTAAAATGCACTTGAAAATTTTTTTCCCCATTGGCCATCATGTAATGGAAAATTTTTAACTGTCCCTGTCATTAAAACTATACATCCGATTTTCATAAAATTTGAAATGACTCGACAAAATTATGCAACAATTATATATTTTAAATTTCAAACAATTCAGTTGGGTAGTTTTTCCAGTGTTATATGCGGACATATGGACTGAATGACAACTACAGATGCTAATTATTTATATAATTACGAACGCACCTAAAAAGAGACATTCTTTAAGAAGAGTAAACAGAAAAAAGAAGTTTAAAGTATTAATTTCCTGAAGAGATATTGTAAAAAATACGCTCCCATAGGTTTAACATTAGCCAGGGAAATTTGAGAACTCACTGACCAACACCCTTAACTCTAAGCACTAAGAAAATTACTATGGTTATTGTTAAATGATTATTTTTTGAAAAATACATTTACCCTTCATAATGTACTGCAAGAACAGATTTAGTTTTCAATAAAAACTCTTAGAAATTTTGGCAATATTTATAACAGGGTTCCTACGCAATTCTGATAAAAAAATTCCCCGACTTTTCCAGGTTTTCCCTGACTTTTCTCAGTAAAAATTCAGCCTACATATTGTTGTAAAACTCTCCACAATGGACTTTAATTTAGATAAATGCTAAAAAAAGTATGTGCTGTATGAATTTCCGATTTTTTAATTATTTTTCATATTGTTATATAATTTGCACAAATTTCATATAAAAATTTTTGATTGGATGAATAATTATTTCAAAATTTCTTCATTTAAGACGATAATAGAAATTCCAATGTAAGTAGTACATAAAAAATTCCCTGACTTTTCCCTGACCTTTCCAAATATTTCAAAAATTCCCTGACATTTCCCTGACTTTTTGTCTAAATTTTTGAATTCCCTGACTTTTCCCTGTTTTCCAGGTTTTCCCTGACCCGTAGGAACCCTGTATAATTAAAATGTTTATTATGGTTAAATACATATTCAATAAATTTATGGAAATTTTACAGAATCTATATTTTTTAAATACTCAAGAAAAAGAGTTAGAATGTAAGGGAGAAAAGGAAGGAGATTGCATGAAAATAAGGAAGACTCCCTTGGAAAAAAAAAATGAAAAGACTTGATAGGTATGAAAAGGGTCTAAAGAATAAAACTTATCACTCACGTTGGTCCAGCAAATTCTTTTGGACAGGAACACATCAAGCCGTACTCTGCTGTTTGATGGAAACAGGACCCCCCATTCATGCAAGGGTTTTTACTGAAGCACATATCAACTTCACAACTCAGCCCTTCATATCCATCATCACAATCACACGAGTAGGACTCTGAATGATTGCTACACCTTCCATGCATGCAGTCTTCGTCCCAGCATAGTATGCATCCAATCTCGATTTTTTGTTCAATTAGATGGAAAGGGTTACTTAAATCGTGGAAAACAGTGGTGTTGAAGAAAGACAACAGCATGCCTCCAATGCGAAAATCTTTCAAGCATCCTTTGTAACTACTGTCTAAAGAATCAGGTTTGTATCCTAAATAAACATTTGCGCCTTCATTGAGCAACTCGGTCAAGCCCATAGCATAGTTATCCTCTGATAAGTTTTCAGGATTTTCAGATACTTTTAAGTGCACAAGATTTCCATCAAACCATATTTCTACTTGTTGCCAGCCACCCGTCTCGGATTCAAATTTCTGGCTAACTGTTTTATGAAGAGCTAGATTTTCATACGAAGGACCCAGGTCCCACTTCACTTCCAGTATGCCTTCGATAATTTCAATGTGTAAAAAGTGATTTGAAATAGATTTTTGTTGACTTTCGAGCCAGAGAAGGGTGCCACTGGACATTGACCGAAAAGAGAAAGTAATATTTGTTACATTTTGATTTATACTTTGAATCTGGTACTGCACGCCACTCTGCTTTCCATTAAAGGCAGCACTTGCAACACATTCATATCCAACATCAAGATTTCTGCATTCAGAATCAAGCGGACACTGGTTTTCTGCACAAGGTTTCTTCTCCTGGCAGTTTTTACCACGGTAATCATCAGGACAAATACAGATATACTCATTCCAGATGTCTTTGCACTCAGAATCGTGTAGACACGGCATGAGGATATTGCAAGGATCATCACTAACAATACCTTTCCTGACATTAAACAATATGGCTTCAGCAAAAACTTCAGGAAAGCCAGTACCTTGATCATTAATTTTGTAAAACACGACTTCCTTATCATTTATTCTGAAATCTTGTATGACACCTTTAAAAAATGAAAAGTCATCCAGCAATAAAATATCAAATTTGCTCTGGAAATTCTCTGAATAGATTTGCCTTTTCTGTCTAGTTACTTTTGGCAGACCGGCTATGTACAGGATTTCTTGACAAAGTGAAGAACTAGGAGGCAAAATACTGTTTATGGATGAGTCATTGACTTTGACAGTCATGAAAGTCCTATTTTTAGAAATTTGAATAAAGTAATTGTCACCACTATCCAACTGTTTAACATGATTTAACTCTTTAACATCCCCATTTTCCAACGTCAAAATTACTTGTAATTTTCCCATTACAAGACGGGCCAGGAGGAAAGAAACATTTTGGTCTTCAGAGTTGCAGTTACTTGAGCCATTAAGGGATGAACCCATATAAAACACAACACCAGATTCATTTCTAGTCCTCAAGAAGAAAGAGACGTCAGTTTCATAAGTGAGAGCCATTTTATCTTCTTCAGAAATAACTACCTCAGCTCTACTGATCTCATTTCTGTAGCCAAAAGTGGCAGCATCGTAACTGTATTCACAAGCTGAACCAAAATAAGGCCTAGAGCAAATACATTCATAGCTGAGCCAGTTATCTTTGCAGAAGCCATTATGGCATGGTGAACCTTCACACTGATCTCGTCTGTAGCAACCTTCAACAGCACCATAAAGTTCACTGTTCTGATTTGGAATGATAATGTCTCCATTGATTGAAATATCTTGAATGCATCCAATGAAGCCAGGAATTTGATCAACATCATCTCTCATGAAAAAATTCGGCCAATGCTCTTGATAGCCAAATATGACAGAAAAATTCAACAAAGAAAAATTAAGTGGTTTGAATACATTCCACCCAGAAACATTTAGAGATACTTTCATTGGTTCAAAATTTAAATGTACCATTTTCCACAAGGAATCATTCTGACCATTCTTTGAGAAAAGCTCTGAAACACGAGAGGTACCATTGTATATATCAACTTTGATCATGCCATTCCATAAATATAACAGATATGTCAACATACTGTTAGATATATATCCAGAGCTTATCAGACCATCTGCTAAAGTGGTGCGAAAATGGAACTTCAAGCTGAAACTATCCATTAATTCATTATAGCGAGTCACTGAAACACTATCCGTAGAATTAAATGAAAATGTTGTGGCATTTTCACATAATTTTCCATAAAAGCCAGGCATACATTTACAAGTGTAGCTGTGATAAGAATTATCATCAAGGGATGGGATGCATGTAGCACCATTTTTGCATTCCACATTTTGACATCCAATCAATCTCGTCTCACAAGTTTTACCACCAAATTCAGGCAAACACTCACACTTGTAATCAGCTATCAAATCAATACAAGTGGCTCCATTTTCACAAGGCTCCAACATTTGGCATTCATTAATTTCCCTTCCACAGTATTGCCCAGCGTATCCGAGATGACATGCACAGTAATAGTCGTTGATTCCATCAATGCAAATTCCATTTTTGCATTCATTGAATTCACAGTCATCAATATTTGTTTCACAGTTTTCCCCTGTGAAACCAGAGGAGCAAATGCAACGATAACCACTAGCTGTTTCATACGAGAACTTGGGGAAGAATCCAAGATAATTCATGTCATATAATGTTTGGTTTGAGTTTTCAAGGCACAGAGCATTGTTTAAACAAGGAGATGAAGCACATTCTTCAATATCAACATCACAGTTCTTTCCTTCATAACCAGCATAACAATGGCACTTGTAATCTTTAACCAGATCTTCACACCATGCTCCATTCTGGCAAGGGTTTGAGGCACATTCATCGATGTTTATTTCACAGAACATCCCAGTAAATCCTGTGTCAGAGCAGTTGCAGTTGAACCTAAAATGATAAAAAATAATATTTAGGAAAACTGGAAAATTAAACATTTTAACTACAATTTAGAAAAGCACCGCCAATTTCAGACTAAAACCAACTTTCTAGAAATAAGCTACGTAGAAGTATGCACATAAAAATTACCTTGGTAACCAAGTTCTGTTTATCCTAGGAGTAAAACAGAAAAAATTATTTTGATTTCAAATTCAGCTTTTAATTAAGTCTAAAAAATAACTATTCTAAATTTGTGTTTGTCTTCAAATGGCAACAAATTCAGTAACAACAATAGTTGTGATGATGAGTGATATGCTTATTCAAAACAGTGTTGATTAATTGCATGCTGCATGTAAGAAGTTTTGAAAGTGTACACATAATTATTTTTGTTTACTTAATTTGGATGTACAACCATAACATAATAAAGATTTGTGATGCATTTCTATTTGGTAAGTTTTGATTTTATTATTAAGTTGTGATAATAAGAATGAGAAAAACAGTGCCCCCCCCCCCCCCCAAATAATTTTTGCAGAAAATGCAAAAGTGAGTAGTTACCTTGTATCTGTTCATGATATAAAAATTACAGCATAAAAAAGTGAAATTATTTCACTTAATTTGCTTTCTTAAAACAATTTCCCATTTGAAAATTTTTTATCTACAGCTAACAAGAGGAAATACATGAAAAGGACGACATCCATGTTTATCTTGTGTAAGAACAATATTTAATAAACAAGACTTTAACGCTTAATTTTCTGATTATTAGCTCGAGATGCTAAATATTTAGCTAGTAAAAATGAATTAATATTATTTTCACAAGATAAATGTTTAGTATCAGGCATTATATTAAATTATGTACATAAATAATATATAATACAGTTTAACAGGTTAAATATTTAGCTTCTTGAGTTATTAACTCATAAGCACACATGCTGGAACAAACCTCACCCCAATCACATTTTTTTTTTTTGAAAAAAAAAGGATAAATTTTTTTAGGCCACTTTTGATCTGCCTTATACCTTTCAAGGCCAAGTCAAGAAGGGTTGGGGGAAGGAATAATTTTTCTTTGTTCACTAGGAGGGGAGAAATATGGCTCTTGGAATAAAATAATCCTGCATGTGTACAAATGTTTCATTTCGATACGTTCATTTCTTACGAGATAACACACACTAAGATAATTTTAATGAAAGAGTAAGATAAAAGCTACTTTTATGTAATGATGAAAGGTTATTAAATGCAATTAATAACCATTTTGTGAAATAATTCATGTTTTAAGGGGTAAAACAAATCGTTTGCATATTTTCTAGGAAAAAAAGTGATTTTTACAGAAACTGCGACAAAATCTGAAAATAAATATGAAAAACATGATTTTTTCCCTAAAAAGAAGTAGTACTGATGCATTTTACAATACAGAACAGTAGATTCATTTTTAAAACGTATTTAGCCAAAAGTATAATGGGAGTCAAAAATGGATGAGATTTAGCCCACGCGTGTAGTAACATAATGGAAAGGGGCAAATGTGCTGAAGGGTTAAAAACTAATCTTAAACAAGAAAAATTAAATTTGCATATAAAATCTGAGGAATTGATCATTTTCTTTGAAAATAGGTTATGGCAGCATAATTAAAAAGTGTATTTAAAATAAAAAATGTACAGTTTTAATAAGAATTTAAAATTCAACACAACTTAAACTACTTACTCATTGATTAAATCCACACAGATTCCATTGTTTAGGCACGGTTGCGAGGCACATTCATCGATGTTGATTTCACAGTTCTGTCCAGAAAACCCCCTTATACAAGAACATTCGTATTTGTTGATGAGGTCATGACAAGTGGCTCCATTCAAACAAGGATCAGATGCACACTCATTGATGTCGGTTTCACAATTACGACCAGCAAATCCAGGCAAACACACGCAACTGTAATCATTAACTAGATCGTTGCAAACAGCATTGTTTTTGCAAGGCATAGAAAGGCACTCATTGAATTCAATATCACAGTGAATTCCTGTATAACCAGGAGTGCAATAACAGAGATAGGTTCCAAACATGTTCTGGCATATGCCATGTTCACAAGGCGAATTGCTGCATTCATCTATATCTGCTTCGCAGAGTTTTCCCGTCAAGCCAGCTGGGCATTCACAAGCATAGGCTCCTATGCCATCAATGCACGTGCCATTCATGCAAGGATTACTACTGCATTCATCAATGTTGATGGAACAGTTATCTCCAGAAAACCCAATTGGACATCTAAATAGATTTTGAAAAAGAACAGAAAAATAGTTTTAGTGATTTAACCATGGTAACTATAAGATATTTAATACACAGAAAATAAATAGATTACACAATATTTTAATCTTTTAAACATCCGATTAGGGAGAATGCATAAAAGTTTATTGAAAAAAATATATTGGTGAAAACATCCACAATAACTGAATAATGTAAAAATTAACTGTTCAATTATCAACAAATGTTCTGGTGAAAATTTTGCCAGAAATGAGCTAGTAGTGTCTTTTGGTATTGAAGAAATATAGAGCTAATCATGCTTGCAAACAATTAGTAATATCATATAAAATAATTTAACCAAATATTTTATGCTTATTTGTGCAAAAATTCATCATTTGAAGAATTCAGCTCATGAGAAAATACTCTTACTGTTCCATAAAACTAACTGTAAAAATGTTTTATTTGACAGTTAGGTACCAGTAAATTTTGAATGTTATTTCATCTGAAATATTTGGTTAATTAAATTACGCTAAAAAAAGTTTTTGCTGAAAAGCAATTTAAGTTGCGATTAGGCAATGGAAAATTACAGAACAGCTGCAATACCAGGTCTGCAAATTGCATTTTTATTTAAAACTCATTTTATTTAATATTTGAAACTCTTGACTTGCAATTTGATTTCTTTCATATTAATAACAGCAAGTAGTTTGAGGAGATTTAACTCTTGTGAATTTTAATGTGAAATAAGCTTACACGGATGGATGCCTTGGCAATGTTTATTTTCTATTAAAAAAAAATTACTGTATTAGGGGGTTTGGTATTCATAGTCCCTAGAATTAACCTCTTCTATCTAAAATAATTAAAATATTGTTTTTGTGACAGCGAAATTAAAAATTAATTTGATCAATTAATTATTCTCATACACAAGCCTTGACAAATGTGGTCCTATGTAAAAATATTTAACTAGTGACAGTACTTATATTACTTTTCAAAATTGATTCATTAACTGGGTTAAAGAGTTAAGGCAATTAATTCATGATACAGTAGAAGATCTTTACAACACGCATCTTGATCTCATTTTACACATCAGTGTGAGATGAAATCTCACAGTGTTTAAATTATGTTACTGTTTTATTTCTATTGGCCTTATACATCGATGTTCTTTAAGCTTAAATCCATATTTATTTTTGTGCAGGCGGTTTCGCTTCACCGCACATCGGCAAGTTCGCTGACGTTCGGCTGCCCCTGGCATGGGATGCTTCTCCTTTGAACTTTGTACGATTGTGATGACGTCATCGGAGCAAGCCTCTCACGGCTTATGCATTGAATGGATGTTGATATTTCGGAGGTGTGTCTATTCGCCGAGCATACAGCAAATTAAAATAAAGTTCTTTAAATATTTTCTTTCGGATTTGTTTATTAAGACATTACCTAATATTTTAAATTCTCTAATAGATTTAAATCTTTTCTTTCAGTAACTTTTGAAGTCCCCGTATTCTTACTATAAATTAAAAATTCCGTTAATTTTAAAATCAGAATCTGTTTTGTTGGAGAGCTGTCATGACTTAGTTTTGGTTTTAAAAAGATCGCGGGCTTCGGCTCCGATCTGTATCTGCTGATGAATGTGGAATCCGGTGAGAAGCTTTTGCGTAAACGATGTCTGCGATTTCTAACAACTCCTGTTAAATTATTTCTTGATTCATGCTGCACTTTTAAACTAACTAAATAACTTGATTTAATTTATGAACGGTGACCAACTGGAAGCCTTATCTTCTCTTCTCAAGATAAAAATAAAAGATTGATGTATGCTTAAAGGTCTCCTCTTCATTTATTTTACAGACGACACGATCCAAGTAAGAAGTTTCATTTATTTCTATTTTTTTACAATTGCTGACCTCAAAGAACGAAGGGTCTTATTGCAATATTACACAACGCATTGTAACTAAAAAGAATTCAAAATTTAAATTATACCTTTCATATCACGGCACATTTATAGTTATATCACAATCAGGAGATATTTATATTGCATTCCTTGGGGCCAAGAGTTGTGCAGGCTATAAAGGTTTGCATAATATAGATCATTTTTCAGATTTTTAAATTACCTTATAAACATGATCCAAATATGGCTACACCAAAATCATTATGTAACTCAATTACAATTTTTTTAAATTTAATAATAGTAATTTTGTTGTTGTTATTCATTCAGAAACTCTGAATTAAGGAGATAAAGATGAAATAATGTTTGAAACTGAGTTCTCTAAAGGGTAACAATATTTCTACAATGTTGATTGCAGGCACTTCTTAACTGCAAAATTCATTGCTTATATCTGAGAAGTTGTGTGTTATACAGAGGATTGCATTATACAGAATTGTGCTTTAAAAATCCATTATATATCATTATTAAAGTAGTAATTTTCCTTCCTCAATCAAATTATGGAAAAAAAAATGTGCTTTTTGAAAATAAATTAGTACTTAACAATGTACGTGCGGATGTAATGAGGAGGGTAAGGACACAAATATTTTTTTACCAACAAGTAGAAGTTTTTGCTGGCTACCAGATTCTTCTCTATTTGTGCACCTCATAAATACATTATTAATTATTGATGATACAAATTAAATTGTTCAATTTATTTGAAAATGGCTGTTTGCGCCCTTCCAATAACTTTTGAGTTGCTTTTCCACTACTTATTAAAGATATCCCAATAGTCCCCCCCCCCCTCCATTTTTTTTTCTATTACTTATTGCCCATTTGATGGAAACTATGATGCAATAATCTTTACTGAAACAAATTTTACACAAATCACTCGACGATGTTTAACTCAAATTGTCAAATTGCTTACCGGCACTCATAAGCATTCTGCAAATCGACACAGATTTTTCCATCAGGGCAGACAATCCCTTCACAATCATCCACATCAATTTCACACTGGTTTCCAACATAACCAACGGGACAAACGCAGGTGTACTCATGGGACGGAATGTTAGTTTGACAAGTTCCACCATGCTGACAAGGTCCAGAGCTGCAGGCATTATACACTTCAAGACAGTTCTTCCCCATAAAATTTTCAGGACATTGGCAAGAGAAGTCATTTATCAAATCAGTGCATGTGCCACCATTGAAGCAAGGACTTGACTCGCATTCATTTATGTTAATATCACAAAGGAAACCTGTGAAAATTAAAATTAAAAAACTGATTAAATTTTTTCAAACCTGAAATTTTCATTCAAAATTTTTAGATTTATTACCTATAAACAAAAGTTTCTAGCAAAGACTGATAACACAATTTTTTTAAAAAAATACAACTATACTTATAATTAAAACAATACAGTAAGTAAAACTTGCAAGGTACATATTATGCACATTTCAGAAGTTAAAAGATTTTCTTTTCATCAAAATAGGATAGCGTTTTAATAACACATTTAAATGCCATAAAACTGATCTGATAAACTGAATATTACTCTACACATGCATAATTTATGCAAATCATATTTAAAGTTTCTTAAATTCAAAATTATAAGACATACAGCATTTTTTCCCCTTCAATGTATTGATAATGTAAAGGTAACTGCTTAAAATTAAAAGCAAAACATTTAGTTACCAGAGAATCCAGGATCACAGTTACAGGTAAAGTTATTTAGGAGATCAATACACTGGCCATGCAGACAAGGTGGGGGCTGACATTCATTGATGTTATCAAAACACGTTTTTCCTTCCCAGCCAGGTAGACAGTCACAAGAGAAATCATTCACCTAATGAAATAACAATAAAATTAGCTTTGGAAATATTTTTATTAATAAATTTAATAAAATAGGAAAACAAAACAGAAAAAATTGATAGAATAAATGTTTGAATAACAGACACTCATGGAGTGAATAGAAAGATTTGAAATAGAATCCAGGAACATTCAGCAAAGGACTTTTAAAAAGTCTCCCTCAACAGTTCTATTTCCACACACTGGAAAGTAAGTTTTGATTTTTTTTCTTTTGTTACCTTTTCCTACAGGGATTTTCCAAACTTCCTCTTAATAGAAATGTGTAATAAGGGCATAAAAATAAAACAAAAATCAAGAAAAAAAATAAATGACAAGGTTTTATCTATATGATGAAATAAAAAAAAAAAGTATTGGAAATCTGAGATGTGTCAAGGTTTGCACTAGAATGCAGGATAGCACAGTTATTTTAAAAAAGAGAATAACACAAAATAATCTTCTACTTTTTGAATACAGTATGGAACCATTTATCCGGAAACCAGTTAACCGGGAAACCAGTTATCCAGAATGATATTTCTAATAGACTGATTTCAGAATCTTTGCAGAAAAAAGTGTCATACACTGCCAGTTTGACATAGGCTTTGCTTGAAACAATTGTATAATTTCATGACAACATCTAGTATTTGAAATGAAAACATATTTAGATGTATTTTAGATGTTTTAATTTTTATGCAGAGGAAACAGAAGAATTTTTGTTCCTAAGGGATTCCCATAAATTACCATCTTTTAAACTCTGGTTAACTTTTGATCTTTCTTGCATTGATTTTTAATCCAAGTAATCTAATAATTTAAATTCAGAAATTTCCACAACCACACATATTCCACAAAACTTATCAAATGGTTGCTGCTTTCATGCATAACCAGTTAACCGAAAAAAACAGTTATCCGGAATACATCTGGCCCCAAGCATTCGGGATAAGTGGTTCTGTACTGTATTCCACCTGAAATTTTGGTTAGGATCTCAAAATCCCACCTTAATTTTTTCTTAGTACAAGCCTTGCAAATTTTGGAGGAAAAACTGAGATAATAAAGGGAAAACGTCTCCTTAAAATCAATCCAGTGAAATATTAAATTGTATTAAATTACAGTAATAGTTTACTGATAGTATATTGTTTAATTCAGAACTCAAATCATTCATGAAATATTTGTTTCCTTAATGCTAATTCAATTCAAATCACAATAATCTTAAAAGCTGTTGTCACACCCTTAATAAAAAATCCAATTAATGGTAATAATAATTTAAAACAAGCGGGTAAGAGTGATCAAAGATCGCACAGAGGGTTTCTTTTAATGTTTCTTTCAAAACACTTTATTCTTTATTTAATAAATCCAAATCTTAAATATATAGTTATTAACTCCTTAACCTTTTTAACTTACCTTTAAGAACATAGGCTTGCACCATTAAATTAAAGTTTTAAATTATTACAATTGGAAGAATTTTTAAAAATCAAATAAAAATTATTCAAGAACTGCTTTTCAAACAATTGTAACAGCATACGTTTGTCTATCTAAAATGCATATTTAATCACATGATTTAATTTAGCTAACCCCCCCCCCCCCCCCCGGCCCCAATTCCTTAAATTGGTAAAACAATAGGAAAGTTCTTTTAATTAAATCCATTGGACAATAAAATTTAGTGAATTTAAAATTTCACAATTTCTAAAAAAAAAAAAAGAATTTTGGAATTAAAAAAATAATTGATAAAATATTTTACAAATTATTCTCTTAAAATGCCCCCCCCCCCCCTTTTCTCAAAAAAAAAAAAATAAATAAAAATAAATAAATAATAAAAATTTGTAAAGTTGAATATATTAGATAATGAAATCTATTCTGGGGGAAAAAAATTTCAAACTCAAACACTGAGTATTGAACCGGGAACCTTTTGATTAGCAGGCAGATACGCTACCACGAAGATATCGAGCCTGTGCAAAAGAGACTGAAATTAATGCTCCTGTCCCTGCAGGCGAAAATACTTGATCTTTTAGGATAACACTTTCATTTTCGGAACCAGTTTCGAAAGTGAAAGTAACTTAAAAATATCTGCAGCCAAAATCACAAAAGTATAAAATGAGCAATGTAGAGATGCACCTCAGCTATCCAATGCAAAAAAAAATTATTTAAAAATGTTGAAATGCAAATGAGATATTAGAAAATAACCTCCCTATAGGTTTAGCATTAGCTTGTGAGTATCTTTGCCTGCAGGGACGCCTTAAGGTTCAGTTTTAAAATCTAAATCGCAAAAATTTCAGATGTCATTAAATTAATTCATTTAATTAAAATAATAACACTTTTTCACAGTTTTATGATTTGTTGTGTGATCGAAGGTATTCAGCTGTAAGTATGCAAAATTTTGAGTCTCTTAACTTATACAGTTTCTGAGAAGCAAACAGACAGACGAGTGAGACGAATAGGGTTTCATCAGATGAACAAAACATTAAAAAATTAACCTGTCAATTATCATACAGCATTTCTCCAGTTCAATTCATTTCATTTATTAATCTCTTTAAGACCAGCGTCTGATACATGAATTTCATTTGGTTGGCACCACCTTTTTATAACAATTATTATTATTTAGTTAATCATGAAAACATCCTAATTAAATAAGGAAAATATTACTTTTCTTTATTATTGGTACTAAAAACAATTGTTGTATGCACATTTTGATGATGCATATGCATCCACTTTCCCCGAAAGGGTTAAACTATACTTTAAAGCATCTATATACTAATGATAACTACATGCAAATAATAGAGTTAATCAAAATTACTCTTGTTCACTTCATATAACCAATGTATGAAATTATAAAAAATCAGTTGTTTACATAAAAATCTTGCAACAATTTCTTTAATCCATGCAACTAGTTCTATCATGCAAGTTCATGCTGTCCAAGACTTAAATTATTAAATTTTTGAAACAAGTACAAATTAAAATGTCAATGTAAAATTTAACAATATACATAGTACAATTCTAGCATACATTATTTAGAAAAATATTCACATATAAATGATTCAGATGCAAAGCGTTAATAATTAAAGTTTGTTTCTACAATAAATATTGCAGACTTAGAAGTTTTCCCATGCTTTATTTTCAGAAGGGACAGCCAGGTAGGGATAATAACACATGACAGGTTTCCCTCAATTAGTGCGGTTAATTAAACCTCTGACATTATCACACTAATTGAAACATACACTGAATGGGAAAATCAGCAATAGAACTGCAGTCAACTTTTCTCAAAAACCCAATATACATAAACAGACAACGTACTATGAAATTGTTTTTGAAATATTATAGTTTGAAAGTACATATTACAACTCGATTCATAAAATGTTATCTAATTTTCATGAACTCCAATTAATGTGGGAACTAATTAAGAAACAACAATCTAGAAACATTGAAAACTCAATTTTAATTCTGCATTACTACAATTCTTTAGATTATTTATGTTAGCTTACTTACCATTAAATTAATAGAAAAAAAAAAGATTTAAAACTTTTATTGCAATTTGATTACATCAAACTTATACTTTTAAATTTATTTAAGCAAAAATGTATCAATTGTTAAATGCACAGTTTTTTTTTCTTTTAGGAATGCATCTTACAGTAACACAAAATTTGATCTCTATAATCCTCGATGCATTTGTATACTTCCATGGATGACTGGGTTTGGGGAATTGCAATTTTTAAAAAACTTCTTTGGATTCTTTCAATGTTATTTCTGTTTTTGGCATTTTCTGCAAATTTCATTAAAAAAAAAAATTGATGCCATCTTGCTGGGAAAAAAAAAGGGATAACCCATAATATACTTTGCACACTAATCACGAGAGGATCTAAAAAAAAAGTTTACCACACTAATTGAAAATGGCACTAACTGAAACTGCACTAAGCGAGAGAAACCTGTGCATTTTAAAGGGAAACAAATACACAGAATTAAAACAGGAAGGAGAAGGGTAGAATTTCTAAGGAAATCTCATTAGCATGATTTAAAAAATAATACCATAAAAATATTCAGTCCCAAAATCAATAATGCAATACGAATATTTCTTTATCCATCAGTAAACATAATAACAACTATTCATGACAAGGCAGTTGGAACGGGATGCAGATCTTACCTGTCATCGCATAATTCAGTGTAGATTGTGTTCTATAAGAAAGCACACAGTTTATTCTGAACTACTTTAATATATTTTTCATAAAGTGTTAAGAATAAAACAAATATCAAGTAATAAATACTGTGAAAATACATTTAATTTTAGAGGGAACAAGAATTATATGTACTAATAAAAAACATTCAGATAATTAAGAATATATATACATATAGGTAATATTAAGAATTGCTTAAAAATGAAATTAAAATGAATTATGAACTTTTCTCAAGAAATCATACTCATAAATTTTTGTGAGCTCATGTAATTTAAATTAGACATATAACAAATTTCTTTTGATTTTTTTTTTTTTAGATTTGATTGTTATTTTATTTGAACTACTGAATTCTATATTGTTGATAAAATATATTTAAAGTGAATTGCTATCTTTGTTTGTCTAATGAATTGTTTATTATATTGTTTGTCTAAAATAGTTTAAGGTTGGGAATCTCATATTTATTATTTTACACAAGCACTTTATATTACAGATTCATCTTATGATATTTATTTGTTCATACTTGTAATTCTCCATATGCTGATGACTACTATGTCATTGTAAGGTAATAATTTTTTAACCATTACAGTATCCTATTTTTATAGACAAGTCTGTTTTCAAATATTAATTATTAAAATATAATATATTCCAATTTTTTATTTTGCCGTTATTTGCAACAGTTTAATTTAAAGCAACATTGTTATGACTTAGAATATTTTTTACCTTGTCTGTACAAGTAGCACCATTTCTACAGGGATTCGATTCACACTCATTGATGTCTGTTTCACAGTTAAATCCAGTGAAGCCAGGTGTACATTCACAGGTATACATTCCTGCTCCATCAATACATCTACATTAGACATAAAAAATCTTTACTTATTTCAATAAAGGTAAATATGAATATACATACATGCAAACCAGTTTCCCATCAATGATCTAGGATACCTTTGCTTTTTAACTTAATGGTTTTTTTAATATAAAAATCAATTGCCAGTTTGAAGTTGAGACATAAATGTGTTTTTAGGCACGTTCATAATTATATAAATACGTAGCAACTATAGTTGTCGTCTGGTCTGTTCACATACAACAGTGCAAAAACTATCCAACCGAATGGATTGAAATTTAATAAATATAATTGTTGCAGAATTTTGTCGAGTCATTTTAAATTTTATGAAAATCGAATCAAAACTTAAAAAGATATTAATAAAAGTTTTCTTCATTCTATTAAATACTATCATAGTAAATTAATTCAATGATATCTCATGATAGATAATGATACTAGGTTGCCATGGTGATTATATCGTATTTAAGATGGAGCCCCATTATTTTCATATTACTAAATTTAATATAAATTTAATATACAAGGTGTTTGAAAACTATGTCAGAAATGTAAAGGCAGGTATAGGGGACTTAAATAAGCAGATTTTGTATAGGAATGTGAATACAGAAATGCAACATTAAGGCAGTAGAGGGCACTGTTAAGTTCGGTAGATGAAAGCGCTTTGCTGGCTTGAATTGTCATTTCCTCACGGGTTTCGGGCAACACGCATTGTTACACAATACCGAGCTTGCCAATATGCATTTGGTGTATGAGCCCAAGCAACTTAACTGTGGTTGTCCTAGTGTTAGGCATAAGGAACTTTTAATGCTCAATAGGTATGGTATTAGGAAAGCCATTGGTCTTTTAACAGGGCACTGTCCTTTGAAGAGACACCTTACTGTTATTGGTGTAAAGAATGACCCAACGTGGTTGCCTTTATAAGGAAGAAACAGCTATGCATGTTCATTGTGAGTGCGAGGGGTTTTCTGCCCACAGGTTTGAACACCTTAGTCGCCATTTAATTGAGGCCCTGGGAGCTTTGTGACATTCCTTTGAGATGTCTGCTGAATTTTGCTTCAGCTACTGGCCTTTTTAGGACTACTTTCTGGAGTTAGTACAATATACCTCTGGTCGCAGTGCTTGGTTCTTTGAACCCCTGATCTCTAAGTCTAATGAGCCTAAGCAAGAAAATGGATCAAACCCAATGCATGTCCAGCACCTCTGGAGCTTGTCAAAGGACTATCCTCTACTGTGCATAATACTGCTTCTTCCACTGCAGGAATTTTGTGCTATCATAAAAACGATCCACTCATGCACAACTCCTAATGAAGACGCTCAAATAATCAGAGATCCAACAGAATCCTACTCAGGAATCATTCCATGTAAAGTCTTTGAGCAGTCAATCCATTTCCTTGCACAACCCCATACACGAAATGCATGTCAGTAAGTTCCGCATAGGTGTAATAATACATGTTGCTCGAAATTCGCGCATGGAATGATGATTCAAGCCAATGAAGCTCTTTCATCCGCCGCACTCAACAGCACCCTCTACTGCCTCAATATGCTGCATTTCCGCACCTACATTCCTATAGGAAATCTGCTTATTTAGGTCTCCTCTACCTGCCTTTATGACAAATAATTTTGAAACACGCTGTATATAATCATAATACATCTTGTATTCATGCATTTTTGCATAAGAGTGCAGTAGCTATTGCACCAAGATCTGAATATTTATAAAACTAGTTATAGTATGAATTGAACGCACCTCATTTGCCACATTTGATGTACAATTTTCGACTTTTTAGAAATTAGAAATGAGTAAATAATAAGAAAACTTACGTAGCCCCATTCTGACATGGTTGAATCTCACACTCGTCAATGTTGATCTCGCAATGATCACCAAGAAATCCATTTGCACAGGTGCAAGAAAATCCATTTAGTTGATCATGGCAAGTAGCACCATTTAAACACGGAACAGAAGCACACTCATCAATTTCTTTACAATGAGGGACAGCTCCTAAAATGAATCGCATTTTTTTCAAAAATCAAATAATAAATCATTTCTAATATTTTACCTATATTACATAACTTTATAATTTAATTGCCAGGTCAAATGCAAAATGCAAAAGTAAAATAATAATAAAATAAATAACAAATCCCTAAATATATTTAATGATCCTCCACAAAATGTATTAAATGAAGAGTATGTACTTTTTTACTTACATAAAATAATATAACTTTGTCTTACAGTTCCCTATAAAGTGTTTTAGATAGAGTTGTAAATAAAAGATAAATTCGAAAACATACAAATATTTAAAATATAATGATTAAAAAATTTTATACTTGCTTATTCAATTATTCATATGAAATTTCTTTCAAAATAGACAAATTACATGGATAAAATTGTTTAAAAATGATAATATATTGAAACTAATCATTGGGATAGTTCTGATCAGATACTGAAAATAAACATCATTGACTATTAGGTACATTTCAAAAATTTCAGTAAATACATCACAATCAGGGTCGCAGAGGGGGATAAAGCCAATAAGACATGACTCTCCTAAAAGACTGGGACACCCCAGGTCTCTATTGATAGGAAACTTCTTTCAAGCAGCACAAATAGCATGAATAACATTGTTTTCAACTTTTTAAAATAATAATTAATATATTGCAACTAATCATTAGGATAATTCTGATCACTGGAAAATAAGCATTGCTGACTACTATCTGGCAAAAGGTTTCAGTAAATGCATCATTGTAGCAAAGAGGCAGACAGGGGTGTAGAGCCAATATAAATTACC
The DNA here is from genome assembly GCA_963932465.1 of Maratus speciosus. NCBI lineage: Eukaryota > Metazoa > Arthropoda > Arachnida > Araneae > Salticidae > Maratus > Maratus speciosus. Next base: position 630,815,444 of record OZ010786.1, read on the forward strand.
AAAATCTGGCTCCCTTAAAAGGCTATCCTGGATCCTGTTTTACACACAAAAAATAAATAAACAAAATAGTAACAAAAATTTAAATAACAACAACAAAAAATAATACGTGTAATGTGTACATTAATATAATTACATGGTATTAATAAATAAATAAAAATATCTACATACTAATATCAGCAATGCTGCAACTATAAAGTGGCTAAGTTGGCATAAAACCAGTCGCCCCCCCCTCTTCAGAGGGGCCTGCGGTAGCTAAAAATTAGTATGCAACCATAAGGCTTTTGAACCATGGATTCTTCTAATTAACTGACTAATAAAGTGATTCACTAATATAATGAAGATTAAATTTGAGGCAAATATGTGTTACTTTTAAAAAATTAATAATTAAACAAATTTCTTTCTATAATACTACTAGCTGGATAAATATATTAGTACTACTACCAGGATAACAACTTTAGTATACCTAAAATCTCTGTTGAATTTAGGCATTTTTCCCTTGGATGGATTTAGTGCTGCCTTTGGCGACGTACATCCTTGAATTTCTATGATATTATATTTAAATGAAACCCTATCCAAATTAACCTAGAGTTGGGGGCCCCCACTGCTTTTGGCAGCATATACCAGGACATGCTATGCACGTTCCTTTCTGTTTTTGCAAATAAACCTCGAATTTGCATCATTTTATATTTTTAAACAAAGATCTTTCCAAACAAACTTTGTTACAGTGATTGCTCATTTAATTTCTAATATTTAGATACATTACATTTTAAATTATGATCAAAAGTTCCTAAAAAAAACCCCAACAATCTCTAGTGTTAGTGATCTTCATGCGACTTATTTTCTTCTTTTTATATAAAGAAAATTGATTAAAAAACCTATCTAAATTGGCCAATTAGATTAAATGATAACATTTTTTTTTTTATATGTCAAAATAAAAAACCCTCAATCTTCACTTTAAAAAAAAATTCAAAATGATATCACAGCAAAATTCCCCAGACATGTGTAGAAATGATCACCGGATCAATAGTACAAGCTCATTCAAACATTCAATGAGTGTTTTTTTTCATGAAATTGACTTTCAGAATATATATGTTATATAAAAATTTTTACTTTTACTATTCATTTAAATTATTCTAAATTGCTGGCCTATTCATTATTTCCTTTTTTTTTTTTTTTAATACGCTCTATTATTTATTTCTAGCTAAATTCCTATATTTTTAAAAACACGTATCTTAATAATAGATTTATTCCAAAATGTAATCTAGACTTTTAATCCCTTCATTAATTTTTATCGTCTACCAAACTGTAAAGTTCTGAACGCAGTTACTTATTTTTCGAATATTTATCAAAACCATTTTTACTTTTTTATTCTATTTCATCTCATTTTTCCGCCCGCGAGGCGTCAGCCTTTTCACATAGAAATCATTCCATTAGCGGCGCCGGGATTCTTTCCTGTGACGTTTCTTGATCGCTCTCCATTGGCTGAGTGTCGGATCCCAGTTTCACTTCGAGGCTCGTTCGTGATTTTCATTGGTTTAGCTTGAAGTTTTCATTTCAATCGGTATTCCTCCGCGCATTCTCATAAATAGCGAGAGCATGAGCTCAGAACGAGAGATTTTTGTGCTGTGATTGTTTACATAACCTGTTACCCGGTGTCCTTAGCCATATGGAATATTCATTTCGTAAATTAACCTCTATTTAGCATGAGTAACTAGTTTATGCTCGAGTGGAATGCTGTGATTTCTCATCTGCGGGAATTGTTCAGTGTTGGTATGTTCTGATGGAATAAACAGTTGTTCTATGACTACGTTTCCATGTGTTTAATTGGGAAAACCACATATTTCTTCATACGCCTTTTTTCGCCACTCACGCTGCCTTGTTTTCATAATGAAATAATAAGTGTTTGATTGGACTATACCAATATTATCATCGCTCTACAGCTGCTATATTTTCAGAATTGATACCTCCGCTAGCAATGCTTGTGCTAAGTGGTAGGATTGCTTACAACATCACCAACGGCTGATTAAAATGTGGTATGACTCCAGTAATACGTAATAAGCACGATGTGATATTTCAACTACACCCATTAAATTGTTTCGTAACATATATATTTTTTAAATAGTAAATAATAATTTTTTAAAAATAAAAGATACCATTATAATCGAGAAGGTATCCTGAGTAAGTGGGTATTATTATTAATTTTTGGTATTTTCGTGCAGGAAATGAAGATGTAATTTTAAAACTGAAAAAAAAAAAAAGGAAAAGAAGACAAATCAGAAAGTATTAAAAAAAATATCCCCCAAAACAGAAAGTATAATTATGTAAATTAAATTCAAAATCCAAGAAGGTTCAATGGCTTTCATCTACCTCCCACTTCCACTTCTCATCTTATCCCTTGCTGGAACCTATGGGATACAAAGCTCAGTCTCTAAACTTGCAAGCAATAAGTTAGCAACAATAACTCTATGATGAATGCAAGAATAGCAGATGTCTATAACATTGTGATAATGACTGACAGGGTAAGTAACTCACTGACTGTCGAACAATCCTATTTATACCTTTGCTTTGGCGAGAAATTCTGGTGACATTACCACAGGTAATCTTGGACATTCTCCAAAATTTCATTCCTGAGGTTTGCAGAGGCTTTAGTTCTGAAATTTTCAAAAGAAGTGTTTAGTGAACCAATGAACCAAAATTTTGCTGCCTTACTGTCACCAAATTATGGTTACTTTGACAGTTAACTTTCCTAATTGGCCAAATATGAAGGCAAAATCTATCTCTATACCAGCTAAAAGAAAATACTCATTATTAACAAAGTGCCTGTAAAATTAATTTTAGTTCTAGTGTAGGGATTTCTGACATTTATTTTGGAACAATAAGAAATTTTCTTTTTAAATGCATAACATCACATTTTTATGATTTCAAGCAAATGCATATCCAACCATTCCTATACATAGACAGCAACATATTTCAATTCTTTTGTGCAGCCCAGTAAAAAATAATTTGTTATAAGGAAAATGATTTTGTGTACTTCAATAAAGTAAAGTACATTAATTTAATTATTTTTAGAGTAGTATAATGACATTAAAATACACTTCAAACAATTGTTATCTACAGACATTAATGTACTGGAATTCCTTTGAGTGCCCCTGTCAAAGAAATATAAATACAATACACACCACTTTCTACAGTGAACATGTTGCAGCACATTGGATAACAAAAGAATTACAGCCCATAGACCTTAATGTATCCAAACTTTTTTGAAAGTTCCTATGCATGAACAATGAATGCCGCACACACCATTTTTAATAGTAAACATGTATGGCATTTTCTCAATACAAGATTCTGAACATACCATGCAAAACATGATCTTAAGAAAAAATGCCTAATTAAACATAAAATAAAAGTTGTCTCTAAAAGAAAAAACTTTTTACTGCAAAATGAGATTGTTAATATTCCTGTTGATCTTTAAATTTTGCATAGTCATTAATGAGACAAATTACCTCAATTGATTTTCTCTTTAAGATAACATTACGTAACACTATAAAAAATAATTCAAGAATAATAATTAAAAAACGAGAACAAATGAGAATATCTAAAGCACTAACAATATGACAAAGGAAGAAGGTTTTTTTTTTTTAAATATATATATTTTTTTTAAATGTAGAAAAATATAGCTTCATACATTTTATCTTAAATTTGATTATTTATTCTTTCTTGTTAATTGATCATTTAATCTTGTTATTAGAAAAACTAAAATATAGGGTGATTAAAGTCCTAGACACATTTTAAAATTCAATACAAAATCAAGTAATTGGCATACAAGAATGCTGTTGGGATGAAATCGCTTCTCCCAAAAGAAAGTTTTTTTAAGCATATTAAAAAAATACATAATTCAAAAAAATTACTATAGATAGCCTAATAGCTTCAAATCTGAAAAAGAAAAAAAAAATCAAACAAATACAGACATTTTTTTTTATACACTGTTTGGAATGAAATAGAGTGCTGTTTGGATGTGATCTGAGCTACAAAAAAATGCACATGTTGAAATATTATAGTAGATTACACAACTGATTGAGTTTTTAATGATTTTTTTTGACAGCCTTGAATATATATCATCATCTATAAGCAAGTTTTTGAACAAAATTTTTGCATAAGGGGGCTGGCCACTCAGCTTCTGATTTCCCCTCAATGTAAAGTCTATGAGCATTGAATGCATTCGTCTATTTAAAATATCTCCCCGGGAAATTAATATTTTTAACTTCTATTTTTTGTGTATGCTTCCAGAAAGATGTCTCTTTTTTTCTTAGTTCTCAAAATATTTTTAAAGTAGAGACTTCATTTTATAGGAAGTGTTGAAATCTTACTCACAGTTCGCCGCTTTTATCACATAAAATATTAAATTAATCATAGATTTTAGAAATATTTTGAAAACTAAGAAAAAAAGAGACATCCTTTAAGAAGAGTGCACATAAAAAAGATGTTAAAAATATGAATTTCCCAAGAAGATATCTACCCTATATATATAAAATCCTAATGAAACGAATATATGAAACGCCTGAAATGTATCAATTCTTTGAATCGACTGATTAAACAACTGATTTTGTTTCACGGCGATTTCTCCTAAAATATGGAATACTTTGCGATGAAATTAACACCAAAAATCCGTGTTGATCCACAGATCTCAAAACTGGTATTAGAATTTTTAAATTCGAATTAGTTTTCGAAATAATTTTTTTTCTAATTTTAAGTACATTTTTTCTAATGATGGCAACTCAAATTTTAATCATAACAGAATTTTTTTTTTTCATAATTCAGAAAAGGTTACTATTTTAAATTAATTTGGCGACAGTTGGGCCTCCTTTAAATCTATGCTAAGAACAATGTTTTTTTTGTATTTCGTTATCATTTTATTAAATACAAAACTTTCATTTAAAAATGAAACATTTAAATTGATGGCTTTCACTTTTTTTTTTTTTTTTTTTTTTTTTTTTTTTTTTTTTAAACAAAACAAAAAGAAAAATATTAGACACAGATGTCATATACGCACCGGGGTACGTAATTGGCGCACAAATGGCATTAATTTGATAGACATGGTAACCCAGCTATTGTTGTTTATTTAATAATAAATGTATATTTACTTTTATTTCTTTTTTAAATTTATATAAATTATTTTGTTCTATAGTAATTAATTATTTTTTTGCTATTTCCTTTTGAAAATAATAGAAAATAATTAAAAAATACGGTACAATGTAGTAGTTATTCCGTCACCCAATTTCGCAAATTATATAAATCACCAAACCACTCGCCAAATTGTACAGATTGACAAAATTTTTATTTTAAATAATGAAAGAACAAATAAATTAGTATAACATTAATAAATATAAAAATAAAACGTCAAAATAAAAATCACTTGATGACACACGTGTAACTTGCTAAAAGTCAAGAGAATGTGACATTTACGATCAAGCATTATTGACATTTAATCTTATAGTTCGCGATAGATTTTTTGTCGACGGGATAACTAAGTAGTACCAAAAATATATATGTAACTGGTATTCGAAAACGAAGCTTTCGCCAAATTTTCATAAAAAAAAAAAAAAAATTATGCCAAACATGTGGTGCGTATATGACATCTGGCGAAATATTAAATTATGTAACAAACCATGACATTTAATTTCAACTTCAAATCAATGTTTTAATTTACCACTCGAACAATAAAAAATATGCTAACTGGTGAGTTGAAAAAAAGACATTGGCGAGATTTGCACCCGGCTTTTTTTTCTTTCGGCGCAGATGTCATATACAGCCTCATATTGCCGCGATTTTTTTCTGACGCCAATGTCATATATGCAACGGGTACTTAACTGGCGCCAAAGTATTGTTATTTTGCTTGATAGGGTAAGCCGGATGTTGTTGTTTATGCTGTTGATGCGTTCCCAAACTGGCGTTGGAAAAAAATCGCGGCAATATATATATATATATATATATATGACATTTTTTTCAAACTTTCATATGAAAGGCGAAGAGATCAGATCGTATTTGTTTATGGCAGTTGATGACTTGAACTATTATAATATAGATGAAATGATGGGGATAGAATAATATTTGGCGACTTATCACCTGTGCCTGGATAACATTAAAGTATCAAAATGGCACCTAGAGTATAAAAAACAAAGTGTTCTGCCCGGAACTGTTGATGATAGTCACATGATTTAGGCTATTGTTATAGAGATTGTTTTAAAATATCGGTTGACAAAGACTCTGAATGCTTAATTCATTTTATTTTAGCTTCTTTTCAAATGTTTAACTGATCCTCTTTAATAAAAAACGAAAACAACCATTGGATGTCTTAACAGCAACTGATTCTCCGTTAAATTTTTGCAATCAAAGGGAATTGAATGGAAACCCGTTTACAGGGAGATCTGCACAGCTTTTTTAGTATAATTTAATCTTCTCTAATATTTTTAAAACCCATTAGATTTTTAGATTTTCAGATTCTGCGGTGTCTGAACGGGGGTTGGCGAGCGTAGCTTGCAGGGGGCAGAACCCCCTAGTTTTAAATATACGAATGTATCAAAAGTCCATAAACTTAACATTACAGAGGAGAATTCCAAAGTTGAGTGACCAGCCCCTTTAAGCAAAACTTTCTATCACAAGAAGAACGTCTTGCCTAAGCCTTCCTCTTGTATGCCAATTACTCAATCTTTTTTAATTGAATTTCAAAATGTGTCAAGGACCTTCAAAACCACTCTGTATAACATTGAAAATGTTTAGCCACATAATTATAAAAAAGTGAAAAAGAAGAAATTTACCTGAATAGCCAGGGTCACAGACACAAGAGAATGAGTTGATTCCATCAACACAATGACTGTGTATCGAACAAGGCACTCCAAGGCAGTCATCTATATTTTCTTCACAGTTCTTACCAGCAAACCCTACCCTACAATTGCAAAGGTATCCATTCACATTGTCCATGCAAGTGCCCATATTCTGACAGGGACTTGAATCACAGTCGTTGACTTCTTGATCACAATTTTTACCACCAAATCCCAGCGGACAACTGCATATGTAATCTCCATATCGATCAAAACACTGGCTACCTGTATAACATGGGTTGTTTTCCTCACATTCATTGATGTTTTCTTCACAGTTTGGTCCTCTGTAACCTGCAACATTAAAATAAGAATTTTTAATTATGCTTATTGTATCATCATTTTAGCAAATACAGTAGAGTCTCTATTATCTAAGTCCCGCTTAACAGAGTTTCTGCTTTAACTGGATTATCGAAAAAAACCTTATGGACATTTTTTCCAATTTTGGGACCAATCGAAAATTCTGGATTTTCAGAAGATATTTTATGATAATGAACCCTTCACTGCAAAGCGCTAAGTGGTTCAATCGCTTGAAAAAAAAAAAAGATACAGAATTTGCTAAATATACATAATTGGTGAAAAACAATCTGATCAGTCTAATGAAGTTGACAAATTAAGAGTTAAGTTCCAAAAACTTCTCAAGGAAAACAATTTGAGTGCAGATCAACAGTTTAAACGTGAGGAAACTGGATTACAATGCCGTACGCTACCATCGGAAAACTGAGCTGCAAAAGGAGAAGCATCAGCCCTCACATGTAAGAAGAGCAAGGAAAGGGTAAGAGTTTTAGGTTGTTCTAATGCTTCGGGTAGCTTGAAGTTGAAACATACACTCACTGGAAGGTCAAAGGAGAAAAGTGTGTGGATGAATGCTGAAAATTTTAAGAAGTGACTTTTTGCGTATTTTGTCCCTAAAGTGGAAGATGTTTAGAGAGTAAAAAGTTGTAAAGAAAATACTCAGGCATTGAAACAATGTCCTATGACATCCAGAAAAGGAGAAATTAGTGAGTGGACAGATCAAAGCATACTTTTTGCCACCAAATGCAAGGTTGGCACAGTTTAAACCAGGGATTTTAAACATGGTTTAAACCAATTTGTTTTTGACCATCTTTTTTTAGTCAAAAAAACCATTTGGTTTTTTAGAACAAATTTAATATAATACTTTCTCTTTTTTGTAATTTAAGTGTTTTAAATTACTGACAGAAGAAATTTCTACTTTTAACACTTCATCTCAGCAGTCAACATGAGACATAATAAGTCTAGGTCATGTTTCTATGCATGTAGAATGAAAATTAGCATGTGCTGATAAACTTGTCTGATACTCTAAAGATTTATCTTAAAACATACGAAATTAGAAAAGATAAAATAGATAGAAAATTTTCAATATTTAGTATAAAATATTTTCATTCTAATAATGCAGATTATTTACAGCAGTTAATAACAAAATACAATGATCCTTAAGATTTTGTCAAGTTGGGAAAGAAAATTTTTTTAGATTAGGGGAGATTATTTTAAAAGAATTTTAAAAAAGTAACTTAAGATATGAAGTTGAATAACACAGCTTGCAAAAATTGAGTGCTAGTTATAGCATTTCAATAATACCAATCAATCTTCTTTGTTACTTGCTGAATCTAATGGCCAGAAGTGTTGACTTGGACACTTGGAGTTATCACTCAGAAAACAAAATAACCAGAAGTATTTGTATATTTAAAAAAAAATAATAATAACAACCACAATATATTCATGAAACTGCATCAAATATTTATTATTACATTATTAATCAAACTATTCTTCATACTAGTATTATCAAGGTATCAATGTTTCACTATGTAGAGCAGTTTATTCTTTAAACATAAGACATAACTTTTACTAATATTGTTTAAATTAGAAATGATTTCAATTTTCTACTTAATTGACTGTAACTATTAAATTTGAATATTTTCAAATGAAGTTATATTACTTATATAATATCCAACAATGTTTATTTTACCAAGAGATATGCAACTGTATGCAACAGAAAATTATATTAAAAACGGTTTAAACCAAAAAACAAAACTGGTTTAAACCAAATAAACCGGTTTTTATTTTTGGTTTTAAAAAAAAATCTTTTTGCCAACCCTGGTCAAATGTGACTTCCCTAATACAGCTATTAGAAAAAGGTGAGAACTTGGAAAAACTACAGAAAAAAGCTGTTAGGAGAGCTGATTGAAGGTCTTGAAGAACAAGGAGTTATAAAATGCCTGAAACAGATTACGGTGAAGAATGCAGTATACAGAATTGCCAAAGTGTGGGAAGAAGTTAAACCAATGACTAGCATCTACAAAATTGTGACCATTTCCATTAATTGGTATATTATTGAAATAATTTTGCACATGAATTTTCATTTTTAACAAGAGAAATTGCATTTAATTATCTTACCAGGGATCTGTTTAGATTTTTTTTTTTTTTACACAATCCTGTTTTTGGGAAATTGTGAACTTTTGTATACACTTTTACAAAATGTAATCTGAATTTTGGGAACTAGAAATTGTTATATTTAGGCTCCTAAATAGGAGACATTTTTAATAAGGTCCATTGTACAAATATACAACTAGATAACTAATTCATTGGTGATTTCAGCTGTTATGTGACATGATTAGCCCCCCCCCCCCCCAATCATTATATTTGTGAAGGATTTAGTTTTGAGATTGAAAAATTTCCCCGAAATGTCTATTTTTAAGAGAAAAAAAATTATGAAGGGTCTTACGGTTTAGGGCGAAAAAATTGTGAAGGGTCCTTTAAAGGACTTAAACAGGGACCTTAAACCTTTAAAGGACTTAAACAGGGACCTTAAACCTTTAAAGGACTTTCTTCTTAAACAGGTTTCTGCTTAGAGATCAGATTTTCCACGTTAATGTTTTCATGTGGAACACTGAGTATAAATATAATGAAAAGCATGAGAATGCAGCTATTTTGAATATATTATTTTATAACTGAAATTTATACTTTTCCAAATTTCGGAAAACATCTGAAAAAAAAAGTTTTCCCCCAAAATTTCCAGTTTTTTTTCCTGACATTCCTATCTCTTAACTACAGCACATTTATAAAAAGAAAACCGATAATTTAAGGTAGATACATATGCAGAAAATTAAATCATGCCACGATTAATTATCATGCATGATTAAACGAATCATGCCACGATTAAGGTAGACACATATACAAAATATTAAATCACGCATTCAATATACAAAGACACCAACTCACCTGTGCCACTGCAGTCACAAGTGTAGGCATTTATCTCGTCTGTACATGAACCATTGTTTTGACAAGGAGAAGATTGGCACTCATCCACATTCAATTCACAGTCAGTCCCAGCAAACCCTAAAATGGCACGAATTTATTTTGAATAAATTTGAGTACACCTGCATTCTTTTCACATATAATTACAGTAGAACTTATGTTTACATTCTTTGATAGGATCATTATACTGAAATGTGAATAACAGAAAAGGTTTAAATACAAGAAAATTTAGTGTACTTGCATATTTTTCTGTAAATTAAAGAAAGCTGTAAACATTAACAAATAGGCAGAAAAAACTGGCTTGTAGTCTGTAGTCTAGGTCGCATTTTTTTAGATGGAGAATATAAACATGAAATAAACTGAACTATGAATTTTTTTGTCAGAATTCCTCATGCAAGATAATTTTTAAACAAATCAACTTACAAAGTAATATACAGTGATTAAGAAATATTAAATATTCAAAAATAAATTTCTACAGCATTTTAAAAAATGGCAAACTGAAATTTTTCATTCATTTTTTTTTTTTTTTTTTTTCGTCAGAAGAGCTTTGCCACTCCACCTGAACTCCTTGTTTAAAATAAATGGGGGGAAGGAGAGAGGAATGATGGTTCCCTGATGAAAAATGCTTAATTCTTTCTGTTAGTGTTTAATTATTTATGTCACTTGTGAAGAAAAAAAATTTTTTTTTCAAAATCATCATAGCAAAAGAAAATTTAGTTAATTAAATTTGAAAATTCAGGGAAGGGCAACAGCCTTCCTCTACCCCTCTCTTGCCAGTACCTATGATTGGAAAAAAAAAAAAAAAGTTCTGCTATCCACTAAATATTACTTCAATAACAGGGTTGGGACTTGAAATTCAAAGTGAGATAATATGTTTCACATCCAAAAATTTGGAATCCCATCAAGAAAACTTAAATATTTCTGCTGAATCACAAAGTATATATTAGTTTCTAACCACAATTACCACAATGAAAAGAAAAGGAAAATAAAACAAAGGAAAAACAAACAAATCAGCAAATTTCCAGAAAAAATATCACACACACCTTTCTAACAAGTTTTGGAAAATAACATTAACACAAAAAGAAAAAAAAAAAAAAAAAGGGATTTTTTTTACTTATTTACAATCAATTTTTTACAATCTATGAGTTTATCAGAAAAGATCACACACTAATTGTATGGAGATGTGGCCTTAGTGGAACAGACTGAAATTTTGATATGCTGCACTTTGTGTGATACTGATCAAATGTCTTAATGGGCACAATTCTGATAAATAGCTACTTTTGATACTATGATCGTCAGAAGATCTCATTTTATATGCAGGATATGTGCATTGTTCTTTATTATATATATATATTATACTGTTAAGATGATAATTCTATTTGCATTGTCTTGCTAAAATAAGTAATAGTTTAGTATTATTACTATGATTGATGACAAGTAATCTTAAAACACAAACACTTATTTATTTAATGATCAATAATTGTTGAACAATGACTACCTGATTAGTGGTTGGTAGTAAATCAATCAATGACCAATAACTGATCACACGTGACAAATGACCGTTAACAAAGACCAAATATAAATGTTCAAGAACATACACAAATCCCCCCCCCCCCCCACAAAAAACAGTACGAAAACAATTACAAACTATAGTGTAGTAACTATTTCATTATCGTACATCATAATAAGATCTTTTCACGGTCATAGCATCCAAACTAGCTATTTTCAGAACTGTGCCTGTTGAGGCATTTGATCAGCATTACACGAACTACAACATATCAAAATTTCAGTCCATTCCACCAGGATGACATTTCCATATAATTAGTGCTAGCAGAAAATTAGGATTTCATAAAAGCTAAAAATTGAAAGGAAAAGAAAAATTACCTTGTGGGCAAGTACAAACATAGCCATTTCGCAACTGGTTAACATTGCATGTTCCTCCATTGCGACAAGGCATAAAATCACAAAATGTGTTGTCCACCATAATTTCACAATGAGGCCCGGTAAACCTTGCAGGGCAGGCACAAGTTGTAAAATTCCCTGCTTTATCTTCTTGACAAGTGCCTCCATTCTGACAAAAATTCTCTATTCTATTGCACAGGGGTCCTAAAAATTGAAATAAAAAATAAATATGCATATAGGTTAGTATAGTAGTAGTACTATTATTTTTATAAATTAAATTTATATAAACATCTTTCTGATAGATCAATTATATTACATTAAATAAATATTAAAAAAATAATAAAGATTGATATTGGTTTACTTATTAAAGAAAACTGTTCAAAAACTTTTTACTTGTAAAAAAAACAAACAAACCCAGGGTATACGCTAGAGTCATGAACGTTCATAGCTAGAGCATATGCTATAGCTTTATTTCAGAAACAGAGGGTATACAGAGCTCCTACAAAAAAATCCAGAAGGTATACAGCATATACCTCCATATACCCTCCACTACACCCCTGGTGATGAGTGGTCGATCCAGACAAAATTTGGAACCTCTTTAAAGCACTTTCAGAAAATTCCATTTAATTAAAGAAGACCCTTCAGAAAATTCCATTTAATTAAAGAAGACCCTTTACAAAATTCCATTTAATTAAAGAAGACCCTTTACAAAATTTCATTTAATTAGAGAAGACCCTTTACAAAATTTCATTTAATTAGAGAAGACCCTTTACAAAATTTCATTTAAATAAAAGAGGCCCTCTCACAAAATTACATTTCTTAAGGCTGTTCTTAACTGCTCTGCTCAACAAGTGCAAAACGTTTTGACCCATTTACAAATTCATTTTTTAACGGAAAGGTATAAAATTGGAAAGCCTGGCCAGGGAAGCGATTTGGAATTGAACTGCTTTTTCCATGTTTGGATCCATCCATTACCTATTGAGTTAGAAGCGAATTGGATAATGTGACAAACACATTTTTCGTCCGCTCTTGAGTGTTCTTTCTTCCTTCGTGTGGAAATTCGGTTCAAAATGCCCACGTTGACACTCTTTTCTGAAAGATCTATTGCATTTGCAAAAAAATGGAAAAAACAGCTCAATGACATAGTTTCTGAACAACAACACCAGCTAATTTCATGCATTTTCGAACAAAAATAAATTGAAACTTATGTCAGAAAATTGCCCTTTTGGATTTGAGCAAAAAATTGACCCTTAAAAGCAAACTTCATTAATTATTTTTATTTTGTTAGTATTTGAAATGTGTTACTTTAAAGCAACACAAGTTCACCAGGAAAGGGAACTTTTGCACAACCACTTAAAAAGTTATTATTGATAAATACTTGGCTTAAATTCTAGTAACTGGATTTATTTTTTCATTACAAAACCTTTTTTCACAAAAATGAATGAAAAAGTTTCACAAAAAGTAACTTTTTTCCACAAAATAGACACCAAAGGAAAAAAAACAAAACTGTATCAACACCTGATGTGGCATTGAGATAATACTTTGTTCACTAAAAAAGAGAGAAAGAGATAAGCATCTATTTTACAGTTTAAACATAGATATTTTTTTTATTATCGCTCTTTTGGCATTCTGTCTCAAGTGAAACACATAAAATGAAAAGGTCAAAACATAGAAAATTGTTATTTGTATTCTGTTATATCTTAACAATCAAATCCCTTTTAACTTTTGTTGATCGAGATGAAACTCCATCATGAAAAAGTGGATGTCATTTTTTTTATAAATAAGAACAATAACACAATGAAAATACAATATACAAGTGGAGTTAACACTTAAGATACAAATAGATAGCCATAACACAATGGAAATATTAATTTTTTATGAATTAAAAAAACTCAATTTTATAAAAAAAAGCAACAACTAAGAAATTTTTGATATGCCAATTGTTACAGATAACCTTGACATTGGCTGAAGCATGCTTCCTGAGCACATTCTATCCAGAATAGTATTGGTTATAACTGCGGAAAAAACTGGTTTTAACCATCCTGGTCAAAATATGTTTTGACCATCAGTGAGCAAAACTAACTGGGAAAAGAAATCAAAACTTATTTTGTTAAATGATAAGCACAGTATTTTGAAGGGTTTTGCATTCAGTACTAAATTTTAATTTTTATTACTTTGTAATTTAACAACACAAAAATTTCTAAAAATATGCAATTATTAAAATATTTTTAGTAATTTGATTACCTATCGAATTTTATACAAAAAATGAAAGAAAGTAAGTTACATTAAATGAAAGAGACATTAAAAAAAATTATACTTAAAACTGAATGCTCACAAGCAAACAAGTTTTGCTATATTAAGCTCAGATGATTTCATAGTTTATTCTGATTTAGACGAAGCTGGAAAAATAATCTTTCTACTGATCAAGAGCTTGTATAACTCATCAGGTGCAATATGAAATCTACAAATTTCAAATCAACATTTTCAACTTTTTTATTGCTGTCCAGCACATTTCAATTCGTAATGTATTACTCACACTTTCAGAAAAATAAGATTTGGGAAATATGTGTTTCGATTTGAAATGCCATTACATAATGTAAAAGTGTTCTATCTATGTTTAATAATAATTAAAATATTATTAATATTAAGTACTATTAAATATACAATGTGTAAATATATAATTTGGGTAATTTGCCCAAGCTAAATTTATTTAAAAGTGTTTCAACTACTTTTGACCAATTTTAGACGGTTGAAACTATTTTTGACCACTCTCCTGGTTAAAATTAGTTTCGGTCAGTCAAAATTACAACCCTGATTCTAATATAATTTTGTTTTGCCATTTGGTAACAGATCACTTTGTTGTTTTAATCACATGTAGGATTTTATCTGGAATAGTTCACATTTTCTTAGCTATTTTTGTTACCTAATATGACCACGGGACCATTGCTTTTGATTAATAATGGCTAAAATTTTCACTAATGTCAAGTATATTATATTGATTATATATATATTTTTAACTCCTTCAGGATGGGTGGCACATACCAGTCCAATATAGGATGGGTAGGGTTTTTATTTTTTTAGTACCAGGATATTTCAGTTGTAATTTTTGAGGTATGATCAGCAACTGATTATGATGGCAGTCCTTCTGATTTCAACATGATATAAGTGTAAATATGTGTATAACGATTCTCGTTAATTATTATACACTCATCCCTTTGACTAATATCGCATTATTTTGAACTTGATACAGCCCACATATAAAAAGCAATTTAGCAAACTCTCATCCAAATATGTCTTTTTTTGTTGTTTGTAGCACTATTTTAGTATATTGGTATCAAGAATACATAATTTTATATTTTTTTTTTAACAAAGAAATATCGCTATATTAATAATACCTTTGTCTTGGAATTAGAAGAACTTAATTGCAAAGTACAACTCATCATTTGGAAGTTGCTGAATTGAGCAAGACTTATTAGATATTTAAACGTAATAATAAAGTGCATAGAAAAAACAAATCTGGAACAAGAATCTTATTATTGCATAAGTTTAATAATTGAGTTACTGCATTTGTCAACATGAAATAAACAGTTTATCACATTGGGTACTTTAGCGCAAAATTACAAATGGTGTTCAGCTAATTGAAAAATATCCGACTCTAGGCTATTTTAGTTTAATTAAGTTCTTTTTACTAGGAAACATTTTAGACAATAATAAAAATTATATAAAAAAAATTGAAACCACATAATACATTTAATGCAAATAAGAAAATTTCCTGGTGCAGGAACAACAAATACCTAAATCATTCTCGCAGTGTCGGCCACTATACCTTGAAGTACAATCACACCTGTATCCATCGGGTGAGGAGACACATTTGCTGTATTTATGACAGGGTTGATTAAAGCAGTGATCAATGAGATAGCCATCTAGGAATGAAAGAAAAAGAAATACACAAATTAATCAAAACACGTTAATTAGAATCTTATCCATATAACTGCAGAATAAAAAAATCTTACATTCCAGTAAAACAAAAAGCATGTGATGGTATAGTGTTGCTAGATGTCTCTATTTACGTGGGATGTCCCGATTTTCAGTGGCTGCAAGACCTGTCCCGCATGAACATTGTGCCGGGCACCAGAAGTCCCGATTTTACATGATGCACAATTTTTTAAAAATTTCTTTCAGTACCTGCATCTAGTGGTACTTAATTCAGCAAAGCCTATTAAGACAGAACCTATTTGTTAACAGAAAATTTTTATAGTCCCATCCAAAAGAATACCTTATAAATCTACTTGCCTTGACAGAAACCTGCCTGAAACAAAATTCTTTTGCGGTTCCTAAAATTTTGTTTTTACACGTTTTATTATAATTTGTTCAGCAAACTATTTGAAAACGGAACCTTTTTATAGCGGAATTCTGTTTTAAAGTAAAATTTTCTTTGTTCCTACGATAGGAATACTATACAATTATACCAGCTAAATTGGAATTTTGTTAGTCCCTATCGAATCGATTTTCACAGGTTTTACTTTAAGTTGTTTATTTAGTATATTAAAACCTGCTAAGATAGAATTGCAAGGGAGAAGACAAAAATTTTGTTTTAAAAAAAGCTTTCGTCTTAGCAGGCAATGGCGGATCCAGTGTGTGTGTGTGTTGGGGGGGGGGGGGGGGGGTCACGGGGGTCATGACCCCCCTCTGAACACTAATAAAAATATTTTAAAGATCATTTTTTAAATGAAATATGCAGTAGAGTTCCGATTATCCGAGTCCCGTTTAACCGAGTTTGGAAAAAAAAAAAAAAATGACCATAACTTTTTTTTGAAAAAAAAAAGTTGGCCATTTTTTTTATGGCCATTTTTCCCCCATTCTGACCAGAAAATCAGAGTTCTAACTTTTTACGGCTGCTCTTTCATCTTCACCTAACACTTCATTTATAATGGCTGTTTCATAATAATGGAAGCCATCAGTCCATCAGAAGAAAAGGATCCATTCCAAAGGTATAAGTTCGATTGAAAAAACTATTTAATACTTTGAGCAGAAAGAAGAGGCTACAACTGCAATTTTCATGACACTAATAGAATCAATAGCTGCCAATGTGTACGGTTTAGTTACCTCTAAAATTGAATACAAATTTTTGCCATATTTAATGGTTGACAATAGTTAGACTTTTTAAGCTGAATTTCCGGAAGTGTCAGCCAATTGTCCCTTGCTGCGATGATATTTCTGTGGCTGTCAACTCGCAAAACTTGGCTAAAAATGCTAACTTTGACAACATTTACTGAATGAATCTTTGCCTGTATAAGAAAATGAGAAACCCTTTAATTTCTTGGTAACTGAACAAAATCGGTAAATTTTATATTTTTACGAATATTAATGCAATTTTTTTGTATTTACGAATGAAAATGACTTCGCGAAAGTATAAAAAAAGTAGTTACTTTGGATTTGGGAATAGCTTTCAATATCAAAAATTTTCATAATTAAATGTAATCCCATCCCCTCCCAAAAAAGGAAATCCATGACCCCCCTCTAAATGGTGAGCTGGATCCGCCCTTGTTAGCAAGTATAATTGCATGATATTCATTCCTATCACAGGGACAATAGAATTTTTACATTTAAGATAGGATTCCGTTATAGACAGGTTCCGTTTCTTTAAGGTTTACTGCATTTTTATGTCTCGATTTTGAAGCCGATGTTCCGCTTTTTGTGACACTGGACATGGCAACACTAGTGATGGAGGATATTTTACAAAAGGGAAAAATACTATACCGTGATACCTTGGCTAAATGAAGATAATTTGTTTTGTAATCACACTTTTTAAAGAAAACATGATTTCTGCGAATTAGAATGCAACAAGGCTATGCTAAAGCTATGCCATATTGCTCGGTACCATTCAATACAACATCGTTAGCCAGGTCTAAAAACCAGCAAAAATAAAAAGAGTACTTTTAAAATATATACACTATATGGCCATTAATGACCGGCAACTTTCAATTTTAGACATTTTGTCGAATATTTAGAAATATACTTGACAGATTCTTCTGGAATTTCAGGATTAAAAAGAACAGGTATGACCTCGTATTTAGCAATGTCGATTTGATAAGGGGGACAAATTAGGGGGCCAACAAAAAATCAAAGAAAAAAATAATACTTTGGATCACCCTGTAAAATAAAATGCATGAAATGATCCATAGCTACAGAATATAAATAAACAGACATTGTGCAATACGTATATTCATTTGTGTAAGAATAGCACGTATATTAATAGAGATATAGCGATTTATTTTATTAAAAAAAATTTTAATTTCTTGCATGTTTTTTGCTTATAACAGGCTGGGTTTTCAACCAAATTTAATGCCGGTTTCAAAAAAATTGACAAAGTATAGTCAGGGGCGTAGCCACAGATATTTTTTCGGGGGGGGGGGGGGAATTCGAAAATTTCCCAACTTGAAACAAATTGCTCCAATTTTCGACTAAAATGATATGCACAACGTGTGTAATAATTATAATGATACTTTTGCATAAAAAATTCCTTTCCAAAGAAAAATTCTGAAACTGAAAACATAAAAATTCTAATTATGGGTTTGTTTACTAAAAAAATAAATACGCTTTTTACTTTCTTCTATCTTTAGAAGAAGAAAGTATTGGATTCGTGAAAAAATTCGACTTCCGGTTTTAGACTGATTTATATGTTTTCGTAAGTCCTGAACACGATTCGACTGTTTTTAGAAAATATCTGTCTGTCTATATGTGATACAAATTTTTGTGGGCGCTCTAACACAAGAACTAACGCACGAAATTTAATAAAACTTTAGAGATTCACTTATACAGTCGAGCTTCGTTAACGCAAACACTCAAGGGGAAACTTTTTTTCTTCGTATTAAAAGTAGTTCGTGTTATCGGAACTTAACTACATTACATACAACTGGACGAGGCAATCGGAAACAGTTCGTGTTAACGAGGTTTAACTGTACCTTGATAAAAATTGGTGCTGATTTGTTTTTGGTGTAAATCGTCCAACAGGTGGCACTGCTATGCGGCATTTTTCACGATTTACATGATTTTAGCGATAATTATATCTCAAAAACTATTGCACGGAATTTGATCAAACGTCATATTCTGTTAAACCTTGACATAATTTGATGCAGATTAGCTTTTTATGTATATCATATAGCAGGTGGCGCTGCTATGCAGCATTTTTCACGATTTTGCGATAGCTGTATCTCAAAAACTAATGCACGGAATTTAGTCAAACTTCATATTCCACATAAGTAGCACTACCACATAAATAGATCCTTATTAGACTTGGGTCTATACTGTCCAAAGCTATCGCTTTTGTGCACTTTGAGTAAGGAATTTTGGTTGCAGACATCTAAGAGGCTGGGTGCCAAAATTCAATGATTTGTTTGAAAAATGCTATGCTTATATCTCCTTTTTAAATGTACACAATTCAACAAATCTATACCTTTAGAGTTTGTTATTGTAGGCAAAGAATTGTCATTTAATTTTGGCACTGTGATTGCAAATTTTGAGGCATTAACATGTATGGAGTAGAAGAAAATTTTGGGATTGGCACATCCGACTAGTTTTCACTTAATATTAATTCTTGTGGTTTTTAAGCCCACCTGTTAATAACATCGCTTAGTTTAATAAAATTCCCTATTTCACTTTCATATTTTAAAAGCATTAGGCTGTCAAGTCTGTCATCCCTCACATTGTAGCTTGCAATATATATTTTTTAATTTTTTATTTGACTAAAGATTCTTTCATTAGATGCAACGCCATAAAGATAAGCTGCTGTGAATGTTAAGGTACGAGTATAGGGTCATTCCATGTCAAATCATCCAGCAATTTTACAAAATGTCACCGACCATCTCAGATTTTGACGAAACTTGGTACATGAAAACATACATGTATAAGATGCTACCACGGGAAATTTTAATTAAATCCAATTAAAATATTTCAAATTATAAGCATCTGAACATGCGACACTTTTCTTTTTCTATGGACATTTTTAAAGTGTTGATTTTCTGTATGGTTCTACAAAAAACTTCATAACTCTTTACCAAATAATTAAAATGGTTAAATTTTTTGGCAGAACTTTCTTTATATTATTTATTTCACAAAGTAATACCAATTTTTATTTTCTTTTTACAACAAATATATTTTTTTAATTTTTGAACTTTTGAATACCAGTATAAAATTGACATTTCATATATGAATTTCACAAAAATATTTTTAGATGTGCTATCCATTTTATTTTGCTAGATATTTTTTTATGAGCTCTTTATTAGTCAATCTTTTCTCAATAAAAAAAAAATTAAAGAGGTGTTTTTTGAAAAACTTGAGAAAAAAATTTTTCTTCGACATTTTTTGAATGTCCATATAAAATTGACATTTCATGTATGAATTTCAAAAGAAAAAATATTTTTAGATGTACCACCCATTTTATTTTGTTAAATATTTTTTATGAGCTTTTTATTAGTCAATCTTTTCTCAAAAAAAAAAAAAAAAGAGGTTTTTTGAAAAACTTGAGAAAAAAATTTTTCTTAGATTTTTTTTATATGCATGTATTTTGAAGACATATAAACATGTAAAGAAATAATCTAGCATAAAGATGATCTGGAGACTGATGAACTTTATTAATACTCAATCAACTCGTAAATTCTGGATGCCCCTCCCCTTACATTCCAAAGATTCATGAGATACATATTTAGACAGATTTTTCAATATTCTGTCAAAATAAACATAAGTGCCATATTTTTCTAACTAATCCTAGATTTTAAATATTTATTTATTTATTCTTTTTTTTGGGGGGGGGGGGGAGCGGGGTAGCATCTTGAAAGTTTTTGTCAAAATAGTTTCAATTATTAATATATGATATTATAAGAGGATTGACTTTTAAAACTAACATCAAGTCTTTTAACTTCATAAACAGAAATAAAATTATTATAAATAAATTAAATAGAATTAGTAGCAATTCACGATAAAAATAATGAAATTATTAAAAAAGCAAATGAATAAAGATTTATTTTGATAAATTTTGTGTATAATTTAACAATATGTTACATAAAATTCTAGGTTATATATCCTGTAATACAATCATAAAAAATATTTTTTTTTTCTTTGTTACTGATATAATATATAGTACATACAAAATTTACTTACATATATGAGACAGATTTTAACCAATTTCAAATATAAGATTTATTTCTGTGCCAGATTTGCACTTTTTTATAATTGAATGGTTAGGGGTGTTTATGATAAATTTAAATGGAAACAGGAAATAGAAATTCAACATATTATTTCACTAGATATTGCTTTTTATAAATGCTCCACTTACGATTGATTGTTTCGGTAGATTCTTTTGAAAAAGCATATGGCCGTCCTGTTGCAGCAGTCAATTCAATGCTACATAATATATGGTTGAAGGGCACGTTGCAATAATCATTATTTGGCCAGCAAAATGAAGTAGAAGGTCCGTTAGGATGCATAAACTTTACATTTGCATCTTTTTCATCATAATCTATGCTCTGAATAATCTCAATATACCAGTGATTATTTATGTCTTTATTACTTTATTTTTATTTCATTTTGAAGACTGTAGGTGAAACAAAATTCAAACTATAAATTTATACTTCCCACATTTTTTTAAAAGAAAATGCAAAGCTTAGATTGTTTCAATGAATATAGCTTTATAAATCAGTTTATACTGGTTGTTTTTCAGTTAGTATAATGGAAATTTTATTTGAATACATAGCGGAAGTTAATTTTCTGTAACAGAAATAATATGAATTTTATACTTTAATTTATTTAAATAACATTAAAAAAAGTTTTTAGAAACAAAATTATAGTTTAATTATAATATTTCTTGTTTATTATTATTACACGTATTTTTGAAGAATTTTGAACTTTAACAATACTTTAGATATATTCTGTAAAATTAACTAAAAAATTTTTTTCTCAAGAATTTCAAAAAACACCTTTCTAATTTTTTTTAATTATTAAATGGTTTCCTTTTAAACTATATATATAGAAAAAATCAGCCAAATCAAATGGGTAGCACATGTAAAAAAAAAAAAAAAAAAAAAAAAATGAATTGCATATTTCCATATTTTTCTTAACTCCTTAGATAAAATATTTTTTAAAAACAATATTCGAGTTCTAAAAAGTTTTATAAACTATTCTTTTAATAAAATACATTATTAAGAATCTCTAAAAAAATATATATCTAATTTTATTAATAATATTTAGAAAAATGAGCATTTTTATCCAACATGTTTGACGGAAGATCATTTTCTGCAAAAAATTGAGTGAGAGGGGTATTTTTAAATGCTTGTAACTCATGAAAAACTTATTATTTTAAACTGAAATTTGGTGTAACAGCCTATCTTTAGACATTGTTTTTGTGTTTAAAATTTCATAGAAATCTGTGACGGTGGGTGACATGGTTTGGATGAAGTGACATGGAATGACCCTATATAGTTTGACGGCGTGACCCAAATAGTCTTTGAATTTCATGGCATGAGTAAAAAATTTGTTAAGTGAGTTGGAATTTGGTTTATTTCTATTTGACTGCGCAAGTCATGTACATCCGGTTTCTCATATCCAGGTGGAAACATTATTAACTTTTCCCTTGCACAATTGTAATTTAAATATAGAATGCATTGCTACAATATTCTCTTGATATAGGGAACATTGTCATTTAAGCCCATTACTAAATTCCTGAAATTTTCTTGTATTTCTTATAATTCTTTACTGTAAAACATGTGTATCAGTGTCCAATGCTGTGCTATTATTTTTATCTATTGCCTTTGGTGAAACAGTTTTCCTACGGTGCTTTCGGATCTCAGCTGCTCCAGTCACATCCTAATATTCATAATTGTTTGTGAGCTTGTCTGTAAGGAAATCTTTATTTCTTCAAAATTTTATTCACGTGCAACGTGTCAGTGTTACAGTGCATGTCGATTTTTTCTTCAGTTGATGGACTGCTTTCATGATCATATTTCTGTTCCAAATTACAATCGCCCATTTTTTACCTTTTTCCATCCTCCAATGGATTTTTAGATGCTCCAAAATCTTGTACGAAAACTCTTTTCCTATTATGAAGGGTTTCTTCGTGCTGAGATTTATAGTAACTTTTTAGTACAGCTTTAAACACAGAACACTGGACTTTTGGTTTAAATTTTTTTAAACACATATGAATATAAACTAACAGGACTGATATATATTTCCACACACAAATAAAAGTAAAATGTGACAAATTTATCTAAACTAACAACTTCTTATATTCGCATTTGCTCATATAACGCTTTTTACTTGACAGCGAAGGGTTAACTAATTTTTGCGGCAAAAAAAAATCACGAGAATGAGTAAAATATTGTCCAAAAATCGCAAAATTAGTCATAAAAGTTGTGAAAACACATCAAATCTCCTTGCCCATAGCTGTGTTTCAAGTAGGTTACTACATTCCTTTCTGTTGTGGTACAAGTGATCTCCAATTTTCAAAAGAAGCTGCAATCCCTTTGGATTAAAATAGCTGGATTCTCTTTTGGGAGGAGAAGGGGAGGTAGGGTGAAATTTTTGAGAAAGGAACAAAGTTTTGGAGGAAAAAAAGGAACTGGTTAGTCAGTTATTGATGGACAGGAGTAGAGAAATTTAGGTCTGGTAGATGTACAATATTTTTGTAGAACTGAAAAATACAATGATAGATTGAGTGTGGCTGATTTCTTTTTGTATTTCTTTTGATAATTTAACTTGTTTACTATTGCAGTACTCAAAATAATCATCAAAGCAATAAAAAATTCGTAATTTTTTTACTATTACTTTAAAAAAAGAATGTCTCAAAAATCTAGAATTTCCCAACTCTAAGCTCAAATTTCCCAACTTTACATATATTGGGGGGGGGGAGTCTCCCCCCCATACCCCCCCATGGCGACGCCCCTGAGTATAGTTGAAACAATATAGTGCAATTGGAAAATAAATATATTAAATATTTTAGGAAATATGAGCAGTTGTATGAAATAATTTTATCTGCGCATACGCGAACGATAACAAGGATCATTTTACATAATTTATTAGATTATGAGCAACTTAAAAATCCAGTCAAATATCGTAAAAATTCAGAAAGATGTTGGCGTTAGAGTGAGCAAATTTTTAGTTGTTCTCTAAAAGCAGCTGAATGATAAGGGATTTTCCACAAACTGTCATTTTTTATTAGCTGACTTTAAAAAAAAAGTCAGTATTTAGTGGCTATAAACGAGTAGATTTGGAAAAAATGTTTCTATTTTGATACTTCTTTTTATCATGGTATAGGCTCGTTCTGGTGGTTATCCAAGAAGAACTAAAGCATCAATAAAAAATGAAAAAAAAAATTAATTAAAACTGACAACTTGTGGACAATCCCTTATCATTCAGCTAGTTTTAGCGAGCAACTAAAGATTAGCTTACTTTAACGCCGACATCTTTCTGAATTTTTACGATATTTGACTGTTTTTTTCTTTTAATAAGTTGCTTCATAGAATTGACACTTAAATTATGTAAAAATATCCTTCTTATCGTTCGCATATGCGAGGATAAAAATTATTTCATACAACTGCTCATATTTCCTAAAATATTTAATATATTTATATTGCAGTTGCACTATATTATGTCTACTATATTTTGTCAATTTTTCTGAAACTGGCGTTAAATTTGGTTGAAAACCCAGCACGTTATAAGCAAAAAACATGCAAGTTTTTTTTTTTTTTATCGCTATATTTCTATTAATATACGTGCTATTCTTACACAAATGAATACACATATTGCAAAATGTCTGTTTATTTATATTCTGTAGCGATAGATCATTTCGAGTATTTTATTTTACAGGGTAATCCCAGGTATTTTTTTCTTTGATTTTTTGTTGACCCCCTAATTGTCCCTCTTGTCAAATCGACATTGATAAATATGAGGTCATACCTGTTCTTTTTAATCCTGAAATTCCTGAAGAATCTGACAAGTATATTTCTAAATATTCGACAAAGTGTCTAAAATTGAAAGTTGCCGGTCATTAATGGCAATATAGTGTGTATCTCACCATATAATGTGTACACTCTTTTTTTTTTAAACATTTTTTTTACTCTTTGTATTTAAAATATTTTGTCACTGCAATTTCACAACCAGTTGACATTTTTTGTTTTGATGCATCATTAAATCCATTATTTTGTAATTTGTATATAGTTATAAATAACTATAAAGAATATTGAACGATTTATCACCTGTGTCCAGCTAACAGAAATTTTTAATGTGTTTTATTGATTTTGCCTTTAAATTAATTAATTAATAATTAAATTCTAAAAAAGTGTTTGTTGTTGGAAACACACCTCTGTATGTCATTTTTTATAATTCTAACACACTCGTATAAGGAAGTGGAACTCTATTACGAAATTCCATCTTTACATACAAAAAACAGGTTAAGTTAAATAAAGAGTGTATTAAAAAAATAATAATAAAATAATATTAAGAAGATTTTTCTTTTATATTCATTTATCAACAACTTTTATATTGACAAGTATTTGAAGTTTACAGATAGCACAAGTTTTACAGAAAAGAAAAAAAAAAAAAAAAAAAAAGATGCTGTGGCCAGATAAAATTGTTAAGCTGGGTTTATCTATAATCTTGATTTAGTTTTTATTGGTGAAATTAGTTCTTAACTTCGAAATGTACCTGCACCTGTAGGTCGAGCCGGTAGGGATGGATTTTTTTTCGATGTTCTTTTTTTTTTTTTTTTTTTTTTTTTAATGAGGATGCTTTTCACTTGCGAAAGTTGCTCTAATTAAAAATAACTGCAAACAAACTCGGGGCCCGTGCAGATCTCTAGGCTACATACACCGTTTTAATGCGGAGCATGCTGCAATATACCTTAATAAAATATATAAATACCAATGAATTAAAACTATATAATTTTATTACACCACAAATTATCAGACTTTTTTTGTATTGTCTGTGTAAAGTACTCAGTACGACATTTTCAAAAGGAAATAAGCTACGGTGAACCTCGGTGACATGTGTTAATTCTATCCTGTCTAAGCAGTATAACATCAAAACACATTTCATGATCCGAGAAATATCATAAATATATTCGAATAATTAAACATGATGTAATCGAGATGTTTAGTAACACAACCCTGATAAATTCGCAAAGCATAAAATCGAAAGTAACGCATAAAAAAAGGGTATAAGAAACTAAGCGGGAGCCGATATCGCGATCATTATTAATTAAAAAAATTATTACATCGTACAAAAATTAAAAAATATTAATACACTAAAAATATTAATACAATTACACTCCTTACAACATCTGAGATTTAATTGCAAAACCATGGTGCTTCTTTAGATAATGAAGAAAAATAATCGAAAAGAACTTCCTTAAAAAGTAACTGTACATTATCGTTATTCTTGCGAAGTCTTGGAAATTGCTTCCGTGCTTTGCTATCCTTGTTGTGGCAAAGCATGTTTTACAGGCGCTGATATTAAATAAACAGCTCCAGGACATTCGTAATATAATTAGCTCTCACTTATACGTCTCATTTTTATACGCAGGGTTCGTGAATAATAATAATAAAAAATTATATATATTCGATATTTTTTATATATATCTGATATTTAAAAAAAATAGATATTTTAAAAATAGTCAATTTATTTATAATTATAAATATTTTCCGACGAAAACATAATGAAACCAATATTCTAAAAGTCTTTATTAGTATTTCTCCCGTCACAAAATTTAGGATCAACGAATTGAAAAATTGGCACAATTCCTTTTTACAATAACAAAACTAGTTGGATGTGCCAATCCCAAAACTTTCTTCTATCTCATACATCTTAATATTTCAAAAAGTAGTTACAGATGTTAATACTTCAATATTATTAGAGCAATATTATACACCAACTTTGATTTTCATTTTAAATTTCTGCTTCAGTCAATGAATCGAAGTCAAAACGAGTTCATCTCGATCATGCTATTTAATTAAGTCAATAGTTTTTCGTTATTCTGTTGAACATCAGCTGTTTGCGAATAGCTAGCTGGCTTAGCAGGACACGAGTTCCCGTCGCTGCACAAGCCACCGAAGGGCAAAAGAACTACGAAAAATCGAGAAAAATATACAAAAATCGTTATCATAGCGTCCCTTTCCAGCGGAATATTTTTAATTTCAAGGAGGATCAGCTGGCTACAGCCAAAAACATATACAAAAATTTTGGTTCAATTCTATGAATAACTTCATACACTTTTCGATGGCACAATAACGAAAATGGCAAAGCGGAATATTTTTTAACTGAAGGAGAACCCCCCCCCCCCCCCGAAAAAAATCATTCTAACGGAATGTAATTTACTATCTAAATTAGACAGTTTATCTTTCAGTAGCTGTTCTAAGTAAATATTGTCAAACATATGGATAAACAAAACATTTTTAGAAGTAAACTTTTCACTTAAAAAAAAAAAAAAAAAAAAATGTTTTGAGTTATTATTTTAAAAGAGGATAGTTTTAAAACTTTAATTAATAAAATTTTAAATTTCGTGGCTTCTGTGAATTAAAACAAATGAATAGTTTTTTTTTTAGATTCTAGAAAATGTTTTTTTAAATCAGAGAAATTTTGAAAAAACCGGAAGAAAAATTCTACAGTCATATGCTGTTTTAGAGATCTGCACGGGCCGGGCTCGGACCGATTTTCATTCACTGCACTCGGGCCATACTTTTTTCTGAAAGCCCGGGCCGGGCTTAACTTATTTTTTCTCTACATAGCTGGGCCTGGTTTCATTCCTAGTCTTCACAGCCAAAAAATGCATACATTTTTAAATCGCCATTATTCTACACTTAAACATTAAAATTTATTCTTTTTAAAGAATAATAGATTTCTACGCTTATTAAAATATAATAAGACGTGGGAAAAGGAACCTGCCTATGACGGAACATTGTTTTAAACTGGAAAACGTGTTGATCCATGCAAAATTAATATACTAATACGTAAGAAAATAATATATAATACATTTACACTTGTTAAGAAGGAAACTTGTCTATAACGCATTTTTTTCTTTTCTATGCAATTACATCTTAGGAGATTTTACTGCATAGCCTTTTTCAGATTTTTAACACTTCAATACATGGAATAGGGATTAACAATATTAATGATAACTGAAACATTTACATACAAGAAATAGGGATTCATTAAAAAAATAAATATAGCTTCTATAAAAACGAAGATTATAAACATGAAAAAAAAAAAAAGTTTAAGATAAATATTTTTGGTTAGAACTCTTCGTACGTAACAACTTTTAAATCAAATTGACGATAAAAATCAATATTTTGTAGAAATTCACTGAGGCCGGGCCGGGCTCGGGCCGAACTTTTAATTTTTGTATCGGGTCGGGCCGAATTTTTTTTCTATGAGTCGGGCCGGGCCCGGGCCTGGAAATTTCGGCCCGTGCAGACCTCTATGCTGTTTATCAGAAATGGACTAAAATAAAAAATAAATCAAGAATAACGTTCCTGCTTCTTTTGAATTAGTAAAGGAAGTTTTTAAAAGCACCAAAGAGAGTGTCTAGAGGGGGTGATTATTTTCAGAGGTTGTAAACATACAGGTTGTCCCTAAAATCTTGTAAAAATTTCAGGGGAGATAATGTGGTCAAGGCAAACATTTTTTTTTTTTTTTTTTTTTTTTTTTTTTTAACAAGAAACAACATCTTAACCATTTATGTACTGAATTATGAATTCAGGAAAATTTTATCTTCTAAAGCATTTTTTGTGAATTGTTTAAACTACATTAGAGGATTTACATAATCATTTAATAAATTTTAGAAGGAATAATTAAATTTGAATTTATAGGGATTTTGTGCAATATTTATCATCCAACTCAAATCTTTTATTTTAAATATTTTCTTAGTATTTTGTAGAATTATGAAATGTACAAATAGAATGTTCTTACAATAGAAATATTTCCGAATTGAAAAATCCTCCCCTCCCCCCAACGCCAAGAAAGCTGAAAAGATGCAAAGGAATAAGAAATCATCCCTTTAAAAATATTTTTGTTTTGCGTAACCAATAATGCTTTTCGAACAAGATAAAGTAATGTATTTATAACTCATTCTAAACTGTATTACAACTAATCGATGTATTAAATGAATTTTATAACAAGTTATTTTAATGGCACTTTTAAGTAACGTCAGTAGATAAAGGGTTAATCCACTTATTGCATCAAAAATACAGGTCACTAGAAGCCGAAACTGATGGTTGGTTGGTTGTGTTTATGACGGCCAATTATCAGTACGAGGGATATAGGCCCTAAGTTGGGGTCTTTCTAAGGGAACCTAACCCGTATTTACGCTTGGAAAACCAAGTTTCGAAGTAAACCACGAAAACTCCGAACGATTAGGCCGACGGGCGCGATTGGGATCGAACCCAGCACCTCCCGTCTACCAGTTTCGAGAGCAGAACCTCTCGACCACTGGTGTGGCCAAGCGATTGATTAAAGCTGAATTTTCATTCACAACTTCATCAGTAATGAAGATATTTTAGCTAGATTTGTTTCATATTAATTTTGCTTCTATCAAATGTGATGATATCATTGAAAATGACTGAATTTTGGTCTGTGACACAGTATAAGTACTGTCAGTTGCATTCTGAATAAAGGAACGTATGCTCGCTGTTGTTTAGATATGAATGGTGGTAATTTCCAGCGCTTCTCGACAAGTCATCCCATTTTACAGAAATCAAAGTGATTCTGACGAAAATATAGTTAAGATATCTTCATTATTGTTAAAGTAACAAGCGAAAACTCAAGTTTTACCTGGAGTAGGATACATTGTATTTTTGGTTGAATAAGTGGATGGCAACCCAGGTTTCCCGAACAAAAACTGTCTATTATTACTCCTGAATTTTTTTCCCCATTTTGTTTAGAAACACTCTGCGAACAAGCAAGCATACGATTATTTACCAGATAACGTTCAGGAGCTTACACTTGTACATCAATTCTTATGAAGATCGTCATTAAAGGTTAATTTTCTTAATTGACTTTATTCAAAGAGCAAATAAATAATGTAAAAGCGTATAATGTAAAGCTTTTATTTAAATATGATTCTATTTCTAATTATTCTGAATATCTTTATTAATTAATAGTTAAAAGTAGGTTTATAAGGTTAAAAAAATAAATGTAAAAGGATTTTGAAGTATTCGGTTTGGCCGGATATTTCGATATTCGGTTGACCGAATAGTTTAATATTCGGCTTAATGAAATGCTCGATAGTATGGCTGAATGCCGAATATTCGGTGCATCCCTAGAGAAAAGATTCCAAGAGTCCCCCACGCCCCCTAAAAAAATAAAAATAAATGCCCCTAAAGGCTAGAATTCCCCAAAAGGGTAAAAATTTCCCCAATCTGACAACACTGTTTGGCCAATATATTTTAGTCTCAAGAATTTCCCGACGGAAATCAGACACGAGACTAAAGGAGGGTTCTTGTGCACCCATGCCTTCCAGTTAGGTGCTTCCAGTGAAAGTTTCTATTGGCTACATTCCATAACATCTTTCC
Source organism: Maratus speciosus (assembly GCA_963932465.1). NCBI lineage: Eukaryota > Metazoa > Arthropoda > Arachnida > Araneae > Salticidae > Maratus > Maratus speciosus. The sequence goes on from OZ010786.1 coordinate 630,846,051, forward strand.
TGACAGGTAGGAAATCCAACAGCGATAAAGAAAAGAATGACATTTTATAGATGTTTTAGATACAGCAAAATTAGTCACATTCATAGAGCAGACAGGTGAAGCAGATTGCACACAAAAATCTAAAGACACTCTACTTTTCACAGGAAAGCAGACGGCATAGACGCCAACATTGGACAGACTGTATCAGGAATAAACTAGTTAATTTTCAGGAGTTAAATATTAGCATTTCAGGAGTCGTACAGTTTTTTCAAGCTACACTTTTTAATAATGATTACAAATATTCTCCGAATCTTCATCTATTACAGCATTTACACTTATAATTTATTGTTTAAAATAAATGATTTTTTGTAATAAATTTATAATAAAAAAATAATAAATTTTGTTATCCCTCACAAAAAGAAAAATTCGTGACTAATATAATTGTGTGAAAATTAGTGCCGATTGACTAATTTTACAATTTTCCCCAGACCACTTGACGAAATTCGCGATTTTTTTCAAGGCAAATTGACAAAATTATCGATTTTTCCTTTTTTTTTTTTTTGTCAATCGATTGATGAAGTTCCCGCTTTTATTCAGCGACAAATTGACAAAAGATGTATATATATATATATATATTTCGTGAACGATCTTTGCGTAAGACTGGCGGAATTCATGGCCCACCCCCTTCTTTTGTGAGCGATTACCGAAAATCGCGATTATTTTCTGCTTCCGATTGATATGTTTTGCGAGTATTTCCCACTACTGATTTTAAAAATCCGCGATTTTTTTAGAGGTATTATTTACAGTAGACATGTATTTGAAAAACGTAAAATATGTTTCAAAACTATTTTTTTGACTAGAAATTATTTTTTTCTCCTTTGCACTTATTAATTTCAAAATACTAATTTGGAGGAATTGAAAAATAAAAACTCTCAAAATTTCGTTAATTTGTTGAAAAATTACTTCGGGAGATACGGGGGAACAAGATAATCAAAATTCGATAGACGCAGATTTCTGTATTTTTTACTTTATTACCGTACTACCTGCACTTTATACCGCACTTTCGCTGAAACTATTTAATTTCCGGAGATGTTGGCGTCTATGAGATAAGGATGCAACTTAAAAAACATAAAAAAGAGAAAATTGAAGTAAAATTTGCAACATTTATCGTATATGACAGCAACTTGGACATTGTTACAGAGTTTGACTTAATTTAAACGAGTTTTGAACCAGAAATTTTATATAACAATTTTAAAATGAAATACAATAAGTGCCACATAAAAACAAAACACATTTTCCGAGATTCCGAAATGTTGGCACCTAAGCATTCACCCGTGAATTCTGCAAACTGTACTGTGTCCAGTATAAAAAATACCGGCACATTTGTTACGTTAAAATCAGTTTTATAATATTTTTGGCAATAAATATATTGCATACAGGCATGAGACTGCAAAAAGATAAAAAATGAAGAAAAGTGCGTGAAACGGGAAAATGAGAAATTATTTAAAATAACGCACGTATAAGATAATTAAGAAAGTTATTTTATTCGCAATAAAATTGTCAATATTTTTCTTTATTTGGTGGAGGGAGGGTGGGGGGGGGGGGAAGAGAGAATCCAATTAATAATTTATGCAAATATTATAAGTAATTCTGAAATGAAAGTTTCTACTTTAAGATCATTATTTTGATGCAATGTTTTAGACAACAATCTTAGCTAGTTGTTCAATACAAATTTTAACACGCTTTCACTCAAAAACAACAGTAACATGCCACTCAGCTGCAAAAAAATCTGGTGAAAGAATGTTGCAGCAAATTTTTTCGCGGTTATTTGACGAAATTCGCGTTTTTTCACTATCCTTTGATGAATTTCGCATTTTTTATCGATCCTTTGACAGAAAGTGCTTTTCCCCGCGATCCTTTGACGAAATTAGCTCCCCCCCCCCACGATACTTTGACGAAATTAGCTTTTTTCCCCCTATCCTTCGACAGAATTCGCGTTTTTTTCGTTATCCTCCGACAGAATTCGCGTTTTTCGTTATCCTTCGACAGAATTCGCGTTGTTTTCGTTATCCTTCGACAGAATTCACGCTGTTTCCGTTATCATATGACAAATTCGCGTTGTTTTCGTTATCCTCCGACAGAATTCGCGTTTTTTCGTTATCCTTTGACAGAATTCGCGCTGTTTCCGTTATCATATGACAAATTCGCGTTGTTTTCGTTATCCTCCGACAGAATTCGCATTTTTTCGTTATCCTTCGACAGGATTCGCGTTTTTTTGGCGATACTTTGACGAAATTTGCGCTTTTTTCAGCGATACTTTGACAAAATTTGCGTTTGTTTGTGATCCTCTAACGAAATTTGCGTTTTTTCCGCGGCCCTTTGGCGGAATTCGTGTTTTTCCGCGATCCTTTGATGATATTTGAGATTTTTTCCGCAGCCCTTTGACGAAATTCAATTTTCTTTGCGATCCATAGATGAAATTTGAGTTTTTTTGGCGATCCTCTGACAAAATTCGCGTTTTTTCCATGTTCCTTTGCGAAATTGGCTGTTTTTTTTTCTTTTTTGAGAACGATTGAAGATATTGTTTTTTTCGGCGATCATTTGTCGAAATTCGTGATATTTTTTTTTCTTCCGAATTTTCGGACAGATGGCCGATCTTTTTTTGAAAATTTCGGAACAAATCACCCCTGCGAGAAACGACAAAAAAGCGGAAAATCGCGGGGTTATCTCATGCCTGTGCATAAGAATGATGCTTACTGACAAATCGGGAAAAAAAAAACTGTGAATGAATTTAAAAAATAAATGACCAAATCAAACATTTTCATAGAATTCAAATTTGTTCAATATACGGAAATTAAATTTTAAATTAGTAAAAAGAATTAAAAGATTTTAAACAAATATAAAACCCACTTGAAAAATTAGAAACGAAAATTAGTTGTAAGTTTAAAATTTAGTATTTTTAGATTCAATTTAAGTATTATGCGAAGTGACTTGCAAAATGTTCATTTTATATTTCAAGTGTTTGCTGTTTTTGAGACTCGGTTATGAGACTATTTGAGTTAACTTATTTTTAATTACTATTAATGCATATATATTTTTTTTAATTATAGGAAATTATAGTAATATATATATATATATATATAGGAATTTATAATAATAATAATAAAACATGAAACACCACGGAAGTACTGAGAAATATTCTGCGGAAAAGTAACTTAGAGCAGAAGAAGAGAATATAGCTGGCGCTGCCAGGTGTCCCGACCGGTCCCGGAAAACTATCGCGAGCGAGGGACACTAGAAACGCGGATTTTTCATGATGTTAAAAATCCTTTAAGGCTGTTCTCAACTGTCTGCTCAACGAGCGCAAAACGTTTTGACACATTTACAATTTCATTTCTTAACGGAAAGATATAAAATTGGAAAGCCTGACCATGGAAACCATTTAGAATCGAACTGTGTTTTCCATTTTTGGATCAATCAATTACCTATTGACATCGAGTTATAAGCGATTTTGATCACTTGAGACGGCATTTTTCTCCCCTGATTGACTGGATTTTCTTCCTTCGTTCGGAAGTTCGGTTCAAAATGCCAACTTTGTCAGTATTTTCTGTAAGATCTATTGTGTTTACAAGAAAACGAAAAAAACAGCTCGATGTCATAGTGTCTGAATAACAACACCTTCTAGTTTCATGCGTTTCCGAACAAAAATGAATTAAAACTTATGTCAGAAAGTTGACACTTTGGATTTGAGAACAGCCTTAAATTTCTTTTAGTATCATGCTATACGTTAGTTTCTATCCAGTGGAACTTAATTGAGTAAAACCAATGAAAACAAAATCTGTTTACAGCGGAAAGTTTATAGGATTCCGCATAAAAGAATACTACCGCACAAATATATTTGCCAAAACGAAATTTCTAAACTAAGTTTAGATTTTTTTTTCGGTAATTTTTAAGTGTTTAAATCCCTTTGTGCCTTTTTAGGCAATGAATTTAACCCTGATGACAAATTAAGAATGACGGTCAATAAATTCCCCTGCCTTATTCTGTGAAGAAACTCTCAAAGAAATAGAGATAAACTCTCAAAGAAATAGAAATTAATTAATGAAATCGTCAAATATCTGTTCCCGTCCAAAAAAAAAAAAAAAAAAAAAAAAAAAAAAAAAAAAATTATGCATTTATTTACTGAACTTCGAAAGGACTTAGAAATAAAAGTTATAAAAAGTAAAACCGTAAAATCAAAGCAAACGTCAATGTATTTATTTTTTAAATTCTGCAGTAATTAACTTATGTAATTAACTTTTGTTTTGATACTTAAATTTTTATATTTTTTCCTAATGTGAAAAATAAATTTTAGTAATATTAATTGTTACCCTTTTTCAACAATTAAATTCTAGATTTAAACATGACCTCCATTAAGAGACCACCTCCCGGAGCGACCCATTTTTATTAGAACGGAACGTGGTCGCTTTAGGGAGGTTTTACTGTATTTTATAATGTATTAGGAAATCAGGAGATACATACCAAGAAGCAAGAGTATGAGAAAAATAGAGAAAAATAACAGTACTAGATTTTTCAGGTTAGAAGGATCAAACTGAAAACTGAAACACATTTGAAGTTCACGAAGTAACAGAATATTTAAAAATGCATCAGAAATCAGGAGAAATGTGTAGAGAAAACTAACAGACTAAGATTTTGCAGGTTATATAAGAGTGGAAATACCACACAATTATACCATACCTGCTAAAACGAAAACCTATTTAAAAGTGATTTTTTTTTTATATACCTTGCGATTCAGTCTTAGCAAGTTTTATTATATCCCCCTCAAAAAGGAGGAAAAAAAAAAACAAAAAACAAAAAAAACCAAGAATCTTATACAGCCTGTGAAAGTCGCTAGAGCCTGAAACAAAATTCCAATTTAGCAAATATAAAGGTATAGTATTCCTATCGTAAGATTAATGAAATTTGTACTTCAAAATTATAATTCCATGATAAATAGGTATCGTTTAGGCAAGATTTATTGAAAAAGTAGGGGAAAGTGGGGTAAAACAGGGTATCCCTGTTTTTTCTCCAGTAGGTGCTGCCACCTATAACCTGCCACATGGAATAGGGCCAATCGTTCCATGCCAAGCAGTGTGATGTTGGTTACCGCTCGAAAATGAGTTTTATAGCAGTGTAAACGAATTTTTCCTAAAAGTGAAACATATGTTTTATCAGAGTTGGGAAAATTTGTAATCTCAATCACCTGCACTGTAATTACAAGTTAATTGCATGTAATTGATTATAGTTACATACATTCAAACGCAGGCATCTTGTCAAATAATGGGATGGGCCTGTCCCAGCTACAGTGTTGCAAGAATTTTTTACGGCATGTAATTTTAACCATGATTAATACATACATTACAAATTTGCCCAACTCTGATTTTATAAGGTCACTCGGATACACACAGTACGCAGTTCCTTCTTTGTTGTATTTACAAGTTAATTGGTACATTGTTTGATGAGTTTAATCTACAAAGTTTTCCCGCTTTTGCGGAGTCTGTAAGTTGTTCTCGCTTCAGTTGAGGCCATGCTTAGTGAGACAAATTCTTTGGGGGTAAAACCGGGTACACAGCCGAGGGGCAAAGCCGGGTGGTTGTACTTCCATACTTAGCAGCAGTGGATCGTCCTTTCAATTCTCCTCAGTATATATCAGGCCTCCTCCAAAAGAAAAACAAAAACAGAAGAAGTAAATCAGCCGAAACAGAAGTGCTACAGACATTTAAACTTCATCCCACTACAAATGCAAATTGCTTAATGAAATTACTAAGACTACCACCAAAGTGAAAAAACCATATCAGAAGAAAGGAGAACCTAAAGAAAAGGGAAAGCCAAGAGGAAGATCACAAGAGAAGAAGGGCAAGAAAAGCAAAGTCTCGTCTTTAGAGGAGTAGGAAGAAAACTGGCTGCCTTTGACTGACGATGAGAAGGATCGTGGTGATTCATGTATGCATTGCAACCAACTTGTGTATGATGCGCCAAGTAGAGATGGATGGTCAATTTGCGCAGAGTTTCTCCACGATGCCAGTAGCGGATTTAATCGCCTGCTTGTGAAGATGGTTTAGTTTGCGATTTGTGCAACGAAGGTAGGTATATATTTTTTGCCTTTAAAGGTTTTACTGTATTAAGTTCTACCACCCAATGCAGACTAACGAATAGCATGGTACCAAAAGAATTTGTGCATACTGAAAAATCGGGACATTTTGGCTCCCACGCAGTGGTTACGCGGGACAGGTCCTTGCCCTTGGAGCCCCTGAAAATCGGGACACCTTGCAATACCTGGCACTCAGCCCTGGTATTTCTTTTGTTTTGGTGAATACTGAAATATTAGTTGTAACTCATCGGAGCCCATAAGTACCTACAACGTACTGAATCTTGCAGGAATAGAATTCAATAGAAAACAGGATGCTTTCAGTTCGTTCGAGAAATATTGGAACAGATTATGAGGAATTTATCAACGAAAATAAAGTTCTTAATCCGAAATTTTCACCTACTACAGAATAATCTGAGATCACATACGGTGATGAGAAGTCAATTATGCAAAAAGTTTCATATAAATGAAAGGACAGTCTAATGAACTTTAGAATTTTTAAACAATCTTCTAAGGGGGGAAAAAAAAGATAAGAACTAATAAAAATTGGTTTCAATAATTAATTGTATTTCTGCGATAAGTACCGAATGTGAACGAGGGCTTTCAATTAGGAACTTAATCCTTTCACCGGCAAAATAATTCAGTTGCTAAAACGTTGAAATGATTGACTGCAACTCTAATAACGACACGGAAGAAATTATTGTCCATAACGGCAGCTGACGTCATGACTGGCAAAATGGAGTCTCTTTGACTGGCTATCTTTATATACTCTATTTTCCGAAAAAATTAGGCAATCTGATTGATCTACGAATAATTTATCTACGATCTGGTTAGTCTATGATGTCATAACGATTTCTGCAATCATTGCTAAAGCAAAAATGTAGTAAGTAGACGATTGACGGGAGTTCTTTTAAAGATGTCTTTTCCTCATAGAGAAAGCGTTCATCTCAAACTCGGCGGAAAAAAAAAAATGGATTTTATCTACTTTGGTACTGAACACCTCATATGAGTATATGTACATATGATTAAAAATATTTTTTTCTCAATACTTTAGATGAATGTTGGATCACATAATACAAACTTACCGCAACTGCCCGTGTTGGGTAGCGGGCATTTTCCCCAAGTGACACCAAATGAGCGCACACTAGAATCGTTTAGAACGACTCCGGCTCCCTGCAAGATGCACCCGGTGAAACCCCGCCCGACGTACAGCTGGGGATTGGACTGGTCTAAGCTAAGCTCCAGGAAATCATTCGAATGCGTGCTGTTGACAAGAACCTGCGAGCTGCCGGTCACCGAGAAAGTCACGGAACCCAGTTTGTGAATAATATCTACATCGTGCCAGCGATTGTCTATTAAATTAGAACCCAGTTCGACAGAATGGCGTCGACTGTCCACTTGCCACGTGAGTTCTAGGACGCCACTGGGTGTAAGAGTGAGTGTCAGGAAGTCTCCTGTGAGTCCTTCTTGGTGAAGCAATTGGCCACTGGCACATGTCCTGAAGCTCAGCGACGTCCTCGATCTAGGATCGAATTTAGAGTTTAGAGTGGCGTAGGACGAGCTGTTGAAGAATCCCTCGGGGCCTTGTGACAGGGAAGACTGTACCAACGTCAACAACACAATAAATAGCAGCATTGCACCTGGAAGAGAAATGAAAATGATCTCAGAAAAATTTGATTTTCAACAAGTTTTTATATAAATAAACAAACAAACACACACACACACATATCAGCCTTTAAAGACACGGGCGGTTTGTAGTAACGCTAAGACACAAGCGGCGCACTCTACGCGGCATCGGAAATTAAAGTCTAAATAACAGCTTTTAATACTATCCTTGTTTAATGCAATGCCCAGTAGCAGTATAAAAGTAATAAAAATAAAATTATTAAAAAAGAACTAATTTAATTAGAATTAATATAAGTTGGATTGTTTGTAGTAACAAAGACACAGGTAGCGTACTGCATGCGCCAACGCCTTTTAAATCCTAAAGTTGATCTAACAAAGAATAGCGCATAATTTCTAATATAGAACAAAAGTAATAGACATCACATTTATTTAAAAAAAAAAAAAAAATTGCAATACACGTAAAGCATATTCCAAACACCAGTGGTGACTTACCAATAAAAATAATAAAACAGAGGAGAAAAAATTGCGAACTTCAACTTTAACCATTGGTTGAAAATTAAAAATAATTAGTTGAGATATAAATTACAAGCGAGATTTAATTTTCGACATTTTGCCAGCTTGAGCTTAAGATCGCTTCCGCGCCTGTTCGGAAATACGAAGTTTTTCAAGCATAGGATAGTAAACGTTCCGTTTGAAGTCGTAATCGTCGGGGTCACCAGTGACGGTTTTACGGTACTTTCCCGGTTATAACGGTATCTTTTGTATTATTATATTTACTACTTCAAAAAACATTTTTTTTCTGAAAGTCGATTTCATATTTGTTTTTTGTGCCATCTCCATGTCTTGGGTGGAAAAGCACCACCTGCCTCATAAAAACCAAGCAAACCCTCACTTATACTATGTTCACACTGGATACCTTAAGATATCTCAGGTCGCCGAACTCTCTGAGAGAGTTCCACAAACTCTCTCAGTGAGTTTCGACTTGCTTCGGCTAGATACAGGAATGACCACTCATTTCTCAATGGCTATGAAGCAGGGCCGAAACTAGCCTTTTTTGCGCCCGGGGCAAACATGAATTTTGGCGCCCCCCCCCCCCCTTTCTTCCTCAAAGTATATTTAAAAAGAGATTTTTACTAATTTTCTAATGGCCGACTTATTTTAAAATTTTAAATATGTAATCACAAAATATGTAATACTGAACTACGTAAATTGAATGTGACGTTTGTTGCAATTATAGTTCGTTCACATAAAAGAATTCGCATGCATTACCGGCTATTTACAGTGTTTGCTTATACAGTAGATCTCCGACTATCCGAGTCCCGCTTAACCAAGTTTCCGCTTTAACCGAGTTATTTTCTTCTGATGGACTGATGGCTTTCATTATTATGAAACAGCCATTATAAATGAAGTGTTAGGTGAAGATGAAAGAGCAGCCGTAAAAAGTTTGAACTCTGATTTTCTGGTCAGAATAATTTTTTGCAAAAAAAATTATGACCATTTCTTTTTTTTCCCATTCTGACCAGAAAATCAGAGTTCAAACTTTTTACGATTGCTCTTTCATCTTCACCTAACACTTCATTTATAATGGCTGTTTCATAATAATGAAAGACCCATCAGAAGAAAATGATTAATTCCAAAGGTATAGGTATCATCTTTCATTTGGCGCCCCATGGCTCTGGCGCTCGGGGCACATGCCTCCTCTGCCCCCCCCTCCCTTAGTTTCGGCCCTGCTATGAAGCTTCGCTTTTACTGATTGGCTGTTGCGGCCGTTTTTATTTTAAGCGCATGCGCATACTTTACTTTTGATCAGATCACAGACACAGTGACGCTACTGAGATATCTTAAGGTAAGTTTCTCGATGTGAACAGGCATCCAATTCCGAGAGGGTACCACTTCAAAACTGACGGTCTAAGATATCTTAAGTTTCTAGTGTGAACAGGGTATCACAGTATATTCTTTTCAGCTTAATCGTACCTTTCACTAAAAGGAAATTGCATCAAAATAATTTATCTAACAAGTGAAATTTTATTTTTATAAGCTAATACAACTAAGACGTCCAGTATCATATACTCAGTGTTGCTTTATTAAAATAATATATATAAGGGATATATTTATAAACTTCTGCCGTAATGAAATCGCCTAGATTCGAACGCTGGAGCACCCGTTTTGAAACAGGAGACGTTACCTTCGCGCCACTTGTGCTTGTTGAGATTGACGCACTATTTATCATTTAAACTCTGCCACATTTCTTTGGTGATTTTCCCGATAGAATCGGTCGCAAAGCTACCCCCTTTCAGGGGCAGAGAAAATCTGTTCGTAAAAAGGATGAAATAATTGACTGACACTGGAATTTACAAATGATTTTTTTAGAAAATAAAAAACGACTTTTCTACACGTTCATTTTAAAAGTCAGTTTTGGAATTAAAATTCGGTGGTCGAACCGTGTGACTACCCCTCTTGAAAGGGTCAAAAATGGAATCATTGCCTATTCCGCAGGCCGATTTGTACGAAATTCTATACGGCCCTTGTGACAAGGGTGTTTAACCTATTCGCCGAATGGGAGCTCCATCGGAATTACAGTTCAGGGATTCTCGTGTTACACACACAAATCATTATTACAATACTTTCCTAACACTCTGTGTTCGGAGAATTAAAAAAAAAATGATATCAAACATAAGTGGGATCCCTTAAAAGTTCTCGAATTTGAGTCGCAAATGACATTTGAATCAATGTCAAATGTATTCAGAATATTAGTAAAGAGAGTAAAAACTTCTGACACAATTCTCGAGACTTACCTTTTACTTGAAAACAAAATCTAAATAAAACCTTCTTTTATTCAATGCTTAAGAAAGTTATTACAGGTTAATTACAAGGTTTCTTAATGCACAAGAAACCTTTTACTTAATACTTTAAATACATAAGAATACAAAAGTTGGAGAAAAAGGACAGCTTTATTTATCGACTCAACTCATTAAATGAAAAAAAAAAGAAGGTTTAGGGAGCAAGATACATTTAGTAAAAACAGTTTTATTTAACTTATTACCGTATTTACGTAAGTACAAAATGCACTTTTTCGGACAGCCATTTGAAACGATGCACGCCTCCATTAAATTCTTGCATACAACATGCGTATAAACTTTGCAATAAAATGGCATTACATGCCATTGTTTGTGTATTATAAACAAATACACGGTAATTCTACCTTTGTCCGTATTAAAGTTATTGATTTTAAATTTGCATTTTTTTTCTTTTAATGAAGATTCTTTTTGATATGCATTGTCTCAGTTTCTGTAGGGGAAAAACTATCAATTATATTTCAGATTTTTCTTTATTGAAAACGTACGTGCTGGTCTAATTTTAGCTTTTTAATACCCAATACTCAACAGGGCAGGGCTGACCGCTTTTAGCCATGCCAAAAAAAGTCGGCCGGCTTTTCTTTAAAAAAAAAAAAAAAGTGGTTTACAGCTAAATCACAGAATTTGTATGCAGTCATGATTGTTTTCTACTAAAAAAAATATAAATTTCTATTTTTATTCAAATAAAAAAATCGTTATAACTGCTAGGATGCAACAATGAAAGCATTATGCCTAATGGAAAAAATATAAACGCATTGAGAAGAATGCATTAGATTCCAAGATGGTGTTTTGAAATTCTATATTACATATCTCAACATATACTATTAAAGATTATATATAATTAAACAATCACAAAATGCCACACATAAAAAAGGAAACATTCTTTTTTACATACTGCTATTTACTTTCAAAATGAATTGAAGCTAATTAATTTATGTGTATTTAATAAATGAGATTCCCTTATGAAATACTTGAGAACATCCATATTTAGTTAGTAATCAGTACTCTGATGACTTGTAAAAATGATATATCTAAAAACTTTTTGTGCATTTTCTGCTTCTAAATGATAACGTAACTTATTCCAGATAAGTTCATATGAAGAGATTAAATTTTGGATGATCAATGTTGAAAGATAAGTTAGGAAGAATAACATACTTCAGGAGATTTTTGTACATGTAAGTGTAGTTAAATGAGAGAACAAACAATAAGAAAAAAAAAAAATGTTCTCAAAATAAAAGTTGTTAAATTAAAATTTTGAAAAGCTTGTTGCTATTTAAAAGAGCTATCTATACATATGTCATTCATTATATTGTTTTTAATAGTTGGAAATAATGTTTTTATTAAACGACTTTATGTATGATTTAAAACGTTTCTGAGGAACAAGTAAGACTTGCATATCAATGGCTATTTGAATAATAAAACATGTAACTAAGCAACCATCATCCTATTTAATTATTTAAGCAGTAAAAATGATTAAAAAAAAGTGTTAAAAAGCCTATAAAGCAATTGGCATACCGTTATCAAATTTAGCTGACATACTTTCAATTTAGATTGCAAATCACTAGCAACTTCATCTATATGTTATTCCAATATTAATGTCTTCGTTGTTGAGAAATTAGGTTATTTACTAAATTCTAACTCAAATGTCTTTAAAATCAATTCAAAACACTTAAAAATGTGCAGTTTATAATTAAAGTGCTTCAGTGTATAAAAGCCAATTTTGTTCAAAAAGGTCAATTTTGACAAAAAGTGCCGATTAAAACCAATAAAAGCCACCAGCGTAGCTTTTTTAAATCCCTGCAACAGGGTACACTTTTTAATACTTTACAACAGTGCTTGAAAATTGTTTACAACTTTGGTTTGTTTGGCCGGCTGTCTGTCTGTCCGTGCTTTAACTTGCATAAGTATATTTGGATTCAAGAGCTTAGTGTATATGTTACTGAGGTTTACCATAGGACATTCCCTATTGAAAATGGAGCGCGTACCATTCACAGTTCGTTTATAGGAAAACACAAAAGAATTCCACAACATTATGATCTATGGAAAAACTTCGCTTGCAGTGAATTTTAATGAAGTTATACTATTTGAAACTTAATAAAATTGATATTCATTAAGGTGCAATACAAGATTCTTTCTGAAGATGGAGTGCATAGCCTTTATGATTCAATTTCAGGGACAGACAGAAATTCCGTTCCGTTATGTCCTAGGGGGGGGGGGGGGGATCGTTTAGTGTATTTTAAAGACGTTACACTATTTCACATAATGAAATTGACGTGCATTGCTAGGTGCACTACAAGATGCTTACAGTAGATCATGGAGTGCATATTTGTTCATTTAGAATGACACAAAAATAAATAGGTTACAGTACTTCTGAGTGATAATAGCTGGAAGTGTATTCTCAGATGAGGTAGGGTGGAGGGGGGCACATGGGAACATGGGACACAAGTAAAAAAATTCAAAAAAATTACCAATAGATGGTAGTACTGGTACCATCTTTTGGCTGAATTTTCAGAACAATAAGCAATTTTGATATCTAGTAGTTGTAATTTGTTTGTTTTAGAAGGTGTGAAGTAAAAAAGTCTTCTAAGTTATTGAAGTAAAAATTCATTCAAAACATTTTTTAAAGTAGAATATCAATCAGCATTGCATTCTACAGTGGCATTAATAAGGTAAGTCTACAAAAAGTTTTGTTTCCTTATTTCAATTAAAAATATCTTTTTTTTTTAATAAGTTAAGTGAACAGTTCACAAGTGAATTTTTAAGTCTGTGAATGCATTTTTTTTTTAAAAGTTTAAAATTTAATTGCCCTTGTCAAACATTGAGCTATAAATTCAATGTTTTGAAGATTGCTTCAGAATTTTAATTTACTGGAAGTATGATAACAATTAAAAATGACTCAAAAGCAGTAGGTATACTAGTGTACAATTTTACGAATAATTTCTTGTATCTATGTTGAAACATTTATTGATATATTCAGACAACTATAAAGGGGGCACCTAATTAGTTTTTATCACAGTATTTATTCACAAAAAAAAAAAAAAAACATTTTTGTCTTATTTATGCATATGTTCACATGTGCCCCAGGTATGTTCACAACTACCCATCCACCGGGGCACATGTGAACAAATTTAGACAATTTTTAGAATGGTGATATAAACACATGTATAATAATCACTTATAAATAGATAAAGTTAAAAAATGCTATAAAAAGTGATAGAAAATCTTTATTAAGATTGACGATCGTTTCGTTGCACAAACGGCGACATTTTCAAAATCATTCAACGATAGAAAATATTTTCACATAATTTAAAAAAATAATAAACATAGTAAACAATGTCACGCGACATGATGCATAATGAAAAACATTGTAAACATAAAATTAATTTAAAAGATTAGATTAGCTATTGGTGAGCGTGGATTAATTTTCAAAACAATAACATGGTAAACAATGTCACGAGACAACATGCATAATGAAAAGCATTGCAAAATATAAAATAAAAATAAAATTATCTTGGCTATTTGCGAGCGTGGATAATTTCTACTATTGTTACTAAAATTACATAGCATCTCTTTCCAAATTTTAGGTAATTCTATGGACACTGAATCATTGCAAATATTCACGTTCCGTAAAAATATCTCTATTGATTCTCGGATTATGGATGGTAAATAAAATCTTGATGTATAAATTAACTTGCCATTTTTAAAATCGATCTGTAAAGGTTCTTCGCTGTATTTGATGTCTGCTATATGTTCTTTGATTCTAGTTTTAAGTTTTCTAGTTGTCATACCTATATAAAACTGCTTGGTTCCATCTTCTTTGGTGAAAGGTATTTCGTATACTCCCGATAACTGGTTTGACTCAATTGGATCTATTTTCTTGCATACTATATTTCTTAATTTCATAGAAGGTTTTGCGACTAGGGAGATATTGTATTTATTGAGTTTATATTTCAGACGTTCGAAGAAACCAGTTCCTGTTAAATACGTCCTGGGGATTAAATAGTGATATAAGTTATAAATTCTTGATAAATGCATCCAAAAATTTCACCAAAAGAACAAACAAATTGTAAATATTCATAAAAATCAATTTTTGGTTCACTAGCTCACAACAATTTTGAGAAATAGTAAAAAATGTAAAAATTGTTCACATGTGCCCCCCATCTCCCCTATGTGTTTTTACACTTAAGGCTGTTCTCAACTGCTCTGCTCAACAAGCGCAAAACGTTTTAACAGATTTACAAATTCATTTTTTAACGGAAAGATATAAAATTGGAAAGCCTGACTTTGGAATCGAACTGTGTTTTCCATTTTTTTTATCAACAAATTACCTATTGAGTTATAAGCGATTTTAATCACGTGACAAAGACTTTTTCACACTTCCTTGAGTGGTTAGTCTTCTTTGGCGCGGAAATTCGGCTCAAAACGCCACTTTGACGCTATTTTCTGGAAAATCTATTACGTTTGCAAAAAACAGTTCGATTACATAGTTTCTGAACAACACCACCAGCTAGTTTCATGCATTTCCGAAGTATTTAATTTAAATCTTTTTCAATAAAAAATTTTGAGGATTTGTAAATTATTTACTTATTTAAAGCTCTTAAATTTGGGATTGCGTTAATTTAGGTTAATGGTTATTAAATTGATGTTTTTAAGGGGTTTGTAGTTTTAGATCTATATATTTGAACATAAATTACTAAGCGCCTAAAGGATCAATTTCAGAAAAGATATTTTTTCTGTCATTTACGATGTCATTTTGTTCGGGAAAAACCAATGAATAAGCATTTGTATTATTATTTAAGGCTGTTCTCAAATCCAAAGTGTCAACTTTCTGACATAAGTTTTAATTCATTTTTGTTCGGAAACGCATGAAACTAGAAGGTGTTGTTATTCAGACACTATGACATCGAGCTGTTTTTTTTTTTTCGTTTTCTTGTAAACACAATAGATCTTACAGAAAATACTGACAAAGTTGGCATTTGAAACCGAACTTCCGAACGAAGGAAGAAAATCCAGTCAATCAGGGGAGAAAAATGCCGTCTCACGTGATCAAAATCGCTTATAACTCAATAGGTAATTGATTGATCCAAAAATGGAAAACACAGTTCGATTCTAAATCGTTTCCATGGACAGGCTTTCCAATTTTATATCTTTCCGTTAAAAAATGAAATTGTAAATGTGTCGAAACGTTTTGCGCTTGTTGAGCAGAGCTGTTGAGAACAGCCTTAAGCTTCCGAACTGAAGAGGTTAAAATTTGTCTACGGATTTTTGACTCTTCCTGTATTAGAATGGCATAGAAGAAAGTTTCATAATGACCGAGAGCGCACTCGTTTAATTTATCAAACAAACACTTTCGGTGAAACCTAAAGCCTGCCTCTTTTGTGTGCAGTAATAATACTATGCCAAGAATGGAGGGAAACCACCTGAGCATTCAGCCGGCAAATAAAAATAAAATGAAATAATGCCTCTGCAGAGAATGAGCGGAGAGATTAATTTTCCACAATCGAGGTCAATAGTCAACTGTGGGAGGAAACGGTACAAAAGGGTGCCAAGATTATTTAACGCATTTTTATTTGTTGTTTGGCAACTACAGCCGAAACAATTCCCCTTTTTTTTATCGCTCGCATAAAAGTAAAGAAAACTGTTGATAACGTAAACGCTATTATCGCTTACATGCAATCTTATGTAAATTCAATTAAAGCTAAAAGAGAGTCGTAAAACATAGATTTCATTTAAATAGGTTATATGATTTAGGGCGCTTTTTTCAAAACTGATTACAGACACGAAAAAGAATAACAATGCAGGAGTTGAAAATAGGCGAAGGGGTAACACATTTGAGCATCACTATTATTTCCGAATATCAATCTTCTAATTTTTAGTATCTTGTAAGATATGTTCTTGACTTGATTCCTAATTACAATAAATTAGCATAATTTCGGTATACATGCTGGTATATTAAGATCCTCGAATTACTAATTAAAATCTATTAACATGACAATTTTTAATAAAATCAAGTTAAGTCCGGGGCTTTTAATTTTTTTTAGAATAACTTTCTTAGGAATAATAATAATTAAAAAAATGGATACGCAGATGTTTTAACAACGACTTTTGAAGTAAGTATTTCTTGTTGGGATAAAAAAAATAATGAAAAAGAAATGTCTACCAACACTTTAAGCTTTATGAAAAAATGCGTTATAAGTTAGTACTTACTAGTGATGCACCGAATATTCGGTATGTATTCAGTCTTCGATTTGTCGAATATTCGGTCTGGCTGAATATCAAACTATTCAGTCAACCGATTATCAACATTTTCGGCCAAACAGAAACTTCAAAATACGTTTTCTAAAAATTTACATAACATCTATTTTTATCTGTCAATAAATAAATTCAAAATAATTAAGAAATAAAATATAACTAATAAAATAGACGGCTTTTACATTATTTATTTGCTGTTTGAAAAGTGACACCAGAAAATTAACTATTAATGATGGCATCCCTAAGAATTTATGATGTACTATAAATGCACCGTTTTGAATATTGTCTGGTAATAAAGTACTTCTTGTTTCTTCACAAATAGGGTGTTTCTAAACAAAATCAAACCCTTTTTTAGGTAAGCTAATAGGCATAAAAACAAGCAGGTTTTATAAAGGAAACCAGGATTGGAATTCACTTATTCGGTTAAAAATATACAATGTATCATCTCGCTCCAAGCTGAACTTGAATTTTCATTTGTAACATAATGGCGATATTGTAACGATATTTTCAACAGATTTACTTTGTTTTCGGTGAAATATGATAACCGAAGAGAAATGCTGTAAATTGCAACGATTTACATCCAAATAGCACTGAGCTAAACATTCCATTACTCAGATTGTCAAAATGCAGCTGACAGTACATACATTGTGACACTGATCAAAATTTAGTCGCTTCTAATGATGCCATCGCACAATCATACAAAGCAAAATTAATATGATGAAATATTTCCAGCTAAAATACCTCCATTACTGTTAAAACGAAAATTTGGATTAAGTTTGTAGTGAGAAACGTGTATTCTGATTAAATAAGTGGATTGCGATGCTGGTTTTCTACGTTCGTCTTGAATATACAGGGCTATTACAAATGATGAACCCGATTAAAAAAAAAAAAAAAAATCATATTTTCGAAACTGCTACACATATTACAATAAGTGATACATGAATTTAAAGAGAAATACACAAAGTTTTTTTTTTTTTTCTGTTACAAATGTTCGATGTGTTACCCTCTTGTTACATGGCATACGTCCAATCTGTAATCCAGTTCGTCCCAAACATTTTGCAGCATTACTCTGTCAATGTTTTTGAATTCTGCACAAATGCGTTCTTTAAGTTCTGACAGTGTCAAAGACATTGTTTATGTACCACCAATGCCGAAAACAAAATGTTCAGAACTTAAGAGGCTACTTCAGTCAAACGAAAAGACCCGTTCGCCAATGCTAATCCTATGGAAGAAATTTATAAAGATATCTCGGTCGCATTTCAATATTTTTAAATGATTTCTTTTGCATTAGATAGCTGATATCAATCTGTATGCAGGTCGTTTTTTACTTTTTCGATTTTGATTGCAGATATTTTTTATGAGGATGCTTTTACTTTCGAAACCGGTTCCGAAAATGAAAGTGTCCTCATAAGATATACCTGTAAATAAAATCGAAAAAGTAAACAACGGCCTTTGTACAGATCGATCTCAACTATTCAATGCAAAAGAAATCATTTAAAAATATTGAAATGCGACCGAGATATCTTTATAAATTTCTTCCATAGGATTAGCATTGGCGAACGGGTCTTTTAGTTTGACTGAAGTAGCCTCTTAAAGAACGCATTTGTGAAGCTTTCAGAACCCTTGACAGAGTGATGCTACAAAATGTTTGGAACGAACTCGATTACAGATTGGACGTATGCCGTGTAACAAGAGGGTCACATATCGAACATTTGTAACTGAAAAAAAACTTAATATATTTCTCTTTAAATTCATGTATCACTTATTGTAATATGTGCAGTAGTTTCGAAAATATGATTTTTTTTAAAAATCGGATCCATCATTTGTAATAGCCCTGTATTATCTCTCCTGAAAGATAGTTACAAAGTTTTTGGAACATGTTCCATGTTTCCACCCACTGAAAATAATTGCATAATTGCTTACTCTATAGCACCTGCTTTCTGGTGCATTTAAAATGGTAAATCACATGAAGCAGGCAAGTTATTCTTGCTGAGAAGCCACCATTTGAATAGATTTATTTATTTTTTAACTTTAGTTTCTTCTGAACAAACACTACATGACTGTAATATTTTCCTTCTAATTCTTTCAAAATTTCACTTCGGTTTTAAAATACTTGTTTTAGAAAAAAAAAAAAAAAAATATATATATATATGTATATTAATTGATTTTAATTTACAGAAGAAGCCATACAGTTTAAAGTTTTATAAATTAAAAATAAGTTTTAAGACCTTCTTGTTCTTAAATAATAACTCAAAGCATAGGCTTTTTTAAGAGTTTACTTGTGGAAAAAGTCTTGTTCATCAAAATAGAAGTATTTGTGTTAAATATGAAGTAAAATTGTTTTAAATTTTATTTTTAATACCTTTAATCCCTGAAATAAAGGAGTATTCGGTATTTGATTTACCTGTGTGCCGGATATTTGGAAGAAGACACTATTCGGTCCCTAATACTTATTACATCTTAATTTAGTATTAATTATGAAAAACGTTCCAACTTTGAACCTAATTGTTATAACAGTTTGTTTTATGTTCATAAAGTATTAGACTATGAATCCAACAAAAGGGGAAAAAGAGACTTTTTTGCAAAGCCACATACATAAATCTTTGCTGCAGGATATTTTATTTTATACAAAATGAAAAAAAAAAAAAAAATGCTATTTTAAACTTTTTTCATAAAAAAAAAAATGACAGTTCTGATGATACTCATCGGAGCGGATGACTTGATTTTATCCGAATCCGACTTGAGCTTAATGAGTCGGCCGGTGCAAGATTCTAATCTGAATCTACCTACAGGAAAAAAAAACAGCCGACAAAATAAGGTCCTGTCGGGTTCTGATGAAATCTGGTCACCCAACCCGAAGAATAAGGGGCTATACTTATATACCGTTATTAACTTTTTGGTAATTTTGAACCCTCTCCCCCCCCCCCCTTTCGATATCATACGTTATCGTTCCTCGACCCCCCCACCCCCCACTACTCTGATATCGTTATCAATGTCTGAAAATTATTTTGAGTTTCGCAATTTTTTTCTTTTGTTTGCAGTGATATACAGATACGGTTACACATTTATTATTTGCATACTTTATTAGTTTAAATGAAGAATGGTCAATAAAATATCACAGTTATACATGAAACAATTTTATATAAAAGAAAACTTAAAAGGAATAGTTACTATTTAAAAGCATTTAATATATATTTGTTACATGATGCATTCAACAGCAATAATGCCTTCTTGCACTTGAAATCCGCACGGGGAAAGGGGCAGACAGAACTTTTTACAAACAAAACAGATGAACAACATGCTTTCTCTTTTCTTTACTGGTAAACACAAGTATAATTTCAAACATACTTCGCCCCTGGTTTCTGTAACAGCGAATTATATATGCAAATGCATATATATACATAACACAAGAATAGGAATGCCACATGTTAAGATATTCCATATTTTGGAATTAAATAATTTTATAATCATTTAATGATTTTATTAACAGATAACAGACTAAAAAGATTGCAGACAATCCAGTAGCAGAAATCCCAGTAGTAGAAGTAGCAATCCCAGTTTCTGTGTTAGTCTGCAGCAAACCAAAATTTATCAGCGACCCAAGAATACTGGACTAAGCTTACTATCATAAAAAATTATAGTAGCCCATAAAATAAGTAAAACTTGCATTTGGAAAGAAAATATAAGAAGAAAATACAATAAATCTAGAGACAAAAATTATATTTTAGTCAATTTTCTTAGCCCAGAATTTTTTGAAAGTTGTCAGATTGATCTGCTAGGTATAAAAAAAATCTGCAGCACTGCTGCCGTGCTGCACTGTTTCTGTTACAGGGTAGACAATTTTGGTTACAATTAAAAAGAGAAAATTTTGGTTGGATAAAAAATGATAACGATATCAAAAGACACCCCACCCCCTTCGAGATATCTTACGATATCATGTGCCAGACCCCCTCCCCACTAATGTGATAACGTTATATATGTACAGTCCCTAATCTAAATTAAACGAAAACATAATTTGCAGAAAAAGTAAAAAAAAAAAAAAAAAAAAAAAAAAAAAAAAGATTTGTTTCCTACATTGTTTAAGCTCGAGAAGGGACAAATATTAAGATATTTCATTTAGTTAGTTCTACATTTAATGTTAAATTTTTGTTACAAATAAGTTAAACCAATTGAACATTAAAACAAAAATAAAATACAAACAATATGATACTTAAAACCCTATAAACTTAGATTCCGTTCAAACAAAATCGAAATAAATCTTAGACTTTTTTAAAGGTTTGTTTTAGATGTGCATTATCATTTTGTTTACACCCATCGTAAACATAATACAAAATATGCAATAAAATATTTGCAACTTAAATTTGGAAAAAGTCTAGATTTACTTCGAATTCGTTTGAACGGAATCTAAGTTTTTAGGGTGTTTAAGTATCACATACCGTACAGATATTTGTATTTTATTTTTTAATGTTCAATTGGTTTAACTTATTTGCAACAAAAATTTAACATTAAGTGTAGAACTAATTAAATGAAATATCTTAATATCTGTCCCTTCTCGGGCTGAAACAAATGTAGGAAATAAATCTTTTTTTAAAAATTTGTTCTACAAATTATGCTTTTGTTTAATATGTCAAGTTTTTTAATAACTACTGCATCCAGAAGAACTCATTTCAAAATTAACGGAATGTACTATCATCAGAGTTTGATTTACAAGGCATCATCACAAGTTGTGGTGTAATTTACCAATATTTAATCCAAAATGTTTCATCAGCGCAGTAATGCATGTTGTCGTAGTTTGGACAAAAACTTCTAATCCGAGCATAAAAAATCTATAAAAAAATCAATTTTACTCAAACCATTTTCCACACGGGAAAGCTATGAATACAAAAATAGTATTAAATCTTGACTGCTAATATTTAACAACAGTATAGCTGTAATACAGTAAAACGTAAAAAAGTTTTACTTAAATTTTTTTACCCTATTTCCTCCTAGGGCTCATGCAAATGCCAGAGGAAATTGTTACCCAAGTTTAACCAACGCCACCTAGACACAATGACGACGAGCTCGATTTTGACGTGACGGCAGATCGCGGCCTTCAGCGTAAGGCTCCTATAATACATCCTATAATACAATAATATAGGTATTATAGGAGCCCTACTTCTGCGGATCATTCATTGGACCCTATTCTTGTGACTTTTACGTTAGAAGTGTGTTTTTGGCTATGGCCAGCAGGTTCCACGTGAATCTGGTAACAATCTGCTGGAAGGGGGCGCTGTAATAGCGATTTTTCATAGTTGTATTGTAGATCGGCTACTCATACAGCGACGGGCCATTCGCATCCAGGTGACCCAGCGATTCTCAAGCAGCTGATGTACAACAGAATAACGAAAAATATTGATTTTATTAAACATTATGACTGAGATTAACTCCAGTGTTGAATTCAGGGGGTCGCCCGGGGAGGGGACATCCCCTCCCCCGGAACAATATGTCCCTCCCGGAAGGTTTGAGATCGTGTTTTCAAGGGTCGAAAAGGGCAAATTTCCCTCCGGAACTCTATAATGACCCCCCTCCCCCCGGAGCCACAAAAATCCCTCCGGGAGAAAAGTGTCAGAATTTAACACTGATTAACGCATTTTTGCTCCGATTAGTAAAATGAAGCGGAAACTTAACACGAAAATCAAAGTTAATGTAATATTGAAGTAATAACACTGAAGTATTAACCCTCTCATGCATACAGACCTCATATGAGGTCGTATAATTATTGAATTATTAAGCCAAAAAATTTTGAGCATTCATTTATGGAGATTTGATTTGTGGACAGATAATACCTAGCATGCAGTACAATAATAAAATTATTTTGTAATGGTTTCTCGTTCACGAGAGGGTTAACATGTGTAACAACTTTTTGAAATATTAAATGCATGAGAAAGAAGAAAGTTTTGGGATTGGCACATCCGACTAGTTTCATAAAATATAATAAATTTAACAAAATCTTTCTCTCTCTCTCTCCCTCCCTCCCTTCCCCACCCACGCACAATAAGCAAAAAAAAAAAAAAAAAAAAAAAAAAAAAGAAAAGAAAAGAAAAGGCGACGATTATTAGGAGCATTACATTGGAAACTGTCGTAATCACAGGGCATACATAACTTTTCTTAATTTGCTGAATATAATATTCACTGCAGCTGTCTGACTATTTGATATTTCAATTTGCAAAGGAAAATAACATCGAAAGTCCAGTCAGTCCGTCATAAAAATAAATTACTGGCAGCTTAAATCACGTTTCAGGGCCGTACAGATGTTCCGAAATATAATTTACGATAGCTCACTTAAGCACGGAAAAGCTAAAAAGACAGATTTATTACAACGCAGCAGCATCCCACACGCATTTTTCTTTTATATACAACATTTTATTTGATTAACTTATTATAGAAGCTAGCCAGCTACTATCTATTGCTACCTCTACCACACAACTATTAAAAACGATAGGTTTACAATTATTAAGCTAATCATAATTAATGATTTAAAATGATGTTGTCAAAATATAATACTCCTACTGAAACTGAAAATAATTATTAAAAAAAAAAAAAAAAACTCAACAGGAACCACAAAATAAGATAGTAAATAGTACACCGGAAACGTGTTATAAAGAAGATGAAGAGAACGTGACAATTATTTGTTATAACAGTTTCCTTACAACATGATGCGATTAGCACAAAATTAAAAAAATAAATAAAAAGTTCGATTTATTCAATAGTACTTCGATTTAACAAGACTTGTATTATACGAATTCTATTATAAAAACAATAATAATAATAAAAAAAACCTTATCTCTTGAAAAAAAAAAAAAGACAGAAAACACGCACATGTGTATAAAGGTGGATAAATATATATATATATAAACTGCAGCCGAACAGGAATTTCCGGCGACAAGATTTACTAAATACTCGGCATCCGGCCAAATTGACATCTGTTGCATCTCTAATTCATATTGCTTACAAATGCCTGTAAATCTACTTACACGGCGACAACACTGACTGCTCCGGAAAACAACCTCCGACATTTGTAACATTAACAAAAGTGATGCAATGAGGTTTTATTAAAAGTATTTTTTTTTCCTGTCGTGATTAAATAAAAAGAACCACAAACAAATATTAGAAGAAACAGCTCACAACGAGCTACAGTTTAATCAATCTGGATTTATCGAGGAGAAATAGTAGATTTTGTTTCAAACAATAAAACGAAGATTTTCATTTTTTCATAAATGTAAATGCAGGGGCCGCGCTAGCCATTCGCCAACTCGCCAAATGCGAATACATCGTGAATTGGCGAGAAAAAAATTATTATGGCGAAAAAGCTGGCGAAGGATTTTTTGGGTTTCTTTTGTTGTTGTAATCATGTTTTGCAACGTAAATGAAATTCTGTTTTTAAAGCGAGTTCGCGTACTGCCGTATTTCCAGTCTATTTCTCCTCTTCTCGGCCGGCAAAATTCGCTGTTCTGTTCCGAATTTTCCGAAAATTTAAGGCAGTCAATTCTGAAAATTTAAAAAAATCGGTCATCCAGTCCGAAAATTCGGACATAAAAATGTCACGGAAAAATTTCGAAGAAAAAATAACCAATCCCGTCAAAGAATTGCGAAAAAGCACAAATTTTGCCAAAAGATCACTGGAAAAACGCAAATTGCATTAAAAGATCCCGGAAAACCCCGAATTTCGTTCAATGATCAAGAAAAAAATTTTTGTCAAACAATCGCGGAAAACGTAAATTTCGTCCAAAAGATCGCGAAAAAACACATATCTTGTAAAGTTTTCGGAAAAAAATCCACATATGTCGTCAAAAGATGGCAAAAAAAGACAAATTTTGTTAAAATGTCACTAAAAACCCACAAATTTCCTCAAAAAAAAAAAAAAACGCGAAAAAAAAAAATGCAAACTTCGTCATAAGATCACGAAAAAAAAAAGCAAATTTCGTTAAAAGATAAAGGAAAAACGCAAATTTTGTCAAAAAATCGCGAAAAAAACGTAAATTTTGTCAAGAGATCGCGAAAAAACAAGAATTTCGTTAGAGGATCGTTGAAAAATGCAAACTTCGTCAAATGGCCGCGGAACAAACGCATAGCTAGTGCCCGGAGGTTACCTCATCCCCCCCCCCCCTTCCGGTGCTCTGCTGTAACCTTTCAGAAAATTTGCTGTGAATTTCAGAAAAGAAAATTCTACTCAGAATCACCTCTGGCGTGTAACTACATGAAGATCCGAGAGAAATGTATGAGAAATAAAAAATGAATAAAATTTATTATTATTCGTAATATAATAAAAACTATATTAGGAGAAATTTTTTAAAAAACTAATTAGACAATTAAACTTTTTAGAAAACTCTTCTTAAGAATAATTATTATAAGGTTACTAAAAAGTAACCTTATAATAATTAATATTATACACTACACATGATATATAACTAATATGTAATATATATATATATATATATATATATATATATATATATATATAATATATGTATACATAATAAAATATATGCATACATACACTTTTGGATAATAATAAATCAGTTTGGCTAATGATTTTCAAATTTGGCTAATGTGTTGGCTAATAGTCTTAATTTCTTAGCGCGGTCCCTGTAAATGATATTTCAAATATCACTTCCAAATTTGACATTTTAAGTTTATTTACGAACACGGCAGTCATTAAAAGGCCGTAATCTATGTGCAACCGTTATAATTCAAAATGTACACAAAAATAGCAATGTGATGGTTTATAACTGAAAGTATTCAAATAACATATATCTGTATGGCCATGATATCAAGAGATATGAGGTATTTTATTTAGCATTATCCTTAACAACTATTATTTTAACACAGTAAAACTGACTGGTAAAGTTATCATACGAATCAATTCGTATTATCCTTAACAGTCTATCTGAACTTTATCTTCACTCAGAATGACAGTTTTCACGACTTATCAACTTTAAAATAGGATGTACTTAAATTCTTTTGCAAGATAATAAATTTCATGCAATCATTATATTATGATTCACTTTTGAAATAAAAAATCCGGTGATCAGATAACCCAGCATTTGAACTTTTACATTTTTCTCCTCTTCCCCGTGCGACTTTTTCGATTAGTTTTACTTCTTCAAAAATATACTACAAACTAGTCGGATGTGCCCATCCCAAAACTTTCTTCTATCTCATATATTTTAATATTTCAAAATGTTGTTACAGATGTCAATATTTCATTTTTATTAGTTCAATACTATATCAACTTTGACTTTCATCTTAACTACGAAAAATCAAGAAAATTACACAAAAATCGCTATTATAGTACCCCTTTTCGGCGGAATATTTCCAAATTCAGGGAGGGCATTCTTGCCATGGCCAAAAACATACACAAAAAAATTAGTTTAATTCTATGTGCATAACTTTATAACACTTTTCGATGGCACAATATTCAGGGGTGATTGTGACTCAGAGTGAAAAACCCTGAAAATTAATTGATACAAAGTGAAAAACCCTGAAAATTATCGATGCAAAATATACCAATATCAATTTACATAACTGATTCTGCAACAGCATGACAATCAAATGACATATTTCTGCTATTGTTTGAAATATACAAATTGCAGAAAAACATAATTCGGTAAACTTACATTAATTTCACTGAAAGCTAAATGACTTCATCAAATGGAGAGTCGGGAGAATCCGAGTGAAATTTTTTTTTTTTCGGAAATTAACATCACATTTTCGGAAATACATCGGCGGCGGGGGGGGAATTACGGTTTTTCGCGATCTTTTGACGAAATTTGTCGTTTTTTCGCGATCTTTTGTCGAAATTTGCCGTTTTTTCGCGATCTTTTGACGAAATTTGCCGTTTTTTCGCGATCTTTTGACGAAATTTGCCTTTTTTCGTTATCTTTTGTAGGAAATTTGCCGTTTTTGCGATCTTTTGGGGGAAATTTACCGTTCTTCGCGATTTTTTTGGTGAAATTTGCCGCTTTTTCACGATCTTTTGACGAAATTAGACGTTTTTTCGTGATCTTGTGGGGGAAAATTGGCCGTTTTTTCGCGAAAATGCAATTTTACTTCTAAGTGGCTAAGTATTAGAGGAAAAAAAAAAGAAAAAAGAAATAAAAATAGAAATTTTGTTTGTTTTACTAGCTTTACTCTTACACAAGGTAAATTTATTTTTCCTGCTTTCTTCCTGGGCATGCAATTCTGGACATTGTTGTACTGAGATTGAGATGGATAACACTTCACAGCAACTTTTCTGAATGGAGGGGCAGCAGAGAGGGCGGGGAGAGATTCACTCCTGGCTCTAATTATGTGTTTTTTCTGCGATCCTTTCACGAAATTAGTTTTTTTCCGCGATCTTTCGTGAAATTTGCATTATTTTTCGCGATTCTTTGACGAAAATCGCGTTTTCCAGCGATCCCCGGAAAGGGGGGGGGGGAGGTTAATCCCTCCCGGTAATTATGCTTTATTTCTATGAAATTCGCGTTTTTTCGCGATTTAATTTTTTTTTTTTTTTTTGTGATCTTTTAATGAAATTTGCGTTTTCCCCCTCGATCCTTTGACGACATTTCCGTTTTTCCAGCGATCTTTGGACGAAAATCACGTTTTCCCCCCGATCTGTTAGCGAAAATCTTGTTGAAAATCGCAATCCTTTGTAAATTTTGCACTTTTTCGCGATCTTTTGACGAAGTTTGTGTTTATTTCGCGATCATTAGACGAAATTCATTTTATTTCGAGATCCTTTGACATAATTCGCATTTTTTACACGATTCTTTGGTGAAATGTGTTTTTTTTTTTTTCGCGATTCTTTAAACAAATTCGTGTTTTTCCGCGATTCTTTAACGAAATTTACTCTTTTCCCACGATCCTTTGACGAAAATCGCGTTTTTCCCACGGATCTTTTAACGAAAATCGCATTTTCCCCGTGATTCCAGGATGGGGTAAATCCTTCCCGGTTCTAATTATGTGTTTTTTTCTGCGGTCCTTTGACAAAATTCGCGTTTTTCGGCGATTCTTTAAAGAAATTCATGGGGTTTTTTTCCGTGATCCTTTAACGAAATTCACGTTTTTCCCGCGATCCTTTGACGATATGTCTATTTTCCCTGCATTCCTTTGACGATATGTCTATTTTCCCCGCGTTCCTTTGACGATATGTCTATTTTCTCCTCGTTCCTTTGACGTATGTCCGTTTTTCCCGCGATCTTTCGACGAAAATGTCATTTTCCCCTGCGATGTTTTTTGGGATCCTTTGCAAAATTAGTGTTTATTTCGAGATTTTTAGACGAAATTTGCATTTTCCCGCAAACCTTTGACGAAATTGTCGATTTTTTTCTCGGCGACCATGTCGAAATTCACGATATTTTTTATGTCCGAATTTTCCACTAAACGTAACGATCTCATAAACCCGGAAGGATTGATCGAAAAACCCGGAAATCCGGGCTACGCCCGGAACACAATCACCCCTGAATATTCAAAATCGTACAAAAATCGCTCTTACAAGCACCCCCCTTCTGGCGGATTTTTTACAAATTAAGGGAGAACCTGCTTGCCATTGCCAGAAACTTAAAAAATTAAATTCTATGCATAACTTCATGTACTTTTCGACGGTACAATGGCGACACACGGACAGACAGACATTTTCCATAAATATGTTTTTTGTAATCTCTGACCCTTAAAACATGTAAATCCGTCAAAAACCGGAAGTGGAAAAACATTTCGATTACAATACTTTCTTCTATTGAAGATAGAAGAAAGTAAAAAGATAACTTTTCAAAAACTAAATGGATCCGTTAAAAGGACAGTTTACCCCAAAATTGGTCAATATGTCGATTTTCTTTTAATATTAAATGAAAGCTTGCCTAATTGTGAATATTTTGACATATCATTTTAACCCATACGGCAATTATATCGCGAGATAGTGTCAATTTTGTTAATACATACAGCTCAAATTACCCATACAACTTTAAATAGCTTTTTCTCCATGTTCATATTTCTCTTACTTTCCTGTTTTAAAAATGCTAAGTATTTGAGATAGAAGTTTAATCTTTGTGTATATTTTGTATTATATATATGCGATAAATCTGCGTATGAATCAGCCGTCAGGGTTTATTTAAAAAAAAAAAAAAGAAAAAAAAAGTATATGAAGATGTGTTAGATTACACCGTGTTGTCAATCGCCAATTTTGTTTATCGTTGCCGATCGCAAATCGTGTTCAAAGCGATAATTTAATGTACATTTAATAAATACAAAAAATCGTTAAATATTATGTATAATATATAAAAGCAAACTAAATGAATACAAAACAGTAAGTTAGTATACATTTATTAAATACGTAACGTACCGCACTTCTTTATTTTTAGTAAATATAAATATTTAAATATTAGTTGGAATCTTGAACGTAAAAATTTTCTACATTCATGGTCGGAACGTACCGGAGCTTATAAATACTGGGCACAGAACCCTGCCGGAAAAGCGCAGTGTGCTGTGTTTTGCTAGTTGACACAAAGAAATCCTTGGCGAGTAGAATTTTCTGAAAATTCCCCACTCCTGATATTAATGGTTTTGCTCAGCTCATTTATTAGATTTTATCTAATATATAAAAATGAAAATTTGTCTGTCTGTCTGTTATTCTACACAAATCCACAGTTTGGAAGCCAGAATTGTGAAATGTCACGTACATGTGTATTAAAACACGGCCGAGGCACCCAGTGGTATAGTAGTAAAAAAAACCCCAGAGGGCATACACTCTAGAGTAGGGATGCACAACCTGTGGCCCGCGGGCCAAAAATGGCCTGCGATGGGTTAGCGTGTGGCCCGCGAATTTCGTCAATTTATAACTGGAAAAAATTGCAATTTTTGTCCATAGGTCGCAAGAAAAAATCGTGAATTTCGTCACTTTGCCGAAATAAACTGAAAATGTCCTCAGCCATTTGAGAATCGCGAATTTTGTCGATCAGGGGAGGAAAAAATACAAATTTCGTTGATAGGGGACGGAAAAATCGCGAATTCTGTCGATAAGAGACGAAATAAAATCGCAAATTTCGCAGATCGGCCACGGAAAAATTACGAGTTTTGTCTATCGGGCTCTGGAAAAGTTGAGAATTTCGTTGCTCGGGCACGAAAAAATCGCGAATTCTGTCGACCAGGCTCGGAAAAATCGTCAATTTTGTTGATGATACGCGGAAAAATTTAAAGTTTTATTGATCGGCTGCGGAAAAATCATGAGTTTCGCCAGTTGTAAGAAAAAAACCCACGAATTTCGTCAGTTTGAGGCGGGAAAAAATGACAAATTTTGTCATGTCAGTTAAGATTCGCGAATTTTGTCGATTAGCAGAGGAATAACCTCAAATTTCATTGATCGGATTCGGAAAAATCGCGTGTTCGTCTGTTTATCGCGAGAAAAAAATCGAGAATTTCGTCAATTTGCCCGGGGAAAAAAATTAAAAATTTCATCAGAGCCAGTTAATAATCTCGAATTTTACTGATCGAACTCAGAAAAATCGCAAATTTAGTCGATCCATCTCGAAAAAATTGCAAATTCTCGATGGAGCATGGAAAAAATCATGAATTTCGTTGGTCGGGTTAAAAAAAATCGCGAATTTTGTCCCTCAAGCGAGTAAAAATTGCAAATTTCGTTGATCAGGGGCGGAAAAATCACGAATTTAGTCGATGATGCGCGGGAAAATTGAAAATTTCGGTGATTGGCAGCGGAAATGATATCCTTACCAACTGAAGTGGATATTTCGAATGGGTAAGGGAACCTAGAGGGGCAAAACTACCCCAAGTATCTGAAACCATATTTTTATCTGATTATAGGTCACAAATCACCTTCCCGAAATAGAATTCTCTGCGTGTTACTGATGTGGCCCGCGACAACCTAGACGTTTTTGTAACTGGCCCTTCTCTAAAAAAGGTTGTACACCCCTACTCTAGAGGGTATAGGCTCAAGGCAGAGGGTATACCCAGTGTATATACTATAGCTTTTTTGAGAAACAGAGTGTATACGGTGTATACCACCGTATACCCTCCACTACATCTCTGGAGGTAACTAAAGTAATCCGGAATCGAAATAATTTATAGTTCATTTTTAATTAATAAAAAACCACCCATTTAACAGCAATTTCCTATCAAATTGAAACATTTTTCGTTATAGCAGATGCCAAAAATTAAAAATCCACAATAAAATTCTTACCACAACAATTACTTTTCTATTGCAAGATTTCCATGTGAAAAATGAAAATGAAATAAATAGTTTTACGAATTAAAAAAAGTGAAAATTACGTCATATTGGAAATGTAATGGACGTCAGCAGTTGAATATATAACGTCCTATGAGTTTGAAAAAACGTACTAAAACATAATAAAAAACTGGTTATGGATATATTAGCATATTTTAACATTTTCAGGTTCTTTGAATTTGTTTTCGCGCCTTTTTAAATCTATTCCATATATTATATATATATATACACACATACGTGTGTGTATATTAGAATTCCAGAAAGGTTTAGGTCCCTAGAGTACATTCTTAGTGAAGAACTGAAATAAAGATGGCTTTACTTCTTTTTTACTGTATGTATAATTTTGAAATTGATTTTTCAGAACAAACATTCTTAAAATTCCGGGCAATAAATAGTTTGACGAATTAAAAAAAGTGAAAATTACGTCATATTGGAAATGTAATGGACGTCAGCAGGGGAATATATAACGTCCTATGAGTTTGAAAAAACGTACTGAAACATAATAAAAAACTGGTTATGGATATATTGGCATATTTTAACATTTTCAGTTTCTTTGAATTTGTTCTCGCGCCTTTTTAAAATCTATTCCATATATATATATACATACGTGTGTGTATATTAGAATTTCCAGAAAGGTTTAGGTCCCTAGAGTACATTCTTAGTGAAGAACTGAAATAAAGATGGCTTTACTTCTTTTTTTATTGTTTGTTTTTTACTGTATGTATAATTTTGAAATTGATTTTTCAGAACAAACATTCTTAAAATTCCGGGCAAACGCCGGGTACTTTAGCTAGTTACACACATAAATGCATAAAGATATAACCAAAATGTATTAAAAATTGTCTGTTGCTTAAGACGAAATTGCTTTAAATTTTACAAATAACGTATGAAACATAAACATGCGGGTGCAGGAGACAAGTAGATGCACTACGTTTGTTATTACTGTAGAATACTACAGCTCCGGTAGAGATCTGCAGGCACCGTGCTGGGAGCGAGGTCCGTACCCGGCAAGGCGGATTAAAGACAATTTTTTTAACGGGCTGGTCGAGTGGATAAAAAGTCGTCCCGATATAAAAATTTAAAAGGATCAAACTAAGCCAATAAAATGTGAACAGTTTTCAATGGACGTGACCGAGGCGAGGATAAGTATAAATATGTTGCCCAAGCCGATGCTAGATTGACAACATCAGTACAGAAGCATAACATGTTCAACGTAGAGATCGGCATTGGCAGTTACATCCTGTCTGAACCAGGGTTTAATTATTTCAGCAGACTTGATCCAGGCCAGGATCAGGCTTACATTTTCTTTATAAATACTGGGCCTACAGGACAGGCCGGTACTGGTTCTATTCTGCATTCTATGGTTTGCGAACATAAAGTAGGGGAGAGGGGGGTACCTTTGAACTGGGGCCACCTTTGAACACTGTAAATATTTTCCTTTAAATAAATTATATATTTTTAAATATATACGGCAGCACAGTACTACTGCTTCGATGTAACAAGAATACAAAGCTTTACTATTTTGCATGCGCACTACTGTCTAAGCAAGATATGTATATTTTGCTTTCTTGAATCTAAACTTAACAAAATAAAGTTGTAAGCTTTTTGTTGATAATCTTGTATCCCTAAAACTATAATGTACTATTTAATACTTAAATAAAGATGTTAGCTTTAATTTATAAGGTTTGTTTTATTCGAATTCTCAAACCTAATTGAGTAAATAGTTGTAATGCTAAACTCCATGTGATGGGGCACCATTGAACGAAAAAGTTGGGGCACCATTGAACAATTAAAACTATGAAGTAAAGAGTTATAGATGTATCTAAATATTATTATTGATGATTTTTTTTTTTAATATGAAAATTAAGAGATTGTTTTTATACTTAATATGAAAGTTGTACTGATGCAGGGCTTCAACTACAGGCAAATTCAGGACACACAACAATAATTCATGATTTAGCAGATTTGTCTAACAAACTCTATACGGTTTCATTTACATTGGTAAAAATTATTTCTGGATTTCATAAAACAGTGTTTTATCCTTTTCCTATAACAATTTGAATGAAAATGATTTCCTTTTAGTTCATTTCATGCAAAAAGAACTCTTTATTACATTAGATTAAATTGCTTAATGTCAGGTTTCTTCGTAAAAAATAACATACGATACATTTTCCAGAGGCATCAGATATCAATTTGGTGGATTTTAAGGATATTATATAAAACAATTGCCTCAATTAAACATAATTGGAGGGATCCTCCGTTGTGTCTCAACAATGTGCTTTGATGGATACAAATTTGGTTAAATAATAAAAAAAAATAGTAAATTCAGTTAAATGTAATTGTGTAATCTTATTCTTATTATTTTATATTTTGGAAAGATATGCAGTTTTTAATAATAACTGTCAATATTTTCATATTTTGTTCAAGGGTGCCCCTAACTTGTTCAAAGGCACTCCTACATGGGGCAGGTTTGAACAGAAAACTTTCAGCTTTTTAAAGCCTCACAGCATATTTAATTTATATTAAAAACTGTAATTTTTTATTTCATACGATGCAGAATTACATTCTTTCTCTCACGAAATATTTAAAATTCAATAAACATAATTCAAGTAAGAAATATGTGGATTTTTTTAAAAATTGTTCAAAGGTGCCCCCCTCTCCCCTAATCTAAAATATATTGTAATCTATAATGTTAAATTTTCCCATAAATATGTCTGCAGTATTCTCGAAAAATATCTTAATTGTATGTTAAGAAAAATCGGCTTTTTCTGTGGAAATTGAGTCGGGTCCGATTTCGTTGCACAGGCCGAGCCTGTTTTCCACAATTTTGCCACGGGCCGCGCCCGGAAATTCCGGCCCGTGCAGACCTCTAATCTCCCGTACTTTTTTTTTTTTTGTTAGTAAATGAGGCTTTCCATAAGAAGATTCCCAAGAACATACGACGAGATACATCAACAGTAATTTTAGCTTTAAAACATTTTATTCAACTGCGAATAAAAATAAAATATATTTTCTGAATATGGCATTGATGCTTTGCATAAGAAAATATTTAAGCGATGACACATTCGTGAAATGCTTCATTTGATGGCGTTTCACAAGGCCATGCATTTCGGGTCGATCAAGGTTAGCTACCATTGACGGGCTCTGCTGCTACCGCCAGACTTTAAACGATCTTTCATTTAAAGGGGCATTTGGCGCAGAAATTTAATAAGGTAGCCACAGCATGGGGCGAAATTTGTTTCTCTCGCTAGTGTTGAAGAAATGCGCCTCTTTACATTCCAAGGTCTAGAAAACAATAAAAAGCAATCGTATTAGCAGGGGTCTGTCCAGGATTATTCTCACAGGTTCCTGTTTACGTAATTCTTTTTTTTTTTTTAAATATGCGAGTAAAAAAATCGAATCGTAATTTGTGGTCTTCCACGAATGACGTCACCAAGAAAAACGAGGGGACGACCACAAAGTGTGACATGAGAAGGGGGTAGGATAATGTCACAATTAGAATATGAAAACGATTAAGTAGGCGGTATAGTCCATGTCAATTCAGGCAGCCAAAGAAAAAAATCTTACCTTCATAGTCTCAGAAGTTTTTGAATTGAACATATGTTAAAATTCAGGAAAAAATAAGACAACTGTATATTTTTGTTTTGCCCCAAAAAATTCCTGGCCCGAGATACAGGCTGCCAAAAATGGCATCCCGGGCACCATTTCCCATTCGCGATTTTCGATAACAATTTTAAAGTGCTCTATCTCTACAACGGTGCAAGATATTTTGTTGCTTTTTTTTTTTTTTTTAAAGATAATATTCTTCTGTTTAAAATGATATACCCAATTATGAAATATGTATTCAACTTTTCTTGTGGCAGCCTTTTGAAGGGAAAAAAAATTATATATATATATATTTTTTCAAAAATGCCAATCCCAAAAATTTTAATTTTTTTGCTGTTGATCAATACCATTGAGTACTACCTTCCCTGTAAAGGAGAACTTCCACTTTTGATTTTGACAAGTTGTACAAGGTGCGCCTAAAAAGTTCGATGAACGGAAGCATAAAACAAATAAAACAAAACATGAAAACAAAATACCTTAACTATGTACTAAAATGAAGTGGATTAAAATATACATTCTGTAAAATATGTGGTACAAAGAATATTAATTATTCATTTACAGATTCCCACAAAAGAATTTCATTACATAATGGTATAAGGGGAATATTGTTTGTGGCGTATTTTAATTACGTTAAACTCTTTCATATATAATGAAATTGATATATGTTGCTGAGGTTTACAACAAGTTACTGCCTGTGTAATAGAAAGTGCATCGTATTTACAGGGACACACAAAAGATTTCAAATACTTTACTGTATACGAAATACTGTATTTTAGCGATAATTGCTGGAAGTGCATTTTTAGTTGTGATATGAGTTTTTAAGTTTAATTAAATTTTTCCATATTACGTTGTGTGTATAAATGCTGTAGATAATATACAGGGGTGCACAAAAGAAATCTTACGGGTTACTGAATATGAACAAAAGTGATTTAAAGGTGATTTTAAAATGAGTTATGCAATTTTTATGCTAAACTCCATTTAGTATACTAAGATTAAGATATGTTTGTAGAATATAGATAAAATGATATACAGGTCCATGCAAAGAATTAGATATATGGCCGACTATGGATGATAAACTCTGGAAGTGTGATTTCACTAGTTTTAAGCGTGTTTTAGTCTTAATTAAATATTAGCTAAATGGTGGCATGTATATAATGAGAGTATGTAAAATAAAAGGTTGTATGAAAGTCTTCAAGTATGCTTCCGTCTATTGATATACATTTCTAAAAGTCAAATTCCAATCTATTTATGTGTTTTTAACACTTTCCAACACAGTTGAAAGTCTTTATAGATTCGGTTTGTCTGCCGTTTGTATGAGCTCTAACTTGCATTAATATGGTTGTATTGCTGTGTAATTGATATATGTTATTGAGATTGTTTTACTATGCAATGTTCGGTAGTGAAAATAAAATATGTACCGCTTCAAATGTTATGAAAATCGAATTAAAACTTAAAAAGATATTAATAAAAGTTTTCTTCATTCTATTTAAAAATCCTATAATACATAATTGATTCAATGATATACAGACCTGCCAACCTTTGAAAATGAGAAATCGTAGCACACAAAATTAAAATTAATCTGGAGGTTGGTTGGTTGGTTTTACATGCTTCGCAGCCATCTTTTGGCATTCTTAAAAGGAATAAGGTTTCAGTCTTTCAACTCAATATAATAATTTTTTTTTTGCTCTTAAAATTTTTATACGATTTTTAGAGTTTCTTCTTGTTTCGCAGCGTTTTTTTACATTTGTAAAAGGAGCCTGGTTCCAATTTTTTTAGTTCAGTGCAGTAAATTTTGACGAAATTCGCGATTTTTTTCCCGCGATCATTTCAGGATATTCACAATTTTTTTCGCACAATCGTAATTCATATTTTTCTATCACTATTCTTTGGTGAAATACGCACTTTTTACCTTGGTCCTTTGACGAATTTTGCATTTTTTACCGCGATCCTTTGACGAAATTAGTGTTTTCTTTCTGTGATCTGTCGGTGAAATTAGTGTTTTCTTTCTAGGATCCTTTGGTGAAATTTGCGTTTTCTGACTGACCTTTCGATGAAATTTGCATTTTCTTACTGTTCTTTAGACGAAACTAGTGTTTTCTTTCTCGATATTTTGACAAAATTCACATTTTTACCACGATCCTTTGTCGAAATTTATTTTCTTCTGCGACCAATTGTCAAAATTGATTTTTTTTTCTTTTTTTACACGGTAATTTGCCGAAATTCGCGATAGTTTATCGCAAAACGTGCGATTTTGCACACTATTTCACACCTTGCCTCTCAAAGATCCCCCCCCCCCCCCCCCCTTCCAGAAATTCTTAGAATGTCACTCTTGTTTTTAAGGGAAGGCATTCCTGTATAAATATTTACCGAAACACGATTCACTCATGGTTAATATAATTGCATAGTGTTTTATGTTAAGAAGTTTGTCTTGCAGCCCAGATTCCCCCCCCCCCCCCATGAGCATTTTTTAATGACCGAAATTTCTGACTAATAACCAGTTTTTTAAAACTTTCGGAGATGAATACTTTGAAATTTTGGAAATTTTGAAACAGAATTACTCCTGAAAAATATGCTGAGTGGGATAAAAATCGCAACTAGAACCAAAAAATGCGTTTGTGTTTTTTTGCAAAAAAACGTAGTTTAAGACCGATTTTCGTAGCATCGTAGTTTATAGGTCCAAATCGTAGCAACTGTGATTTTTTCGTAGCAGTTGGCAGGTCTGCATTTACTAAGCCTTTAGTTGTGTTTTTTATTTAATTTTAATTATATATTTCACCCTTTTTTAACTTTCTGAAACGGGAATTATGCGTGCATACAAGAAGAGCGTAAGAAATTTTAAGATGTTCTTAGATCTATTTGAAAATGATTATAGTTTAATCATTGTCTTTTATAATTTAGGTAAATTTGAAAAAAAAAAGTTTCAAAAATATTCTATGCAAACCTACAGGAAAAACTTAGTGGAAGAAGATGTTATTATTATACAATAAAAATTAATTTTTTAATAAATTGAAGTGAAAGGTTTTTCTTCTTGTAAATTTCATTAATATACATATTTTCATCTTGGTAGCACATGTTTGAAATGTTAACAGATGGTTCTAAACTCTTTAAAAAAATATTAACATTCAATATTTAAAGATAAAAAATATTAATATTATTTAAATTATTAAATAAAGAATATTAAATATTAAAAAAATAATGTCTCATAATCTTCAAGACTAATTAGAATCCCAGTATTTTATCTTTGTGACATAACATATTCTTCAACCAAGCTATTCAAATGACCATTTTATAATTTAAAGAAAAAACGGTAAGTGAAAAGATTTAAAAGGTAGTTTAAAAAAAAAAACTTCCATTTTTATCAATTTTAAGAATTTTATTAGTTAAAGTGTCTCAGGAGTCTTACTTTTTACCTGTCGGTGCAATTTAGTTACATGTCACATTTAATTTTTTTTTTCTAAGTCTCTATAAAACATAAATGCATAAAATTTTTAATATACACAAACTAATATCTCTTCTACTTAAAATATTTTTTTTAATATTCTATATTGAAATTTTATTTTATATTTTTTATGTTTAATTTTGATAAAAAAAAAAAATTAAAATTGTTATTTGATTTGCATGGATTGCGTGTAGCAAAACTATTGGTTCAAGAGCCCCCCAAAACATTGATAATGATGTAAAACTAATGTATCTTGAGCGCATACTTCATTTGTACGCAATTTATTTATTTTATTTGAAATATGAATTTAAATTATGAAATTTTGAAAAAAAAATCATTCTTTTATTGAAAAATTGCCAATTTTAAATATTCAATGCAATTATAATAAAAAAATTTGAAGTATAAGTTATTCTTTACCTTAAAATGAAGATATTGCCAAGTCTCATGCAAATTGCTTTATTAGTTTGTGAAAAATGTTGCGCGCAAGCACAAAATTTGAGAAACAATTTTTAATTTTTATCAAAATTAAATATAACAAAAATAAAATAAAATTTCAGTATAGAATATTTAAAAGAATATTTTAAATAGAAGATATATTAGGTTGCGTATATTAAAAATTTTATGCATTTATGTTTTATAGAGACTGAGAAAAAAAATTAAATGTGGCATGTTGCTAAATTACACAGCCAGGTAAAAAGTAAGACTCCTGAGACCCCTTAAATTAAAAAAAAAATGGTAATTCATCTAATTGAAGTTTGAATTAAAATTTGTTTATGAACTTTTCAAAATGTCCCATGCGTATTCCATATCAATTAAAATGCTCAATATATTTTATGCAAGTTTGTTTTATATATAAAATAAAACTGTTTTTATTTTTTTTTTTAAATTTTTTCTAGGTTTCAATTTAAATACACAATATACAAGGACACACTATATGCATTATGGCATATATGTATCACACAAAAAATGAAAAAAAAAATTGGGGGAGAAAAATAAGGAGTTTTCTTGAATATTTTAAATGTTTATGAACTTTTGAAAATGTCCCATGCGTATTCCATATCAATTAAAATGCTCAATATATTTTGTGCAAGATTGTTTTATATATAAAATAAAACTGTTTTTAATTTTTTTTTTCATTTTTTCTAGATTTCAGTTTAAATACACAATATTCAAGGACACACTATATGCATTATGGCATATATGTATCACACAAAAAATGAAAAAAAAATGGGGGAGAAAAATAAGGAATTTTCTTGAATATTTTAAATGTTTATGAACTTTTCAAAATGTCCCATGCGTATTCCATATCAATTAAAATGCTCAATATATTTTATGCAAGTTTGTTTTATATATAAAATAAAACTGTTTTTAATTTTTTTTTCATTTTTTCTAGATTTCAATTTAAATACACAATATTCAAGGACACACTATATGCATTATGCAGACCTGCCAACCTTTGAAAATGAGAAATCGTAGCACACAAAATTCAAATTAATCTGGATGTTGGTTGGTTGGTTTTTTGCGGCAATTTTTTTACATTCGTAAAAGTAATAAGGTTTCAGTCTTTCAACTTTCAACTCAATATAATAAATTTTTTCCTCCGTAAATTTTCTATATGATTTGTACAGCTTCTTCTCGTTTTGCGACTTTTTACATTTGTAAAAGGAGCCCAGTTCCGATTTTTTAGCCCAGTGCAGTAAATTTTGACGAAATTCGCGATTTTTTTTCTGCGATCATTTCACGATATTCACAATTTTTTACCACAATCATAATTCACTTGTTTTTATTACGATTCTTGGTTGAAATTCTCGAATGAATGAATTTTTACCTCAAACTTTTGACGAAATTCGCATTTTTTACCGCGATCCTTTGACGATTTTTACACGGTCCTTTGACGAAATTCGTGTTTTCTTTCCACGATCCCCACTTTCGATGAAAAAATAGTAGTTTGAGACCGATTTTCGTAGCATCGTAGTTTATAGGTCCAAATCGTAGCAACTACGATTTTTTCGTAGCAGTTGGCAGGTCTGGATATACCATGATAGGTAATGATTCCAGGTTGCCATGGCGATTAAGTCCTTTTAAGATGGATTCATATTACTTCCGTATTACTGAATTTAATATATAGAATCATAATAAATTTTGTATTCATGCCTTTCTGCCCAAGAGTGTAACACTTATTGCACCAAGATCTGAATATTTATAAAACTAGTTATAGTACGCACGCACCTCATTTGCCACATTTGATATTGCAATTTCCAATTTGTTTAGGATATATACCAGGCTTACCCTTACAAATATGATAAAAATAAGGAAAGATTCAGTGACTTTTACAGGAACTGTATATATACAGTTCCTGTAAAATTCTCTGAATTTTTTAAATGTTTCTAAAATTTGTTAAACTTAAAAGTGGAATTTACAGTGAAGGTAGTTCTTAATGGTATTGATCAACAGCAAAAAAATCAAAAGTTTTGGGATTGGCATTTTCGAAAAAAAAAAAAAAAAAAAAATATATATATATATATATATATATATATATATATATTTTCTTTTTAAAAGGCTGACACAAGAAAAGTTGAATACATATTTCAAAATTGGGTATATCATTTTAAACAGAAGTATATTATCTTAAAAAAAATGCAACAAAATATTTTGCACCGTTCTAGAGATAGAGAACTCTAAAATTTTTATCGAAAATCGCGAATGGGAAATGGTGCCGGGGATGTCATCTTTGGCGGCCTGTATCTCAGGTTAGGAATTCTTTTGGACAAAACAAAAATATACAGGTATCTTAATTTTTCTTAAATTTTAACATACGTTCAATTCAAAAACTTCTGAGACTATGAAGGTAACCCCTCTGCCTGAATTGATATGGATTCAACCACGCACTGTTTGCAAGCAGCATCAATAAAGTTAATAAAAAACATGTATTTTCACCCTCCATGAATTGCAACAGCGTTACGCAAAAACGCACAGAATCTGGACGACACATTCAGATCTTTTTTGGAAGGAGTGGGGGAGGTAGAAAATGCTTTTGATCGTGTTGGGCATATCTGAGAAGCAATTGATACGGATTTATTCTCACATATATTTTTTAAATTATTCAAAGTACTCATTAATGAATAATGTGTTCGAGAACTTCGAGAATGTTGAAAAACCAAAGCTTAAGCAAACTGTATTTATAATTATTAATTTCTATGCTTTGTGTGCAAGAGTTTATTGAAAGATAATGTCTTTATTTCAGTGAAATCTAGCAAGTTACTTTTACTTTTATACATTTTCAGAAAAAAAAAGAAAAAAAAAAGATCTGTTTATGACTGACACATTCTTAAATATCCAATTCCTTGTGGGCAGGGGAACTCCCACCTTCTAACCTTCGCCAAATGGCGATTCTTTGTCTACAGAAGGGCACAATAGATAACAATTTAAAAAAAATATTTAGACTTCTTTTGGTTGAAAATATCAAAAATATCATGCACAATATTTTGAAAATAAGTATCAAACATCATAATATTTTGAAAATAAATATCATGATATATATGTATTGATAATATCAACGAACCCTGATTCACATGACTTAAAACATGCATCAATATTATCTCACTGTAAGTAGTGGTAACGATACACGCTCTTCTCAGTGGTACTATTTTATCTTACCTTTGTATTTAAAATAGCTACCACAATTTTTGAATAGTAATCTTTGCTTTAGTTAATCCCGCAATGTCTGAAATTAAACAAAGCTAAGATTACTATACGGAAATAGTAGTAGATATTTTGAATAAAGAACGTTAACTGGGTAACAATGCGACTTATACGATGCGCCTATCTCACAGTGGTAGCCATAAGGATCCTACGATTCAAGAAATAATGTAAAACTAATTTGCAGAAAAAAAAAAATAAAACATAAATCTTAGTAAATTTAGAAGTACAGTATTCTGAAAGAGGATCAATCTTAAAAATTTTTGTAGGGGAAAGATCCTTAATCACGACTATAATTAAAACACATGAAAATATTATTGATACATGGATTTATTATTATAGAAAGCAATCTTTAAAATGGATTTATATATATATATATATATAAAGGAAACATGAGAAAGGGCGCGGCGGTGAACAGACCTGCTTTATAGGATCCAATTTTTGACTAAACAGATATCTGATTAGACAATCAATACTTTGCGCACAGACCCGACCTTTACTTTGTTTTAAGACGGGTGAAAAATTTGTTAGGTACACTAAAGTGCTTTCAAAGCTTTAGAAATCGATCTTTCAAGTTTTAGCACCACTCTGTAAATTTTGTTTCCTGCTATTTTCGAATTTTTATGCGATTATTCGCATTCCCTAGCGATTTTTTGGACAATTTTCTTCAGAAACAGATCCGTTAAATTTTGATACTGGCAGTGACTCGGAGCCGAACAATTTTTGATGCTCCAGCTCCAGCTCCGCTCCTAGAGAAAATACCGTGGCTCCAGCTCCGGCTCCAACTCGGCTCCGACTTCGCGCTTTTAAGTTGCAGATTTTAATTTACACATTTAATTTTTTGCTCACAAATACTTTCTATCTTCATTAAAGATCTGACAAAATGCCTTTTTCTTCTCATGAAACTTGAAATGCTTGTTCAGAAAATGACATCTTTTAGCTTTTGCTTTTAAAATAGAAAGTTTGGTAGAATTTTAAACACAAAAATCTTAAATTTCTTCTACACTTTTCGAACAGCCAAAATTGTACGACTACACATGTAAACAACAGGTAGCCATATTTGTTT
Organism: Maratus speciosus; assembly: GCA_963932465.1. NCBI lineage: Eukaryota > Metazoa > Arthropoda > Arachnida > Araneae > Salticidae > Maratus > Maratus speciosus. Next base: position 630,888,954 of record OZ010786.1, read on the forward strand.
TCAAATAGTGTTGTCACTTAGTTCAAGTGGAAAGTAGAAGTAAAGTAGTGTTGCCATTTTTTGAGAAGTTTTCCTTCCCTAATAATAATAATAATAACCTAAAAAATGATAATTAAAATACTGAATAATGATGATATTAAATATTTTAAGCCTAGAAATTTAAAAGACTGACAAAAAAAAAAAAGATTTAAAAGAATATTAAAAACTAAAGGAGCCCTGGAGCTGGGGAAAATTTAGAGCTCCAGCTCCGGCTCCAGCTCCAGGAAAAACACAGCTCCGGAGCGCTCCGGCTCCGGGCTCCAGCTCCAGCTCCCTGGATACTGGTGTGATTAAATTCAAGTTGGCAGACCACCCTATCACTTACTATAACATCGTGATTCGTGAACGACGATACGGAAAATCTGAGTTTAACCGGGATCGAATCGAAAAATAAAGCAAAAGCTTAAGATGAGTTTTATTTGGACCGGAACGTAGTCAGCACGTATGTACGCTACCCCTAGGTTCGTTAGAGAAAATCGACCAGCGGAGCTCTGCTTGTACAAATAAGCGAAAGGCAGAGAGTTGCATAACCTGTATCGCAGAAATTTTTTTTCTTATAAGAAAGATTAAAAACAAAATTTTCGCATTGAGAAATATTAACTCTATTCTAGAAATAATGAGCATTCTAAAAATAATATACATACAAATCCTTCTTCATCATATCAAATTACAGATATTACTTTCTTATGAGTTTCCATTTAACAAAAAACACCACCTTTGTGGCGCCTTCGGTTCCAGATATTTTTTTCATAAAGTTAAAACACAAGTTAATACCTGCTTTCAAAATATCAGAAGTTTCATTTCAATGTTATTTCTATTATTCCGACCCCATCCCCTTTTCCCATTAAAAAAAAATTGACCTCTATGAAAGACATATTTATGTTTGTCTGTTTTTTATTTCCGAATAATCCAGTTCTACCCATGTAGTCAAGGTGCTTTGTTTTAGTTATCTATTCTTCAGAAGTCATTGAGACAGGTGGTCGAGCGGATGACTCACGAATTTATCTCTCCATGAATGAGATCCATCTTCTTTCTTTTTTCCCCCTCGCATTCAAAAGACTTTGTGAAACAATACATATTAAATTTTATTTTAAATTACTATCAGTATATAAAGCATTTTTTAAATTATATGTTCAAACTACTTTAATTCAATAGTACTCATGTAAGTTTCTTTAAGGGGTCTCAGGACTCTTAAAGCTTTAAAATTTTCGAAATTTTAATTTGTTTAGATATTAAACTACTATTTTTTCTGATCATTTTGGTACAAATGTTTCCTTGAAATTCCTATTAGAACAGAAGTTATGGCTTTTAGAATTATACACGCTCAATAGCTGAAGCGGCGTTTCAGAAACTTTGAAGTCAATTTTCTCGAAATGACGTTTTTGGGCATAACGTGGGCATAACGCGCATGATATCTCAAAAACTTTTGAAAATTTCATGAAAAACAATTCAGAACATATGTTTCATGTTAGTCTGTATAAAGTGAACCTAAAATTTCCTTCTTATTGTTCAGAAATATATTCTTTATAGGTGATTATACTGTTAAAAATTTCTAAATTTTGCATTAACTAAATACAACTTTGTATTAAACATAGAAAAATGCTTTAAATACAAATTTATTTAGGTTCAGAGTAATTATTACAATGTGAAGCATAAGTAGGACCCGAAATTTTCCTTCTACTTGCAAAATTTATTTTGTAATCGTGCGCATAATCTGTTATGCCGATTTTCCGCTCGTCAAATGTCTGACATTTTGGAGCCCACTGTAAATTCTAATTCTGCATCTTGAAATTTTTCAAATACATGAAATGAAAGAACATACTTATATCTTCCATCCCAATATAAAATTTTGTCTTAAAATCAATTACATTTTAAGATATTATATGTTGTAAATGGTCTTTTTTTTTTTCGATTTTTCCAATTTTAAGAGTCCTGAGACCCCTTAAGAGTCCAAATCAGAATGCGTGGTAGAGTCCTGAAAATGGCAAAATTAGCAATAGTCACCAAGCCACAGGGCCACTTAAGAAAAAGTGGCTATTAAATTTTTTTTTTTTTTTTTGTCAGCGGCCACATTATGGCCACTTTTCTACAAGGAGAGAGTGAAATTTTCTTGCATTCCACTAGGGTTTGCAGCGAATATTCGGTATTCGGCCATGTTACCGAATATTCGGTTTGACCTAATATCGAACTATTCGGTATGCCGAATAGCAAACTATTCGGCCTTCCGAATACTTAAAAAAAAAAAAAAACTTTTAAAACATATCTTTAAAAACCTTATACAACTTCTACGTTTAACAGTCAACTTAGAGATATTTAGAATAATTAGAAACAGAATAATATTTAAAAGAGAATGTTTTTACATTATTTATTTGCTGTTTGTTAAGTATTATTTAAGAAAATTACCCAATCACGAGGATTTTCATAGGAATTAATTATGTACAAATGCAAGTTCCTGAACATTGTCCTGTAAATAACCTGTTTCTTGCTAAGATTTTAAGAACAACGTTTACAATCTCTGAAAATGATCGCTCACTCCAGGCACCAATCTAGGATGCATTTAAAATCTTCCTTGCTTAATCAAAGGGGGTCGAACAGTTATTCTTGCTGCGTCGCCACCCTATAAAATTTGAGTAGATTGTATTATTTATTTACTTTTATTTTAGTCTCTTCCTGACAAACAAATAATATAGGATCCTGTACAATTTTTCTTCCAACTTTTTCACAATTTCTCTTTCATTTTAAAATGTTTGTTTTAGAATTTAAGAAAATTTTATTCATTTGTTTTAATTCAAAGAAGAAGCCATGAAATAAAAAATTTTATCAATTAAAAAAGTTTTATAACTTATCCTCTTCTTAAATAACTCAAAGCAGATTTTGTTCAGCATAAAGTTTACTTGAAAAAAGCTTGTCTTGTTTATCAAAATGAAAGTTTGTTTTAAATATTATGTAATTTTTTTTTTAAATTTATCATTTTAATGCCTTTAAACTATGAAATGTAAAAGTACTCGACAAGCCGAATATTCGGTATTCAGCCAAATATTCGGTATTCGGCCTAACAGTTACTATTCGGCTAGCCGAATATTCGGTAGTCGGTTTGTCTGTAGGCCGAATATTCGGTATTCGGCCAAAATCACTATTCGGTGCATCCCTACATTCCACCATGGATTCTAGGGATGTGACGAATAGTGGTTTGGCCGAATACCGAATATTCAGCCAAATTTTAGGCCGAATGCCGAATATTCAGCGGCCGAATACTAACTTTTTTTTCCAATAAAGAAAATAACTTTGGATACTATATATATTAAGAATTTTAAAAATGGAAAAAGGAATTAAAAACAAATTTATGTTCTAATCTGTTTAAATTTTTTAATAACTTGATATAGGGTGAAAACCCCAGTAACTGACACGACACCTTAGATTCTTTCTTGTTCAAATCACTATTAAAAATTTTTAAATCCATTTTATATATATATTTTTTGAAAGAAGAGTAGAGAGATACATTTAAATCAACACCGTAAGTTGTAAATCCATGAAATTTGTCTCACTGGAGGAATTATAAGCGCGATGTCGAATTCAAATAAAATCTTCATTATCACTTCCCACAAGATCCTGCTAAAATTTCTTCCCTGTTGTTGGATTAGTATATAATATATATATATATATATATATATATATATTAATGGTTATATATATATATAATGAAAATTTTATAATGTCTAAGAAATTGGACTTCGTGATGTTTTGATGTTTCTATATACCTTGTTGCTAACTCTCTTAGATCTGCACAATTACTTATGAAGACAAAACATTTTTTTAATCATACAAATTAATGATAAAATACATATTTATTATGTTTTCTTCTTTTCTTCTTTTAAAATTGGACTCCGCTTCCATTAAACCCTTTAGTGTTCGTTTATTTGTTCAAATGTTTCCCAAATTTTACGAGTTTCATGTTAGAGTGTGGGATCGCACAATACCTATTGTATTTTTAAGAATCCCACTTAACCCTTTAAAACCGAAAGCACTTTAAAGTACCACCATTAAAGAGAATTTAATATAAAATTTATTTGATGCATCTGTTAAAAAAAGTAGATTTTACTTTTCATGCAAAATACTTTGCTCGATCACATTTACAAAGCATAGCGAAACAGTCGAAGAGCGCCGATTATCCGAACAAGTCGGGGATGATCCTAGTTCGGATAAATGGACAGGTAATTTAAGGGATGTTTCTGACTATACTAAAACCTTCACACGTTATCTAAGCCTAGGACTGGCAGCACCAGTTAGTGCTGGCATGTTTAAAAAATACATTCAAAGTCTTCCTTATGTGATGAACCTGGTTTATTTTCAGAGCATTCGTTTTCATTTTCTTCAATTTCTTTTTCATCATGAATCTCATCCACAATCTCATCATGATTTAAAATCTAATATCCAAAGTCCTGTACTTCACTATTTAACCATTCGTTAATTTCATTTTCTTCATAGCTTAGGATTCTTCTCATCTCCTTTATTGTTTTACATTCCTCATTTTCAGATCCACTATCAGTTTTTTCTTTATTTAAAATTTTTATGGGAGCCAATGGGAGCTCGGGTAAAAAATTGTGAGAAATAAATGGATATTCGGATAACTAGGAGTTCGGTTAAATTTTTTTTTCAGAGAAATAGGCTGTTCGGATAATTGAAAGTTCGGTTAATTGGAATTCCGATAATCGGCGCTCTACTGTAGTTATTTTCTGAACCATTTACATAGGTGGTAGCTTTATTATTATTATTATTATTATTATTAAAGTTGTCACATGAAACATTAGCAATTATAAAAACCTTTCCATTTACATATAGGATCGCATTTTACATTTATTTACATTATAAGAATTGTGAGATTTCCACCACAGTATTTTTTGTTAATTAATTTCATTATTCTTGTACATATTTTACAAAAACAGCTATAACTACAGACTTATTCAGTTTTTTTTTTTTTAATACTTATCTAAATGTCATATAATTATTGTTATATAAATTTTCTAATATATCTTCAAACATTAAGTAAGATAGCTATTGAGAAGGAGCAATTTCTTGATTCATAATTTGGTATATAAAAGGTTAAAATATCTCGAACATCTCACTCAAAATTTTAGTTAGGGTAAAAAAAAAATCCGCCCTTTTTTTTGACAATATTTTCTGAAATGTGTTTTACTTTTACAGGGAAAAAAAAAAAAAAATTCTTGAGAACTCAACAGGAACATTAGTACTTTTTACGTATTTGCGAATAAAAATGAATCTAAGAACAGGTCAATGTATCTAACTTAACTGTTTAATAAAAATACCAGTTAAATATTTTAGGGGCGAAATCAAAACAAAAACGTCGCTGATTTAAGGGGTCTTAAGACTCTCAAAGCTTCAAAATTTTTGAAATTTTAATTTTTTTTAGATGTTAAACTCCTATCTTTTCTGAACATTTCAATATAATTGTTTCCTTGAAATTCTCATTAGAACAGAAGTTATGGCTTTTAGAATTAAACCCGCTCAATAGCTGAAGCGGTGTTTCCGAAACTTTGAAGTCATTTTTCTCCAAATGACGTTTTTCGGCATAACGCACAGGGTATCTAAAAAACTTCTGAATATTTTTTCATTCAATTTTTAAAATATACGTTTCATGTTAATCTGTATAAACTGAACCTAAAATTTCCCTTTTATTGTTTAAATAAATATTTTTTTGTGTGATTATATGGTGTTGAAATTTCCAAAATTTTGTATTAGCTAAATACAACTTCGTATTAAAAATATGAAAATGTTTTAAATACAAATTTATTTAGGTTCAGCGTAATTATTACAATCTGAAGTATAAGTAGGCACCAAAATTTTCATTCAAGTTGCAATATTTATTTTGCAATCGTGCGGGTAAGCTGTTATACCAATTTTCGGCTCGTCAAATATCTGACAATTTGGAGCCCCCTGTAAATGCTAATTCTGCATCTTGCAATTTTTTAAATACATAAAATGAAAGAACGACTTCTATTTTTCATCTCAATATAAATTGCGTTTTAGAATCACATACATTTTAAGATATTAAATGTTGAAAATAATCTCTTTTCTTTTTTTCATTTTTTCCCAATTTTAAGAGTCCTGAGACCCTTTAAGAAAACAAATGTTCAGATAATTAAATCTATGCTTACCCTCATCCAAAACCGAACATCGGACACAATTCGAAATATCTGGACTGATCGTTCAGGGATGCGCCGAGCACGCTCAAAACTGACCCACTTTCGAAGTGAGTGCGGGCGCAATTATTAGGGTTTCGTCAATATACCACCAGAACCAGCATGAAGCAAGAACCTCGTTCTGCCAATTCGAAAACAACACACCTGGCAGAATTTCGAGAAATAGCGATGCTTCGGTGATGAATTATGTGATCCATGCAATCAATGCACCAAACAAACAAAATAACCCCGAAATCCGAGGCCAACGTGAAAATAACGCCTATAGATCGGGGTTTCCTCACCTTGTAACATTTGATATAAGACCTTGACGAAAAATATTATTACAGATTCGTAAAGCACTCAAAGTTTGTTCAGTAACACATACTAATATATGCGTACAGTTTACACTCAAAATGTTATTAATCAAACAATCACTAGTCAACAGCAGAGCCCGATAATGGGGCCCAAGGCCCAGCAACTTTTCCGGGTCCAATCGCCTCAAAATAGTAGCTAGAATTTTTTTTTTTTTTTTTTTTTTTTTTTTTTTTCTGGGTATATCCCAGGAGTTATCGTATATTACAATACAATTGCAAGTTAACAAAATTCGTTTTTGTTTTTTGAGAAAATAGTTGCAGAAAACTGCAATTTTAAGAATTTTTTTCCAAAATAATTTCATTAAATTTGAGGCCCCCATCAGCAGTGGGCCCAAGGCTACGGCCTAGTTGGCCTCTGCGGTAATCAGGCACTGATCAACAGTCATTTTGTATCGGATTCGTAACATTTTTTAAATGTATTTTTGCACGTAGAATCCGAATCCGCTAATCAGAAATTTTCTATCACGTAAGAGCTTTACAAAATTTTAGAATTTAATATTTACATACATGGTAAAATCCGTGGTGAAATGTAAATTACAATTTATATTTTGTGGTCAAATAATAAGTAAATGAATGACTATGTAGGTTAAAACCTTTATTTGGATGCATTCTGCTGTAAAACTAACTACCAAAACACATTCACCACTGTCATCGAGAAAGACATCATCCTATCTTGAAAAATTACATATCGGTTATTGTGCAACAGTTTCGTGCTCGTATTAGTACATTGTTTATGTCAAGTAATGAAAAAACATTTTGACTGATGAATATTATGTTTTGTTTGTATTGCAAAGGGTCAATTTTTGCCAAATATTTTACTTTTGTCTACGTAACTGACCTGTACCTAATAAATGTGATTAATTGAGAGAATCTGATTAGGCCACCAAATTCAGCACCCTAAAATTAGCTAAATGCACCCACTTACAAGCCAGATACAGAGACTAGTGCATTAATATTAATTTTTTTTATCAAATTTATCAAAACGTTATTAATGAATTACGCATATCTATGCATTTGTGCTCATAATCATAATTCATTAACAACTTTTTCACAAATTTGATAAAAATTTAATATTAACCCTTTGTATCACCGCATTGCATATCTGCAACATACCCAAAAGTCAATGTTACTTATATAGTTGGGTTTGAAAAAAGATTTTATTTATTGCTGCTATCTTCCAACACATCAGTTAATATAAATTGTTCATAGAATTCGCAAGACAGCTATACTGCGTTATCTTTTTCTTGCCAAACTTTTATTTATCGTTTGAGCAGTTTCGCATCGTTAAAATGAACTTAGATTTTCTACAATGGAAATTTTACAATTTTGTATTAGAAAACTGGCAGTATTTCAGATAAGTATATGCGATTTTCTGCTTATTGGAGATGTGAAAAAAAGTATCTTTTAGTTGATTTTTTTTTTTTTTTTTTTACATGTTTAAAATGATGTATTATAACATCTAATTTTCAAATAGGAAGCGTTGAGTCACAAACGGTGAACTATTTGATTATAATCGTTATTTGATAAATAACGTTTATAATAAACGTAGTTGCAACTTTACTTTGTAAGAGGCTACTTCACACACACGAAAACACCCGCTCGCTAATGTTAATCCTATGTAATATTTTTTTTTTTTTTTTTTTTTTTTTGGGCATTGAATAGTTGAGGTCGATCTCTACAAAGGCCATTTTTTACTTTTTGGATTTTCTTTGGAGTTTTTTTTAAAAATAAAGATACTTTCACTTTCGAAGTCGGTTTCGAAAGTGCCCCCCCCCCCCCCCCCCCCAAAAAAAAAAAAAAAAAAAAAAACCCTGTAAACAAAATATTGAAAAAGTAAAAAACGGCCTTTGTAGAGATCGATCTTTAAAAAAAAAATCCAATACAAAAAGAAATCATTTAAAAATATTGAAATGCAAACGACTTACCTTAAAAAAATTCTTCCATGGGATTAACATTAGCGAGCGAGTGTTTTCGTATGAGTGAAGTAGCCTCTTAAAAGAACTTTTTGAGTACCTTAAGAATATGTAATAATATTTTTCATGATGTTCTTAAATCAAAAGTTATGAGGTAAGAGACCCCGGACAATACTTTATGGACATACTGTATTTTGTAAAACGTTTTTTTTTTTAAGAAATCGCAACTGTTTTCAAAATCTGATACAATAAACACAAGACTTCTGTATATATTTGTTTTCTCCCAATTAATAGCTCCAATACTGGAGTAAAATATTGTTGGCATACTTTGGTGCATAATTAACCCCATTGTTTTGTAACTCGTAAACAGTTGTAACCATAATGATATTTGGAGATCTATCATCAGCGATAGGCTGATGGTAAAATGCCTTACAATTAATTAAGTTATAATTAAGTTATAAAAATATTAAAATCCTGTAACGTGATTAAATAAAAAAAAATGTAGAAAAAAAAGTGTCAAGCAAAAGTTTTTTTAGGATATGGAAATAGCCAAATTCAGCTATATGCGTGAGTGAATCAATAAAACTTGCAATGTAACTCACGCGCAGGTTAATTATATAAAGTTGGTGAAAAGTCTACAAATTGTGAAATAATTACTTACTAAAAAAGGGTCATTGTTAATTTCTCAGGCATAAACAGAGGAAACACAAAATTTGAACCTTACCTAAAAAAGAAAAAGAAAATTATGTAAAACACGATGCATAAAAAAAAAGCATTTCAAAGTAAAAAAATAAAAATCTATAGACATTATGAACCAAAACATTATGTATGTATATATAAACTTAAAATTTCATATTTAAAAAAAAAAATTGCAGACATTACCAATCAAATCCTATGAAAATTAAAATTATCACATCATTAAAAAATCGACGAACACACTTAATTAAATGTCAGAATTTTTACGATCTCAGAAATATTTTTTTCTACTAAGCAGCGAGAAGAGCAGAATAAAAAAAAAAGTGTGTGTTTAAGACCGCACTGTCGAAGTGAAAGTTTCTATGGTGATCGTAATCAATTCGAAGTAATCTATATAGTGTTATAGATCGAAACGCGCTAAATTGTCTTTTTAGTTTCAATACACTGTCGACCTGACTATTTTGATCTATCTTTAAACTTCTAATCTGCAAAATGATTCTGAAGCCTTGGCATGTCCCAGTGTTAATAACATAAAGAAGTCGTAGGATATCCCTTGTCTATCGCATCTTTCAACTTGACGTCCTTTTTCAGAATGACTGGAAAACAGAACTCGCGTCTTTCTTCCATAGTTGTGCAGTATTGTGAAAGAATAAGAATTGTGACTTCGGCAGAATTATGTCAATGGTTGGGTATAAATAACAAATTTGATATTTTAAACATATTTTCAGGGACATGAAATACAGAAAATGTTGTCATGGAAAAATATTTAGGATGAATAGTTATTTCTATGTAAAAAATAATTTTTAAAAAGTAAATTAATCTTGAAACAATAAAAAAATCTACTGCGCACTTTCGGTATCGCGCTTGAGTTATGATGAACACAAAATTTTTTGGGATCGGGCGAGCTCGAGCTATGATTAAAAAAAATCCCGAACTTATCTCTAGTGTACACCACTAAAGCCCCCCCCCCCCCCCCCTGCCTTGCCCCGAGCCCATCAACTGGTTTCGATAGAATTTCAAAAGTGTTATTGCTCCGTTAAGAGCAAAATCTTCATATTTCCCAAATCCTCGTAAAAAAAGTTTAAATATATCTCTTTGAAACATTTACATAAAACTTTATCTTCATTGTATAGTATCATACAACTATTTAAAGAGATAAAGCTTTGTTCGTTTAACGTTTGTATAATAAATTTGAGGTAGTGTTATTCATTAAAACTTTCCCTAAGATCCTAATTCTGGAAGAGAAGTGAGTGTTTGAGGGTCGCACATTTCTGAAGCAATGTGTCCATATTTTATAATTCATTTGTAATGAACACTAATAATTAATCGGTAGTTATTAATTTTAATCAGTGTTCACAATTATCAGTGTTGAATTCAGACACTTTTCTCCGGGAGGGATTTCTGTGGCTCCGGGGGAGACATTATACAGTTCCCGGTAGGGAAGTTGCACTTTTTGACTGACCATTGAAAACACAAAATACCAAATCTTCCGGGGAGGGGGTGACCCGTCCCCCCCCCCCCCGGATCACCCCACTGAATTCAACACTGACAATTGTTATTGCGCGGTCCATTCACTAACAGGGGAGGTTTCGGGAAGCGAGACGAAATAGTTACATAATTCTACTCTAATATTGAGGTTGAGGGAATGTTTTCGTTTTTTACTGTATTAAGAGCCCACTTCAGTCACAGGAAGAAAGGAAAACGCTAATGCTAAGTCTATGGGAGTGTTATTTTCAAATATCTCGCTCAAATTTTAACATTTTTGAATGATATTTTTTGCATAGGATAGCTGAGGACGATCTACAACCGGGCTAGTTTTTACTTTTTTGATTTCGGTTTCAGATTCTTTTAAAAAAATTGCTATTACTTTCTGAACTGGTTCCGAAATTGTAACTATCCTATTATAAAAAAAAAAAAACAAAAAAAAAAAAAAAAAAACTATAACCAAAATCGAAAAAGTAAAATCTAGCCCGGTTGTAGATCATCCTCAGCTATTCTATGCAAAAAAACATCCAAAAATATTGAAATTTGAGCAAGAAATTTGAAAATACCGCTCCCATAGATTTACCATTAGGCTAATGTCAGACGAACGTCTTTTTGCACGCTTTTTTCCCTACGTATCATCCCTACACAATGCTCTGACATTAGCCTCAGCGTTCGACTTTTTCCGGGTGACTCGTGTGGGCTCTTGAGTTTTAAAAACAGTCACAAGCTCTTTACAAAATATGTATTAAAAAAAATATCCATAACTATTTTAATTGTGGTCCAACTTTGCCGGGCCGTAAGGAATGAACTACAGAGCTTCATTCGGCTAGTGGTTGTAATACCGAGAACCGATCGTCGGATATATACTAGTTGGCGAACCTTTTTATAACCGCGTGCCAATTTCTTTCCAAAAAATTTTTACGCATGACCGTGACATGCCGACAAATTTAGTGGATCGAAAAATCATGAAAAAAAAAAAAAAAAAAACTTTAAATAGTAACATTAAGAGGGGAAACAAAACAAATGTATAACATACATGTGAGGTACTGCACTATAATAATCATAAAAAGATTAAATTCTAGAAATTATTAAAAAATATATGTGATTAATTGTGTTGTTGTATCTTGGAAGGAAAATAATTAAATATCAGGTTCATACTCAGTTAATTTAAATAGAATGCAAACTGAACTGGATTTATATGACAACTGCTTTTTATTTGATATTTTGTATTATTCATTTTAGAAACTAATGACCTTGCGGACATAGATAGATGGAAAAAATATTAAAAGATCAAACGCCAGTTTCTTTAAATAGCTCTGAAATTAATTTCTAAGTTGAAATAATTTTATCATTGGTACAGTTACTAATGTGGTTGGTAATTTACGGTATTTTAAAAAACCGCAATTAAAATTCTTGAATTTCCAATAAATCAAATTTAGTCAATATTAGATCTTCTAGAGTTTGTGTACTATTTTGTTTAGTATCACTGCATATTGATTTAGTCGCAAGTGCCAAAATTATTCTTTCGCGTGCCACTTTTGGCACGCGTGCCATAGGTTCGCCGTCCCTGTACTAGTGTATAAGTTCGATGTCAGTTTATTTCACAACAGTCAAATTCTTTACTGATACCTTTTTGCATTCAGGTAATATTTTAAATAGATTTCATTTCTAAGGCCAACACAAAACTGTTAAAAAGCCAAGCCGATTTCAGGAGACAAAAACTAAAAGAGCTCCACTAACCCAACAGGTTTTTAACAGTTTCTTTAACTGTTATAATGCAAATAAAATTAAATGAAACACCAAAAATTTAAAAAAAGAAAAGAAAGAAAGGGAAAAAAAAAAAAGATAGGATATATATTTATGCTTGGAGTAGTTTAATTTATTAAGCCACTCCAATCAAGCGTGGAGGTCAGAGATCATAAGAATATGTTTTTCACTGCAATAACAAGAAAAGAAAGAAAAAAGAATGAAAAATTCAATCAAAGAATCTCCAGAAGGAAATTGTTTTTTCCACTTGAGTGCCACGAACATGCGCTATTCGTGTTCCGCTACAACATCACTGACCCAGCGAAATTGAAATCAATGAAAAAGGAAGGTGGGAAAGATGTCGTTGCCAATATACGTTAACACGATGAAATTCGATCCAATTAAATCTTTTGGCGAATTTTCTTCCACAGGGGCCGATTTTTTTTGTTTTCATCATTTCATTCCAATTGACAAAGCGTAGAACATCTTCAGCAGCAATTCAAATAAATTCGATAGTTAGGATTTTCAATAATAAAATATTTATGAGAATAGTCTTCAAGATAATTATTAATGTCATTATCATAAAATCAATATTTTAAATATTGATTACTCGTAGATAGAATATTCAATGTACTAAAAATTGCAGAGAGTTATTATAGCTCAATGAGACAATGGGGGTTGAGGGAGCAGAGACCCCTCTCTTACATAATAAAGAACTTTTTGCTGAAAATAAACAGCATTAGAATATTAGTACCTGTAATTTTATTTCTAGTTAAAATTCATTATGTTAAATCCCTTTAAACAACAATATTGCTTTGCAGTAATAATAATATGAAAATAATGAAAGTGCTAGTTGGAAGTTTGAGAATATGCTATTTTAGTAATATTTTAGCGTTACCATACGATAAAATACCTCACAACGTCATAATACCTTCATCCATCATTTTTTAAAGAAAAAAAATAGCATTCATTCTACTCTGCAATTATATAATATATTCAAAATTAAGAGAGAAAACAAGTAAATAAAAACACGGTGCAAATTGAGAGATTTTGTAATACTTTGGCTAAAGTCAATGTCAGTCAAACGTAAATGGTTGCCAAAGCAACGATTGTTGCTTTTCATAAAAAAGAATAGTTTGATTGGAATCAATTTTTTGTAATAATCAATGTAATTAATGTATCAATTAAAATAATTAAATGGAATTGTTATTTTGCTTATTTTAGTTAAATTTTATAGTTAAATTTTAAACATTTGACAACAAACCTTTTCCCTTTCTTAAGACAAATGTTTATTAATTTATTTTTATAAAATATTCAAATAAGCTTAAAAAGCGCAAACTGGAAAACCTCTAGTGTTAATTAGCAACTCTTATGTTTACTTAATTTCTCTATTAATGTTTAATGAACTGTATATATTGTGCATGTTTGTCAACAAACTGGCTTGTTATTTGTTTACTCAACTCCACGTAGACAAAATTCGAGCTTAATTGCTTGTAATTTTCGCGTAGTTATAAATACACCATATCATGTATAGAAAATAATATAATCATGAAGTACTAGTTATGCGAGAATTGTTACTTTTTGCCAACAGCGAGTTGAGAAGTACGTCTTTATTTGGGTGATATTGATTCGTGACACCACATGCACGTTATCTTATTAAAATATTTTACTAAAAATTTTTGAAAAGGATTTTCAAAGTTTTTTAGTAAAATATTTTTAATTTTATTTCCTTTCAGCCAAAATGAAAATCGCTTCTTATTATTCTCAAAAAGAGTTAGTCACGCAATTTTGGAAAGTTTCAACTGTTTACCTAAAACAGATTTTTTGAAAAGTGTACCGAAGCATCCAAAAACCATTTTTTTCGAAAAGGCAAAGAACCATATACACAATACACACCCACAATGTTTAAATATATTCCTTCCAGCATCATAATCATATTGATTTATTAGGTTGAGCAAAAAGTTCTGGGAAATTTTTAATCTAGTAATTACCAGAATTTGTATCTATATTATGTATCGTATATCGTGCTAGTGGTATATATATAGGAGTTCAGGATTTTCGGCTCAAAAATGACTATAGAACAGTATGATTTGCGTGTGTTGATCCGGCATTATTGAAGAAAAAGTCTAACGATTCTGAAAGCCGTCGATGAGATTAATGAGGATGAAGGTGTTGGTACGGCGACAAACTTCGTACTTCCAGCAAATCCGGAATCTGGCAGAACGATGGCAGAAAGTCGTGGACTACGATGGTCTCTACTTGCTTTTGTTGTTAATTTGCGTATAACAACGCAACTTTCACAAATTTCCCAGAACTTTTTGCTTAACCTAGTAACATTTCATCATCAACTTTTTTCCCTGTTTTATCAATTTATAACTCAATTCAAAATTCGAAAATTTGAACCAATTTATGTTCCACGTGCCCTTAACATGAAAACAATATTCTAAAAATGCATTTCTCTACTCCCTCCACCCCTCCCCCCCCCCTCCTGCTTAAAAAAAAAAAAAAAATACTTGGAACAAAATTGAAGTTCAACTTGTTTTATTTTTTCATTCCCTAACATGTTGTACAGGACTCAACGCTCAATAATGCAAAATCAGAAAAGATTCTTTTTTTAATGGAGCTGTATATATGATTATCTAAATTAACTAAACCAAAATCAGAAAGATTCTTTTCTAATGAAGCTGTATATAACTGGTTATCTAAATTAGACAGTTTATCTTTTAAAGGCATGGCTGTTCTTTACTGTCACACATAATTATTAGTTCTGCATTTTAAAATAAAAGCTTCAAACATAAAGCTTGGAAAATACGTTTGTTTTCCTCGGTGTAAAAAGTCATTGTCAGAGTTAAAAGTTCTTTAGAGTCAAAACACTGTATTAAAAAACTAGTGTCGTGGAGGAATTTTCACCTTGTTATTAATATAAACTTTAAGAATACTTATAATTAGTTAAAAGGTGACACAGACATAAAGATATTATTTAACATAACTCTGAGATCTTTCAAACGAACACGCGTTCATTTTCAAAGGGAAATAAAGATATAATTTAATATAACCCTGGTGCGTTTGAAACATCTCAGGATTATATAAAATAATATCTTTAACTTTATACTAAAGTTATTTATTTACAGAATGACACAATCTATAACAATTGAAAATTTAATTTACTCTTGTTCTGACTGAAAATATCAAAATCTTGCACAGTTTTGAAAAGAAATATCAAATATACAAAATATGAAATATCTTGATATTTTGAAAATAAATATCAAGTATATGAAAATATCAAAAATCGTGACATTTTAAAAATAAATATCGGATATATATTAAGATATATATCAACGAACCCTGTATATCACACAACAAGAATCACAAGAAGAAGAAACACAAATTAATTATTTTACATGAGTAACTTTTGAAAATATCAGTACCCGACGGCAACATCTTAATTAAAATCAAGAATTATTTCCTCGTTTATTTCCTATTAACTCATTTCAAGCTCAATGATCAACATCAGTTTAGATTACCGTCCAAGAACAATACAGCTACGATTAAAATTGCTAAAACGAATCACTGTCATCTCAGTTAACCGCTTTTTTCCCCCTCTACAGATTAAAAACCCTTTTCCTTGAAGACCGCGTCAATAATTCATGAGAAATTTCTCTGTTCACCGATTTCTCTTTTGGAGATTGGAGAGATAGCGATGCGTATAAGCGTGGATAAAGACAACAAAGTAATGCTGGAGTTTAGCATAATGGACTATTTCAGACTGTTTAGTAGCAGAAGTGGACGTTTTCTAATTTGAAAACTCCCAAGGGTAGACATAAAATATTATAATTAGCCAAAATTCAAATGAATCCATTCCTCCTGAGATCTCTGTTACGCGATTTATTCATTTTCTAAGGTTTGCTATTACCAAGTTTATATATTTAACATATTTTTTAGGTTAAATGGATCGTTTATTTGCAGGGTTCGGCGCTATGTATCAATGGATAGATCGTCGCCTCAGTAGGACATCTAGTAACCTAGTGGCGGAAAGTTTTGTAGCTATCTGCGACAAGCTTTTAAAATTTCATAATCTGTCTGCAAATTTTGCATGTCATTTTAATGAATAAATACATTAAACTAGGAATTTTTTATCAGTTTATTTAAATCATGGTAAGCAGGATGCATTCTCATTAATTTTGGTTATAACTTTTCATCCTCTAACCTCTTGTAGGATATCTAAAATGGGAAAGATAAGCAGAACCATACATAGACAATAAAGATGCTTTTAAAAACCTTCGGAAATTTCAGAGCTGATTTATTCAGTCTTGGAGTTGGGAATGCTTCGCTTTTTTAAATATGTTTTCCAAATTTTAGCCCAGGGTAATTTCCAATTAATATTTTGACCAGGGTGGTGTCCTTGAAAATGTGTGCTCTTTTTTTTGACCATTTTACAATCATACACACCACATACAACCTTCAGACATGCTACAGGCTCAGCAAATAAAAAAAAAGAAAGGGCGAACTTTCACCGCCTTACGTGCGAAAAGCGCCAGTTTTTTCCACAACCCTTTGATGAATTTTTTTTTTTTTTGCAGCAGCAGCAGCAGTCTTTTGATGAAATCCGTGGGTTTTTCGCAGATTTCTGATGCAATTCACGTTTTTCCCGCGATCCTTTGACGAATTTTACGTTTTTTTCTCGATCCCTTGGCAAAATTCGCATTTTTTTCCATGGCCTTTTGAGGAAAGTAGCATTTTTTCATAATTCTTTGACGAAATTCGTGTTTTTCTACGATTTTTTTTGACGAAATTCGCATTTTCTCCACGGCCTTTTGATGAAATTCGCATTTTCCACGATTTTTGTGACGAAATTTGGATTTTTTCGTGATCTTTTGACGAAATTTGCATTTTTTTCGCGATCTTTTGACGAAATTTGCATTTTTTTCGCGATCTTTTGACAAAATTTGCGTTTTTTCCCACAATCCTTTGACGAAATTCGCACTTTTCCGCGATCCTTTGTCGAATTTTCCGTTTATTTTGCGATCCTTTGCCAAAATTCTCGTTTTTCACGGGAAAAAAAAATGTTCGAAAGTTGCAGACAATTTTAAAAATTAATTTCATTAGTACAGACAAAAATTGTCCACAAGAGATTTTTCTTGTCCGCGACAGTGTCGCTGTGTCGCGCCGATTCTGCCACTGGATCTAGTAATAATCGAAAATGTGATGTCTTACTTACTGCTATGAAAAACTGTGTCTGTATCGAGTGGAACAGTAGGGAATTTTTATAAAACACATCAGACTGAGATACAGTGTTAAACATAACTTTGTGTTTCAGAAGTTGTTCCACTCGATGCAAACGCAGTTATTCAAAGTAGTAAGTCAGACAACACATTCTTTATTATTACAAGATGTCCTGCTGTTGATCTGGGGTGACGATATATACATATGAGGACGTGAGTTTCAAAACTCGCCTTATCCAGAAAATCAAATTTCGGGAA
Source organism: Maratus speciosus (assembly GCA_963932465.1). Lineage (NCBI taxonomy): Eukaryota > Metazoa > Arthropoda > Arachnida > Araneae > Salticidae > Maratus > Maratus speciosus. The sequence goes on from OZ010786.1 coordinate 630,906,884, forward strand.
ATCGCGAAAAACCTCTAACTGAGACCATTAGTTTTCATTTTAAACCAATGTTTTACAATGGCAGAAATACACGATAAAAAGTTTTTTTCAAATGCAGACAGTTGTGTTTTTTCGGTGCAGGTTTACCGATACAATAGATTGATAGAGAAAGCACGATTTTTTTAATTTTGGATAAGGCGAGTTTTAAAACTCACGTCCTGATATATATCCGATATTTATTTTCAAAACAACATGATGTTTGATATTTTCGATAGTTATTTTCAAAATATCATTGTCTATGTTATTTTTGGTATTTTCAGTAAAAAACAAGTGCAAATGAGTTTACTGATTTTGTTGTTCGGTAGACAAAGGAGGCAGTGGCAATTTGGCAGTGACAATTTCATAAATCAATTAACTTATGTTTTTTCTTTTGTACACGACTAAAGAAACACTTCATCCATACTCTATTTCTTAGTAACCAAGCAAGCAGCAATCAATAAAATGCTATTGAACTGTTATTTCGCTATTTGAATACAAGTGAATCAATATTTTGTCCACAAAAGATATAAGAAAACACTGTATAAAGAACCAGGGGTCGATGCAGAGTTTTTTCTTTGGGCCCATTTTGTGAAAAGTAAAAATTATTTTTGTGAAATGTATTATATCTTTATGAAAAATAACACTTCGTAACAAAATATGAAATCCAGTTACTCAAATTCGAACCAAGCATGTATTAATACTAACTTCTTTAAGTTCTTTTGGTAAAGTTTTCTTTTCTAGTGAACTTGTTTTATTTGAAAATTACGCATATCAAAATCTAACAATAAAAATAATCAATAAAGAGTATTTTTTTATGGAATAGAATTTTGTAAAGGAGCCTGCGTTAATAAAATGAATTTTGCTTGTTAAATGGAATTTTGTGAAGGGGCCTATTTTGTTAAATGGATTTCTACGAAAGGCCCTAAATAGGCCCCAAATTTTGCCTAGATCGACCGCTGAAGACAGAATAGAGAACTTTTTTCATCTCTTTTTCCCCAATCAAAACGAACTCTTATAACCCAGGAATGCAAAATAAGCTGAATTCGTTTATAACGAGCCAAACAGGAAATAATTGGCCTAATATAAATATGTATCCAAAACACTGATGTAATGAGGAGCAGACTTGCATAAAACAAAAAACTTTTTGCGCACACAAATATTGGGTCAAAAACTTTCTGCAAATTAATTTAATGCTTAATAAAATAACGTGTTATATTATTTTGACGATATAAATTGAAACAGGGGTAAATCCGAGAAAAAAAAACTTTCTGAAATTCACAGCAAATCTTCTGAAAAGTTACAGCAGAGGGGAGGGGGGGGGGGGGGAAACCCAGTCGCAGCACTAACTATGCATTTTTCCCACTTCCATTTGACAAAATTCGAATTTTTTTCGCGATCTTTTAACGAACTTCGCGCTTTTTCGCGATAGCTTGACGAAAAATTGTGGGGTTTTTTTCGCGATCTCTTGACGAAATTTGTGGGGGTTTTTCGCGATCTTTTGACGAAATTTGTGGCTTTCTCGCGATCTTTTGGCGAAATTTGTGGCTTTCTCACGATCTTTTGGCGAAATTTGTGTTTTTTTTCGCGATCGTTTGGTGCAACTTGCTGTGTTTTCGCGATCTTTTGATGAAATTTGCGAGTTTTTTCATGATTTTTTGACGAAATTTGTGGGGTTTTTCGCGATCTTTTCACGAAATTAGTGATATTTCCGCGATCTTTTGGCGAATGTTGTAGTTTTTCGCGACTCTTGGACGAAATTTGCGTTTTTTCGGCGACCATTTGTCGAAATTCGCGATATTTTTTGTCCGAATTTTCGGATTGATGACCGGTTTTTTTCAATTTTCGGAAAATTCGGAACAGAATCACCCCTAAATTAAAAACAGTAGTTTTAAAATAATTACCTTTTAAATTAAAAATTAATTGATAATAATTAAAGAATAATTATTTTGCTTAAAAAAAAATAAAGCAAAAAATTCGTGAATTCTTAATCAATTATTTTGTCAGTACATTTAGAAACAGTCCAATCCTTAATATTGTGACCTTTTCGCACAAAATGTCAGTCATTCTATGTTCACAGAAATAATGTGGCATTGCTTCTGAAACAACTGAATCACATTTTATAGGGAGAGGTCCATTCATAGGTATCATCATTACAGAGACCAATGTTTTTACTTCAGCCCTTTGACGAAATTTGTGTGTTTTCACGAAATTCGCGTTTTTTCTCTGATCCTTTGACGAAATCAGTTTTTTCTCGCGATCCTTTGATGAAATTTGTGTTTTTTTTTTTTCTCGATGTTTTGACTAAAATCGCGTTTTTTTTTCTCCATCTTTTGACGATATTAGATTTTTTTTCGCGATTCTTTGACGAAATTTGCATCTTTTGGTGAGCTTTTGACAAAATTCGCGCTTTTTGCATTATGCTTTTACGAAATTCGGGTTTTATCTGCGTTCTTTTCACGGAATTCGCGTTTATTTCTGAAATTCTTTGAAGAAATTCGCTTTTTTCGCGATCATTTGACGAAATTAGCTTTTTTCAGTGATCTTTTCACGAAATTAGTGTTTTTTTTCGAGATCCTTTGACGAAATTCGCACTTTTTCCTCGGCCTTGGCAAAATTACTGTTTTTTTTTTTTCGAGATGCTTTGACGAAATTAGTTTTCCCGCGATTCTTACGAAATTTACAGGGTTTCTTTTTCGCGATCCTTTGACAAAATTCAAGCTTTTTTTGTTATGTTTTTACGAAATATGTTTTTTTCCTGCGCTCTCTTTTACGAAATTTGTGTTTTTTCTGCGATTCTTTGACGAAATTATCTTTTATTTTCACGATGCTTTGAAGAAATTCGCATTTTTTTCTTCGATGCTCTGACAAAATTGGGATTTTTTCTGCGAACGATTGAAGATTTTTTTTTTTTTTATTCGGCGCTCATTTGTTGAAATTCGCAATATTTTTCAATGATATTTTTTACGGCTGAATTTTCGGACTGATGACCGAGTTTTCTAAATGTTCGGAAAATAATGCCTTAAATTTTCGGAAAATTCAGAAGATAATCACCCCTGACAAACAAATAAATCATACATGAAATTGGAGAATATTATTAATTTTTTGGTATTTAAAAAAAAAAAAAAAGTTATAAAAACAAAAATTACGTTTTTTTTTTCTAAAAAATTTTCCGCGAAGTTCCGAATTTTGCGGAAAATTTTCCGCGCACGCTGTGCGCGCGTGCGTCTATATTATACAACGCTGATGAGGAGAAACTCGTGATGTTTTCCCATACATCACGAAAAGATTATCATTTATGTTAGGTTTTTCCTCTTTTTGATCGCACGGCACACTTGAATGTAGAGTTATACACTCGCGGCGTACGTACTTGAATTCACAGTGCCATTTCTACAGTACACTTAAATTATTATCTTTTTTTTTAAAAAAAGGTTAAAATCTTTTTCAATTTACTTATAAACAGAAACAAGTTGAGCCGTCACCGTCATAGCCGACAAAAACATAATATTTATTCTAAACTTTGTTTTAAGAATAACAAACTCTTAAAGACTTATTTTTATTTTTCTCTTTATTATTTTTTATATTATATTTAATGTAGAGGTTTTTAGGGTACAGACTTTTCTCACAGGGTCCTGCTTTTATGAAATTGTGAAAATTGGCGACTTCAGATATTTTTGACGGATGATATTTTACTTTAAAATGATTAAATATATGAAGGGTTCAATTTGGGATGGAAAAGTTTTGTCCTGACATTTTTAGACTACGTTATGCTTTGCAAGATCGAATGTTCAAATCGACGAATACACAAAGAATGGGAGTGGGCCGAAATTTCTTCAAAATTTGCCTTCTTCTGTTTGTGTATGTCTAAAGTTTGCGAAATTTGTTCAAAAGGTTTCACCCAATTTAGACCATATAAAAGTCACCAGTTTAAACATTTCTATAGCACTTTTTAACATTTAGTAGCGTTTCTTCTCTGAATTCATTAAAATATTTAAAAGAAAAATACATGATGTGAATGTGGCAAATACATAAATTAAAAAAAAAAAGACGAATATTTAAGCAAATAAAATATCTATTTAAATTAATAAATAACCGTAAGTATGTTTGTCAATGCACTTTTACCAGCTAAACAGGATTATTACAATATGGGAAAAAATCATTGTTAATTATTTTTTAGAAGAAAAAGAGAAATTTTATATACATAAAATTGAAGGCCTTATTAATAAAATTACCAAAGTAAACTTTGTTTCTACTTCTTGTTACATATTCTGTTGAGGTAACAATTTAAAATACGCGATTGCAGATTAAAATGCAATTAAAATGATAATGTAATGTAATGTCACCATAATTGCTTTAGATACCAAAAGTCAGATTTCTTAATAGATTTTTTTAACAACATTTTCTTTTTTAGCTCCCTAAAATGTATGGGAAACACGCATTTGCATTGCATGTTTCGATAAACGTAATGTTATGTTACGTAATCATAATTGATATATAATACGAATATCCATAGAGTCCAAAAATCAGTGTTGTATTGGTTTTAATTATGATTAAAAGCACTTTTAACCGCCCTGGTCAAAACTGATTTTGACTGCTAAAAGATATTAAAATTTATTTTTTTAAATGATAAATTTAGTGCAGCATTTGGAAGGATTTGTCCAAATGCCATTTAACAACATTTAATACAACATTTGGAAGTGTTTGCAAGTATTTTACTTCGTATTCTTAGTATCATACTTTTATTTTCATTACTTTTTAATTTAATAGCATACAATTTTTTAACACTTTGAGGTCCAAGCCCGAGAGTCTCTCGGGGTCAACTTTTAACACTGTGAGCTATAAAAGTACAGACTATATACGTTCTCGGTCTTTTCATATATTACCTACGAACCTTTTACTTTGAAATATATATATATATTAATGACAATACTAAACTGAATTAAGTGTATGAAAATATCTAGAATCAGAGCTTAACTCGAACTTATTGTGAGCCTTGTTTTGTTGCTCTTTGTGCAAATCGTTGCTTTGAAATGTACCACAGAAAAGCAATAAAGTTTATGTACAAATAAAACCTATTCTCAGATAGGTATTACAACATTAGTACAACATTTAGTAGTACAACATTTAGGTAAGTTTTTATTCAAGTCTATGCAAAATTTTATATTAAAAATAATGTTTTCTTATGCGAAACTTTTAAAAAATATATAAAACATGCTTTTTTCAATCATTTCTCATTAAATATTAATTTTTAGTACATTTAAATAGTTCCTTCATTATGAAAAAGAACAGTTTGCAGTTTTTAATTAAAAAAAAAATTAAAATACATATCTTCCAAGTATTTTTTAAAAAAATCCTGAAAAGTACGAAATACCCTCAGTCCAGAGGGGGATATGCGGTCGAAATAGTTCAGATCTCAAATGATTAAAGATAAGCAATTATCATAAGCATTGAAATAAGGGATGCACCGAATATTCGGTATCTATTCGGTATTCGGCCCTGTTACCGAATATCAAAATATTCGGCTGAACCGAATACCTAAAAAAAAAAAAACCCTTTAAAACATATTTCTTAAAACCTTATACAACTTCTACGTTTAACAGTCAACTTATAAAGATATTCAGAATAATTAGAAATAGAATTATATTTAAATAAAAGCTGATGTTTTTTCATTATTTATTTGCTGTTTGTTAAGTGTTATTTAAGAAAATTAACCAAACACGAGGATTTTCATAAGAATTAATAGACGCTTTCAGTGTGACGTCAGTCATGACATTTTGGTTGGAAACTTGACTCCAAACAAACGGTTGCTATGCATCATTTCTACTTAAATATAAATCGTGGAAAATGTTACCAGTACATATCAAATATTAAAACACTTAGATGTGAGATATAGATATAAGATATAGCTGCAACACAGAAACAAAATAGAAAATACAACATAGCAACCGTTTGTTTGGAGTCAGTTTTCAACCAAAACGTCATGACTGACGTCACGACTGAAATGGTCTATTATGTGGGAGATTCTCAAAAGGTGGGATCATTAAACGTTAACTATATGTAATTTTTAAAATTTTCAAATTTAAGGCCAAATTTTTTTAATAGTGTAGTATTTTGTCTATAAATATAATATATAAATATTTTAATAGTATGTCTACAAAATTATACACGAACATTAAAAGACAGCAACTATTCTGGAAAATTAATGATTAAAGCATTTAATTAGCAGTTGTGTACGTTACAAATTTTGGACATTTGCAGATTTTGGACTTAAAGATTTTGGACGTTGCTCTTAGTATTTAAAAAATTCTTAAGACTAAGAATGTAGTAAATGTGTCTGTATACATACATATATATATATATGTAAACTTTTTGTTATCCAGTAATAATAATAATAAAAATGCTTTGTTACGTACGTTACTTTCGGACATAACAAAATACAGAAAAATGCTTTATAGAAAAGTCCTATCTTCAAAAAAGCAATAAATCAGCTTGCCATCTCTTAACGAAATTATCAAAAAATCATCAGTTTCCTTTATGCTTTCGTTGTTTACTATTAGTACCACCTGGAAAAAGGTTAAAACTCTTTTTCTTGGTGGTACACTGGAGTAGTTAACGTTATGAATGTCCGAAATTGACCCCTTTAGCATAAAATAATAAAATTTTAAGATATTTACACAAAGCTTTTACAATAAATTATGTCATTTTCTATCTCTGAATAGAATTAAAAACACAGTGTAAAAAAAAAATAAAAATAAAGTCAATGCTAATTAAAGTTATGTTTGAAAGGCTTAAAGTTATGACTTGTGTCCAGTGTCCACCTTTTGAGAATCGCCCATGCACAAATGCAAGCTCCTGAACATTGTCCAGAAAATAATCTGTTTCTTGCTAAGATTTTAAGAACAACATTTACAATCTCTGAAAATGATTGCCCACTCTAGACACCGATCTAGGATGCATTTAAAAACGTCCTTGCTTAATTAAAGGGAGTAGAACAGTTACTCTTGCTAAGTTGCCACCCTATAAAATTTGAATCGATTATATTATTTACTTTTATTTTGGTCTCTTTCTGACAAACAAATAATATATGATCCTGTTTATTCACAATTTCTCTTTGATTTTAAAATGTTTGTTTTAGAATTTAAGAAAATTTTATTCATTTGTTTTAATTCTCAGAAGAAGTCATGAAATAAAAAAAATTATTAATTAAAATTTTTTTATAAGTGTCCTCTTCTTAAATAACTCAAAGCAGATTTTTTTCAGCATGAAGCTTATTTGAAAAAAAGCTCTTGTTTATTAGAATACAAGTTTGTTTTAAATATTATGTAAAATTGTTTTAAAATTTAACATTTTAATGCCTTCAAACTTTGAAATATAAAAGTATTCGACAAGCCGAATATTCGGTATTAGGCCGAATAGTTACTATTCGGCTATCCGAATATTCGGTATTCGGTTCGCCTGTTGGTCGAATATTCGGTATTCGGCCAAAATCAGAATTCGGTGCATCCCTAATTGAAATATTTTTAATAATTTGATTACGTAGGTATCTACTTTTATATAAAAGTGAAGGAAACCAAGTAACATTAAGCAAAATAAACATTTTATTTAGAACTCAAAGAATAGTACAAGTATTGTTGCATTAATTAGGCTAAGACGATTTCATAAGTCAATTCTGGATGAGATCAAACTTGTGAAAAAATTCTTTCTTCTGATGAAGAGTTTGCACCATCATTCATTAGCTGGATTATGAAATCTATAAATTTCAAACTAATATTTTCCAATTTTTCATTACTGCCCAGAAATATCATAATGTATTAGTTAACACTTCTTTTCTCTCAGTCCTGTTTTTATGAAATTGTGAAGAGCTTTTTTACATTTGTGAAAAATCCAGTCCTAATTTTATAAATTTGAACTGAACGTTATACTAAGGTTCTTTTTTATGTTTTAAAAAAAAAATATGTGTGTAAAATACATATATTTTCTTTCTATATGTAAAAGTGACAAGTAGCTCAGATTTTACTTTTAAATGATTAAATTTGTGAAAGGTTTAATTTAGAGGTGGAAAATTTTTGTAAAAGGGCTATTTTTAAGACAAAGAATTTTGTGAAGGGTCTTTTTTTAAGATGAAAAGTTTTGTGAAGGGTACTTTTTTAAGGTGAAAATTTTTGTGAAGGGTACTTTTTTAAGGTGAAAATTTTTTGTGAAGGATCCTTTAAAGGACCCAATTTCTTCCTAAACAGATCTCTGATAAGGAAAAAAATAAATTCCATCTATATTTTAATAATTATTCAATTATTTAATAATTATTCAAATATTAATAATTATATATAATATAATACTAATATTTACAATTCGAGCAATTTATGTAAGCTAAAGTTAATTAATAAAGTTTCGACCAATTTGAGTGGTTAAAACTTACTTTGACAAGTTTTAGACGGTTAAAACTAGTTTTGATCACTGTCCTGTTTAAAATTAGTTTTGACCGATTCAAAATTACAACGCTGCCAAAAATTGAAAGTAAAATTTCTTAAAATGGGAGGGTTATAGAAAATGTTTAACACTTTCTTTCTAAGCGCCCTAAAATCGACAGTAAATAGGCAGTATATGAGAAAACGGATAGTGAGAAACAGAAAGTTCGATAAAATTGATGGAACGGTGTGATTGCAGAAAAAAAAGAGGGAAATTAAAGAAAAAAAAATCTCCGGTCAACAACGCGAAACTTTCTCACTCATTTTTAAATGTAAAAGTAGCGGATGGGGACAGCTTAATGCAACAATGTTAAAACAGCGCCTGCGTAATAGAAGAAGGGAGAAGGAAATCTCGTAGGGGTTTCTTTAAACCTGGTTCGAAGCACGGGGAAAAAAATAAGAAGCTTTTGCATTTTTACTGGCGCCACCTACCAAAAATATTTGAAAGTAATATTAAAAAACTTAATCTTTCCAACATTGTAGTAAGAAATGTTTAAATAAGTAAACAAATATCTACAACTTTTACTTTTAAAATTTAAAAGCAGTTCATCTTTTATGTCATAATAATATTACTTACTAATTAACTCATTTCATATAAATAAATTGATAGGGATGTGTATGTGGCGTTCTAATAGCTTTAAGAAAATTAGTTTCCAAGGGATACAATAAGATTATTATTTCTTATATTAAGCTAAATCTTTTGACTTCACTGTCAGTCAAGGCTTTAGAAAACAGTAAATATGATTTAACTAACATACACTTCTATAATTAAAATATACATAATTTAATACTTGTTCTCTAAGTATAATTGTGTATATGAAACTTTTATTATATATAATACGTCAATGTGGCTTACATTTTTTTTCTTACTTTAGAAAGATTTAAAAGCTAATACTATTTGTTTTCTCTTTGTTCCTAATTTAACATGTTTCTTTGTTAAGAAAAAAAAAAATCCTAATTCAGAGTGCACAGTTCATTTTTTTTAAATTATTACGTTAAACTAAACATATTTTAATTTTAAGATTCTTTCAGTTCCTATTTTATAGCAAATGTATAGTGAGAGCATCTCATAAACTTTTAAACATTAGAATATTAATCATTATAATGCATTCTCTTCAAGTATTAACATCTTAAATTATAATAAAAATATGAGAAAAATAAAATATAAACACATGGATAATTAAAGTACCAAGTAGAAACGAACTCCAACACAATCAAAACAATGTGCCAAAGCCGGCTAGGGATTTTTGGATTTTTCCCCCATATCGTTACGCAGTCGAAGTTTTAACATTTTGCATTAAGCTGTCCCTATCCGCTACTAAACGTAAAGGCATAAAATTGACAGGCCTGACTAGGGAAGCGATGTAGAATCGAAACGAGTGTTCCTTTTTTGATAAATAAAATACTTATCCAGTTGCAAGTGATTGTGGTCATATGACAACCGGTTTTCCCTTGTCTTGAGGTGTCGCGTGCGAGAGTCCGATAATATAGACGAACACGCGAACGCCGTTCGCAGAAAATTTTCGAAGTTTGCAGACAGTTTTAATGTTTTTTTTTTTTTTTTTTTTTTTTTTTTTTTACAAATTTATTTATATATATATTTAAAAAAAAAAAAATCAAGACCCTGGGCGGAGAACAGGTGTGACGCACGTCGCAGACTCTTGAGAAGGTCTGCAGACTATTATTCAACTGGAGAAAAAAAAGTTTGCTAAAAATTATTTGCCATGTACCATGGTACAGAATTCTTTGGAAGAAGCGCCGAGACGCATATGAGTTTAAAACATTTTAAGTGCGGCTCTTATGCCGGAACGGCAGGTACAATGTTTTTTTTTTTTTTTTTTTTTTCCCTGCCAGGTCCGGTAGCAGAAACAGTGCATCACCGAAGGAGGTGATGCAGATTATTTTAGGCTTTGCAGACTAATTTAACAGATTAAATATAAATTTTGTGTTAAAAAATAAATGTTAAATGTTGAACTCTTTTAAATAAAGTTTATTTGGTTGGAAATTTTAGCGAATGTTTATGTGCTTGTTTACCGTTTTTCCGCGATTTGCGGCGATATTTTTACACTCGGAAGGGGAATTCGGTTTTAATATCTTAGTAAATATTATCCTCTTTTCAATAAATTCTAATTCAGAAAACTGGAGGGAGGTGTTGCTTAGTGGGACACCACTCGCATATAACTTTTCATTTTTGCTATTAGAGGCGATACTCGGGAGGGGCACGGCTTTTTTTTGCAGAAGATTTTTACGAAATTATTTGAGTTCGCAGACAGTTTTACATTTTATCTAAGATTTTCAGAAAAATCTTTTGCACTTACCAAAAAATGAAAAGCTACTTTCGATTATATAGTTTCTGAATTGTATCTAGTTATACATCTGCCAACTTCATGCATTTCCGAACAAAGATGAATTTAAAAAAGTGTAAGAAATTAGTCCCTTTGAATTTGAGAACAGCTTTGAGGCTACTTGAGTCAGGCGAAAACTCCTGTTCGCCAATGTTAATCCTATGGAAGATTTTTTTTTTACATATCTCATTCGCATTTCAATATTTATAAACGATTTTTTTGCAGAGACTAGCTAAGATCGATTTGTACAAAGGCCGTTTTTTACTTTTTCGATTTTGCTTACAGGTTTTTTTTTTTTTTTTTTACTAGGATGCTTTTACTTTCGGAATCAGTTTCGAAAGTAAAAGTATTTTCACAAAAAAAAAAAAAAAAAAAAAAACCTGCAAAGAAAATCGAAAACGTAAAAAATGGCCTTTGTACAGATCGACCTCAATTAGCCACTGCAAAAGAAAAAAAAAATCATTTAAAAATATTGAAATGCAAGCGAACTATTTAAAAAAAAATTCTTCCACAGGTTTAACATTAGCGAACGGGGGTTTTCGGCTAACTGAAGTAGCCCTTTAAATTCAAGCGGTAAAACGAGGGAGACATTCCGCAAAACCGAAATGTCCCCCTCTGAAGATTTTTGATTTTATGCTGTCAAGTATAATTTCCCCCAGCAGCTCCAAAGCGCCCACGCCCCACCTCCTTACCGGAGGTGTTGAAATCCCCCCGCAGGGCCTGATTAATGCAGGGGCATGCTGTCAGCTGCCCTACCCCCCACCCCCGATTTGAGAGGTCCCCACAAAAGTAGATAAGTTTTTCGTTAAAGGAAGCCAAATGATAAAAATTGGGCAAAAGTGACCAAAATTCTTCTTTTTCAGATTTAAGGGGGCTCTTTTCTCCCCCCCTCTACTTCCGTGCTCCATGCCCCCCTGAAGGTACCAATTACGTCATCAAAAAATCACGAAAAACTTCAAAAGATTGAAGCCCCCCCCCCCCCCCAATAATGATTGCCCCAGGGTCCCCGACAGTCTAAGTCGACCCTGCCTCCCCGGAGAAAAATGTCTGAATACAACACTGGTGCTTGGTGGCAGTGTTGCAATTGCAAACGATTAATTGGTTGGTATACATATATCTCTACAATACTAGAAGTTGTAAAACGAAACACAAGGCTGTACATTTAAACGAGAACTAGTTCAGTAAATTTGCATAAGATTAAGATGTCGAATCTCACGTTATAAACATGATCTGGCAAAACAGTGGCCCAACTTTTTACATGCGGTGTTTCAAGAAAGTTAGAAAACAGAAGGCTTTTCAAAAACCAGTTTGGTTTCCGCTGCACGCTTCTGGCGGTTACGGCGGAAACCTTAAAAAAGAAAAAGAAAAATTATAAAATGGCAAACCGGTGATTCACTACAACGGTTTCAATTGTATGCCAGACGATCAAAAATTCAATTCAGGTGTCATGCGAGATAAATCCAATGCAAAACAGTGTTCTAGTCTACGAAAAACATGCTTCAGGTTTTTATACTTCTTTCTTTTGTTTTCTCTCTCTTTATTTTTTTTTCTTTAACAGGTTGGGGGGGGGGGGGCTACTTTAAAGATAGTATCTTAATAAAGACAGTATAATATGAACGCTGATAAAGGAGGGAGGGGGAGGGCATTGCCCCTTTGGGCTCATTCATTTATTATGTCACGCAAATTTCGTGGATTTTTACTCCTCCCCGCTCTACGTCACAGGTTGTCGCATTCGTCCTAGCTGGTCAACGCCGGGCGGATCAGCTAAAACACCCTCTTACTTCAAACTATTCTAATTTAAAGGAAAAGGGAAAATACTTATGGGTTGTTCTCTACAATACTTGCAAATTTGGCCAAGCAGTCTGACTTGAATGATGCACATATAAATTTTCATAAAAATTAGATAAATGGTAAGAAATCAGTCAATTATTGAAGATTTTAATAGCAACAGAAATTGTTTTAAAAATTTGACTTAACAAAAAAAAAAAAAATAAATAAATAAATAAAAATAAAAATAAAAATTTGTAGAAAAAATAAAATAAAAAATGTGAGGGAATGACAAGTGAGGGAATGATGAAATAAGACATTTTTACTAGTTGTAGGGGAAAATGCAAAATTATGAAGAAATCCAAACTGTTTCCTTTAAGAGAAACACTTAATATACAATGTATGATAAAATTAAAATTTTTGATATTTACAAAAAAAATGAATATTCTGCGTGAGGGAATGACTGCTAATAAAAACGCTTCCGGATATACTGACTAAAAAAAAATTCTGAAAAATTAACAAAATCTTACACCACCAATTTATGTTGCTGGACTGACAAGTGCTCAAAATAGCTTCTTCTCTGTGAAGGATGCTAGACTGCTACTGCTCATTAGTGGTAGATATTTGTGATAATAGCAATGTGTGAGGGAATGATGGTCTAACATGGGGAAACATATAATTGATTGAGTAGACTATATAATAATAGTAAAAATTAATATTTTTATTATTTTTTGTAATGTACCAAATAAGAACTTTATTTTGCTTAGGGTATTTTTAATTATTTTTATTTCTGGATGGAAAGAAATAGACAATAAAATAGGGTAGTACAGGTGGGGGAAAGGTGAGGGAATGATGTTTGCATGATATATTACATTTTTAAATACTAAATTTATTTATTTTTAAATTTTACTTTCTGCCCCTAATAAAGTATGTTTAGATCTTCTAATAAAAATAAAAATAAATAAAAATGTAATGAAATTAAGAGCATTTATATGGCTGGGAAGCACTTTTTGCACTATTGCAGAGAATAACCCTTATACTTCCTGAGTAAAAATACATATTTAAAAAATGAACTTAATAAAATTGTTTGCAAATAATAAATACCCAATTGTATTCATATTTTAGACATGACGTCAGAATGTAGTAACCCGTTCTTTGCCCTTGAAGTGTGAAGTAACTAACCTTTCCTGTATTTTGAAATTTAATAAACTTTTTTTTTTCCTTCACCCACTTTGTAAAACCAAAAAAGTTCATTCTTATATCATTATTCATCAAGTGACTTAAAATATTTAAACACTAAAAGATAAGATAAATATTTTTCGCCAGGCGAGGGAGATCCCCCCGTGAAAGTCAATATTTAGCACTGCATCATTTAACATTAAAAAAATATCTTAAACGGTAGAGTCAGGCGAGAGCGACTACCTGACGGGAGGAATAATAATAAAAGAATGACTTTCAATTCTCAATTTTGAAAAAAAGTCAGTAGGAACTTACTTTTTTGAATTATTACTTATTTGTTGCACTTCCGCACTGCTTTTTATATTGATACTAGTATATTTTTTCAAAAACAAGCACATTCCGTAATCAATATAAAAGTAAAAATAGTTTCTTTAAAAAACACTCATACGCACTCAACGTTTATCTTGAAAACTACGATTTATTTCATGACTTCGATTTATGTTTCTTCGCAAAAATCACAATGCACAAAAGGCACCGAACTCCATTATGGAAAATTCACCGCTTTATTTACGCTTAGTAAAAAGCACAAGTTACTGAATTTATTTAAAAATACATAATTTTTTTTTTTTTTTTAAGATGTAGCAATAAGAAAGAAAATAAAGCATCATTTAAACTTTAAACTATCTATTCTTGATTTCTAAATCCTTTACTCGACGTATAGGGGAGGATAGTACACAGTGAGACGAAAATTATTATTCCTTAACAAATGGTGACGATTTTTATTCTTTTGAAAAATTTTTTATTGCATCTTTAAGCTATACAAATGCGCTACACATTAATGTATAAATGGTTTTAAAAGAGTTATTTATAAAAGCCCAGAAGCAGTATAACGGAGTATCGAAAATTGTCTCACTATGTACCACAAGTAGTACACAGTGAGACAATGTATATATTATTATAAATCATACATTTTTACACTCTATCAATAATTTTCTGCAGTTTATGATTTCTAGATTTTCAAAATATTAAAAATACGAGCCTCGGGTGGACAATAGCAGACCTTGGGCTACCTTCATGCAAATTTTCAGCCTCTTATACGTTTAGTAAATTTCCCTAGTCATCGCACGCTCACACACACACACACACACACACAGAGAGAAAGAGAGAGAAACCTTCTTTTATTGATAAATATGTTTTTAAACATCACAACCACATAGTAGGTACACAGTGAGGCACGTCTCACTGTGTACTTTCATTACGTTATAACAGTATGGATGCCACATCTGTCACATCAATTTCATCGCTTTAAAAAGTTTATGTCATTTTGCCGAAATAGTCTATTATTAGACATAGTTAGGTTTGGTTAAGTAAATATATGTCATATTGAAGGAAATAAACTCTAAAATAGACGTTTATGTAACTTTAACCACTATGAAATACGGAATTATTTACTATTTTGTCCGACGACGACGAGTAACATAAGTACCGAAACTACATCCACGTGTTGCATAAGATGAGGTCGTTATGTGTGTGTGCCAGCTTGAAGAAAAGTTACAACTATATGTCAAAATGGCTGCTGTCTCACTGTGTACTCCCCTAATCACAAATTATTTCATATTAAACTGATAATTGAAAAAAATTATAGTTTTTTTAATTAATATACTCTTCATTTGTTATTTTTATTTAATTTTCTACTTTATAGCAGTTAAAACATTGCACTGTTTCAGTTTCACAGTCAGCTGGTATTTTTTGGCGAGCATGGTTTGGCGCATCATTAAAACCATCGTTGTAACTCTTATACAAATATAATCTTGAAGAATATACGGTGACTAGTATAACCCGCCCCTCCCGCCACCGTAAAAAATGGCGGAATTTTGAACTACGTTTCATTTTCATAAGGCTTCATACAATACAAACAAACAGCATAAAGATTTTATTATTGAAAGTTTTGTATTGTAAAAAAGTACATTTTAAAAATAACAAATGATTTCTACAAATAAAAATTATGAGAATATATATATATATTTTTTTTTACTCGACATTCAATTTCAGAAATAGGTCAACAAAGGTTCCGATTCTAATCTTTAGAATTAAGAAATGAAAAATCAGTGAAAATTACGTCATGCTGACACAATCACATGAATTTTTTCCCTTAGTTTTATTAATGTAAAAATGCATTTCCAGCTAAGCATAACGTTCACCGCCGTAAACTTTCAAACTTTTTTCATATACAAACTTTTATGCTTAACTACAGTATATTCAAATAAAATTATTCAATTCCTACTATTGGTTCACACTCTCCCTATATTTATTTATATATCTTGTTCAAATTTTCAATCGTTAATAAAATACTCATTATTCATCCTATCAAGTTGAAATAAAATTTTTTAAATTTGTACTGGTGTTAATGTTATGTATTGTAAATTAATGTACTGTATTGATGTTAATACAGTTTTTTTTCAATTATTAATTAATTAAATTTAGTTTTGCATGGGAAACAAAATGGCGGCCATTGGTTATTGAAGATCAATTAAAGTATTTTCAATAAGGGGTTACCATAGGGGGGGACCCTGTTATGTCGCCAAATACCGCCAAGTTTGTCGCCAACTTGGCGATATACCGCCGAATTTGGCGGCCAAAATGAGTCGCCAAAAGTGACGCCAACTTGGCAATATCTCTAATATTTCGCCAAATTCCCATAGACTTCCATTGTAAACATTGCTTACAGTAAATCAACAAATTGAGATATTTTAATACAACAAAAACTAATATTAGCTTAAGGGATTATATTAAATTTTTCTTTGATGACGTAAGTAGGAATTGACTTTAAAAACAAAATTTTTATATTACTTGTTTTTTTCTATTTAATTGTAATGGAAAAATAAAACTAATAATACCATAATGCATAAAGATAAAATAAGCCCAACAGACAATATTTTCGTGATGTCACAATAAATATGAATTTTAATTCGCATATAAAAATAAAGTACACGTGCATTTTTTTTTTTTTTTTTTTTTTTTTTTTTACCGAAAATAATTTGCAAATGAAAAAAAAAAAAAAAAATACGCCCGAAAAAAAAAAAAGTCACGTGTCTGAATATTTTTCAATATTTCGCCTTTCTCTGCCACAATGGAAGTAATTCGATTGCCACCATTTTGAAGAAATTTCATAAAGACTTTAAAAATGCTCAGGGCAGATGACTAAAAAAAGCAGTTTTGTGTTCCACATAATTGAAGGATGGAAATGACTTAAATACAGTGTAACCTCTGAATAACGGTTACCAGTGGGACCGATGAAAAGTGACCGCTACTCACAGGTGGGTGTTATTCAGAGGTTTCATTAAAAAAAAAAAAAAAAAAAAAAAAAAAAAAAAAAAATCACAATTACATAAATTTAAATAGAAATACACAGTCATTTTAATTAATCCTCATTGTTTTAATACATTAAAATAATCAGTGATTTGAAGTTACTTTTTTTTCTGCAAAAAATTTGCTCCAAAGAAATAATAGTATGAGTTGTTTTACTGTACAACTCATCATCATTATAATTTAATGCAAAATTTTTGATTTCACGAAGGTTCGCAAAAAATTTGGTATATGTGTTAATACTGGAAATTTTAGATGATTCTATAATCTCTTCCATATCCCCTTCCGCATCACTTTTCTCTTCCTCTCTCCTATCTTCCACCATTTGCTGTATGAATCAAATGTAGAAGTAACTGCCAAATCATTGTCCAGATACACAAACTTACTGGCGTTCGTGTTAGTTATGCTAGCTGTTCTAAGAATATTATCTAAATTTTCCCATCATTATTGTCTTCATTTTGGAAAAGGTTTAAGTGTTGAAAAAGGATTAAGTGTTCAAGAGATTAAGTAACATTTTGTTGACATATAGTGCTGTCCTCTAAAAAAAACCCACTTTTTTAATTTCTCACTATATAAAATTTAATAAAAAATACAAAACAATTTGAAGTAGCTACATTTTCACAGCCTGTCCTGACTAAGATTTTAATGTATAGTATTTTTTTTTTCTATCAATATATTACAGAATGGCAGCAAATTAAACAAGACTTTGAAAAAAACCCACTTTTTTCTAAAAATAACCGACATCTAAAAACACTTCTAGCAATCAAAATATTAAACAGCAAAGTTTTTCTTTCATTATTAATTAGTTTTAAAACACAATTCTGAAAAAAAAAGGAAAAAATAATAATATTTTAATAATTGTAAATTGAAGGATTTACAAATGAAAAATTATAAATGTAATTTTTTGCTTATTTTTAAAAAAACTAAACAAACACTTAAGTAATTTTAAATGCTTTTATTATTGTAAATGGCATATAGAAACAGGACAAAAAGAAATTTTGACTTCTGTGATATTTTTGATTAAGTTCTAGGGTGGGTTTTTTTTAGGATACATTTTCCTGTGGGTTTTTTTTTAGAGGACAGCACTATATTAAGTAAACTTTGTTTGATATACTTCAGATTTTGGTTTGCAAATAAATAGGAAATTGTACCAGAAACTGTTAAAAAAAATTGCTTTTGACTTTTGAGCGGCCGTTGTTCAGAATTCCTTATCTAGAGGTTCGTACTAATGTTAATGCTATGGAATGTGTTTGATTCCATCAATATGTGGCCGGTATTCGGAGGTTGTCGTTGTTTAACGGTGACCATTCGAAAAGGTTTCACTGTACAGTGTACATAGATGACACGGATTCGCCCCAGAATGGTTGCCAACAATTTTCTACACTAGGATTTTATTATAAGTAGATGACGTGTAAAAATTAAGTTGCACGACGGTTTTGATTTTTAAAAAATCTTTGTTTAACTTACTTTTACTTTACATTTTCTATTTTAAAATACGCGGCCTGGGCAGTGGTGCGCCTCCCTGAATTTCGTTCTGCCGGCGAAAACGCTTCATATTTAATTTTTTCCTTCTCTCTCTCTCTCTGTCTTTTCTTTATGGGTTAGCTGGTATAAAGATAGTATCTTAGTAAAGACAATGCATAGAAATAAGCTTTTTATTTAACTTTCGTGAGGTCAACTGCAAACATCGGGGAATAATTGAGTTTGTATTTTGCGAAGTTTTTCAAGCATGAAATTACTTCTATTTTGAAGATTTGACCGAATAACAAGCAGCCGAATATCATATTCTTGGAGAAAGAAATTCTATAAAACGGTTACAATGCTAGAAGATAGACTATTTTTCAATCAATCAGTAAAGCTTTTTAATTATTTGTTACAAATGAAAGGGGTTTTCAGGTTAACAGTGTTCCCTTTTTTTAAATTTTAATTTATTTGGTGGTCTTACCAATGAAAAGCCAAGGAAGAGAAAAGAACAACAGTTACATAGGAGGCGTTCAAAACTAGAGTGGACCAACCCGTAACCGGTCGTTGGTCACGACCAATCTCGCTAGCTGCGATTTCGAGAAAAATGCTTTTTAAAATTTCTAACACATTTTTGCGAAACTCTTTTAGGCGAGTTTTGAAAGTATCTAAGTTAGAGGATACGAAGCTTTTACATTCCGATTTCCCCTCACTCATCTAAAGTCTATGGGCAATGGATGCATTCGTCTATTTAAAATATCTCCTCGGGAAATTAATATTTTTAACTCGCGTTTTTTTGTGTACACTTAAGGGTGATTCTAAATAATAAATTTTTTTCGGAAATTCACATCGCATTTTCGGAAATACCGGGGGGTGGGGGAGGGGGGAATTCACTCGCGTTTTTTTTCACGCCCCTTTGACAAAATTTGCGTTTTTTTCGCAATCTTTTGACGAAATTTGCGTTTTTTTCGCGATCTTTTGACGAAATTTGCCGTTTTTTCGCGATCATTTGACGAAATTCGCCGTTTTTTCGCGATCTTCGCAGTTTTTTCGCGATCTTTTGACGAAATTCGCCGTTTTCTCGCGATCTTCTGACGCAATTTCGCGATTTTTTGACGAAATTTGCCGTTTTTTCACGATCTTTTGACGAGAATTGCGTTTTTTTCGCGATTCTTTGACGAAATTAGCTTTTTTTCGTGATCGCTGAACGAAATTCGCGATCCTTTAACGAAATTCGAGTTTTTCCCGCGATCCTTTGACGAAACTGGCGCTTTTTCTTCGAACGATTGACGAAATTGATTTTTTTTCGGCGATCAATTGTCGAAATTCGCGATATATTTTATGTCCGAATTTTCGGATTTATGGCCGAATTTTTTTTTTTAATTTTCGGAAATGACTGCTATCATTTTTCGGAATTTTCGGAAAATTCGGAGCAGAATCACCCCTGGACACTTCCTAAAAGAGGCCTCTTTTTTTTTTTTAGTTCTCAAAATACTTCTAAAATCTGGACTTAATTTTATAGGAAGTGTTAAAATCTTACTCACAGTTCTTCCGCTTTTAACACATAAACGATTAAATTCAGCATAGATTTTAGAAATATTTTGAAAACTAAGAAAAAAAGAGACATCCTTTAAGAAGAGTACACAGAAAAAAGATGTTAAAAATATGAATTTCCGGAGAAGATATTTTAAATAGACGAATGCATCAAAAGTCCATAAACTTAACATTACGGAGAAGAATTCTGAAGCTGAGTGGCCAAGCCACTTGATCCACTCTTGCACTGGCAACTTGACACTCAAGTGGAGCCCGGCATCGGGTCGGGTTTACCCGCACCCGACCCCAGTCGGGTTGACTCCTGCGAGTCGAGTTTGGATTGACCCGATACTTCAAAAGAATGTCCAAAATATTTTTTCAGGTAAAAATCGCTATACAATCTATAACACTTCCATAATGAACACTCCCGAAAAGCGGACACCTCTATTTAGCGAACACTTTTTCAATTCATAATACTTATATATATTTGTACGCTTATACCTCTGAATAGTGGGCACCTCTCAAACTACAGACACATGGCATGTCTGCATAAACTATCAAAAATGATACATATGTTTTTGTGCGTATCAAAACGAAATGTTGGTATTCCGAAACAAGAAAAAATGATTTTTAAAGAAAGAATAATCTATGATCACATTTCTTACATATATACTATACACTGGTGTGCAAAAATTAAGAAAAAGTTACAAAATGCTAATTTTCAAATACGCGAACACTCAAAAGGAAATAATATAATTCGAGTAATTACTATCTCTACAACACAGCTAGCCCATATAACATCTCATTCATGTCACACATGACCACAAGTGTCACAGTCACTACTCACTAGTGATGGGCGATTCTGGAAAATTCAAGAATCGATTAAAATCGACATCGTATAAAACTGAATCGATCACAATAAGAATCGATTCCCAAATTCTAGAATCGATACTTGAATCGATATTTCGATAGTCACAGATTCGCACAGATAAGCTCAAAAATATTAATTTCAAAACTTAGCGAATCAGCAGAGCCGTAGCGACCACCTACCATACCTCACATTTAGAGGGTAGACAAAGTCAGGGGGCCAGTCGTAAGCTATTACAGACCTTTGAGTCAAATAATAAAGTTTTTAACTTCTAAATTATTAGTTTTAAGATGTAATTTTACTAATATTGTAATTTAGATTTTATTTAAATTTATTTTTTAAGAAAGATCTCGGTTAAATACAAGTTGGAAATTGCGCGTCAAACGTGGCATATGTGGTGCGCTCGTACTATAACAGTGCACTTCATAAGTGCATATCAATTTCATTCTGTTCGAAAGTCTGTAACATCCTTAAAATGCACTTGAAATAATTTTTTCCATTGGCTGTAATGTAACGGAAAACTTTTGACTGTCCCTGTAATTAAATCATTGTCATTTTCTTCCAGCCTGAATTAAAATTTAAATTTTCAGGGACATAATTCACGTTGCCATAAGAACCGATTTAGTATTCTTACAATTTGAGTTTAATAATGTAACTAGCAAAGTTTATTAAAATTCTTTTATTTAAAAAAAAAAAAAAAAATCGTCGCTGCAAACGTGAAAATTTAGTTTTCTCAGAAGAATTAAAAATCAATTAATTTTACTGTCTTAGAAGGATAGTGGACGCACATGTATATTGCTTGGAAATCTTTAACATTATAGCTAGTAACTAGCGGGTTCCCCCTAATATGAAATCTCGAAGCGAACGAACCGTGAACCGGGTTCCCGCTGCCTACAGCACCGTATAAGTGTACCCCCCCCCCCCACTTTGCCCACCGGGTCGGAAAAACGCGCTCACCCCCCCCCCCCACCCCAATTTTTGACATTCATCATTTAAAATTTTTTTATTATGTGTGTTAAACTATCTTAAAATTTCAAACAAATCGCCCTGTTATATTTTCTAATTTTGTTCTGCCCCTCCCCTCTATCCCCCCCCACCCGAAATGTGACGCGCCATTCTTTTTTTATAATTTTTTATCATGTGTTATAAACAATCTTAAAGTTTAAAACAGATCGCATTGTTAGATTTCCTAATTTTAACAAAATCGCGTTATGTTAGTTCCAGATTCCACCACCAGGGTGCGCACTCTATTCCTAATAAAACTGTGAACGAAACTCCGTTAAACAACCTATCAGTTGATATATTATAGATATATTACTCAAGAGTGTGGCAATCTTGATCAAAAATTTAAGCTATTTGCCGAAATTACTATTCGGAAATAGTGGTAACTAAACTTTTGACTTTTTATATTTAATAAGTAGCATTTATCTCAGAACTCCGGCAAAAAACCCCACCTAAAACGGTAAGGAACGCTAAGGTTTAAAAAAAATTCTAGCGGCCTTCCCCCCCCCCCCCCCCCTCCTCCTCCCGAAATTTTCTCACCATTCTTTTTTAAACTTTTTCTTGTGTGTTATAAACTATCTTAAAGTTTCGAACAGATCGCCTTGTTAGATTTTCTACTTTAAATGAAATCGCGGTCTGTTAGTTCTATATTCCACCACCAGGGAGCGCAGTCTATTCAAGACAAAAGTGTATCTAAACGAAACTCCTTTATACAACCTATCCGAAGATACATTAGTCTAGGCAAGAATTCAAGATATTTGTGAAATTACTATTCGAAAATAGTGGTATGAACACATAAAATTTTTGATATTGAAAAGGTAGTAATTATCTCAGCCTGCCGTCAAAGAACCGCACGCTAAACGGTAGAAAACGTTAATGCTGCTATAAAAAAATCACGTGACTGCCTTTAAAAAAAAGCATTTAATAGAAATAAACCAATTAGTGAAATAATAATTAATATCTCAGCTTGTAATTAAGATAATATTTTTTCGAATTTCTTAAAGGAGAATTTTTTTTTTTTTTCTTTGCATCGCCTTGTCCAAGTTTCGAATTTTTACGCCCCTTACATTCTAAGATGTGGTCCTTTTTTAAAACAGTACAAAATTCTCGGGAATCACTTTGTTTAAATTGTTAAATATATTATTTGAAAAAAAAAAAAAAAGGTTTTAAAGCATTTTAGCACGTATTTTCATACCTACACCCTTGAAAAAAATTAATAACATTCAGGGGATCCTTTAGCTTCGGAAAGCTCCGAAATTTCATAAAATTCAAAGTATCATAAATTAGTAAGTTTGGTTGTAAACGACTGGAATTTTTATAATACAACTTACACAAACACTTTGACAAACTTGTGAAATACCGCTTAACTAACGAGAACCTTGAGTCACGTGGCTTTAAACCAAGAATGATAAGTTTAAAATGGAAAAGAGACGAAATTTGTTATTACCATTCATAAATGGTGCTCACCAAGAGCTGCAGATATAATATCAGTGCTTAGTTGGTAAACAAATGACTCGGGAAGAATGTCAAAAAAGGTCCCATTGAAATTGGACCATAATTAAGAAAACTAGGGTTGGGGGGGGGGGGGGGAATGTATTGGTGACGAACTGGAAAAGTACAGCTTAATAAACTAGTAACCCAAATAACTTGGCTCCTAAACTAAAAATATAACAATTTAACCTAGAAAGAAAAAAGCTCTTATGCGAAATTTGACAGCAGTTCTGCCTTTAAAACAGTAAATCCGAAAGAATAAATATATATTCCTTTGAAATTACTGTCAAAAATATCAATGCAAAAGTTGGAGCACGATTGACCCTTACCAAAAAGAAGGAAGGCTAGAGACAGAAAATAAAAGATCACATTAAAAGCTTTCCAACGATATGTTATACGATATGGTTTGGAAGAAACAAAAAATATCCCCCCCCCCCCCGAGGGAGCAGGTAAGCCCCAAACGGTCGGAGGGGCGACCTCAAAAGTATCTTTGGTCAAGGTTTCAAAATGTGGCTTTATAATAAAATAGAACAAGAATTGGACATTTTAAAAATTGCATGCAAATTTTGAACGGCCCTGTAAATTAAGATTAGCGAGGAAAAGGGGAGAGGTGGGGTGGAGAGATTAGAAGGGACGAACTTGAAAAATACAATATAATAAACTAGTAACCTGAATAACTAGGCTTCTAAACAAAAGTATAACGATTTAACCTAGTGTTGAATTCAGGGGGTAGCCCGGGAGGACATCCCTCCCGGGACATTGAAATGTCCCTCCCATAAGTTTTGAGATTTTATGCTTTTTAATGGACAAATGTGCACCCCCCCCCATTACGGAACTCTGAAATACCCCCCCCCCCCCCCAATCCCTCCCTAAGAAAAATACCTGCATTCAACACTGATTTAACCTAGAAAGTAAAAAAAAGGCTCTTATACAAAATTTTACAGCAATTCTGGCACTAAAACAGCAAAATTGGAAGAATTGATTCAAGCCGAATCGTGGATCGACCGCGATGCGATTTGAATTGAAGTAAATCAAAACATAACGATTCGACATTGCATCTAAAGAATTGAAGTAAATCAAAATATATAACGATTCGACATTGCATCTAAAGAATTGAAGTAAATCAAAAAAAATAACGATTCTGAAGATCGCATCTGAAGATCGACATCGGCATCGAATCTGAACTGAATCGATTCACCGTTTCTGATCCAAGGGCAGAATCGATGCGTTCATCTTTTCTTGCTTTCTTTCGTCTTTAGAAAAATAAAGTGTTGTTTTCGTGAAAATTTTCGACTTCCGGTTTCTAAGGATTTATAGTTTTAGAACTTCTTGTCTGGAATACGATTTGACTAGTTTTATAAATTTTTTGTCTGTCAGTCTGTCTATTTGTTTGTCTCTGACAAAAAAATTGTGCGCGGTCTATTTCAAGAACTAATGCATGGAATCTGTTGAAACTTTAGATTCAGTTAAACCTTCATATAAATTGGTGCTGATTACTTTTTGGTGAAAATCGCTCAACAGGTGGCGGTGCTATGCTGCATTTTTCATGATTTCCGCAAGATTGCTATCTCAAGAACTAATGCACGAATATTCACCAAACTTCAGATTCAGTTTGACGTTGACATAAGTTGTTGAGTATTAGGTTTTATGTAAATCTACCGGCAGGAGGCGCTGCTATGCTGCATTTTTCCCGATTTTCGCAATAGCTCTATCTCAAGAACTAATACACGGATTTTCATAAAACCACATTCAGTTAGACGTTGGCATAAATTGCTGCTTATTAGGTTTCGGTGTAAATCGCCCAACAGGGGGCGTTGCTATGCTGATTTTATCAGCAGAGTTGAATTCAGACATTTTTCTCCGGGAGGGACAGTTCAGAGGGGGAGGGGGTTGGACTTTTGTACATTTTAATGTACAAAAAGCATAAAATCTCAAACTTTCTGGGGGGCATTTGAATGTTGCGGGGGGGGGGGGGAGGAATGTTACCCTCCCGGGCCATCCCCTGAATTCAACACGTTTTTCAGGATTTGAATAATTTTAGGGATAATATCTCAAGAACTAATGAACGAAATTTCATCAATTTTTAATGTACAAAAACGTATTGAATTCAGGGGGTGGCCCGGGGGGGGGGGGCTGACCTTCTCCTCCTCCCGAAACACTCAAATGCCCCGCAGAAAGTTTGAGATTTTATGCTTTGTTGCGGGGGGAGGAATGTCACCGCCCCCGGGCCATCCCCTGAATTCAACACGTTTTTCAGGATTTAAACAATTTTAGGAATAATATCCCAAGAACTAATGAACGAAATTTCATCAAACTTAATATTCTGTTAGACAATGCCATAAGTTATCCATGATTAGGTTTTTGTGTAAATGATATAACAAATTGTGCTGCCATGCTGCTTTTATCAACAGTGTTGAATTCAGACATTTTTCTCCGGGGGGGGGGGGGATTTCTATGGTTCTGGCGAGGAACATTCTAGAGTTACGAGGGGGGGGGGGGATTGGACTTTCGTCCATTAAGCATAAAATCTCAACTCTCCCTAGGGGACATTTCAATGTTCCGGGGAGGGGGGGGGGGGTCCAACCGTACCAGCCCCTGAATTCAACACTGTTTTTCAGGGTTTACGCAATGTTTGCGATAACATCTCAAGAAGTAATGAACGGAATTTCATCAAACTTAATATTCTGTTAGTGATTGACGTAAGTTGTTTCTGAGTCTTTCGTGTTAATCATCTGCGTTGCTATACTGCTTTTTTCATGATATTCATGATAGCCATATATCAAAACTAATTCACGGAATTTAATCAAACTTCATATTCTGTTACACTGTCGTATAAATAGATCCTTATTAGGCTTGGGTGTATACTACGCAACAGGTGTCGCTGTTATGCCCTTTGAACTGGGATTTTCCGTTGCGGACATCTAAGAGGGTGTGGGCCGAAATTCAATGATTTGTTAGGAAAATGGGATTCTTATATATATTTTTTAAATATACATATTTCAACGAACCTATACTTTTGGATCCTCATGATGGGTATAGGTTATTTAAATTTGACACTGTGATAGCGAATTTTGAAGTTTTAACATTTATGAGACAGAAGAAAGTTTTGGGATTGGACATCCAACTACTTGACCTTAAATTTTTGAAGGAAAATGAAAATGATATGACCTTTAGAGACATCGATTAAAAAATTTATAGTATCGATTAAATCGAGTTGGCCATAGTATCGATTAAATCGATTTAAAAAATCGAAATCGCCCATCACTACTACTCACTACGGTGAAGCAAAAAAATAGGAAATTCCATACGTCTGATTATGAGTCTCTATATGTGACTCCACTGAGACGTCAATGTGACTGCTATTTTGTGACGAGTCACCAGGTTACTTTACAATGTAGTTAAATTGTGACTCATGTGCCTGTCATTTTTAGACTCAATTTCAAAGTCATCATGAACGTTGCATTAAGATAAGTCACCAAATAATATCACATTATAGTCACATGGAGACTTTTACCAAAAAAGAACAATGGTGACTTCACAGTGGTCTCTCTGTCACCTGAAAGTCATCATGTGACTTTAATGTGACATTATTTGGTAATTTAACACAATCCGATCTCCGATCCGAAAAAAGGAAATTAAAGAGCCGATGTATGACTCTGTTCAACGATTCCAAGGTATCGGCTAGAGGTTTTACCAGGGCTGCGAAGTCGGGCCCATTTTTGAGCGAAAGAGTCGGAGCCGGATCTGTTAAAATTCCCGTAGTCGGAGTCGTCCATTTTTTCCCACCGGCTCCACAGCCCTGGGTTTTACTATATTTCAATATTAAAGAATATAGATTTGTGCATTTTTCTATATAAAAGATAAAATTGGTATTATATATACAATTGCAGATTATACTTTTCATAATTGTATTAAAACATGATTTACTTTCCTTTCATTTCGGCTTCGGGTCGGGTTGAAATATTTCGGGTTCGAGTCAGGTCGACGAGAATTATTTTTGCGGGTTCGGTGTTGAAGAAATTTTTTTCGTTGGGTTCGGGTCGGGTTGCGAGTTGACATCAAATGGAAATTTCGGATTTGGGTCGGG
Source organism: Maratus speciosus (assembly GCA_963932465.1). Classification (NCBI taxonomy): domain Eukaryota; kingdom Metazoa; phylum Arthropoda; class Arachnida; order Araneae; family Salticidae; genus Maratus; species Maratus speciosus. The sequence continues at coordinate 630,934,463 of OZ010786.1, forward strand.
TGCGCAGGACTCTACATCCAAGTTACGTTGGACCATCTGTTAAACCGGTTCTATCACTTGAAGAGTTTCGAAATTAATAAAATTCATTATACAGCCAATAGATGGTATGACATTCGATGCTTTGACACTTCAAACTCATTTTTCACAAGAATGTGGGATAGGATAGGCCACTCCGGTTCTCAACGCCTCATATGTAGTACAGTAATGGAACAAGTGCGCACCAGCAAGCCAACTATCATCACTAAATTTATATAGCATTTTTGCCTTATTTAATGACGACTGAAAATTTATAAGGTAAAGAATATTATTAAAATTCAGTAGTGACCAGGGTTCGTAAATATCATGTCGAAAATATCCGATATTTTCAAAATAGTCAACTTACTGCTGACAATAAATATTTTCAAGCATAATATATATTAGAAACTAAAATATAACGCAGTTAACATGAAACTTATCATTATTCTAAATATGCATTTCTCTTTTCTCTTCTTCTCCCCCCCCCCCCCACTTGGAACAAAATTGAAGATAAACTAATTGTAAACAGATACAATTTGCTTTAAATACTCTTAGAAAAAAAAATAAACTATAGGATTCAGTATCAAGAAATTGGAACTTTATTGTGCAAAATTTTAAATACAAAACTACTTTCTTTTATCGAAGACTTAACATAAATGTAAGCTTGTCTTATTTTTTATTTCCTAACATGTTGTATACAGTTTAGACTCAACTAAATCAAAATAAGAAAATATTTCTTTCTAATGAAGCTGTATATAACTGATTATCTGTAATTAGACAGTTTATCTTTCAATGGCTGTTGTGAACTAATAATTGTGTGCCTCACATGATTATTAGATTAGTTCTACATTTAAAAATAAAAGCTTCAAACATAAAGACCTGAAAAAATACTTTTCTTCTTTTGTAAAAAAGTCACTACCAGACACAAGTTCTTTATCTACAGAATGGCATCATCAAATAACATTTTAAAATTTCATTTACACTTGTTTTGACTAAAAATATCAAAATTATCTTGCACAGTGATATTTCGAAAATAAATATCAAATGTACAAAATATCAAAAATCTTGATATTTTGAAAATAAATATCAAGTATTTGAAAATATCGAAAATATCAAAAATCTTGATATTTTAAAGATAAATATCGGATAAATATCAAGATATAGTATATCATGACTAGGGATTGACCGAAGCAGCAATTTTGCCGAATACCGAAGCTTCGGTCGAAGTGCATACCGAAGCTTCGGTATTCGGCAACCGAATACTTGAAACTTTTTAATATGCATTTTTGCATATATTAGCTTTTTTAATAAGCTTTAATTGAAATTAAATTCTCAATAATTTAATTCAGTTACTTTTTATTCTAAAATGTAATTACACAAAAAAATTTAATAACTTCTTTCCAATCACAAATTCATTAACCCATCACTTATTTTTTATTATTTTATTAGTCAATACCCAAAAATAACATATGAAAATATTAAACTATGCAGGGTATTATTAAGGATAAGGATTGTCAGAAAAACAAAAGTTCATTCAAATGATAAGAAACAATGTTGTCATTAAGCTGATTTACTGATTGTCTAAGTCTCATTATAAACATATTCAATATGAATGTTCTCAAAATACAAAAGGTATTATATCAATTTGTACATTTAACTATTTTCTGTCAAATTATTGATAGAATATTTATATTTTGATTAATATTTTAACATTGTGGTGGTGGAGATAACAAATTTGAGTGATTTTGATATAATGGTTATAAAAGCTACAGGATAGGCATAGGGGTATACTTATTTGATGTGTGTATTTTGTTTAATATACACCTTAGATATACAGATATGAACTCTGATATACTTATTTGATGTGTATATTAAAGAAATTACACATTAAATAAATTTAAATAATAAAAAAAAAACTAATGTAGAATTTAAATAAAATTAAATGATAAAGGAAAGATGCGCACCTTCTTTTTTTTCTCTGTTGTAGACAGTTGTTTTGATTTCGCACCTATGTAGACTATTTTAGGAAGGAAAAAGTTTTTTTTAAATAAAAAATGGCCTTTGACTTGTTTTTTGTAGTGCAGCTGAGCTCTGAACTCATGCACATAATATTGAAACTCATTGTTTAGCCTATTCTACTGCTAAGTAAAAGAGAATTCTTCTACTTCTAAGAAAATACTTATCTGCAATTATTCGGCCGAATACTTAAAAGTATTCGGCCGAAGCCGAATATTCGGTTTATATGCCGAACCACCGAATACCGAATCAACTATTCGGTATTCGGTCAATCCCTAATCATGACATATATCCATTGATATATATCAACGAACCCTGGTAGTGACAATTTCACCCTTTATACCTACTTTTAAATGCGCTTTGTCAAAGGATCTTTCATCCAATGTGTCTATTCCACATCACGAACAAATTTCCCGTACTTTTCCAGGTCTTCCATACCAACATAAAAATTCCTGGTATCGAGATGTTGTGATGTATACAAAAAATTAAAAGTTTTGAATTTGAGAGTGGAACTTTCACAACTGCTTCTGTAGCAACAACTACTGATTTGTTAAACATATTCTTGCAAAATTTAAAAATTGTTGAACATTTCACATGCTAAAGATTTTGCAGGCCACATACTTTCAGTATCAGGCTCTATCGTTTTGTTCAATCAGGATGAAATTTTTTTATCATATCAATCAGTCACGGTTAAATACAGATTGCTTTGATATATTTTAATACAAATAATAAATATTCAATAAATTAAGCTAACAAATATCCAGTTCCCACACAAAGATAAGTAAACAGACTGAATCATCTAACCAATCCCACAACATTCAGTACGAAGTTCTAGTTTCGGTGAAGCTGGAACTGGAAATCTTTGAATTACAAGGAAGGACTGACAGGGATAAGGCAAAATGATTTGCACGAGAGGTTGGAAATACTCTTTACAGTACTTATGAAGAAAAAAGTGTGTTTTTTTCTGGCACTGAAGTTTCAAATATTTAGTTTTATAATAAGAACTAGATAGTACCCGTCAAGATTTGACGGTAAATAACTTGAATGTTCCATTAGAAAAATTATTGAATTTTGAATTAGTTGCTTTTAAATTAATTATTGAAATCGTGACAAATTTTTATATTGCATAAGGGATTCCCATTTCTTGAAGGCGAGCTAGAGGGTGCTGTCAGTCAATAATATTCAATAATAACAATTAACCTGTTGAACAGTGACCCGGAGCCGAACATTTTTGATGCTCCAGCTCCGCTCCTAGATAAAATGCTGTGGCTCCGGCTCCAACTCGGCTCCAGCTTCGCGCTTTTGAGTTGCAGATTTTAATTTGCACATTTAATTTTTTGCTCACAAATTCTTTCTTCCTGTACCTTCAATTAAAGATCTGACAAAATGCATTTTTCTTCTCATCAAACTCGAAATGCTCATTCAGAAAATATGACATCTTTTAGCTTTTGCTTTTAAAATAGAAAGTTTGGTGAAATTTAAAACACAAAAATCTTAAATTTCTTCTACACTTTTCAAACAACCAAAATTGTACAACTACACATGTAAACAACACGCGGCCATATTTTTCAAATAGTGTTGTCACTTAGCTCAACTAGAAAGTAGAAGAAAAGTAGTGTTACCATGTTTTGAAAAGTTTTCCATTTCTAATATAAAAAAAACCCTAAAAAATGATATAATTTAAATACTGAATAATGTTGTAATTAAAATATTTTAAGCCTGGAAATTTAAAAGACTGGAAAAAAAAATTAAAAAAAAATATTGAAAATTAAAGGAGCCCTGGAGCAAGGGAAATTTTAGAGCTCCAGCTCCAGGGAAAATACAGCTCCGGAGCGCTCCGGCTCCGGGCTCCAGCTCCCTGCTATTGAATGAAGTGAAAGAGCTTTGAGTTTATAATTTACAACCAATTATGCTTGCCTTTTATCAGAAATTTACAAAAAAAAAAAAAAAAAAAACTGGGCAGAGCATTTATTTGTACTTACTGCGGTCTCATTTTTTTTTGTTGAAAAAATAACAATATCTATTTTTATTTTTTTTAAGTACGCGACCTTTAAAAGCTGCCATGAATTTTATTTATAACAGTCTCATTCTCTAAAAGCCTAATTTTGAAACTTGATGCAATTAACGATTTATAACATATATTTTTTATTACTTGAATTTTATTTTACTTTTTTCTTCCTTTTTTAAATATTAAACCATGAATATCAATGTAATTTATTTTATAGTTCTTATATAAATATTTTCCTTTCTTTCCGTTTTATTTATTTATTTATTTATTTATTTACGGAAAAGAATGGCAAACTTTTCCGTCTGACTCAAACACCTATATATTCTTGATAATAGCAAGAAAAAAAAAAAAAAAAAAAAAAAAAAAATATATATATATATATATATATATATATATATATAAACAAAAGTTGTACATCAGCTCCATTTATTTAATTGATAATTACATGCAAAATATTTTAGGTTAAATATTTTAAATATAAAATTATTTGTCAAAATATTTTTTAGTGGTAAATTTTATTTAATGATAAACCATTCAAATAATAATAAAATCAAAATCATGTACCTTCTCCTCTTAATAAAATCTGTCATTATCGAAATGAATTATCGCCAAAAATGCTACAGAAATCATTTGGCCGGGCGTTGGGCTCGAACCTGCGTCGTCCACAAAAGTTCAGAGCTTTAAACTGGTGCTTTAGACCACTCGGCTAGGCTAACGAGACCTGCTCTACCTTTCCTCTAAATGGAAGATCTAGTAAATTTAACTTCACGCATGCGCAAATGCGTGAATTTTTGAGTCTTTATCTTACAGAATCAGGTTTACGCTTTAATATATATGATATTGTTATAAACTATATATAAAAATCACTTCTAAACACCAAAGTACTCATTAATTGCTATACGCGATAAACATAAATTTTAAAACGGCAATATACCTTTATTTATTTACATTTCGACATGTTTTGTGGCATCAGACGACAACATTCTCAAGAAAATAAAATGATAAAAATATTTTCGCAAAAATTCATTGAAAATCTAGTAAACAAAAACAAGAAAACTACAGCTCTGGTCAGACTATATATCAGAGAACCTTTAAAACTAGATTTAAAAATAGTAGAATAATTTATCCATCAAGATCTTATTTGCCATTCATCATCAAAGAATCAACAGAGATCTTCTTACGCAATGAAAATATTTACAATGATTCCATATCCATGGAGCTCCTTAAAATTTGGAAAGAAATGCTATACAGGATAATGAAACAATAAATGTAAAATGATTCACGTTCACAAATTTCCATATTTAATATTGCAGTTAATTTAATTATGCTTGTGATCGGGTGATTTTTGTTTTTGTTTACTAGTTTTTCAATTTAGATTTTTGCGAAATTAATTTTTCCTTTTATTTTCTCGAGAATGTTGCCGACTGATGCAATGAAACATGTCGAAATGTAAATAAATAAAGGTATTTTGCCGTTTTAAAATTTATGTTTATCACTTATAGCAATTAATGAGTACTTTGAAGAATATTGTTCCTAATTTTTTATCTTTGGAGTTTCAAATTTCTCTAACTTTTTATTCAAATTTTCAAATCTGCCTGACTTTTCCTTGGGAATGGTAAATTTCCCCGACTTTACCAGTATCTATAGACACCCTGTTTCATCGTTATTCCTCCTTTGTAGTTCTTTTCTCCAACTGGTGTGTTTAAAAGATCTACCTTCAATTTTCCATCAATCTAACGTTTCCAAACAATAGGGCGCATCTCAAACTAACAGATGACAGCGCCATCTGAAATTTCACAAAACGTGGAGAAACATCGCCCCATGCCCCTTATCTTACAGTCCATTCTATTACAGGAGCCTGTCCAAACATTTCCCACAGAGTCATGTTTTTGTGAAATTTTGAATAAATTTTTATATTTGTGAAAAATTTATTCATAATTTTGTGAAATTGAAATTATAGTTATATTCATGTTTCTATTTATCTATTTTTATCAAGAACCTTTATGTATATATGAGGATGCGAGTTTCAAAACTCGCCTTATCCCCCCCCCCCCCCAAAAAAAAAAATAAAATAAAATAAATAAATAAATAAAATAAATAAATCGAGTTTCCTTTATAAATTTATTGTATTAGTGAACCTGCACAGAAAAAACAATATACTAATCTGAAAAAAAGAAAAAAAAGCGAAAGAAAAAAAAGTTTTATTTTGTATTTCTGGCATTGTAAAATATTGCTTTACAATGAAAACCAATGGACGTAGTTAAGAGGTTTTTCCCGAATTTCTAAACTTTGATTTTCTGGATAAGGCGAGTTTTTAAACTCACGTCCTCAAATATACGATATAAAACTAGATAATATATTTTTTGCCCGTTGTTTTTTTTTTTTTTTTTTTGGGGGGGGGGGGGGGGGCAGATCAGATTTTATTTTAAAATGAAATCTTTAAAAACATTAAATTCGCGAAATATTTATTTTGAAAGCAGAAAATTTTTGTCAAAGGTCTATTTTTAAGACAAAAAAATTTGTGAAGGGTCCTGTTTTAAGATGAAAAAAATTGTGAAGTGTTCTTTAAAGGATTCAACTTTTTCCTAAATATATTCCTGAATTAAGCTAAGGGACATTCTCACAATCTTTTGACTTTTATGTCCCTGAATAATAATTTTTATTTATTACATATTCTTGTGTGTGTGTGTGTGTGTTTTTTAAATTTCATATATTGGGGAACATCATTTGCATGACTGCATAACAACATTAACGAGATAAATAACTTCGTGACAATGTTGGAGGGTCCAAATACCAGGAAAACTCCTATACCGTCCCGTGTCCCTGATGCTGATTTTTAAGTCTGGAGCTGTCTGTAGAAAACTGTTTCAATAAAAATAATTCGATGTCATTTTTTTCCGAAACTGGAACTATTGTTTTATATGAATATGTAGCAAAAAATTAACCTGCACACATTTTTAGGTTTGTTATTATTTTTTAAACTCTGTCCCTGGGTTTTAGATTCCTTATCGTCCCTCTTCTAAAATTATACCGAAAATCACTTCAGATGCAGCCACAGATTTTTTTTTTTCAAGTTTTTTCTCATGCAGAAGTATGCTAGAGAAAGAATGTCTAAAATTCTTTGACAGGAAATTTACTGCAGCATTTAAATATCAATTTAAAGCACCGTGGCTTTATTGGTAGTCTTATCGTCCCCAAGGTTTATTCCTGCACTTTTCGAGGTAATTTTTTTAAAAATTTAATCCAATGTAAATAACTGTTTCTAAAAATCAATGAACATTGTGGCTGCCACTTAGTCTTAACATGATTTGCCTAAAATAAGCAGTAATTTTCCTTACCGTTCCAGTTACTCCCCCCCCCCCATTTCCTCCCTTTTTTCCTATGCCGTCTCCCCTTTTTTTTTCTTACCGTCCCTTCTTTAACCCCTTCGGGACGAGCGTCTTTTGCAGAATTTTTAATCTTTAGTCACCGGATTTTTAAAACAGAAATTTTTGCCTAATTGAATCGGGAAAATGCTCGGATTAAATAAGGCAAAATTTACAATACAATTTTACTGGTGAGAATAATCACCTATTTTGAGCAACTTACGCGGCACGAATACCAGTCGCTCGTCCCCAAGGGGTTAACACCCTTTTAAGACAATGTTATACCAAAATTTTGTACTAGAAATACTATATTGTTATTATTTCTTATTTGAATGTCCTGTGGGTACCATGCAAATTCATTATAAGTAAAAATTTAGATGAAAATAGAAAGTTATAGTGGTAAAATGGTAAGGAAAATTAAACTCGCACGTTTAACTTAAACCTCAGTTAAATAAAAAAAAAAATTTCGCTGCTGACCATTTTTTCTTTATTTTGAATCATCAAGGCATTCGTCTATCTGATTAAAATGTTCTTTTAGCAAGTTTAATTTCACCAGATTTTTATTCCCGAAAGTCAAAAGATTGTGAAAATGCCCCACAAATTAAAAGACTTTTCTTCCATGAAGAGACAAATTTTAAATAGAATATATTATTAATAATCAACTGAAGTTAATAAACTATTCTATTCAAACATTCAGCAGCCGAATATAGAATTAATTCTCTTACGGAGAAAGAAAAAAAATCAAATCAAATAAAATAAAAGATAAAAGTTAATTTTAAATCAATAGGTATATAATTTTTTAATTATTTATTAAAAACAAGATAGGTTTTCAGGTTGACAGCTGGTTCAGTATTTAAAAAAAAATATTATTTATTTATTTTGGAGGGTTACAAATCATAATAAAAGGTTTTTCTTCCATATATAGACATACATTCCAAACTTTGATTTCAACTAGAATGTTGTATTTATCAATAAACACCGGAAACAAATAATTTTATTTAATTTGAAAATACTGATATAATATTCAGCAGTCAAATGTCGAATTCTCTCATATTTCTCTCAATTAAAAACAAAGTAGGATTTCCGATTAATTGAGTGCTGTGTATTTTTTTAGACTCGTTTATTTATTTATTTTTTGGTGGTAGTGTGGGAAGGTATAAGCTAAAAGTTAAAATAAACTAAAATGACTTCTCTTCTATATATAGACAAATTTAAAATTTACATTTCAAAATAGGATACATTTATTAAAACTTTAAGCAAATAAATAATCCTATCTATAACTTGTAGATCAATAATTTGTAGACTGCTGTTGAATAACAAACATTCAGAAGTCAAATATCGAATTATCCAAAGGGGAAAAAGAAGTAAAGAAGAAAAAAAATAAAAATAATAAATATAAGACGAAAGATTAATCTTCAATCATTAGTTATGGTGCTTATTTATTAGTTAAAAACAAAACTGGTTTTCAGATTAAGAGCGTGGGGATTGAGGGTACTAGTTAAGATAAATTAAAAGGTTTTCTTCTAGAAATAGATAAATTTCAAACTTTGAATTCAGTTAGGAAGTATTTATTAATAATCAACTGAAGTTAATAAGTTGTTCTATTACATTTCCAGATTTAACCGAATGACAAACATTCAGCAGCCGACTGTCAATTTCTCGTACAGGGAGAACAATATATATATATATATATATATATATATATATATATATATATATATATATATATATATATTCAAATAAAATAGAAGAGAAAAGCTTAATCTCATTAAAAACTCCTTGTAAATGGTCTCGCCAAGCCATGAACTTAAAAGCTTCAGTCATAAAAAGAAGCAGTATCGTACGTGCGATAATACTATTTTTAATTATTGCAAATGTTTTGGAGTGCGATATGAAAACTGCTGGGCAACCTGCAGGCATGTGTAACGTATGCGAGTCCATATGACTGTATATTTCAGTTATCCTTTTGTATGCCTGCTCTACTTTACAGTATTTTAAACTTCTACACGAATCTTTCGAAAATTGATGAATGTCCATTCTTGATTATCTGCTTGAAAAATCAATTACAGTAGACTGTCTAAGGCGGAATCGATCGGGACAAAGAAAAATTTCCGCAGTAGACAATATTCCGCCTTAGACAAAATTTACTCCACGTCTATGGATTCGCAGGGACTTGAAAATCTTTCCGAGTTAGACAGATTTCACTCTTAGACAAAGTCCGCCTTACAGAAAGTTTACTGTAGTTTATTTTATTACAGGCAGAATAAGCAAAGGACACGACAAAGTATATGTAAGAATACTTTTGATATGCGTTTTGTACTTAACGAAAACAAAAGAATTTAAAGTAACATGCAGTTTAATGTCGATGCATCATACAACAGACAATTAAGCTTATAACAAAAGTACCGACATCTGCTAATATACAAGAAAAGAAAATATAAATAACAGCTGATTTTGTTATGAAAAGTGTGTTTTTAATGGTATGGGTGGAGTAGGAAGTGAGTATTTATTATCTCCGGCCTATCCGGCCTGACCTTCCGCCCCATTAGGCCGGATAATCCAGAGCCTACTCTATTTTAGATGTCTTTAGTTTATAGGCATTTTTTTTTTTTTTTTTTTTCATTCTTTGGCGCTTTTAAAGAGAAAAGAAGTTTTCTACGCTAACAAGCATATGCTTGGCAGTAGACGCGATTATTTCTTCCAATCTTCATACAATGCTAAGTATTAGAGGTTCGTCGATCAATATTTTTGCCCTGTGTCCTCTTTTTAGTAAGTCGGTCCCTGAGTAGAGAACACAATTCGAGCATTGTACACAAAAACTAGTTTCAGCCATTCATAACATAAGATTATCTGAAAGCGGATAAGAAATAAGATGGGTAAGTATTATAATAACACAGCGGGAAAATTGAGCGGAAAATGGTAAGCTAAAATTGTCTTGTAAATAGTTCATTGTCAGTGGCAAAAACAAATGATCCTTCGGAAAAATCCTTACGCCGAATAATTAAGGTTTTGTCACGCGAATCTAATTTCAGGATTTCAGAGATTACGATTCTATCAAGCGTTTTTAAGCAGTTTTGCTTAAAATTATTTAAAACATTTAAAAAAATAAAAATATATAAAATCGACGATTTTGCACGCACTTGTGACACACGTCTTCATTACAGGGTTTGTGATGTTTTTGATTTTTTTAAAAAATCAAAATTATTTTTTTATGACTTTTCTTTTAATTTATAAAATAAAAATTACACACACGCACATTCATGCTACAAGTATTACTAATATATAATTAACCCTTAAATGCCCGAATTTTCAAAAAACATTGTAATAATGTTTTTCGGTTTTCATTTTTAGGGTTTCGTTCATCAGACGAAACCCTATTCGTCTCGCTCCTTTGTCTGTCTGTCCGTCACAGAGCCCGTTCTCAGAAACTATACATGTTGGAGACTTGAAATTTTGAGTACTTATAGCTGAACATCACATATGAAACGACAAATCCTAAAATTTTGAAAAAGTCTTAAGTTTAACCCTTTGGGCTCCCACATGTGTATTTCAAACAATTCTTTCTAAGTCAGCCCCTAATAAGGTTGGAGCCATGAAATTCCGCATACTTATAGCTGAATACCTGAGACAACAAGACAAATCATATAATTTTGAAAAAAGTTTTATATTTAACCCTTTGGGCTCCAACTTGTGTTTTTAAAGCAATTTTTTCTAATAGAGCCCCTAATTAAGTTAGAGACATGGAATTTTGAGTTATTATAGTTAAACACATGAGCCCACACAACAAATCATAAAACTTTGAAAAAGTGCTATATTTAACTCTTTGGGCTCAAATTTGTGTATTTTCAGCAATCCTTTATAACAGAATTCCTAATCAAATTGGAGGCATGCAATTTTGTATTCTGATAGCTAAACACCTCAGATCACACGGCAAATAATAAATTTCGAAAAAGTTTTTTATTTAACCCTTTGGAGTCCAGCTTGTGTATTTTAAGCAATTCATTTTAACAGAGTCCCTAAGTGAATTGGGGAGTTGAAATTTTGCATACTTTTAGCTGAACGCCTCAGATCACACTCCAAATAATAAATTTCGAAAAAGTTTTACATTTAACCCTTTGGACTCCAGCTTGTGTTTTTAATCAATTCCTTTTAACAGAGTCCCTAATTGTATTGGAGACTTGAAATTTTGCATACTTATAGCTGAAAACTTCAGATCACACGACAGATAATAAATTTTGAAAAAAGTTTCATATTTAACCCTTTGGACTCCAGCTTGTGTATTTTAAGCAATTCTTTCAAACTGAGCACATAATTAAATTGGAGATTTGAAATTTTGCATACTTATAGCAGAACAACTGAGGCCAGGCGACAGATCATAAAATCTTAAAAAAGTCTTACATTTAACCCTTTGAGCTCCCACATATATATTTTAAGCAATTCTTTCTAAATGAGCCCCATAATTAAGTTGGAGACATGAAATTTTGCATACTTATAGCTGAACACTTTAGATCACACGACAAATAATAAACTTCGAAAAATGTTTTATATTTAACCCTTTGGACTCCAGCTTGTGTATTTTAAGCAATTCTTTCTAACTGAGCCCCTAATTAAATAAGAGACATGAAATTTTGCATACTTATAGCTGAACGCATCAGATCATAAGACAAAATATGAATTTTTGAGAAAATCTTATAATTAACCCTTTGGATTTCAACTTCCGTATTATAAGCAATTATTTCTGAGGCCTAATTAAGCTGTGGATATGAAATTTTGCATACTTATAGCTGAACACTTGTGATCACACGGAAATGATAAATTTTTCAAAAAGTGTTATATTATTGACTCCTCTGGGCTCTAACTTGTGTTTTTTAAGCATTTTTTCTAATTTAGCAGCTAATTAAGCTACAGCGAGCTAGTTTCAGTTGAAGGCTCCGGGAGGGGGTGGGGTCAATTGTTCTCCAAACCCCTCATCTGATATATCATTTGACGACCCTTCGGCCACTCTTTCATTTTATGCACAATAGCCTTTCATATTTTATTTCCACTTGGCCAGGAGGGCTTTCCTATTTTAAGTTTTATGGGTCCAATTTCCTCGACTAATATAAGTGCGAACAGGTTCTAAAATGGAGTTTTGTCGGGCAGACGTTTGTTTAGAATAGAGTGCACTCTCTATTTGCGAATTGTGGAGCTAACAGATTTTGCAAAAGGATAGTGTTTTAAAAGAAATATTAAACGAAACCCTCTGTGTGATCTGTGATCACACTTACCCACTTGTTTAAATAAATCACGGGAAAAATACTTAAAAAAATCGTATTTTGTTTTAAGTATAGTTTACGGCTAAAAAACAGTTTGTTACTAATCGGCAATACTGGTGTTTAATTGAAAAAATAATTTTCCTTGATAAAATTCTATAATATTAAACACACACGAATGTTAGGAACTATAATAAGAAATAAATTTTACTTGCTCACTGCAGGTCAAAATAGGGTATTTCGCAAGCTTCCAAACAAAGCAAAAATAACAAGTAGCAACAAAAAATAAATCTATCTTTTTATTCTTAAACAGCACAAGTGTTGCTATCTATATGTTGAAAATCGATTTAATAATATCTTCAGAATGTATTTTATTGGCAACATTAGGCATTATAGCTTCAATATTATTCTAATAGTATTTTAGAGCCTAAATTGGGTATGTTGCCGAAAAGCAACACCAGGCATTTAAGGGTTAATATTATTACACAATTTACATAAATGATTAAAAGGTAACATTTTAGGCTATTTTTCATGTTATGTATGGAAATCTACAAATAAGATGTCAAAAATCAATCTAACCTTCAATATTTTAATTAAAATAAAAATAACCCGAGCACATAAAAATTTGAAACAACTTGGAAACAAATTAAGATGTTAACTTTTGTTTATTGTTAAAGTACTGCAAGAAAACGAAGTTTAGCAGCTTTATCAGTTCCTAAGTAATTTCTAATTTTCAAATGTACCATACCAAAAGTAGAAAATAACCGTTTTACTGAAGCAGATGAAGCTATTTGCAGTAAAAAAGCTGATAAATGACTTCTATAAGTTTTTTAGTATTGTCCATTTCGATAATTGTAAAACTTGCCTTTTACCATTCTAAAGGACCTAGTTCTTTCACTATCTTAGATTCAAACAAAAATTCATTGAATGGTCCAGATTTTGCTTCAATCTGTAATATAATAAATAGGCATCACCAAAGTAAAGATATACGTTTAGTAAACAACTCTTTAAAAAACAATAATGCTGACATTTTCTCAGAGCTTGTGAATTTCTCTTCTGTATAGCGGGAATCCAAAAGATGGGATAAAAAATGTGTCAGGCACTGGGCTCCATGGTTGCTTGTAACGAGCATTGCAAGCTTTTGCACATACTTGATTGAATGCTATCCCCCCCCCCCCCCATCCAGATCTTGCCATAAATGAACTGCATGCTTTTTGACAAAGATGAAGCTTTATCGTTTGAAAAACTGATTGATTACCTGTATTATATAAAAACTAAATTACAGTCGAACCTCGTTATCCCGACACTCTAAGGACCAGAACAAAGTGTCGTCATAAGCGGGGTGTCGCGGTAACCGGAGTTGTAGAAAAATGTTTATAAAAAGCTGAATTTTTAAGTAATTTAAGACAATTTCAAATTCATATCTGTTCTTGCAGTTTTAAGCAATAAAATATTATTATTAAACAAAATAAACGCAAAAACAAAATTGAAAGGAATTCAAATCAGATTTATGGTGACATGTTTTTTATTGTTACATGAAATATTGATAAATTAAGGTTTGCTTATCCCTAGATGTGCTTATACAATTCTTTTTTCAATATTATACAATGAATTGTAACCAATATTCGTTGTTTCAGAAATGGATGTTAGATAATTTCTGATCGTTTCAATGAAATGCAATGCTTCGGTTTTAGTCGGATGAAAAATGCCTTGTAACCAAAAGAAAACGCCACCTGACCAGAACAAAAAGACCGAGAATAGACTGATACGTCTATCTGGAGCTTAAGTGGGTTATTCATAGAGTTTAGGTTTATTTATTCAGATAAAGGATTGAAGTAAATTTCTGATTTATCTCAATGGGTATTTTAGGCACTTTTGTAAAAAGTTTGGCTAAGACATTTCTCACCACTTAATTTCCGTGCTTATAAGATGGATTATGAAAAGTGGACAATTTTCCTAAACCGTCGGGATATCCGGAGCTGAAAATTATACAACGACGTAAAATCCGGAGTTTATTTACATTAAAGTCATTTACAGAAAATCGGGACATTGAAAAACTGACGTGATAAGCGGAATGACGTAAAAACCGGGTGTCGGGATAACGAGGTCCGACTGTATATTAAAGTACAGTAAAGCCCCGATTATCCGCGGTGCGGTTTATCCGCGAAGCGTTTTTTTTTTTTTTTTTTCAATCCAACAGCAAGGAAAATACAATAATCCCTACTAATAAATATAAACAGAACAATTCATGTATTCGAAAATATATGAAGAATGTTTCTAGATTCGGTTGTCATGTTTAAAATATCAGATATAACGTCTTGATGACTTTTCTTGATTTTATTAACAAAACGTAAACACAGCAATTAAAATATTTAACAATTAAATAAAACTATTGTGATAAATTCCAGGGGAGCATATCAAGAAT
This sequence comes from Maratus speciosus, assembly GCA_963932465.1. NCBI lineage: Eukaryota > Metazoa > Arthropoda > Arachnida > Araneae > Salticidae > Maratus > Maratus speciosus. Next base: position 630,949,544 of record OZ010786.1, read on the forward strand.
AGCTTCATTTTTGAGATAGAAAAGGTGTTTCCAAAGCAGCAAAAACAAGTGATTGATTTTAAGGTGTAACTAAACACTTTTCGTACGGTATGTATGGCATCGTTTCTTGTTTACTGTTCTTTATTTTAGTGATTTACACTAAAGCAAAGGTTTCTGCTGCACAGTGCATATGTATGCATTTTAAATGCTTTATTATGTTTTTTTCATACTAAAACATAGTTTTTATGTTGAATTTTCTTTTTTTCGTGCTTGCACCCCATTTTCAGTCTTTTTCGGGTTATCCGCGGTGCCTTTGCCACCCAATTCCGCGGATAATCGGGGCTGTACTGTACATTATTATGTTTGTTTATATCTTGAATTTATTTAAAAAAATAAACGGTCAAGTGCGAGTATTACTAGCGCACAGAGGGTTCCGTAGAATAAATATATGAATTTGCAATTGTACTATTAAAAAAAAAAAAAAAAAAAGTTGATAAAAGAATACTAAGACTTTGTAAAAAAAAACAACTATAAAACGTAGGGTTGGGTATAACTGTATATATACTAGAAAAGTGTAAATGGATATACCATGAAAGTTCAAAGAGATATTGAACCGAAATAATATCAAATGTAGCTATTCTGTAACTAATTTTTTTTAATAATACCTAATCTGTTTATGATGAACTTAATTCGGTACTGTCAATAAAAGGAGTACATATTTAAATTTCATTTGGCATTTCATAAAACTAAATTCAGCGTAGTAATAACCTTTCTTTCTATAGTGTAGCTAAAACAAAACCTTTGTTCAAACTTTAAATTTGGCAGTGTGCTAAGCGCGCTTCATAAGGAGGTCGCGAAGTTGCAATGCCGCCTTGGTCCGTGCCGCGTTTTTCCAGATAAGTGTTTAATTAACTTTTTAAGTCACCCGAGGCGCATTGAGAGATCCACTCAATGTAAACTAGTCGCGAATCCCATAGTATATACAGTCCTCCCCACTTAATCGGGTCACGGATAATCGAATATCCCGCTTATTCGAATAGAATCCTCCGGAACCGAACTTATTCCTATTGGTTCTATGTTATTTTTCCCCGCTTAAACCAAATACCTTTTACGAACGTCCCCGCTTAATCGAATAACAACTGTGTGACCGATGTTTGAAAATAGGCGCGGAAAGCACGTTTCAGCTGAAATTTGCTTCCACCTTTTGGTTATTTTCGGTTCCTTTACGCTGAAAACAAATTTTCAGTTCTTCCTGCAATGATTTCGGCCGGCAGGTGTATAATGGACAGGTCAAATGATTTCCTCACCTTGATCTCCCCACCATCACTTCTAGCTTCACTTCGAGACTCGAGATGGTAGTTGTGATATTTTTCACTCATTCGAAAAATAATTCGATATTTACTCCTTTAAAATTCCACTTAAACCACTTTAAACGATTTTTTTAAGTAACGTAAATTAGAAGTAGCAAAGTTTTGACCAAATTTAAGCGAGCTGCATTAAGTGGGATGTAAACCATATAAATGTATATACTGACATTAAATTAATAAGTATTTACTTCATATTAGCATTCGTATTTATTTTAGTTTATGTTATCCTATTAACGATTTATTATGCTGTTAATTAAATATACCATAGGTGGTTATTTTGCCTTTTTATTACGCATTAAATAGTACAGTTATGATTCCCCGTTTATCAAATATCCCGCTTAATCGAATATTATTTCTGGAACCGTCAATATTCTTTTAAACGGGAACGACTGTATGTGATCCATTCTAATTAAAGGGTCTCAGGACTCTAAAAGCTTCAAAATTTTAGAATTTTTTTTTTTTTTTTTTTAAATGTTAAACTCCTATCTTTTCTGAACAATTTGATATAATTGTTTTCTTGAAATTTCTATTAGAACAGAAGTTATGGGTTTTAGAATTATACCCGCTCAATAGCTGAAGCGGCGTTTCCGAAACCTTGAAATCATTTTTCTCCAAATTTCTTTGGGCGTAACGCGCAAGATACCTCAAAAACTTCTGAATATTTTTTCATGAAATTTTCAAAAAATATATTTCATGTTAGTCTGTATAGACTAAACCTAAGATTTCCTTTTTATTGTTAAGTTTGTTTTTTTTCAATGTGATTATACTGTTGAAAATTTCCAAATTTTGTATTAGCTAAATACAACTTTGCGTTAAAAATGTGAAAATGCTTTAAATACAAATTTATTTATGTTCAGTGTAATTATTATAATCTAAAGTATAAGTAGGCATTAAAATTTCCATTCTATGTTGTTGCAATATTTGCTTTGTAATCCTGTGCTTAAGCTGTTATACAATTTTTCTGCTCGACAAATAACTGACAATTTCGAGCCCCCTATAAATACTAATTCTGCATCTTGCAATTTTTTAAATACATGAAATGAAAGAACATACTTATATCTTTCATCCCAATAAAAATTGTGTTTTAAAATCATACATTTTCAGACATTAAATGTGGTAAATGGTTTTTTTTTTTTTTTCATTTTCTCCAGTTTTAAGAGTCCCGAGACCCCTTAAATTAGTCTGTTTTTAACAATTTGACGTTTATTGCATTTATAGTGCTACTGGACATTGCATTACACACACATATATATCATTAAATGTTGTTAACTAGGCTTTAAAAGCCGCCCCTGTCATTATGTATGTCCAAACCGTTCGTCTCTTTAAGGGTTAATATCTCGGCTAATTACTGACGATTTTTTTTCGAAAATTACTATCAACAATGCTTTTATACTTCTGCTACGATAGGTACCTCAACATAGTGGAGACGACAACCCTCTGGTTTCTTCAATCGAACTTTTGATTTATTTGGACTCATTTCATTAATAAGTATATTTATTTCACTGGATGGCACCAGTACATTTTTGTTTTCATATCTTTAGTCAATGTTCGAAAAATTGTCTCTCGCACAGGAAGCCTTCATCTCTGAGATTTTAGCCATTTAGCCATCATATTTTTACTGAAGATGGCTGTAGAAACAGCTCAAAATGTAGAATTTATCTTTTAGCTTATTAAAGTTCGTGTTTTGTGTACCACTAAGCAAGGTTGTGAGTCTTTATTTATGATATTTAATGGTGAAATTGTCCTGTATATGTTAGTATTTAAAATTTTTATGTGGTGCAATTATTTTAACTAAAATATGTAAGATGGAATTGATTTTTGACATCTGATTTATAGTTTTTCATGCATTTTGGATAATAAAATATTTTGATAGCTTAAAATGTTACGTTTTATGTAAATAGTTTTTATGTAAATCATTTTATGTAAATCGTTTATGTAAATTGTGTAATAATAATACATATTTGGTAATACTTATATGGAATGCAAGTGTGTGTGTGTATAATTTTTATTTTATAAATTAAAAGTAATAAAATAATAATATTGCGTGAGGTTAAAAATCCGATTAATTTAATTAAAAAAAAAAAAAAAAAAATCACGAACCCTGGTTAAAATAATTATAATAATCAAAAACTATATTTACAAACCTGACTGAAATTGAAAACCGATCATGAAATAATGACATCATCAAACAATTGACGCACAGAACTACATAAAAAAGGTATAAATAAAAAATTCGGAATGCTGTCTCGAAGTAAAAGCTTCTTCCGGAAAAAGGAAATTAACGAATGATGAACGCAAAAAAAGATATCCAGATATAGCTAACGTTGTTTAGTCAGATGTTTTTGTTTAAAATAGTGTCGTAACGAATTACGCAAGGATGTTTTCTACCTGTAGCAAAATGAACACGTTTTGCTGATAAACGTTGTGACCGACACAACAAATAAGTTTGTCTTTTTGATTTTCATGGATTTAATTTGCCTAATATATACAGACCCGTACAGAGGGGGGTAGAGCTGGTACAAATTACCAGGGTCCGGCTCTTATAGGGGGCCCGGCTACTGTCCTGATTTTATTTTATTTTATTTATTTTTTTTAAGGTAGATTTCGTGAGAAATACTACCTATTACATTAGAGAAATACTACCTATTTATTATTGTATCATACATATGGTAAGAGGGCCTTGAAATTATTACCGGGACCCGTGGTCTCTTTGTGCGGCCCTGAATATATATATCAGTGTTCCCAGCAAAACATGACTGGCAGATTCCCTGACTTTCCATGACCAAACCTCAAAAAAATTCCCTGACTTTCCCTGACCGAATCTCAAAAAATTCCCTGACCAAACGGGCATACAACAAAAATTTGCTACTTATTTTCACAATCCTTTGTCAAAATAGCGATTTTTTTTTTCTGCGATTATTCTTCAAATTTCCAGATTTTTTTCTTTGCGATTGTTTGATAGATTTCGTGATTATTTCCCGGCCGAGACTGATGAATTTCGTGTCATTTTTCATTTTTGCTCCAAGACTTTTTGGGAAATATTTGTAAATTCCCTGACTTTTCCTATATATTTTGAAATTTCCCTGACTTTTCATGACTACTTTGAAATTCCCTGACTTTCCAGATTTTCCAAGACGCTGGGAGCCCTGTATATGTATATTATTTTCAATGTTTATTTCATTAACACAGAATATATAGCTTTTCTGAATTTTTCTTCATTTAGACAGGTCGCGAAACATGGCTAGATCATATAGACGGGTGACAGTTTTCACAAGCTGGAATAGGAGGCAGCAATATGTTGAGAAGTTTGTTTGTTAGTTTTGGTACAGCAGTTTGATTTTAAAATGATACATCTCTTGCTATTCTTTCTACACGATCAGAAACAAAATGCTCAATTAATTTAAATACTTGATTAAAGAGATGGAGGGGGTAGAAGGAAGGAATCCTTCGTCTTAAAGTAAAAAGGAGGTTGGTTGCAATTCCAGTATTGATAAATGAAAAGAAAACAGAAAACCTGGTATCCCAATGTTCTATTACAGCACGAGTTAAACGGACCCTTGGGCGGTAGGGAGATAGTGTGAAGTGAAGAAAATTAAACACGTTGTGGTTATTTATATGTATTCATGTAGGAGATCCGTGGGCCAGAGTAGGGATCCATGACCTAGTTTTGATTGGAAAAAAGAGTCCGTGGAACAAAAAAGAACAATCATTGCCTTACAGTTATAATCAGGGTCGCAGTGGAGGGTATACGGTGGTATAGGCCGCATACACTCTTTTAAAAAGCTCCGTATACTCATTGTTTCTCAATTAAAGCTGCAGTGTATGCAGCGGGGTCTTCCGCCTAATTATTTATTAACTAGTCCAGATTAACTAGATTAATTAACTAGTCTATTTAGTGCCCCGGGATAAGCATAATTCTGCGGGTCCTCTTCTATCTATAGAAATTGTTCGCGAATAATTTGAAAGTGGATAGTACTTAACTTCATACATACTAGTTAGTGCCCGTCAAGATATGACGGTAAATAATTTGAATGTTTCATTAGAAAAGTTCTTGAATTTTTAATTAGTTGCTTTTAAATTAATTATTGAATGACGAATTACGTGACGACTTTCTATATTGCATAAGTGATTCTTATTTAAGGCGACAGATGGTGCTGCCAGTCTAACCTATTCAATGAAGTGAAAGAATTTTAAGTTTATAATTTTCAACTAATTATGATCTTTTACTTTTTATCAGAAATTTACCTAAAAACACCGGGTAGAGAATTTATTTTTACTTACTACGACTTCAATTTTTTTTTTTATTTTTTTTTTTTTTTTTTAAATAACAATATATATTTTCATTTATTTATTTATTTATTAAAACTACACGGCCATTAAAAGCTGCCATGAATTTTATTTTTATCAGTCTCATTCTCTAAAAACCTAAATTTGAAATTTGATGCAGCCAACGATTTATAATATATATTTTTTATTACTTGAATTTTATTTTACATTTTTATACATTTTTTAAATATTTAACCTGAATATCAAGATAATTTCTTTTATAGCTCTTATACGAATATTTCTTTTCTTTCCGTTTTATTTTTTACACAAATGAATGACAAACTTTTCTTTCTGACACACACACATATATATTCTTGATAATCGTCAAAAATATAACGAAAATGTTAGATCAGTTCATCAGTTTATTTAATTGATAATTACATGTAAAATATTTTAGCTTAAATATTTTAAATATAAAATCATTATTTTTTCAATATAGTGTTAAATTTTCTAATTATAAAGTATTCAAATAATAATAATAATAATAAAATAAAATAAAAATCCTATAACTTCTCTTCCTAATAAAGTATGTCATTATTGAAATGAATTATCGACAAAAATACTACACATTTTGTTATGCTTGGGTTCGAACATGCGTCCTCTACAAAAATTCAGAGCTTTAAAGTGCTACGTTAACCCGTTACGCTAGCGGGAACTCGTTTTATTTCCTTCTAAATAGAAGAGGTTCGAAAAGCAGTTGACGCATAAGAATGTCTCGAATTTGAGTTCTGATGTTACAGAAATAGTTTTGCGTTTTAATATTTATGATATCTTATTTTTTCAAAGAAGTAGCTACAACTTAATACGCTACTTTCCCAATCTTTATGTCTAACTATTGGCAATTTATAAGACAGATCACCAGACATAACTTTTAGCCTCAAATCACAGTGTTTATCTTCTGTGTGTAATATGACCAAAACAATATGACACCCCCGAAATAAACTGTATCTAGCTCTTAATATAGACAAAATAAATTTTTAAATTGTTAATAATGCTGAAAGAGCCAAATAATATTAACTTTGCGAAAGAAAGAAAAGCTTGTTTACAGTAAGATCGAATAACAGACGAACTTAAACCAACTTCGACCTGTGATGTGATTGTTCAACTGAGCGAGCATTTTTGCGCATGTGCAGCGCATCATTCGTACTTATATACTGTGCATGCGCTACTGTAGAATTTTAATTTAAAATTGTGGCTAATTAATAAACTATTTGAACAAACGAATGTACGATAACAAATCTGTGGCCAAGTATCTTTCATTTAAAAAAAGACTGGCGAAATATGATGTAGTAGTTTCTTCTCACGGACTGTCGAAAGAAAGCGCTTAGCGGTTTAAATATATAGATTGTATGTATGCATTAATTTCGTACCATATTTACTATTCACACATCTGTATACAGTGTATCACAAAAAGAGGGTCACAACTTTAAGAAAAAACACTAGTAGGATAATAGTAGAATAAAAGGATGGATTGTTGACAGGAGTATTTGTTTGGAAACTTTTAATTTGCTTATCTACGCATATAATAAGATGTCTAAAAGAAAATGCCCCCAATGGGTGACAATTGATGTTTTTAACTTGCCTCGTTACAAAGAAAACGTCAATAATGAATTTCTTTTGATAACAATAGAATACCAAGTTATAATAAAAATTTAACCCTAGAACTACCGGAAATTTTACTCAAGTTTTATAAAAACATTCTACACCAGAATTTTTACTTAAAACTATTTAATTTGTTTATTTAACTTATTATTGTCTGATTTATACATTTAGTTTGTTTTGAAGAAATTTCTGGTTTGAATAAATATTTTGAATGTACATGTCGGGTCCAATGGACCCGTCTGGTAGACGGAAGGTTAATATCATTAGTTTTCTAATGATATAGTTCGTCTTTTTGCGTTAAATTGCCCCAAATGTTTGAAAATATATGAATTTTGATCACTCTTGCCCAATTTTAACCATTTGGCATCTTTCAATGAAAATCCTGATTTTTCCCATGGGGCCGTCTAAAAGGGGGCCCAGGGCAGCTGCCCCGTATGCCCATGCATTAATCAGACTCTGAGTGTATACTTTACATGCCTATTGCGTATACCCTCTGGTGCTTCTACGACTACAACACTGGTTATAAGAGATACCAAAAAATTGCCCTTGGTAATGCAAGGGCCCGCAATATCCAGCCACAATACAGTCAAACCTCGTTAACATGAACCTCAAGGAGAATTAAATTTTTGTTCATGTTATCTGTAGTTCATGCTATCAGTAACAAAAAATCCAGATAAAAAATATTGAGAAAAATACATTTAGGGGAGACTGGCGGCTAATGGGACGTGGGAGCTAACGGGACAACAGGGTTTTCTCATAAAATATAACAGTCAAAATTTATCAGTAAATGTCATTTCCAGTGTTACACATAGAACATGCAGTGAACAACTTTTTTTTTTTTCATTAGCTATTTGCAAAGCAAAAAGCAAGATACATTTAAGCATCAACATGAGTTTCTTTTATATTTAATAAATATTTGTTTTGATCAACTATTAAATCAGTTTTTAATTATAATACCTTTTATTATGAAAGTTTTATACAATGTTCATTTTTAATCGTTATTTCGTACCACAGATAAATAGTTAATTTACAATAAGCTTAAATGCAGTAATAAAGGATTCAGGGGAAAATGTGCATTTTCACATAGGGACTAATGGGAGAAAACTTTGTTTTTGAATTGAGACTTATTTTTATTTTAATAATTAAACTATTAGTTATATATATATATATTTATCCATTAATAGAAAACTTAAAATAATTGTGTAAAACGAAAAAAACAAACAAACAACAACAACAAAAAAACATGAGTTTTCGTTCACGTTAAGCGTCAAAAATCTCTCATGGGGACATCGAGAATTTTTCAGCGAAATTTTACGTTAAACGTGTTCATCTTAAAAGGAGAAAAAAGAGTAGAAATCGTATTAATTTTGACGGGGACAGTGGGAACTGTTCACGTTAAACGTAATTCACGCTAAGTGTGTTCGCGTTAACGAGGTTTGACTGTACACATGCTTTACGATGATTTATAGAATGACTCGCGCTGAATTATACGATCTCTTCCACCTAAAGAGAGATAGACATAAACACAGTGGTACTAATGTTTTCCGGTAAACATTCCCATTCAATGACGCAAAGGGACACTAAAAATTTTATCCTTTCCAATATATTTTTTCTTAAGAACGATACTTTTTCATTCATGAAAAACGTCGATTTACCAGTTTTCCTTTTTTTTTTTTTCTTACGGTGGTAGATGTAGCGTTGATTGAGCTGGCTGTACAGGTGAAAGCTCTGGCAAGGTGGAAGGGCAGCAAATAAAATCGTCAGGCACAGATCACGAATCAGCCCAGGGAAACACCCTCGACAGGTATGGAATGGAATGCGGCCGCCCTCCGGTGCTGGTACCAGTGGTGTTTTTTCCAGTCCAAGGACAAAGGCCCGAATGAAAGTGTTGTTTCACGATGGAATGTTAACGAGGAGATCCGCGGGCGAACGATTCGCAACACAGAGGAAATGCCCGTGTGTGTTTGCACATCTAACGGACGAACAACTTTTTTTTTCCGTTCGTGATTTACAGCAATTTACCAGAGTTTATTTCTTTTCCGATCTTTGTAAACTACTTCCTTTTCTGATACAGATTGGAGATACAAGCGAAGGAGAACGTTGGATTTTTAGGTTGATTTCTTAACAAAAAAAAAAAAAAACGATCTATGTACTATAAGGCAAAATTGGTCCACACGATAACACCTGAAATACAGAATCAGATCGAATGCAATTGGGACTATGCATTGATCTCGCGAATATCTTGTATGATTTCGTTAATCAAGACGATTCGGTAATCCGTTCGAAAATAACAGCCCTTTGAAAATCCGAATAACATTGCGGTCGTTGGGGCTATATTTTCAGCTCACTATTAATACTCGTTAAATTTCTTAGATTTCAATAAAAAGTTTAGGCAATAACCGACTCTGTTATTCTCACCAACCAAGTTATTATTTTAATGCGACAAGAAGTCAATTTGCTGCAATGGATCTCATATGTGTGATAGAAAGCACACGTACATCTCCATTCTTCATACACATATAAAAAAGGCTAATTGTGTAGTTGACACGATAGCACAACTAGGCTAATAAAATCGTCTGCTACTGGCCGTTTGTATTTTTAAAACAGTTACTTTATCGTCTGCTATGTGCTATATATGTAGGGGAGAGTGGGGAGGAATGGGACACTTTTTACAAAAATAAGAAAATCAACTTTGTTTTACACAAAAAAAAAAAAAATTCGATATATAGAACACAAAATGAAACACTTTCTAATATCCTTGAACAATATAGAAACATATTCATAAATAAAGAAATTGTAAATTTCAAAATGTGTCCCATACCACCCCACTAACAGGGAGGTATGGGACAGCTATAAAGCAATGTATGATAAGGCACAGATAGTCTAATGTTGGCTATATATACAGTATAACAAAGATTGTAGGTTGATAATCTCTGTTCTACAATATCAAATTCCATTACCTTCATCACTGGAAGGAAAGTTCAGGATTGTCGGTCAGAGATGACATTAAAAAGTCATCAGTTTAATTTATTTACATTTTGAAATAAATGAATACATTTATAATGTTATAATTAATACACTGCCCTCGAAAAATATTTACATATTAGCAATTTACATTCATCTTATAAAAAAAAAAAAAAGGAATTAGACATGTCCCATTCCTCCCTCTACCTTCTTTTATGTTAAACTTCTTGTATAAACAAAAATGCTGCTTTTTTCACTAAGTTGGTTTACGCTTTGTAGCAATGTGATAATTCACATCATTAATATTCAATAATTTCAAGCGTAATTTCACTGCTGAAATGTAGTTGAAAAATTAATTAAAAATTGTATATTCACCGATGCTGGGTTTATTTACGTCTCATGTTACGCCGCTAGAATGTGTGCTCATGAAGACTTCTCCATCTTGTGCTGCAATAGCAGCCTTACCGACTTATATAAGTGAGAAATGCCAAGCTGGACATCGTCCTAGTGGTTTAGTGGTAGAGCACTGGAGATCTATTCCAGGGACCCGGGTTCGATTCCCGGCTTGGACATTTTTCACTAAGTTGGTTTACGCTTTGTAGCAATGTGATAATTCACATCATTAATATTCAATTATTTCAAGCGTAATTTCACTGCTGAAATGTAGTTGAAAAATTAATTAAAAATTGTATATTCACCGATGCTGGGTTTATTTGCGTCTCATGTTACGCCGCTAGAATGTGTGCTCATGAAGACTTCTCCATCTTGTGCTGCAGTAGCAGCCTTACCGACTTATATAAGTGAGAAATGCCAAGCTGGACATCGTCCTAGTGGTTTAGTGGTAGAGCACTGGAGATCTAGGCCAGGGACCCGGGTTCGATTCCCGGCTTGGACATTTTTCACTAAGTTGGTTTACGCTTTGTAGCAATGTGATAATTCACATCATTAATATTCAAAAATGCTGCTTTTAAGAATAGTTTAAATTAGGGATAATATACAGTATAATGTTTTATAAATGGGGAAACTATTACATCTACGCATAAACAAGTCATTAATATACAAAAAAACATAAAAAGTATATGAAGCAAATTTACTTTTGAATCTTTAAATAATCTTTTTCTTTATACAATCGAAAGCTTATGCAAATCAGCTACTTTTTTCACATGAAGCTTGGGGTACCATTGCTTCATCTAATGTGTGATTAATGAAATGATTAGAATGATACAAAAAGAGAAAAACCTATTGTCCCATTCCAACATTCATCAACTCTTCCTTATACGTTAATAATATCATTCAAGTGGCAATAACTGAAATGTTAAAAAAAAGGAAGAAAAAAGAGAGAAAAAAAAATCAAACTACTCTTCTGACTAGGCTTGCTTGTCTTTTTTAGTCTCTTAAAGTCTTAGACATAAAAAATAAATAAATATGAGCCTGAAGTAATACATCAAAATAAGATATTTTTTATAAGACAAACAAAGCTTTCTTCTTTTTTTATTTAGTATTTATTAAAAACTCTATAAAGAAATTTAAAATCAACTTAAATAAAAACAAATGTAGTCACTCACCTTAACCATCGACTGTAAATTGTTTTTCCATTGCCCAAATAATATTTTGAAATGTCTTTTCGAATTTAAGAAATATTTATAATAAACGGTCACGCATACCCTGCAAAAAACTCCAGAACACAAGTATGCAACGAAATGCCGTTTTCAAACAAACATTTCGTGTCTTTAAGATCAACGTGAAAGGGGGAAAAAAAAAAATGCTTGTCTGAAAAGGATCCATTACAAGGTAGACAACAAGCAACAAAAAAGGAAACTTACGAAGAACAATAGGACCTTCTACAATTCTTAACTCGAACACGAGATTTCAAAATTTAATTGTTTTTTGACATGCGATTCGTAAAACAGCAACATTCCAAAGTATTTATTTCACGGGATCAAAAACATTTTCCGCAGCATGCAACTCGCATGTCATGCAGTATCTTACAACAGAAATGTCAAAGACGTGAAGGCGCTTTTAGGAACATTTTTCGCAATACCGAAGGAGAAAAAAAGAGAGAGAGAGATACGCGACAATCATTGTGATTGAAATATTATTTGATACAACATTCATAAATCTAGACAATTGTCTCACGTACACACAAAAAAAAAGAGAGAGATAAGACAGTAAAACTAAGACAGCATCGTGTTATCAGAAAGTAAATATGGAAGCTAAAAATGCTATTTGATTTTTCCAGTGTAACAAGATATCACTGAATTTTGAGACAGCGACAGCTGAAGCGTTCTAATAATATTTATGATGCACCGAATTATTCGTTATTCGGCTATACTATCTATCGAACTTAAAATATTTACAGCTTTTAAGGAATCTCAGGACTCAAAGCTTCGAAATTTTAATTACTTTATATTTTAAACTCCCATCTTTTCTGAACATTTTGATATAAATTGTTTCCTCGAAATTCCCATTTGAATAGAAGCCATGGCTTTTAGAATTGTACCCGCTCAATAGCTGAAGCGGCTTTTCCGACACTTTGAAGTCCTTTTACTGAAAACGACATTTTTGGGCATAATGCGCAGGAACTTTCATGAAATTTTCGAAATAGATGTTTTATGTTAGTCTGTATAAACTAAACCTAAAATTTGCTTTTTATTGTTCAAAAAATATTTTTTTATGTGATTATACTGTTGGAATTTTCAAAATTTTGCATTAGCTAAATACAACTTTGTATTAAAATTATAAAAATGCTTAAAAAAAAAAAAAAAAACTTTACTTAGGTCCAGTTTAATTATTAGAATCTGAAGTATAATTAGGCACCAAAATTTTCATTCTAGTTGCAAAATTTATTCTGTAATCGTGCGCGTAAGCTGTCATACCAATCTTCTGCTTTACAAATACGAGGTAGAACCCGTCGAATTTCGACGAAAGAAAATGTTTACAAAGGAACTGTTGCATCAAATTTATAATACATCAACAACAATAATTACAATAAAAAATCCATCTTACACTTATTAATTTAATTCTCCAAAGACATATTTTAACCTAAGATTAACAAAATACTATTTTCATAAACTTCAGCTGTTAAAATTATTGAAAAATTAAACTTTATTCATATACGTAATCAGTAACATATAATCAAGATAAGTAATTTTGTTTAAGTTATCAATTTATGCTTCGTATTACGGAATGAAAAATTGGCAAAAATGATTTCACCTTAACATAATCATAGAATTCCCCCCCCCCCCCCCTTGCTTTAAATCTAAACCGAATCAAGTCATTTTCCACGTATCACATCCATATTAACTATTTAAAAATATTTTAACGCGCAATAGGCTATTAATAAATATATTTTCAAGCTTGAAGTCACGTTTGTCAACTATTACAACTTTCCATGTTAAAATTCCCTCCCACTCGTGATTTGAGGTCTTAGTATAATCTCTGTACCTGCGCGTAAAAATTCCAGAAATTTATAACTTTTAGAAGTATTCAAGGGGAAATATCTGGTTTTATCAAATAAAATTATCGTTTTCTTTTAAATATGACGTCATTTTCAGTCGTTGAAATATTTTACTTACTGTCTTAAACTCAATATCAGCGAAATAAAAAAAATAGTGAAATATAACAGCATCATCTGGGAAATTGTGTCTTTTTTAAAGCGTAACGTGATTTTCTGTTCAAATTTTTAATAAAGATATTTTTAATTGTAATGAGAAAATGGCATCAGTAAGAATATAATTAATAAAGATAACTAAACCACTTTTAATAGAAATGAAGTACTTCAGTTGCCACGATTAGAAAATTGGTATTAAAACTATAAAAAAATTAATATCTCAAAAATAAATTGAGATACAGCTTTCAAACAAATTGCATTTAAAAGTGCATTTTTTTCTGCATTCGACGGTGTAAACATTTAAAATGTGGGATGTTTAGAAGTTTAAAAAATTGCAGTAGCGAAAATTGCAAAACCGAAATTTCATTTCAAATTTCAAAGTGTTGCCATTCGCAGAATGACGTATGCGTTACGCACAGATATGTTTGTTCTTTATAATATAGATATGGCAGTTTGAAGCCCCCTATAAATATTAAACCTGCACTTTGTAATTCTTTAAATATATGCAATGAAAGAACATATTTATATCTTTCATTTCCCCAAAAATTGTGTTTTAAAATCATATATATTTTAAGATATTAAATGTTAAAAATGGTCTTTTTTATTTCTCCCCCCCCCCCCCCCCATCCCCAAATTTTAAGACTCCCGAGAAACTTTAAAAGCTAACTCATAGTACACGTCAAGATCTGACGGTAAACAACTTGAATGTTTCTTTAGAAAAATGCTCGAATTTTCAATTAGTTGCTTTTAAATTAACTAAGAATTAAAAACTGGATGAATTGCTATATTGGATGAGTGAGTCCTATAGATTTAAAGTGATAGATGGTGCTGTTAGTCTAACCTGATCAATGAAGTGAAAGAATTTAAAGTTGCTTTTTATACAATCATATATTGTATTTTTAACTAAAAATATTGTGTATAGCATTTATTTTTAATTGCTACAGTCTCGATATTTTTTGAAAAAATAACAACGACGTTCTGTATGTGACAACTTTTGAGGAAATTAAACAATTTAAACACAGGAAAAACAATGCATTGTTAACACACACACACACACACAAAAAAATCGGCAGTAATTAAATTTGATGCTGTGGTGGGATGTTATTCCCACCAGAGCATCAAATTTGGAGTATTTCATAAGTATTACGGACATGTCATCCTTTTGTATTTCACCCCAGTAGGTTTTAAGTTACACCAATGTCTTTTAGAAGCTGTTTATTTTCTCTCTTTCCCTCGGGACACGTTTTCACCTTTTTAATTTTTTTTCCCGACTCGTCGAACACGGGTTTCGATTATGACTCTCGAATAATTATTATTATAAAAATGCCACGGT
This sequence comes from Maratus speciosus, assembly GCA_963932465.1. Classification (NCBI taxonomy): domain Eukaryota; kingdom Metazoa; phylum Arthropoda; class Arachnida; order Araneae; family Salticidae; genus Maratus; species Maratus speciosus. The sequence continues at coordinate 630,964,725 of OZ010786.1, forward strand.
GGAAGCTGTTTCGCCAATCACATCTCCTTGCCAGCTGAACATGAATCGGACGAAAACTTTCATTTGTGTGTGTGACTAAACTTGTTCCATTCGTATTATTCGTGATGAAAGGTTTTTTACGTCTCTAAACGAGAAACGATACTTATCGCACATCCGTTGTTCTGCGTTGCTAAAAAGACGTGTACGCCCTTTCTGTACGTCAGCTTATGTTCGCTCTGTTTAACTTCATGAAGTTGTGATTTCACTAGCTTTCTCTTTTGAAATAATAATTTGCTTGCACTGACGGCTGTCTGATGGAAGCTGAACGGAATCGAATGTGTACAGCCGATTGTCTGAGATGCTTTGATAAGAAGAGCAATTGAAATTTTACATTAAACATATTTGAAGCATCCCAGACGTAACTACTAGTTGTATATTTAGAGATGTCGTTACCCTCACTGGTGTTCAGAAAGATTTCTATACAAGCCCTGTTTATTTTATCTTTAGGTACGCCAGACTTCAATAGCAGTACAGTAAAACCTCGATTATCCGAAGTAATTGAGACCGACCCTCTTTCGGAAAATTGAAATTTTCGGATAATCGAGAATGCTTTGATTTTGAGATTAAGGAGAAATATATGCAATATTTCTTATTATGGTAACAAGTGCTTAATAAAAATAAACGGTACTTTTAGTTATCCCGTCGACCAAATTACTGTCGCCAAATTGTAAGATTAAATGCCAATAATAGTTGATCGTAAATGTCACATTCACTTGATAACACGTGTTTACGTCATCAAATGATTTTTATTTCGACGTTTTATTTGTATTTTTATTAATGTTATACTACTAATTTATTTGTTTTTTCGTTATTTAAAATAAAAATTATGTCAATTTGTATAATTTGGCGGTGGTTTGGCGATTTATATAATTTGGCGAAATGGGTCGACGGAATAACTAACCAAGTACCTAAACCAACAGCAAAATGGAAACAAGAATAAATTACCTGAATTTTAATTTTGAAATTAAGTACATTTTACATATATCACAAGGGTTTGAAAAAATGTTTTGCTTGTCGCAGTTTCGATTGCTTTTGCTTTGAAGCTCTATCACGGAGTTTTTTAATATTAATCGTTCATTAGTATCACAGTCTTTCTGCTGTTCCATCCTTGCCAAACCTTTTGCAAAACATTCTAAAGCTTCAGAATTACTAATTTTTTCGTTTTCTGCGTTCCATTACGCAGGTTACGAGAGCCAGGGGTGCAGAATATGTCCGATCCGGCGATCTAGGATCGGGGGAAATTTTGCCCGCAAATTTCGTCAAACGATCGCAAAACAACCGCGAATTTCGTCTAAAGGGGCGAAATAACCACAATTTTCGTCAAAACATGGCGAAATAACCTCAAATTTTGTCAAAATATCGTGAAACAACAGCGTATTTCGTCAAAAGTGGCGAAATAACCGCCGATTTCGTCAACAGAGGGCAAAATAACTGCGAATTTCGTCAAAAGGAAGGCGAAATAACCGCAAAACTCGTCAAAAGGAAGGCGAATTAAACGCACATTTCGTCGAGATCGCGAAAAAACACAAATTTTGGCAAAAGATCGCTAAACTACCGCAATTTCGTCAAAAGATCACGAAACGCAAATTTCGTCAAACGATCGCAAAAGAACCGCAAATTTCGTCAAACGATCGCAAAACTACCGTGAATTTCGTCAAAAGATCGGAAACAACCGCGATTTTCGTCAAAACATGGCGAAATAACCGCGAATTTCGTCAAAGTAACGCGAAAAAATTTGCAAATTTCGTCAAAAGATCGCGAAACAACCGCAAATTTTGACAAAAGTTAGTGGATCAACCGCGTATTTCGTCAAAAAGGGCGGAATAACGCAAATTTCGTTTAAAGATCGCAAAAAAACCCCGCAACTTTCATCAAAAGATCACGAAAGAACAGCAAATTTCGTCAAAAGATCATTAAAGAACCGCACATTTCGTCAAACGATCGCAAAACAACCGCGAATTTCATCAAAAGATGGCAAAACAGCGAATTTCGTCAAAAGAGGGCGAAATAAGCGCGAATTTCGTCAAAAGGAAGGCGAACTAACCGCAAAACTCATCAAAAGATAGCTACAAAACGCAAATTTCGTCAAAAGATCGCAAAAAACGCGAATTTCATGAAAGGGCCGCGAAAGTTAGTACTGGGAGTGGAATTCTCCCACTGTGCTGTAAACTTTCAGAAAATTTGCTGTGAATTTCAGAATTTTTTTTTTTTTTCACTCAGAATTATCCCTGCTATATATACTCGCGCATAAATTGAGAAATATTGGAAAGATAAATTTTCTATACCTACGATAATACAGCATTTACCTATAACATACAGTAAAATTTTGGGGAAATTTTCATGTGATTGGGGGAAATGTTGGGAGTAGAAATATTTTCTGCACCCCTGACGAGAGCTCAAGTTAAATTCAAAAGAATTCTAAAAAAGGGGGTCAAAAATATTTATATGTACTCGTAGTTCGGAAAGGACCACTTGCACACAAGGAATGTGATAGTTAAAAAAAATAAAGCTTTCAAAATGGATTTTGCACACATGGAATGTGATAGCAGAAAAGGAAAAAAAAAAGCTTTCAAATGGATTTCGGTTAACCGAGAGTTTCGGGTAAAATAGATTCTACGGTAATTACGATATGCTTTAGTTAACCTTCTTTAAAGCAGTGTCACATATGTAAGAAAACTTTCATTGTAAAATGAAATTAATAAGCAAGCAACATAAATTACGCGAAGTATTCAGAAATACTGTACAACAATAAAAGGACTGATGATGAAATACAACTTAAACTTCCGCGACTTTTTTTTTTTTTTTTTTTTTTTTCTTTTAGAAATTTAGTGCTTCATGTTGATTGTTGATGTAAAGTATTATTGTTTGAATTGTATTCTAATGAATATCAAAATCAATAGAACTGTTGTTGTGGTTTGGATTATACAAAAGTTTGTGAATTTTACAAAAGGAGGAGGCAAAACAGTGGAGGGTAAAGCTAAATTATTAAGGCGAGTTGTAATTATGACTTTAGCCAGGACAGTAGTCAAAACTGGTTTTAACAATTTAAAATAGGGATGCACCGAATAGTGATTTTGGCCGAATACCGAATATTCGGCCTATACAGGCAAACCGATACCGAATATTCGGCTAGCCGAATAGTAACTATCCGGCTTGTCGAATACATATTTCAAAGTTTAAAGGCATTAACATGTTAAATTTTAAAGCAATTTTACATAATATTTAAAACAGAAACTTTCATTTTGATAAACAAGAGCTTTTTTCCAGTAAACTTTATGCTGAAAAAAAAAAATCTGCTTTGAGTAAGAGGATAGTTATAAAACTTTTTTAATTATAAAAATTTTACATTTCGTGAATTAAAACAAATGAATAAAATTTTCTTAAATTCTGAAACAAACATTTTAAAATCAAAGAGAAATTGTGAAAAAATTGGAAGAAAAATTGTACAGGGTCATGTACTATTTGTTTGTCAGGAAGAGACTAAAGTAAAAGCAAATAAATAATACAATCTATTCAAATTTTATAGGGTGGCAACTCAGCAAGAATAACTGATCTACTCCCTTTGATTAAGCAAGGAAGTTTTTAAATGCATCCTAGATCGGTGTCTGGAGTGGGCGATCATTTTCAGAGATTTTAATAGTTGTTCTTAAAATCTTAGCAAGAAACAGATTTTTTACTGGACAATGTTCAGAAACTTGCATTTGTACATAATTAATTCCTTTGAAAATCCTCGTGATTGGTTAACCTTATTAAATAATGCTTAACAAATAGCAAGTAAATAATGTAAAAAACATTCTCTTTTATTTAAATATGATTATGTTTCTAATTATTCTGAATATCTTTATAAGTTGACTGTTAAACGTAAAAGTTGTATAAGGTTTTTAAAAATATGTTTTAAAAGATTTTTTAAGTATTCGGTTCGGCCGAATATTTCGATATTCGGCCAAACCGGATATTCGGTAAGCCGAAGTTTTCTATTCGGCCTAACGAATAGTTTGCTATTCGGTCAAATCGATTATTCGGTAACATAGCCGAATAGGCCGAAGACCGAATAGATACGAATATTCGGTGCATCCCTAATTTAAAACTAGTCAAAAATTATTTTAAGTTTTCAAAAGAGGTCAAAATATTTATGCAAATAATATATTTTTCTATTTAAAAAAAAAATAATAATATAAGGATAATATATTAAAAAATTAATGTTCTGCATACAGCTGTAATTGTTATACAGAAGAGCTCGGTTAAATAGAAGTACAGTAGTACCTCGACTTACGTCAGAAATTCGTTCGAAGACTAACTACGTAAGTCGAGGTACATTTAGTTAAGCCAGGGTTCGTAAATATCATGATATTTTCGAAAATATAAAAAATATCCGATATTTTGATATATATCCGATATTTTCAAAGCAGCCAACTTACCGCTGATAATAAAGGTTTTTGAGCATAATATAGATTAGAAACTAAAATATATTGCACTTAACATGAAAACTTAATTAAAGAATATTCTAAAAATGCATTTATCTTTATTTTTCTGTTTAGTCAGTTTATCTTTCAATGGTTGTTCTGATTTAATTATGTCCCACATAATTATTAGTTCAACATTTAAAAATAAAAGCTTCAAATCCAAAGTTTTAAAAATATATATGTTTTCTTTTTTGGCTAAAAAAGTCACATCCAGAAGAGACAAAAGTTCTTTATCAGATTCATACAGTCAATAACAGTTGAAAATTAATTTCATTTACACTGAAATATTACAAATACACCATACGACTGAAAATATCAAAATATCTAGCGCACATTCATATTTTGAAAATAAATATCAATGAAATAATAAAGATTTCTTTTCTTCTTTTCCTAATGAAGTCATTGCCAGAGGCCAAAGCTCATTATCTACAGAATGACACAGTCAATAACAGGTAGAAATTTCATTGACACTTGCTTTGAATGTATAAAACATAAAAATTATCTTGTTCAATGATATTCTGAAAATAAATATCAAATATACAAAGTATCAAACATCTTGATATTTTGAAAATAAATATCAAGAATTTGAAAATATCGAAAATATCAAAAATCTTGATATTGTAAAAATAAATATCGGATATATATCATGATATATATCAACGAACCCTGAGTTAAGCAAAATGATAAGTAATAAAAAATTCAACAAAATCTAATGAACATATTCTATTGTATTTAGGGATTACGTTACATATATTTAACATTAGCAAAAAGGATGTGAAAAAATCTTGCAATGAAGTTTGAACCGGCAAATTTTTCTTTTTCTCCTCTCAGAAGCTCTTTCTAACAGCAGAGTGAGTTTTCTAAGCTTTTTCTAGTCCTTGTTGTTCTTTGCATTAGAGATCCGCACGGGCCGGCCCGTGGACAGAGCTCGGGCCAATTTTCATTCACGGCACTCGGGCCGGGCTTAACTTCATTTTTCTGTACAGAGCCGAGCCTGCTTTCATTCCTAGTCTTCATGGCCCAAAATTTTCAGTCCTAGTTTTGAGCCAGCCCGTATGAAAATCATTGTTTCAGCGTAGCCTGGTCCATTTAAAGGTCAGTTAAATTAAGCCTGGCCCAAAAGTTTTTGCAAAAAATGCATACATTTTTGAATCGCCATTATTCTACACTTAAACATTAAAATTTATTATTTTTAAAGAATGGTAGATTTCTACGCATATTAAAATATAACTAAATTAAAATACAGTAAAATGTGTGAAAAGGAACCTGCCTATGATGGAACCCTGTTCTAAACTGAAAAACGTGTTGATCCATGCAAAATAAATATACTAATAAGTAAGAAAAGAATATACAATACATTTACATTTGCTAAGAAGGAAACTTGTCTATAACGCATTTTTTTTTTTCTTTTCTATGCAATTCCATCTTAGTAGATTTTACTGGATAGCATTTTTCCGATTTTTAACACTTCTATACATGGAATATGGATTAACAATATTAATGATAACTGAAACATTTACATACAAGAAATAGAGATTCATTAAAAAAATAAATATCGCAGCTTGCTGCACTTCTATAAAAATTCGACATATCAAAGGTTTTGGAAAATATATTTTGAGATAACTATGGAAAATACATAAGAATTTTGATAGAAATGCAGGGGAAATTTCATTTTTCGAGATATAAAGGGTTTCGAGATAAGGAGGTTCGAGATATCGAGGTCCGACTGTAGTAGTACGAGTCGAAACCCGTCGAATTCGACGGATGAAAATGTTTAAAGAAACTGAGTGACTGAATTAAAAAAAAAAATAATAATAAAAATAATTACAATAATGAATCAATATTTAATAAATATATTTCCAAACTTGATATTAAGTTTGGTTACAATTTTGCATGTAAACATTCGCGTTCTTTACTTGAAGTACTAATCTGAGTGCTGGCGAAATCCAGAAATTTACTTTTAGACGCACTCAGAGTAAAATATTTAGTTTTATCAAAATAAATAAATAATAAAAAAAAAGTAACATGATTCATTTATTAGCACACAATTAAGGGAGGCCAAACTGGTCGCCAAATTAGTTTAAAATAATAACCTTTTCTGAAATATGAAAAAAAAATATCTATTATGATTAAAATGTGAGTTGTCATCATTGGAAAAATGCATTTAAAATTAGAAAAAAATTAATATTTCGAAAATTAATTCGAATTTAAAAATTCTAATACCAGTTTTGAGATCTGCGTATCAATATAGATTTTTGGTGTTAATTTCATCGCAAAGTATTCCATATTTTAGGAGAAATCGCCGTGAAACATAATCAGTCGTTTCAAAGAATCGTTTCATAAATTCGTTACATTTCAGCCGTTTCATAATATCCGTTTCATAAATTCGTTTCATTAGGATTTTATATGTATAGGGTAGATATGCTTCCAATAACTATGACTCCACCAGATGAAAAATTCTTAGTTCTTTTTTCTCTCAGTATAACACACAATCGAGAAGAACAAGTATTACCATTTTTATCAAAATCAACAGGGAGAAACAAAATTTAATGAATTTGAAAGCCCAGGGATACGCGATGGCCTCCCGTTTGCCGACATCTAAGCCCAACACAGCTGTCAATTTCTCGTGTTTTTTGAGATCACCATTTCTAGGTGCGTTCGTAATTATATAAATACGTAGCATCTATTGCCGTTGTCTGTACAGTGCAAAAACTACTCAACCGAATTGTTTGAAATTTAATGTATATAATAGTGGCATAATTGTGTCGAGGTCATTTCAAATTTTATGAAAATCGAATCAAAACTTAAAAATATATTAATAAAAGTTTTCTTCGTTCTATTAAATCCTATCTTACGTCATGAATTCAATTATATCCCATGATAGGTCATGATTCTAGGTTGCCAGGGCGATGACGTCCTATTTAAGATGGAGTTCTATTTCCGTATGACTAAATTTGATATATATCATAGTATTGGTCATTTTCATTATCTTTCCGTGGTATTTTCGTAATATATATATATATATATATATATATATATATATATATATATATATAAACCATTAAATAAACATTACCGACCACCAACAAAAACTGTGAAATTATGAATAAAATAACATTAACAAATACAGTTCCCCCCAACATACTTAACATAGATTCCAAAAACATAGTAAAAAACAACAGATATTGAATAGCAGAAATGGAATAATGGAAATTTCTAGAACTTAGACAGAATCATCAGGTCCCAAATGCATTAAGTTCCACAAATAAAATGTGTGGTTTCATCTTCATATTAGCCATAAATTAGCTAAAGAATATATATATATATACATATAAAATCGTAATAAATTTTGTATTCAAGCATTTTTGTATGAGTGCACCAAGATATGAACATTTATAAAACTAGTTATAGTACGAACGCACCTCATTTGCCTTATTAAAAAATTATCGCTGTATTTATTATTTAATTTCAGTAATTGCAATAAATAAACTTGTCTATTAATAAACCGAATATTTCAATTAAAAAAAAAATAGTGTTTGCAAAAGAAGGGGAAAGTTGGCAGCCATGCCCTCCACCGCCGTAAGGATTTTGCAAAAATCTCACCGCATCGTGCAAAGTTTAGGTACTCCATCTCAATTACGTGGAATATGCGGGGGCGACGCAAATGGTTGCAGAAGGGGGATCACGCTCTGGTAGGAAGGAATTTCATCAAACCATTCATCACGTTTGCAAATCTACGGAAGAATTTCTGACGCTGTAATACTATGTTACAGAAGAAGAAAAAGTAAAAGAAATAAAAAGAAAAACGCCAGCTCCCACGCAATCTAGTAAACAAAACGAAATAAATGGTTGTATGATGCTCCAAAACTTGTTCGGCAGGTAGGAAAAGAGGGTACGGGTAGAGAGAAAAAATAGTATCATGCTGAATGTGTTTTTTCATGGAAAAGCAACAGGTAGCAGAGGATGGCCTTTTGACGGATCTGACATATACGAATGATGACGCATTGCTATATAACTCAGCAGTGGTGGAAATGGACATTCCCCGGGGTAATAACTGAGGATGCGTCAATTCTATAGTTAGTTTGCCGCGAAAATTTCGAAACAGAGAAATCAATATGTCTAACGGAAAGAGAAACTCGATTAGAGGAATCGAATCTAAAGTTAAAAAGGAATATGCATAAGAACACTAAGCGTTGACAGGCTGGGGAAATATAATACCCCCACCCCCACAAAAAAAAAAAAAATGCATCGTCAAGTTTTAAATAATTCTAACCTTTCCTTTTTAACCCTTTATCTACTAACGGTGCTTATATATACCATTAAAATTAACTTGTTATAAAATTCATTTAATACACCGATTAGTTGTAATACAATTTAGATGGTTGGTTGGTTGTATTTATGACGGCCAATTATCTGCACGAGGGATATAGGCCCAGGGGGGGGAGTGCCCTTCGTGGGGGTCTTTCTAAGGGAACCTAACCCGTATTAACGCTTGGAAATCCAAGGTTCGAAGAAAACCATGAAAACTCCGAACGATTAGGCCGACGGGCGCGATTGGGATAGAACCCAGCACCTCCCCGCCTACCAGCTTCGAGAGCAGAACCTCTCAGCCACTGTGTAATATAGTTTAGAATGAGTTATAGATACTTTATCTTGTTCCAAAAGCATTATGGGCTACACAAAACAAAAATATTTTTAAAAGGATGATTTCTTTGCCTTTGCATTTTTTCAACTTTGTTGGCGGGGGTGTGCGATGGAGGATTTTTCAATTCGGAAATATTTCTATATTTCTATTGTAAGAACATTATTTTTGTACATTTTCTAATTCTACAAAATACTAAGAAAAAATTTTAAAATAAAAGATTTGAGTGGGATCATAAATATTGCACAAAAACCTAATAAATTCAAATTTAATTAACCATTCTAAATCCTTCTAAAATGTATTAAATGATTATGTAAATCTTCTAATGTAGTTTAAACAATTCACGAAAAATGCTTTAGAAGATAAAATTTTCATGAATTCATAATTCAGTACATAAAGGGTTAAAGGATTCTTCACCTTGTCCTTCTTAAAATTGTGCGCAGGATGCACACATCTTGCCCCATCTGCCCTGCCTTTTCCCCCAACATCTTTCACTTTGTAATTCCTGCAAGGCAGGGTTGCAAAAAAGCCGGCTAAAATTAAAAAAAAGCCACGCAGGTGGCTTTTATTGGTTTTAACCATTTTTTTTTTGGCCAAAATTGGCTTTTATACAGTGAAGCATTTTAATTATAGACTACACATTTTAAAGTGTTTTTAATTAGTTTTAATGAGACTTAGTTGATTTAAAATACAATAAGTAACCCAATTTCTCAACAATAAAAACATAATACTGAAAAAAAAAAAAACTTAGATGGATCTGCTAGTGACTTGAAGTGAGAATTGGAAATATGTCAACTAAATTTTAAAAGAGCCATACCGACTGCTTTATCTGGTTTCCCCCCCCCCCCATTTTTCTTCTTCATTTTTACTGCTTTATAAAATTAAAGAGGACCATGATTTAAGTTACATGTTTTATTACTTAACAAATTTTAAGAGCTATTAATATACAAGTCTTATTTTATTTCTCATTAATATTTAAAATCATACATAATCATATAATAAAAATACAAGTTCTCACTATTAAAAACAATATTATGAACAGCATATGCATGAATATGTACTCTTTTAAATAGCAACAAATTTTTCAAAAATTTTATTTCTATTTTACTTACAGAATGCATTTTATGTATTTATTTAATTTGCATAATTGCTAGATTTACTTTTATACACTTATGTACTAAACTCTCCTTAAATGTTATACCCTTTTCTAATTTCTCTTTTTACGATTATAACATAATCTCTCCATATGGACACGTAAGAATTAAGAATGTTTCCATTTTGATGTGCTACATTTTGTAATTGTTTAATTAAATATAATCTTTAAAATGTGTAGTATATGTGGGGCTATGTAATATAGAATTTTAAAACACCAGTTTAAAGTCTAACTTATATTCTTTTCAATATTTATAATTTTTTTTTTTTTAGATATAATGCCTTCTACGTTGAAATTTATAATTCTTTTAGTAGAAAATATTTAAAAGTGTTTAAAAAAATAATTAATCGAAATTTAATATGAATTAGCTGTAAACGAACTTTTAATAATAAAAGCCGGCCTTTTTAAAGTGGTTAAAACCAAAAAAAGCCGGCAACCCTGCTGCAAGGTATTTTGCTTCTTTTTCTATGTAAAAAAGATAAAAACCAGTAGATAGGCAACATCTTATTATGCTTCGATTGTTTGTTGTTCTAGTTTTGCAATTCAATGCGTAATGCACTCTATAAGTAGAAATAATCCAGTGGGAACAAATATCCTGTTCACACTATGATAGTTAAAAGTCACTTTTTTTTTTTCCCTTAAAGCCGACAACCCGAAATCAAAATTTTCGACTTGAGCTAGTTTCTGAAATGTTCTTAACTTTGAGAGTTTGAGATCCTATGGGTTGGGTCAAACCCTGTCTTTTGAACTATTTGTAGGTACGTTCGTAATTATATACCGTATATACTCGTGTATAAGTCGACCCCCTAATTCTTAAGCAAAATTTTGAAAAAAATTGAATTTTCGTGTATAAGTCGAACCACATTTCTGGTAGTATGTTGAAAAATGATTTGTAATCGGGGATAAAAAAAAGTAATAAATTTTCATTCAATTAGAAACCTTTTTACGTTTCTAATCAGACTTTTTTTTTTTTTTTTTTTTTTTTTTTTTTTTTTTTTTTTTAAATCCAACGTTTTAAAACTGTATAATTATGTAAAACCGAAGAAGCTTAAACGATTTTTAAACCTATTCACATCAATTCAATTATACTTAAGAAGAAAAAAACATTTAAAAAATCTATTCAAGCCTTATTTACAAGGGTAAACAACTCCTCAGTCTTTTAAAATATAGCACTTCTTTGTACTGTAGGACTTTTAGGAGAGATATTTAGAAGCCGTCTCAAGTTGAACTCTTTTTAAAATAGGGATTAAATTGTTGAAAGAATATTGAGGGGAATTCTGTTCCAAGAGAAAATGGGTGCAGAACAATTACAGACACATTATTGTTGACCTTTTTTTAAATCAATGACAGAAAAATGACCATTGTCCAGCTTTTATCTCATGTGATTACTTAAAAGACTTGCCCATTTGTCGTTTATCTGCGATTTTTTTTTTTTTTTTTTTACTACCTCGTGTATAAGCCGACCTCCCCATTTTCAACTCCCGAATTTTGCCTAAAATTCTTCGACATATACACGAGTATATGCGGTAAATACACCTACAGTCACCGTCTTGTCCCTTTGTCTTTTTGTCTGCATATAACAGCGCAAAAACTACCCAACCGAATGGTTTGAAATTTAATATATAGAATTGTTGAAGAATTGGGTTGAGTCATTTCAAATTTTATGAAAATCGAATTAAAACTTAAAAAGATATTAATAAAAGTTTTCTTCATTCTATTAAAGTCTATCATACTACGTCATTAATTCAATGATGTCCCATGGTAGGTCATGATTCTAGGTTGCCATGGTGATGACGTCCTATTGAATTTTATCACTTTTAGCAAGTATTAACTTAGTTTGATGATTTTAAATGATTTTCATACATAATTCTATAATTTTAGCTCAGTTCTATTTTAAGATATGGCAATAGGAAAAAGATATTTATTTAAACTATCTATTTAAATTATGATTATACGTTGAAAAAAAAATCTTAATTATTAATTTAAATTAATAAAGTGATAATTAACTTCTGAAATATGAAAAACTTGTATTGCCATCGGGGACACCACAACTGTAGTCTGTACACAGTATTTAGATCGATAGCATATCAAGAAATGAGTTAAAGATGAATTACAAAATTCCATCTTTACATATATGAAGGAAATAAATAAAAGCGTGTAAAAAGAAATTACAAATCGAAACCAATCACCTACAGAAAACGATGTGAAAGAATTTCCATCAGTTGAGACTAATCATCCATGAATAGAAGAATCGATTCTCTTCTGAATGGTGATTGACAGATTTGGGAAGAAAGAGATGAAATTAACAGATGCAGACGATCAACGATAACCACCCATAGAAATAGAAAAATGTTCCACAGTCAATCTCTATGCTATGTTCTATTTTTGCTTTCAAACAGTTAAAAATCAATAGCCACAGAAAACGGAATCTGTTATAAAGATGAGAAAATTCAAGAACTTCATACATAAGAGGAAGTTCTAATTCTTTAGTCTAAAATTCACGCGATTTTTTTACGTTTACAAAAAGGAAAGAGATATCACCTTTGGACTTTTTGCGTTATATTTATTAACATTTCACTTATATACAGAGGTGTGAAAATTATTAGAATAATTGTGAAATTTACATTAAAATCTCGTTATTTTAAAGAAATAATCATTATTCAAAAATTATTGAGACATTTAATATTTAGTGCGCATCTCCTTGTTTTTTATTAAAGATTCGATAGGTCTTGGAATACTTTGTATGAGTTTTTGTTTTTGGCAATTTGTCAGGTTCTGATGAGCAGATACTAATTCGAATTACTGGTATATGATACAATCCTTTTACTTAATATATTGTATTCCCTTTTTATGTACTGGGAGGTTTTAAAGTTACATTTATTTCATATCTTGAACTTTGTGTCAATGAATAGCAGTTCCCCTGTCTATTCAAATGCACTTGAGAGAAGGCAGACAAAAGAGTTTCCTAGCGAGATAATAGACGTCACGGGAATGTGACAGTTGAGGTTCGATGAAGGGGAGTGAATCCTGGTGTCATAAGGGAAACTCCGTATAGGTTTTTCGGGGAGAGGAGTGAGATAGCTGAGAGAGTGGAGTTCATGCCTGGAGCTGGAAGTGTGTGGTCTCTTGTTCGCAGAGTAGAGTTCTCGGACAGAACGTGTATTAAGTTGTGTGAGGCTCTTGGAGGATAGAGCAGATAATAACGGGAGATCAAATGGTATCTCCGATAAATCTTTTTTAACTAACGTAGTGTGAGAGGGATATAGAATATTTTAATAAGCGGACCAGTATGTAGAAAGTATTTTCTATATGTAACTTCATGTCGGACCGGATCATCTACATCCGAGTTCTTAATTGTAAATATTGTTTTGTTGTTTGTAAATAATGTGGTAATAAATCGCTAGTTAAGTTTAATAGAATGAGTTAGTTTTCTTTTCGATAAGCCTCTCAAAGCCTGCCCGATATCACATAATTATATCGGTGGTGGCAGCATATCAACAATAAAGGAACATTCTTCGAAGTCATGTGGACCGAAAGTGAATCCGACACAATTTGTATTTCGTTGTCATGATGTCAAATTTGGATGAGTCTTTCTATCAGACCATTCTTGTTTGTGATGTTGCATTTCTTTAATTTTTAATTAAAGAAAACATCCCCATGGCCTGGAAACAGTCCAGATATGAATCCCATAGAGAATCTTTGGGTCATTGTAAAGAAAAAATTAAAGAAATGCAACATCACAAACAAGAATGGTGTGATAGAAAGACTCATCCAAATTTGGCACAATGACAACGAAATACAAATTAATTGCCAAAAACTCATACAAAGTATGCCAAGACGTATCTAATCTTTAATAAAAACAAGGGGATGCACACTAAATATTAAATGTATCAATATTTTTAAAATAATATTATTTTTTAATATAACAAGATTTTATTATAAATTTCACAATTATTCTAATAATTTTCACACCTCTGTATTTACAATTTTGAGTGCCATGTGCGACGGGAATGTCTGCAGGGCCGCGCCGTGAACTATCAATCGGGAGATAATTTTTCTCCGGTCAGAAGCATCTGAAACAAATTGGGTCGACAAATTAGGATCAACATTCAATTCTCTGAAAATTACACTTAGCTTAAAAAGATGATTTTTGAAAGAATGGCGGTCATTTGAACAAAAAGAGTTAATTTTTTTCGCCATTCTTTTATCTTTGCGAGTTTAAAAACATAATTAATCAAACATAATAAATTTTGAGAACAGCCTCAAGTTCTGAAAATATGGAAATATTGTATTCTCCTCGAGAATACACAACGGTACACAATTTCTAGAACTCTAGCAGATCAACAAGCGAGTGAATACCCTATTAAAAAATTACATGTTTACATACACGAACCAAGTTAAATAAATGTGCCTAAAAGTTCTTTTAGCGCGTTCTCAAAATGAAATTAACGGCTAGACTATTTTATCGCAACACACATAATATTAAATGCATTACAATAGGATCTGAATTTTTTCATGATGCACAAATATGTACTATTAAACCAATAAAGTAATTACATTTAAAAAATCAAAAAACCCGACTGCGTAAAGAGCGAACTAATTAATTATTTCTTATCAATGTGGAACTATTTTTTATATTACTACTTACCTATTTTTTTTTATTTACTTGTATAGATGACTTTTAAGTTGTGTTTAATTGTTAGTTCCTATCTATAAAACTGTTTTGATGAGGCCTATAGATGTCTATGAAGGTTAGAGTTGCAGTAAAGGTAGAGATCCTACCTACACAACTTCCAGGTTATGTACTATTTAAATGGAGCTTCTGACTGTAAAATAGTCAATGAAACATAGTCTTCATTTTGAAATGATATGCCACTCAATAGGGTGCGTATAATTTTTTTTTTCGTCTCAACCACCATTTTGAATTTATAAAAACAAAACCTAGCCTATAACCATCGGACGGTTAAGACGAATCGATAGAGACCTCTTTCATTAAAATCCATCCAGCCGTTGGAATGTTTCGAGGGTATAAAGAAATCCACATACCCAGATACGTGTGAAACACATAACCCTTCTTGGCAGCCGGGTAAAAAGACAATACTCATTAGGGATTGACCGAATACCGAATAGTCGATTCGGTATTCGGTGATTCGGCATGTAAACCGAATTACTTTTAAGTATTCGGCCGAATAATTGCGGATAAGTATTTTCTTAGAAGTAGAAGGATTCTCTTTTACTTAGAAGTAGAATAGGCTAAATGATGAGTTTCAATATTATGTGCATGAGTTCAAAGTTCAGCTGCACTACCAAAAACAAGTCAAAGGCCATTTTTAATTACAAAAAACTCTTTCCTTCCTAAAATAGTCTATATATGGGTGAAATCAGAACAACTGTCTATGATAGAGAAAAAAATAAAGTAAGGAATATGGGCATCTTTCCCTTACTATTTAATTTTAATTATTTCTACATTAGTTTTTTCAATTTAAATTTATTTAATGTGTATTTTCTTTAATATACATCTCAAATAAGTATATCAGAGTTCATCTCTGTATACTAAGGTTTATATTAAAGAAAATACACACATCAAATAAGTATACCCCTATGCCTATCCTATAGCTTTTATAACCATTAAATTAAAATAGCTTAAATTTATCTTCATCACCACAATGATAAATATTAATCAAAATATAGACATGCATCAATAATTTCACAGAAAATAGTTAAATGTACAAATTGATATGATACCTTTTGTATTTGAGAACATTCCAATTCAATATGTATATAATTAGACAATCAGTAAATCAGCTTAATAACAACATTGTTTCTTTTTATTTGAATGAACTTTTGTTTTTCTGAGAATCCCTATCCTTAATAATAGCCTGTATAGTTAATACTTTCATTAATCTGGATATTGACTAGTGATAAAATAATAAAAAATAAGTGATGGGTTAATGAATTTGTGAGTTGAAAGAAGTCGTTAAATTTTTTTGTGTAATTAGATTTAAGGATAAAAATGTAACTAAATTAAATTATTAAGAATTTAATTTTAATTAAAGTTTATTAAAAAAAGCTAATGTATGCAAAAATGTGTATTAAAACTTTTTAAGTATTCGGTTGCCGAATACCGAATATTCGGTGTACACTTTGATAGAAGCTTCGGTATTCGGCAAAATTGCTGATTCGGTCAATCCCTAATACTCATTCACAAGAATTATTAATTTTTGATTTATGGTTGCTCTCATTTAAAGTTGCTGCCGAATTTCGATTTATTTCCATAAACAAATATTTTTCTTCTGCAATTTCTCAGATAATTGTATTATTATTATTGTTATTATTTTAAGAAATGGAGTATTTATTAGAATAACAACTCATAATTATTAATGATTAAAAACACGATACTAATGAGCATACAACATATATAAAAACTATAATAAATACACATTAAAAATACACCCAACGTTTCAGTCTCTTTCTAATGAGCCATCACCAGGGGGCTTCTTGACCTCTACGGAGCTAAGTTTAGCACAATACAGTCACTGTCACGCGTAACTCAGCTCCGTAGAGGTCAAGAACCCCCCCCCCCCCCCTTAAGATGATGGCTCATTAGAAAGAGTCTGAAACGTAAAGGTATATTTTTAATGTGTATTTAATATAGTTTTTATATATGTCGTACGCTGATGAGTATCGTAAGTGTTTTTAGTCATTAAATTTGACAGCGTAAGTCCAAGTTTTTATCATAATTATTTTTTAACTTAAGGATTGTAAATATCTTAATTTGTTCGTTGAGCTGTGTTTATCGCAAAAGTAATAATTTTAAGCAATTTTCATACACTTTTCGTTGCGGCGGGAGCCGTGCGTAATACCTGCCTGCAACTTATGAAAGGGTAAGGATAATTTACATCTGTTCCCCTACGCTTTTCGAACCAGTGCCTCTATATTCTTTCCCAGACGATATCACACAGCTGTTACCGATAAAAATCAAATGGGAGTTTTAAATTTCTATTGGGAAATTTATCTAAGCTAATAGCTCAGGGAGTGTCGATGTGGTTGAAATACGGGTCCCACAGTATTCATTCAATTGGAAATGCATTACGATGCGACGCCATTTTACGTCCAGCATTACCTAACACGATTTTCTTACTAAAATAAATTGTATCTTGTTTACATGTATTAGTTTTACTAGTAAATACATATCTGCCTTATAGACTGGGAAGCGGCTGCACAGACCATCACCTCATCGAGTGGGCGGCTGAAATTCCAGGGTTAGACAAAACTCGGTTAGCATATTAAAATGCAACTGGTCTGTCAAGTCCTACCTTAGTGGAAACCACACACAGACCCGATTTTAGTGACTGATTGGTAGGTTTACCATTGTGTTTTCCTGTATCTAAAGGTATGAAGACAAGGAGGACTCTGAACAGGAAAGCATATTGGTAAACCTATAGACGGCTTGCACATGACGTCACATGTCTGGAATCGCTTCATATGGCGCTCAAATATAAGGCGATGTGGTGCTCTCCATTCGACTTATTAGACTTATTAGCACTATAATAATAAAAATAAGAAAGATCTAAATTAAACAGAAAGATAACACGTGCTTTTAACGGCAAACGGGGAGTTCTGACGTTCCGTGTGTGCTCCAGATGCAGTAGTATAAGTCGTTGCTAAAAGCTCTATATCGGCCAACCACAAAAATTGGGTTTGCAGGTGTTTTCCACCAAGATAGGACTCGGCAGACCAGTTGCATTTTAATATGCAAATCGAGTTTTAGCTAATCCTGGAATTTTAACCGTCAACTCGATCAGGTTATGGTTTGTGCAGCCCCCTCCCGATCTATTATAATATCACATTTCGACCTGCAAGTAATGACGTATTGGTGGTGATTGGTTATCGAAAAGTTTAAATTTCAGAGCTTACAATAAAGTTATTTTTACTAAGACATCATTTCATACTAAATCGAGCACTTTGGCATTTTTTTTTTTTTTAAGTGTTGGTGGCGTGGAGTTATTTTTTCAAAACAGAGTCGATAACTTCCAAATTGGCCACAAGAGAGGCTGCAGTCCTTTCACATGATAGCACATAGTCGTTTCACTTTATTAGTCGTCACTCTTTTTTTCACTTTAAATACTTCAAGGGCCACTTTATATGCATTATGGCATAGGGGAGAGTGGGGTGGAATGGGACAGTAGGTTTTTCTCTTTATGTACCATTCTAATCATTTCATCAATCACACATTGAATGAAGCAATGGTACCCCAAAGCTTCAGCTGAAAAAAGTAGCTGGTCTGCATAAGCTTTCGATTGTATTAAGAAAAAGATTATTTCAAGAATCAAAAGTAAATTTGCTTCATATACTTTTTAGTATATTAATGACTTGTTTATGCGCAGGTGTAATAGTTTCCTCATTTATGGAACATTATACTGTATATTATCCCTAATTTAAACTATTCTTAAAAGCAGCATTTCTGTTTATACAAGAAGTTTAACATAAAAGAAGGCAGAGGGGGGAATGGGACATGTCTAATTTCTTCTTTTTAATAAGATGAATGTAAATTGCTAATATGCAAATATTTTTCGAGGGTAGTATATTAATTATAACATTATAAATATATTCATTTACCACTTCAAAATGTAAATAAATTAAACTGATGACTTTTTAATGTCATCTCTGACTGACAATTCCAGTGATGAAGGTAATGGAATTTGATATTGTAGAACAGACATTATCAACCTACAATCTTTGTTGGACTGTATATATATAGCCAACACTAGACTATTTGTGCCTTATCATACATTGTTATATAGCTCTCCCATACCTCCCTGTTAGTGGGGAGGCATGGGACACATTTTGGAATTTACAATTTATTTATGAAATTGTTTCTGCAAATTATGTTTCTATATTGTTCAAGGACATTAGAAAATGTTTCATTTTGTATTCCATATATCGAAATTTTTGTTTTTGTGTCAAACAAAGTTGTTTTTCTTATTTTTGCAAAAAGTGTCCCATTCCTCCCCACTCTCCCCTATACTTATCACACGAGAAATTAAAAAAAAAGAAGAAAAAAAAAACTTTTGGATAAAAGTAAGGAATTTTCCTGCATATTCTAAGCGTTATGAAGAACTTTTCAAAATGCCTCATGAGCATTCCATATCGATTAAAATCCCCAATATTTTTTATGCCAGTTTGGTTTACATATATACAAATAAAACTGTGCATAGGTTTTTGAAACTAAATATAATTGGAAAAGTTAAAAGTAGGTAATTGCAGAAATAGGATGCAAAAATGCTGAAATTTTCATAAAATTTAGAAAATATTTTTTCTTAACTTTATATTCAAATACAGAAAATTCGATGCACAGTTTTATTAACCATTTGGAAAAATGGTTATTGTTCTCGCCAGGATGGGAAATGAAAAGCATATCTGAAGGTTTTCACTGGTTTAATCCGCAATTTATTCGTTTTCTGATTGGTCTATACAGTAATCTGTATTTCCCTTTAATTTCAACAACGATGGATATTTTCTGTTGCCACTATGACAAAAAAGTAATAAAAACTACAAAAAAAAAAAAAATAATAATAATAACTCAAACAAACTGAGATACAGCTTTCAAACAAATTGCATTTAAAAGTACATTTTTATCTCTATCCGACGGTGTAAAAAGTAATATTGTCGGATGTTTAGAAGTTTAAGAATGAAATTTCATTTAAAATTGGCCGTCAGATTTCTTGGACATCGGACGATGGAAAAGCCTTTTCCCGAACAGCCAATGAAATGCTTGGATATTTACGTAAGTTTCAGGTGGATAATACTTAAGTTTCATGAAATCTGACGGGTCGCAGGCGATATTTTTGGCTTGCAATTTTTACGTGTAATAACACTATTAATGTTTAATTCACGGCGTACGTAATGTAGATCAACTCCGTGCGATTTTTTATGTCTTAAATTTTAGTCTACAAAAAAATCGTTTTCCAAATGGTCGTTGTAATTTGATAAATTGCTTTTTTAGTATTTGTTTTTTTTTTTTTTCTTGTGGATTCAAAGCAGCTTTGAATAAAAAGGGATTTTCCATGAAAAACAAAAAGAAGTGAAAATAACAATATTACACAAGACACACCATTCATTTAT
Source organism: Maratus speciosus (assembly GCA_963932465.1). Lineage (NCBI taxonomy): Eukaryota > Metazoa > Arthropoda > Arachnida > Araneae > Salticidae > Maratus > Maratus speciosus. The sequence goes on from OZ010786.1 coordinate 630,985,147, forward strand.
ATCTTAAAAGAAAAAGCTCAAAACATTTTTTCTGTAAATTATGTTTATACTTTTTATAGTTTCTTTTTTGTATATGTAAATTAAACTTGCATAAAAAATACTCGGTTTTTTAATTGATATGGAATGCGCATGGGGCATTTTGAAAAGTTCTTCATAACGCTTAAAATATTCAGAAAGATTCTTTATTTTTATCCACCATTTTTTTTTTAATTCCTTGTGTGATAAATATATGCCATAATGCATACAGTGTGCCCTTGAATAGTATTTAAAGTGAAATTAAAACAAGTAATACAAAAATTTTGTTTTTAAAGTCAATTCCTACTTGGGTCATCAAAGAAAAATTTAATACAATCCCTTAAGCTAATATTAGTTTTTGTTGCATTAAAATATCTCAATTTGTTGATTTTCTATAAGCAAGTAGGTTTACAATGGAACTCTATGGGAATTTGGCGAAATATTAGAGATATCGCCAAGTTGGCGTCACCTTTGGCAACTCGTTTTGGCCGCCAAATTGGACGATATATCGCCAAGTTGGCGACAAACTTGGCGGTATTGGGCGACAGAACAGGGTCCCCCCCCCCCCCTATGGTAACCGCTTATTGAAAATACTTTCATTGATAAATAAATTAAACAAAAACATAATTTGAAGAACAAATTAAAAAAACAAAATTTATTTCCTACATTGTTTAAGCCCGAGAAGGGACAGATAAAGATATTTCATTCAATTAGTTCTACATTTAATGTTAAATTTTTGTAACAAATTAGTTAAGCCAATTGAAGATTAAAAAATAAAAATAAAATTCATACAATATGATACTTAAAACATCCTAAAAAATTAAATTCCGTTCAAATGAAATCGAAATAAATCTTAGACTTCTTCCATTTTTAATTGAAAATATTTGTATTGCATATTTTGCATTATCTTTATGACAACTGTGCATAAAATGATAAGATGCATGCAAAATACAAAACTTAAAAAAAAAGTCTAAGATTTATTTCGATTTCATTTGAACGGAATCTAATTTTTTAGGGTGTTTTAAGTATAATATTGCATAAATTTTATTTTTATTTTTTAATCTTCAATTGGCTTAACTAATTTGTTACAAAGATTTAACATTAAATGTAAAACTAATTGAATGAAATATCTTAATATCTGTCCCTTCTCGGGCTTAAACAATGTAGGAAATAAATTTTGTTTTTTTAATTTGTTCTTCAAATTATGTTTTTGTTTAATATGTCAAGTTTTTTAATAACTACTGCACTCAGACAAACGCATTTCAAAATTAATGGAGAGTATCATCATCAGGCGTTGATGTATGCAGTATTGCATCACAATGTGGGGTGCAGTTTACCAATGTGTAATTCAAAATGTTTCACCACTGTAGTAATGCAGGATGCGGTAGTTTGGACAAAAACTTCCAATCTGAACGTAAAAAATCTATAATCAAAACATAAAAAATTAACTTCACTTAAATTTAGATATCCTATTTCCCACTCAGGAACGCTATGAATGTAAATGTAAATTGTGTTGAATCCTTACTGCTAATATTTAACAATATTATAGCTGTGATACAGTAAAAAAATGAAAAATAAAAGTTTTACTTAAATTTTTAAACCTTATTCTCTCCCAAGGGGTGATGTAAACACATCAGAAAATTATTACCTAAGTTTAAATTGGGGTATAAATAGTTCTCATCTCGGAAAAAAAAAAATATATTTTAAAATTTAGGTTATGTAATTCCCCACTAATTTCGCTACCTGCGTAAAAATAGCTATCCATTAGAAACTTTTTACTAAAATATAAACTTGACCAAAGCAAAAACTTATTCTGAAAATATCCTTTTTATTTCCACTATGACGCCATATTCACCTTTTTAATTTTTGAAAAAAAAAAAAAAAAAAAAAAAAAAAAAAAAACTAGCTCAATTTAATAATATTTCACGTGAAAATCTTTCAACTAAAAAGAAATAAATTATTATTACGGCTTTTGAAGTTTTTGCAACAATGAAGTAAAAATGTTACATTTTCTATGAAAAATGTCCGTTGATTTTCAATGAAAAAAGCGAAAATTGGAATTATTAAGAAAAATATTTGAATAATGGGAAAAAAAAATTGGCCCATGTTTCTCTCTGGGTTATAATTCACCCATATGCAAAGGCATTTTACCATTCGTTTTGATCCTGACGTCAATCAAATGTTTTTACACTTTAAATTTATAATATCATTAGAATTAGTAAAGAATAAAAAATGCATCAGGGACATCAGGGACAAAAAGGTGGGAAGAAAAATGAAAAAGTTATGATCTCCACAGGCTTTTCCATGTTAAATTAACATTGAGAAGTAACACTGGAAATAAATAAGTATTGCGCTGCCGCGCAATACTTAAATATAGGGAAAGTGTGATCTAATAGTAGGAATTGAAAAAAATACTTAAAAAAAATGAGTTTGAAGGTCTCTTGTTCCCTTAAGAATTATTTAAAGTGTACTCAGACTTTACTTTGTAAAAATATTTATTCATGCGTGAAGTCATACTGTGCCCGCAACCTGTGAAAGGGTTAATATCATTTACATCTGCATCCCCGACGCTTTTCGACAGATTCCCAGAAGATATTCCAGAGCTCAAGAGATAAAAATCAACTGGGAGTTTTAAATTCCTATTCAAAAGTTTATCAAAGCTAACTACTAGTTTAGCTAGTTTTGATGGTGTTAACATACGGGCAAACTGGCCCCACACTGATTACTCAATTGGCAGTCAAACGGTAATACGTATCATGTAACTGACCGAACGAATCTCAAAAATAATCCCCACTGATGCTAATGAAATAGTACCAGCATTCTAAAATTATTTTATGGGTGTAATAAAACTTTTTTTTTTTTTTTTTTACTGAAGGGATATTCCATGAAAAGTCGTTATTCGTTTATAAATCTACACAGTAGTACCCCGACTTACGTTCCCCAGCATTTACGTCGTCTGGCCGGGAAAAAAATTTCCTTAATTATGACGCACTTCGAACTTTTTTGAAGACTTTTGCTTTTATGAAGGGAAAGTTTCCAGCGACAGTTAAGTGATAGTGACAAACAAATAAAAAAAAGTCACTGGAAAAAGTTTAGAAAATTCACTATCTACGAAGTTCAAGGAGCTTCTAAGAGAAAAAAAAAAAAAAAAAAAAAAAAAAAAAAGAAAAGAAAAAATTATTGGTTCAGACGTCATTGTTAGATTTTCTACACATCCTCAATGATTCGAACGGAGCAACTGCAATTTATTTATTTATTCCAAATTCTTGTATTGTAAACTCATTTTTTTTGCTAACGTTAAACGTATGTAATCCCTAAATACAATAGAATATGTTAATTAGATTTTGGAGAATTTGTACTACTTATCCTTTTTTGCTTATCTATATGTACGTACAGTCGTGGAAAAAGAAAAAGGAAACACCCCTACTAACTCCTCAACAAATTATCGTAGACGAAAGTTACTGGTACCGAACGACTGGAAATAAAGTCTACTTTTAATTGACGCATATAAAATTTGCTTAAGGGGCCATCTACATATTAAAACGAATCCGAACTTCATTTTTTTTAATGGCAATATCCAATTTTAACGAGTTATTTCAAATCTTTGGTTCAAACTATGCCTAAACACCATATTTCAAGTCATTTGAGTGATAAGTTTTTGAATTATAAACATTCAAAATTGAATGCTTCTAATGCTAAATTACATTCACATTTTTATTTAAAACTTCTGAAATTATGATCCTAATGTTTTAATTTTTTGTGCAGCAATAATACTAATATACCCAAACATAAATACGTTGAATTTGCAATTTTTATAATTTCCTGATATGAATTATGAAATCAATATTCGAAAAAATTATGAATTTTACAATACCTACAATTTTTTTGATGGATTCAGATCTATTAAGTCCTGCTTTATCACATTTTTCTTCCAAGTAGTTTTCAAATTATGCTTAAAAACGGCAAAATGATGTTTAAGATATGATAGAAGTCTATGATAGAAGTGACTAAATATTTTGAAATTTCTTATGCTATCCTGTAATCTAACACGCTTAATTGACTGCTTAAAGTGTGTTGATCAAAAAGGGAGCTCTCTCGGTTAACAATAGAGTACCGAACTTCAATTTGGATACAGCCTTAAAATACGCTCGTTTTAAAATAATTAATTTCTCGGAAACTTATGGTACGAATCGCATAAAGATTTGTTTTTAGACTAATTGAAGGATGTAGAGTTCGTTTGTGCTGTCAGAATTGTGTACTGCTATTGAAAAAAAAAAAAAAAAAAAGTTATGGTTCGTTTTAATATGTAGAAGGGCCCCTAAGCGAATTTTATATGCATCATTTAAAAGTAGACTTTATTTCCAATTGTTCGGTACCAGTAACTTTCTTCTACGATAATTTGTTGAGGAGTAGGGATTACAATTCCGAGACTAATTTCCAATCCCGGGATTTCGGGATTGCTTAGATTCAATCCCGGGATAATCCCGGGATTAGGAAACTTAGAATTTCTGTAATATCATCAATTTTTACAATAGCTAAATATCATAATATTATAGAAAAGACAAAGTAAAATTACAGTCTAATTTACATATGAAAATATACCAAATTAAAAAAATTAACTTCAATTAATTATCAAAACTTATACCTAGGATAAATTAGAACAATTGAAAATTAAAAGAAATACGCTGTTGATGATTGAAAATGAAACAAAAAACATGAAATGTCTATGCTTCATCTTCTAGATAATTTCTTTTATTTCCTGTTAAACAAGTTTTTGAATAGTTTAATATTTACAATATTAAAAACTAATTAATATCACGAATTAAATTATGAATTATTCTCATACCCACGTAATTAAAGTTTATAATTCTAGGATATTGCAAATGCAAGATTTTCCCTAACATGAAGATTTTTTTCTTGAAATAAAAGAACTTAGCACACACACACATAGAATAAAATAATACATAGATATATAGTTTAAATTTCTGAATAGCAATAGCTGTTAAAATTCGAAAACGTTGCATAATATAAAAAATTATTACGTACCTCGTGAAAAAAAAAAAAAGATTATTTTGAATAGTTTACTGTTTCCTAACTAATTGGTATTCCTTTGAAAATATGTTCTAAGAAATATGACGGCATCTAAAGTTTCATCTCCAAGTCCCAGTTGTAACATTGTCTGTTTTTAGAGAAATGTGATATTGGTTTAAGCGCTCTGTTAGCATTTCAATGCACTTTTTTGCTGTAAAAGAACCATATATGCGCATAAGGCCTAAATTCCTGAATTTGCTCAAATTTAAATTTCTTGAATGGGCATTAATATTCACAAATCGCTTCCTTGCAGTAAATGTCCATTCGTCAAAAGTCAAACTAAATTTTTTTCCTGAATTTTTAAAAGTTTGTATTTCACTTGTAATTAACTCTTTTATTATAGTTCACTGCACAATTTCGAATTGATACTGCAGATTTTGGCAAAGAATTATAGCCTTTAGCTATCAGTAAGTTTCTTAAATCAGTTGAAGTTAATGAAAAACAGTCTTTAGCTGTCATTCGCAATAAAATTAAATCCAGTGATTCCTTATCACTACTAAAATAATCTTCTATTTTCCGCTTTTTAGAAAGCAATGCATCTTCTATGCAATCTTGACGTATGGAAGGAAGAGATGATGTATTAAATTCTTTCTAAACTTTAGTACCATGTTTCGTCGATAAATGTGCATGCAACCCTTAGTCGATCCACCTAACGCTTTAAGCACTTGGCTACATCTTTTACGTTTAGCGATTTTTTCATCTTTTGACCTTAAACAGCAGTGCCATACTGAAGATGTATCATTATTTTTCCTATGAGCTACAAAATCCTTTTCATTAGACATCTTTAAAGCAAAATAAGTATAAACGCCCGAAAAGCAAAGAAGTTAGCACATAATAATGACTATGAAACTCAAATGCGACGCTTATCAGTAAACTCTAATTCGAAATTTTGTGATTCCCAGTTGCTGAAACGACCGGCTTTCTAAACGCGGCGAAATCGAAATAAACAAATGATTTCATTGTTCCCGAACAATAGCCGAGCGGGTTACATCTGTTTGGAAGCCAAAAGGTTTTCATGTTAAATGATTTAATCGCTTTGAAATATGTAAAAAATACTTGAAATATTTATATTTTTTCAAGGATATATAAATTTCATAAAAATTAATTCTTTTTCTTTCCAAAAGAGAAAGTCTATAAATATATATTTTTTTTTCAACTGAATATTGTTTCATTTAAAAAAAAAAAAAAGGACAATCCCGAAAATCCCGGGATTTGGCAGACAAGATCCCGGGATTTTCGGAATAAAAAATGATGCGGGATCCCGGGATTGTAATCCCTATTGAGGAGTTAGTAGGGGGTGTTTTTTTTTTTTTTTTTCCACGACTGTATCTCGACTTACGTCGCTAGTCTTGGAACGAATTGATGACGTAAGTCGAGGTATTACTGTAAAATAAAAATAAGGCTTCTCGAAAAGAAGAAAAAAAAATACAATAAATAACAAATAAAAAAATATCTACACTATATGACAGGGAAGAAATCAATCAGCCATGTTATACCAAAAGCACATAGGGAAATATGACATCGCTGATTGAGAAGACATCACGGAAGCTTTTCTTGTTTCAGAACGAAGAAAAAACTACTCAAAACAATCCGAGAATGTGGAATTACTGCTTTTATACAAAAAGGAAATGATCATTTCCAGCTAAAGGCCAGAGTAATAGTAGTGATTCCATGTGGCGAAAAATAGAGAGTTGAAAGAAAAACCAGTGTGTGTGTGTAGAGTAGTATTTTGCTGCAGAAAAAGAGTTAAAAACAAGTTCATCCGCCGTTAGCAGGTTGGGATCAATGCACCCATTTTCCCATGACAGCTGTCACACCACTTCTTGTGTGCAACATGTTCTTTTTCTGATATAACAGATGCACAAATTTTAAATAAAAGAAAGTTCGTTTTAGATATTTGGATTATTCATTTAAATTTATCCTCCAGGACCGGCAAATTCTATTTAAAGCACAACCGAAACACAAAATACCTTTCGTCGATCACATGGGTTAATCCAGGCAAAATTTGGGACATAGACCCTATAGTTACAGTCCCTTTACAAAAATCCATTTAATAAAACAGGCGCCTTCACAAAATTTTCTTAATAAAACAAGCCCTCAAAAAATGGCCATTTTTTTTCAAAAAAAAATATATGGCCATTTTTTTTATCCCATTCTGACCATAAAATCAGACTTCTAACTTTTTACGGCTGCTCTTTCATCTTCACCTAACACTTCATTTATAATAGCAGTTTCATAATAATGGAAGCCATCAGTCCATCAGAAGAAAAGAACTCGGTTAAGCGGGACCCTATTGTAGTACAAAACATATTTCAACTTTAAGACTTAAACACACGCTTTTATTTTATATAAAATGACGTCATCCGCATCCGCTGAAGAATTCCTCATTTGCGATCCAGTCTTAAACAACATATATACAGTAAAGTATGCATAGGACGTCACTATCGCTGAATAATACACAAGCCCAAAAAAAAAAAAAAAGAAATTTCGTCATTCAAGAAACTCGACCACAAAAAAAAAAAAAAAAAAAAAAAAAAAAAAAAAAAAAAGGGCTATCTCATGATTCATATGCTTTCATTTGTTTGTAATATTAATATAGATATTTAAAATTAAATTTAGTTTCTAATAGCTCCATGTTTTATGAGAAATCCTTCATTTATATTTTTTCAAAATAGCACGTATTTTAATTTTTTTTTTTTCAGTTTTTATGGGAAAACGGCAACAAAAAGATATAATTACTATTTTTCTTTCACTTTCTACAGAAATGGAGTTCTTCCGTTGCCAATATTAAGCAAATGGCTCTAAAAACTACAAAAAGAAAAAAAAAATTAATATCTCAAAAATAAATGGAGATGCAGTTTTCAAACAAATTGCATTAAAAAGTACTTTTTTCCGAATACGACAGTATAAAAATTTAAAATGTGCGATGCTTAGAAGTTTAAAAAATTGCTATAGAGTATTTAATCGTACTGCTTTGTTTTACGGCTGTAAGGTAACGTTATTTTCTTGAGACTACACAAAATAAACTGGGAGAAAGAAATAGCATACCGTACCGGGGCTAAAAATCTCCACATTTTAAATCCTAGAGACCTAAGTAATCTGCCGGTTTCACGGCCATTCCATGAAAAACTGACAAAATGTGCTGCGCACGACACTTACATAAATTCCTATATCTATTGACTTATAAGTTTTAAAACATAAACTATACATTAAAAATAAGAAAAAAAACTCTAGATTTTCATATTAACATGGTTGTTTTATTTTGAGGATATAATAACAATGTTAAAACAGCAGAAATATGTAGAAATGCTGTCCCACACGTGACATGGAATGACCCATAATCTGTTTGAAAATCAATACCAAACAAATATTTACACACAGTTGGAAAAATATTCGTATTATTTTGTGTAGCCCTTTACAGGATCCATAATACATTTATATATACGATAGGTACATAGTATGCAAAAAATTACTTCGGTTAGGAAACGCATAACTCAGTTAAAAATTCCCCCTTCAGCAATTTTCGACGATAAGCGGAAACGTACGTTTTCGAATTCTTTTGCGATTTTGAAAGCTCTGTATAGGATCTATAGAATATATACCAGGAGTCGATGTAGGTTTTTTTCTTGTCCGAATAATATGCGAAAAATTAGTTACATTTAAAAAACGCGTACCACAATTGAAAACACACTTCCACCAATCATTGTTTATAGACAGAACTGTGAATCAATCATTTTATGTGTCCCTGTATATGAACGATACATGATATGCGTACCCTATTCTTTAGTAAAGGAAGTCGTAGTGCACCTCAGGGATGTATGTGTATATCATTATGTTCCAAATAGTATAACATCATACAAATACATTGCAAACGATTTTCCCCTCAGACGAAAGTGTAATGGGATTTTTCGCGTACCCCTGTAAACAAACTATAAATGCGGCATACTTTACGCGAGTTAAAGCACGGATAATTGGAAAGTGTTGAAGACCGGATGGTATGAGAAAAGTCTGGACAGACCCTTGAGTTCAATAATGCTTGCGGTACACAGCTATAGATAGCAGAAATATTTACATTCGGATTTTCATTTGGAAAATCTGCTTCTGACAAATTTTTGCCCCAAGTTCTTAATCAGAGAAAATTTCCTCAAAGAACTTGTACTCTTAGATCTAAATAAAAACATGACCAAAAATGCATTTTTACTACCTGCTTTGTAATGAGGTGTCCAACGTATCACAGTTATCCTTTCTCCGGGGATGAAAACAGAAAGCACTTAATAAAAGGAGGAAAATAAACTTTTTTTTATGTTAAGGGAGCTGGTCACACAGCTTCGGAATTCTCCTCCGTCTTTGGACTTTTGATGCATTCGTATGTTTAAAATACCTTCTCGGGAAATTCATATTTTTAACATATTTTTTCTGTGTACTCTTCTTAAAGGATGTATTTTTTTTCCCCTAGTTTTCAAAATATTTCTAAAATCTAGGCTAAATTTAATATTTTATGCGTTAAAAGCGGGCGAACTGTGAGTCAGATTTTAACATTTCCTATAAAATTAAGTCTCTACTTTAGAAATATTTTGAGAACTAAGAAGAAAAGAGACCTCTTTTAGGAAGTGTACACAAAAGATAGAAGTTAAAAATATTCATTTCCCGAGGAAATATTTTAAATAGACGAATGCATCCAATGTTCATAGACTTTACATGAGTGAGGTGAAATCGGAAGCTGAGTGACCAGCCCCCTTAACCCTTTATCTACTGACGGTACTTATAAGTACCATTAAAATAACTTGTTATAAAATTTATTTAATACATCGAATTGTTGTAAGGAAGTTTAGAATGAATTATAGATACATTACTTTATCTTGTTCCAAAAGCATTATGGGTTACACAAAACAAAAATATTTTTAAAAGGAGGATTTCTTTTGCCTTTGCACCTTTTCAGCTTTCTGACCGTTGAGGTGAGGGGGGGGGGGAGGATTTTCCAATTGCGAAATATCTCTATATTTCTATTGTAAGAACATTATATTTGTACATTTTTTAATTCTACAAAATACTAGGTAAAACATTAAAAATAAAAAAATTGAGTGGGCTTATACATGTTGCACAAAATCCCTATAAATTCAAATTTAATTAAACCTTCTAAATCGTTCTGTCCTTCTAAAATTTAATGATTATGTAAATCATCTAATGGAGTTTAAACAATTTACGAAAAATGCTTCAGAAAATAAAAAAAATTCATGAATTCATAATTCAGCAGATAAAGGGTTAAGGGAACCGTGGACCTTTATTTCAGTAGAAATCGACCCAAAAATCGAAAATTATTTTTGTGCATATTATTCTCCAGTTTATCCTGAGTCATTTGCGAAAAATCGCATGCAGATGCGATTATTTTTCACAAAGTTACAAGCGTTTGAATTTTGTACACAAACTATTTTTCGGCCCTTTAATATACTCTTACTTTAAATCTTTTTTCTCAAAGTTGATTTTTCAAAGTTTTTAGATATAGGGGAAAATTGGCGGTCGCCACTCGCCACTTGGCGATTAAAGTTGTAAAAATGGCGATTAAAAAATCGGCCATCGATCGCCACCCTAGTCGCCACTCGCCAAGTGGCGATAAAAATTTGTTATCGATCGCCAAGTGAAATATAGCTTTTTTCATAGAAATATGCCTCTCTTCTTTGGTTACATCTAATTAGCAAACTGGTTAATTCTCATTCTTACCAGATGCAAGCAGATTACAACGATTTAGCTGTATTTTCAATATTTCAGCTTTTCACCATTGCTCTTCAGTTGGATTATTTTCTCAAGAAATACTACAGTTTTATTCTGAAAAATATATTCACCAGCTTTGATTCCACATGCATTTCAAATAATTTATTCCCTTTAATTTTTTTTTCCCCGCTGGATGCAAGTGGATTTTACGGACATATTTTCAATATTCCGACTCCTGCCACATGCTCACCAGTTAGATTATTTTTCTTCAAGAGATACCGTTTAATCCTGCGGAATATTCCTCAGCTTAGATTTCAACAGTATGTTAGTAACACATTTACTTATTAAATAAAATCCAAATAACATTTTATTGTGCTTTATTTGATTATTTTTTTTATTGTATAGACCTAACTGTTCAAATTTTGATTTAGTTATTTTTTACATAAAGTAATAGTAATTTAAATTGATAATATTGTTTATGAGCATATACAACTAATCTAAAAATACATTCTAAAAAAACTAATGTAACAGATTCTGTGGTTTTAAAGTAATTTTCTTGAATTTTGACCGCTTCCCTATTCTCATCATGAATAGTTTGGCTGGTATAAAACTCTGACTTATAGAAAAACATGTATATACAGCGATTATAGTTTATCTAGATGTCAAGAAAGTTTGAAACATTATAGTGGCCACTAACGAAACTGAGTCTACCGGCCACTGGCTACTAACTCAATTTCCCAGTTTTCACCTATATTTTTAGACTTTTGAAATTCTCCATGCGTCACAATTTTGATCAAAATTCATGAAATTGATAAGGATGAATCCTGATATTGCATACAAAGAAACTGTGCATAAAATTTCACTTCATTAAGATAGTTAAATTTTATTTTTAACTTATTAAAAGGCAAAATTTTGATGAAAATCGATATAGAATTCAGAAGAAAAAAAAAATCTAGAAACAATTAACTATTCAAGGGATTAAAAAATCAATGCACAGATTTGTTTGTAACAGAGTTTTAAGTGATTAAAATGCAAAATCGAGGAAATATGAGCATTTAAATATTTTTCAGTTTTAAAAAATCTTAAAATAAGATTGGAATTTTTTTTAAGGGTGTTCTCAAATCCAAAAGGCCAACTTTCTGACATAAGTTTTAATTTATTTTTTGTTCGAAAATGCATGAAACTAGCTGATGCTGTTGTTCAGAAACTGTCATCGAGCTATTTTTTCCATTTTTTTACAAACGCAATAGATTTTTCAGAAAAGAGCGTCAAAGCGGGCGTTTTGAACCGAATTTTCGCGCGAAGGAAGAAAGAGCACTCAAGCGTGTTTGTCACGTGATCGAAATCGCTTATAACTCAATAGGTAATGGATAGATCAAAAAATGGGGGAAAAAAAACAGTTCAATTTCAAATCGCTTCCATGGCCAGGCTTCCCAATTTTTTATCTTTTCATTACAAAATGAATTAGTAAATGTGTCAAAACGTTTTGCGTTTGTTGAGCAAAGCAGTTAAGAACAGGTGTTCTTAACCGAATATTCGGCTAGTCGAATACTGACAATCAAGCCTAATACCAAATATTCGCCTCACGAATAGTAACTATTCGGCCGAATACCGAATATTCGGCTGGCCGATTACTTTTAAATTTCAGAATTTGAAAGCATTAAAAAGTTAAATTTTGAAACAATTTTAAATAACATTTAACACACTTCCATATTGATAAACAAGATCTTTTTACAAGTAAATTCTACACCCCCCCCCCCCCCCAAAAAAAAAAAAAAAAAAAAAAAAAAATGCTTTCAATTGTTATTTAAGACGAGGCGAGTTTTAAAGCTTCTTTAATTGATAAAATTTTAAATTTCATGGATTCTCAGAATTAAAACAAAGTGAAATTTTGAAAGAATTGGATGAAAAATTGTACAGTCATATACTGTTTATTTGTCAGGAAGGACTAAATCGTCATTATTGTTTAATTTTTTCACGTGATACTTTTCAAATAGCAAACAAAAAAAGTGTAAAAACATTCTTTTATTTAAATATAATTCTATTTCTAATTATTAAATATCTTTATTAATTGACAGTTAAAATAGTAGTTGTTTTAAGATTTTTAAGACGACCTTCTAAGTGCTCGGTCTGGCCAAATATTTCGATATTCGGCCAAGCCGAATAGTTTATATTTTTAATTTATTTATATTATAATTTATATTAGGCCTAACCGAATATTTGGTAGTATGGCCGAATACCGAATATTCAGTACATCCCAATTTTCCACAAAATTTCATATCTCTATGATAAAAAAACAATAATGTCCACCGTCTCTTTAAACAAAAGAAGAGGAAAACAAAAAATACGAAAATATATCCGTGTATTTCTATTTATCAATATTAAGATGACAAAATAAATATCTACCAATGCAAATCTGATCTCCACACTTTTAAGGATTTCCAGTGTTTGGCCTCACTGGATCGATAAACAGATAAATGAGGAGTTGAGTAGTAATAAATTTTACTATCCCTCTCTCACTGCAATAAAAACTAATAAGCGTAAAAGTAAATATAGTCTTTTAAAAGCCACTATTTTATAAACGTGAATCTTGAGAATCACGCCGCATTTTTTTGACTGCATTTCATGTTTTTTCGCAAAAAAAATCTCTTGCAGTGCATTCATTTGGCGTGGGCACCAAACTCGATGAGAAAATTTTTTTTTTTTTTTTTTTTTTTTGCGCTTGGTAGAAAGAGTAAGCAAATGAATTTATTAATAAATACATAATTTTTGCTCATTTTCTTTTTTAAGATAGGGCAATGGGAAAGAAAAAAATGGAAAATATTTTAACTGTCTTCTTAGGATTTCCAAAAGGATTTCTCAACGTATAAACCGAAAATAATTAATATTAAACTATTAAACTGATAAAAACTTTTTTTTTAAATAGTACACGCTTCACTTTTCATTTATAATTCATTTTCTACTTTTAAGCCTTCAAAATGTTTCGTTGTTGCAGTATCACAGCCAGTTGCCTATTTTAAAGAGCGTTTACAGGTGTCCATCTAGGCAAATTTTGGGGCCTAATTAGGACCCCTTTACAAAAATTCATTTAATAACACAGGCCACCTTTACAAAAATCCTCTTAACGTAATAGGCCTCTTCACAAAATTCCTCTTAATGAAATCAATGTTCTTAATGTTCATTAAGAGTTCAATTCATAATCAATTCTCTTAATGTTCAATATCCCTTTCATAAAATTTCACTCTAGAAAAATATGCTGCTCATTATGTTTATTTTGTTAAGTTTTGAAATGTGTAATTTGAAAAAAAAAAAAAAAAAAATCCAAATGAAAGAAAAACTTCAGCAGAAGAACTCAAAGAAGCTATTATTAATAATAAATATTTGGTTCGAATTTGAATAACTGGATTTCACCTTTCGCTACAAAATGTTATTTTTCCCAAAAGTATAATAATTTTCACAAAAATAACTATTTTTCACAAAATGGGACCCAATGGCAAAATCCTGCATCGATCCCTGGTTTTTTGGCGCACCATTAAACTTGTTGTTGTTTCAACTTGTATAGAACTGCACGAGTTACAGACAGTGGTGGGATTCAGCCGGTTCGTACCGGTTCGGTAGAACCGGTTGTTAATTTGTATTGAGTTCGGCGAACCGGTTGTTAAAAGAAACATATACATGAATTTTCTTTAAATGTTTATCTGCACAACAGCGTTTTCTAAACATAAAACTGTGACATGTTCTGATTTTGTTTCCTTTAATAAAATAATGTTTAATTTGCAAAATATATTTTCTTCATCATTCTAGTAAGGAGCAAATTTAACATTTAAAAATGAAATGTTGAGGATTTGAAGAATTTTCGGATCTAAATCGGCAGCCAAGGCTAACTCTAGTTATATTGCATTTATTCAACACTACTTTAACTGCTTTCTTAATTTGTATACTTAAATTGTAACTTAATTTGCATGAGTTCGGCGAACCGGTTGTTAAAAGAAACTTGCATATACATGAATTTTCTTTAAATGTTTATCTGCACAACAGCGTTTTCTAAACATAAAACTGTGACATGTTCTGATTTTGTTTCCTTTAATAAAATAATGTTTCATTTGCAAAATATTTTTTTTTCATCAGTCCAGTAAGGAGCAAATTTAACATTTAAAAAATGAAATTTTGAGGATTTGAAGAATTTCGGGATCCAAATCGGCAGAATAGGTTAACTCTAGTTATATTGCATTTATTCAACACTACTTTAACTGCTTTCTTATTTCGTATAACTTAAATTGTAACTTAATTTGTTTTAACTTCGGCGAACCGGTTGTTAAAAGAAACTTGCATTTACGTGAATTTTCTTTAAATGTTTATCTGCACAACAGCGTTTTCTAAACATAAAACTGCGACATGTTCTGATTTGTTTCCTTTAATAAAATAATGTTTAATTTGCAAAATATATTTTTTTCCATCAGTCCAGTAAGGAGCAAATTTGACATTTAAAAAATGAAATTTTGAGGATTCGAAGAATTTCGGGATCCAAATCGGCAGAATATGCTAACTCTAGTTATATTGCATTTATTCAACACTACTTTAACTGCTTTCTTATTTTGTATACTTATATTGTAACTTAATTTGTATTGAGTTCGGCGAACCGGTTGTTAAAAGAAACATATACATGAATTTTCTTTAAATGTTTATCTGCACAACAGCGTTTTCTAAACATAAAACTGTGACATGTTCTGATTTTGTTTCCTTTAATAAAATAATGTTTAATTTGCAAAATATATTTTCTTCATCATTCTAGTAAGGAGCAAATTTAACATTTAAAAATGAAATTTTGAGGATTTGAAAAATTTTCGGATCTAAATCGGCAGCCAAGGCTAACTCTAGTTATATTGCATTTATTCAACACTACTTTAACTGCTTTCTTATTTTGTATACTTATATTGTAACTTAATTTGTATTGAGTTCGGCGAACCTGTTGTTAAAAGAAACTTGCATTTACGTGAATTTTCTTTAAATGTTTATCTGCACAACAGCGTTTTCTAAACATAAAACTGCGACATGTTCTGATTTGTTTCCTTTAATAAAATAATGTTTCATTTGCAAAATATATTTTTCTTCATCAGTCCAGTAAGGAGCAAATTTAACATTTAAAAAATGAGGATATGAATAATTTTGGGATCCAAAACTACTTAACTCTAGTTATATTGCATTTATTCAACACTACTTTAACTAAAGTAAAAACAATTTTTCTGAAGATGAACATTTGAATGTTCCGAATTTCCAACAGTTGAAATATTTTTGAAATTAGACGCAATTTAAATTTAACAATTTAGGAATTAGCTCTTGGTCAGCGATAAGAAGTGATGCCCTACATATTTTAAAGCTGATTTTTCCTTGATGTTTGCATGTTTTAAATGAAATTGTTTGTCTTTCAAAAGCACTGCGAACAAGAAGTATAAGCATAATACAGAATGAAAACTTGTGATAAAACTTATTAAAATGTTTGAAAGGCTTCGGAAGAAAATAGCCCGTACAAAAGAAAAACGGTGAGGTTTTTATTACTTCAGAAAATTGAAAAAATATCAAATTTGCAAAAAATGATAAATGTTTTAATAAGCTCGGGGGACATTTTTTTTTACAACGTAACGAATTAAAAATATATATATACTACTGAATTCTAAACATTTAAAACCAAGTTATAGTCAATTTGAATGTAGTAATGAACTATATTTTTTCCTCGTCAGATTACTGGAATATTGGAGAAGTAATTCTTCTATGGAAAACACCTGAGGAGCTATATTGTTTATATTTAATGGCACTTACATTAATATTAACAATTACCGAGGATTTTATTTTTACCATATTTAAAAAAAAAATCTAGAACTATAGAGTTTTTGAAAGTATTCAAAAGTCTGAAAATATTGCCAGAATAATTACTGCAAGTTCAGCAGAAATGGAAAGGGATTTTCAAAGATAAACATCATATGGTCAGAGAAGAGTAGTAAGTTGAACTATTTCTAATGTATCAAACATAATGTCGATTAGTCTAATTGGCATACCTCTTAAAGAATGGGTTCCTACTTTTATAGTGAAGGTATGTAAAGAAAGAAGCACACATCAGATAATGTTGGAGTAAAGACAAAGAAAATTGAAAGTTAGGAGGTTTATCAAGAAGCTATATGTAAATATCTCAAATAATAGAAGCTACTTAACATACTAAAATTCTTTTCTGTACTATAATATCGTTTTTTCTACATATTTTATTGTTTTATTTATTAACTACCTGGAATAATACACTACCTTTTACCATATCTTTTTAATACTTTTCAACATAATACATAAATATAAAGTTATTTTCAGTACAGGATATATCAAATAATTCTAATTTATTTTTTCTGGTTTCAATCTGAAAATGCATAGTGTGCTTATGCATTTCATCGGCAATTGTTATCCATGAGCATTTATTGTATGAAAGGTTTTGAAAAAATGTTGCATGTTTTTAAACTGAGCTAAATTTTATCACTGATACAAAATTTCAAGAATAAATCTTCTCCACGTGCGCATTATTGTTATTACAAAAATAATTTTAGAGTCATTTGGTATTAATTATAGAAGACGACATTGACGAATAGCTCGGTGACATTTGTGGCTTTGGTATCAAAACATAGCATAAAACACGAACTAAAGAAAATTTAGAAATCAGCCATTTACCACTCACAATAACCTATTTATTGAGATTAACTTTGAAGAAGTTACAAGCATTTATCACCAAAACAAGGATGTAAATAGGAATGCTTGATATTCAGTGAGGTGGTCTTTCTCTCGTGAGATTAGAGATTTAGCAATATCTCGAGCTATTCCTACAGTTAGTATTTTTAGTATCTAACTGTTTGCAACTTTAGATCATGAACCCTGAACATGAGTTAATTCTTAAACTTAAATTTCTGCTATTTTTGTGCTATCCTCTTTGTATTATGCTGTTTTGATGCATTTTCTGATAGAAATCTTGATCAGGGTTTCACGACTGCCGAATGCGTTTTAACCCTCCGAGCGTCTCGAGGGCTTTCCTGCATTTTCATAGAAAGGCTCATAAAAATAATCTTAATTTAAATTTTCTTTACCTGTTTGTTTCTAAAATACACTTTCATGCCCGTTTAATTGAAATACATTTTAAGATACAATTATGTTTAAAATATTTTTTTCTACAACACATTTAAGTTGTTTTTGGGAGACGGAAAAATACGCCCAAACCACTCAGAGGGTTAAATAAACTATGTCCTTTTACAAGAAAACATGTGTCAGAAATTTTTATTTCAATATACCACAAGGTCAAATATTTTTATCAATTTTATTGTAATACTGGAAAATGCTTCATAATCTATGTGTGATGCTAAATTTTTCTTTGATTTTTGTACGTCAAAAATCATTCGTGTAGCCAACCGGTTGTTAAATTATTTGAATCCACCACTGGTTACAGAGACTATTGGGCGATTGATCACCAGCGGCGGGCTAACGGAAAAATGCCTTTAAATTAATATATTCATTTATAATTAAATTCTAAAATTTTTTAAATATTGCATTGTCATCGGAAACACACATGTGAAGGTAATTTTTATAATTCTTGTCTATCAGGAAGGAGATTGAAAATCCATTACAAAATTCCATCTTTACAGACAAACAAGTGGGTAAGTGTAGTGCGATCACAGAGAGCAGTTTAATATTCCTTTCAAAACACTTTACCCTTTTGCAAAATCTGTTAGTTCCACATTTCGCAACCAGGGGGCGCACTCTATTCTACACAAACCTCTATCCGAACGAAACTCCCTTTTACAAACTATCCGTAGATATATCAGTCGAGGGGATCCGGCCCATAGTACCCGAAATAGGTAGGCGCACTCTGGCGGTAAAAATTGGACCTAAAATATGTACGGCTATGGTGCATAATATGAAAGAGTGGTCGAAGGAGTGTCGGCAAAAGTTGGAAAAATACACCCCGGATGAAAAGGATGGAGGTTAGAAAAATTGCTAAAAATACAGAAGTTTGAGGCCGGAGTGGTAAATAATACAAGACTTTTTGAAAATTTATGATTTTTTGTGTGATCGCAATTTTGCTGCTATAAAGTATGCAAAATTTCACATCTCCAACTTAATTAAGGGCTGAGTTAGAAAAATTGCTTTAAATACACAAGTTAGTGCCCAGAGGGGTAAATATAAGACTTTTTCAAAATTTTAGGATTTGTCGTTTGATATGAGGTGTTCAGCTATAAGAATCCAAAATTTCAAACCTTCAACTTAATTAGGGGCTCAATTATTAAAAAAAAAAGCTTAAAATACACAAGTTAGAGCCCAGGGGGGTGAATATAAGACGTTTTCAAAATTTTATAATTTGCTGTTTGATGTGAGGTGTTCTGCTATAAGAATACAAAATTTCAAGTCTCCAACTTAATTAGGGGCTGAGTTAGAAAAAAAAGCTTAAAATACACAAGTTAGAGCCCAGAGGGGTAAATATAAGACGTTTTCAAAATTTTAGGATTTGTCGTTTGATATGAGGTGTTCAGCTATAAGAATTCAAAATTTCAAACCTTCAACTTAATTAGGAGCTTAATTATTAAAAAAGGCTTTAAATACACAAGTTAGAGCCCAGAGGAGTAAATATAAGACTTTCTCAAAATTTTAGGATTTGTCGTTTGATGCGAGGTGTTTAGCCATAAGTATCCAAAATTTCAAGTCTTCAACTTAATTAGGGACTGAGTTAGCAAAAAAAGCTTAAAATACACAAGTTAGAGCCCAGAGGGGTAAATATAAGACGTTTTCAAAATTTTATGATTTGCTGTTTGATGTGAGGTGTTCAGCTATAAGAATCCAAAATTTCAAGTCTCCAACATATATAGTTTCTGAGAGACGAATAGGGTTTCGTCAGATGAACGAAACCCTAAAAATCAGGTTAAGAGTAATAAAAGAGTACAAAAACAATAAAAACTATAAAATGAAACTGATATATCCCGTCATGTATTGATTTATATTTTTTTTTGTTTTAAGATTTTACTGAAGTATATAACTAGCATTCACACGTAGGAGATGAAGGAATGAAAATAGGAAGTCATGATACTTTTTCTTTTCTTTTTTTTTTTTTTTTTTTTTTTTTTTTGTGACAAATCCTCAGGGAATATTGAATTTATTTGAATTTCTTTACTTAAAAATGATTTAGAATCGACATCTGCTTTTGTCATTTTATTTTTACCGTCGAAAATTGTTAGAAAAAGCCTAGAGAGAGAAAGGAAACAATATATCAAAAACACGTAAAAACAGAGTTTATTTTAAAAGTAATAAAAAAGCGGAAAATCATCCCCATCTTCCGTCGGCTGCGGATAAAACACAGATGGAAGAGTTCGGCATCGACCCGGACAAGGCATGAGAAGTCGGTATCCGGCACCGGCATACTGTTCCGGAATTGCATGTTTTTTTGCGGCACGTGAATTTTGTGACTTCCGCACCCATGTAATTTGGAGGATAATTTTCGACATCCGAAATTGTGTAATTTTCATTCAAAACAGGTCTACCGAAAGCCGAAGTTCAGGGGAAAGGGTCTATCCAAGTCTAAACTGGGTCCCTTTGGAGGCCCCGGACCCAGGAGGGGAGGAGTCAGATGCCTGCCTGGGATGCTAAAAGTAAGAGGATAACATCTGGAATAAGTCGAAATAAATAATAATAATAATAAAACGTGCAAGACGCCGCACCGTTGTTATTAAAACCACCACTCGTAGAAGGACCCTTTAAAAAATCCTACTCTATTAATAATAATAAAAGTGTATAAAAATTAGAAATCTTTTACTTTTCAAATGCAAAAGGCTCCCCAAAAAGGAAACTTAACAGAAAAACATTTCAATCAACCAGGGTTCGTTGATATATATCAATGGATATATATCATGATATATATCAGATATTTATTTTTAAAATATCAAGATTTTTGATATTTTCGATATTTTTAAATTCGATATTTATTTTCAAAATATCACTGATACTGGGCAAGATAATCTTGATATTTTCTTCAGCCAAAACAAGTGTAAATGAAAATTTCAACTGTTATTGAGTGTGTCATTCTGTAGATAAACAACTTTTGCCTCTGGCAGTGACTTTTTTAGGCAAAGAAGAAAAATATATTTTCCAAGCTTCATGTTTGAAACTTTTATTTTTAAATGTATAACTAATAATTATATCTTACAATTAATTGAAAACAGCCATTTCAAAATAAATTGTAATTTATATAATCATTTATATACAGCTTCTTTAGAAAAGAATCTTTACTGATTTTGGTTTAGTTGAGTCTAAACTGTATACAACAGGTTAGGAAATAAAAAAATAAGACAAGCTTACATTTATGTTAAAATTCTTCAATTTAAAAAACTATTTTGTATTTCATATTTTGCTTTATAAAATATAAAACTTTCTTATAAATGTATAAAGCAAATTGTATCTATTTTCAATTAATTGAACTTAATGTTTTTTTTTCCTAGGTGGGGGGGGGGGGGGGAGAATGGAAAAGAGAAATCCATTTTTAGAATATTGTTTGATTAAGTTTTCATGTTAAGTGCAATATATTTTAGCTTCTAATTTATATTATACTTGAAAATATTTATTATCAGCAGTACACTATTTTGAAAATATCCGATATATATCGAAAATATCGGATATATATCAAAATATCGGATATATATCAAAATATCGGATATAAGTATGCAATCAATATGTCTTTTTAAAATGTACATTTTTTGTAACACTGATTACAAGTTACTGCTATGTATGTATTATTACAATACAAATATTTTCAATGTTTGAGAAATAACGCAATGCTATTTAATAAATTCTACCTCAATGACATGCCAACCTACACTGCGAAGTGGTACCTATTTGAATCAATTCAAATTTAACTTTTCATAAATACATTTCCAGGCAACCACTATATTTAAGTAAAAATATTTACCTATATGTAATCACAGAAGTTTGCTATTAAATGAAGCGAAGAATGTTTCTTTAAAATTTCTGGTATTTAACCCTAAATTAGGGATGCACCGAATATTCGGTTAGGCCAAATATCAAACTATTCGGTTTGCTCGAATATCATTATTTGACCTCCCGAATATTTGGTTTGGCCGAATATCGAGTCGAAGCGAATACAAAAAACTTTCAAAACATATTTTTAAAAGCCTTACACAACTTATACTTTTAACTGTCAACTACAGATATTCGGTATAGTTAAAAACAGAATCATATTTAAATAAAAAAATGTTTTTGCATTATTTATTTGTTGTTTGTAAAGTATTACTTAAGAAAATTAACCGTTAATGAGGATTTTCATGGGAATTAATGGTACACAAATGCAAGTTCCTGATCATTATCTAGTAAATAATCTGTTTTTTTTTGCTTTTTAATTAAAAAAGCTGTATTTAAACAAAATATAAAAACTCTCAGGGTTGATAATAGACATCAAGACAGACAATTTTTGTCCAGGAAACCATAATGACAATACATTTATTCAGTCAAATACAGCGTACGCATCTCATCTCACTCAAGGTCAAACTTGTATTTTCGTTTATTACTTTAACAATAATGAAGATATCAAAACTATTTTCGACAGACTTGCTTTAATTTCTGCGAAATATGATATCTTGATGAGGAGAGCTGGAAATTGCCACCATCCATTTCTCAACAACTATGAGCTAGATATTTCTTTATTCAGAATGCGGTTGTCAGTATTTATAATTCAGTTTCGGCTTGTAGTTACACACACGCAGTGTTTTCAATTGAATGCATTGTAATTTTGATTGAATAAATGGATTGAAATGTTGTTTCTAGCTCAAATAATATTTGTCTTGACCATATTATCTCTGTTGAAAATTTGTAGCAAGATTTCAGGAACAACCTGCATGTTTACACCTCTGAAAATGATCGCCCACTCCACACACTAATCTAGGATATATTTAAAATCTTCCTGGCTAAACCAAAGGGAGTAGAAAAGTTATTCTTCTTGAGTTGCCACTATTTGAATAGACTGTATTATTTATTTTTACTTTAGTCTCTTCCAGACAAATGAACAGTATATATGACCCTGTAAAGTTTTTCTTCGAATTTTTTCACAATTCTCTTTGATTTTAAACTGTTTGTTTTAGAATTTAAGAAAATTTTATTCGTATGTTTTAATTCGCAGAAAAAGCCATGAAATTTAAAATTTTATTAATTAAAAAAGTTTTATAGCTATCCTCTTCTTAACCGCTTCCCTGAGTATCCCGAGTTTTCTCGGGTTCGTGTATATGACAATAATTATCCCGAGAAAACTCGGGCATAGCATAATTTATCACTACGATTTGTTTTATAACGTTTTTACTCGACCTGAAGATTAAAGAGGAAGAAAATATTCTTTATATACTAAATTATAAATAATTAAATTATACATAATATTTGATTGGCAGTGTTCCAAGTTTTGTGATACGAAATGCAATGATGTGATTCCAAAAAATATGATGATTTTTTGCAGTTAAAAAAAAAAAAAAAAAAAAAAAAAAACGGTAAGGGAAGCGGTTAAAAATCACTCAAGGCAGATTTTTTTTTTCAGTACAAAGTTTACTTGTAAAAAGCTCTTATTAGGCAAATATTATGTATAATTTAATTATATATAAGAATATTTTCTTACTCTTTAATCTTCAGGCCGAGTAAACACATTATAAAACAAATCGTAGTGACAAATTATGCCACGCCCAAGTTTTCTCGGGATAATTATTAATTGTCATATGTAAGTTTCTGTATTAAAAGTTATGTAAAAGTGTTTTAAAATTTCACATTTTAATGCTTTTAAACATTGAAATATTAAAGTATTAGGCCAGCCAAATATTCGGTATTCGGCCTAACAGTTACTATTCGGTTCGTTTGTAGGCCGAATATTCGGTATTTGGCCAAAATCACTATTCGGTGCATCCCTACACTAAATATGAATATAAAAAAACAGACTTCAAAAAGAAAAATTCGTGCAGTATAGCGTAATATTAGTCGTTATAAAATGTATCTAATTTTTTTTTTTTTTTTTTTTTTTTGAAATCTCAAAGCATTTGCCCCAGATCAAATATAATGTTGAATAATTGTCGTCAATGTATTTGGCAACTGCGAAATTAGCTAATACATACGCAATTCTCCGGATTTACAAAGCTGTTCCCGAATGTCAGGATCTACCGATTTATTACGATAAAACAAAGCTGATTAAATAATACTTGGAGCTTTGCCCATTTGCATTACTTTCAATGAAACGGAAAAAAAAATATTTTGACAGACACTCTCGAATTGACTGATAGAAATTCAATATAACTGATGAATACAAACTACATTAGTTCTTCAAAAAAATCTATTTTATATATTTTTAGACCTGTGGTTGGAAACCACGCGCCCGTGAGCGCACTTGCACTCACAGGCGCACTCACAAATCTTCTATAAATGTCTATTTTTCATTCATGCAGTATTGAATTCAGACACTTTTTCTCCGGGAGGGATTTCTGTGGCTCCAGCGGGGCGGGCGCATTATAGAGTTCCGGGGGTGAAACTGCACTTTTTGACGATTGAAAACACAAAATCTCAAATCTTCCGGGGGAGGGGAGATTTCATTGTTCCGGAATGAAATGCCCCCCCCCCCCCCCCGGGACAACCCCTGAATTCAACACTGCGATTCATGGACAGTAAATACTGGGTTTATGGGATGTAAAATGTGTTCTCAGTTTGTACAGTTTTTCACAAAATAATACCTATTATGAACAAAGTCCTAAAAGCCTCACTTGCGCTGAAAAATGACTGAATTTTTGGCATTAGTTTTATTGCGGTTGCGAAGAGAAGAATCATTGTTACCCTTTGCACATGAAAATTTTCATAAATGCATATCTACAGAGGGTATTCACACATTTTTGTAAGGATTTTGACTTTCTTTATGATTTAAACTTAAAGGGTAAAAAAAAAAAAAAAAAAAAAAAAAAAAAATCAATATGGCATCAAATCGGAATAGAGTTTAATGATCGTAAAAAATGGGTATTTTATGAGATCGACCTAAGCTATACAATGGGAAATAAAATAAAATATCGAAATGCAAATGCGATTACTTTAAAAGAACGCTCCCATAGGTTTAACATTAGCTAGCGACTTGCGAGTGTCTTCGAGCGATTGAAGTAGTCCCTTAACCTCTTATGTCCCAAATTATGAATTCATGAAAATTTCATCTTCTAAAGCATTTTTCGTGAATTTTTGAAATTACATTAGAAAATTTACGCAATCACTTAATAAATTTTAGAAGGATTTTGCCAATTAAAATTAATTAAATTTGAATTTATAGGGCTTTTGTGCAATATTTATAACCCCACTCAAATATTTTATTTAAAATACTTCTTTTAGTATTTCCTAGAATTAGGAAATGCACAAATATAATGTTCGTACAATAGAAATATTTCCGAACTCACCCCCCCCCCCCCCTCCAATCTTTTGTCCAGAAAGCTGAAAAGATGCAAAGCAAAAGAAATCATCCCTTTAAAAATATTTTTGTTTTGCGAAAACAATATAGAAAAGAAGATAAAGTATCTATAACTCATTCTAAACTTTATTACTATTAATGGATGTATTAAATGAATTTTATAACAAGTTATTTTAATGGCCACTTTAAAGTGGCGTCGGGGCATAAAGGGAAAGCCGGTCCTGTCAAAATCAGCCACTGTTCCAAACGTTCAGCAAGCGAATCATTAGGCTGAAATCTGTTCAAATTACTTGCGTGGATGCCATTGCGGAGGCTACACAAATCCCACTTACGTAGAAGACGTCACTCCAAGTGAACTCCAGTTCAAGACCCGCTTCTTGTTGACTGTGTCAAGTTCTGATTTGCATTTCAAAGTGCTCCTCCGAACGGTATAATAATGTGGATAAGAAGCATCTTCGAGCGGGCATAGAAACTGCGTGAGTAAAAACAAACACAAAAAGAAGATGATGATTCCGGCCATGACCAAATACAAAACCGTAGGTCGCACATACAGGAGGCGTCTAAATATACTGCAGAGAAAATGGCCACTGTGCGATGGCGAACCAAGATAGCGTCATCCCAGAACAATGTGCGGATGTCCAGGCTTAAGGCCATTAATTGCATGAACCAAGTCAACCGTTGCTTTTGCATGGAAATGGCTATCTATAATCCGAGCCTTAGAATGGGCGGAATCGGTGAAGATGGCCGTCTGTGACGGAATACAATCAAAGCAACCGCAACGAACATCAGCGAAGATGTTCGACTCGGACCTCATTTAGATAAGAACATTTAATATACCAGACAATCGAGAAATAATCGAACAAATATCTAAACAACGCACAAGCGAGAAAGAATGTTGGTTGGTAGGTTCGTACAAGTTCATTCATTGTGGAAAAGGCTGCATTAATCATGGAACTTGTGTGGAAATAGATTTAAAGTAACTGGGAATGGATTGAAAAGCAAATCGCTATCAGAAAGATCCCCGCCTCCGGTTTCTATTTTATGAAAATGAAGTTATTTTTGTGGAATTTATTATATTTTTTATGAAAAATGAAATTCTGTAACAATAGATCAAATCCAGACTACACATTTATCACTACTAATTTTTGTATGCCAGGGATCGATGCAGGATTTTTTTTCTTGGGGCCTATTTTGTGAAAAACTATTTTTTGCGAAAAAATATAATTTGTAACAAAAGATGAAATCCAAATTCGACCAAGCGTTTATGCTAATAACTTCTTTCAGTCTTTCTGCTAACGTTTTCCTTTCTGGATAACTTGTTTTGTTTCCACATAAGTATAAGTTTTAAAACC
The DNA here is from genome assembly GCA_963932465.1 of Maratus speciosus. Classification (NCBI taxonomy): domain Eukaryota; kingdom Metazoa; phylum Arthropoda; class Arachnida; order Araneae; family Salticidae; genus Maratus; species Maratus speciosus. The sequence continues at coordinate 631,011,805 of OZ010786.1, forward strand.
AAACAAAATAAAAATAATTAATGAATAGTTAGCTTTTATGGAATGAAATTTTGTGAAGAGTCCGTTTTGTTAAGAGGAATTTTGTGAAGGGTCCGTTTTGTTAAGAGGAATTTTGTGAAGGGTCCGTTTTGTTAAGAATTTTGTGAAGGGTCCGTTTCGTTAAGAGGAATTTTGTGAAGGGTCCGTTTTGTTAAGAATTTTGTGAAGGGTCCGTTTCGTTAAGAGGAATTTTGTGAAGGGTCCGTTTTGTTAAGAGGAATTTTGTGAAGGGTCCGTTTCGTTAAGAGGAATTTTGTGAAGGGTCCGTTTTGTTAAATAGGAATTTTGTGAAAGGGTCTGTTTTGTCAAGAGGGATTTTGTGATGGGATCTGATTTGTTAAGAACAATTTTGTGATGAGGTTTGATTTGTTAAGAAAAATTTGTGAAGGGATCTGTTTTGTTAAGAGGAATTTTGCGAAGGGGCCTGCTTCATTAAGAATAATTTTGTGAATAGGCCTGTTTTATTAAGAGGAATTTTATGAAGGGTTTGAAATAGGCCATAACTTGCGCCTGGATCGACCCCTCTAAACTGTCCTATTAATTTTTGTATACTTTTTTTTAGAATAACTTTATTTACTGCGCGTGGTGGAGAATAGTTGGGTGTTGGTATAATATAAAAATATATTGGGGAGTGGGTGTAACTCGGCTATAACGAGCAAAAGTATTGCAAATTCCTTAAAAGTTGTCTATTTTATTTACTCGTTTTCTCGAAATGAGTTTAACAAGTTCAATGAAATTGCGTGAAAGACATCGAAGAGATTATCAGTCCTTCTTAACCCTTTATGCGACGACGGTACTTTAAAGTACCATTAAAAAAATGTTTTAAAATTAATTTAGTAGGGGAGAGTGGGATACGATACACCTCGGGTGAGCTTTATTTTTTGCTCTAAATGTTAAATTAGCTCTTAACACTTGCAAATGCAGATAGCTAGCAGCACAATCTAATTTTCAGACATGTTTTGATTTCATTGATGAAGCAGGCAAGGATTTATTAAGATTTTTATTTTGCAAACATGTCTAGTCACTTTCAGTAAAAGTTTGATAAGTTGTAAAGTGGAATTTGATTAAAAATATTTTGAAATAAAAGGTAATAATGAAATTTAAAGCTGATGTGTAATAATAGTTCTAGTGCTAAGCTTTACATAATGACATTCAAAAATTTCATAGTGGGTATAGGGAGCACCTTGGGACACAAGATATGCCTATCTAACTTTTATTCGAAATATTTTAACAAAAAGATATTGTGTTTAAAACATTTTTTATCTCATCTACATAACATGTATTTATTAATAGTTATTATTTCTTATTTTAAGAAGTCGTTAGGCTTATCATTAGCATTAGCAAAGATTAGAAATTTAGAATTAAAAAAAAAAAAAAAAACGCTGCAATTTATGCTGACAATATTCAGAAAGCTGCTGCAAAAATTTTATCGGCTGAAATGTCTTTTCAGTTTAAATAAATTTATTTTCCTGAACAAACAATTCTATGTATAGTGTCATTCAATTACTGAACTTTTCAGATCTATTTTTAACTGTCCCAAGGTGCCCCACTAGGTCATACACCTTGGGACAAAGCACAAGTTTAGCAAATATTTAAAAAAAAAAATTCTATAATGGATATAAGATCAAAAGCTATTTAATAATGTAGGCAAAGGTTAAAAAAATGAATACGAGGTAAAACTTTGACAATTGATAAAAAAAAAATAAAAAATAAAAAAAATAAAAAATAATAATAATAAATAAAGAAAGAAAAAAAAACGTCCCAAGGCGAGCCACTCTCCCCTACGTCGATTAGCAGTAATACAATTTACAATGAGTAGTAGATGCATGACTTTATCATGTTCCAAAAGCTTTATTTGTTGCACAAAAACAAAAATGTTTTTAAAAGGATAATTTCTCTTTCATTTGCCTATTGCATCTGTTCAGCTTTCTTGATGTTTGAAGACTGTGGGTGGAAAGTTTAAGTTTTCAAATGTTTCTGTATTTCTATTCTAAGGGCATTATATTTGTGCATTTCCTAATTCCATAAAATACTTTCAAAAAGATTTCATAAAAAAGATTTGAGTGGAGTTGAAAATATTCCACAACATCCCTATAAATAAATATTTCGTTGAATGCTTTTAATTGGCAATATCCTTCTAAAATTTATTAATTGATTGTGTAAATCTTCTAACGACTTTTCAAAAATTCAGGAAGAATACTTTAGAAGATGAATTTTTCATTATTTCATAATTTGGGACATAAAGGGTTAAACCACTTAGCTTCTACTTTTTTCCCACAAAGCAAAGCGAATGGTAATATTTCTTCTCTTTCTGGGTTCACCGAATTAAGATAAAAACATGATTTGAATGTGACACTATATAGGGGAGAGTGGGTGGAATGGGACAGTAGGTTTTTCTCTTTATGTATCATTCTAATCATTTCATTAATCACACATTAGATGAAGCAATAGTACCCCAAGCTTCAGCTGAAAAAGGTAGCTGATCTGCATAAGCTTCCGATTGTATAAAGAAAAAAGATTATTTCAAGAATCAAAAGTAAATTTGCTTCATATACTTTTTATGTTTTCTCGTATATTAATGAATTGTTTATACGTAGATTTAATAATTTCCCTATTTATGGAACATTATACTGTATATTATCCCCAATTTAAAGTTAAACTATGCTTAAAAGCAGCATTTTTGTTTATACAAGAAGTTTAACATAAAAGAAGGGAGAGGGAGGAATGGGACATGTCTAATTCCTTCTTTTTAATAAGATGAATGTAAATTGCTAATATGCAAATATTTTTCGAGGATAGTATATTAATTTAACATTATAAATATATTCATTTACTTGAAAATGTAAATAAATAAAACTGATGACTTTTTAATGTCATCTCTGACTGGCAATCATGAATTTTCCTTCCATTGATGAAGGTAATGGAATTCCGATATTGCAGAACAGACATTATCAACCTACAATCTTTGTTAGACAACACCAGACTATTTGTACCTTATCATACATTGTTTTATAGCTGTCCCATACCTGTTAGTGGGGTGGTATGGGACACATTTTGCAATTTACAATATCTTTATTTATGAAATTGTTTCTGCAATTTATGTTTCTATATTGTTCAAGGACATTAGAAAGTATTTGATTTTGTATTCTATATATCGAAATTTTTGTTTTTGCGTCAAACAAAGTCGATTTTCTTATTTTTGTAAAAAGTGTCCCATTCCTCCCCACTCTCCCCTATAATATATACTCGTATATGATATAAAATAAAACAAAATCTTTACTTATTCATATTGATCTTATTGTAAAAGTCAAAATTATTAAAGTAAAATTATTTAAATTGCCATCAAAGTCATTCAGAAACGTAAAACTGCCTCAATGAAACAATAAGTTTGACTGAAATTTTACATGTTTTCTTACATATGAAAATTTAAACCTGGTTGGAACTCCTTCCTAAAGAGCAAATACTGCGGTCCTTTCATCCTCGTTATAACCCAGTTCGACTGTATAAACAAACCAGACAGTTACAACGACGCAAATTTTCCTCGCTTGACTGCAAATATTTCGAACAGACGGATGAACATCATTGAGTAGTTTTTCTTCTTATAAGAAACGAATTTAGAAAATTCCACTTCCAAAAAAAATATCGTTGCCTCGCAGTTCAATTTCACTTCAAGCGCACTCATCTGTTAAGACGACAACAAAAGTTGCGAAATCCTATGGGAAAACAAAAGATAAAGCATAATCTTTTTTTCAAGCGCTCTATTGAAGCAATTTAATATTTAATTCATTGATTAGCAGGGTTGGACGGTATTTACCGTCTTTGGAAAAGCATGTTTTTACCAGGGTTTTTACCACTTATGAAAAAACTTAGTTTGGCTGTTTTTGTCACTTTTATCAAAATTTACCAACAAATTTTTCGTTTTCCTTGTGGGAAAGTATTCCTAATACCACTATTTCTATATAACAATATTCACCTTAGTTTTTGATTAGGTAAGTAAAAGCTAGAAAACTTTCATCCATGTTTTCCTCCTACAAGAATTCAAAATCTTAAAGATATTATAGTTTATTTATTTTAATATTATTGTACATTTATCTTTGTTAAACCTAAAACTTATTATAACTGTTATTATGAGAATGCACATTACATTATATGTATTTATCTTAATGGAGACTAGTTCACCATTTTTTACTTACAGGAAAAGGAAGATTATATTACACCCACTACCACTTTTATTACACCTAAAGACCTTAATCATTTTAATAAAAACCAAGTGCTTACTAATTATCATACAATGTATTTTGTACAAATGTTAGTATAATTTACCAATCTATGTACTGGAGCTACACTGGAGTACTCACAGTCCTTAAATTCCATTTGAAGACAGCGTTTATTGTATCCTTAGGTTTTTACCATTTTCCCCCGGGTTTTTACCATGTTCTGGCACCAGTTTTTACCGGTAAAAAGCCAACCCTGTTGTTTAGTATTGAAATAGGTTAATTAGTACTGCTATTAGAGTCCTGCGCGGGTCGGGTTAACCCGCGAATTCCGTTTTAAGTCAACCCGCAAAAATAATTTTTGGCAGCCCGCAACCCGACCCGAATCCGCAATGAAAGAAAAGTAAATCAGGTTTTAAATGCCATTATGAAAAAAAATCTATTTTATCTCTAATACCATTTTTATATTTTTCATAGAAGAATGAACAAATCTATATTCTTTAATATTCAAATATAGTAAAACCTCTGAATAGTGGACACCGCGGGATCGTTGAATAGAGTCAAACATCGGGTCGGCTTGTCCCGAATTTTGTTTTTTATTTTTCCGCTCGGAATGAATCTAATTTTCTTTCTGCAGGTCGAGTTCACACTAGAAAAATTCTTGCGGGTCATATATAAGTTTTTGCCACTCACATTGTTGAGGTTTTCACAAAAAGTTAGAGCGCAACTGTGTTTCAGATGAAAATAAATCCATATTTGAACTAGAGTCCTGCCGTATACGACTCAATTAATTAAATCCTAGTTATAATATCATCAAGTTATACCCGAACTTTGATACAATAAAAACAAAGAAAGTAGAAAAATGCTGTTTCAATCGATATGTAACGGTATAAAATAAAAAATCTAATCTTTAAATATGCTTTACAATTAGTTGCGGTTTCATAAGTTGCACTTATAATGGTACACCTTGGTATTATGCCTTATAGTCCAGGCAATAGGAAATTTTACCTAGCAAAATTAATGGTAGTTCTGGAAATCGGCTTACTTTATGTTTTTTTGGGTCGCTGAATCCGAATTTGTAACTTCCCACCAAAATTTCCCCCGGCAACCCCGCCAAATTTTGGTAAAAAGCCCCCCCAAAAAGTTTTTATTAAAAAAATCAATTTTTTCTTTGTTTTAGGGGAAAAGTATCTAGAAATTCAGAAAGTAGACAAAATTTACAACAAATTAGATAGATACAATTATGACTGGATGAAGGGAAAAGGGGGATCTGCCTCGGAACATGCGCGCGGTGCTGCGTGGACTAAGTTGCGTAATTTCACTTAACCACTCACACGTTTACACTCGCCTTCCCATCTCCCCTCCGAACTTTCCTTATAAGAATTACTTTAAGTTTTTTGGGTCACTGAATCCGAATTTTTAACTTACCCCCAAAATAGTTGTTATTAACTTAAATTTCTGATTGTTTTAGGGGAAAAGCATTACAAATTCAGAAACTAGACAAAATTTGCAACAGATAGGATATATGGCATTATGTCGCAGGATAAACGGGGAGAGAGGGGGCTGCCTCGGGACATTCCCCGCGCGCTTTTCTCAAAAACCAAATTTTTTCAAAAAATCAATTTTTTGGGGGGTTGTCGGGTGAAATTTTGGTGGAAAGTTACAAATTCGGATTCAGCGACCCAAAAAACATAAAGTGAGTCGAAATCCAGAACTAGTATTAATTTTTCCAGGTAAAATTCCCTATTGCCTGGACTTCATAACTTAGTACACGTAGCACCGCAGTGCATGTTCAGAGGCAGCCCTCCCCCTCCCCGTTCATCCTACGTCATAATGTCATGTATCCTATTTGTTGCAAATTTTGTCTAGTTTCTGAATTTCGTAATGCTTTTCCACTAAAACAATAAGAAATTTAAGCTAAAAACAACTATTTGAGGGGGTTTCGGGGGGGGGGGGGAATTTTCGGGGGAAGTTAAAAATTCGAATTCAGCGACCCAAAAAACTTAAAGTAAACCTTATAGAGAAAGTTCGGAGGGGAGATGGGAGGGCGAATGTAAACGTGTGAGTGATTAAGTGGAATTGCACAACTTAGTTCACGCAGCACCGCGCGCATGTTCCGAGGCAGATCCCCCCCCCCCCCTTCCCCTTCATCCTAAGTCATAATGTCGTATATCTAATTTGTTGCAAATTTTGTCTACTTTCTGAATTTCTAGGTACTTTTTTCCTAAAACAATAAAAAAAATTGATTTTTTTAATAAAAACCTTTATTGGGGGGCATTTTACCAAAATTTGGAGGGAGTTGCCGGGGGAAATTTTGGTGGGAAGTTAAAAATTCGGATTCAGCTACCCAAAAAAGATATAGTAAGCCTTTTTCCAGAACTAATATGAATTTTGCTAGGTAGAGCCCCTATAGGGTCTCTATTGCATGGACTATTACCGTACTTTAAAAATACAATACGCAGCAAAACGCTCAATGATCCTTCCTGTCTTCCTGCCTATCACACAGTAGATTTTTGTCATAATAACGTTAGAAGTATCAAGACCAGAACATTATAATTATAACTATTCAGCAAAAATGCTTTAGCAATGCAGCAGCATTCGTTATTTACACTCATTGCCATAAAAATTTGCGCACCAAGAAATAATTGTGGGATCGTAACGAAACTTGGCATGAAGGTACATATCAGGCAGATATGCAAATGATTAGAAACGCAGCGTGATTGCGCATTGCGTAATGCCACTAGAGGGCGTTAAACTTCGTCCTCCTTGGAGTATAAAACAGGTAAGCAGAACTTGTCTGAGTGTATCTTTTCTTTTGCAAAGGAAACGCTGAGGTAGACATGTCGTTACGCAGCCATCGAAGACAATTTGAGCAGCTGTCAGAGTTCGAGAGGGGAAGAATCATCGGGATGATGGAAGCTGGGTGGTCGGCTCGGCGAGTAACTCGTCAAGTAGGCCGTTCTGATTTTACTGCGAGGAGGTTTTGGGACCAGTGGACTAAAGAGACGTCATTTACACGGCGACCAGGCCCGGGACGTCCTCGACAGAACAGTCATCAAGAAAACCGTCACATCAGACGGAACGCACGCGTAGAGCCAACTGCCTCATTGGCCGCTATTCAGACACAGGCAGCACCTTCACTACGGACCCCTGCGTCTTTCCGAACCATCGCAAGGCGCCTGGCTGAAGTACATCTGTTATCGCGGCGCCCTTTATGTGTGCTGCCAATGACACCCACCCACCGACGCCACCGTCTGGAGTGGAGTCGCGCACGATGGGATTGGACTGCAACGGAATGGAACCACGTCATCTTCAGCGACGAGTCTAGATTCAATTTGAGCAGCAATGACAATTGTGTTTCTGTGTGGAGGCCCCGTGCTGAACGCCTCAATCCTGCCTTCACTTTACAGCGACACACCGCTCCCACAGCTGGTGTGATGGTAAGGGATGCCATTGCTTACGATACACGGCCACACCTAATATTGATCCGTTGCACAATGACAGCCCAGCGGTACGTGCAGAACATCCTTCAGCCGCATGTGTTGCCACTCGTGGCAGGACTCCTAAGAGCCATCATTCAGCAAGACAATGCTCGGACATACACAGCAAGGATGTCACAAGCCTGCCTCCGCCACATTACCACTCTTCCCTGGCCTGCTCGATCCCCAGATTTGTCAAAAATCGATCATATCTGGGATCATTTTGAACGGCAAGTTGAACACCCTACGAGTTTGGTTTAACTCGAGGCGCGTTTACAGCAACTGTGGAAGTAGATGTCTCAGGACATCATACGGAACTTGTATACCTCAATGCCCGCTCGAATCGCATCGTGCATTTGCGCTAGAGGGGGTCCAACCGAGTACTAAAATTTTCGTTCATTTGTACTTTTTTCTGCAATAAATGGTCCTTTTTCTTTGGTTTTCTATTTACTTACTTATATCACAGTAGTCCTTACGCGTGTAAAATTTCGTTTCATTTGGACGTCTTTTTCTTGGTGCGCAAATTTTTATGGCAATGAGTGTATAATCCTTATCGTACCAGTAGTAGAAAAAGTATGTTCATATTAACTTCCAGAAAAGAATTCTAAAACGGACAGGCACGCATTTTGCTTTTGAAAAACTTTGGTCTGCGGTTTAATAGACTTTTAACGTAAAAAAATATTTTGGACATTCTTTTAAAAAATCGGGCCAACCCGAAACAGTTCAAAAAGCCAACCCGACCCGACCAGTCGGGTTCGGATAAAAGCGGGTAACCCGACCCGATGCAGGACTAATTGCTATACTTCGATCATTTTATTTTCCTTGTAAGTTGACGGCTTTTTAGCCACATTAATAAAATTAAACTCACGAATGCGCAACCGTAGCATTTTTGAGTTATTTTCCTTGCCGAATGATCAATTTATAGTTTGGCTACTACCAAAACTACTTAAACAATTATTAAAATAATCTCAGTACTTCTCGATAAAAAAGTACATAAATGTCAGTCAGCTGTTCTCCATGGAATTTTGCTAGCGTTGTTGGAGATAAGCATATCATAGCTAATAAAAGAAAAACAACATAATTAATATACATTATAAAAGAATGGTAATCCAATGTACATGGGAGTTACCGTCCTGTATAGAATCGGGTAACCCGCGCTTAACCGAACCCGGCCCATCAAGCGGCTCGAGTAGGGTCGGCGCCTTATTTTTTCCTTGCGGGTAGATTTGACTTTCTTTGCTTCGGCTTGGTTTCGGACTCTTGAGGGTCGAGTTGACCCGATTTTTCAAAAGTTTAAAATCCCTTTTTTTTCCTATGAAAAATTTAAAGCTACAATAAAACCTCCCATAACCGACATCACCGAATAGCAGATATCTCTATTTTGCGAACACTTTTACAATTACTAATACAGCTATTTCAATATGCTATTTGTACGCTTTTACGCATTTGAAGTTTTTATTCCTGAATAGTAAGCATCCCCGAATCTACACATACACGTAACACGTGTGTGTGTGTGTATCTGCATAAACTATCACATATATATATTTCTTTGTATATCAAAAAGCAGAATGCTGATAATATTTTTCACATTCGAGAGAAGAAAAAGGGGATCTTAATTGTACCGTAAAGAAAGAAAAACGTATAGTCACATTTCTCTTATATGCATTTTATCTCTCATGCAGTAAATTGAATGTATACTCATTCATATCCAAATACTAGGGATGCCCCGAATATTCGGTATTCGGCCATGTTACCGAATATTCGGTTTGGCCGAATATCAAACTATTCGGTATACCGAATATTCGGCTTGGCCGAATAGCAAGCTATTCGGTCTGCCGAATATTCGGTTTGGCCGAATATCAAAATATTCGGCCAACTGAATACTTAAAAAAAACTTTTAAAACACATTTTTAAAAACCTTATACCACTTATACGTTTAACAGTCAACTTATAAAGATATTCAGAAAAATTAGAAACAGAATCATATATTTAAAAAAAAGAGAATGTTTTTACATTATTTGCTGTTTGTTAAGTATTACTTAAGAAAATTAAACCAATCACGAGGATTTTAATAGGAATTAGTTATGCACAAATGCAAGTTCCTGAACATTGTCCAGTAAATAATCTGTTTCTTGCTAAGATTTTAAGAACAACATTTACAATATCTGAAAATGATCGCCCACTCCAGACACCGATCTAGGATGTATTTAAAAACTTCCTTGCTTAATAAAAGAGAGTAGAACAGTTATTTTTGCTGAGTTGCCACCCTATAAAATTTGAATAGATTGTATTATTTATTTACTTTTACTTTAGTCTCTTCCTGACAAACAAATAATATAGGATCCTGTACAATTTTTCTTCCAATTTTTTCAAAATTTCTTTTTGATTTTAAAATGTTTGTTTTAGAATTTAAGAAAATGTTATTCATTTGTTTTAATTCACAGAAGAAGCCATGAAATTTAAAATTTTATTAATTAAAAAAGTTTTATAACTATCCTCTTCTTAAATAACTCGCAGCAGATTTTTTTCAGCACAAAGTTTACTTGAAAAAAGCTCTTGATTATCAAAATGAAAGTTTCTGTTTTAAATATTATGTAAAACTGTTTTAAAGTTTAACATTTTAATGCCTTTAAACTTTGAAATATAAAATTATTCGATAAGACGAATATTCGGTATTCGGCCGAATAGTTACTATTCGGCTGGCCGAATATTCGGTATTCGGCCTAGCAGTTACTATTCGGCTAGCCGAATATTCGGTATTCGGTTCGCCTGTAGGCCGATATTCGGTATTCGGCCAAAATCACTATTCGGTGCATCCCTACCAAATACTATGTATTTATTTTCAACGAAACATTAGTTATGCTCAAACATTTTGTGAAAATCCCAAACAACTCAATCAGACCAGCAAGAACAGTGAACCCGACCCGCAGAAAGAAAATTAGTCACATCGACCCGAAAAATATAATTCTAGAGACAACCCAATCCGATGAAGGATTCAACGATCCCGAGGTGCCCGCTATTCAGATGTTTTACTATACAGTGAAACCTCTCTCTAAGGGCCACCTGCCGTTCCATTGAAAATTGGCCCTTGAATAGGGGTGACAAAAAAACAACATCTAAAATAAGGAAATCAAAACCTATATAGGTGGAAAAACTGTTTATTAACATTTTTAAACTCTATACATGATTGAAAATTTTTTCTATTGAAGTTTGTTTACTTTTCATAATTTTTTCGCAGGCAATTTTGGTTTGTAATGATTCTTTTACTTTATGGAAGAAATTACTTAAATTTGCATCATTTATTAATGTCTTAGAATGAGGTATTAGTTTATTTCTGGTAGCGTTTCCTGACAGGTGTAAAAATCGTGCTTCAATATGCATTCACAGTTTTAGTAAATGTGGAATTAGTTTTTCTAGATAACCTGTTATCCTTTCTGTGCCCACAACAAAGGATCAAGTTTCCCCTCCAACCCAACCCCTACAGGTTGAAAGGTCAAAACAAAGTGTGATGAACACCTCTTTGTCTCACTTGTGGAAAAGTTTGTGGTCCTTCGTTGTGTTACTAAATCCTTTCCATCTCTCCCTGACTTCTTTGGTGCAAGTGCAGTTGTTTGCTGAACTCTTGTCTTTTGGTTCAGGAATTCAATAAACCTGTTTAGGATTTAAGGCACATGTGAAAAAAATGGCCTTTATGAGGGGTAGGTGCGGACCTTAATAGGAGTAAATTTAACATTATGTCTATGGGAAAAATTTTCGTTCCTAAAAATATTGGCCCTTAATAGAGGTGGCCCTTGTATAGGGGTAGCCTTTAAAAGAAGTTTCACTGTATTTGAGTATTAAAGACTATAGATATGTATATGTCTCTTTTTCTTTACAAAAGATAAAATTGGTATTAGAGGTTGCAGATTACTTACAATAATTGCATTAAAACATGAATTAATTTCCTATCATTTAATTTCATTTCGTGTTGACTTCAAATGAAATTTTCGACTTCGGGAAACAGAAACAGAAACCTCCTTCAGTGACCATATAAAACGGTCGTCTTGAGTTTATCCCATTTATTATTTTTGTCAGGTGTACAACTACTTTTTTATTTAAACGTAAAAAGTAATTTGTTTCCGAAAAAAAAAAAGAAAGAACCGTAAATGAAAGGGTTAAGTACTTATTCTACGAGAATCAAATTACACAGTTCTACTTCCAAAAACAATATCGTTACCCTGCAGCTAAATTTCTCTTCAAACGCACTCATCTGTTAAAAACAGATAGGCATCTCAAGTCTAAAAAAGAAAAAAAAAGTACACTATTATAAAAGAAGGTAAATCCGATGTACGTGGGAGATCCACAAACATCCTCTAGTGACCACGTATATCGGTCATCTTGAGATACATTTGGATTTATTTATTCGGCGCATCCGCTGGTCGTGCATTCTAATTCATTGCCTATCTGCGGATTAGGTTATTGCACGTTCAGTCTAGAATATGTGCGCAATCTTCTAAAAGCAGGGATCCAGATTTTTCGCAAAGGCTCCTGTTTTTGTGAAAATTGTGAAGGATTTTTTTACAATTGTGAAAAATGTAGTAATAATTTTGCGAATCTGAAATCAGCGTTTTATTCAGATTCTTGTTTAGACATTTGAATTTTAACAAGGACTTGTTTTAACAAATGCATTACATTAGATATATAAATTTATTTTTGTATACATATTTACTTTATATATACAGGGTGCAATATGTTATATATCGCCAACCTTTAATTTCTCAACCGTTGGTGGTAGACATATAGTTCCAATTACAAAAACGTTTCAAATGAGCTAAATATTCACGTTGTGGCATTAATTAAAGTAAAAAATGAATTTCATAAACATTACGAAAACTAACTTTTTATACGGTCCCCCAGTCCCTATAGTTATATTTAGTAAAAGTTTACTCATATCATAACAGATATAACACAAAAAGTTTGACATCTGTATTACAAAAATTGACCCAGTTATCAAATTTCAAAGTTTGGGATTTTTGCACATGATTTTGTCCTTCATTAAGGGATCAGTTAAAAGATGAATTAAAGTAATTCGAGATCAAAATCAGAGTGCAGTGTCCTTTTTACTGCGAAATCACCTTTAGCCGTTATCACCAAATCGGCGAATCACCAAATAGGGTTATTTCATTTAAAAATTTGAGCTAACTTTTATGGGTCGAACAATATTCAAAAGTACCGGCGATACCGGCTAAAAGTGGATTCGCCGTAAAAAGGACATTACACCCTGAATTTGATCTCGAATTACTTTAATTCATCTTTTAACTGATCCCTCAATGAAAGACAAAATCATGTGCAAAAATCTCAAACTTTGAAATTTAATAACTGTGTCAATTTTTGTAGTACAGATGTCAAACTTTTTGTGTTATATCTGTTATGATATGTATAAAATTTTACTAAATATAACTATAGGGACTGGGGGACCGTATAAAAAGTTAGTTTTCGCAATTTTTATCAAATTGGTTTTTGACTTTAAATAATGCCACAACATGAATATTTACCTCATTTGAAAGGTTTTTGTAATTGGAACTATATGTCTACGATCAACAATTGAGAAATTAAAGGTCGGCGATAGATAACATATTGCACCCTGTATAGCTAGTAGTGCTGAATCTGAAATCAAATAGAAGTCAATAAAAAGAGCACTCTTCAACGAAAAACATACCAACCTTCAAACCCTCTTAAAAAACATATATTTAGAACTTTTTTTAGAGTCCCTTTTTATCAGTAGCAATTGTAATTGTACGAATGCTGGTAGTAAATCAGGGAAAATGACAAAAACAAGGATAAGGCACCGTGAAATTGTCTGCAACGGTTGCAGAGCACTTAGAAAGGACTGCCGGTTGTTGTACCCTGCCAAATTAACTTAAGACAGCACTATAGATGGTGATTTCAGCTGTTTTGTGATAGACCAGATTTTATTTTAAGAACTGTGTAATTTTACAATAAGCTCATTTTTTTATATGAATTTTTTTTTGTGAAAGGTCCTTTTTGTCGAGACAAATAATTTTGAAAAGGGCCCTTAAACACTTAAATCAAAACAAGAAAACTCTTTGCCCCCATGCAAAATCTGCAGATGAGGCATATTTTTAATGTCTTCAATTGATTTATCAGAATTCTCAGTAAGCTTAAAATGATGAAGTAACAAATAATGGGTAGGCTCAATTGTTTTTTGTAACAACACCTAGACCGATTTTTGAAACATTTACGAAATAATATATATTTTAAATTACTATCCCAGTCCCTCAAAAAGGGTCAAAGACACGATCACTTACACCTACCCTCCTTTGATCCTGCACTTAACTGGGGACCGCATCCCACATTACCCGAGTTCACACCGATATCAGTTTTCTCTTTGGTCTGAGCACCAAAGTGCCTTGAAATGCTATAAAATATAGTTTATAATAGGAAAGTCGGGAATAAAAACTGCAAAACAACATAACGAAATTTTTTATTTATTAAGGTAGCATCTAATTCTTTATTCATTACTTTCTGAAACATTCGCGATATCACTTTCCTTTTTTTCTTAATCCATATATGCATAAATCCTTAATAGGATTTTTTTAAAAATCTAACTTTTTCATGTTTCTATATATATATACAGTCGAACCCGGTTAAGACGCTCACGGTTAATACGCGATCCCGCTTAATACGCGGATTTTTTTCGATCCCTTGAATATTGCTCATAAAACTAATGTAAAAATATCACGTTTAATACGCGAAGGGTTATTACGCGATCCCGCTTAATACGCGATAAATTTTTGGTCCTTTGAGGGAAAATAATCACGCTTAAGACGCGGATTCATTGATCAAGATGCGAATTCCGTCTCTCTTCTCAAGTGTTGGCAATTTTGCGGATTATTTTTATTCAGATAAAAAACACTGTTTTCGAATAGTATTATTTACTTTATTTAATAACAGATTAATTAACGCAAAAATTACTGATCAGAAATAGTGGTAGATATTTGAATAAAACAAAGCCCCGCTAAATTAGTAAAACTACAATTCTTCTTTGATTCCGCCTTCTAACATTCTTTGCCTCTCGCTTCGTGTATGTTTTTACAGTAGTAAGAGAGATATAGACGAATTCAGGTTACTCAGATACATTATAAAAATTATTATGATTAGAGATAATCATGCCTGTTGTTAGTGAGCTTTTAAATGTACGTTATATCACTACTATGTTTTATAATGCATGTTGTAGGCAACAAAAAATGAAACTCGTAAAGATTAAATAAATACGACTGCGATTGGATAATTCTATGTTTTCTTTACTTTCTGTTATGCTAACAATATTATGTACACGAAGATTAATAAAAATAGTTTCTTCTTATATTAAAAAGAAGGGTCAATTATAATGGTACTTATTAATACAAAAACTAAATTTGATTTTTATAAATGGGTTGTGCTTCAAAGTTTTAATATTTTATTCTTTTTGTTAAAAAAATTTTAGTCTAGTAGGAAAATTATTTTTGTTGTTTTATTTTTGCTTGCAAAGTACAAATCGACAACAAAACCAAGGTTGTAATCCACATTTATTTTCCTTTTTTATTCCATTCAGTCATATAAAAAGAAACAAGGAGTTAAAGTTGAATACAATTTAATTTTAAACTAAACATATGTAAAAGACACAATTTTCGACCGTAAACATATAAACGAAAGTTCAAAAGTTCATTTAGACGATTAAATGTGTAAATAAGCCCAGTTCTTGCAACATGATACAAATCACGTTTAATACGCGATCCCGCTTAATACGCGACTTTTGTCCACTCCCTTGAAACGCGTCTTAACCGGGTTCCACTGTATATATAAAAAAAAAAAGTAGAGTCATTCAGAAAACGCTGTCAAAGTAAGTAAAAAACTTCATTAGTGGCCATAAAAAAAATAATAAATGTATACTAAACAACAAGTTTTTATTAAAATTTGTCTTAGTATTTAAAAAATTAAATAGCTCAAATAAATATGTTTATATTAACATACTATAAACAACCAAAATGGATGGAATCATTGAAGGCCTTTCAAGAAAACTTTACTCTCTTCTAGTGGCAGATCATTTTTTATTAGCCTTTTTGTGTGTGTGTGTGTGTGTTTTTTTTTTTTTTTTTTTTTTTTTTTTTTTTTTCATTTAGTGGCGCGTGGTCACCGCCACTCATTTTGCCCTTTAAAAGACGGTGTATCCAATTTCGGGAACGTATCGATCAATATTAAAATATTTCTACTTTTTTAAAAATAATAATTTCAGTAAATGTGGAAGTAAGTCTATAAATATTCCTTACATTACAATTTTTAATAAGAATGTGAACTAAAAATTATTGATTTATTAAAACAAAACAATAATAAAGATATTTGTTCACTATTTCGATTAGCAGACGATATCCTATTATTCACTTTTTCTTTACTGAATCAAACTAAGTACAGTGTGCATGGCTGTTTGTAACACTTGATAAAATCCCCTGGGGAAAAAAAAAAAAAAAAAAAAAGGCTGAACCTTTCACGACGTCACGCAACCGCGACCTTTTGACGAAATTCCCGTTTTTTTCACAATCTTTAGACAATATTACCGTTTTTTTTTGGCGATCTTTTGACGAAATTCCCATTTTTCCCGCGATCTTTTGACAAAATTCCCGTTTTTCCCGCGATTTTTTTTTACAAAATTCGCGTTTTTTCCGCGATCTTTTTACAAAATTGGCGTTTTTTCTGCGATCCACTGGCAGAAATCGCGATCGTTTGACAAACTGCGTTTTTTCTGCGATCCTTTGACAAACTTTACGTTTTTTCTGCGATCCTTTGAGAAAATTTGCGTTTTTCCCGCGATTTGACAGAATTCCCTGTTTTTTACTGCGATCTTTTGACGCAAATCAGGTTTTTTCCGCGATCTTTTGACGAAATTCCAGTTTCTTTCGCGATCTATTGACAAAATTCCCGTTTTTTCTGCGATCTCTTTTGAGAATAGGCGTTTATTCCGAAATCTTTTGATGAAATTCGCGTTTTTTTGCGGTCCCTTGACAGAATTCGCGATTGTTTGACAGATTTTGCATTTTTTCCGCGATGTTTCGACGAAATTCGTGTTTTTCCGCGATCCTTTGATGAAAGTTGCCCTTTTTCCGCAACCCTTTGACGAAATCAGCTGCTTTTTCTCGATTCTATGACCAAATTTGCAGGGGTTTTCCGCGATCCTTTGACGAAATTGCGTTTTTTCCGCGATAGTTTGTCGAAATTTGTGATATTTTGTGCCCGAATTTTCAGACTGATGACCGATTTTTAAAAAATTTCGGGACAAATCATCAATGCGAATAACGGCAAAAAATCGGAAAACGACAAAAAGCGGAAAAATCTCATGCCTGTGTAACTCCGGAATTTCCGGGGCACGTTTTATCAAATCCCCGGAAATCCGGGGATTCCCCGGAACACAAACAGACATGAGTGGATGATCGGCTAACGAACTGTTCGGTTAACGAACACTTTCGCGAGAGATTTTTATGTTCGGATAACGAACGAACACCTCACAAAACAAAGTAAAGAAGAAGGAAGCTATGCTGTGTTTCAGATTTGCCGGGGTGTATTTAATTGTATCTATTGTGACTTAGAGAACATTTTAGCAGTTGTATATGTATGACCTAATTAATTCATGGGCTACCGAGGGTTCGATCGCTACATCTTAAGGCCCCAAATTAGAATGAAGAGATCAGAAACATTAATTTTTAAATTTTGTGTTCCTTTTTAAAGAAATATTTTTAATTGCAACTTAATTACTTTCATTGAAATTTAGTTCACAAATTATTAACAGTCTCTAGGCTCCATTTGAGCTTTGTAGGAACCTGCAGTAAACACTCTTTTAGAGAACTAAGAAGTTTTTGAAAGGTCAAAGTGACAAATTGATACGATTTAGTCAATGAATAAAGTTTTTACAAAGGGCATGGCATTTATTATTTTTTTTAATACGCCACGACACAATAAGAACGTATATTAATCCTATTATAAAGGGAAGATTTATATTATTTTTTATACACTATTTAGCTTTTAAGAACAATACAAAATCTATGATCGGTTAACGAACAATTCGGTTAGCGAACACTGTTTTGGAACGGATTGAGTTCGTTAATCGATCACCATTGCATTTGCAATTTGAATAGCTGTCACACCCCCTTTTAAAAAATTCAAATAAACATATTTCGAACCAGAAATTTCATTTTAAAAAATGAAATCAAGTATCACATAGAAGGGTGGGGGGGGGGGGGGAAAGAGGCATTTTACTTAATAAATTTTCTGGTTCAGCTCAGAATAGGTTTATTTGGCTTGAGGAGGGGGGGGGGGAGGTTCAAAGCTATGCAGTTGGTACACTTCACTCCTGTAAATAAATAATAAAAATAAAAAGCAGCAAAAATAAAACGCGGGGTAATATGCAGATGGCCCTCCATGGATTGCACTGAGATCTCCTGATGGTTTCATCTTTCGCTCTTCTCTGTAGCCAAAACAGATCTTTAACCCCTCCAATGATCCTTAACTTCACATAAACCCACCCACCCCATTATCAGTCTGCAAGAATCTGGTTACATTCCACAAACACCTAAAAGAGGACTTATAGTAGTGTGAAAAAAAAAAAAAAAAAACCAGCCAAACTGTTTTTTAAAAAAAAGTCCTCCCCACCCTTTACCTCCACATATTCAGAATAGACATACATACTATTAAATAGTATGAATTAGAAAATTAATAATTATGTATATAAGATCTATGATATTCAGAAACTCCCCTTTTCTGAGGAGGGGGGGGGGGAATAGTGTAAACTTTAAGGAAGGGGGGAGGAATTTATCAGTTAACTATCTATTAAAATGTAAAATTTCATTTCGCCTTTTTTTAAACACCATTTTATAATCGACTGCTTTCTTTTCTTTTTGCTAAAAGGATTGTTTAGTATTTTAGAAATAATGTGCCCTTAGGAAAATCAGAAATTGAAGATACTATGAGTAATTCACATATAGGTAAACTGACATTATTTATTATGTGCAATAAATATCACTGTGTAAAACTTTACAAAGGCTCCGTTCCCATTCTACCAAACAAATAAGTATTTAACCAACTGATACGGAATTATCCATGAAATTATACTCAATTATCAAGAAAAATATTAAGATCTTGCTAAAAATAAGGTGCTTCCTTCACCCACCCTTCTACAACTCTTAATAGGAGTAGTAAACTGGGAGGAGGCTGCATAGACCATCACCTCCTCGAGTTGACAGCTGAAATTACAGAATTAGACAGAACTCGATTAGCATATTAAAATGCAACTGGTCTGCTAATTTGTATCTTGGTGAAAAAAATCTGCAGACCTGGTTTTAGTGGTTGACTGGTAGGTTTATCATTGTGTTTTGAATTTTCATGCACCCAAAGGTATGAAAACAGGGAGGACTTGGAGCAGGAAAACACACTGGGAAACTAGTGTTGACTCTAGAATAAAAGGGACGCCGGGCGGGAATTTTTCAAAAAGGGAACACGATTCTAAACTAGTCGGATGTACAAATCCCAAAACTTTCTTCTATCTCATACATGTTAATCCTTCAAAATTCGCTATCACACTGCCAAAATTAAATGGCAATCTATGCATCTCATGAGGATTCTAAAGATATGAAATTCCGTGCATTAGTTCTTGAGATATGACTATCGCTGAAATCGTCTAAATCCAGCAAAATGCTGCCTAGCAGCGCCACCTATTGGGTGATTTATACTAAATCCTAATCAGCAACAATTTATGTCAACGTCTGACTGAATCTGAAGAAAATCCGTGCATTAGTTTTTGAGATAGAGCTATAGCGAAAATTGTGAAAATTCCTGCACAGCAGCGCCACCTATTGGGTGATTAACACCAAAACCTAATTAACAACAACCTGTGTCAACATACAACTAAATCTGAAGTTAGATGAAAATTCGTCCATTAGTTCTATAGATAGAGCTATTGAGGCAATCGTGAAAAAGTCAGCACAGAAGCGACACCTGTTGGGCGATTTACACGAACACATAATCAGTAGCAAGTCATATCAAGGACTAACTGAATCTGAAGTTTGATGAAAATCCGTGCGTTAGTTCTTAAGATAGAGCTACTGGGGAAATCGTGTAAATCCTGCAAAATTCATCATAACAGCGCCACCTGTTGGGCGATTTACACCAAAACGTAATCAGCATCAATTCATATCAAGGACTAACTAAATCTGAAGTTTGATCAAAATCCGTGCATTAGTTCGTGAGATAGAGCTATTGTGAAAATCGTGAAAAATGCAGCATAGCAGCGCCACCTGTTGAGCGATTTACACCAAAAACTAATCAGCATCAATTTGTATTAGGGACTCACTGAATATAAATTTTTATTAAATTCCGTGCATTAGTTCTTGAGATAGAGCGCCCACAAAATTTGTGTCACATACACACAGACAGACAGACACACAGACAGACATTTTGTAAAAACATGTTTTTTGGAATCTCTGACCCCTAAAATGTGTAAATCCGTCGAAAACCGGAATTCGAAAATTTTCATGAATCCAATACTTTCTTCTTGTAAAGATAGAAGAAAGTAAAAAAGGGAACACTATTCTAAACTAGTCGGATGTACCAATCCCAAAACTTTCTTCTATCTCATACATGTTAATACTTCAAAATTCTTTATCACACTGCCAAAATTAAATGACAATCTATGCATCTCATGAGGATTCTAAAGATATGAAATTTCGTGCATTAGTTCTTGAGATATGACTATCGCTGAAATCGTCTAAATCCAGCAAAATGCTTCCTAGCAGCGCCACCTATTGGGTGATTTATACCAAATCCTAATCAGAAACAATTTATGTCAACGTCTGACTGAATCTGAAGTTTGGAGAAAATCCGTGCATTAGTTTTTGAGATAGAGCTATAGCGAAAATCGCGAAAATTCCTGCATATCAGCGCCACCTATTGGGTGATTAACACCAAAACCTAATTAACAACAATTTGTGTCAACATACAACTAAATCTGAAGTTAGATGAAAATTCGTCCATTAGTTCTATATAGAGAGCTATTGAGACAATCGTGAAAAAGGCAGCACAGAAGCGCCACCTGTTGGGCGATTTACACCAACACATAAACAGTAGCAAGTCATATCAAGGACTAACTGAATCTGAAGTTTGATGAAAATTCGTGCGTTAGTTCTTAAGATAGAGCTATTGGGGAAATCGTGTAAATCCTGCAAAATTCATCATAACAGCGCCACCTTTTGGGCGATTTACACTAAAACGTAATCAGCATCAACTCATATCAAGGACTAAGTAAATCTAATGTTTGATCAAAATCCGTGCATTAGTTCGTGAGATAGAGCTATTGCGAAAATCGTAAAAATGCAGCATAGCAGCGCCACCTGTTGAGCGATTTATACCAAAAACTAATCAGCATCAATTTGTATTAGGGACTCACTGAATATAAAATTTTATTAAATTCCGTGCATTAGTTCTTGAGATAGAGCGCCCACAAAATTTGTGTCACATACACACAGACAGACTCACAGACAGACATTTTGTAAAAACATGTTTTTTGGAATCTCTGACCCCTAAAACGTGTAAATGGGTCGAAAACCGGAATTCGAAAATTTTCATGAATCCAATACTTTCTTCTTGTAAAGATAGAAGAAAGTAAAAAGGGTACATTTTTTCAAAAAGGGAACATTATTCTAAAAAAAAGCACATTTTTTTTCAAAAAGGGCACACTTGTACCTTGTTCACAATAAATATTTTGAACTGGTTTGTTTAGAGTCCGTAGAGCTTGTGATATTTTCCTGGGATTAATTGAATTGCCACAGAACGCATAGGAAGTTTTAAAAAGGGCAGCAGGGTGCATCGGAAGGGTATGAAAGAGACGCCGGGCGCTGCATCCTGCTAAAGCGGCTTAGAGTCAACACTAGAAACGTACCAGACAACTAAAATTGGGTCTGCAGGTGTTTTTCACGAAGATATGACTTGACAGGCAGACCAGTTACATTTTAATATGCAAATTGAGCAACTAATCCTGGAATTTCAGCTATCAACTCAATGAGGTGATGGTTTATGCAGCTGCCTCCTGGTCTATAGGGAATCTTCAAATAATCCTGCCACCTAAGGATTTTTTTTTTTTTTTTTTACCAACCAGCAAGATGCGGCATACAACCAAATTGTTAAGAAAACATTTGTGAGACTGAATAAATAATTTATTACCGCAACACATTAGTACAGTCAAATTAATGTAAAATTTCTGTATAAAATTATATAAAGAAAGATAATGCAATAAAAGAAAATTCAGTGTGGAATAGAACTTAGAACCCTGTTTACATTGTGGTAATTTGAAGAAACGGATTTGGTAGAAAGATTGTGAACACTACTGATATCGGCACAAACTTGAATTTTTTCAGAAATAAATTTATACCTCACTCATGAGAAGGAGGCGTCCAGAAATCTTTGTCAAGATTACATATCAAAATGTGTACGGTTGGAATGATACAAAAACAAAGGAATCTTGGAATTTCTCCCCCACACCCTAACTGCAAGTTTCACGGCTCACATTTGGAACAATATGCTGATTTTAGAGTCACAAACTTGAGGAAGTCTACTACTGTATAGAATAATATATATCCATTGATATACATCCCCAAATTCTGCACTAAACAAACAAGTTGGAAATTGCACGTCAAACTTGGCAAATGAGATGCATTCATACTATAACCAGTTTTATAAATATTTTTGCATTGCACTTTATACTGAAGGTATATTTTTGTGCTCTTCATAAGGGCATATCAATTTCATTCTTTTCTAAAAGCATTAACATCATTAAAATGCACTTGAAATAATTTTTTCCCATTAGCCGTAATATAATGAAAAACTTTTGACTGTCCCTGACATTAAACTATACATCCGACTTCCATAAAATTTGAAATAACTCGACAAAATTATGCAACAATTATATATCTTAAATTTAAAACGATTCGGTTGGGTAGTTTTTGCGCTGTTATATGCAGACAGACAGAAGGACTGAACGACGCTCTATAGGTACTATGTAGGGTTCGGTACTTGACATGACAAGTGTCAAAAACTGGTTTAAACCGTCGAAAACTGTCAAAAACATGTAACACGCTAAAACATTTTAACAACAATAGGTAAACATTTAATAAGTCAGTGATTTATGTAATCTTTTATTTTAAATTATTGTAATTTAATAATTAAAAAAAAAAAAAAATTATTAATTGCAATAAAATGTTTCATTTTTTTTAAATTTTCAGTCAGAAGAAAATCATTTTGTACAATTAAATAATCCGGATCAATTTTACACTGCAGCACACAACCTGTTTAGCACATTTATTTACACCCAAATGATTTCTGAGTTTAGAGTGTATGAAGTATTAGAAAATAGTCTGTCTCTTAATTGATGCAGAGCTAGTAGGACTTGATAGCAAAAGCATTGCTAGATGAGCAAGTTTTGAAGCAGGCTCAGCCGAAAAGCTATTGCATTTAACCTTTCCACCAAGTAATGGGGCCCTCCCTACAGCACTGTAGTAAGAAGACGGGAAAGAGGATTCTTTAGCTTCATACACAATCAGTATGGGAAAGCATCCATAAATTCTCTGTGTATTCCAAGCGTGATATGAAACAACTGATTTTTTTCTTCTTACACACACACACACACACACACACACACAAAAAAAAATCCTAGGTAGTAATGCTTTAAGCTCTCAAAACTAATAGAGAAATTAAAAAGATTTTAAGTAAGAGAAAAAATGTACAGCTCAGGTGAATTTAATGTCTATTTTTTAGAAAAGCACAATTTTACAAAATAAAAAAAATTAAATATAAATTTTACCCAGTTAAAAAGTTGCACTTAACAATACTTTATTATGTACTACTTATTGATATTTATTTATTTTAAATATTACATGTAATGTTGTTATGAGTGACATTTTACAGATTAATGTAGTAGTTGAGGTTTTTGGACATGACGGTTTAAACCATGGTTTAAACCCGACATAAACTGACACATGTCAAAAACCTGCCAACCCTGGTACTATGTATTTATATAATTACGTATGCACCTAAAAATGCATCAGTCTTTTTTGTTCAAATGTTTTTAAAAACATAAACTTAAAAAAAAAAATTCAAAAATATTTTTACAGTGGTCTCGGGACACCACATTTTAAGTGATCAGTTTAGCAGAAGCTCTGTTGACTGTTATAATCTATTATAAGGAATTTTAACTAAATCACCAAGAATTAAGATAGCAAAAAAGTGCCTACTACGTTAAAGAAATCGACCAATCGCTACTAAACAAAAGTTCAATTTTCAAACATACAAATTAGGGATGCACCGAATATTCGGTATTCGGCCATGTTACCAAATATTCGGTTTGCCCGAATATCAAACTATTCGGTACACCGAATATTCGGCTTGGCCGAATAGCAAACCATTCGGCCTGCCGAATACCGAAATATTCGGCCAACCGAATACTTAAATATTCGGCCAACCGAATACTTAAAAAAAAACTTTTTAAACGTATTTTTAAAAATCTTTTATGTCTTATACGTTTAACAGTCAACTTATAAAGATATTCAGAATAATTAGAAACAGAATCATATATTTAAATAAAAGAGAATGTTTTTACATTATTTATTTGCTGTTTATTAAGTATTATTTAGGAAAATTAACCAATCACGAGGATTTTCATAGGAATTAATTATGTACAAATGCAAGTTCCTGAACATTGTCCAGTAAATAATCTGTTTCTTGCTAAGATTTTAAGAACAACATTTACAATATCTGAAAATGATCGCCCACTCCAGACACCGATCTAGGATGTATTTAAAAACTTCCTTGCTTAATAAAAGGGAGTAGAACAGTTATTCTTGCTGAGTTGCTACCCTATAAAATTTGAATAGATTGTATTATTTATTTACTTTTACTTTAGTCTCTTCCTGACAAACAAATAATATAGGATCCTGTACAATTTTTCTTCCAATTTTTTCATAATTTGTCTTTGATTTTAAAATGGTTGTTTTAGAATTTAAGAAAATTTTATTCCTTTGTTTTTAATTCACAGAAGAAGACATGAAATTAAAAAATTTTATTAATTAAAAAAGCTTTTTAACTATACTCTTCTTAAATAATTCAAAGCAGATTTTTTTCAGCATAAAGTTTACTTGAAAAAAGCTCTTGATTATCAAAATGAGAGTTTCTGTTTTAAATATTATGTAAAACTGTTTTAAAATTTAACATTTTAATGCCTTTAAACTTTGAAATATAAAATTATTCGACAAGCCGAATATACGGTATTTGGCCTATCAGTTACTATTCGGCTAGCCGAATATTTGGTATTCGGTTCGTCTGTAAGCCGAATATTCGGTATTCGGCCAAAATCACTATTCGGTGCATCCCTAATACAAATACAGTAGACTCCCTAAAATCCGCATATTATTGCAGATGTAAACAATGAAACTCTCAATTCATATGTAGGGGCAAAATTACAGAATTTTTTAGTTTTAATGTCATTCCATATGCATTTTAATATAATTCTCAATAATATGACTGAACTCGTGGTTTTTCATGAAGGAAGTATAAATTTATTTCTAAAAAAAAAAAAGTCAAGATATTGCTGATATCACTGTTAATCACAATATTTTTTACCAAATATATTTATGTATTAATCAAGCTTTTTTGATTATTAAGACTAGCTAAACCTGAAATAAAACTTCCTTACTTTATGATTTTGATGTGAATTAATAAAGTATGAGTAAAGTTTTAATTGAATAATTCAAGGTTAATATATCTCATCTTTATTATGCATATTTAATTATACATTATTAATTATTTACTTGACCTTTACTTTTAATAATTTAATCACTTTTAAAATTATCTTTTTATTATTTTAGTTTATTACTTTATATCATTATTTTAATATTTTACTATACTGCTATAAGTAATTTTGATTTCATTATTACTTTCAATTAAAAAATGTAAACAAAACAATGACCAGAAAACTGCAAAATTCTAAAATCCGCACGGCCTCTAGTCCCAAGCTGTGCGGATTTAAGGGAGTCTACCGTACAATATAATTTAAAAAGTCTACTACATTCATCCAGGGTTGCCGGCTTTTAGCCACTTAAAAAAAGCCGGCTTTTATTTTTCAAAAAGGTGGTTTATAGATAATTCATATAAAATTTGAATTAATTTATTTTTAATACACTTATAAATATTTTCTACTAAAAAATATAAAATTTTGTCAAATAAATAAGTCCTTATAACAGCTAGAATACAACTGTGAAGGCATTATGTCAGAAAAAAAAAAATTATAAATATTCAGTAGAATACATTAAATCAGACTCTAAAGTATTGGTTTGGAATTCTTTATTATAGCTCTACACACACCACACATTTTAAAGATTATATTAAAGAATAACAAAATGTCACACATCAAACTAGAGACATTTTTATATACTGGTATTTACTTTTAAAATTGATTAAAACTAAATAGTATATATGTATTTAATAACTGAAATTATCTTATATAATACTTGAGAACACCCAGCAATAAGCAATTGATATTCTAACTTATAAAAATGATACATGCAAGAAGTTTTTCTGCTACTAAGCTGTTATGTAACTTATTCCAGATATGTCCATATGGACAGATTAAAAACGTAGAATGAACAATGTTGAAAGAGAAATTAAGAAGGATATAACATTTGAGGAAATTTTAGTACATGTAAGTGCATAAAATAAAGAGAACAATTAAAAAAAAAAATCTCCAAATAAAACTTGTTGAATTAGAATTTTGAAAAGCTAGTTACTATTTAATAATATCCCTTAAAATTAGTTAATAAAATATATAACTAAGCAACAGCAACCATTGTCCTTTTTAATTACATAAAGCAGTAAAAATGAAAAAAAAAAAAAAAAAAAAAAAAAAAGGTGTTAAGGTCAGTGTAAACCAGAGAAAGCAATTGGTATGGCCTTTTATTCCAATATTAATGTCTTCATTGAAAAATTGGGTTATATTGATTTCTACCTCAATTAAATGTCTTTAAAACTAATTAAAAAACACATAAAAATGTGTCATTTATAATTAAAATGGTTCACTATATAAAAGCCAATTTTAGCCAAAAAAGGCCAATTTTGGCCAAAAAAAGCCGGTTAAAACCAATAAAAGCCACCTGCGTGGCTTTTTTTAATTTTAGCTGGCTTTTTTGCAACCCTGCATTCATCCGACTTCAATTACAACTTCAATATAATGTAGCAAAACTGAATGCTACCCGTAAGACATCTAAATTCATTCGAATGTTTCAAAATGGAACTCTGCAAAAGTGACATTTCAACACTATTATTTTAAAACAGCCTTATATAGATTATCCAATATGCTTAACAAAAATTCTTTTTTTCCTCCCTAAATATTTTGCCAAACATAGTTGGTCAGATACAGACATGCTAGTGGAAATACATTTTTGACATGACAGTAAAGCATTTAAGGCTGTTCTTAACTGCTCTGCTCAACAAGCGCAAAATGTTTTGACTAGGGCTGTACCGAGTACTTGGTATTTACTCGGTACTCAGCCAATTTTCCGAGTACTCATTACTCGGCCAATACTGAGTAGTTGTTAGAATTTCATTTTTTAAGCATTATTGAAGACAAAGGAATTTATAACTGATCTGTATATAAAAATGATATAAAAATATGTCTACAAAATATAGAAAAGTAAAAAAAAAAAAAAAAAATACAGCTCAAAGTTTAGTTAAAACTAAGAAAAGACTATGATTTTGGATACAGAAACAAAAAAAAAAAAACATAGTAACACATAGTACCTAGTTGTAAAAACCGAATACAAGAAATGAAATAAAAATATTTTAATATATATCATAAATTATGGTGAAAAGAGTGCAATCTGTTCTACATTTTCAGGAGATAGGATATTTTTTGTTATCGTAAATTTGGCGTTCATCAGAAAAAATGCATTCACTGTGACTGTAAGCACTGCTTGAAAGTGCAAATAAGAATTTCCTTGCAAGCTTGCACATAATGGGAGAATTTTTACTATATTCTTTCTTCCATGAAAATAGACTGTTTTATCTAATAACTCTCCTGCTAAGAAAGTCTATCTTTTTTTCTACTATCTCTTTACATTTTATTTCCAATCTAATATTAGTGTCATAATTATTCTCCTGTTCATTTGTAATCTCAACAAAAGATTGCCAAAAAATAGATGGACATTTTTCTGATGTCTCCTCTTTTGGATCATCTACATCAACGTCACTATAACATCATCACTTATAGTACTAGTGTTTTTGTGATGCATTGTTCATTTTTAGGTGGATAAATTTCAGATTGATATTGATCTTCATGTGTCCATTTCTACAGCTTTACTTTTTTAAGCTTTTTTAATTCCATTTTTGTACTTTTCAGTGGAAAATAATTTAAATCAAGGATCAAATAGAAGTTGCTATAAAATAACAAAAATGTTCTCCAAGAACATTTATGTTATTTTATGTAATTGAAATCCAATTTCAATTACAATAGTATACTGCTGATTCTCATGTCTTGTTTTCATTAACTCACTTTTTAATGATCCTTTCATTGTACCACAACCAAACTGATTGGAACTTTCTTTTTCCAAAAAATGTAACAATGTTTTAACTGCTGATAATACTTCTAATATGATATATTCATTTGACGCCATCAATGTTGTGATTACTTTGAACTTGAACGGCAATAAGAATTTCATTACACTTTCCAATAATTGCTTGCTACTGAACTGTGTTTACATTTTTTATCTCATTTTTGGCAACATAAAGGCAAAGAGTAATAATTCATGTGACCTTTTTTAACATATTATATTTTGAGTCCCATATTATGCTTAAGGGTGATTCTACGCAAATAGGCCATAATGATGAAACTGGAGGATATTTAAATTTTTTCAACAGAAAAACCTAATGCATTTTTTTTAACATGTAGTTTAGACATGGTTTTATCATATTAGCTCATGAAATTTAACTATTAATTAAAACATATATTTAAAATAAATTTTTAAACCTATTAAATATCATTCCCTCACATGCAACTACTACCACCCAAAAATATAAATAATACCATTTCTTACTGAACTATTTTTGAAAAAAAAATTCTGACTTCTGCATTTTAATATGAACACATAAAGTATTATTTCTTTGTATTACATTATTTTTTTGGTCTGCACATGCACTTTTTATTTGGCAAAAAAGTTTGCAACTCATATTTTCTATCATTCCCTCCCTCATTAATAATTCTGGATATTTGAGATAAGTGGTACTACTGTAGACTGAAACATTGCATATGTGCTCAGCACATGGGTCTTACCTGTCCGTAAAACAATTTTTAGCCATCCTGGGAAAATAGTTCAGTGTGTAAGGAATAATTTAATGGACAGATTGGGCAAATGTCAAGATGATGTTATCATTCCCTCATTTAAATTTATAAAAATAATTTATTTTCTAAAAATGTATTAATGGGTGGTTTAGTTTTCTCTGAAGGGATAATTTGAGTACATGTATTGTTTTTTAAATTTACTTTATGAGTACAAATTTTAAAAACTAATAATGTACGTTTTATCATTCCCTCATGTGAGGGAATGATTCTCATGTGAGAGAATTGTTCTATTATTTTTAAAAACTTGTAGAAAAGATATTTTTGTCGAAAATTTAATGCTTTTGATGAAAATGAATGCGTATTTTTAGGCAAATCAATGTATAAAATATTATTTATTATGCAAAAGGTAAAAGAAAAGTCAGCAAGGAAACCAAAAAAAATCTCGTGAAGAAATTTCATCAAAATAACTTGTGTAAGAATTTAGCGTTCAGTTGAAAATATTCCTGGTACACAGCAGAAATGTAGCTTATTAATATGACGCAATTAAGAAAATAAAGTCATCTTAAGCACAAAACTATATCTTATTGCATATAGATTTCAGCGAAAACTTTTTTTGTATATTCCTATAAGAAATTCAGACAATACATTTCAAAAGAGATTGGCAACAAGGGTAATATGCATACAAACAATGGGGACTCAATAAATTTTATTTAACAGTACCTTTAGATCATTTGGATTAGATAATTTTGGAGCATGAAATTAAAATGGAGAACTATTGGAAATTGATGACAAATCAGTCAAAGTAAATTCTGTTGAACCTACAGGAAATGGAAAGTTTAAGTGGCATATGAAAGAGGATATTTATGACAACATGTGACTTTGTTTTTAAAAAAATTGAACCTCTAGAGCCTCTTAATAGCAGAGAATGTAGATTTAATCTTTCTGGACAAAAGCTTTCTTAAAAATATTATTTGAAATTGTTTTTCACAAAATTGTCATTTCCTCACATTGTAATCATCCCCTAATTCTAATAAAAATCTAAAAATTATATAGAATTTCTTAATATTAAGCCTGACGGCTATTTTTTTCCCAATAAGGAGCTTTTCTAGTGTCTTGTTACAAAAAATTAGAAACTTCTGACATGATTTATTTTTTCTTCATCACTATGATGAAAATGGCCTATTTGCGTAGAATCGCCCTTAATTACTCTTATGATTAATTTTTTTTTTTGGATTCATAGACAAATGCAACTGAACCTTTTCAAATTTTGAGCATGCAGCTACAGAATGATTAAAATGTTCCAGAATATTTTTATTTTTAGCTATAGCTATTATTTTTAGCTATAGCATAGAAATAATTAATTGGGATGATAAAACCCATTTTTTATAAACTGCACATTGTGAATGGTGCAAGCTGCACTTTTAACATCAGCATTTTGCATTATTCAATGAATGGTTACAGCAACCAATAACCATTTTTGATACAGATTTCAGATTGAGTTGGATAAATTGAAGAATCAGTTTTAATTTCATATTGGTTAATTGTACATTTTATGTTTTTTTTTTTCATATTTTTTAAAATAAAGTTACTCTTACTCTTTTAATTTATTTTAATTTTCAAAAATTGTGTTTAAAAAGTGCATATAATTAAATTTCAAATTTAATTAGTTAATTTGAATTTTTTTAAGCCAATTAAAAAATATATGATTATATGCCCAAGAAGTATATATTTATATATATATATACACACACACAGATATGTTACTCTTAAGCTCACTTCATGTGCATATCGGTAGTTCTTTCTTGTACACAACCACCTGGTACTTGGCCAAAGTACTACTCGGTGCACCCCTAGTTTTGACACATTTACAAAATCATTTTTTAATGGAAAGATATAAAATTGGAAAGTCTGGCCATGGAAGCAATTTGGAATCTAACTGTGTTTTCCATTATTGGATCCATCAATTACCTATTGAGTTATAAGCATTTCTGATCATGTGACAAACACGTTTTTCGCCCGCTCTTCAGTGCTTATTCTCTGTTCACACAGAAACTCAGTTCAAAACGTCCACTTTGACACTATTTTCTGAAAGATCTATTGTGTTGCAAAAAAATGGAAAAAACAGCTCGATGACATAGTTTCTGGACAACAACAGCTAGTTTCATGCATTTTCAAACAAAAATAAATTAAAACTTATGCCAGAAAGTTGCCCTTTTGGATTTGACAACACCCTTTACAAAACTCCGGATCGGATCGGCAAAACATTAATTTGGTTGACACCAGGATTCGTAAATATCATGATATTTTCAAAAATATTGAACATATCCGACATTTTGATTGATATATATCGGATATTTTCAAAATAGTCATTAGTCAACTTATTGATGATTATAAATATTTTCAGACTGAATATAAATTAGAAATAAACATATTGCACTTAGCATGAAACTTTAATAAAACAATATTCTACATTGTCTTTTTTTTTTTTACATTACAAAATCGAAGATCAACTAACTGAAAACAGACACAATTTGCTTTTGATACACACAAAAAAACATACAGGATTTATTACCAAGTTTCAAGAAAATTTATCTTTTAAAAAAGAAAATTTTATATAAAATAATTTGTTTTTATTGAAAATTTTAAACATAAATTTAAGTTTCTGTACTTTGTAATCCCTATTCTGTTGTGCAGTTTAAACAAAATTGCAAGGGATTAATTAGGTTACCAGTAATAAATGAAAAATTTAAAAATGAATAAATAATGTGATATTGAAATTAGATAAAAAAAATTCAAATGTATGCGAAAGTGCATAAACTAACTATAGGTAATTGTGTAATCAATATGATATGAGATGTGTAAACCAACTTTCATTATGGTTAATCAATAATATAAACAAACAGATATTGATATATACAAATATAATTAAAATGTTATGTACCTAAATCATTTTTGGAGATAAAATCAGGAATATTTTAGCTAGAACTTTAATTTTTAATTCCAAGTAAATCATATATTAAAGGAATCTTTAAAAACCCTGCCAGATAAATTTATAAAAATCAATATATTTTATTATTTTAAAATCTACTGAGCACCAGGTGATAAATTGAAAGAAATTTAAAACTTGCTCTTAAATAATGTTAAATGTAAAGAAATAATTTAAAAATTAGATATAATTTTACATTAAACAAATGAATTGTAAACACACCATCTACCTTTTATTGTTAACTTTACACATTAACTTTGTTTTAACGAATACTTAAATTTCCTTTAGCACTCTTTAACCCTTTCAGGGGCAAGCAATTGTGTAACTGTAATATTGAATTCACACAGGAAAATTTTCTAAAAATTTTACTTCATCATAACAAAAGTAATTGTACAACTTTTTTTCACCAAAGTTATAAAAGTAAAAATTAATTAAAAGTTTCTGGCACAAATCTTTATTAAAATTATATCTTACAGCCCCTCAAAGGGTTAATTGCATGCAGATTCAACTAAGAACTTTAAATCTTGCCCTTTTTTAGTGTAGTGTATGAATTTAATCACTCAATTGGGGGAAAAAACAATAAAAAATCAATTGTAGCAAATAGTTTGCATAAATATTTTTGTTTATGTTTATATATTTAATTATTAAATAAATACTTATACAACTATAGTGTAATTTTTCTTAAAATGATTAATATAAATCAAGATATTTTTAACATTACGTTTTCTACATACTTTAATTTCTTAAAATATTTATTCTTATTCAAAAATTACTTTTATTTCAAACTTAATTTTTACAAATAAATTTTCTTAAGAAAACCGTGACAATAATACTGGACTATAAAAACGGGCAAAATTTAATTGAGATTTAGAGCAATGAATTTAATTTGCATTTAAAAACAATTTTGTGAATTTTCATTTACATACTTTTGCATTTATTTCTCTTTCATCCATTTATACGGTCCAAATGAAAAAAAAAAAAAATACAGATAAATTTGTTTTTATATAAAAATGTATTTAAAATTGTACTCACCTGAGCATATATTCAGTAAAACCTTTAAAACTCTCTTTCCGGCCATGGTATCCAACATTATAAACAAACAGTATGACAAAAATTGTTCACAGATTCACATATTTCCTTAGATCTTGAAACACAACATAATAAATTAAGCACACTCTTTTTAAAACACGGACAAACGAAACGATTTTTTATTGCTCTTTTATCCAGGTATCCATTTGTTAAACAATTCACCTGTCACCGGCCAGCCGCCAACACTACCGAGTGTGTTCAGGCTGCACGCGCGCTACGCGCGCGAGCTCAGGAGACAGGAACATGGAGTGGGTAAATATCATGGATGGAATAACACGTAGTGTGTTCAGGAACAGATCATGGATTTGATTAATTATGGTGCTAATTATAAAGATATTTTGTTGTAAAAAGAACGTGTGCTAGATGGCTGAATGGATAAGGCAGTGAACTCGAGACTAGGGGCTCTGGGTTCGAATCCTTCCAGTCCCACATTGTAATCATAATTTTTTTTTGTTTTGTTTATTGGTTGTTTTATATTTTTCATAATGAATAAGATATTTTTGATGAAGATATATTTTTTATTTTTATTATACAGAGGCACGTGTATTTTTATTATAATAATAAAATAAAATATCTATTTAAATGTGAGGAAATGAGGTATTTCGAGATGAAAGTTTTACATCTGAACGCCTTTTAAATATTTAAAGTTTCGTTTCTAAGTGATTATATATGTATATGTATAATGATATAAACATTAAGCAAATCCAAATGAAAAAATAATATACTATATTGTGCAAAAATATCCTTTTGCACGTAGGATAATTCATTGATTTTCTTTTTTAATACTTTACGAGTGAATTTTTATCGAGACTAGGCTGGAAATCATATTTTACTTTGAATAT
This sequence comes from Maratus speciosus, assembly GCA_963932465.1. Classification (NCBI taxonomy): domain Eukaryota; kingdom Metazoa; phylum Arthropoda; class Arachnida; order Araneae; family Salticidae; genus Maratus; species Maratus speciosus. The sequence goes on from OZ010786.1 coordinate 631,045,854, forward strand.
TATAAAAATAAAATGCAATAGTTGTAGATTATTTTAACTAAAAATATCTGTATATATATTTTTTAAAGAGATAAAATATATAGGTCTGCTGTCTAGTTTTGTAGTGAATAAAGTATGATTAGAATGTTTATAAATTTTCTACTGAAAGTATAAGTAAGTATTTTGCTTATACTAACAGAATTTTGAATGCCATTTATTTCTCATGTTTTATGATGTATTTTGGTCTGTTATCCACACGGTATTAAAATATGCAATCATAAAATAAGAAATATATATATTAAAACCTTCTCTGAAAAACTGTCTAACTAACAGTGCAAATTCCATTGAAATCCATCCAGTATAGTAGATTACAAACAAATCTCATATGTTGATATCACAGTCTTGATTTACTAACAGCATTCTATTTATCACAGAAGTTATAAATCAACTGATAAATCATTTTTAAATAAATAAAAAGAAAATTGTTAAAATTTTTAGATCACCAGTTGAATTCTTAAATTGTATCAATCAACCTACCAAACAAAGCACAACCAATAACACATAAGCAGAAAACGCACAATCACGTGATCAAATCGCCCACACAATTTTTTTGAGCAGCTTGCGCGGAGTTTGCGCGCGGTTGGTTAACTAATTTTAAATGCTAAATGGGCTAAAGTAGATAAAGAAGGTCACGTGATGTTTTTCCCGACTATTTTAGATTTTATCTGAGTGAACATAGGCATGTAGTCCTGTTACGAAAACCATGTTTTGGAAGGATAAAGAAATATAGTCGTTGGTTTTACCTTTTTTGAACCATTAAAAATAATGAAATAATTGAATTATGTTAAAATTCCTTTCTTCGATAAGACCTACTCCATGACATAAACTTCTGAGCGCGCGCGCGGCGCGAAATGCACATCTGAACACACTCACCTACTCTGTCACTTGTAAAAAAAACTTGAGAAAATAATACACATTCAACATATGAGAGAGTTGAAAATTTAGTGCATAGAGTGTCATCTAAATTCATATTTGTGAATACAGATGGCAGTGTCCTCTATAAGACAGCATTAGATGCCATACGAAATAATCATTTTTTGAAGAAAAAAAAATCACCTACTTATTAAGGAATTTGGGAGAAATTGTAGTTGGCTCCTGAATTGTGTTTAGCCAAAGGCTGTAAATTAAAATATCGAAATTCATTTTAAAATGCTTTTTCTTTGCAATCTCATGCTTGATACAAATCTTTACCGATGGTTTAGTAGTTAATCTCCTAAACAACACAATCTATTGTCATGTACTTGTTATTTCTGAAATGCTGCCACGAACGACCAACCAGCCAACCAATCTGCCGTTGCCGGAAAAAAAAAAATAGCGGAGAAAATGAGGACAAATTTGTTATAATTATGTAGTTCTTTTTTGAAAACATAATAAAAAATGTGAAATTAGTAAAAAAGATCACTTCAAAAATTATAAAGTTTAACACGGTACATTATTACCTAGTGATACTAGTTTTTAGCTTTTATTTACTTTTTAATCCGTTTTCTATTATATTGAAATCTTGACTTTCTCTTTTAAAATATTATTTTTTGTTAATGACTTGCAGAAATATAGCAATCATCCGTTAGCGTTCTTCTTAAAAATATATGTATTTCGTTAATTTAAAAATAGTTGATCCTGCTTTATTATGTATAATGTTACTGTAATTTATTGATACTCAATTTATTAATTTTTATTTTTTAATTAAAAAAGAAAAGATGATGAATTGTAATATTATTTAATGGTTCTATATATATATATATATATATATATATATATATATATATATCGAAATAAATATTTTTAAATCGTAATTGTATTTGTAAATTAAAATATTTCAATATATACTTTATATATTCTCGCATTTTTATAGCATTTTTCAGATTTATCACTATTCTTCGAGAAAATAATTGCTTCAATTATTTAAAAGTTAAACTTTTATGTTTGCTGAAAAATAACGGTACTTTTCGGTTAGCCGGGCGCCAGTGTTATATATACATATCTATGTATATATACATGTGTATATGTATATACATTTATATATACCCCACATATATATGTATATATACATACATATGTATATATAACACTGGTGCCCGGCTAACCGAAAAGTACCAAAATAACTAAATTAATCTTAAACAATTTAGATGGACTGAATCATCATTGTAGTAGTTGAAATACTAGCATAATTGTGATGAAATTGACTTTTTAAACGTTTCTTGAATTATTAAATTATCTAATTTCTAGATAAGCATGTTGAAAAATTTCTCAACTGCAGCTGTTCTTCATTTTCTATGCAGTTCAGTTGTGATATTATTTAAGCTTAAATAGCTGAAGAGTTTTTCATTTTTCCTTCTAAATCTAGTTCAGATAATGATGTTAGATCCATTGTTTAACAATATGAACTAAGAATAATGTTATTTTTTATTATTATAATATAATTTTATTATTTTGACTCAAATTTTTTTTCTCATATTTCTATGCATTGCCTTATTTATTTTATTTAAAATAAAAATTAGTTGTAATGATTACAATATGCTGTAGAGCTTATTGTACTGACCTCTTAAAAAAAAGAAAAAAAAAAAGACCAGAGTGAAGTGTGAAAAACCCACCCTAGTACTTCATCAAATATTTCATTGAAGTTTATTTTGTCTTGTTTCTATGCATCATTTAGAACAATAAAAATATCTAAAGAGTGCTTATTTAGTTTTAAAAGAATTTAAGTTGACAATACAGAATTCTGGCAAAACATGAGCTTAATTATCACAGATTTTCTTGTTATTATCGAATGTTAGAATGATGTACATGCATTTTTAATTATTTTATGTTAAAGCATTAATTAATATGTAATAAAATGCTTTATTTTCAACTGATTATGTCAAGGTTTTTTCAATGTAACATTGGGTCATTTTTTGAAAAAATTAGTTTTTTTCCAAATTCTCGTTCAGTTGACTGCAGTCAACTCATATGCTTTGTAATGCAGTCATAAAATAAAAAATGCTCTACATTAAAATCCTAGTCAGAACAAGCTGTAAAAATTTAGTGATGTTTAATTTTTTTTTTTTTCTTAGAGGACAGCACAGCTTTAAAATCATGACATTCAATCATTCCACCTGACATTGAATTTTTTTCTGACACAATGACTAAATCATTTTTACCTCTACATTACATATTTAAAATTTTTTAGTTAGTGGTGGCCTTAAATGCACAAGAAATTACAATTATCCTTAAATCCATATTATACACTGTATACCCAATCAAAATTAATGCCCTAAGCAAATCAGCAAATATATCTCGTGAAATAAGCATAAAAAGCAGATAAAAGTTATGCTGTGAATCTCGACATACCATTTGAAACTTTCATGTATTCAATATTTTTTCATTGATAAGCGATTTTGTGATTGTTATGGTGTTAAATATTTTTATTAGAAAAATATGAGCAATTTCAGCATAATTTTAACATTATAAGTATTCTTATGCTTGCCGGCTTTGCTTTGGAATTTTTTTTTTCAACAATGTTGATTACACTGGATATTGTCTTAAACTACCATACTGAGGACTGTGTCCTTGGTTTAATAACAAATTAGCCATTGAAATCAATAATATTAAAATTAAGAGTTTGTTTTGTAATTAACAATGTTATATTATTTTAATTTAAGATACATTGTAGTGTTTTAACTTTATCCTTTTAGATGTTATAGTCCAGAAAACAGTCACATTTTTCCAACTAATTTTAGCACCACTGTTTTTGTAATATATAATAGATGGCATGATTTAGGGATGCATAGAATAGTGATTTTCAGCATACAGATGAACCGAATATCAAACGTTTGGCCAGCTGAATAGTAACTACCTATTATTATAATATTATCTATTCGCTTTGGCTTTGCTGAATATTACCTATTCGCTTTGGCTGAATACTGAATATCCATGCTGCTGAATAGTCCTATATTTCAGGGTTTAAATATATTAAAAAACTACATTTTAAAACAGATTTTCATCATATTTAACACAAATGTTTCCATTTTGGTGAACAGAACCCTCTCACAAGTAATATACAGTACAAAACCATTTATCCGGAATGCTTGGGGTCAGATGTATTCCGGATAACTGGTTTTTCGGGTTAACTGGTTGTGCATTAAAGCAGCATCCATTTGATAAGTTTTGTGGAATATGTGTGGTTGTGGCATTATTTCTGATTTTAAATTATTAGATTACTTGGATTAAAAATCAATGCAAGAAAGATCAAAAGTTAACCAGAGTTTAAAAGAAGGTAATCTTAGGAACAAAAAATTTTCTGTTTCCTCTGCATAAAAATTAAAACATCTAAAATACAGCTAAATGTGTTTTCATTTCAAATACTAGATGTTGTCATCAAATTATACAATTGTTTCAAGCAAAGCCTATGTCAAACTGGCAGTATATGACACCTTTTTTTGCAAAGATTCTGAAATCAGTTTATCAGAAATATCATTCCGGTTAACTGGTTTCCGGATAAATGGTTTCATACTGTATTTGTTACTTGTGTACAAGGGGTTAAATATATATGTACATATGCTTTGAGTTACTTTTTAAGAAGAGGATAACTTTAAAACATTTTTAATTAATAAAACTTTGAACTTCATAGTTTCATCTATGAATTAAAATAAATGAATAAAATTTGAATTTTTATTTTTTCTGAATCAATTATGTTTTTTATGAACTACAAAGGATTTTCACATATTTTTGTAAAGATGTTTGGAAAAGAAATATATAAACAGAGATAAGAATTTTATTTCTAATATGTTCAATCTCATAGCCCTTTTGTTGAACTGTCATATACATATTGATTTCAAAGATAAAGGGCTTTTCTTAAAATATCAAAGTTGATATTGTTCAGCTCATTGACCACAATCTTCCAGAGTCCATTAAATATTTTGGGATTATGAAGATGTTGTTGTAAAAGTCCAAATGCACAATAATTCATAGGAGACATGTCGGGAGACTTGGTTTGGATGAATTTAAATGGAATAACATCAATTCTGGTTTCATTTCTAATTTTTTCTAAAATTGTAGCAGTCAATTTAGAGGTATGGCTGGTAGCCTTTTACTGATGCAACTTAACACAATGGAGATTGTTTGGGTAAAGTGATGGAATGTTTTCTTTGTAAACAGGTGTTAAAAAAGAAATTTCTGATAGTAATCAAAGTTAATTTTGACCCAGCAATAACCATAAAACCTTTAGCAAAATTTTCTTTGTTTTCTCCTAACTAGCATTTTAGGTCTTTTTAGCCTCTTTTTTGGTGGTGAATTTATCTTTTTCTATTGCAATAAGATAAATATACCAAAGTCTCATTACATATTTTCATTTTTTACCTGTCAAATAATTTTCATACTATAAGCTGCACATTAGTTAATGCCGGGAAACATGTTTACCATATTAGGCATTGAACATCTTCTTTTTTGCTTTAATTAGCTTTACATCAGATTTTATAATTTTGTTTACTGTTACTATAGAATTGTTTAAAAATTTTCCAATTTTTTTTTTTTGGAGGGGAGGGGGGGGGGGGATTTATTTTTAAATATGAGATGTGACTTCAGATAGAATAATCAGTGAACGTACCTGTGTTGGGTATGCATTTTTACCTCTTTCGAAGTCAGCTGTAGATTTTGACATTTCTTTCCCCTTTTTATTAATTATGCCATTTATTTTATGAATAGAAATGTTAAAACCATACTTTTCATACCTTTATTGGTAATGTTTCATTATATCAACAACATGCCAAAATATATGCTCATGCGCCATATATTTCAACTCCGATTGTGCAAAAGGATTTTTATTGAAACCGTACCAAACATTGTGATTTGCTATTTGTTGAACATGGATATTTTTTTTTTAATTATTATTATTTAATTGCTATCTCTCAAAACATCTTTATTTGCTATCTTCAAATGAAAAATATTTATTATTAAGTTATAACTTACATTTATTACAGATGTTGAGATGGATTTTATCATTTAGCAGTTAGCGATGATGTGAAAGCTGCCATACAATTGTTTTAGGACTTTGGAACATTAAAAAAGTTTTTGTTAAAAGAAACCGTGAATGTTTTTTCAAAAATGAAATGTTCACTGCAATGCTAAGAGTCATTTACAATTTCATGCATGCAGTGTAAATTGAATTTTATTTTTTAATTTTCATTTTATTGTGTAATATTAATTTGTTCTTTTATTTTAAGTATACATTTGTATTAATTTAATTAATTCATATAAATGTTGTACCAACAATGTTATTTTGCTAGATTAACTTTAACACAATTATTCTATTTGGTAAATAAATCGTATTAGATGTAAATTTCCAACTGGGCGAAAAATGTCCGGACCAGGATTCGAACCAGGGTCTCCTGGCTGAAGCCGCCAGTGCTCTACCATCTGAGCTATCCCAGACGAATCTGGTGGAACTTTCTCACCCAGCTAACCTTAATGATTATAGCATCTGGTCTGAAACCTGGTTCAGCTCAACAGAATATAATCTCAGGTAATGGAACTCCAGGATCCTTTTTCGCCCAGTTAGAAATTTACATCTAATATGATTTATTTACCAATTAAAATAATTGTGTTAAAAGTAATCTAGTGTAATTACGTATCCAGCAATTTCTGGAGTTCCATTACCTGAGATTTATTCTGTTGAGCTGAACCAGGTTTCAGACCAGATGCTATAATCATTAAGGTTAGCTGGGTGAGAAAGTTCCACCAGATTCGTCCAGGATAGCTCAGATGGTAGAGCACTGTCGGCTTCAGCCAGGAGACTCCTGGTTCGAATCCTGGTCCGGACATTTTTCGCCCAGTTGGAAATTTGCATCTAAAATGTTATTTTGTTTTCAAATGTTTCATTTCATGTGAAATTAATTTTGCACCAGTGGTGTTCTTATAATGGAAAAGTATCCATTTTTTTAATAACACTGGTCGGCAAATATATTTTAAATTTTCCTTCCAGCAAACTAAATATGTAAAGCGTACAGGTCCAATATTCCTTATTCTAAATATGTTATCCAAACTGCTCCAGCACATAACATTTTTCTGAAGAACAGTTTTAAAATAATAACAAATAGTGAAGGATTATTTATGAATTTGCAATACTAGATAAAATTGAAATCATGAAAAAAATGTTTTCACTGTCTTGGATATCAAATTGATAAAATATAGCATGGAAATCTAAGTGCATTTTTCCTTTCATGTCCGAATTTACTATTTGCTAGCCTCTAATATATTTTCATTCCTTATGTCGCTGTAACTCAGGTAATCATATTTATACATTTATTTGCTGGTAATTTACATATTAAAAAGCAGTAAACCAATGTTTAAAATGCACAAATAATGCGTGAAAAGCAGCAAACAGCTGTTTCGAATATACAGCGAGATTCTTCTTCAGTGCAAGATAGGGAAAAAAGAACAGCGTGCTAGAAAAAGCAAGGCTGAGCAAAATGCTGTCAGTCTCCCACCTCACAGGCATTCTTCTCATCCCCCTAACCAGAAATTCGCTGCTTTCAATACTTTTGTTTTTCGGGCTACCAATATTTGTTCCACTCCTCAGTTACTTAGAGCTGAACTTAATTACCTCAAAGCTATTGCTGTTGATCGTGGTTATTCCTCTAATATTATTGATTCTATTTATAAGAAATTGACGAAACCCATCCATTCTGAAAAGCATTCTAATTCCAACTCTAATACTTCAGTTGTGTTACCATTTTTTCCTAAAATCAGTCAGCAAATTCCTAAAATCTTAAGAAGGTTTGACTTTAATGTTATTTTTTCTCCTGTTAATAAAATCTCTTTTACAAATCTCAAACACCCCGTTGATCGCCTAGATAACTGGGGCGTTTACCAAATCTCTTGCCAGTGTGGTCTTTCTTATATTGGCCAAAAAGAGCATGAAGGTTATGTTAAAAATCAGGAGCTCAAGCGTTCTTCTATTGCTCAACATTCTTGGTCTTCTTAACATAGGTTCGATTTTTCCTCAGCCACCATTATCCAAAAATGTTCTTCTAACCTTGATCTTGATTTTTGGGAAGTTTACCACATCATTAAAAATTCTCACTCTTTAGTCAATGACTTATCTAGTACTCCAGATTTTCTAAGTATTTGGAAAACATTAATTTAATTTCCTCTTTTTTGGTTTCTTTTTCCCTCCTTCTCCGGTAGATGTCGCTACTTGTCTACCCAGTCGTTTCCATTGCTTCTCTCTCATTGGTTGTTTCTGGCACTTTCGCTACTTGCATAGGGTATATAAGGCAGCGCGTCTCTGTCTATCATGTTGCTCAGCCTTGCTTTTTCTAGCACACTGTTCTTTTTTCCCTATCTTGCACTGAAGAAGAATCTCGCTGTAAATTCGAAACAGCTGTTTGCTGCTTTTCACGCATTATTTGTGCATTTTAAACGTTGGTTTACTGCTTTTTAATATTCCTGCACAAAGGATTTAATTGCTATTTTAATTTACATATTATTGTCTACATTTTATGGTTTACAAACTTTCTACGTATGTTTTAGCAGGATATAAAATACCCTAATTTTAAAAACAAACCCTCCTACCAAAAAAAATTGTACATGATACAGTAATTTTGTTACCATATGTTTATTTAGCAGAGTGAAATCTATAAGAATCAACTCAGGGTTCTTGCTGCCGCTCGCCAGTGCACCAAATCGCAACAAAATTCTTCATTTGGCGAGTAAACCAACAGTCAAATTCGCCAAATTGAGAGTGCTGAGTTTGTGTGTGTGGTGTGCCAATACAGTTGAGATTCTTAGGTGCATTACTGGACGATTGATGTAGCTTTACATGTTTAATTAATTGTACCGTGCCATTTACATTGCTCTATTTATAGAGATACTAGTTCAACATCAATTTAGTTTAACAACAGGCAAAGACACAGAAATGATTATGCGATAGGTATTTCTGTATTGTCAGTTAATCACTATCTATGTTCCAACATCACGGAAGTAAAAACGCAAGCAAAATTACTCGCATTAAGCGCCAAATAGGGAAAATTTTTGCTGGAATGTGGTGGTGAAATTAGCCATTTAGAATATACTTATTTCTAATAGTTTCTGTAGCGGATACTCGAATTTCTATTATATAAGCAATTACAAAAACTTAGGTTATTTTAGAACATATTGGAAAAAAAAGGGGTTACAATAGAGGGTTAAGAGGCTACTTAGTCAAGTGAAAAGACCCGTTCGCTAATGCTAATCCAATGGAAGAAATTTATAAAGATATCTCGGTTGCATTTTAATATTTTTAAATTATTTTTTTTTTGCATTGGATAGCTGAGATCGACCTGTATGCAGGCCATTTTTTACTTTTTCGATTTCTATTGCAGATTTTTTTTAAGAAGATGCTTTCAGTTTCGAAACCGGTTCCGAAAATGAAAGTGCCCTCATTAAAAATATCTGTAAAGAAAATCGAAAAAACAAAAAACGGCCTTTGTAGAGATCGATCTCAGCTATCCAATGCAAAAAAATTCATTTAAAAATATTAAAATGCAACCAAGATATCTTTATAAATTTCTTCCATAGGATTAGCATTAGTGAACGGGTCTTTTCACTTGACTGAAATAGGCTCTTAAAGATAGATTTTTCAGTGTTTCAAGCCGAATCTATTTTGCTAACATTTCTGTTCATTTGACTACTGTTTTTTATTTCTTATTCGCCAAATCGCTAATGTTGGTCAAAAGCCAGCGAGAACACTGAATCAACTATTACTTTTACAGAGAAGATTTTTGTGCCGACCAGTGTAATCAGATGATAGTATTTCTCTTCAGAAAGCACAAATACGTAGTCCATTGTTTACTTTACAGCAACATTTTAAAGCAAAGAATATTTTTAATGATGCTGATAGACCGGGAGATGGCTGCACAGACCATCACTTCACCGATATAATGGCTGAAATTCTGGGAGTAGACAGAACTCGATTAGCATATTAAAATGCAACTGGTCTGTGAAGTCATATCTTGGTGGAAACTACTTGCAGACCCGGTTTTGGTGATTGATTGGTAGGTTTATCATTGTGTTTTCCTGCACCAAAAGGTGTGAAAAAATGGAGGACTGGGAGCAGGAAAGCACAATGGTAAACCTACCAGTCAACCACTAAAATCAAGTTTGCAGGTGTTTTGCACCAAAATTGAACTTGGCAGACAAAAAGCAGCATTTTAATATGCGAATCAAGTTTTAACTAATCCTGGAATTTCAGCCATGAACTCAATGAGGGGATAGTCTGTGCATCTGCCTCCTGGCCTATGACGATAATTAAATTCTATTCTCAATTGATACCATATAGGTTTTATTATTTTTGTTCATTTAAACTTAAACCATAAAGAAAGTCTAAATCGTTACAAAGCTGTGTGAGCATCCTCTGTATTTCTTACTCCTCTTTGTTTTAGGTTAATTATGACTGCCTGGAAAGAGTCAGAAAGAAAATTTTGGGCAATTTTTTTTGATAGGTAAAGGCTAAAGAAAAAAAAAAAAAAAAATATTTAATTGAAAAAAGAAGCCATCTATTTAAATGTCGGCAACTCAACAAGAATAACATTTCTGCTTCTGTTGATTTACCAAGGAAAATTTTAATACACCATTTAGCAGGGTCTGAATTGTGTGATTATTTCCAGGCTTTGGCAATAACCAGGATGTTTCTTAAATGGCAAGCTTGCCAAGTCTCCTGATTTTGAAATTCTCATTTTTAATTCCTTTTCCTGCGCTCCTGATTTAAAAAATATGAGGTGTATGCATATGGGATAAAGAAATAAAAATTAGCACAGTTGTTGTTTTTCAGTGCAACTTCATGTGAGATTTCCAAGCATAAAAGTATTCAATCTTGCGCATAAAATTCCATTTTTCCTTATTTGTCTGATTTTATTGCTGTGATTTTACAATTTTTTATGTTTGGAGAATCTGCTTAGATATTCTTTATTCACTAAAAGGTTAAATAATCTCTCCTTAATCTGTGTTTTGTGTACTTTGATTAAGCAAAATTATATGCTTTACATCAGTGTTGAATTCAGACATTATTATCCGGACAGGGAGCATTATGCTAGATCATTAAATATTATAAAACCCAAATCTTTTAAGGAGAATATTTCGATTGTTCCTCTTTTCCCCCCTAAATTATCGCTGCTTTACATAGTTTACACATTTCTGTTTAAAGCGAGCAAGGTGGATAAAATAAAAGAGCACTTCCTTTAGATACTCAATTTCTTAGTTATTTATCTTTTTTTTTCAAAACATTTAAACTGTATTACAGATTTAGAAAAGAATTGCAATTTAAAAGTTGATTCTGGAAAAAGGGTAAAGGGCATTTTTCCTTCTAAAAAGGCCAGAGTGATTCATCACTAAAAAAAGGGGGTGGGGGCAGGAACCAGCACCCTTTAGAAAACACCTAACAGGAACACTACTTTTACAGAATTTCTGTGATCATAGTCATTGTAGACAATTTATTGCAAAAGCTGAATGTATCCTTCATTTACCCTTCTCCCTTTATGTTTTCCTTATTTATTTTTTAATATTTTACTCTTGATAGTTAGTGTTCATGATATAAAGTCTTTATTCTTTTGTGCAAATTTGTGTTCAAATGTTTTTATACTTAACTAATTTTTTTATAGTTATTTATTTTTATTTCTTTAGCCTGGAAGATGGATATTAGGCCTCATTTAAAATTTCCTGTCTCTTTATCGACACATACCAAGCTTACGGTTCTTTCTGTAACTATTGGAATAACTTTATTAGGATTTGTTGCTAGGTGAGTTCACTTTTGCTTGTATATATGTATCATATTTACTCATGTATAATTTGCACTCCAGTTTTTGATCAGGAAAAATGAAAAAAACATATGTCTTGCATATACAGTACACCAGGGGTGCAGAATATGTCCGATCCGGCGATCTAGGATCGGGGGAAATTTTAACCACCTGGGGAAATTTTGCAGAAACATTACAACTGATTTCGATTTTAACAACGAATTTCATAATTCACTGAGATAAAAAAATTTCACTACAAATGAAAAGGTCCGTATGGTGACCTTCAGAAAATCGATCCCAGAATAACATGTACCGTATATCAGGGGTGATTCTGTTCCGAATTTTCTGAAATTTTAAGGCATTTGGTTACGAAAATTAAAAAAATTAGTCATCAATCTGAAAATTCGGACATAAAAATACCTCTAATTTTGTCCAAGAATTACAGAAAAAACGCTAATTTCGTCACATTATCGCAAAATAACCGCAAATCTTGTAACGCGCAAAAAAATGAGAATTTAGTCAAAAGATCTCAAAATAATCGAAAACTTTTCAAAAGTTCGCAAAAGAACCGCAAGTTTCATCAAAAGATCAGGAAATGATTTTTTGAAATTTTATGAAAAGATTGCGAAAAAAACGCTAATTTCGTCAAAAGATCGCGAAAAAGGTGCAAATTTCGTCAAAAGACAGCAGAAAAAAATGCAATTTTTGCCAAAAGATCGCAAAACAACCGGCAATTTCGTCAAAAGACGGCGAAGAAACCGCATTTTTTGTCAAAAGATCGTGAAACAACCGCAATTTTTGTCAAAAGAACGCGAAAAAAAGGTAAATTTCGTCAGAAGATCACGAAACAACCGCAAATTTTCTCTAAATATCACGAAACAACCGCAAATTTTGTCAAAACATCGCACAACAGCAACTTTCATCAAAAGATCGCGAACAATCGCGAATTTTGTCAAAGGAACGCGAACAAAAACACGCAAATTTCACCAAAAGATTGCAAAATGAACGCAAATTTCTTCAAAAGATCGTGAAATGAAAAAAAATTTCGTTAACAGATCGCGAAACAACCATAAATTTCGTTAAAAGATGGTAAAAAAACCTCAAATTTCAACAAACCGATCGCAAAACTACCGCAAATTTCATCAAAGGATGGCAAAACAACCGTGAATTTCGTCAAAAGAGGACGAAATAACTGCGAATTTTGTCAAAAGATCGCGAAAAAAACGAGAATTTCGTCAAAGGTCCGCGAAAAAAACATAGTGCTGGGAGTGGATTTCCCCCACTCTGCTGTAACCTTTCAGAAAATTAGCTGTGAATTTCAGAATTTTTTTTCACTCAGAATCACCACTGCCATATGTACTTGCGCATAAGTTGAGAAATATTAGAAAAATAAATTTTCTATACCTACAGTAATACAGCATTTACCTATAACATGCCGTAAAATTTTGGGAAAATTTTCATGTGGATTGGGAGAAATGTTGAGAGTAGAAACATTTTCTGCATCCCTGCAGTAGACTCCTTCAAATCCGCAACCCTAAAATCCACAAATGCTTAAAATCTGCACATCATCGCAGGTGTAAACAATGAAGCTTTCAGTTCAGATGTAGAGGCAAAATTACAGAATTTTTTAGTCTTATATAATTTTTTATGTTTGTAATATGCGAGTCTCAATAATATGACTGAACTCGTAGTTTTTCATGAAGGAAGTATAAATTTATTTCTGAAAAAATCAAGATATTGCTGATATCACTGGTAATCACAATCTTTTTACACAATAAATTTATGTATTGATAAAGCTTTTTTGGTTAGTAAGACTGGCTAAACCTGAAATAAAAGTTCCTTACTTAATGATTTTGATGTGAATTAATAGGGTACCTTTATGTGGAAAGTTTCATTGAATAATTCAAGGAAAATGTATCTCATCTTTATTATGCATATTTAATTATACATTATTAGTTATTTACTTGAACTTTACTTTTAATAATGTAATCATTTATAAAATTATCTTGCTTTTTATCATTTTAGTTTATTAATTTATAATTATATTATTTTAATATTTTATTATATTGCAAGCATTCATTATAATTTAGATTGCATTATTACATTCAAATTACTGTTTAAAAAATGTAAACAAAGCAATGACCAGAAATCCTCAAAATTCTAAAATCTGCATAACCTCTGGTCCCAGGCTGTGCAGATTTGAGGGAGTCTACTGGAATATCAAAAAACATGTAAGGAAGTGAAGCTGATTTAATATATGGAGATACAAACTGGTCACAATTCAACACTAGCAATATAGTGAAATGACTGATTGTGATAGCTTTGATTAACTGCTTACTACATGGGAAATACAGTAGACTCCCTCAAATCTGCACAGCTTGGGACCAGAGGTTGTGCAGATTTCTAGTCATTGTTTTGTTTACATTTTTTAAACAGTAATTTGAATGTAATAAATAATGCAATTGAGATTATGAGGAATACTTACAATATAGTAGAATGTTAAAATAATTAAGTAAAGTAATAAACTAAAATAATAAAAATTTAGATAATTAAAAAAATAATTAAAATATTAAAAGTAAAGGTCAAGTAAATAATAATGTATAGTTTATGCATAATACAGATGAGATACATTTTTCTTAAATTATTCAATGAAACTGGCCTCATAAAGTTACCGTACTAATTCCCTTCAAGACCATAAAATAAGGAAGTTTTATTTCAGGTTTAGCCTGACTTAATAACCTTAAAATCTTGATTAATACATAAATATATTTGATAAAAAGATTGTGATTACCAGTGATATCAGCAAATCTTGAATTTTTTCAAAAATTGATACTTCTTTCATGAAAAATCACGAGTTCAGTCATATTAATGAGAATTACATATTAAAATCCATATGGAATTGATATAAAATTTATACCTCCTTGATGAAAAATCACGAGTTCAGTCATATTAATGAGAATTACATATTAAAATACTTATGGAATTGATATAAAATTAAAAAAGTCTAATTGTGCCCCTACATCTGAACTGAAAGTTTCATTGTTTATGTCTGATGAACAGATTTTAGGATGATGAACAGATTTTAGGCATTTGCGGATTTGAAGGAGTCTAGTGTATTTTAAATGCGTACATGTTGGTCTTTTCCGACAGTTTTTGTTGTGCAATGCTAATCCAATAAAGGTGTGTAACATATTTCTATTTGGTAAGTTTTGACTATTTCTCAGTGTTATATTAATGTATGGTAAGAAAAAATCATCGCTTTTCTTGCTCATTTGGGCAAAAACTGTAGAACTGAATAATTATATATTTCCTCACAATAAACAAATTACAACATTTAAAAGTTCAATTATTTCACTTATTATTTCTATTTTCCTACAATTGTATCACAATATCTACATATTATATTCAGCAATAGCATGTATGGTTTAATGTAGTTGTCTGAAATATTCCATGTATAATATGCACATCCCGCTTTTTATCCTTAAAATTTTGCAAAAAAAAGTCTGCATGACATCTTATCTGCATTACAGTAGTTTATTATTGCAGTAATCGCTTAAGGTTGGTTGTGAAATGCTTATAAACCATTTGTTATATATTTTTTATTTGTGAACTTCTATTAATGTAATTATAGTATTACATTTACTAGAACTTTTATTATGCTTAAAGCTATATTTTATTATTACGATCTAAATTATACAAAAAAAAATTTTTTTTGGCTAGAATTCCTTTTTTCTCTTTCATACATAATTAAAGATTTTTAAAGTTTGACAACTAATATGAAATGTCACCTTTTTATTAGCATTCTTATTTTGGCGTTGATTTGTTCCTTTCTTGGATTGAATTTCATAAAATTTATTAAAATTGTATTGTAGATTATCAGCCTTTAGAATTTTTTTTCAAAATGTAATTTCAATTTTCATAGTCAACTCATTAAATGTAGATTGTAATAATATCATAGCATTAAATTTATGAAATTAACATGTAAATGACCTTTATTTATGTTTTGGAAAAACAATTTAAAAGAATCAATTTTTCATAGTGTGAAACCCAGTGGCATATTGATCAGCATGTCTCTCTACCATGCTACAGGTCCACAGTTTGATTGCAGATTGGCTATCTTTCATCCCTTTGGGGTTGATGAAATGAGTACTAAGTTTTTTTGGGGGCCTTCCACAAATGACGTCATGCTTGAAGGTGGGGGGGGGGGGGATAGTTCGTGAAATTGTGACAGTTTGTGACAAGGGGGTGGGAGGGGGTAAGAAAAAATGTGACATCACATATTTTGATTAAAATAAAAGCATTAAAAATCAGCAGATTAAATTTTGAAGTTAAAGTATTTTGTGTTCATAAAGTAAAGATAAGATTTAAAGCCAAATATATTAAATTCTATCTCAAATTCCAAAATACTGCTGTTTTCAATTGCTCTTTCATATTAATATTTTATTACTATTGTATATTAAAGAAAATAAGTTAAAACTGGTGTGAATGACTAAGAACAAACAATCTTCTTGAAACACCATCAAAAATTTGTAAATGCGCTAGGCCTTTCGAAAGATCTGAGTCTTTCTTCGTCAGGCGCAAAAAAGACGTCCTTCTACTATGAAAGAAGAGGCAAGAACACTCGCGTTATGTAATCAATCAAGAATTTTCTAAATCTTCTATTGCCAAGCACTCTTGGGATTCCGGCCATAGTTTTAATTTTCAAAATGCTAAAATTATCT
This sequence comes from Maratus speciosus, assembly GCA_963932465.1. Lineage (NCBI taxonomy): Eukaryota > Metazoa > Arthropoda > Arachnida > Araneae > Salticidae > Maratus > Maratus speciosus. The sequence continues at coordinate 631,062,358 of OZ010786.1, forward strand.
CTAATGCCAATAGTATCTCTGAATTGGACTTTCTTGAAAATTTAGCTATTTATCTTAATCGTGATGTTATTGTTAATGATAAATCTGATTCCACAATGCTCTCTGCAGCTTGGAAAAACCTTTTCAGTACTACCATTTAATTTATTTTTGTATTATTATTAGTCTGTTTTTTTTTTTTTTTTTTTTTTATTTAATATATATTATTCATTTATTTATTCATTTTTAATTTCATGTGTTCCCATATTGGATTATATGTATTTTTGCCCCTCCTACTTTGTGTTCTTTTGTTTTGATTATTCTCTTCTGTGATAGGCTGTTGTCTTTTACTTTCCTATTGGCTGTTGATTTCTAACTTCCTATTGGCTGTTTCTTCAGCTTGTTTCCTTTCCCTTGTCTCTCATTTCAGTCTTGCCTCTGCTTTCATAGTAGAAGGATGTCTTTTTTGCGCCTGACAAAGAAAGACTCAGACCTTTCGAAAGGCCTGGAGTCTTGCCTCTGCTTTCATAGTAGAAGGACGTCTTTTTTGTGCCTGACGAAGAAAGACTCAGATCTTTTGAAAGGCCTAGCGCATTTACAAATTTTTGATGGTGTTTCAAGAAGATTGTTTGTTCTTATTGTATATTAATTATGTTTTTTGTTGTAAACCTAAACCTTATTTCATACAAAATAAGTACACAAATTATTTTTACTGTTATGTTCACAAATGCCATTAAAATACGTAGTTAAAGTTTAAAAATAAAATTTGAAATATGATCTATAAGGTAGTGCTTTGTATCTGAATTGCAAGCATATGTTTATGTGATATAGCGTGACATGTGACAAGGAGGGTGGGGGGTCAAAAATATTGAAAAAATGTGTGGCATCATTTATAGACCGCCCCTTGGGAAATAAACACCTGCATTAGGCTGACTACCTGGCTGGAACACATGCTACATAGCACCTCAGGGTCCATATCCATAGTCAAGAAAACAGAGCAGGGTAATATGACAAATATTTTATTGTAGTAATATATGACGTGTATGACACATTATGATGTATATGATTCCTGTGGCAGAATTGCAATACACAACGACAATGTTGCAGAATGGTAATGATCTCTTGCAGAAAAAAAAAATTTCATTTGGAGAAAAAAAAATTGGGGGGTGGGGGAGTGAGAAAAGATCCATACAACAGCAAAAGAATTTTTTGTACAGTAAAGTCTCGAAAATGCTCAATCTTCTGAAATCCGCATACATTTAAAAATTTTAAAACATAAACAATGAAATTTGCAGTAAAGAAGTATGTATTCTTCATAATATATATTCCAAATATCAGTGAAAATCAAATTATTTTTCTCATAAATTTGTGGAATAATTGTAATGACATAGGATATTACGCAAATAAAATGCTTTAATTTTACAGAAACTTATAACAAAATGCAAAACAATAGAAATTGACGAGAAATGTAAACAAGCCCACAAAATTTTTAATAATGGCACCATATACATTTCATGCAAGGCAGGTTGGCAACTGATTTCAGTATTGTTTTGCATTTGCTTTCATCCATCGTGTTTTACAATCATCAAGATTGCAAATATTCTATGTTCTATTTGTTGGTGCTATTTTTCATGAAAGTTCTCAATCAAAGGACTTTACAAAAAATATTTAAAAATTGTAATAAAAAGTAATTTTGGTATTAAAATGATAATGTACAGGTAAATAAAAGGAGTTCAAGTTTTGATTTGCTTAAATTGAATTATATGCTGTTCTTGTAAATGGATACAGATAAGTTGGAAAAGCTAAATCATTTAATCCAGAATCTGCAAAACTCTAAAATCTGCACAGCGTCTGGTCCCAAGCTGTGCGGATTTTTTGATATCCTACTGTATATGTTTCAATTTTACAGAACTATAAGATTTAGGTTATATTAAGAGCATAAGTTAAAGTTTAGAGTTGCCAGATTGTATATTTTCTCCAAAAATTGTATGTTTTTCAGACTCATTGTACATGGTATACTTAAACCTCTCCCTTATAACGATTTCTTGTATTTAAAAAAAAAAAAATCAGATCTCACTTTTATAACTCTAAAATTTTTTATTACTTTTCAATTTGCTTCAAAAATTTTACTTTTGATGCACTTTTTGCCACAAAAAATATGACCGTAGAATGAATTAAACAGTTCATTAATTTAACACAATAATTCCAGTTGGTAAATAAATCATAAGAGTTGAAATTTTTCCAACTGAGTGAGAAAGTACTCAAGTTAGGATGTACCCACTCAGTTGGAACAATTACAACTCATATGATTTGTTTACCAATTGGAATAATTGTGTTAAATTAATAAAGGAGAAGAAATTATCTATCCAACATTTACTTGGAGTTACATTACCTATGATATATCCTGTTAAATTGTTTCAGACTGAAATCGACTATTACTAAGGTTGGCTGTGTGAATTGTGTCTGCCAGATTTGTCTAGGATAGCTCAGTAGAGCATTTTGAGCTTAAGGGTGCTGGTCACTCAGTTTCTAAACTCCCCTCGGTAATGTTAAGTCTGTGGCAGGGTTGGCAAGTTTTTGACACATGATGGTTTTTACTGTCGTGTCAAAAACTGTCAAAAACCCATTTTTTAGTAGTAGTTTGTTTTTAAATTTTTTTCTCATTCTATCTTTAGTATTAAGTTGTTTCACATGAAATATTCAATATCAAAAAGACTCTAAAGTATATTTATCCAGCCCAGAAAAACAAAAAAGAATTGCATTAATTAGAATATTACATATAAATCTATGTTAGCAGATCTCTGCAATAATCTTAAGCTATTTGGCATATTCTATAAAAATTAGATTTTTTGAAGAAATTCTATAACCCATAAGTATAAGATTAAAAAATGTATATAATTTCATCAGTACTTATTACTCTTTAAAACTAAATAGCTTTCTCAGAAATGTCCTCAGAAGTAAGTTTTCTTAAAGTGTTAAATCCAAATTGTTCATTGATTATTTTTATTTCTATATGGCAAAACTTGATTCATATAAATATATATTTATAAATGAAATAAAACATATTTTAATAGTTGAGAATTGCATACATCTTTTGGAAGAAAGGAATAAGACTTGTTCTTCAAAGTTAAATCTTATAGAGATTAAAATTTGAAAACCAATATTAAACTGTACACCATGTGAAAACTCAATTTTTAACTATATTTTTGTTAAGTAATTTATTTTATTCTTATTATTTCATTAAAATAATAAAATAAATAAATACATTTTAAATAAATAAATACATTTTAAAATATTATATGTAAGAATATTCAAATTTATTCAATGACCACAGTCCATGCTTGACATCTATTGTCATACCATGTAACAGCATTTTTGCATCTCTAAAAGAATTTTAATGTATTTTATTAAAAATGTATATTGAATGTTATTTAATAATTATAATAACCTTTTATTATCATTTAATATTAATGTTCATTGCAGTTGGTAGAATCTATATTAATGGCGATTATGACAAATATTGTTCTTTCCTTTTACTTTTGTATTTTTTCATTTTTCCCATTTAGGAAATATTCTTCTTTTAAATAAATTTAGCAAAGTAATTGTGAATAACAATAACAAGAACAACAATGGAAAATCCATCTAAAAATGTATTGTATATTACATTTACACTATAAATTGGAGGAAAATCGAAAATGATAGGTTTTTGACGGAATAAACCGGTAAAAACACGGTTTTTACCACTGTCATGTCAAAAACCAGTTTTTGACATCAAAAACCCAACCCTGGTCTATGGGTGTTTGATGCATTCTTATATTTAAAATATCTGCTCAGGAAATTAATATTTTTTATTTCTGTTTTCTATATTCTCTTCTTAAAGGATGTCTCTTTTTTTTTTTTTCTTAGTTGTCGAAATATTTCTAAAATCTATGCTTAATGTAATATTTTATGAGTTAAAAGTGGATGAACTGTGAGTAAAATTTTGACACTTCCTATAAAATTAAGCATAGATTTTAGAAATATTTCGACAACTAAGAAAAAAAGAGACATCCTTCAAGAAGAGTACATAGAAAAAAGAAGTTAAAACTATTAATTTCAGGAGGAGATATTTTAAATATAAGAATGCATCAAACGCCCATAGACTTAATATTACTGAGGAGAATTCGGAAACGGAGTGACCAGCACCCTTAAGTCAAAAGGTACCTGGTTCCAATCTTGGCCTGAACACTTTTTCACTCAGTTGGAAAAATTACAACTCAATTAAAAAGTACTGTTAGAATAATGTAGTATAAACACAGTTGGGAAATAGCAATTATAACAACTGGAAAATACTTTAAAGAAAACATTATTGGCACATTCAACAGAGTTCAGTGGGGTTTGTAAAATGATGGCAATGATTTTGATAAAACAAAAACAAACTAATGTTAATAAAAATCTTCTGTCTTTTTTTTTTTTTTTTTTAAAGGGATAAATTTGGCAACCCTATATATAATGACAAAAAGTTATTTTTTAAATTTCTTTATTTGTCTACTGCAGCGAATAATTTTTTAAATGCTATAGTAACTCATTGAATTATTATTCATGTTCATAAAAAAATTGTATTTACATTGTTATTTATTTACTTTTTTTTCTTACAGACTCCTCCGTCGCAGAAAACGTAATAAATCTAAGTTTATTGACAAGACTATAGATAATAAAACCAGAATTTCTGGTCTTAATGCTGCTTTAAATGGAGGTGAGCATTGTTTAAAATAAATACATTACCTAATATTCTTCTGAAAAAAATAATTGTTGATTAGAAGATTAAATTAAATTACGTAGAAAATAGAAAGAGAACAAGTAATAACTATGAATAAACATGATATCAGTTAAAAGCGTTTTGATAAATGTGTGTTTTTAAAAAGTGTTTTAATAAATTCTATTTTGAAATTACTATCAAATAAAATTTAATAAAGTATTAATCTGTAAAACTTAATGATTATTTGTTTAATAGAAACTGTATTTTGTAGTACTGCATATTTCACATTTTTAGAATTAAATTATTTTTGCTGCATTCAAAATTTGTAAAAGAAATATGGGAGAAATTTTATGTAGAACTTTATATACTCAAAATTTTATTAGTTAAAAAAAAAAAAAAAAAACTTTCTAGTTGATCAAGATTAATCAGAAAACCTTTCATTTTGCAGCAAGCTTATAAAATTACATGTGTGTACTCATGCATAACGTTTGGTTTAGAATTCAGTATAAGCATTATGCATAATTTTTCAGCTGTTAAAATATCTTTATTAAATTTTTATAGTTTAAATGATATCTTTGTTATGTTAGTTGAGTGAATAATGAATTTTGAACTTATTTATTTTTAAGGATAATATGCTTTTCTAAATAATTTACATCCACAGTATCTTCCTGTTCTCTGTGCGTTATAAATATAAACTGTATTCCCTTACTTATTTTATTACTTTCAAATAATTTATATTTCTGTCGTGTAACATGTGACCCTGATTTTTCATACCTCATTTGGGGCTGAAAAAAATCCAGAGAAAAGTTATAGAAAACATTTGAGACAGATTTTATTTTATTAAGATCTAATAGTAAATGGTAGAATTGAACAGTACTATTAACATATTGTTTCTTGGTTTTCTAAATTGATATACAAAATTGCTGTCCAATGATTTTATTCTATGACCAATGGTCATATATAGAGAAACCACTCAAATCCCATATGTTTATATGCACCATATGCAAATCAATTTTTGATGTAAATTTAGTTAGGAGGAAGGTGGGGTACCTTGCAGCATAATGAAAAAAAAAGATTACAGGGTGGTCTTAAAGTCTTTCCCTGATTACAAAAAATATGTCATGTATAACAGTGGATTTCATTTGCGATGCATATCAACTTAGTCCAACGTAGGGTGTCAACGATTTTAATCAATTGATTAAAATCATAAATTTTCTAGATGTTTAAAATTACATTAAAAAAAAAATAGTAAAATCTAAGATGAACATAAGTGGGAAAGTTTCCATTGGTATTTTGCCTTATGAATAAGCAAAAAAAGCATTAAACAATTGTTTCTAAGCCTAGACTATTCCTTAGACTTATAAAAAAAAATTAAGTATAGCAAGTTTGTTAAAAGCAAGTTTTTATTTGTCTTAAAAAGTATTTCTTTTAAAAATGATATTTAAATCTAATATTAAGTAATTTGCAATGTCCCTGTTTTCTTTAACCAAATCAAGTTATTTTTTCTTTTTTATAAAAAAAAGCATAGCAAGCAGGGTTGTTTGGTTTAAAGCATGGCTTAAACCAAATGGTTTTTAAAAAAAAAACCATGCTGGTTTTTTTCCATCTGTTTTTTTTCTCTGTTTCCCTAATGTTTTCATTTATTTTACACATTATTGAAAAATACAAAGTCCAAGTTATGCAGAAACTACAAGCAAAGCTTTAGAAAAATGATGAATTAATAAATTTGTAAAGTGACAAACATTTTTAATCAATCAAACATTTCTTATAAGCTTTAAATCTACATGGCAGATTAGAAAAAAACAGGTAGTTAGTTTTCTTTCTTCTTTTTTTTAAGCCTTTTATTTTTAAAAATAGCCAAAATGGCAGATTTGAGCTAAAAATACACTTTTACTACTTGATTAGTTAAGGATTACATTATGCCTCAATGATGACATAATCATAAGTAATTCTCTCCATTGGTTACTCTTTGTTCTGTATGCTAATGAATGATTGGCTGTGAAGTTTCTTTCTTGTATCTGTATTGGGTTTTTGTAAGCCTTTGTTTTTCTTGCATTCCTACATTAGGATTGGAGTTTTGCATTATGATTTTATTCTGTTACCAGCAGGGTTAGCACGGTTTAAATCAATTGGTTAAACAACTGGTTTTTTTTAGAAAAAATCTAATATAATATTTTCTCATTTTTGTAATTTAAGTGTTTCAAATTACTGGATATAAATAATTTCTACTTTTAACATCTTATCCCTCACTATGTCACCGTGAGACATAGTGAGTCTAGGTTATATTTGTATGCATGTAGAATACAAATTGCATGTGTTGATGAACATATCTAAAGCTCTAAAGAGAAAATTCAAAACATGTGAATTTAGCAAAGATAAAATAGATTAAAAATACTCAATATTTTGAATGAAATATTTTTCTTTGAGATAACACAGATTATTTACAGTTAATAACATAAAATGACCTTTAAGATTTCAGTCAACCTGTAAAAGAAAATTTTCTTGATTGGGGAGATTATCTTTTAAGTCTGTTCTCAACTGCTGTACTCAACAAGCGCAGAACGCTCTGACACATTTACAAATTCATTTTTTAACAGAAAGATATAAAATTGGAAGGCCTGACTATGGAAGCAATTTGGAATCAAACCGTGTTTTCCATTTTTGATAAATAAATTACTTATTGAGTTATAAGCAGTTTTGATCACATGACAAAGATGTTTTTAATATTCCTTGAGTGATTATTCTTCTTTTGCATGGAAATTCGGTTCAAAACACCCACTTTGACACTATTTTCTGAAAGATCTATTGGTTTGCAAAAAAAAAAAAAAAAAAAAAAAAAAAAAAAAAAAAGAAAAGAAAGAAAAAAAAAACAGAAAACGCAGTTCAATTACATAGTTTCTGAACAACAGCATCTGCTAGTTTCATACATTTCCGAACAAAAATAAATTAAAACTTATGTCATAAAGTTGCCCCCCTTTCGAATTTGAGAACAGCCTTAAGAATAAAAAAGAAACTCAAGATATGAAGTCGAATAAGAGACATTGAAAAATTGGGTGCTAGCAAAGCACCTGTTTACTTTTAACTAAAATATGTAATAAGATAAATTTAAATCGCCTATTCCATAATTGAATCCACTATTTAGATCTGACAAAAACATTGGGGAAAATCAAGATAAGGCTCGCTTGAGACATAATAGAAAAAAGTCTCATAAAAATGCCTAAAAAGATATATTATTAATTTTTAGTTTAGACATTTGAAAGTAATATGTATACATAGCTTAGAAAGAAAGCCTTTGTATTAAGTCTGATGGCTGTTTAAATGTTTTAGTGCATGACAACTTTTATAAATCTGCTTTCCATTTTAAGGTCAATATTTTCAGTAGTCTAAAAAGCTGGTAAATAAATATTTCTGTTCTGTTTATTTTACTGTCATCTTTTTTTTTTACCTGTCACTTTCAGAGCAGAAGTGTCAAATGACAATACACAATACTTCTTGAAACATGTAAAGACTCTACTGCTAAATTCAAATTATTCCAGGAATTCTTTATAAAAAGCTTTACTTTCAAAAAAAGATAATTGTTCATGTAGTGTTCTAACAGAAAAATCAGATATTTCAGGTTGCAAATTTCTCAAAGAAATTATTTTGAATAGCCATGGGAAAGTATATTATATTTATGAAATTACACCATATATTTATTTATAGCAGTAGTAATCAAAAGATTGTTTTTTAAGAATTTCAAGGTATCAATGTTTCACTATGTAGAGCATTTTATTAATGGATCATAAGACACAGCTTTTACTAAAAATGTTTAAATTTTAAATTATTTCAATTTTCTACATAATTGACTGTAATTATTTAAATTATTTTTAAATGAAGTTATATTACTTATATATCCAACATGTTTATTTTTTTCAATAAATGTGCATGTATATGCAATAGGAAAATATATCTAAAAAAAACCCGGTTTAAACCGAAAAGACCTGGTTTTTTGGTTTTTTTGAAGAAAAAAAAGGGTTTTTTACCAACCCTGAAGCAAATAAGTAGCCAGTATGTTATTTTCTCATTCTGCTTTTGCAATAATAAATTTATAGCAAATTGGTGCTAAAGAAGAATGAATGAATAACACCTACTCAACAAGTATTATAAAAGAATGTACGGTAGAATCTCTTTTATCTCAAACTCTTTTAACCAAAACAGAAACTCTCGATTAACCAAAATCCATTTTGAAAGCTTTTTTTTTTCTTTATTACTATCATATTCCTTGTATGCAAGCAGTCCTTTCCGAACTACGAGTACATGTAAATATTCTCGATCCCCTTTCTTAGAGTTCCTTTGAATTTAACTTGAGCTCCCGTAAGCTGTGGAATGGAACTAAGAAAACGAACAAATTAGCAATTCTGAAGCTTTTGAATCTTTTGCAAAAGATTTGGCATGGCTGGAGCAGCAGAAAGACTGTGATACTGGTGAACTAATAATATTAAAAAACTCTGTGATAGAGCTTCAAAGCAAAGGCAATCGAAACTGCGACAAACAAATTTTTCAAACCCTTGTGTGATATATGTAAAAGGTACTTAATTTCAAAATTTAAATTCAGGTAATTTTTTCTTGTTTCTATTCTGTTATTGCTTTATTTTCATTAAGTATTTGTTACCATAATAATAAATATTGCATATATTTCTCCTTAATATTAAAATTAAAGCATTCTCGGTTATTCGAAAATTTCGATTTTCTGAAAGGTGGTCAGTCCCAATTACTTCGGATAATCGAGGCTCTACTCTATAAGAGAAAAAGAACTAATTGGTGTAAAAATGGTAAGCTCAGAAATAGCTTCTTTGGTAGAGGTTAAATAAATGTTTTTATTTTTTTACTTTTGAACTCATATACACTAAATAAAGAAATTAGTTAGGAATTGAAGAGGCAGTTTTTAATTTGTAGCACTGAATGTTAATAATCCATGCTGAGTTGTAATATTGTTGTGTAACAATGCTATTTCTTTAGAGAAAACAAGATATTGTTAAATCATGTTGTTATTTAAAGGCATTTTTCATTTTGTAATTCATAAAATTCTCAAAAAATTAATGTCACTTTATTTACTCTATCAACAAATTATATACTTTTTTCTTACATCATTACTAAAACTCATGAAGTAATGCTCTCTTTTTACTGAACTAGTGCTTTTTGGGGAACTAGCACTCCTTTTTTTTTTTTTTTTTTTTTCCTAGAATGAATACTAAATTACCATTATACACAATATTAAAAAATTTTAATGTATGTAACACTATTGTATCCTACTAAGGAAAATGAATGTGTTTTTCATAATTACTCTAATTACGCAAACTAATAATTATAATTAAAGCTTAAAAACATAGATTAGGTTAGCAATTAGAGGTTTAATTGTTTTGGAAATCCAAATGTATTGGTATCTATTCCGTATTTTGGTGCAGGGAAAAAAATCATAAAAATCTGATTTAAATAAAAAAAAATCTGATTTAAATTTAAGAAATCCGAATTTTTTTATTTTTTTACACTCTAGTCCTACGAAGTCTACTCGGCGTGCGTCTGCAACTACCTCAGACAATAATTACGAAAATTCTTCATAAATGTCTTACCTTGAATGCTTATAAAGTGCAAATTATGCAAGCTCAGCAGCCAAATGATTGTAATAAACATGTTGAATATGCAATTGATATTCTTGACGGTATTTGTATTAAAAACTTCACAAATGTCTTCACAATATACTGAAACAAGCATATGACTAATTATATTAGTCTTTCTGCAATAAATTGTTGTAATCAGGGAAAGATTTTATGACCATCTTGTATTTTTAAATCATTAATGTTCTGAAAAGTAGTTTTAGAAAACGATGAAATATGATATTTTTTGTTAATCATTTGTCGTAAGGGATTTCTTGCCAGCTTATTTAAACAGCCAGCTTTTATCAGATTTTCAAAAATATTTCAGATTTAGTTTCTTTTTTTAAGGGACAGAGTTGCTTTTTACTTTGAATCAATAGAAAAAATTTGTGTTTATTGTTGCCAGAAAAGGGAGGTGTGGGTTGGCAGCATGAAAGGGCATTTTCCCCTCCAGGGATTTTCAAATTAATTGAACTAAACTTTCTTTTTCTTAGATGATTTTGAAAAATATGTGGAAAGTGTATTCTTCTCAAATGACTTAAAATAATTATCACAAAAAAGAAAAAAGCCTGGTTTTATACCAGGCACAAATAAAAAAGAGAAAAATAAGTTTCAAAAATACTATCCATGATTTGCAAAATAAAACTGTATCAAAACTTTTTTTATTGTATAGCATGAATTTTATTTACAATTACTTAATATATATATATATATATATATATATATATATATATATATATATATATTGTAAAGAATTCATCTTTACAGATTTAATTGTGTTTTGATGAGAACTTCAGGTAATAGAAAGAACCCATTTAAAACCACCCATATGTGAAATATGCTTGGTGGTAAGAAGTTATTTCCTCACATGTTAAAATTTGAGTAGTGGTCATATATCTTTAACTTTGAAGAGACCATTGTAGACCGCAGAGAAACCTTGAAATCTTTCTAGACAAGCAAGGACAAATTTTTAACTTTTGTTTTCACAGTAAGTTGTTGACATTACTCATGGTCAACCAATAAAAAAGACTTTTGAGGATGGCATCATTTTTTTTATGTTAGTGATAGGCAGTGTTTGTCGATATATATCATGATATATATCTTGATATATATACGATATTTATTTTTAAAATATCAAGTTTTTTGATATTTTCACTGTACTTGATATTTATTTTCAAAATACTATCAAGATCTTTGATATTTTGTATGTTTGATTATTCATTTTCAAAATATCACTGAACAAGATAATTATGATCTTTTCAGTCAAAACAAGTGTAAATGAAATTTTCAACTGTTATTGACTGTGTTATTCTGTAGATAAAAAATTTTTATTACTGTCAGTGACTTTTGTAGTCAAAGAAGAAAGGAAATATCTTTTCCATGCTTTATGTTTGAAGCTTTTATTTTGAAATGTACACCTAATAATTATGTGAGACAATTAATTCGAAACAACCATTGAAAGATAAACTGTCTAATTTTAATCAGTTTTATACAGCTTCATCAGAAAAGAATCTTCTCTGATTTGGTTTAGTTGTTTCTAAACTGTGCAACATCTTAGTGAATAAAAAATAAGACAAGCTTACATTTATGTTAAAATTCTTCAATGAAAAAACTATTTTGTACTTAAAATTTTGTTTTATAGATTTCTTGATACTTGATACTGAATCCTATAGTTTGCTTTTTTATAAGTGTGTATAAAGCAAATTGTATCTGTTTTCAATTAGTTTGATCTTCATTTTTTTTCTAAGTGAAAGAAAAAAAAGGAAACAAGTGGGTAAGTGTGATCACAGATCGCACAGAGGGTTTCGTTTAATATTCCTTTCAAAACACTTTATCCTTTTGAAAAATCTGTTAGTTCCATATTTCAAAACCAGGGGGCGCACTTGATTCTAAACAAACCTGTATCCGAGTGAAAATCTGTTTTACATACTATCCGTAGATATATTAGTCGAGGGGATTGGGACCATAGCACCCGAGATAAGTAGGCGCACCTGGCGGGAAAAAATGGAACTAAAATATGTAAGGCTATGGTGCATAATATGAAAGAATGGTCAAAGGGGTGTCGGCAAAAGTTGGAAAATTTCTCCCTGGGTTAAAAGGTCGCAGGTTAGAAAAATTGCTTAAAATACACAAGTTAGAGCCCAGAGGGGTAAATAATAAAAGACTTTTTGAAAATTTTATGATTTGTCGTGTGGTCTGAGGCATTCAGCTATACGTATGCAAAATTTCATGTCACCAACTTAATTAGGGGCTCTCTTGCTTCAAATACTTGCTTCAAATTGCTTCAAATACATATGTGGTAGCCCAAAGGGTTAAACGTAAGACTTTTTCAAAATTTTATGATTTGTCGCCTGGCCTCAGGTGTTCTGCAATAAGTATGCAAAATTTCAAATCTCCAATTTAATTAGGGGCTCAGTTAGAAAGAATGGCTTAAAATACACAAGCTGAAGTTGAAAGGGTTAAACATAAAACTTTTTCAAAATTTATTATTTGACGTGAGATCTGAGGTGTTGAGCTATAAGTATGCAAAATTTCAACCTAAATAGGGGCTCACTTAGAAAGAATTGTTTAAAATGCACATGTGGGAGCACAAAGGGTTAAATGTACGACTTTTTCAAAAATTTTATGATTTGTCGTTTGATGTGAGGTGTTCAGCTATAAGTATGCAAAATTTCACGTCTCCAAACTAATTAGGAAGCTCACTTAGAAAGAATTGTTTAAAATACACATGCGCGACTTCAAAGGGTTAAATGTACGACTTTTCCAAAATTTTATCATTTTTCGTATGATGTGAGGTGTTCAGCTATAAGTACCCAAAATTTCATGTCTCCAACATAATTAGGGGCTCACTTAGAAAGAATTGTTTAAAATACACGTGTGGGACCCCAAAGGGTTAAATGCACGACTTTTTCAAAATTTTATGATTTGTCGTTGGATGTGAGGTGTTCAGATATAAGTATGCAAAATTTCACAGCTCCAACCTAATTAGGGGCTCACTTAGAAAGAATTGTTTAAAATACACATGTGGGACCCCAAAGGGTTAAAAGTACGACGTTTTCAAAATTTTATGATTTGTCGTTTGATGTGAGGTATTCAGCTATAAGTATGCAAAATTTCACTCCTCCAACATAATTAGGGTTCACTTAGAAAGAATTGTTTAAATTACACATGTGGGAGCCCAAAGGGTTAAATGTACGACTTTTTCAAAATTTTAGGATTTGTCGTTTGATGTGAGGTATTCAGCTGTAAGTATGCAAAATTTCACTCCTCCAACTTAATTAGGGTTCACTTAGAAAGAATTGTTTAAAATACACATGCGGGAGCTCAAAGGGTTAAATGTATGACTTTTTCAAAATTGTATCATTTGTTGTATAATGTGAGGTGTTCAGCTATAAGTACCCAAAATTTCATGTCTCCAACATAATTAGGAACTCACTTAGAAAGAATTGTTTAAAATACACATGCGGGAGCCCAAAGGGTTAAATGTACGACTTTTTCAAAATTTTATGATTTGTCGTATGATGTGAGGTGTTCAGCTATAAGTACCCAAAATTTCATGTCTCCAACATGTATAGTTTCTGAGAACGGGCTCTGTGACGGACAGACAGAGGAGCGAGACGAATATGGTTTTGTCAGATGAACGAAACCCTAAAAAGAAGTGTATTATTAGAATATTGTTTGATTAAGTTTTCATGTTAAGTGAAATTAGTTTCTAATTTATATTATGCTTGAAAATATTTATTGTCAGCAGTGAGTTTACTATTTTGAAAATATTGGATATTTTTGAAAATATCATGATATTTACGAACCCTGGTGATAGGACAGTCCTGGTCTGACACTAATTAGTTTTCTCTGAGAAGAGGGATTGGTGAGAGGAGAGGAGGCAGTTTTTGGAAGTGATGGTCAAGCGATAGGTGTGTATCTCAAAGGGAGCAGTTGCAGCTGCACTGGCATAAGTAAATCTCTTGGAAGCACCAGATGTGCTAAAATAATCACTGAGAGTGGAGAAGAGCTCAGATCAACTATTCTCATGTTGAGAAAATAGGATCGGGAGAGATGTAAAGAAATGTTAGTGTGGAGTTCTCCTCGAATTCATGTAAAATACAGGAACTTTCTATGAACAATTTTAAAAACTTTTGTTGAACTTCATTGCTTGTGTAAGTCGACCAACTCACATAATATTTTTATTTGTTATGCTCTTTGGATCATCTACTCAAGACTTATTTAATTCAATAAATAATTATTTAAATAATCTAAAGGATAGAGTACATGTCTCATGCTACCAGTCAATTCTTTGATCAATGTGTATTTCTTTATAATATACATATATTTAATAAGAAGTGTACTTTATTTTATAATCACTAAATCTTCTGCACAATAATTTCATAGTGTTTCTTTCTAGTTCAAATGGGAATAGGTGATCATCTAAAACATATATTCCCAGACTTGAATGTGAAATAATGTTCTTATGCAATTCATAGATGTAATATAATCTGCTAAAAATACTTCAATAAATCAGACGGATTGAAAAGGAGAAAAACATTACTTCTTGACAGCATGCTTATTTCTAACTGAACAACCATGGATTCTGTCACCAGATCCACATAAGTACATTACATAAAATATGGAGTTTAATACATGGAGGTGAGAATACACTACAATACCCTCTTCAAGTTAAGTCGTTGGTACAACTAGTTTTATATTATGCTTAGGGCGTTGATATCTATTTAATTTTTCTGGTTGCAAGTTAACATTTTGTTTATTACATTTAATTTCCTTTGAATGAAAACTTTTTGATTTTAATGTTAAATTATGATTGTCTCATTTTAGGGTTCATCAGATGGTAAATCAACATCTTTATTTAGAGATGGAAATTTGTTATCTCTAAATTGTTTATCAGCATTATCCATAACTGCCTTGTGTTACAATTACCAACATCGAACTTAGAATTGAAATTGCTATTGTCCTTATAGAACTAGATCCTGATAGAATTTCTAGAATCATATATACTCCTATCTACAATTATTTGGTTCAAATGACTTTTCTAAATTAAAACCTCATTAGTTTACACATATATACATTTTTTCATTAAGCACTTCATCTATTGTACAATGAATCCAACTCTTCTTGTTTGGATTTTGATAATCCTCTCTGATATCTTTATTGACCATCATACCCGATTTATTTGTATCTTTCAGCAAATCAAATCTAGTTCTGACTTTGTTTGAACTTTGTTAAGCTTATGGGTGTAACTCCTGTAGTCATGTGAACTGAATTTCTATAGTGAAGAAGATAACTATTCATTGATGCTTCAAAGCTTACATTGCTATTAGTTGGTGTTTTTAATAATTTACATAAGCTAAATTTAAAGCTCTTCACAGCATTCTTAGCTAGTCCATAACTAGCCGGATGAAATTGTGGAGTTAAAAACTTTATCCCATTAATTTGTAAGAAATTAAGGAATTCTCTTGATTCAAACTGACTTCCATTATCAGTTTTAATAATCTTAGGCAAAGAGGCGAGGAAAATACTTCCTAAACTTTTCAATGCACCCTTTAAAATCTATATTATTCATAACAAATGCTTCAACCCATTTCGAATGTGAATCTACTATAATCGAAATAATTCCCCCTTTATAGGACCCAGAAAATGTGCATGAATTCTTTCAAAATGGTAACTAGCTTTTTTCACTAAAATATTTTTACATTTCATAGACTCTGGTCTAGCTTCTGAATAAACATTACAACTATTGACAAAATCTTCAATATCAGAATCTAAATCAGGCCACCAAAAATAAATTCTAGTGTTGCTTTTGATTTTAACTATACTTTCGTGAGTACTATGAAGCTCAGTGAACTGTTGTTTTCTATACTTTGTTGGAATAACAATATGATATCCGCACATTATTATCTCATGTCTTTACAACTAAAATACTTCTTAACCTCACTATCAGTAACATTCTGTAGAAATCCATAAGTTATGTAATTGAGCAATTTCCCTAAAATTGGATCTCTCCTGGTGTCAGATCTAACTTTAAATAAATCAACTGGGACATCATTTTCTATGAAGTGAACGTAATCATATTTCTTTGTTTCAACTAACTTGTTATCAAATACCAGATATCTAGATAAAGCATCAGCCAGTGTATTTAAGTTACCTTTTATATGTCGACAATTATAGTTAATAAACAAGATAAAAGCAATGACCGTCGTTGGAGACGCCCTGTTACCATAGGTGGTAAAATGCAATTTTCTCCAAATAAAGCTAATAGTGGTTTATGACCACTCACCAATTCAAATTTAGTTCCTATCAAATATTGATAAAACTTTTAGCATGCACAGTAAATGGCTAAATTTTCCTTATTTATGTATCATCAAATAGTTTTTCTCTGCTGTACTAAAAACCCTCTCTATATAAAACAGTTCAGATTTATCTTCCAACACATGTGATAACACTTTCCCTATCCTACATTGACTGGTATCACATGATAATCTCAAAGGTTTAGACTTATCAAAACAAATCAGAACTCTGTCTGATGTTAACTCTTTCTTAGCATAATCAAGGACTTGTTGACATTTGATAGACCATTTAAAATCAACACCCTTTTGCAACATCTTTTAACAGTTTCATTTTTGGTGATTGGAATAAATTTTGAATAATAGTTAACCATCCCAGAAAATATTTGAACATCATTAACATTATCTGGTCGAAGGAACTCTAAAATTGCTTTAACTTTAGTGTAATCTTTTTGCAACCCATTTTTACTGATAGTATGTCCTAAATATTTAAAACCTTTTACAACCTTGTGCTTGATTTACAACCTTGCAGACTGTTACCTACTCAAATATGCTTTTAAATTCTTTAAATGTTCCTGTTCATTACTACCAGTGATTAAAATATCATCTAGCAGATTAATTGTAACCCCAATTCCTTGTAAAGTTTTCCCAATCACTCTTTGAAATAGAACATGCTGGTTTAGTTCCAAAAGGTAAGCGGTTTACTGAATAAATACCATAAGGTGTACTCCAGGCTAGTAATTCTTTGGCTGCATCATCTAAAACTAACGGATTGCATGCATTAGATAAATCTAATAAATTTGCTAAAACTTTGTCCTCAACGGAAAAGCTGCAAAAAGTTCTATCCTCAGCAAAGGATTGTTAACATCCTTCAAATATTTGTTAACAGTAATTTTAAAATTTGCACAGACTCTAATATCTTTGCCATTAAGTTTTATTACAGGAACCAGAGATGTATCCCATTGAGAATTATCTATTTTTGTAATCACTCTGGCATAACTTTTTCTTTAAAAGCAAATGCAATTGGTCGTAGTTTATGAAAAATACGTTTTACATTAACCTCAAGTTCTAAATGTGCGTTGTCTGCATTATAAGTACCTAACTCATCTTTAAACAAATATTCAGATAATGTGTAATTCTAAATTGCTTTCTCCTACAGAAATTCTGTTCACATCATTGCTACCTACAACAATATTTAATTTTAATCCAAAACCATTTAAAACATTTTATCACAATAACAGTTTTTCAGACTCTTTAACAACAATCATATTGACTAGGGGAGAGGGAGGTACGTTTGAACTGGGGAGCACCTTTGAACATTGTAAATATTTTTGTTTAAATAAATTATATTTTTTTAAATATAGCACAGTACTACTGCTTCAAGACTGTAACAAGAATACAAAGCGTTACTATTTTGCATGCACACTACTGTCTAAGCAAGATATGTATATTTTGCTTTCTTGAATCTAAACTTAACAAAATAAAGTTGAAAGCTTTTTGTTGATAATCTTGTATCCCTAAAACTATAATTTAGTATCTCTATATAATAAAAGCCAGTGTAACGCTGGGCGGGGCGAATCCATCAAGTCCCACCAGTCTCCCAGGAAGAGACTCAAGGGGAAAAGGATCCATTCTCCCATTGGTTGACAAGAAACAAGAATCCCGCGATTACTTCTCAAGGTTACAAGTCCTGATAATTGAGCAGTAGTAGACTCTTCTTCCTAACAAATCAGTGCAAGGCACATCACATTAAACCGCCAAAATAAATCGCCAAGTGTCACTTGAGATTATTTCAAGTATTAAGTTGCAATCATATTGAATTTTCTTTGCGACATGTAAGGAATTTTAATTTATTTCTCATATAAAGTGATTCACGGAAAACAATGATATGGTATTTTTAAAAATATCCTTTATTTTCCTGCAAAAAATTGATAAAACTGACTTTCTTTTAAAAAAGTAATTAATTTAAATATTTTAGTCTTATTATTTTGTAACTTATTTTTAAATTACACATTACTTATATTTTCCTTTTCTATATACAAGTGTATGTAAATTTAAACTAAAAAATAAAAAAAATCCCATATTTTAAAAGTAAAAAATTATGTTTATACGAAAAGTAAAATTAATAATTTTTGATTTATAGCTTTGCATCAGGAGGACAGAAGCTTAGGGGATTAGACGGTTGGGATTCAACCCGAGATACTTATTTATTAATCCGTATACATATTTAAAAAAAATTGGAAAGGGGGGGGGTAAACGATAAAATACAATTTCAAAGTGTTATTAAAAAATAATAGTATTATTTCAATAGTTGCAGCAGACTGTTTTTTAATTACGCACTTTTATTGCATATTTATTAAATTTTTGTTTTATTAAGAAATCTTAATTTTGTTATAGTAGTATATTAGCCGGTAAACCTGGTTTACCCAGAAATATTGTAAATACTAATTGTGTGTTTATTAGAACATAAACTAGCCGAACTTTGCTCATCTAAACGCTTCCATATTGTCAATTATTTTTTTTATCAGTTTTTCAAGTTTTAAGTGAAAAACACAATTTTTACCCACCGTCCTAGGACAGGCATTTACACTAGTTTAATACATAAACAAGGATGTTAGCTTTAACTTATAAGGTTTGTTTTATTCAAATTCTCAAACCTAATTGAGTAAATAGTTGTAATGCTAAACTCCATGTGATGGGGTACCATTGAACGGAAAAGTTGAGGCACCATTGAACAATTAAAACTATGAAGTAAAGAGTTGTAGATGTATCTAAATATTATTATTGTTGAATTTTTTTTTTTTTAATATGAATATTAAGAGATTAATTAAGTATTATTTACTTCATATGAAAGTTGTACTGATGCAGGGCTTCAACTACAGGTAAATTCAGGACACACAACAATAATTCATGATTTAACAGATTTGTATAATAAACCCTATACTGTTTCATTTACAATGGTAAACATTATTTCTGGATTTCATAAAACAGGGTTTTATTCATTTTCTATAGCAATTTGAATGAACATGATTTCATTTTAGTTCAATTTCATGCAAAAAGAACTCTGCATTACGTTGGTCAGATTAAATTGCTTAATGTCAGGTTTCTTCGTAAAAAAGAACATACGATATATTTGCCAGGGGCATCAGATATCAATTTGGTGGATTTTAAAGATATTATATAAAAAAGTGGTCACAATGAAACATAATTGGAAAGATCCTCCGTTCTGTCTCAACAATGTGCTTTGATGGACACAAATTTGGTTAAATAATAAAAAATTAGTAATTTCAATTATATGTATTTGTGTAATTTATTCTTATTATTTTATATTTTGGAAAGATATGCAGTTTTTAATAAAATCTGTCAATATTTTCACATTTTGTTAATGTGTTCAAAGGTGTCCCTAGCTTGTTCAAAGGTACCCCTACATGGGGCAGGATTGGGCAGAAAACTTTCAGCTTTTTAAAACCTTAGAACATATTTAATTTATCTGAAAAACTGTAATTTTTTATTTTATATGATGCAGAATTACATTCTTTCTCTCACAAAATATTTAAAATTCAATAAATATAATTCAAGTAAGAAATATGTGGATTAAAAAAAAAAAACATTCAAAGCTGTCTCCGCTACTTTACGAATTCCATTAAGTTCCATAGAAACATTAATTTGCTCAATGGGAATTATAATATGCCTTCCATAGGATTGCTACATAACATTTGTATACTCCATTTTAATATTTCTTATATTTTTCTTATAAGAAGAAAAAGGAATACATGAGATACCAGCATCTGTATTTACTTCCTTTCCTTCTAACTTAACTTCTAAAAATAACTGGTTTACATATGAAATATCAATGCTTTGCATATCAATATATTGACAGCCTTCATCATCTACCGAATTTATGTTAACTTTAGTTTTGCATACTTTAGCTATATGTCCTTTCCGGTTACATGTGTTTCACTTAGTCTTTAAATTTGCATTTTTAGCTCTCAGGCTCTGATAGCCTGAGAGCTGATGTGCCCACTGGTTCTGTATGTACATAACGTGATAACTCGTGATAGAAGTATCAGATTTGCTTCAAATTTTTTTTTCTAGGTTCATTCTCATAAGGCGCTTCTCTGATTAGTTTTCGGGGTTCATTGGTTAAGTATAAAGGGGGGTTATGGGGGGGGGGGGCTAATCCCCCCTTTAACTTAGATAAATGGGTTTTTCTTGCAGAATCATCAGATTTGCTTCAATTTTGGTATACCAGTTAATTCTGATAAGGCACTTCCCTGATTAGATTTGGAGGTTCATTGTTTAAGTATAAAGGGGGACGGGGAGGTGTAATACCCCCTTAATTTAGATAAATGGTTTTTCTTATCCGATTTGCTTGAAATTTAGTATACTGGTTTATTATGATAAGGCGCTTCCCTGATTAGATTTAGAGGTTCATTGGTTAAGTATAAAGGGGGGGATCGGGTGGTTAATATCCCCTTAATTTAGATAAATGGGTTTTCTTATACGATTTGCTTCAAATTTGGTATACCGTTTTATTATGTTAAGCGCTTCCCTGATTAGATTTGGAGGTTCATTTGAAATCGTGGTTACCATTACTACAATGGTAGCATTTTAATGTATCATCTTTTTTGATGATTGATTTTTATGCAGTTTTTGACTGTAGACTTTCATCACCTTCTCTTTTAAAGGTTTGAATTGCACCTTGATAATTTCAATTTGTCTTGCTTCTTGAAGTAGCACTTCTTTACTCTGGGCAACATCAAGTAAATTAGTCAATGTGGTGGTGAGCTTCTCTTCACAAAGACAATCTAGGATATGTCCGAGCCCCATTCCAGTAACGAGTTTATCTCAAACTATATCTTCAAGGCTCAAGCTAAATTCGCACTCCGACACTTGTGTCTTGTGTTTTACATACCAGTCTCACATGAATTCTTGGGACTGTTTCAGTTAATTGGACAAAATTTGTTTTCTGCACACAAAAATTGCAGATTGAAAGTGTTCTGTCAACAGATCTTTTAAATCATCAAATCTTTTTCACGATGGTGTAACAGAATTGTACAAATTTTTTAATATGTTATACACTGCTTCACTGACTGTCATAAGTAGAATGGCACTTTGCATTCATCTTCCATTCTGTTAGCCAACAAATATTGTTCTAAAACACTCTATAAAAATGTTCCAGTGATCATTAAATTAAATTGGCTGATATTTCCCACAATTCCTGTGTTTACTATAGTCACATTGGTTGGATCCATTGACTTGCTGCACAGCAAAACAAAAATATCACAAGTTGCAGATCCAAATAGTTTAATCTATCTCAACTTTAATCATGCTATATAATTAAAAAGTTTGCCTTGCCACCAAATCTGTCATATCTGCTAAAAATACTTAAATAAATCAGATGGATTAAAAAGGAGAAAAACAGACAAAATGTTATTTCCCAACAGCATGTTTATTTGTAACTGAACAACCTTGGATTCTGTCACCAGACATACCACACAAGTACATTACATAAAACATGGAGTTTAATATATTACAATTGACAAATTAGAAATGTATTAATTAGGATTATGAATATCCATTCCATAAATTAAATAATATTTGGGAGGAATTCTGCATCTTCTTCTGTGGCAATTTTTATAGAACATAATGATTGTAATGAAATTCTTTCGCTTAAACACTAAACAATGTCATCTGATTTCACACTCACAATGGCAGCAAATACACGACTTCTCATAATAGTTGGTTTAGATAAAATTCTATCAGCCAATCCTAGATTTCTGTCTGTCAGCTTTCAATTTTTATTCAAAAGCCTGAATGTGTTCTGGATTACATTACCTTACTTCATAAAGAAAAAAATTGCTTATTATGTGGAGCTGTTATATACAAGAAGTCTTGTCTCTTGAAACAAACAATAATGAAAAAAAAAACCCTTTTTTCTTTTCTTTGACAATTTATAATTTTAGCGTTGTCACTGAAAATTGTATTTGAGAGTAGTATATATTGCAGCCTGTTGTTCAACTTACATAATTATTTTATCCTATGATATAGTTCTTTATTGCATAACTCTGAGGTATTACTGTCTTTTGTTGTACCACTTATTGTGTAACTGTGGAGTACTACTTCTAAATGTAGTGTATATTATATAATGTAAAATTATTAGGACTTTGTTCTAGTTCCCCTTATTATATAACTTTTGAATATTGTATTCTTAAATGATAGTTTCAAGCTTTCTTATCCTTGTGTCTTCTTCCCCTTAGATATAATGCTAACAAGAGGAGGTGCTAATCTTAGTGTGTACAGGCATCGTCAAGGCTCCATAAGCAGTGACCGTCAATCTGTTCACTCTATTCTTACTTCCAGTTTAACGCTAGACCCTGGAGCTACTGTATTAACACCTCAACAGTTGGGGACAATGGGTAAGCAGTTTGTGTCCATATGACTTATTTTTGTCCTGTGTCCTTATTATTTATACCAGAGATCGTCAACTAATAAAAAGGAACCTACAGGTGCTGTTATTTGTACCAGAGATCATCAACTAATAAAAAGGGCCTGCGGGTGCAGTTTTGCCCACTAACCCATTTTCTAGTAGTTGTAAAATCTTAGTTACTTACTTTCTATAACGGCCACCACATTTTTATACTAAGCTCACAATTTCACCAAGATCATTCCCAAGCTCATATATATGCTGTATATGTATGCCATACATTGATATCTGTTATATTTACATCATATTGTGTGTTTGTTTTTTGTTGTTGTTGTTTAAAGCCTCTCTAATTACTTATGCTAATTGACATCTGATGTTGCCTGTGACAAAAGTCTAGATTCATTAAAATGCCAAAACTGATTAAAATGGAAGGCATAACTATCAAAATAATAAACCAAATAATTTAGGAAAAACAAGGCAACAATTGTATGAAGTCAATCAAGGTTATGTAATTAAATAGATCCAACTGTAAATATGAGGGTCTGCAAGAATCATACTATTGCATAAACAAGGGAAATTAATTCAAGCACATCTCAACATAAGTTACAACTAAATATGAAACAAGAACGAAAAATCAAGATTCAGCATAGATTATGAAACCCTTTCCAACATATTCAGAATATTATAGCAAAACTTCACAATTTACTAAGGTGAAACATGATGTCTAAATGAACAATTTGGAAAACGCATAATGCATTTGAAAACCTGATTTATGCTATTACCGTGAATAGTCGAGAAAATATGTGATTTTTTTTTGTGCAACTCTGTATATGATCTGCAGATATGAATGTATTCTGCATAATATGCTAAAAGTTAGTTCAGCTAAATGCATAGCAGAGTTGAAAATTTCCACTTAGCAATTTCTGCCAATGACAGATGTTGCTGAGAACTTTTGTGTGACCCTATATAGGATCTGTAGAATGTATATACACAAAGTAATATTTAAAAAATAGTTAAATTTAAAAATGCATATTACAACTGAAAACACACTTCCAGCTATTATTGTTCGTAGGTTTCAATAGTTCAATTATTGCTCATTTTCTTCTGTATCCAAATTCTTTTGTGCATTCCTGGAAATGAACGAGAAGTAGTATGCACACCCTATTATATAGTAAGAACCTTGTAGTACACCTCAGTGATATATATATCAATTTCAATATGTTTAAATCATTATTATTAAATATCATTAAAGTATACGACAAACAATTTTCCCCATAGACCGTAATGGGGCAGAACTCTTTTGAGTGGCCCTGTAAATGAACCAAAAATGCTACACACTACATTTTCAATACCAAACCTGCCATAATAAACCCCAATAACATCTATCAATTTCATGGCAATCAGGCTATATTTATGCGAGTTAGAGCATAGACAGATGCGCAGAAAAACCGAATTCATAAATACTTTTCAACTATGTTGGAAAGTGTTAAAAAAGAGAGGGGGATAGACCACTTGCATTAGGTATGAAACTCAAAAGTTCATAGAAATACTAAACATATTGATTGTACAGTAAAGTGTAAATAAAATTCCATCAAGAAAATGCATTGTTTATTACTTTAAAATTAAATTATGCAAATGAAACATGTAATTATTTTAATACTGACCCCTAAAATTTATTTATTTCATTAGTATATGCCTACAAATATTTCTAGCATTTATCAGTAGAATAATTTAAAGTTCAACTGAATACAAGCCCTATGCGTATCATTGAATTTATTTATTTATACCTTAAATCTGATTGATGTCATTTTAACAATTAAGTCGCCCTGAAATTCTCCCATTAAATTAAGACACAGAGAAAAGCAGGAAAGGGTATTAAATAATTAATGAACAAAGTGTATTGTAACAGTGTGCTAATATTAGAGCTATCATTCTTACCTTTCTCATCTTATAACTTCAAAATTATCTATTAAAAAAGGGTTGTAATGGTACAACCTAATGTATGTTATTTCAAAATTATCTAATAAAAAAGTGTTGTAATGGTACAACCTAATGTATGTTATTTGACTAGTACACACAGAGACAGATTACCCATTAGGCTAAGTAGGCTGAAGCCTAGGGGCCCAGAAGGAAAAGGGCCCCGGTACTAAGATTTTCTTTAGGTTTTTTTCTTCATATCGGCTTCACAAAGGCTATTTTTAATTTTTTTTAATGTTCTTTTTTTTTGGAGGTTTTTTTTTAATTGAAGATACTTTTATTTAGTGGATGTATCCTAACAAAAAAAGTTCAACTAATTCAAAAAAGTAAAAAACAGCATTTGATTTGACCTCAGCTATCCAATGCAAAAATTGTTTAAGAATATTGAAATACAAATGAGATGTTTAAAAAATTTTCTCCCATAGGATTAACATTAGAGATCGGGTGTTTTCACATCAGTAACCGCTTAATGATAGAAAAAACTGATCATAGAAACATTCTTCCGATTACAAAAAAAAAAAAAAAAAAGCATACAAATTACGTACAGTTTTTACTTTAGGTCGCTAGTTCCTAATAATTTATATTTGAAAAAATATTGTTCAAGGACTAAGAACAAAATTTCAAAAATTTCCCATTTTTATGACCAAAACGTGCATTTTGAATTTTATGAAATTTCAATGTTTTCCTGCACTAAAAGTACTGTTTTCCACTTTTAGTGCCAGAAAACACTGAAATGTATTGCTTTTTTTTGGGGGGGGGGGGGGGAGAGAAGAGGAGGTTCACAAAATAGTTTAGCCTAGGGGCCCGGAAGGTAGTTAATTTGCTTTACACCGAGTAAGCATTAGTAGATTATCTTGTCTTAACTTCTATCACACATGTAACAAATTATTTTAACATTTTGCTGATGTAATAAACATAAGATATTTAACTGTACAGAAATAGAAATAACTACAACAGATCTGAGCATTAACAATACATACGAATTTTCATCATAGCTAATATGTGATTTTTGGCAGAATTTATCTATGATAATGAAAACACAACTCACCCATAGCCTTTGGTATGAACAAACTATGTTTATATACAGATTAACATATGATTAATAAAAATATATTTCTCAATTGAATTAACTACATTACACTTTTTCTCATACACATGCTTAGTTCTTGTATTGTAATTGATATAAGGACTCATTAGTTTACACCTTTAGATGTGCAATTTCTATATGTCATTACTTGTAGCACAAAAGATGACAAAACCTTTAGGTTTAACTTTAGAAGAAGATACATTATACTGCTGGTCTCCTGAGCCCAATGGACAGTCAAAGCAGCCTTCTTAAGCGAGGGCCCAATTCCCTTTCTGTGCTGCTGACTATAATTTTAATGTTGCGAACATGAATCATCTCCTTGCTTCTATTTTGATTTTGAATCCTTTCAACAGAAATTCGCTTGTGCACCAAGACAACACATGAAGAATTATTTCACCAATGAAGATCCGTCTAGCATGACTTTTGAATTCTGAATTTAATGATGATACAGTCACAGATCAACACAACACATATTATGAATTATCGCTTCAGGTATGTGTGTCTTGGCATAGCAAAACAATGTTGAATCACCCAAGAAATCACTAAAAAATTATCTCAGTGGCTTTTGAATTCTCAATTTAATGATGATACGGTCACACATCAACACATTACAATGTATCACTTCAGGTACATGTGTCTTGGCATAGCAAAACAACGTTGAGTCATGTCAGATTGTCGGAAAATTATCACTTGAAAAAACCTTACCATCTTCTGTCAAAATCTGCTTTATGTTACAATTATTTTAATTTAATTTATTTTTTTATAAATGTGGATTTCATTAAAACAGCAGTAACTTGTATGTCTTATACACATGTTTTATGTACAGTAGACGATCTATATAACGCAATTCTCCATATAACGCACAACTTCTCAGACATAAACAATGGTTTTTGCAGTTAAAAAGCACCTGCTTTTCCACATGGAAAAAAATTGCTACTCTCTAGAGGACTAAATTTGATACATTAGTTCAACTTTATCTCCTAATTTAAGACCTTTTTAATGAAAAAATTGCTATTATTACAATAAACATTTTTGAAAATGAGTAATATAATGAATGATTTGATTCAAGTATATTTGGACAATGTTTATAAAGTAAATTTAACACTGTGCAGAATGACGTATATTAAGCAAAATTTATAATCTGGATAACTCCTGGTAACAAGAAATGCAGTATAAAGATATTCTAATGTATTTTGATGTATTTTAGACATATTTTGCCATGTTTACAAGGTAAATTTAATGATGTGTGAAAGAGGATCCATATAACGCAATACCTTGTGTTTTTTAGGTTTGCATTATAAAGATCTTCTACTGTATTACGTCATATATGACTTTAACTTTTCATATTTCATGTATAAAACTATAATGTTACATATTACTTCATATAACTTGCCGGTACATTTCAGTCAGTTGCTGATTTATTCTCAAGGGTTGCTGAAAATGTACTGAAACTTTTATAAATATACATGTATTCATCCATTTTGCACTTTTGTAAGATTTTTTTTTTTAGTAGAAAAAAAAATGAGGAGAAGGTTCTCAAGCTTTATATTTTCCCCCTTAAAATTGAAATCTGTTACAAAAAAGGCAAGATTTTTTTTCAGCATTCTTCTATTTTTTGCATCCTTAATAGTTTCAAAAAATGATTTGAAATTGCTGCTTGTATTTTGAAATTTTCATAAATGTTCATCTGTATTCATCAAACGTCAGTGTACATTGAATTGTATATACTTATGCATGAGCATAATTATATATGTGTGCACTAAAAAAAATGATTTAAAAGTTCAAATGTGCATACAAAACCAAAGAGGTTAATGACTGCCGTTTTATATATTCAACAATGTTATGAAATTATTAAGAATGTAATTATTTATTACATAGCTTTGATATTTGTTTGTCGGTAGAGTTTTATCTTAAATATCATATTTACTTGTGCATCTCTTATATCACTCATCTAAAATCTTTTCCCCCTTTGAAATTTCATCCCTAAGTAACTTCTCTCAAGTGTGGTAGGATTTCTAATTATGTGGAAGGAAAGCAAAAATGTTCTTCTTTTTTGCAGTTTGGCTGTTCTCATCCCTGAATCACAAGTATATTTTATGTTTTAAAAAAAATATGTCTCTCTAAAATATACTTCTCTATCCCCCATTTACAAAATATCAAGTGTAAAAATACAGCCAAACTACAAAAATGAAAAACGTCTTCTCTCTTGTCCTGCCGCCCCTGCCGTCGAGAATTTCACCCCTTTTTCTATGGATAGGGAATTTAAGGGGAAAGTTAAATGATTACTTATTTATTGTTGCTACAATGTAACAATGCGAATATAGCATAAAAATTGTTACAAAAAATAGTTTTAAAAATTTTAGAGTTTATGTTCTTCAGTAGAGGGGGAGGGAAAGGAAAAAGCAGAATTTTTTTTGAGTGGAGGGGAAAGTAAGTTAGATGATTTTTAATTATGGTTACAAAAAGTTAAAATTTTTTTTTTTCTTTTTAAAGAATTTAAACTGTACGAGGGTCAAAGGAAAAAAATAACTTTTTATTGGGGGGGGGGGGGGGGAGGAAAAATAATTTAAAAGGTTATTTAAATATTGTTACAACAAAATCATAAATAGAACAGAAAAAAAATTTAAAGATTTTAAATTTCATGAGATGCATGTGTGTGTGTGTGTGTGTGTGGTGGGGGGGGGGGGGGGGATCTTCATCGATGAGGGTAGGTGGGCAAGGAGAGAGAAGCAGAGATTTTGGGTGAAGGAGACAATTTAGGAAATAGATTATTTAATTATTGTTATGGTAAATTATTAAATAGATCAGCAAAGAAATTAAAAGTTATTAAGTTTAAACTATGCGTGTTTGGTAACAGAGGGGCGTGAAAGGGCAGCAGTAATTTCAGGGGGTAGATTTATATGATTGATTATATATTGTGAGAATAAAAAAAGAAGGAAAGTTTGAAAAAAATAAATGAGTAAAGATTTAAAATTTTGTGTATTTTTTTTGGGGGGGGGGGGGGGTCGAGCAGTGACACACAAACTATTTTCATTTTAACATTATTACAACATACAACACATATTTCTGTGTCATTTTCTCTTTTGTGTAGCATTTTGTCACAACCCCTGGATACCCGGCACAACATTAATTTCAAGACGGGAGATGGGCGTCGCAGATTTCTTTTTCTCTTTTGCAGATTCTTTTTCCTCGAACCTTTATTTTTCTTTGTATTATGTTTAGCTCCTTATTATTTAATGCAAAAAGTTAAGATTATTATTAATAAAAATTTATAAAAGGCCTAAAAATGCTACATACAGGTAAGTGATTGCTTGATTAATTAACGCTTCAATTGTAAAAATATTTTACCTACAGATTATTTTTTGCCCCTGAAGTATCTGTCGTAGACACTTGGAGAAATTTCTACTACTGGGCCTGGATAGGCAGTGGACTTTTTATAATCATCAACCTAGTTAAAGTAAAATTCTTTTTGGGATTTGCATTTATGTTTCTGCTTCATGAAAGGTTTCAATAAGACACATAATTTTATGAATTATTATTATGGTTTTATTTCTACATATAGGTATAAATATTTTTAATGAAATTTCTTTTACCTAATACGCATTCAGTATGAGGTATGTGCTTGTAAAGATCTCATGATTTCTTCGATGTTCAATCTATATGAGAAATCGCAAGTGATAAGTTATCCTCTCTGAACCCAATCAAAATTAATATTTTGTTTAAATGGCAACTAATTTTGAAAAGCTAGTCTCACTTAAGTAGGTCAATGCAAACTGAAAATAATAACTGCCTCTTTTTTCAAATTGGTACATTTGTTTCCAATCTCTAACCAAAATTTTTGGCAACACCTAGATTGAAAAAGTTGTAGCAAAGATGGCCACTACTAAACGTCAGACTGACCCAACTTTCCTATGGACCTCCCAAAGAAAGTAGAGGGCATCTCAAATCTATTGTCTTTTATCACTCTGTCTGTTCACCAGCTGGTTTCCAAAGTATAGGTATTATATACTAATACAGACAATTGTTTTATTTAAAAAATATCATCTCATTTCACTGTTTTACTGGTACCTGATACTTGCTGAACAAAAGCCTTATATTTTATATTGTTAAATAAATTTCTTTGAATTTGGCAACTCATGCCACTGGTTTAGAGGGATATTTAGAATAATTAAGCTCATAGTTTTAAGTTATCGTGTATATTTTCAAAACTTATTGCTAATAGCTAAAATTTTAATTTTTTTAATGAGATATCAGTATGTGTGTAATTTTATTTATTTTTATTGCTTATCTTTTAAGGCATGGAGGCTCTAGAAACTGCTATAGCATATTGGGAGGATGCTTTAGCTGCTTACAGACCACCACCTGGTGATATTCTTGCCTTAACTGTAAGAACATATCTTAAATTACTTCATTTCTATTGTGAGTTACAGTAGATTATAATGAATCTTATTTAGTTAACAATGTCTCTCTCTCTCTCTATATATATGTCATTTTGTCATAAACATCTCATTAAAATAGCCTAATTGCCCATTCATGAAACCCAATCACCCATTTTTTATATTAGTGCCAGTCCAAGGTCATTGATTTTCTGTTTAAACAAAGGAGAAAACCTAAATTCATCCAGCATTTGAATAGAGAACATGTATGTTTGTTAACTTATGATTAGTTAAGTAATAAAATTCATCAGTTTTGCATATGATTAGCTGTAAATAACAAATTAGATTTTCTCATTGTAAATTGTAAATATCTTGCAAGGTTTTTCAGTTTAACATTTCTTAGTAATGCATTTAATACCAATATAAGTTTATATAATATTCATTTCATATTAAATTTGCGTAATCAGTTAGAAAAAGAATGACTGAAAACAACAAAAAAGCAACTGTTCCAACTTTGATTACTGAGGTAGAAGAAAAATGGAAATTCAGTGCAAATAGAAAAAGAAAATCAAAATTTAGCAAGTGCATATTAAAATAAAGCACCAAAATATTACTGTCACTTTTATTGTAACAGTGAGAAAAAGATAATGATAAAAACCACATATGGCATTTGCAACAAAGCATCAGTGTGCCATATCGGTATCCAAATTGTTTTTAACATGGTTATTATTTTAGTTTTTCTGATTTCCAGAATTTGAAAACATATCTTATGTTTTATTCTTTGATACAAGTTTCAATAATATATATACTATATGTTTGTCTAATACTTATATAAATCATCCTAAATTATATTAATAATGTAGGTTTTTTAGAAAGTATCTGCTCTTTATATATATTTTCTTTGTTATTTTTTTTATTTATTTATTAAAAGAAAATATTTTAAACTTTACTGTTTTTTCCTAATATAAAGAGAAGGTTATTTCCTAGGGTTGATTGCCCAATCAACTGAACTAGAAAGAGATCTTCTTCCGGCTGAATCCTCCATTTACTTTCTGAAAATCAAAGGAAATAATCGAAAACTAACAACCAAAAATTAAGAGATTTGAAATTCGTTAAACATATGTATGTAAAACTTGAAAATGATGACAGGAGGGGGGGGGGGGGGGGGTGTTGAAAGCATATTGACAATGGATCAAATTCATAAAGAAAACTGAATTCCTGTAACCACTAAATCATTAAAATATTGTCCTTTTTTTGCAGTTTTATCTTCTGCATTTTTGGGGTACCTTTTTCCATTTATTTTATTCCCCATTTCTATATTGCAGCTAAGACCCTGGGCTTGGCCCATGAGGTCCCTTAAAGTTTTGTGCACCATGTTTTTTTAACCCCCCCCCCCCACACACACACACACTAATTGTGCCACCCTTTCGATGCATAAATTTAAAATTGAGTTTTGGACTCCTCTTCCAGGCCTTTATTGTCATATTTTTTTGGGGCCTTAAGACTCTTTTAAGCATTTTTCACCATTTTTGCCATGATTTCTTTAAATATGAATTTTTTAATTATTTCTCTAAGTGACAAGTACTTGGGTCTTTTAACAAGTTTTTATCTTAGGGTCCTGCTCTTAACTATCAGTAGGCCCCTTTAGGGCCCAATTTCGAAAGCTCTCTTTAAAAAGTTCCGATTCACTAGCATTTTTTCTAACAATTTCTTAGGTCCTCCAGCTACTAACTACAAAAAATTTTCTTAGATATCAGCTACTACCAATGTTAATCCCCTTCTTGGTTCCCTTAGTGCAGCTTCTTTCTTGCAATTTTCTTTAACATAGTTCTAGGGTCTTCCGACTGTTTTATAAACTATTAAAAATTTCCTTAGACTTCAGCTACCATGTTTCTTTAATATTAATCTTTTTTTTTTTTTTTTTTTTTTGACTTCTGCTTTCATTTACTCACTATAAATATTATTCAAGAAGTTAAGAGTTTGTTCACAAGGGTTCTCCCCCATGGTTTATTCAACTTAACTTACGATTCAGCTACTTTCTGCATTATGAAAGTTTATCTGAGACTTCGTTGGTATCATTTTTGAACACTAACAATGCATTCCTTTCTTGGGTTCTGTGTGCCCAATTTCAATGGGAATAGGTTCTTTAAACTTATCTTACAATTCAGCTACTTTCTGATCATGAATGTTTATCTTAGATATTAGTTACCATAATTTTCAAACAATAACGACACATTCTTAACTCGGGTTTTATAGGCCCAATTTCAAAGAAATGTGGTTCTTTCAACTCAGTTTATGATTCTCTTGACGTTTTCCTGCACGTGTGCATCACATCTGCTATACAGTGTGTCCTAGGCAGCAGGGAGCCATGCCAGAGATTTATTTGGAACACACTATATGTTGCCGAAGGCAGTAGAGGTCCCCCGAAACTAGGTCACTTTTAAAGATTTCCCAGTCCATGTAGAGCACGCCTGGTATGTGCTGCTGTAGGTAGCGGGAATCTGAATAACTATTTGTTTTGTTGTTATATTAAAAGACCTAACACACAAAAAAAAAAGCGATAAGAAAAACTTTTTCTTAACTAGATAATAATATTTTTTCATGAAATTTTTACCCAAGCATATTATGTTTATAACTGATTAAAAATTTAAAGAGTTGGGAGAACAAAACCTTTTTTTTTTAAAACTATGTTATGATCCTGAAAAAAAAACAAGAAAATATCTTCTTACAAACACTTTTACCACTAAATATCAATATATTTTTGTGAATTTTTCATTTAAAAATATAAATTCATACATAATTAGCTTAGTTAGTCATACAAACTTGAGGTTTGTTTAAAGTTATTATCACAGGGCCAGGCAACGGTAATACAAAAATAATTTAGATAAATCGTACACATTTGGTGTCTATATAAGCAGGGGCGTGCCGACCCAGTGTGCAAAGTGTGCGGCACACACAGGCGCCGAAGTAATAAAGGCGCCAAAGATTTCAGTTGAGGAGCAGACATTAAAAAAAAAAACCCTAATTTAATTAAACTAAAATGTATTACATTTTCTCGACATCTTAATTATGTTTTGTAGATTTACTAGAGACTAACTTTTTATAGATATTTAATTCTCCTTTTTTATTATTTATTTATTTCGTTTTATTCTACTTCTGAGTCTCCTGTGATTTAGACGTAGACCTGGTCAATTTTTAAATGAACCTCATGTGTGCGCACCTCATGTAGTTGCAAAAGTGAAAGGCACCCTAATTCACATGGCTAAAAACATGCAACACTATTATCTCACTGTAATAGTGGTAAAGCATAGTACAGTTTTATTACCACATGGGAGTAAATTCCACTGGTTTCTTTTTTATTTTTAAATGAAATCTTATCCTTATTGCAGAATTTCTGCACAGTTGTCAAGTCCCCGGCTTTTATCTTAGAGAAAATCTGGTTCTTTTAAATCGACCAAATGTTCCAATTAAATAAAACAACATTTTCTTCATTAAAATACTGGTATCCAAAAAGCTGGAGACTTAGCAGCTCTGTTTCTGCCATAAATAAGATGACAATTACCATTCGGAAATACTGGTAAAAATGTCCCCTGCGATTATCAGGCCACGAATAGTGGTAGACTTATGCGTCACAAGCATCTTATACGATGCATGTACATCTCACGGTGATAACCATAACACCCTTACGACTCAGAAACCGTATTTAAAAATAATTTGCAGAAATGATATAAATACATAGTGAATTTAAAATTGCATTTTTCAGAAGGCAAACCTATCTCAAAAGTTTTGTAAGTGAAGTTGCCCGAAACCTTAAACACTAAATAACAAGTTAATAACACAATATAATTAACACTAAATAACGGTCATTGGAAACAATTAAAATAACCCCATTCAAATATTATTGAATTTAAAGAAAACATACTTTAAAGTGGATTTTTAATTTTAAAAATAGCTACTAATAGAAAGATTTGAATGGGCGCCACTATAGCAACCGCGGGAGACGCGTTGGACAGACCTAGATTAGAGATCGGAATTTTCAGACCAGAGCCCAGTCCGTTTATATTTTTGCAGTTCGCGACCCGGCCTGTACAAAAATTAGTGAAAACAGACCCAATCCAGCCCGTTCAAAAATAAATTAAATCAGGCCAAAAAAATTCTGATTTTTCTTAACAATTTAAATTCTTTAAAAAAGTACTGCATACATATTTACGAAGAAATGTTAGATTGCTATGTGTTTCCAAGACAGGAATGACACAATAGCAACATTAATGATTACTTAGACTCTTATAGTTTTCAACATTCAAATAAAGATTCATTGAAAAAATTAATGTAGTTTCGAATAAAAGAAAAAAAAAAAAGAGGATTAAAAGCATCATAATGTTTGAAGCTGTATTATAAAATATAGATTTTTGAAAATATTTCTCTGTAACTTATTAAGGTATATTTACAGTGGTTCCGTTAACAGAAGTTTATTACTAATTTTACAAAATATATTGCCTGCCTCACATGTCGTGGGAACAATTAAGTCCAATTCCGGCATGGTTCGACTATGCAGAAGAAAAGTGTAAGCCTCAACCTGGCCCGAGTCTGCTGAAAAAATAAAGCGCGGTGTCAAGCGCGATATAGCTGTCCGATGCCGATCTCTACGCTGGATATGGCTTAATTTTTCTATCGACTCTCCAGTTTAATTTTTTGCCATTCCGTACATTAAAAAAATTGTCTTTATTCCGCCAGCTCGGCTCGATTCGTTTAAAAGTTTGCCTTCATTTTTCCGGGCCGGGTAGACCTCTGTCTACCCTGAATAGAGATACAATATAAAACCAGAACTTGTATGAGTGTGCTGTTCAATGTAGAGATTTTAGATTGGAGAGACTGACAGCAACTATGGAGCAAATTTTAATTGGTAGAATGAAGCATCAACCGTTTGTGAAAGTTTTGGCACTGTGACACAGGTTTAACACTGAGTTTTACGTTCCTAGAGTAAAGTCTACTTTAGGTGGCCGAAGCAATATACTTTTTCAGTGCTCCTACAAGTGATCACTTCTGTAGAAACTATTATGTATTGGGCAAAATTTGTAGGGGGTTTTTTCGGACCATAAACCTCCGTGCAGAACAAATACTTTTTTATCTTGCACTCTGTACCAATCATCATGGCAGAAATAGAACTTTTGTTAATGGGGAGGGTATGGTGAAAATAGGCTGAATTTGGCGATAAATTCTTACTTTTTCAAAGATTGAGAGAAGCGACCTTTCCCTACACCTCCTTCCTACGCTCGTGTCTAATCATATACTGAATAAATAATTGTGATGATTATAAGATTTGTTCATTTTAATACAGAACATGAAATTGAAAGTATTGAAATATGAGCACTTGCCAGCTTTAGATATAACCTTAGACACTTAAGAGACTAGGATGAAAACAAAAATTCAATTTAGACATAAATAAGTTAGGAACTACAATCAATAGCCGTATTGTGAACGGAAAAATATCGATTAAAAAAAAAAAGTTTTAAATTCCTGTGGTTTGCCCTACTAACTGACCCGCCCGGCATTGCAAATTATAATAACCTTAAATAGTTTAAAATCGAACGTTGAATGATTTTATATTTTTAAAGGAAAGATTTTCCAAAAGAACCCAGAGATGGGGAGGGGGGTGCAATGTCTTCAGCAGCATATGCACCGGTCCGGTTTGTTTTGATTTTATATTTTTAAACGAAAATCTTTCCAAACGAGCTTAATGTTGTCAGCAGCACTGTCTTCGGCAGAGTACAAGCTCGGATTTGTATGATTTTTTATTTTTAAATGAAAATTTATCGAAATGTAGCTCGAGTTGAGGGTCCCACTGCCTTCTGCAGCGTACACCGAGGGTGATATCAACGCTCTGGCCTGATTTTTCAAGTGAACCTCGAATTTGTATTTAATTTCTGGCATTTAGATATATAAAAGTTTCAGTTCTGACCAAAAATTTGGGATAAAACATTAATAATATAAAATGTGTACCATCCCCTCACTTTTTTGAAACGCGAAATGATATTCAAAGCACAAGCACATATCGCTGAGACGGGAAACGATATCTTGAGAAAATTTGAATGAAATGACTTTAAGAGGTTTTTTTATTTTATTTTATTTTTTTGAAATAGTACTAAATATTAATATTTGTTCACACCAGAGATATCATTAGATTCGGAAAAATACCTAGAATGTATTAATAGGTTTGTTTGTTTTTTTAATTTTAAAACTTCAGAAAAACGGAAAACTTGAAAACTGACACGAATCGCGACCAAATAAAAAAGGTTTTTTGAAAGAGTAATGAAAAATACCATTTGAATTAGGAAAGATAAGATGATTTTTTTTAACTCCATGGGGACCCGGCCATTTCAATTTCAAAATGCAGTAAAACTCGAACGTCACGCTGTCGTCAGTCTGAAGAAATGTAAAGGTATGATTACTTTGAAGAAAGGAAGCTCGTCATTTTGCGATTATCATTATGGCTTTTAATTACATTTTGGCTAATTATCAAAAAATGGAAAATCTGATCCTCAGGTGCATTTGGGCCTGCCATCGCCTATCCTTATCCAAATTTTCAGACATCTATGTTCCGTAGATTTTCTGCCCCACCAGTGGACGAGAGGTTCTGCTCTCGAAGCTGGTAGAGGGGAGGTGCTGGGTTCGATCCCAATCGCGCCCATCGGCCTAATCGTTCGGAGTTTTCGTGGTTTTCTTCGAACCTTGGTTTTCGAAGCGTAAATACAGGTTAGGTTCCCTTAGAAAGACCTCCACGGAGGGCACTCCCCCCCTTTGGGCCTATATCTCTCGTGTTGATAATTGGCCGTCATAAACACAACCAACCAACCAACCAACCGTAGATTTTCTTAGCCATCTCTAATACATGGAAAGTAAAGTCAAAGTCTTTCTTTCATATTAATATCGATATACAAATTAGAGATTGCAAACCACTTTATTTCATTAGTATGGATGCAATCTATTATTATTGTATTGTATTATTTTATCTGGGATAGGGAAATTTTACCATTTAATGCAGGATTCTGATACAGATCGGTTTTATTTTTACAGGCTTTATTGTGTTTCGAATTTTATTTACATAGCTGCCAACCTCCCTTATTTTTCAAGTAATTTAAATGTTTGGAACCAGAAATTTTGTTTAATAAATGAAATGAAATACGAACCCTATAGAAACAACACACATTTTATTAAATAATTTTCTGGTTCAAAAAACTTTATTTGATCTGGGATAAAACTCCAACAGGATGGCAGTTATTCTGTTATAGATACTCAAAGATTTTTTTTTATATAAAGATTTATTTTCAGAGGAGTGGAGGGGGGGGGGGGGTGTAGAGGGCGCCAACTGAAATTCTGCACACAGGCGCTGGACACTGTTGGCGCGCCCCTGTATATAAGGTTGTCATGGGCCTAGGCAACACCAGGCGGGTCAGATAGTATGGAATATTTCTGGATCCCAGAACTTCATTACTTTCAAATTTTTCTAAAATTCTTTTTCTGAATCTCCCTAATGAATTTACTCCTGTTCATAGAAGCCTGAATTCTTCACTAACATCAATTTTCCTTTTTTCCTGCTTTAATTGATTTGATAATTTTCATTTTATCCTCTAATGACAAAACATCTTTTGAAAGAGACATGACTAGAAAAAAGTGTTGCATCAAAGTTTTCCTGATCCAAAAGGGACTGTCTTCATCAGACAGATTTTGTTTTACCAATTACATGATAAAAAAAAAAAAAAAAAAAAAAAAAAAAACTAAAAAAAAAAAAACTAAAAAAAAAACAATAACAAAGAGCTGACTCTCATAATTTTCATTCCCCTCCTATTCAAAAATGCAGGAACTATCTGGCAGGTATCACTGCTCTCCTCTCTCATTTTTTTTCCAAGCAAACCTGCATAGACAAGAATTTAAAAAAAAAGAAATAAAGATGTGGTGTCAAAGTTACTTTTGAAATGTATAAAACCACTTTATTTTGCTTCAGCCTAAAAATTTTGCCTGCATTATCCATTGAGCAGTACACATCAAAATATATTTTTGACATTAATTGCAAATAGAAAATGATGCAGAGTGTGAAATTGACTTCATTAACTGCGGATAATACATCTTAATCTGAGACACTTAAAAAAAGTTCTACTGTATTTCTAAATCTGTACATTTGCCCATGAACTTGCAAATTTCATAATTTTTTATTTTTTGGCTAAAACATAGGTTAATTTGTCATATTGTAATTTAATTGCATTTCTTTTCTTTTTTTTTAATTCATTAATCGTTTAAAGTAGTGGTTACATTATTTTACATTTATTATATCAAAAAATGGCAAATTTTTTAGTGACAAAACCAAATACATTTTCCAATGAAACATTGCCTTTTTCTTGCATTTTAGTGATTAACATCCTTTCTAGAATGAACACTATTATTATTTATTTTATCATAATTAATAATCTCTTTTAATTTTTGTAATATCTGTGTCAAGTTATGCAAAATCTGATCAAACTGATGATACCTTTTTTTTCTATTTAGGATGCTGAAGAAGGAAAATTCACCCATATGTTAGAGAAAATTTTAGAGAAAGCTTACAGACTGCAACAATCATGTAGCCAGTTGTTTTTAGATTCCAACTCGGTGTTGTTCCGATCAGAGACACAATCAATTATTTCTTCTCGGCATGAGAGAGTTACTGAGTCACTTGATAGGCGAACTATAACCAGTGTGTCTTCTGTAGAAAGTTTTGTTTCTGCTCAGGCTGAGGTGAGGTTTATTTTTCTTTCTTTTGTTGAATTATAACAGATTGTTTTTAATTAACCCTGAAGTAGTTGTGTGTCAATTCTTTATATTGGTTATCTTTGCCTAAGCCTTTAAAAATATAAACCCTTTTAAAATGCAATTGGAAAATCTTGCAGTTGACCTTAATTGGTTATTCTCCACCATGGTAAAATTCAAGGCACTTCTGCTTTTTTTTTTTTCTTTTTTCATTCTATATATTGACAAGCAAAGTTGAACTTTGTCGAAAAGTACAGGGTACAATTGTAAGTAATAGCTCCTTTTTACTGTACCCCAGTATTTCACAGTCAGTGAGAAAACTGCATAACTTCAGTTTCAGTATGTTGCAACTTTATAACTTCATTGATTAGTAATGTTTAAATGTTAAATAAAAATTGCTTCTAATTTCCTATTTTCTGAAAGAAGGCACTCGCAGCAAAAAGACCTAATGCAACCAATGGAATTCTGAAAAAATATGTGATTAAAATGTTAATAAATATTGCATATCACTTTTTAACACTTTTTATGCATTCGGTTTGTCTGTCCGTCTGGCCATCTGTCCACGCTCTAACTCCCATAAATATACTCAGATTTTCATGCAATTGATAAAGGTTATTTAGGGTCATCAAAGCATGTTTGGTATTGTATACGAAGTATGTAGGATTAATAGTTCATTTACAGGGGCACTTAAAAGTATTCCATTACATTATGTTATATGGGAAAAATCGTTTACAGAGTATTTTAATGATATTATGCTATTTCAAATGTATTGAAACTGATAGAAATCACTGAATTTCACTGCGATCAAATTAGAACAGGACATTAATAGCATTTTTTATTCATTTACAATGACACACAAAAGATATTGGTTCAAGTACTGCCTTTTATTAATAATTCCTGAAGTGTACAGTTTAAAATTTGGTATGCGCTTTTAAATTTAAATAATTTTTTACATGTTACTCATTATATATAAATTCTATATCTCATATACAGGGCTGCACAAAAGTATTCACATACCATTCTCCTTATTAGATGAAATTGCTGAAGGGGTATTTTCAACTGAAGTACATGTGTTTCTTAAGTGAACTAAGTTTTTGCATGAATGTAGTTAATATATACAAATCTATATATCCTTTATAGGGCTGCTGAAAAAATTCTGATAATTTTACAATTGTAGATGGGAACAGCTGAAAATGGGTTTTGAAATGTGTTATGCGTTTCCATATGGTTTAATTAGATGTAATATTTTAATTTTTTAAATTTTGCAGTTTTGTTACATAATTCTGAATGTGTTAGAAAGTGTTTCATAATCTATTCTTGACACCTGATTTTTTCTTTCTTGTTTAAATTAAAAGTCAGTTGGAAATTGTTTTCTACCAAATTTCTTATAAATGTTTTAATATCCAATTATTTATGAACAAGTCTTTTGTTTTAATAGAATATATTTAAGCTCTTATGTTAATCAAAGCATTAGCCCAGAAGAGGAAAGTTATTACAGGATTTTCCACACTTTCAATCCCGATCAGGATTACATTAGTATTTTCAAGTTTTTTTCATTTCTATAATAGATGAAATAAAAATGCATGTAATTTGTTTTAAATCAAAATTATATCAATTTTCTGCTTAAGACAATGATGCAATTTTGATTAGATGGCATTTACCTTTGCCTCTACCTTGTTGATTAGACAACATTTACCTTTTCAGGACACTTGCCTAAAGCTAAATATCAGCCAGAAAGGATCCCCTCTTAAAATGTGGTAATGATCTTAAAATCTACCAAATGCTTCTTTTCCTGCAGTTATTGTTAACCTGTGTCTTAGGGTGGCTTGTTTAACAATACTGTGAGGAAAAGAACCACTTGCTAAATTTTAAGATAAATTTACATATTTTAGAAAGGGTGACTTCTAATTGATACTTAAAACTCTCGTCCTCAAAAGATTAAAGTGATCAAAATAAGGATTATGTGAGAGTTTTAAAAAAAACCACAAATTAAATTTTACCTATATTGCTTATGTAATAAGATCCTCATGCAAACTATTCATATATGTTTATGAAGCCTTTTTGCTAGTAACTTATAACAATGGTTTTCTTTAAATTTCTAAAAACATATTTTATTAATGACTCATCCTAAGAGTTGTAGAATTGTCTATACAGTTTAAAATTTAGTTCAATATTTTCCCAAAACATGATGCCAAATTTGCCACTATGAAATGATAAAATCTTGTTTCAACATTTGGTTTTCCAGTTAAACCATAAGTTTGTGTAGTTTGAATCATGAATTAATAAAATGTTGTACCATGACACAGTAAAATGTGGAACAATAAACTGGCAAAATATTGAAACATATAATGACTATAGTTATCTCTTGCAAATAAGGACTGATCAGATAGAGATCACTGTTTAAAATTGAGCCAGACATGCCATGGACATGCAAATCTGAAATGGGATTTGAAACTGACACTTTTGGACTTGTATCAAGCATTTCAACCACTAGACAAGTAGGCAGAAGTCATTGCACTCCTCATTAAGAAATGCGTAATAATCAAACAAAACAAGCTCACAGAAAGAAAATCTGTTGTAGTGGGCTTAAAAAAGCACATAATAATGAATTTTAGTTTGGATTTGATGAACTGCATTCAATCTTTCATTGCAAAATTTTATTTTTCATAAAGATATTAGGAATTTCATGAAAATGCTCCCCCCCCTCCCTTTAAAATAGGGACCCAAATAAAAAATAGCACCAATTCCTGAAGCAGCATGTTGAAAATGCATAGAACTATTTGTTCTGATTGGCTGTTACTCATTGCCAAATGATTTTGGAAATTCAAACCATGCTTTAATGCTTTTGCCATTTTTGCACCTTCAAATGGTTCAATATTGTTTGGAAATTTTGTACATTGTAAGCCAAAATGTTGTTGCACAATAATGCATCTTCTGTTATATTCTAAATCAATTATATAGACAGCCTGGGTTTTCATTTCTCTTAAAATTTTATGAGTCAGCTTGATTCACTTATGGGAAAACTGTCAATGAAAAAATGTGAGCCAATTAAGAAGAGGTTTACTATTTTTGGCCAAAAAAAGCACGTTTTGGGAATTTTTTTTTTCTTGAACTAGGATAAAAAATATCAATTCAGGGATTTTTGCACCATCTTTATTGAAGTTTAGACAAGTTGTATGGATTTTTTCAATAAGAAATATTTAAAATTTAGCTTCATATGACAGAATGTATATGCCAAGCTGCTGTAATAATTTTTATTGTAACTCAGTCATCTGAAACCAATTTTTGGGTTAGATTCTGAAAGATTCTGATAGTCTCTGGAGTTTACACTAACAAATACATTTGAGCCTTTTTAATAAAGAGAAGCAAGGAAATTATAAAAATCCCTGTATTAGACCCATGAAGATAATAAATATCTTAAAAACATATGCATAATTAAACTAATTAGATTAGTGACTACTATCTTTCAATAACAGCTACATAACTTACAGATAAATGTATGTTGCTATTATTTTCCATTTCGAACTAAAACAATCTAGTTGTCAGTTACTTTTATTTATGGCAAAAGAAAAAGGGTAACAGAAAAGGGCTTTGAAGAGTTAAGATTGGCATCGATACTTGCAAAGAAAGCATTATATTTTTTGTTTATTTATCTGTTTATTTTAGATTTGATAGGAAAAAAAAATTAAAAGTCATTTGTTGACTCACTGTTTCAAAATACTACTAGAATATTTGAATATTTTGCAACTATAGAAGGATTCAGAGTAGCAATAATTGTATTTTCTCAAAAGTCATTGTAGCTAAAATATAGAATTTATTCTATTTTTATTTGTTTTTTTAATTTTAGGGCTGATGTAAGTTTATTTTAATTAAATGGCATTGTATTAGATCTTTAAAAGCTACATTTTTTATATCATCCATGAAAAAAGTATTTTCATAAGATTTCATCGCATGTATTTTAATTGTATTTGTGTGGTAGTA
Source organism: Maratus speciosus (assembly GCA_963932465.1). Lineage (NCBI taxonomy): Eukaryota > Metazoa > Arthropoda > Arachnida > Araneae > Salticidae > Maratus > Maratus speciosus. The sequence continues at coordinate 631,105,630 of OZ010786.1, forward strand.
TTTTAAAGTGAACTTCTTTGATTTTATTTGTTTCCATCCATAGAATGAGCTTCATTTATTGCAGATTGCTGATCTGACTGAATTTGATGATTTTGAATCTAACATAGATTTGAAAGAATTAGCGCTGTATCAGACAGCATCTAAGAAATATGAGGAAGCCTTAATTCCCATACGACTGCTTAGGTAATATATATATTTATATTATATTTCTGAATTTTCTTGAAATTTTGTCTTTGGTACTCGTCTATTTTCCTGTCAACCACTCTCTATAAAACATAGCTGGTGCCAAAAATGTATTATCATGACTTTGCATTCATCACACATTCACGATTTTCGGGCGATAATCATGGCGAATGCCTCATATGTCTATCAAAACTACGAAAGATTGTGAAGAAGGCATCCTGCCAAAAAAATTATAAAGTACTAGGCGTGACGTCCATCCTAAGAGTTACAGGATAAAGCTCTTCTCATCAAAATTCCTTGTGCATGGTTTTATATTATATATTACTGATATAGTTGCTTTCTAGTGGAATGTAGTAAACATTAATAATAATGGAAGTTTGAAAGAAACAGATTTGCTCTTTATTTAATCAGAAAATGTAAACAGATATAACATATACAACAATCTTTTTTTTTTTCCTTGTTTAAAACTGTTTTGGCCTATGGAGGCCTCGTAAAAAATTCTTAAATTATTTTATTATTTTTTTATGTTCTCCATTAAAAAAAGTGTCTTTGGCAATAGACTACAAACACATCCATTCCAAAACATTGTCCCTACCTAGATTTTGTCCTGCAGCCACCCATGCTTCAGTATTGAGCTCCATGCTAGGCTGTCACTGCCTCTGCTCTTTCTAATTGTTTACTTGTGCATTTTTATTCCTAATTTTTCCTTTTTATGTATTACCAAAAAACTTCTTGACAACCCCTTTGTCAGAATCTGAGAATGCTTTCTCCTCCATTCGGAAAAGTTCTAATGTAAATATTAAATTTCTCATGTTCTAATTTTCTAAGCATCAGTACCATTATCACAAAATCAACAATTTAATTATTTTAATGAGAAAATTTAACACTTATTAAAAATTATAAGGACTTAAGATGATCAAATTATGAGACAACAGGAGTTAAGAAGGGGGTCTCAATTTCACAGAAAAAAAAAAAAAAAACAATTCTAGAAAAGTCAGTGTATGCAAGCATATTTCTCATTATCATTCATAAGAGTTAAATCTTCTTAAACTAATTAAAGCACATAAATTAATGTCTGAATTAATTTTTATTAAAGGTACATATATTAAGACAGACTTGAACACAATTAATACAATAACCCAACAGGAGTGAAAAATTAGCCTGGGTCAGAACTCAAACCTAGGTCCATAGCGTACCATGCTGTTTATTTGGCGAAATTGCCGAGCTAGGACATCGGCCAGGGTAGCTTAGTGGTTAAAGCAACAGCACGGTATGCTGTGAACCCAAGCTCGAGTCCTGGTCCCGGCTAATTTTGCATTCCTGTTGCGTTATTGTATTAATTGTTTTCAAGTCTGTCTTAATTGCATTCAAGTCTGTCCTTAATCTACTTGACGCCTTACTTGCATTAATATTAATCAACTGCTGCTTGAAAATTTCAAAATATTAAATGAATAAATTCAGAGTAAAAGTATGACTTGCAGAGTTAATGTCACTGCTCTTGATCCGCAGTTTTATTAATACAAAATGTAATTAATATTTATAGTATTTCCATATGTAGAGTTGTTTTTTTCATTGATGAATTATGAGATACTGAAAGCAGAATCTCATGGCCTTTGAAGCAGCCCATATGATTTAATAAAATTATTTGTATTTGATTAGCCTTTGAAGCAGCCCATATGATTTAATAAAATTATTTGTATTTGATTAACCTTTGAAGCAGCCCATATGACTTAATAAAATTATTTGTATTTGATTTTCAATGGGCTTTAAGCCCCATGTAAGTAAGGCTTAAGCCCCATGAGCAGCTTCCTTCGCCCTTGTGTCTGAGCTTTTGAAAATTCCTTCTTTTAGTTTAGTTTCACAAATTTGTGAACTTTGAACATAGCTATTTGAAACATTCATCTTCCTTATTGACAAACTTTACAGATGGCTAATTTTATATGGCAAGCAGGTTTGTTGTATGTATTCTAAATAAGTTATTCATTGAAGTTTTCTATGCATTAAATTAAAATAGAATGATGCAATTTTCCTTTTTTTTTTTTTTCAGTTTTAGCTTTAGAAAACAGTACAATTGGGAATCAAAAAGTATGAAAAGTATATTTCACTTGAGTAAGAATATAAATTAAATAGACATATACATTTTATACAGTTTTATGGAATACCATAAGTAAGTGTCATTAGTGTTCACTTTAGAAAGAAAAGGGGTGGGGTGCTACTCAGAATGGATTACCCATTAGGCTGAAGCCTAGGGTCCCTAGTGCTAAGATTTTCTTTCATGCTTTTCGTTTTCATATCAGGCTAATATTTTATGTAAAAGAGAAATGATGTGCTATATACTTTGTTTCACTCATTTATTGAATCTTATAGGTAATTAGCATATATACATGGTATTTCAAATGCTACTCTCCTTTTAATATTTTTTATATTCATAAAAAGAAAATATTGAGTTCTTGCAATTTTTCAGCTTCCATTTGGTGATGGATTTACACAGAGGCGGGTTTTGTAGCCACAGAATCCTGGGCGAGATTTTGTCAGCATCTCTACAAATGATATCATTTAAAGAAGCTATTAAGTTTTAATCAAGCATTTTGTCTATTTTTCGGCCCTTAATTTTTAGCACTCTGGGTAATCACCTGACCTTGCCCACTTATTCTAGTAAAATTCTTTGTTACACTAAGAAAGTTCTTTTCAGATTAGAAATTCCATATAAATTACCATAATAAATTATGTAAAATGCATTAATTTTTAAATTTACTTATTGTAAATCCGTTCTGAAAAACATGTAATGCAAAAGATTCTGAAATGTTCTCAGAATTGCATATTGCAAAAATGCATACAAATCAAGTACAGCTTTTGTTTCATAACGGGCAGTATATGTATTAAAATGCAAAATTTTATTTTTTATATGGCTCCTGGGTCTTAATAACTTATATTTAGAAAAATATTGTTCAACATCTAAGAAGGAAATTAAAAAATTCCCATTTTTTTCTTCTTTTTTTCTTTCTCTTCTTTTTTTCTTTTCTTATCAAAACTTACTGAATTATAACATTTTTAATTTTATGAAATTTCAATGTTTACCTGCACTAAAAGTACTTCTTTCCGTTTTTAGTGCAGAAAGTGCTGAAATGTAGTGCTTTGGGGAGGGGAGGTCCACAAAAATGTCTAGCATAGGGACTTGGGAGGTAGTTTATATGCTCCTGGTGGTACTCATTAAAAAGGACATTACTGAAGCAGAAAGAGGGCAATATTTGATTAGAAAAAGGCGTTATTGTAAGAGGAGGTGTATTAATATTGTGGCGATGCTATCTTGCACAGTCAGTAAAAGCAGTCTCTCGCAGGAAGCGATTGAGCTAACCTTTTGCTCGGCACTATAGATCTTGCCTTCTGACCATGGGTTCTCCGGTTCGACCCTTGTCTGCGGACATTATCTCCAGCACTGCTAACCTTGGACAAATGAACACACACTTCACCATCTCTGCTCGAGACCAACAAATGGCAGCACTGAAAACACCCCCCAAGCAAGCAAAGCCTGTGAAATTCTCACAGCATGCAAGCAGCAAGCAAAGCCTGTGAAACACTCACAGCACACAAAGCCTATGACAGTGACAACCCTCATAGCACAAAGCCTGTCACGCCATGCATCTTTGGGGGGCACGCCTGCGTTCAGCAGCATGACAGCATCACTCTGGCAACTGCCACTGCAACACGAGTGTGCATCGCTCGTCCAATGTCAATAAGACGTTCTTCTCACTGGGGGTGGAGTACTGTGGCGACGCTATCTTACATGGTCAGTAAAAGCAGTTTCTTGCAGGAAGCGATCGAGCTAGCCTTTTGCTTGGCACTATAAATCTCGCCTTCTGGCTGTGGGTTCTCTGGTTCGGCTGACATTATCGCCAGCACTATGTTTAATACCAATTTTTAAAAAATGTGTATGTGATTTTTATGTATGATAAGCAACATTAATTTTGAAGATTTTTTTCTGAAAGAAAGGAGGAAATTCTGTAATTTATGGAGCTCTTGGACGCAGATTTAGATATACTGTGGTACAGAAAAGATTTTTACAAGACATTTCTGGATTCTACTTGTGTTGCATTTCACTATTTTTTAAAAGGGTAGAAGATGCATTTTGCTGATTTTAAAAAGGGCACTGTGCTGCACCCTTAAATAATAGCCGAGATAGAACAGTAAGTGTTGTGGTCAGCGAATCACTTTTTTTGGCATAGTCTTTTAATGAATTAGGGTATTTATCATAGTGCATAATAAGTTTACCTCTAAAGTTTACATGTTACACTAAAATGGAAATCCCACCTACTATTGTTTTCAAAAGAAATGTTAAGTGAACTGGAAAATTTCCTTTATTATTATGTTTATTTATATTATTACAAACCTACTACTTATTATAGCTAGTCACAATAATCGCCACTCAAATCTTTGTGTTTATTTTTTATGTTTGTAATGCTTGACAATTGCAGAGAGAGATATTGCATGCTTGTTGTAAACAACAATAATTTCACAAAGAATATCTGTGCAATTGAAGCGTTTAGCACCCAAAAGCGTACAATTTCTTGAAAGTAAAATTTCGAATATGCATCATTACAAACTGCTTACCAAACATGCTTGTCAGGAGCCACACAAATAATCTGCTTTCTTTCTGAAGCACTTAAGTGCAATTTGTCATCCTCACCAAGGGAATTCGCTCACATTACAAAATGTCAACCCATTAGCGCTAAATATAACTTAATTTTTGATTCACCCAAGTGAATATAGAGAACAAAAGCAAACTGCTTCTTATAGTCCAATTGTGGTATTTATAAAAATAACCATGCTATAAATATGATATTTCATGTAACACTGATTTTTTAATGTAATGTAAAAAATGTATGGACCTAAATTGGGCTTTTGTTTGGGAGGAGGCAGGGTTTTATCATCGCTGAGCTTTTCTACCTACGGCCATTCCACGAAGCTTCACATTGAATTACTTGTCATACCATCTTATATTTTCATGGCTCTCAAGTTTCCACCAGTCCTTAGGATCCGGGGCACTTTGGTCCCAGGCTCCTCTTTCTATAGTCAGAAGTCTCTCTCACACTGATTTGAGAAAAAACTGTACATGATGAAAGAAAACAAAATAAATTTTCAGTGTGTCAGAAACTTGTGATTGAATCACTAAAATTATAAAACAAACAGGAAGCAGGAATTCTGCTTTTTCAGAATTTAGTGTCGCCACCAATGAGGAAAAAAAAAGAAAAATGTGATTATTATTATAAGGTGGAACCCGTCGAATTTCGATGAAAGAAAATGTTTAAGAAGGAACTGTTTCATTAATTTGTAATGAACCTACAAAATTAGTTATAATAAAAAACGTATCTTTTATTGGTTAGTCTAACTCTCAAACAAATATTATTTTAACATAAAGGTTACTGCTCTTTTATAAAGACCCTTAATTTTTGTAAAACTTTGCATTTTATCAAAATATAGTTTATAATAGCTCCATATTTTATCAGAAATCATTCATTTATATTTTTTAAAAATAGCACATATTTTAATTACAATTTTATTTTCAGTTGTTATGAGAAAATGGCGAGAAAAAGATATTGTAATCTACAATTTTACCTTTACTCTCTACAGAAATAGAGTACTTCAGTTAACACCATTACAGAAATGGCATTAAAAACTACAAAAAATCAATATCTCAAAAATAAATTGAGATGCAGTTTTCAAACAAATTGTATTTGAAAGTAGACTTTTTTCCCTATATGACAGTGTAAAAATTGAAAATGTGTGATGCTTAGAAGTTTAAAAAATTGAAGTAGAGATTATTAATATTTAACCATACAATGGTACATTTGCTTTGTTTTATGACTGGCTTGTGTAATGTAATGTCATATTTTAGGGATGGCACTTTAATTGTTGCCTGAAAGAAATAGCATATTGGGGGCTAATTAACTTTTGTCACAGACCTGTGCATCTGTATTTTTAAGTTTTATGTTTCCATTTCAAAGCTTTTAATAATTTTTAAATTCGTTATTAAAAATATGTAGCCTCATGTTTCTCAACACTGTTATAGATTTTTTTTTGTTTGTTTGTTTCTGAATTAATGTTTTGAATTTGTTTTTGCTAGGACAGAAATGTTAAGATGTCAGACAGACAGAGAATATATCTCAAAAGTTCATTGCATTCGAGTAGCTTTTCAAGTAAGTATGGTTTTGTTGTTTAACTTTGTTCTTATACTGATAAAGTGAATATTTAACATTCATCTTAAGCTTTTTAGAGATTTAAATTTTTCAATAAAGTTAAAATTTTGTGCTTTTTTTCCCTAGTATTTCTTTTTTTTTGCTTTATTATATGTTAATATTTTAAATAATATGCATGTACATTCTTTTAATTTAACTTAATTTAATTAATTATTCTCTAAAAAGTAGCAAGTTCAATAATTTTATGAGTGCATGGGCAGGGGTGGATTTGGGGGAGGGGGGATACCGAGTGACATATAATCAACAAAGTCATAGTTTCTGTTAGTTAAATCTTCTTTTTCTTATTTTCATTTTTACACTTTTACTATGCTAATTATTATCAGTTTATTCAAAGAAGGGGCTGAATAAAAATCTCAAGGGGACTTAACATTCTTAAAAAGTCAAAATGTGTCATCCAAGCACTGCATATACCTCTTCATAATCTGTTAATGAAGTGGTCTATAAAAATCTCAAGGGGGCTTAACATCCTTGAAAAGTCAAAATGTGTCATCCAAGTGGTGCATATACCTCTTCATAATCTGTTCATTATTAGTCCATCAAAGTTAACGTTTGTCACTGGGGCTCAGGTCTGTTTCCACAGCTTCTCTGCAACAGGTAGAAAAGACAGCGAAAAAGGATAAACCAAACAATGAATGGTGAGTGACAGTAGAGCGGCATTTTCTATTCAAATCACCCAGAAGGTCTTTCATTAAGTAAATACATAAGGAAAAGACCATTTTACCAAGTTTGCTTTTAAGAAATCAACACACCATATGCATTTTAGTTTTTAACTGACTAGGATTCGGACATAATCCTTTTTTTGTACATTCATCAAATACCTCTTGAAATTTACCAATGTGGGTGGCAAAAACAGTACATTTTTCCCACATTAGTGGCTTTCTTCAGAAAACATTAGGATGCTGGAATTTTTCAAAGAACCTTTCTTTTTCTTGTTTCTTTCTTTCTTTGGAAATTGCTACGAATCCCATTCTTTTCTCAAACAATAGAGCGCTCCTCAAAAATATCATTATACAGAAATTAGAATTGCAGTTTCTTTGAAAGAATGAAAAAGTTTCCACACTTTAAATTGATCTGCAAATTGGTATCAATTTTCTGTTGTAGATTCAACAAAAGGTACACGAAGTGACATCGCCCCCCCACCTCAACCCATATTGTGAAAAATTATGGCACCATATGCCTTTTGACAGGACATAATCTTTTTTTTGTTCATTAAATGGCGAAATGTTAGTGAGGCTTAACATTGACACCCGAAAAGTGTTTGGTTTCTGTTTGCTTGTTTGTCTGTTCTGTGGAAATTGCCGGTTAATTGCGTTGGATTTATATATTTTGGGAGGGGGTCCCCCCTTCCTTATAGAGGTGGTCTTTCAGAGAGGTTTCACTGTATTTCAATGTTGTGAATCATTAATCATTGATTTAAACACCTCAGTTTGAAATCTGGAGAAATGTATTTTGAATATACAAAATACTTGAAAAAGCAAAATACTTTTGCATTGTAGGTTTAAAATACAAAATACAAAAGTATTTTGAAAATGTATTTCAAATACACATATATTCAGTACTGTCCAACTCTGTCTTGAAGAAATTCTGGAACTTAAAGGTTTATTTATTTCTTTTTTTAATATCTTGTATTTTAACATTTCATAAAACCTTTGTTATTTATAATTTTAATTTACATAATATTTTCAATAAAAAAAAAATTATCTCCTCGATATTGCATTTGAATGCTTTTTTTAGGAATCATGTTTGATTTGATATTTCTTTTTAAATCTAGCTACTGTTTGAACAAGATGATGTAACAACGTGGTTTAAAAACATTGGAGACAAAATCCTGACTGGACTGATGCTGCATGGTGAAAAAGTAAATAATTTTATTGGTATTTTTATGTTAGCCAGGCACAAATCTCCCAATTAAAGCTTTTATTTTTCACCTGTGTAAATTAGAAACAATATTTTGATAATGAAATGAAATTTTTATGGTGTATTATTTTTATTTTTTGTATTTTAAATAAAACAAGTGAGTCTTTAAAAATGTATGTAATATATATATTTTTTAATGAAATTTATGTTTCTTAAATGAAATGAGTGAAAAGTTTATATTTTACTTGGGTTCAGGTTGGTCTTTTCCTGTGAAATCATTACTTATAAGATTTTAAGATTTATACATTTTCTGGCTCTAAGTGGATAGAACAGACAAACTGAAACACTTTTCTGAAGGCATCCAGAATGGATTGAACCTTCCACAATTTATTTTCAATGAAGTTTTCTGGAGGTTTAGTAATGTCCACAACTTGGAAAGCAGTTCTCAACTCCAAAAATCTGTTTCGCGAAACTAAATCAGCTGGTGGGTACTTATTTTCTGTTTGGCAATACATTCGTAATTGTGGAAGTGTTACACATCACATAATCAAATTGGAAGCCAAAAATGATTTTAATTCCAATCCATTAGTTTTCAGGGATTCTCCCGACAGAGCATTAATTAGAAAAAAACAGCAGCATCTTCAAAAAAAAAAAAAAAATGATTTGAGAAGTATTGCCTGAAATACTATAATGGAGTCCTTACTGACTCTAAAGCCTAAAAAAGTAGGGAAAAACAATATTGGAGATGTACTTATCGACTTCAAAAAATTAATAATTTAATTAATTTTAAAATGTTTGCCATATTTGAAAAGTTTTTTTATGATATCGATTTTATTTTTTTTCTATAAGTCTAAAACTTTTGTTAATTAAAATTTAAGAAATGAAAAACTTGCCTGCAATTGCATGAAATCTAAAGGTCGAGAATGAGGTACAGTAATGAACTTTATATCTCACTTGTATTTTTTTTTTTTTTTTTTTTTTTTCATTCTCTTAGCATTTGCCGAAACTGGCTTGGGGGTAGAACTTTGGGGAATAGTTCAGGGGACTTTGATGGGGAAGAATGATCCAAAATTGTTATTTCTTTAGAAATATTTGTATTTTTTTTTCTTCACTGAGCTCATCTGAACTTGACTATCCTTCTAATAAATCTACTTCAAATGTTTTGTCCGCAACATCATCATCTGAGAGATCACTAAATTCAGAGTATGATTTATTTATAAATTGAAATATTTCTTCTTGTGTGAGAATTCTTTCCATTTAGACATCTGAAAAAGCATTTTATTTTGCTTTGTTAAAAGTTAACAAAGTATTCCATAAAAAATAATAAAATGTATTAGAAAATTTTATTAATTAAAAAGAAAAAAAAGTAAAAATTAATTTAAAAAAAATGATTCATCCATAACAACACCAAAGAAAATAATATAGCATTAATTATATAGCAACATACAGTACAGTCTCAAAAATCCGTACTTCTAATATCCGCAATCTTCCGAAATCCGCATGCATTTCAAAATGTAAACAATGAAATTTGCAATTAAGAAGTATTCTTTATAATCTTTATTCCAAATAACAGTGAATGAAAATAAAATAATTTTTTATGTAAATTTATGGGAAAATAGTAATGGCACAGAATATTACACAAATAAAACGCTTTTATTTCACAGAAACTTACAAGAAAATTTAAAATAATAAAAATCAACAAAAGATATAAACAAGCACAGAAAAGTCTTAGTAGTGGAATCTATCATCCGCTAAAGAAAATAGCGAATTAATTTATTTTATATTTCATGCAAGGCTTTAATTAATGCATGACATAAAATATGGCCTGGCTCTTTATTTATCCAAAATGAGAATGAAGATAAAGATTTTTCACTTAACCTTATCACAAACTAAAGCCAAAAGAAAATACCAAAAGCTAATTTTTGAAGAAGGTTTGGTTTTAGGGAAGATTTTGAAGTTTGTTGAGCAGCAAAGTTGTATAGACCAACAGGGAATAATGGCTATTTACAGAATTCAAAAGAAACTTCAACAAGAGGAAATGGATGTTCTCAATCAAAGGACAATATAAGAAATGTTTAAAAATTGTAACAAAAAATAATTTTGGGTATTAAAATGTTAATGTACAGGTAAATAAGAGAATCAAATTTTAATTTGTTTAAATTGAATTATTACATGCTTTTCTTGGAAATAAAAAAGTTATGTTGAAAAAAATAAATCATTTAATCCAGAAGCTGCAAAACTCTAAAATCCGCAAAATTCCAAAATCTGAACAGCCTCTGGTCCCAAGTTGTGCAGATTTTTGAGACTCTACTGTACTTCGTTTTTATTCTGGCTGTTATAAAAATTATTGAAACAGAAAACAAAATGAACATTGAAAAACATTTACCTTTACAGGAGCACTGACTAACGTAACACCCAAGTTGCACGATCGTATGGGTAACAAAATCTTGAGTCCTACGAGCAACATAAATAGTATATAATTAATGTATTTTATTATATTACACTTACATGCAAAAATATTTATCTAAGCAATTAGAAATATACTGATAATTACCTTTTGACGATATATAAAATGATGAGCTGTATCTGCTGTACTTGTAAACAAAGCTAGCCATGCCGGCTGAAAGTAAAACATGTACTACAACCTGCATCTGTTGATAAAAAATGGTACCTTATTCTTTCTGCAAACCAAAACACGGGTTTTTATTACATGCAAATGTTTCAGAAGCAGAAATTTAAATGAATGTCTTTTCAAAAAATAAAATGTTTTTTTCCTGTAAATAAAATGACCTTCACAAAATGTGATCTTTAGCTATTGCTAAAGTATTTTTTAAAGTAGATTGTAGTTGTTAAAGTAGATTTTAGCATTCTAAAACTGCAAAGTTTTAGAGATATTTGTCCTAGATATTCCTTACATCAGATATGAAGACAGTCATTTGAGTTCTACTCTCTATTCTGCTTTGATTCTATAATTATATTTAGTTATACAGCACTCTTATTTTTTTGTGGAAGTCAGCATTGTATTAGGTTGGTGCAAAAATAATGCACGATTTTACAATGCAACTTATTACCCCAACTCCTTTGAAAATAACACTCAGGCAGGCATAATTAATAGGGACGTGAAAAAGACAAACACATAATTTTTATTTTACTGAACACACTTGACAAAAAAAACCTGTTTAAGAAATATTAGGTTAGTGCAAATGCAAAAATAATACACGATTTTTCAATTCAAATTTAAAACTCTATAACTTTTTAAAACTAAATATATTTAATCAAAGTAAGAGCCATATTTTCAATACATTTTTGACAATGAGAAACAAGCTTAGTGATTCCTGTGAATAAAAGTCTGGGCTTCTGGAGGCAACAAGCTCTTGGAAGGTATTTCTGACACTATCTTGATTGACAAAAATTTTTTCTCTCAAGAAGTTTTCTAGGTATTTAAAGAAGTAGTTCTGTGTATGAAGTAGTGTTTCATAAGCCAACGCGTGTTACTTTTGGAGGGTCAATTGTACGACGTGAGTTGTTGTTCAACACGTGCAATGCCCACTTATCGAGTGTCTTCATCTTGCCATTTTGCTCTAAATAACGAATGATACTGGAATGGTCAATGTTGAGTTCATTCACAATTTATCAAGTTGTTTTGGTTGAATCAACTTTGACTATTGTCTTCAGTTGATCATCATCCACAACAGAAGGACGTCCGCAATCACCCTTGTCTTAAAAGTCCAAATCTCCTTGCTGATTTTTTTAAAACTAACACTGCACTGTGCTCCCGTCACCCCAAACTTTATTAATGTTTTGCGCGGTTTGTGCTGCACTGCGACTGATTTATTAATAAATTTGACGAAAATCTTGTTTTGACATCTCAGCTTTTGAAGTCAATTAATAGCCTAAAAATAAATAAATAAATAAAAATCAATTTGCAAAGAAAGTGCTTAAAATAAGTTTTAAAATGATATATAATACATACCACTAGTATTAAATTCTGTATACAAAATGCTTATAAAATAAGTTGCATTGTAAAATCGTGCATTATTTTTGCACCAACCTAATACAATGCTGACTTCCACAAAAAAATAAGAGTGCTGTATAATTTCTAGTGTTAGACTTGTCTAATGTACCTTTAATGAAAAATTGCTTGAATTTTTGGAGATCCTTTGAGCTTCGATCTTGAAGAGAGACTAATACCTGACATTAGATGAAATGTCAGGTAATGAAAGTAATGGAACACCAATGGGGAAATGTCCTGGAGTTAGCACCCTTAAGTCATTAGAGTCTGTAGCTAGTAGAATTAGTCAGTGCCAGTTAATACACTTTTCAATAATGCACAGTGTGGTGGATAGTTCTTCGAATGGTCATAATATGGGAGTATAGGAGACCTAATCTTGGCATGATTTAGTCAAATGATTGACTAGTTTTATGAAAGACTCCTATATACCTCTAAAATTTGGACCATAAGAATTTATGAAATTCCAAAAAATCTGCCTTTGAGAACAGAAGTCTTGGGTTTCTGAATCGTTGAGAAGTTGGAACAGTCCTTTAAGAGAGATTGGTCAGTCAGATCTCAAATTCTCTTGCTAATGTTAAACTTATGGAAGTGGAATGCATTCTTTTTTTAAATATTTCATAAGAAAATTAATATTTTCGACTCTTTTTTTTTCTATGTACTCCTCTTAAAATATCTTTCTTTTTCTTTCTTTCTTTTTTTTTTTTTTTTTTTGTTGAAATATTTCAAAAATATATGCTTAATTTTATCTGAAGTGTTAAAATCTTACTCACAGCTTGTACGATTTTAACTCATAAAATATCAAATTAAGCATATATTTTAGAAATATTTTGACAACTAGAAAACAAAAAAAGAAAAATAAACATCTTTTAAGAAAAAGAAGTACACAGAAAAAGAAGCCAAAAATATTAATTTCCTGATCTAGATGTTCTTTAAAAAATGAATGCATTCAACCCCCGTTTAGATTTAACATTAGCGAGGGGAATTTGAGATCTGACTGGCCAACCCCCTAAAGACAAGAGGCTGCTCTCAGAATGTCTTTCCATTATCAAAAAAAATGCATCATTGGACAGCCTGAATGTAGTGTGAAATGCCATAAAGTTAAAAAGAAGTTATTCTATGGTTAGTTCTGATACTAACTCAATGCCAAGAAGTTCCAGTTTTTCCCTTTCTTCATGGAAACGAGCATTTTATTAAACATAAATAAATTTTTGTTTCCTTGGGAAATTTTATTTAGGAAAAAAAAGTTTATCAGATGCTTGTTGAAATGGTCCTTTTCTTCCAGAAAATTCTCTCTTTTTTTTTTTTTTTTCATTTTAAACAATACGGCAAACTCAAATTTTAATAAACAAACTATTAAATGAATAAAACACAATAATCATCTGCTTGGCTTAAGTTGATTGCTGCCAAGACCTTATTTATGGTCACCAAATCGCATGTACTTTTATTTAATTAGTACCTCTCTTGATTTTAAATGTACTTAAGTTATTTTATTTCTACAGGACCCAAAAGATTGCATTTTAGCTTATGAGGATATCATTGCTTATTCAACAGACAAAAGCAACTGGCCTGTGATGGAAGAGGAATTGATGAGTCGGGGTGTAAGTTTGTGCATGCTTTCAATCTCTCTATGTATGTACTTACAGAATTATTATCAGTTAAATAAGTTTCTATGAATAAAAACTTTTTGTACATAGATTAAAGGAAGACTTATAACAAAGATGCAAGGACAGTGAGAATGTTTGTTATACTCACACTTTGTTATGTCTGATTTCATTACATCATTATTAACTTTATTCCCCAACATATATTTATTAATGAGACGCTAGTTGTATGTAGAATGTTTAAAGAAATGTATAATAATAAAAATAAATACTTAAATTCCATAATAGTTTACAAATTTTAATTAATTTTAAAAAAATACTTTTTAAGTTAACCAATAAATAAGCATCCATTATTATTATTATTGTTATTATTATTATTTTAAGAATTTGTTGTATGGCTGACTCAACAATTATTTTGATAATATTTAAGGCTGTTGTGAAATCTCTTCGTGTAAAATGCATTTTAATGTTTTGTTTAAACTTTCAACTATAATAACATTCAAATTTTCTTTTTTACTTTAATTTCTTCCTCATCAGTTAATTCAAGTTTTTTTTTTTTTACTTAAATTTCTTCATCATCAGTTGATTCAAGTTTGATTTCTTTTACTTAATTATTTTAATATACTTTTTTAAAAGCGATTCATCTACCAGCAAATAGATTTTAAATGTATTCAATTTTGGATTACTGGTTGGCCATGAAAGCAATATCCATTTCATCAGATTTGTAGAATATATGCAGCTGTATTGTTTCTGAATCCAAATTAATTATTAGATTAATCAGATTGAGAAATAAATACAATCATTATCAGAGATTAATCATAGTTTGAAAGAGGGCAGTTTATGGAAATCCTCTTGAAACAATAATTCTGCAGGAAAATTAAAATGCCCAATTCTTCTATTTCTAATCCTAGGTTTTGGCATCAAGTAATGCATGTGGTAATCTATTGAGCAATGTACTTGTGTACGTCAAATTGGCACCATGTGGTGCTTTTGTCTGGTGAGATTCTGTTCTCAGACGATTGAAAATATGATTATGGATAACTGGTTTTCTTATTAACTGGTTTCCGGATTAAAATGATTCCATACTGAAGTAAATCTTTCCAAAATTATCAGTGTCTAGGTATATGATCTATGTGGCATTCAAGAAAATAATGGAGTGGACAAAAAATAAATAAATAAAACAAAAAAAATAATAAAATTAAACACATGCCTCTATTATGCCTCATTTTATTAACAAGAGAAATATCTTATACTACTAGTTATTTCCACCTCAGTTTCTTATAAATCATATTCTTCTACTTATTAAGTATATTTTGTTACCTTTTTTATACTATTATTCTTCTACTTATTAAATATATTTTGTTACCTTTTTTATACAATTACAACTCGAGATACTTTCTTAGCTGACTTATTAATGGTACTATTAATAAAATAGTTTAAATTCTATTGTATTTTCAATTATATTTAAATTATTATGTTGAAAATTGTTAAGTTCTGGAAATTAACATTAATTTTTTTATATGCAATATTCATAATTGCCAGCATTCTTTATAAACGGGTTAAATTGTTGCATTTTCCAGGTAAATTTTTCTTGGTATACTCTTGGTATGCTCTGATCTGTTTAGACTAATGTGTATGAATGTATGTAACAGAGGTCTATCATCTCTTTGGAAAAGGTCTACAAATGGATCACAAGGGGCTATGCATATATAACGTTATCATTTTAGGGGAGAGGGGGGAGGTCTGTCACATGATATCGTTAGATATCCCTAGGGGGAGGGGGGTTTGTCTTTTGATATCGTTATCATTTTTGGTACAAACCAAATTTTCTCATTTTATCTGTAACTTTGTCTTTAAAGCAAAATAGTATGTGAACTTTTTCTAGTCTATTATCTATTTTTATGAAAATATAAAGGTATTATTAAAATCATTAAATGATTATAAAACTATGTATTTAATTCCAAAATATGGAATACATTAACGATTGGCATTTCTATTCTTCTGTCATATGTGTATGGATATATAATACGCTGTTCGGGAAACCATGTGTGAAGTATGTTTGAAATGATACTTGTGCTTACTAGTAAATAAAAGAGAAAGCTTGTTTTCCGCCTGTTTCTATTCTGTTTTTCTTTTTTTTTTTTTTTTTTTTTTTTTTAACACCTTGATAATGACAGAGGGTGTTGTTGAAATAGGTCAGTAATTCTTAATGGCTTTTGTTCACTTTTTCAGCATATTAAAGTTTATTTGCAATAATACAAAGAGATTTTTTTTATGTATCTTCACATGTATAGATAATTTTATCAATCAGAATCATATATATATATATTTTTGAGCATAAGTATTGCAAATGTTTGTTAAAAATTATTTGTTGCTTTCATTGTAGGTAAAATGCCTTTCATTTTATGATGTTGTGTTAGACTTCATAGTCCTAGATGCATTTGAAGATCTGGAAAACCCTCCCTCTTCTGTCACGGCTGTTGTTCAGAACAGATGGTTATCAAATGGGTTTAAAGAAACGGTAAGTATTTTTTATTTATTTATTATTATTTTGGAAACCTTAATAGACAGCTACCTCATAAAACACGACATATGAACAAATTATGTATATATATATATATATATAATAGTAGACTTAATGCTGCATGAAAATTTATTGTAAGTAAAATGTAATACACTAGCACGTAAAAGTCTGGTGAAACATAATAAACCAATTTTGATTACACAATATGTATAAATATTGATTTCAGTTATTTCTCAAATTTAATTTTGTGCTTATCAACAAGTTTACAAAGCAGAAGTTCTAATTTAGTACATACAAATTCCTAGATCGATTGAAAACATCATAAATCTTATGGCAACCCCATATTGGAGCATTATTTGCGTATAGAAATTTGCATTTTTTGCTTCTTCATATCAAGTCTGGTATCAATAATACTGAGTAATCATTATAAAATTAGTGTAATATAAATTTATCAATATCATACCAAACTGGTATCAATAATACTGAGTAATCATTATAAAGCTAGTATATTTATATAAATTCATCACTATTATACCAAACTTGGTATGAAGAAACAAAAAATGCATATTTCTATACGTAAATAATGTCCCTGGGGTTGCTATAAGATCTGCGATATTTTCAATTGATATCAGAATTTGAATGTACCAAATTAGAACTTCCACTTTGTGAACTTTTTGATAAACACAACATTAAATTTTGGAAATAATTAAAATCAATATTTATATATATTGTAATTAAAATCGGTTTATTGTGTTTGGTCAAAGACTTTTGCATGCCAGTGTATATCCCTTAAAAATTCAGCAATGACTGTGATCTGGATATTTAAGCTGATACTTTTCCAGAATTCCTGGATTTTTTACTCATATTTCTGTATTTTAAATCATAAAGTGAAGTTGTTTAAATATATATACATATTTAACTAAAAATTATTTGAAGTTTTTAGGGATGCAAGATTAGCTTAAATTACATATTTGGCTTAATTTTGAATTATAATCACAAATGACTTCAATTTTATGGAAGGTTTTACTAAATGATTTGATTAAAAAAAATAATAATAAGTATTATTAAGCACTAAATTCTCTTTCAGTACCTAAGAAATGTAATTACTCCACTCAAAATATTTTTCCAAAACCTTTATTTTTAAATTTGTATAATTATGATATCTGTAACTTACTATTTCAAATCTTTTTTTTAGGCTTTAGCTACTGCTGTATGGTCTGTATTAAAAGCAAAAAAGAGAATGTTGATGGTAATTTTGTTTTATTTACATATGTATGAAATGAAATATTATGTGTGTTATAATTTGTTCTGTATTTTTAAAATTTAGGATTCTAAAAGCTTATAATATGCTATCAAATTTTGCAAGTCTGATGACATATCACTTTTAATTGCTATTTATGTTTAATGATTTAATGATTATGTTTATTGATTATGTTTAATGATGTTTAATGATTTAATTTTCATCAAAATATCACCTCTATCATTTTTTACATGTATCTTGAACGCACAAAAGAAAAAACATATTGTAATTACTTTTCTTGAAAATAAGTTAAACACAAGGAATGTGGCCAACATTTTTTTTTTTTTTTACTTTATTTTAAAACAAACAGCTAAATACGAGGGCAATTCAGAAACTAACCTCCATATCTGTGATTCAGTAAGCTTCCAGCTATTCTAGTGAGAGTGTCATACTGTCATGAGTTTGCTGGTTATAGTGTCCTAAAATGTGTGCTGCCATTGAAAATAACATCAAATGCTAGGTACGAGGAATTATAAGATTTCTTTGGGCAAAAAAACTATCAGTAGCAGACATTCGTCGTGAATTGTGTGTCGTATATGATCCAAACATTATGAGTAAAGGTGTAGTGCTTGGCTGATGCAAGATCTTTTGTGCCAATTCAAATGGGACGTGTTTAATCATCCCCCTACAACCCTGACTTGACTCCTTCTGATTATCATCTGTTCACTGAAATGAAGGAGTGGCTTGGGCACAACACTTTGCTGACGATGAGCAACTTCAAACTGCGCTGTGACAAGTTGGTTGAATTCACAAGTGGCTGGGTTTTATGAAGAGGGGATTGGTAAGTTGGTGATACGCTATGGCAAGTGCTTGAATGTACTTGGTGACTATGTTGGAAAATAGAGGACCGGTGTACCTTTCAGATGTAAATAAAAAATGTGTTGAATGTATGCAGGTTTTTTATTTACAGTGAAATGGAGGTTAGGTTCCAAATTGCCCTCATATTAAAAAGCAGTACACTTGTAGTGATCTCATCTCACTTGATCAGTATAAAGCGAGTTACTAGCTTAGAGTAACTGGCTTGGCCTTTTGCTCGATGCTAACATTCTCGCCTCCTGATCATGAGATCCCTGGTTCGTATCTTGGCTGAGCCAATCCATCACACTCTCTACATTTGGTGATCCGTAAAAAACGCAACAACAATCTTCGATAACAATCATCTCCTCTCATAACCAACAGATGGCAGCTCTAAATAAATCATCCCCTGCACCCAAAGCCTGTGAAACGCTCACAGCACAAAGCCTGTCATACTGTGTATCACGTCTGGGTCACCAATGAGGAGAGTAATGGATTGGCGCCAGTGGGATTTGAATCAGGGATCTCATGATCAGGAGGCGAGAACGTTAGTGTCAAGCAAAAGACCAAGCCAGTTAAAGTGAGTTAGTAGCTCGCTTTATACTGATCATGTGAGATGAGATTGCTGCACACTCAAAAAATAAAGTGTCTGGAAAAAATAGCTAAAAACAATTGAAATAGAGGATATCATTTAAAACATTAAGAATTATTTGATTTTTTATCTCAGAAAACAAAAGTACCATTAATACATTTAAATTCTTTTTGATGATCTCAGTATAGTTTACTTTGACATTAAAGTTTTGAATTAAATTGAACACTTAAAGGGCTTTAAATGGGCAAACAAAAAATTACATCTTATTCCAACAATTTGAATTTGAGTTATGCTTAAAAAAATGACCTATATTGCAATCTATTTAACAACAATTACTACAAATGAATTTAACATTAGGAGTTACAAACATTAAACCTTCATAATTCCTAAATTGCTTGACCAAATGACTTCTTGTTTGATATCGTGAGGTAAAATTTACCGAAAAGGCTAAATATGATGTGAAAATTAGGTGGTTGTATTGAAAATTTCAGAGTTTGGTACAATTTCAATCTGAAGATGGTCAACTAAACTTATTTTTTTAAACATGTGTTAGAAGAAGAAATATTCAGTTATTTTATTTTTTGATTGATTGTGAAAAACATGCCAAATCCAGTAAAATACACAAGTTTGTAATAATTTACATTGTTTGTGTTTGAAAGGCATACTTTCACTGCAAAATATTAATAAGGTGTGAACAACAACAACAAAAAAGTGTTTTAGTACACTGTTCCACTAATGTGCATGAAAAAGCATTTATGTTATGATAATATTTTCCAGACTCTTGCCTGGGTTCGCCAAGTTTCTAAATGAGTCTCTTGGGGAAAATTAGGCAAAAGTTTTATTTCTTCATGGGCAATACTATTTATTATAATTAAAATCTTGTTAAATTCACTCTCAAAATACTGGCTAGAATAAGCTGCATGTCAATTGAAATTATAAACAGGACACTCAGAAGAGGTTTTCATTTCAATTTAGGCGATTTTGTTGGTTAGAACCTTGTTATTTTGAGTTGACAGTATGTTATGTAATTTCTTGATGTAATGTATGATTCTCGATGAATTTCTTGATGTAACCTTAATTTCATTTACTCCTTATTTTCTTCAAGTATCCCGATGGTTTCATCAGCCGATTTTATCTTGTGTCCGAACATCTCATTCCTGTTTTAGCCTGGGGATTTTATGGCCCCAATGAAAAACTGACAGAGATCTGTTTATATTTTAAGGTAATTTTTCCTAATATGTCATATTCATATTTCATTCATGTGTTATAATCAAATACTAAATGGTGCTTTTGTATTAGTCGCATGCCATTAGTGAACTGTGGAGCTCTTTACTGTTGAGAAATACTTTTTGTTTTGGATGGAAAATGTCTATCTCTTATCTTTAAGATGACGTCAAATGTATGCTTTTCATTTGAAGCTTGTCTTTTTGTCCAGGTAAACTCAATTAGATAGGACATGAGGTGGTGGTAAGCTGTTCTGCATGCTTTTTGTTTTGCCATTTTGAGCTTCTCCTGATGTGTTCTATATTACTAGAGTACAGCATTGTGCCTGGTAAACTGATTTTATTTGAACGTGACCCGACCAGCAGTTCGGGCTTGGTCAAGTGGACACTAATTTTTTAAATTGCGCATCAGATTCAGATCAGGTTGACTCTAAATGTTTCAGGTTTAGGTTAATTTCGGCTTGAGTTTTCATTCTTTCAAGTTTGGTTTAGAATGACCTGACTTTTTCGAAGAAAGACCTAAATGTTTTTCAGTTGAAAAACAAACTTATATTTGAATATTAATGAGTGTATATGTATAATGTTCATTTTTATACAAAAAAGATAAAATTGATATTAGAGATTTAATTGTAGATTACTTTTCCATAATTGTATTAAAATATGGAGTAATTTTCTTCCACTTCAGGTTCAGGTTTGAGTTATTTTTCAGTCGAATTGTGTAGGGGTCCATTTGGGTTTTCGGTTCGTGATTTTTTATTTTATTATTTTTTTTTATCTGGTTTATATTAGGTTTTGGTTTGGTTGACAATATTTTTTTGTCTGGTTCGGATCAGGTTTTGGTTTGATTTTAAGCAGAATTTTTGGGTTCAGGTAGGGTTATAACCCAACCTGTGGAGGACAACTCTTTATATTCTGCATGCCAGTTTCAAGTTCTATGAAATTGTACTTGTGGCTTACTTTGCAATGAATGAGTCTAAACAGATTGCTTCAATTCTTTCATCTTGTACCATTTAGCAATGGAATAAGTGGTTAATCCTTATTTTGCCAAATGAAATTAAAATTTCATATACTATATATATAATGCAAATGGGAATTTCGTTCCAGCTGTTTATAACTTGAATCTACTGAATGGACTTTGATGGGACTTGCACTGTTAGTTAGATAATTTTACATGAAGGTTTTAGTATCTAACATGTTGTTCTATGTTGCTTAGTTATACAATTTTGGAAGAAAGTTCTATAATCAGTGGAACCCAATTATAAAAGATTGGCGTTTTTAAAAAGTTCTACTAGGTGGATTTTGATAAGACTTGCATTGTTTGTTAGAAAATATTTCAGAGTTGGTTTTAGTATATTGTATGTCATTCTATAGTTATTTACCAACCCTACTGTAAATCATCAACTTAAGAAGTTGTTCCTCAACAGCCCAAATTTTGTGTGACACATTAAGAAATGTAATAGTGCAATGGTGTTTGTATTGTTTTCAGAAATCTGGAAGGAGACATTCCAGGTAAAGGTCCATTTTGCTTTAAAACACAAGATCAAATTCACCGATATATTACGTTTCATTAAAAGTTTGTTTGGAGAAACTGACCAGCATAGTGGGCGAAGCCTGCTAGTTAAAAAAATAAAATAAATAAGAGTTTAACAGTTGTTTAATTAAACTACACACTTAAATACTAAAATAATAAAAATGAAAAGGCTGTCATAAATTGCAAAATCTTTGGTTATTAACTACTGGCATGCAGCTAATATAAAATTACCTATTATGCATAATGGACATTTATCTTTATGTCTCACAACCCATGCAACAATGGGGAATATAAACCAAGGCAATCAATATTTATAAAATCATAATCTTTTAAATACTTTCCAACATAGCTCAAAAGTGTTTATGAATTGGATCTGTCTGAGCTCTAACTCGCGTAAATAAACTCGCATTGCCATGCAATTGGTATATGTTATTGATGTTTACTGTGACATGTTCAGAATTCAAAATGAAGTGTGTAGCATTTATAGTTCATTTACAGGGACACTCAAAAGAATTCTGTTACATTATGGTCTATGGGAAAAATTTGTTTGCAATGTATTTTAATCATGTTGCTCTATTTCAAACAAGAAGCTTACTGTAAAATGTGGTATGCATTTCATTTTATCACTCATTTACAGGTGCACACAAAATAATTCGGTTACAGTACTGTTTATAAGTGATAATTGCTGGCAGTGCATTGTCAGTTGTGATATATGTTTTTAAATTTTAGTAATTTGTTGTATATTACTTGATGTCTATAAATTCTGTAGATCCTATACAGGGCTGCACAAAAGAGACTTCCACTCTAGTACACTTCCATTAATTATCAGAAATTTCTGAAAGAAAATTTTCAACTGTGTTATGCGTTTCCTAATTGAGCTAAATTTTAACATACTATATTGTATTTATACAATCCCTACACTAGCGTGCAAAAGTCTTTGGTTAAACGTATAAATTAACAATAAAGAACAAAGTATAGTGAAGTAGTAAGAAATTTAATATTGACCAATGTTATACTTGATGCAGTGGTAGAATTGATAAAAAAAAAAAGTCACTGGTCGCAAGAACCAGTATGCATGAGAGTTTACTGGTCCGCAGTCATCATCACTGGCCCGCTGCATAAAATTCTATTAAGTACCTTTAACCCTTTGAGTGTCCCCCCCCCCTCCTCATAGAATATAAACCAAACTTTATTTACAGTTACCCAAAATTCTCAGCATAATAAAATGTAAAATTATAATTTGCAACGCTATAAATGAGCAGCACATAAACGAAAACTGTGAAATTATTAATTAGATATCTTATTTCCGTTTATTTATTCCAACTGACTGTAAGGTTTAATGCAATATTTTATTTATTTTTTAAATAAAATAAAATTGTGTGGTTTGTGTTTGGTTGCAGTTTTCTCACGTAAATTTTTCAAATTAGTGATCCGGTTGAATTTTTGGTGGTCTTGGACCCGTGGACCACCAAGGATTTCGAACACTGCATGATGTAATAACAAAATATATGTGAACGTTTAAAATATTTGACATAAAAAAATATAATTGAACTCATATTTTTCTTTTGTTGATATGGCCTTTTTTTATTACATATTATTACAGCTTTACATAATTTAGGTGTTTGAGACATCAATTTTTCCAGTGTTTCATGGCTTATGTTTCTCCACGTATCATGCAAACATTCCCAAAGACTTCAAAGAATTGTTGGAGCCAGGGCCTAAATTAAGGGGAGGCAGAGGGGGCATGTGCCCCGGGCGCCAGAACGAAGGGGCGCTAAATGAAGGATTATACCTTTGGAATGGATCATTTTCTTCTGATGGACTGATGGCTTCTATTATTATGAAACAGCCATTATAAATGAAGTGTTAGGTGAAGATGAAAGAGCAGCCGTAAAAAGTTGGAACTCTGATTTTCTGATCAGAATGGGAAGAAAAAAAAATGGCTATAATTTTTTTTGACAAAAAAAACTTTTTGGGTCAGTGGCACCTACTTATATGGGCCCATAGAGCATGAGCCCACCTAATAATTTGATCTCTTCGTCCACCCATTTCCAATTGATTTATTTCATTATTTATTTATTTTATCGCTGAAATGGAATTTGGTTTTATTGACGTACCCAAATTAACTTTGTTTGAAAAATAGTAAGGGCATCCATTAGATTTACAGGATCACTGAAAGTCCCTTCATCGGATAGATATATAGTTAAATTTATCTCAAAAACAAATTTCCTGTATATTTTTTTATCTGTTTTAATGTTGAATTGATACACTTAGGTAGGTGACTAAACTGCATGTTTTTCTTGACATTTAGTTTTTGAAATTTCAATAGTTAGCAATTTTTATGTTATTTATAACAAATGTTAGTGTATTTATAAGGAAGAACTTATAATTTAATAAAATTCTTTATTAAATTATAATAATTTTATATTTTGCTTAGAAAAAACATAATTTAGCTTCAAATTATCATCTTTAACCCTTTGAGGGGCAAGTAATAATGTCTCTTGTATTGAATTCTCACCAGAAAAATCGAACATTTTTATTTTAAAATAAGGAAAAAGGATTTTCCAACATTTTGCCCCCAAAGTTAAAAACATAAAATTTAGTTAAAAGTTTCTGGTAAGAATCTTGTTTAAATTAAGTTGAACATAATATATCCCATCGCCCTCAAGGGGTTAACCATTCTCCGCTTCTCTTTTCAAGGGGGAAAAATTGTGTTATTTTACTGAAAAGTTTTGAGCTCACCCAATATTTTTCAAAAGTTGGCGCTACTGTTTTGGGCAGTTGTCTTTCTCAAAAGTGAATCCTCTGCCATTATTTCAAGTATCAGATGGAACTGCATGATGTACTAAGATACTGTGATACATATTCTTATCCATTGTTGATTTAACGTACCAAATCTCCATCTTTTCCCCTCAAAAACCACCCCAAATCATGACGTTGCCATCTCCATCTTTCACCATTTGAATTAAATAAATTTTGCATACACTCTTTTGGTTCTGAACAATGCAAACTTGGATTCATCAGTTCAAAATACTTTTCCCCATTCACCCTGTGTCCAAAATTGATATTCTTTAGCCCACTGAAGACATTTCATTTTATTTATCCATCTTAGCAAAAAATTTTGACAGGCTATGCGACTATTCAAACCTACAGTACACAGTCACCTATTAACTGTATCATCAGATATTGGAGATTCTCTACTTTTATTCAATTCTTCTTTAATTGCAGTTGCTGGAAGTCTTCTATTTTGTTTACTCATCATCACAATATGTTTATTTGATATACGTGTTTTCTAGCTGAATTTGTTGCTGTTTCTTTCATTCGAGCTAATATATGCTTGATTTCGGGATTCTTAATTTTTTTGCAATTTTCTCATAGATTCTCCCTTTAGAGACAGAATATCAATTTTACCATACAATCTGATTGAATTTTCACATTTTTTCTTCATTTTCTTAAAAGTTATTTACAAGATTACAAGCAAACAGTATTACCTGCAATAGGTAGTAATGTTAATTAATCTCTAAACAGATTGAATATTAGAATTGAAAAACGTAAGTTAATATTAAGTAATCATTATAAAATTAGTATATTTAACTAAATTTATCAATTACCAAACGTGATACAAAGATACAAAAAATGCAAATTTCTATATGTAAATAATGTTCCAATATGGAGTTTCTATAAGATTTATTATGTTTTCAATCAATCTAAAAATAATTTAAACTTCTGTTTTGTGAACTTGTTTGTAAACACAACATTAAATTTGAGAAATAACTGAAATGAATGTTTATACATGTTACATTATTAGGTCTAATTCCTCGATTTCCTTATCTTATTCTAAATGACTACTCTATATTCACTAAATCCTTATTCTTAAATAATCTCTATTGTTAATTCTGTTAAATTCCCTTTAACTTAATGTCTCACTTGTCTAATTTACTTAAATATTACACTTTTGGTATTCTTGAATTAAATGTTCCATTTCTGATCTTTTTTCTTTTAGAATGTTCTTTTAGCAAACATTTTTTTTCTCTTCCGAGAATTTACTTTCCCGCGCATATTCCGAGGGTTTTCCTTTTCACCTTCAAATTCATCCACTCGCTCTGTCAGCACTCTTTCCATGGCGTGGTATCCTTAATTATTAATTGGTTGAGAGCGCGACCTACATCATATTTGTATTACTATGCTAGACGCACAAAAAGCCGATGCTTGCAGTGTTTCCTCAGATTTTGGTCATATTTTCATTTGTCATACCATCCCCTGGTCACCATCTGATGTATTCTATTATCTAAAACTTTGCTTACCCCTAAAGTACTACTATGAAGCGATGGCTAAATATCTCGGTGAAAACTGTGCCGCCGAAAGATGTTAAAATAAAATTCTGAGTTGACTTTACGTTTTATCTCAATTATTTTGGAGAAACTACACTGGATAAATGTGTTCCATGGCCTTCACTTGTTGACTACAACAACTTTTGAACAACCATGTTGATCTACTACAGAAACGTTCTTTTTTAGCTTATCCTAATGCATGACTTCCAGATTGGTTATTCAATTACTATCGTTTCAAAGTTAACTCCACTTTCGAATCATCATATAACGTCAATGTTGTAACTTTAATACGACAGGATTTCCAGTTTTCGTTATACTAGTTGACAGGATCGACTTTACCTGTTCTGACAACTTACACTATTGTATTACTGCTAGACGTGATCCACTACTAGCATCATGACAGCCAGTTACTTCATTTCAACTAGTAAAACCTTCCAATGTTAGAATAATCTAACATACATATTGTCTTGTCAAAATCAGTTTACTGTGTTTGAACAAAGACTTTTACACGCTAGTGTATAGATCATATACAGGGCTTCACAAAAGAATTTGAATACTTTTTTTAAATACTATAAACAGTAATTGCTAAAATTGGGTTTTTAAATGTTTTATGGATTTTCGAAATTGTTTTTTATGTATTATTTTTCACCTTGAAGTTTTGTTACAGCATTCTGACTATGTTAGAAAGTGTTTTTTAATGTATGCTTGACTCATGATTTTTCTTTCTTGTTTTTAGGAAGAAATGATGGGTTTTATGCACGACATTTTCAACTTTAATAAAGTTCGCTATACTGGCGTGGAAGAACTCGCCTCTGACATTATGGCATTGGCAAAACTCAGATTTGACAGGACTATACAGAGATTATATATGTGAAAATATATATTTAATAATAATGACAGACTGAAGTACTTTGTGAGATACTTTTCCTCGAGCAAAGAATGCCAACTTTTATTTTGTCTTGAAAGAGTTTTATAATGAACTCTAAAATGGAACGTAAAATATTTACTTATTTAAGGTGAGATGCGTGAATTTTGTAAATATGTGTCAATCAAAGATGAGACTGATCTCTCCTGTAATAATGTGCTATAAATATATGTATATAAAATGAAACCTGCTTTGTAGGACACCTCCAAATAAGGGACAACTCTATTTAAAAGGATAGTTTTTTTAATCCCCTCAAACAGGGCACATTTAAACTCCAAATTAAGATCAGTAGTAACCCCATTTTAAAAAATATCTAATTTATTTCATAAACTTAAAAATCTTGGACAAAAATATAACTTGCCATTGCAAAGACAGACATTAGATCTATTTCACAAAGATGTGCTTAAAAATATTTCAGATTGGCAGGCTTCAATCTGCTCAATGAAAGTATATTCTGGGAAACTGGAAACTAAAAGGGGAAAATTTCCCTTTAGTATAGGTGATAGTGAAGGATTAAATTTAGTTAAGTTGGTAAACTTAATATGCATGCATATACAAAATAATGTTTATCACATGAAATTTACGATACAAACTCTTTCAACTAAATGCTTTAAATAAACAGGTATAACTTATTCACTTTTTTTTTTCGTTCTCCTTGAAATGTTTTAAACATTGAATAAATTAATACACACTATTGATTTAATTTATTGATTTAAATTAAGGCAAAAAGTTTTAATTTATTATTATAATCTTTTTCTGGCTTCTTCTTGGATCTCTTGATTGAATTAAAACTACACTACATATTTATGTGTATTTTGATTTTTTTTTTTTTTTTTAACCATACTTTCTTATAAAAGACACATCCATTTAACCCTTTATGCCCCAACGGTACTTTAAAGTACCATTAAAATAACTTGTTATAAAATTAATTTAATACATCAATTATTAGCAATATTGTTTAGAATGAGTTATAGATACTTTACTTTATCTTTTACAAAAGCATTATTGATTGCACTAAACAAAAATATTTTTAAAAGGATTTCTTTTTCATTTGCATCTTTTCAGCTTTCTTGACGTTGAAAGATTGTTGGGGAAAAGTTTTAGTTAGGCAATGTTTCTATATTTCTACTGTAAAAGCCTTATATTTGTAAATTTTCTAGTTCTATAAAATACTAAATAAAAGATTTGAGTGGTGTTATAAACATTGCACAAAATCCCTATACATTCAAATTTAATTAATTAATTTTAATTGGCAAAATCCTTCTAAAATTCATTAAATGATTGTGTAAATCTTCTAATGAAGTTTCAAAAATTCACGAAAAGTGCTTTAGGAGGTGAAATTTTTATGAATTCATAATTTGGGATAAAAAGGGTTAAGGGACAAAATATCTGGTTCCTATTGTTGTACCTTATTGGGAGGTTTTACTGTATTCATTATTTGTTGTGATAAAAAAAGCTAGAAAAACTCTCAAAATGTTGTTATGTAAATAAAGTTCATACAGCAGCTACTGTTTAACTGAATCATGCCTTTAAAATTTAATCCAATTGGGCAGCTTCTTTTGGCATGCATGCATAAAATTGAAATGTTGATTTTTATTCTACTCTTAGGTAATATAAACAGTTGATTCAATTAAAGCAATGATTCATGTAAGTAACAGCTGCTGTATTCATTTTTCCCAAAGAAAAATCAAATTTCATGCTGTAAAAAATATGCTGCATAGGTACTCAATATACTCAATTTAATAGAAGGTTAATTATTGTTAATGAAATTTAGTTTGATAAAAGTGTCTGCTATTAATGCAGAATTTATAAAGGCTAACTTGGCACTGTTTATAATTGAAATCTTAAACTTATTGACTGTTTCAAGAATCATTATATTTAAATAAATAGTAATCTGAAGCACCATTTTGTATGATAAAAATATTATTCAATTAGAATTACAATCTTAGAAAACCCAAATTGATAACTTTAGAAAGATTGGTGTAGTATATAGTATTAAAAGAAATTTCTTTACTTTAAAATTTATCATTTTAAATGCCTTACGATGACTGATTGTCAGATAATTTCAAATACGTTGAATCATATGATAGCCTGCTATCATAAAAATACTGTGTGCTACTTTGAAATCATATTTATTTGCTTGCTTAAAAATTGATGATCAAGGGGGGATTTGCTGCTAGAAGGCTGAAAAAAGGATTAAAAAAAAAAAAAAAAAATCTGGAATAGAAATAAAGATTTTAGTTGCAGGTTTTTTGCAAGTTATTTATTATCATTTGAAGAACATACATTTAAAAAAATTTATAAATAAAAAATTGATGTGACTCAAGTTGCATGGGTTAATGTCCTAGCATGAGTGCAGTGCACGTTCAATCCCGTAGGGTCCAATAGATCGGCAGAGTCGTTTTCAATTTTTTTCCTTAAGGATTATGAAAATAGATAATACTGTCTAAACCTTTAAGTTCTTTAAGGTCAAAGAGTTGAAAATCGACAAAGTAGCGGCCATTTGAAAAAATATATCTATTTCGTACCCTTTTTTTTTTTGCTCTTTGGCATGCTTCCGAAAATATTTATTTGTTATCAAAATGGCTGAAAGTGGTCAAATCTCCGATAAATTATATTGCCTTTAATTTAATAAATAAAAAAAATAGCAAGATTGGTTTAGTACTCTTTGCGTTCTGATCCCGCCCGGTTTGTAAAAGGTCATTTTGGGTAAAATGCATTTATAGTGCTCCAAAACAGTGTAAGCCTACGGATGCATTGTGCTAAAGCACTAAGTAACTACAAAAGAGCTTCAAATTTGGCCAAATCATTTTATAGGGATAATCTACAAACTATAAGAAATAGGAAAATGTAAAAAAAAAAAAAAAAAAAAAATTCAACCTAAAAAAAGCAAATCCCTCCTTAAAAAAATATCCCTTTTGATCTAGGGGAACTAGAATATCATAAACACTTGAGTCACTTAGAGTGTTAAAATTTGTTTTTCAGATTTTTCTCAAATAAATTTGTTTCTAGTCAGTGACGTATTCAAGTGAAGTCTTTTAAAAATAAAAAAAAGTAATTGAATTTTTCAATTTTTCAATTGTATTTGGTGTTTTAAAAAGTGAAAGTGTAATTCTAAAATTTAGTTAATCCTCTACTGTCTGTTGTAATAGAATATGTAAACATGTTTGAGAAATATTTTTCTTTGAGGTGTTTTTTTCTTTTTTAACAAACATTGCTTTCATGCTGAGTTGTTATCATTAATTAAACTTTCAGTTTTTAAAAATAATTTTAATTTTTGTGGTAGATGACAGAAGAGTTCAAAAGAAAGAAAGAGAGAAATGTAAATATTAAAAACAATGCACAAATCCATTCAGGGATAATGATATTTAAACTTTTATTTTTTCTTAATTTTCATCGATCATTGGAAACACAATTTTTAAATCATACTAAGTATATTTTAATTTAATGTTAAAAAAGTCATTCTTTTTTTCATTCCTACTATTAGTTTACACTCTCCCTATACTTATTTATTTATTTATATATATATCTTGTTCAAATTTTCAATCGTTAATAAAATACTTATTATTCATCCTGTCAAGTTGAAATAAATTTTTTAAACTTGTACTGGATGACAATGGATGTTAATACAGTTTTTTCAAATATTAATTCATTCATTAAATTTTAATTAATTAATTTTAGTTTTACATGGGAGACAAAATGACGGCCGTTGGTTATTGAAGCATTTAATGCATCTTCATATCTATAAGGGGGGGTTACCATAGGAAGGATCCTTTTCTGTCGCCAAATACTGCAAAGTTTGTTGCCAATGTGGCGATATATCACCAAATTTGGTGACCAAAATGAGTTGCCAACTTGGCGATATCTCTAATATTTCGCCAAATTCCCATAGAGTTCCATTGTAAACCAATACTTGCTTATGGAAAATCAACAAATTGAGATATTTTAATGCAACAAAACCCTAATATTAGCTTAAGGGATTATATTAAATTTTTCTTTGATGACCTAAGTAGGAATTGACTTTAAAAACAAAATTTTTATATTACTTGTTTTCTTAATTCTCTTAAACCTGATGCCTGGTCTAATGTATATTATATCTTCTTTAATTATAAGCTAGTTAAGAGCTTTACCATCTCTCTGATTTGTTTCCATTGAAATATCAATATTGAGAGTTTCTGCTCCAATTGCGATCTCTAGTGGCAGATGATGAATTCCAATGTAGCCAAGTAGGAGAGATCCCCCCCCCCCCACACACACACACACACCATGTGTGCATGCACACTCCAGAAAATTCTGGATTTTCTGCTTGTAAGTAGTTTAAAAGTGCAAATTCTCCTATAGAACCCCAAAATGTCCCCCCTCCTCCACCTAGGAGCATCAGAAATATACTGAAATACTATCTGGTAGTGAAGTAAAATATAATATTGAAAGAAAGAGGTTGTATAGCTATATGTTCCAGCAAAATAAAATCCAGAGAGAAGCAAGATTTAAGAGCAGATGTGCCTGAAATCCACAACACTTAGTGTTTTTTTCTTTTAATGGAGACAGTACTCCCCTCCCCCTTCTTAAAGCCAATTCTTAAGCACATCATCATAAAAAGCATTACAGAAATGTAACAGGTAAGAAATATTAACAGTCCAAAGATAAGCTTCTACTCCCCCCCCCCTCCTCCCCCCCCCCTCCCCCCCCCCTTTTTTTTTTTTAAATCTTAAATAGAAAATTGAAAGAGTGTTTTAATGTTTAGGGACTGTGGGTCTGTTTTGTTAGGGAAGATCCTGAAGAGTAGCTCCCTTGCTTTAATATAGGTATGTACAGTGCTGTGTTTATATGGCCTGTTTCATGTGAAGAAATAAAAATAATAGTGTGCATTTACTTTTCTTGATTATTTAGAGCAGGCATGTCATACTTGGCATTACCACCAAGAGGCACATTAAATATTACATATAAAGCTGACTGATAGAAACTTTTAAATTCCAGGTAATTTTTCTTATTTTGTTTTTTAAAAAATAGCATAAAGCACATAACAATTTATAAGAAATATGCTGATAAAAATTTTTTAATGTTTCGCAATTCAAAATCTTACACTTTCTTGCATTCTGATTGATTAGCTTTACATCCACAGTATCTTGAAGTTGAAATATAAAAATGAGTTACACCTATCTGTGTACATATAGTATACTCCCTGATGTTTTTCATCTCTCGTGCAAAGTTCATTTTATGCTGAATAACTTATTTACTGGCAGGCCACTGATTAGTTGTTGACAGGTCAGATGTGGCCTGCAGGCCAGGCCACATGTTTGACATGCCTGATTTAGAGCAGGGCTGCGGAGTCGGTGGGAAAAATGGACGACTCCGACTCCGGGAATTTTAACATCTCTGACTCCGACTCTTTTGCTCAAAAATGGGCCTGACTCCAACTCTGACTCTGCAGCCCTGATTTAGAGTCATTATGAAACAAAGTATTTATGTCTAGAATTCCAATAAAAATTTTATCAACATTTATGCCCACTTTTGGATGTAAAATTGGTAAAATTGACCCAAAACAATTTTTGAACAGAAATATTCTTTACATGCCTTTTATCTCTCTCAATTCACTCTCTACCTCCCCCCCAAAATAAATAAAACAATTAACAGTGATGTGCTTAAGACTTGATTCTGTGCAAAAGATTTAGCCCCCCAGGCATCCATCCAGATATCACTCGTGGAAGAAGTTTTACTATTAGTACAAAATTTTAATCTAAAATACAGAATTAATGCATAATTACATCAAAGCTGAAGAATTGTTATTTCAAATGTTGTGAGAGATATCTTTACCCTATCCTTTCACAGACTTAGATAAAATGTAAAACTGCCTGCGAACTCAAATAATTTCTTTAAAATTTTCTGCAAAAAAAAAAACGCTGCGCTCCTCCCAAATCCTATATTGCCGCCAACAGCAAAAATGAAAAGTTATATACAAGCACATAAACATTTGCTAAAATTTCCAACCAAATAAACTTTATTTAAAGAGAGATCAACATTTAACATTTATTTTTTAACACAAAATTTATTTTTAATCTGTTAAATTAATCTGCAAAGCCTAACATAATCTGCAACACCCGTGTCGGTGCTGCACTGTTTCTGCTACCGACCCTGGCAGGAGGGGGAAAAAAAGGAATTGTACCCGCCGCTCCAGCATAACCACCGCACTTACAATATTTTTAAGTTTTTAATTTGTATGATCTGAGGCGCTTCTTCCAAAAAATAATGTACTATGGTACATGGCAAATACTTTCTAGCAAACTTTTTTTTTCTCCAGTTGAAAAATAGTCTACAGACCTTCTCAATAGTCTGTAACGTGCGTTACACCGATTTTCCGCCTGGGATCTTGTTAATTTCTTTTTTTAAATAAAGAAATATGTAAAAAAAAAAACCCATCAAAACTGTCTGCAAACTTTGAAAATTTTCTGCGAACAGCGTTCGTGTGTTCGTCTATATTATCTGACTCTGCCCTTTCACCTAATCTAAAATTTCTTTTGAAGAAATGAGGGGTGGGGATATGCATACCAGCTATGGAAAAGGCTAGAAAAGAGTAATGACTGTTTGGAGGAAATGTGGAAAAGATTACAAGTAGCAGCATAAACTATCAATTGAACAATATATTTTTAAAGTCTGTTAGCATAAAGATTGATCGGTCCGAAACAGATGCACGACAGTTTTTGGGTGCATAGATTATCAAATTTGATTTGACTCTGAACAAATATCCAGTTTACCATTCCTAAGCTCAGCTTTATTTAAATTTAAAACAAACAAAACAAGTCCTAAAGAGTTAAAATGGTGAATTGCTATCAAGAAAAGAAAAAAAAAAGTTTTAATTTTATTATTTTCATTCCATTTTGTTTAAATAATAAAATTAAGACTACTTAGCATTTCTCTGGGTGAGCAGTAGAGGATTGATCTTTCATTGTGTTTTCTGGGTTTATATGTGATGATTCTTTTGATAGAGTTGCAATTTTTTTTTATAATTAAGTATATTTATGACCTTACACACGAAATTCATTTGTTTTATAACTTTTTATCATCACAAATCTAGTTATGCAATGATAACTCTTAATCGTACATTTTTATTTTGGAACATTAATAGATATCCTAAAACACAGACAGTAATGTATTTGCTTATGAGCCTGTTGATGCATATATTCTATAAAAAAGCAGCCCTTGATGGAGGCCCATTACAATTTTCTTCTCTTACATCTTCTAATCCATGCACCTAATTTCTTTAGGTGAAGCATCAGTTAATTTCTTTTATTGTTATTGTTGTTATTATTATTATGTAGAGAACATCTGATATGAGTTGGAAGAGTACTAAAAATATCTACTCTTCCAACTGATATCAGATTATTTAAATAATATATATTTTTAGTTAGAGACTAAATATAAGTACTGTAAATTGGAGTTATTTAGTACTCAACACTCCCCCCTCCCCCTCCCCCCCAAAAAAACTCCTTACATATATGCACATATACTATATAAAAAAAACAGCCTTTGATGCATATCCAATAACAATTTTCTCCTCACACCGTGTAATCCATGCACCTGTTTTCCATAGGTGAAACATCAGGTAATTCCTAAATTAATTTTTTCATTGTGTAAAAAAAAAAACTAACTGATATCTGATTATTGAAGAGTGCATATTTTTAGTTAGAGATTAAAAATATGTACTGTAATCTGGACTTAGTACACACACAAAAAAAAAAAAAAAAAAAAAAAAAGCTTCAAACCAGTCCTGGTATAAAATTTTTATGCTAATCATTTAAATGCAGTCTCTTTTTCTGTCTTTTGTTTGTTTACTATTCTTTTGTGATCCACATCATCATAAAGAAAAGTTGACTTCACCCTTTATTGAAGTATGAATTTATCTTACCACCTGTATTTTGAATAATTTAAATATAAGCTAACCCAGTGTTAAATCAGCTCTGTGTGGCGTTCGGTGCGAATTTTTTTTTTGCTTTCTACCGATCATTTGTGCATCAGTAGTGATAACTAAAAGTGGCAATCTGACCTAGTGCTGATGCACCTCTCACACCATCTTTGTTGCTGTTCTGAGCTAACGACTATATTTTTTTTGTTCAACTTGTAAATGTCATTGTACCAATACTGCATGCTGTGTGTTTAATATGTATATTTACATGTTGATAGTAAATTAATTTTATCCCTGTAATAATAAAAATTTAATAAGCAGAAACTTTTAATTGTTGGCTTTATTTTCAAATGTTGATCATATTATAAGATAAATAGGGAGCTTCGAACTCATTGGGTAATGCTCATTATCCGAGAAATATTTCAGTCTTGACTTGATCTACTTGCATCCATGCAATAGACCCAGGATTACTTAAAATATTTTTGTTGAGTCCAAGTAACTCGAATTTACTGTATGGTAATGCAGTTGGTAAAAATACCAAGTATAATGCTATTTGACCTTTTAAAATAACAAACTCTTTAAAAATCTGATTTTTTTTGTTGTTGCTGTTTGTTTTTGTCTTTTGTTGTGGTGATTCATGTAAATATTTTAGTTATTAAATTGAAATATTAAAAACGAATATTCGTGGTACAAAATACTTGAATGTCTTGAAAGGTTCCTATAAATATTATGTTTTTTAGTTTTTCCACTTAATACATATTGTTTTCTGTTAAAATTATGTTGTTTTAATCAATTTTATATTTTTTTTTTCTTTTAAATATTTTGTAATTTTTTTCTGGATTTTTTTAATGTCTTTGGAATTTCACTTACCTTTACTTACTAGACATTTTTATTAATCTAAGTTTGATTTTTCTGTTGCTGTATTATAAAAACTAGCAATACACTATTTTATAGGAAATCTTACAGCTTATGATAACATCACAATGGCAGTTTGTGCCATGTGTAACAAGGGGGATAAGAGTTTATGTGTGCTAATATTTCTTAAATGTTAGTCATTGTAATTAAAAAACAATGGCAGACTTGCCAAGTCTCCTAATTTCATCAGTAGACTCCTTATTTTCACATGTTTTTTCCCTACTCCTGATTTTTGACATATTTTTCCTGATTTTTCACACATTTTTAAATATTCTATTTTACAATCAAATGTACTGTGATTCGGTGATTGAAAACTCCAGTACAGGTGTAGTTCTTTAGTATGATTGATCAGTAAACTATGGACCTGTTTTGGATTATTAATAATTTGTCTCGATTAAGACTTATTTAAGATTTTTATTGTAGTTTTATGGGGAACAAAAGATTCCTCTCTACTGTAATATGTAGTCAATTTAAAAGTATGTTAAAACATCCTAAACATCATATGCTTAAAATACAGTCTACTTGTAAGGGGTATATATTTTCCTTATTTGGAGTAACAGTGACATATTTCTACTCTCTGATAATAACCGAGCCCTGCTTAAAATTAAACTTGCACTAAACATATTTACATTTAAAAATTAATAAGTTTTCATTGACAAAAATATCTCCTGATTTCTGAGATGAAATCTTCTGATTTTTGACTTTCAGAACTTGGCAAGTCTGCAATGGAAATTATAAAAAATGCTGTTGTTAATATAAATATTTATTTCATTCATTATTATATTTCAAATATCATAAATTCAGTTTTATATTTTATTTGAGTATACCAATTGCATATTCTTCAAGTTATTGACCAATTTTTTATTATCATTAAAATAAATTAATGTCTAATGTTCTCTGAAATTAACTTGAGATTTATTTATCCATGAATTCAATAATTGTCAATTTATTATTATTGATTAAATATTACTATTAATTTAAACTTTATTCATTAGCTAAGTCAGTGAATCATATTGAATTATTCTACAGCCTGTTAACTAAATTCTTTTGCATTTAATAAAGTTCAATGTTTCGAAATTCTTGCTAAATGTGATATATTCTGAGTTATGCTCAATTTTCAAAAACAGCCAACATTTATATACTTACTGTATGTCTTTCAATGCAAACTTAGTTATCTTTGTTTACCTTTACTTGTGTGACAACCTTCTGATTGCCATTGTACAAAATCGAACAAAATATTTTATTATGTGAGAAATGGTGTGTTCAAAATTCTAAAAAGGCGAGAATTATTTATTTATTTATTTATTTGTGTGTACACTTTTGAACATCACTGAATAATTGATTTTGGTTATCATGTTTAATCATTATCTACTGACATCATTCTGATTTTGGAGGAAATTTTGTGTTAAAGCAGATTTCTACTTTTTAAAAATTTTCAAAATCCCTCCTTCCCTTCCCTGAAAATTTTCTTTTGCTCATCCCCAACACACACAGTTTAAAATCGTGAAAACTTTTTCAGTCCTATTTTTTACTGTATTGTGACAATAAATAATCAATTGTCTACATCCATTCAGCACTGGCACAAAGTTTACAATCTTTAAAACTCTTTGATTTTGATTTTATTTATTTATTTGTGCTATTTGCATTCTGTAATATCAAAAAATAAATAAATATCCAATCATTTAAATTATCCTGTATCCCCAAAAGTCTTTTTTTTTGTGTGTGCGTGTCTGTGTGTGTGTATACACTCTCATTCACATTACTGAATGATGTTGCTTATGTTTAATTGTACATCTAAATCAATCAATTGTACATTGATATAATCAGTCATCCAAATTTCTATCTCCTTTCCCAGACACAAAATTTAAAATCTTAAAAAAAAAAAATTTCAACATTTTTTATTCCCTATTTGTTACATTTTTAGCAACAATAAATGATCAGTCATCTAAATCCCTTTCTTTAAATACCCCTCTACCCTAAAAAAGGGAAAATTCTAGGTATCGAGGACATAAAGTAAAAATTCCTCCCACCCCCTTTTTTTTAAATTTAAAATTTTATTTTGCCTGCTTTCAGCTCTCTTTTGATGTGAATCAATATCACTTTACTTTAGCACTACCCAAAGCTGCAACAAGGCTTGTCTTGGTGGTGTCCCAGCACTAGGCACCAAGCTGGGTTAAGAATGGATATTAAAGAACGGTCACTGTTTTCACAACAAATCTATTTTGGTAACATTTTTTTTTTCCATTTGGCTACTGTTTAGCCAAAAATTGCTAAGGTTAATCAAAAATCAGCTGTAAGTTGGCATGATTTTCGTAGCTTTTAAGGTGGATTGGAACTCAAAAGTCTCAAAAACACAGTTTTAACTTTTGGGATTAAAAAACTACACTAGAATTTTTGTGTAAAACATGTTTCTCAGTCTTTTTAATTTCATTGTGCACTTGAATCCAGGATTTAACTTCTGTGGCACACTAAACTTATAATGATTAAAAAGTTGTGAAAGGAATGTCTTTTGGAGGATGAAGGATTTAACTTCTGTGGCACACTAAACTTATAATGATTAAAAAGTTGGAAAGGAATGTCAAATGTCTTTTTTAACTTATTTAGTAACACAATTAAAAATTTTCATCAGAGATAAACAAAGTAAAACGTAAGTCTTATAATTTGTAATATTTTTAAAAAAATATCTTGTTTATAAGATAGGATTTTGGATAGGCATTCTAGTAAATTTCCAAGTGTCTAGCCCAAGTTAATTTTCATTTCGATACAATTTTCTCTGCTGAAAAGCTTATTTCTCGTAAATGCAACATATTTTTACTTTTTTTTTTGTAATAAATGTAAATTTGCTATTGGGTAATTAATGATAGATTATAATATGTTTTTAAAATTCTTTTCATGGCATTTCTTATTAAGAATATTTAAATAGGGAGGTAAAAAAATTAGTACAGAAGGTTCTTAATTGCATCACTAAATTCAACTGCATATTTATTTATTTTTACATTTATTTCATTCTGAACAATTTTTTTTTAAATAATTGAATGTATTTTTTATTTTTAAATATTTGTTGTTAAATTTATATCAGTTAGGTTGTATTTGTGAATGAAAT
The DNA here is from genome assembly GCA_963932465.1 of Maratus speciosus. NCBI lineage: Eukaryota > Metazoa > Arthropoda > Arachnida > Araneae > Salticidae > Maratus > Maratus speciosus. Next base: position 631,144,676 of record OZ010786.1, read on the forward strand.
GGTGATGAAATGAAAGCAGCATGCTTAGTGCTGAGTTTGTTTGCACATAACAGTCCATGTTCAATGAGAAAACTGTTTATGATGTTTCTGAAGTTGAGTTTGTTTTTTATTTCTGGGTAATTTTTTATGCAAGCACATATTATTTTAATAAACATGTGTAAGGCAGAAGATTAGTTTTGTTGCTGTATATATAAAATTGTTCGTTATTTACTAGCCTATAGACATTGATTTTAAATTGGAAACTCATATATTTATGTAATGTCAAATGTTTATGTAAGATCTTGTTGCTATAGTTATTATTATAATTTGCTGTGGCAATCCCTGTTTTAATTACTCTTAATAAATGAAGAAGATCTTGATATTGACACAAAAATTAACCTGCAATTACTGTTTGAACTTTAATCGATTTCTGAATATGACTATAATTTTCCTGTTGATATTGTTGTAAAAGCTATATTATGTCCTGTGCAGTGTAACACAGCGTAACACCCATGTTTTTTCCTTTATTAAAATTCTATGAATATCTCTAATTTTTTTGTGAACTAATAGCAACTCAATTTATATAGGTTTGGAATATAAAATAATGTTAGAACAAAACTTGAGTTTATATGAAATATAATACTTTATTTGATAAATTCGTATCTGTTTGTACATTTGTAGATAATAATTAAGTTTTGTTTATTTTTAGTTCATGAAGAATAAATATATTTTTATTTATGGCGATTGGTTTTATTTAGTCCTTTTTCTTTTTTCACCCTTTCAAAATCTCAAAGAGTGCAGCAATATCAATATGATTTAGCATTAACACTACCATTTTTTGGTGGTATTAATTTGTACAAATACTACAGTATAACATGGAATTGTGTAACATTGTAAAAATTTAAGGAATTTTATCTGAATGGCATTTCATAAAAAATTCCCTAATTTTAAAATTCAATAATTTATTAACTATAATAAATATAAAGATGAAATAAGTGATGACTCATAATTTTGGTATACAGTAATTAATACCCCGACTTACACCAGCAGTTTGTTCTACAATAAGCAGTGTAAGTTCAGATGAATTTTTCCACTTACCTAACATATTATAATTAAAATTCACCAAAATCTAATAATATTACATGGAATTAACATTCACAACAAATGCATTTGCAATATGAAAATTAATAATAAATCAATAAGTTGTTAGTATTTACAATTTATTGTTCTTCGAGTTGTCTATTTTTAGACTTTGAAGAGGTGAAAAAATTCCTCACTGAAGATTCGAACCAAAAAACTTTTCTCTCTCTCTCTCTCTCTAAGAAGCCTACATAGTAACAGAAGTACAACAGAGAACGTAGAACAGAGTAGTTTAGTAAGTTTACTAAACTTTTTCTAGTCTTTCCTACTCTTTACTCATCTAAATCAGTATCTTCAAAGACCTTCCTTCCAGCTTCAATAAGGTTTGATCCTTGGGTTTAATTCTGCAACTCTCATATTCTTCTCAGTAGGCCAAGTTTCAAAGCCTTCATATATTTATTCTAGAGAACTTTGCTTCTTTAATTCAGCAATATTGTTGATGGTTAGTTCTAAATCATGAGAATTCTGGTGTTTGACAACATCTTCAACATTCATCTCTAAGTTGAGTTTGCATCCATTTAAAAATATTTTATCAATTATGAGGGATACAGAATTCCTATGTCCTCAGTCTCTACAAAGAAAACAAGAACAAAAAATCATGTGTACAGCATAGATTATGAAACACTTTCCAACACATTCGGAATACTATAACAAAACTTCACTGCTATTACCATGAATAGTCGTTAAAAAATACAATTTTTTGTGCATCCCTGTATATGATCTGCATACTACATAGTATGCTAAAAGTTAGTTCAGTTAAACGGATAGCACAATTGAAAATTTCCACTCCGCCAAATTTGCTGTTGAAAACTTTTGTGCAGACCTGTACATGACATATAGAATTTATACACAACAAGTAATATTAAAAAAATAATTAAATTTAAAAACGCATACCACAACTGAAAACACGCTTCCAGCAATTATTGTTCATAGGCTTCAATAGTTCAATTATTGTTAATTTTGTACTCTAGCCAAATTCTGTTGAGAGTCTCTGTAAATTAACAATAAATTCTATGCTCACCATGCTCTATAATAAGAATCTTGCAGTACACTTTGGTGATAAATGTCAATTTCAATATGTTCAAAACAGTGTAATATCATTAAAATACACAGCAAACGATTTTTCCCCATAGACCGTCGTGTAATGGAATTTTTTGAGTGGCACTGTAAATGCAACAAATGTGCTACACACATTATGTGATATACCGAACATGCCATAGTGATACACAATAACATACATCCATTTCATTGCAATTGGACTATATTTACGCGAGTTAGAGCACAGACAGACAGACAAACCGAATTCATAATGTTGAAAAGTGTTAAAAAGGGCACAGTTTCTTCCAAACATATCTCATTGTTGTTTCTATGATTGGGACTGCATCTCAGAAGTTGAATTTCGTAAAGAAGTCTTTCACTATCAATTCTGTAACTTCTCTCATAGCTTTTTCAAAGTTGACAACGGCAATTTCAACTTCTGCTGCATGGGATAACATCACATCTAATACGCTTTTAGATGTGATCATGCTTAGGTTTATGGGTTGAAGCAGATAGATGGTATTTGGAGGGGGAAAAAACTTTTATCAGCGGCGCTCTTTCTTATCTATTTGTCTCTGTCATGTGACTGTTGTGAGGGGACTTTCTCTACTTAGAAATAAAAATGTTTAAAGTGCATCTAATCATAGAAAGTTCATTTTCCGGGCCAGCTAATGTACATATAGGGTGTTCTAAATGAAGGTACAATTGTACAGCAATTAAAAAAATAATTAACATTTTCATCAATAGCCTAATTTCATCATTTGCCTTTCGTTCTGTTTAGCTACTGAAACTAGAAAAAAGTTTATATTTTGAAGTAAGAAGTATTCTTACAGTTTGAGACAGCGCAGCACCATCTATTCATGAAAATCTAAACTAGTTTAAAAATTACTATATGTAAATATTATGAGTTATATGATAAACACGTTACTTTATTTCATCTTCATATTTATTAATGCTGATAAATTATTGAATTTTTAAATTCGGGAATCTTTTACAAAACACACTGTATTTATTTATTTTCTACTTTAATGTATCAGCATCAGCAAATATTGAACTTTCTCAAAAACAGTTTTTACATTATCATTTATTACAATAAAATGATATATAACTTGACAGCATTCTTCTACTCATTTTACATTCTTTTCAACACTGAGAGGGGGAAAAAAAAGAAAGCAGATCAATGTTTGTCACTTTATCCTTTTTAATAATTTCTTCTATATTCACAAGAAGAACATATTGGATTTGCGAACTCCTGGTTTTTAATAGGGAAAAAGAGATTTTGATAAGGGGACCAGGAAAGTTTGAAATGCTAAATATATATATATATATATATATCTTTTATATTTATATGTAAAATTTTGTTAAAATATTGTTTTTCATTTTTCACACCAGAGGGCAAATATGTATTTTTATTAAATATCTGCCTTTTTGGTTATTAAGTCATAGCCACATGTTATCACAATCTCAAATCTGTTTCCATCTTTGCACATTCTACTTTGGTAAGTCAAATTTCTTGTATTTTAGATTTTTATCTATCACTGAAGTATTATATTCTCTTCATTTATTTATCTTTTAATATCTTATGTGTAGTATTTCAATTTTTGGATATCTTAGATTTTTTTCATTTATTTTGGGAATGTTTAATATGTTATAAGCAGAGCCTGATTAACTCTATGTTGGACCCGGGGCACACAGGCCATGTCTGGGCCCCTTTTCTCAAAAAAAAATTCATGCATTATAATTTGGATAACGTGCAGTTTACAACTTAAATCATAACTTTACGAAAAAACAATATATTATAGACAAATGTAAAAATGCATTTAAAAATATAGGAAGGTAAAATCTACTGCACTCTCTGGTCTCTAGAGTGAGTAAAACGCTAAACCTATAAGACTGAATAAAACATGTTAGGTGTAATATCCGTTAAACATGTTATGTATAACATCCGTTCTTCTTTGAATTTCGAAGTTTATATTGTAGTTTGTTATCGTTAGTGAAAAATACTGATATAGTTTAATTTACAGGAATGGGAAAAATTCATTTTTTTTTTCTACTACAAATGGAAATTTTTATTTTCAGAGAGTGCACAAAATGGGGCCCCCTGAAATTGTGGTCCCGGGGCACGTGCCCCATGTGCCCCTGTGATAATCGGGCTCTGGTTATAAGAAGCTAAATTGTGTCATTTTTGGCCTAATGCCAACAAAATTGGATGAAATAACATATCTTTTTTATGAATTAAACCTGCAAGCTCCTCTGTCGATTCTGTAGGTTATTCATAGTTTCTTATTATACATTTCCAGTTTCCAATGTTCATATTTTGTTCATCTTTAGAATTTTACCAACTTGTTCATACATTTGTGATTTCATTTTATTTATTTATATATATATACACATATACATACATACATATTTTTAATAATGTTTGAACTTTTAAGAATGTTGCCAATCTGATGGAAAAATTCTTAAAACTACTGCCATATGTGCAGTAAATGTTGTGCTTTGCTGACGGTTGATATCTGTAAAGACAAAACTTAAAACTCAATTATATCGAAACACTGTTTTTCATCGGTTTTGCCGTGATGACTTTTGAACAAGTTAATGTTTTTTTTTTGTTTGTTTGTTTGTTTTTTTTCTTTCAAATAAAAGAAATTAAATTCTCTACAAACTATACCTATTTTGTATTAAAATTTTTAAAAAAGTTTTGTTTTAAGTATGATTGAGAGAGAATACAATTGGCAGTTTAAAGAAGAAACGACTCAAAAAATAGGAACCACGGGACTTCTAAATTGTTGCAAAGCGATTAATTATCTCAAACAATATTAATACTTTTTATTATTGTTTTTTACAATTTCAGAAATATTTTTTTAGTTTTATAAAACATAGATAAATAAATGCAAAAAGAAACAATAGTCTAAATTATTTACATGGTTTTCTAATCCACGATCAAATGTCAGTCAATTTACGTCATTTAAAATCTTTCTGGTCACCTTAAGTATTGATCAGTTATTTTTCCAGTCAAAATCTTTACCCTCTTTTTCTGTTTGCAGACTGGTAATAAACAGAAATAAATCAGTGTATTAAAATATTAAGTAACAATGAAAATATTCCGGTATACCGATACTTTCCATTCAGCTTCATGTATCGATATTTTGAAAAAAATTTCCCTTGCTCGTGATGGTAGTGCTATCACACGCACTGTGACAAACCTGTGGCATAGCTACTGTTCCAGGTCTACATTGTCAGAAAAAGCGGGATGGAGAGACAATAATGGCGGAACAGCGGCTTCGAAATCCGGACATAAAAATACAGTAAATACTTTGAAAAATGTACCTGTCTATAATGGAAAATATTCATGTTCCTAATGGAAGAAATATTATACAAATATACCTGCTAAGACAGAAACCCGTCTAAAACGGAATTGTTTTCTGATCACGTGAAATTCCGTCTTAGAATGCTTTATTATAATAAATAAACACAATAATATTATATAGTAAAATGTGTGAAAGCGGAATCGCTAAGGAACCGAAAAAAAATCCGTTTTGCGGAGGTTCCCGATTGAGCAGTTATAATTGTATCGGTATTGATTACGCAGAGACTATGTCGGGTAGATAATCGGCCGTCAAAAATCAACCCAATGACTATGAAATTTTTACGTTTCAAGTAGGATTCCGCTATACGCAAGTACCATTTTCACAAGTTTTGTTAACCCGTAAATATACGCACTGGGATAAATCTCACCCCAATCACATTTTTTTCTTTTAAAAAAAGGATAATTTTTTTGAGAACGCATCTGACCTGCCTTGTACCTGTGAAGTACAAGGTCGAGAAGAAATGGGGGAAGTGGGGGAACTTTTCTTTGTTCGCTAGGAGGGGAGAAATATCACTCTTGGGATTAAATAATCTCGCGTGTGTACAAACGTTTCATTTCGATGCGTTCATTTCTTACGGGATAACACACGCTAAAATAATTTTAATGAAAGACTAACATAAAAGCTACTTGTATACATTGATGAAAGGGTATTAAATGTAATTAAAATAAATTTTGTGAAATAATTCATCTTTTAAGGTGTAAAACAAATCGTTTGCATATCTATCTATCTATATTATAATGGACAAACATATATGTGCGTATCGCATACGTCATTCTGCGAATGGCAACACTTTGAAATTCAGCGGAAAAGGATACCTTACAAATCTACCTGCTAAGAAGAAAACCTGCCTAAGACGGCATATTTTTCCAACCCCTATAGATTTTGTTTTTATGTTTTTTATTGTACATTGTTTAGTAAAACCTGTGAAGACATAACTTCTTTATAACGGAATCCTGTCTTAAGCGCAAAAAATCCGTAATCCCTGCTGAAGAAACACCACACAACTGTAACTGTACAGTAAGAACATGTAAAAATTAAGTTTAAAAAAAATCAAAAAACCCGACTGCGTAAAAAGCGAACTAATTAATTATTTCTCATCAATGTGAAACTGCTTTTTATATTACTAACTTATTTTTTTTTACTTACTTGTATTGATGACTTATTTGTATGTGTTTAATTGTTAGTTCCTATCTATAAACACTGTTTTGATGAGGTCTATAGATGTCTATGATGGTTAGAGTTGCAGTAAAGCTAGAGATCCTACCTACACAAATTCCAGGTTGTGTAATATTTAAACGGAGCTTCTGACTGTAAAATAGTCAATGAAACATCGTCTTCATTTTGAAAGACCTATCCATTGATATGCCACTCAATAGGGTGCGTAATTTTTTTTTTTCGTCTCTACCACCATTTTGTATTTTAGGGCCGCCATTTTGAATTAAAAAAAAACAAAACCTAGCCTATAACCATCGGACGAGTAAGACGAATCGGCAGAGACCTCATTCATTAAAATCCATCCAGGGCGTTGGGATGTTTCGAGGGTATAAAGAAATATACCCAGATAGGCGTGATATACATACCCAGATACACGTGAAACACATAACCGTCTTGGCAGCCGGGTAAAAAGCAATTCAATTGATCGGAATGTTTCTCATCTTCCCGTAGCTTCAATCCATTTTCATTTCTCTAATACTTCCATAGCTTTCTCATATGATTGGGCTTTTTGGACTGAGACTAACCTTTTTAGCAGTCGTGTAAAAAGTCATTCTTTTTAGCTACAACTATTGTTATTTTACTAGATCTTGTCAATTTTGCAGGGTATATGAAATTCAAAATAGTAAGTGTCCTTTAATTTACAATCCTAGGAGGGCTCCGCCAAAGCGGTTCCAGGAATCCTATATAATCCGGTCCAGGAATCCTATATAACCGCTTTGGGCTCCGCCCCCTCCCCCTTCTTGCTACGTTCTCCAAAACCCCGCGTAATCGCTTCGCGATTCTATTCGGTATGGCGAAGCAATCACTATTTTCTATCCAACCCCAGACGTAATTGTTTAGCGATTCCATTCTTGATTGCTTCGTGATCCCTTATTTTCTATGCATTCAATTTTTAGATTCCACTTGGTAAAAACGCGCTCCTCTCCAACTCCAATTTTATCCCCCAATTTTATTTCCCAATTTATCCCCCAATTTATTTTATTTTCCAAGCACATAATCATTAGAGCTTACAGAGTTTCATAATTATAAGAATTATTAAATATAAAATCATTAAAAAAAAGGTAAAAATTATAAATTTTTGAATAATTACAAATTTATTAAAGTTATTTGGATTTTTTCCTCCTTATCTTTGTAGTAAAGTTGCTAATTTGTAGTTACAGTAAATAATCTTATCATATAAATCTCATCTTCTCTGAAATTTTCACTTCGTCGCCTTTTCTCCGCCAACACATATGTGTAAAATTATATATATAGTATTACGAATATTGTAGATAGTAGTGTTTGTGCTCAAAAATAATGTAAATAGTTCAATTAAGTTCTATTCATAAGCTAATATTAGTTTTTGTTGAAATATCTCAATTTGTTGGCAAATAAACACTATTGGATTTCAATGGGAGTCTATGGAAATTTGGCGAATTACTGGAAATAGCGCCAAGTTGGCATCCCTTTTGGCGACAAACTTGGCAACGTTTGGCCACAGAGCCGCCCCCCCATTGGTAACCCCCCTTATAGCGTCAGAAAGCTCTGACCTATCAGGTGCGTTTCGAAGTATCTAAACAGATTTTCATTGGTCCATTTCCAAAGCATTACTTTTTTTTTATATACAGAAGGATATTTTTAAATGAAATGTAAATTTAGGGTTTATCAGCTAAAAAAGTACAATCTTAGCTTTTGAATGAGAAAACATTTCGATAATGAGGAAAAAAAAAAAAAAAAAAAAAAAAAAAAAAAAAAAAAAAACGTTAATTTAATGTGCGAATAATGTCGTTAATTTAATGTGCTATAAGAGTATGGAGAGTAACATTATGAGCCTGTCAATAAAGTGTCATAATGAAAAAAGTACAGAAAGAATACTAGCAATTGCAACTGCTGAGAGGGAAACCTGTATAAAGCGGAATATCTTGGGTTCCCTTTTAAAGGTTTTAATGAATCAATATTAGACAAAGCTGGTTACGCAGTTCAGCTTTACGTATTTCATGATTCATTTAAATTTTAAAATAATTCGGCTATTAGAAATTAGTAAAATTCTTTTTGTAAATTTCTTTTGCAAATTTTTCTTTCATTTCTTTTGTAAATTTCGTTTATTCAGGATAATGATATTCTTTTGAAACGGGACGCTAATGATCCTACAAAAGTGTCATCAAAGAGAAAAACATAAAACAAAGCATGGATGATTTGATAGCTAAGTATCAAGTTATCAGGAAAAATGATTTCTGGATGTACTTTCTAAGGTAAAAGGACCCGAATGTTTTTGCTTATATGCCATCTTAAGTTTATTGCGTAAAGAAGCTAACTTCTAAAACAAGTGGGCAAACAAAAAGAAGAAAAATCACACATATTTTTTCATATTTATATAGCATGGAAAGAGTCACATAGAAAGACGGCAAAGTAAAAGATGAAACCAGAAATGAGTGAAAAAGATAAATTATAGTGCTGCCATCTTGTTAGATATAAATAATTAACTTTTAGTGCGCAGCTTTGCATATATGCAAACAACAGTGTTTTGAATGTAATAGATTTTTTTATTCGTATATACCTAATTCACACCAGAAAATTAAAATAGTAATATTTGTTTTAATTAATAACAGACATTCCGTATTTAAATAAAACGAAATTAACCATTATAATTTTCTGGTGTAAAGTCAGATTCTCTGAACTACGTAACTTCTAAAACGTATTCTATCATGGGAATTAAAGGGTTAAATGTTAAGTTTTATAAAATAAATAATTACATAAAATAAGGTATTAGGAGACATACTTATTAAAATATTTACTAATTTGCAATATTTTAGCCTAAAACAGCCACAGGACAGTCGTTTTTACTCGTATTGTAAATATGCAACAGAAGAAAAGATTGACGTATTGCATGAAAAATGTATCTCTGATTTTTTTTCATTATTTTTCTTGTGTAATAAAGCTTTTAGAGAATCATATATAATTTTTTAGAAACAAAATAAAAAATCGCGCATTTAAGGGTTAAAAATAAAAATGGAAAGAACTTTAATTTATCCGATACATGTGTGTCTGTGTGTAAGTCGGTTGGTGGTTGGGGCGCGCGCATGTGTGTGATTGAAAGCCGTAATTTAGAATTTTGCTGGATAACTGACTTTTTAGCAGTTCTGTAAAACGTCATCATGCTTAGCCACAATGACTGCTATTTTACTAGCTCTTGCCAATTTTGCGGCGGATATGAAATTCAATTCAAAATAGTAAGAATCCTTTAATTTACAATACTAGGGGGCTCTGCCCCCTACGAGCTACGCTCGCCAACCCCTGTTCAGGCACACCAAAATCCAAAAAGCACGCTAATTTGATCGGCTTTAAAAATATTGAATTAAAAATAATAATAATAAAACAGTAGCGATCTCTCTGTAAACGGGTTTCCATTCGTTTTCCTTGGATTGGGGATTTTTAAGACCAAATCTGTTGCTGTTAAGAGATACAATGGCTGTTTTCGTATTTAATAAAAAAAATTAGTTAAACATTTGAAAATAAGCTAATGTAAAATGAATTAAGTAAACAGTGTCATTGTCTCCCGGTATTTTTTAAAAGCGCTATAAGATAGTTCTTTTAAATAATTCATTTTAAATGTATCGTTTCAAATCTGACGTAATTTACACCAAAGTTTTATTTCTCTTATTAATATTCACGTGAAAATACTTTTGTTGTTAGAAGGAAATATTATTTGCGCTATCTTCGAATTCACGATAATAGTTGAAAAGATTATCTCAAAATATCTCGCGCAAATATATTTTTCAATTTAAATTGTTTTGCCATATTTTTTGGCCATTTTAAATATGACGTAATTTCCTCCATTTACAAGTTTTAACGCATAATAATGATTTTTTTATTTTAAGATTTTGTTTCTCTTTTAAAATTCAAGTGTAAGTATGGTTCTTATGACGTAATTTTCCTGCTTTTAACATGTAATCAATCATTTAATTCTAATTTTAAAGTTTTTTTTTTCTGTTTGTAATAGTCACGTGTAAATAATTTTTTTTTAAAGTAAACATTATTGTTTGCGCTGTTTATACAATTGGCAACAGTTTAAATTAATAACATTTTCTAAAATTTGTAAAAAATATCTCTCGAAATGCTGAAAATTTGAATTTAAAATAGAAATAAAACCTCAAAAAATGAGTCGAATAAGAAAAACAAATGCAATCTGCACACCGGGAACTTGTAACGTATAAAATGATCTAAAAATGATTAAATTCCCATGTATAGTTTTTGCTCCAATTAAACTTTTTAAATGGAACGATTTTCTCTAACTTTAGCATTAAATATCTCTTAAAATAATTCTTCGATTTGAAAACTGTCTGCATCAGCGTGTTTATCAAACATTTCTCTATAATACCACCGATTTTCATATTTTTGTATGCAACAGTGTTTTTAATATTAACGATGAAAAGCCATGCTTAAGCATTCAAATTGGATGCGATCTACCCGGAATATCTACGCCGATTTTCATTGGTCCATTTCCAAATCAAAACTTTTTTTTATATATAGACAGGGCCGGCCCAAGGACATTGTGGCGCCCGTGCGAGCAACCATCGGGGCGCCCCCCCCCCCCCCATACACGCAAGAAAAATTGCTTGACTTATGGTCTTCATTTTTTTAAATATTCGTACTTTTTATAAATACTATTACTACTTATTTAAGATATTAATTTAAAGTGTTTCAAAAACAGAGAAAAGATTCTAAATTTTATCCCATCTTTGAGTTTGTATTTGGTAAATTGTAAAATCAGGGAAATTTCAATTTTAGAGTAATTATCAGTCTTAATTACGATACAAAAGTAAAACACAAGGCCGCAGCACACGGTATTGGACGAAAATAACAACAATAAGTTAATTTAAAACAAAAACAAAAAACTTTTTTAGAAGAATACTGTTTGGAATATTACAAAATAAAGAAGCAGAACTACTAGTAAATAGCAACTATGAAAGATGAAAACTGCAATCTTGTCTCATTATTTAGTACATAAAAAGTACGAATAAATTTCATATTTAAATATCAATTTTCGTAAAGGGCTCACTTTTCATGGTGAAACCTTTCGAAAGAATGAAAAACCCAGTTTTCTCTTCAGCTAATTCCGGAAACATAAATATTCTTATTCTTTCTTTTCATTTTTTGAATGGTTCTCAATCTCTATGATGATATTTACCAGAAAAAAAAAAAAAAAAAAAAAAAAAAAAACTAAAAATTATTTTTTAAAGTAACCTAAATTAATTAAACACTAAAAAAAAAACTATGATCGATAATAAGAGTTGTATTTATAATAATAAGGAATACGATTAACAAAAAATGCTCCACCTCCCCGCCCCTCCCCCCCCCCCAAAAAAAAAAAGGTTTCCTGAATTTTGTTCTACCGGTGCCCACGCTAGAATTAAACAAACCATCCCAAAGAAAATTTTTAAGTATTCCGAATTTACGTTTTAGCGCCGCACTGAAATTGGATAAAGAAAGTGTCCTTATAAAATCATAGGTGTAGGACATCATAAAAAAATCAACATATCGGGCACTAAAGGGAAAAAAAGTTATTTAACGATAAATGTATTAAATGAAAGATTTTTTTCAAGACGATTACCAAATAAAATTTATATACAGATAAATTATATATATATATAAAAAAAAATAAAAAAAAAAATAAAAAAAAAATAGACTTCACTTTCACAATTCTGCATTGTCAAGCTTATGTTGATTTATTCATCGAGCCCTTTGCTCGTGTTAATGAGAAATCATGGTAAAGTAATCTTACTATCAACTTCTGTTTAGTAGATTTACAAATAATAAAGTGCATGCCATAGGCGCTGGTGGGACGGGGGGAGGGGGGCGCACGGAAAGGCCTTTGCTCCACCCTTTTGAAAAAAATTCGTCATCGTAGATAATTTAAAAAGAAAGGGGGGTGGGTGAAATTTACTTTTTTCGCTTAATTTTAAGTAATAAATTACTAAGAGAAAAATTGGGTATAAGTCTGTATATACACTGCTCAAAACAATTAAAGGATATTTGAAGTTTTATATAAAATAAAGATATAAACGAAATTTTTTTTGCCGAAAATAGAAGAAGAGAATCACAAATGCAAATTTTTCTGGTTTTCAAACTGTGGAGTATGCAAATTTTGAGTTCGACGTCAAAAACGTCGCTTCAGCGGCAGCGAATGAAATTTGACTTTCAACTGGATAAAAGAGAATGAAGACAAGGATGATCGGCATTCAGTGATTGCTTTGTTTCGATGAGTACGATGTCTCAGCGAAGTCATTTGACAGATTCAGAAGCTTTGAGAATTGTTGGTAGGTTAGAAGGGGGCCAAACTCAAGCCGAAGTAGCGCAAGCCATTGGAGTGTCACAAAGTGTCATTTCCAGGATCTGGAACCGTTTTTTGGAGAGTGGATGTGCAGACCGAAGACCAGGGCAAGGTCGTAGACGGGCAACAACGCCCAATGAAGATCGGTATTTAGCGTTAACAGCTCGGAGACACCGAACCATGAACGCTACTCTTCTCCAACAACACCTTCGCTCGGCTACAGGCACCACGATTTCAACTCAGACTGTCCGAAACCGGCTCCATGCTGTAGGTCTGTATGCTCGCCGACCGATGGTATGTGTTAGATTAACATCAAGACATCGTCGCGACCGCAGGGAGTGGGCAACCGAGCATGTCAACTGGAGGAGAAATGAATGGAGCAATATTCTGTTTTCTGACGAGTCCCGTTTTTCTGTGCACCCGGATAATAGGCGTATTTTCATCTGGAGGGACCGTGGCAGTAGGAATAATCCTGCGTTCGTGCACGAAAGTGTCAGATTTGGCGGTGGAGGAGTGTTGGTGTATGGTGGCATCTCCATTGACGGGCGCACTGACCTCTACATCATTCGAGATGGAGCTCTGACTGGTCGCCGATATAGGGATGAGATCCTCAGACCTATTGTAGTCCCTTACGCTGCAGCAATCGGAGATAACTTCATTTTAATGGACGATAACTGCAGGCCACATCGTGCAAACCTGGTGGAGGATTTCCTTTTCGAGGAAGGAATCGTTCGAATGGAATGGCCAGCGTGTTCTCCAGACATGAATCCAATCGAGCACGTTTGGGACGCTCTAGGAAGAAGTTTCTGGCCGCCAACAACCCCCACAAACTCTCCAAGAACTGGAAAGAGCTCTTCTGGAAGAGTGGGGCAGAATACCCCAACTCGTCATTAATAGCCTCATTGAGTCCATGCCTCAAAGGTGTTCAACGTTGCTGGCCGCCCGTGGAAACCATACCCCCTACTGAAAATGATTTTCTTTGAAGAAAACACCTTTTCTTATTCTTTTTTTCTCATATGCACAAATTGTGTTTTTTTCCTTTAGTACACAAATTCGCAATAAAATACATTTTTTTCTGCCAAACATGTGTAATTTATTCTCATATAACCTACTATGTCTGTCGACCATGTATCAATCAGCTAAACAGTTTACCAGATACAAAATCCACCTAAAACTGCAATATCCTTTAATTGTTTTGAGCAGTGTATAATAAAAAGACTTAGAACAATATTATTCCAAAGAAACCTTACCCCTAAGCAGATTTCGTTCTTCCAGGGGCCGCAGCACTAAAACTCCCCGATCGCGAAATCCCATGTTAACCTATGGGAAACTTTGAAGCGCAATTACTCATTACCTAATATAATTATTAAAATACCGGTTTCACCATCAGAAAGTGGACATCATATGCCAATGATGTGCCTTTATAAAAATTGTCTACGTAAATTTTAAGTATTTTTAAGAAAATAATAAAATTTAATCCAATGGAAATTTCAAAGTTTATAGGGATTTTTTATCTACTTAAAATTTACGGAGATAATTTTTAAAAACGCACATCATCCGAATCTGACGTCTGCTTTTTGATGGTGAAAACCGTATTTTAATAATTATATTAGGTAATGAGTCATCGCGCTTCAAAGTTTTCCCATAGGCTAACATGGAATTTCGCGATCGGGGACTTTCAGTGCAGCGGAGCCTTAAGGTGCAAATTATTTCACAAAATAATGAAGAATCTCTGTAATACTGAATAGTTCCCTTTCGGTTTAGACAAATTTTGACTCAGTATCAAATACATAATCTGATTCCAAAAAAAGTCTTTTTTTTTTTTTTTTTTTTCATTTTAGTTAAATTTCCAGCAATTTTCATTTTTAAATTAACAATATTTGCTTAAAATTCCAGTTATTTAAATTTCAGTATTACGAAATATTTATTGTGTAATGGGCCAAAGACTATATTCCACTAATAAATAATCCCTAATGATGAATGAAACAATGCATCATTATAACGCAATTATACATTTTTATGACATTATTTTTTACTGGCTTTCCGCTCGGTGTTCCTTTCGGACCACGTTTCGGAAAACTGGGGAAATACATAAATTCAAAGAATATGGCATGGGCGCCGGCTGAACGAAATCTCTGAAGTGGGAAGATTTTGAAACAAATGTGTTGCCTGTAGCAAAAATAGAAATAGTTTAATCCCTTTCCGTCAACTGATCTCTGACCGGCCCCCTCCTCTCCGTTTAAGATGATAAATATTGGAATAATGAAACACTAAAAGAATTGTACTGTTGCTCGAAAATTTTCCCAAGTAGGGGGGGGGGGTGGTCTTGCGCCGGAGAGGAACAACCTTCCACGATATGTGACTGAAAGAAACACTAGGTCCGATCAAAACCTGATTATTGCAAGAGCAAAAGAGGCAGCTGCCCAAGCACTCAACTCTAAAATATCCAGCCTTCACCCCAAATACCAAAATCGTTTTCTTAATAAGTAGAAATTGTGGCTAAAAGCATGTTATAGGGGTACCATCTGAATTTTTGCCTCACGCACCAGGGCGCCATATAGGCCCTTGTTCCGCCGCTTTGAGTTTAGGGCTCAGCAACGTCCTTCGTAATTTCAAGAACTGACAATTTTGAAATACTACAAGCATGCTTTGTAACTTTAAATATTCTACGTACTATGTTTCACATTCGCATGAAAATTACTCATTTAAGCGAATCAAGCTACTTAAAAATGTTTGGTTTGATTCATTTTTACCTATTAAATGTTCAATTTACAGCAGTTTAATAAACTAATTAGTGAACGACAGAATTGTATTGTCTCGATACTGCGGTCATTTTAATAAGAATTATTTACCCATATATTTTTGGTTACATGCCCTTTTTTTTCATTTTTCATTTTCAGCAAATTTCTGACACTAACGCTATTGACTATTTGCAGAAGAAGATGAGCTCACATCCAGAAGACACTGCTAGAAGAAAAACTTTTTCAAAGACGCCTGTGTTTTATTTTAAAATTTCTGCCCCTTTAAGTTCCTAACGGTTTCCTTTTTCCCGGTCATCTGGGGGGCAGTCTTGGATTCTCTGTGGGATAAGAGGACTCTAGAAAAATGCTCTTAAATAGCCGGAAGTGATAGAATTCACCATGAATCTGTCAAAGTCGAAATTAATTAGCATCCCGCAACGGAAGCAGATTTGAATCGGATGATTCCTGGGGTTCGAGATTCTGTTTCTTTTCTCAGTTCTTTTCTTATTCAGATAAAGAACAGAAGCCGATGTCTGCATGCGAAAATTCGGCGCCCTTGAATTCTTTTTTAAACAGAACGAAGAATCCTTTCTCGAGTTGGCCCCAGCCTAGCTATAGAAAATGTAAAAGATTAAAAACGCAGAATATAAAATAATTTTTATCGGTGCTCTTATAGGCGCCCTTTCATCTGTTTGGCGCCCCTCCGGCTCGGCGCCCCGTGCGCTGGCACACTTCGCACACGCCTTGAAACGGCCCTGTATATAGAAGGATATTTTTGAATGCAATGAATGAATTTTCGGGCTTATCAGCTAAAGGAGCACAAAAGAAAACATTGCGATAATTAAAAAAAAAAAAGAATTAATTTAATGTGTGAGTAACATCGTTAAATTAATTTGCAAAAGAGTAGGTTTTCTCTCTTCGAAAATACAGAGTGCCCATCATTAAACAACCCTACTTTAAATTTTTTACAGACGAAACTATTGGTCAGAAAATTGTGAAATTTTGCGACGGACATAATGAAGGAATGGGAGTTTCTTTGAGCGAAAAAAAAAAAAAAAAATAGTTAAAAACTTTGCCAGCAGGGGCTTTTTAATGAATTACACATTTTAAAAAGTTTTTACGCTTTATTTTTCTCAGATTAACTAAGACAAATATACAGACCGCCCCCTGAAAAAAATAAAGCGTAAAAACTTTTAAAAATTATTGGTGTTCGAATTGAACGGACCATACAAAATCTGAAAAAAAAAAATCCGCCTACGACAGCCGGCATTTTTTTCACAGAGCGCATGCCTAGTATTCAGTGGGCAGTGGCTAAATGTGTAATTTATTTAAAAACACCCTCTGGTGGCGAAATTTTGAACTATTTATTTATTTTATTTATTTTTTTATTTTTATTTATTTATTTATTTTTTGCTCAAACAAATTCCCATTTCTTCATTATGTCCGCCACAAAATTTCACAACTTTTTGACCAATAGTTTCGTATTTAGACAACTTTAAATTAGTGTCGTTTAATCATGGACACCCTGTATGTTAAGTAATGTTATCTAGTTGACAGGCTCAAAATGTTAAAACAAAGTTTGGATGGTTTGATAGGTAAGTACCAAGTTATCAGGAAAAATGATTTCTGGATGTACTTTCTAAGGCGAAAGCACCCGATTTTTTTTTAACCATTTGGAAAAATGGTTATTGTTCTCGTCAGGGTAGGAAATCAAAGCATATCTGAAGATTTTTATTGGTTTAATCCGCATTTTATTTGTTTCCTGGTTGGTCTATACAGTAATGTGTATTTCTCTTTACTTTCAACAACGATGGATACCTTCTGTTGCCACTATGACAAAAAAGTAATAAAAACTACAAGAAAATTAATAACTCAGAAACAAATTGAGATACAGCTTTCAAACAAATTGCATTTAAAAGTATATTTTTTTCTCTATCCAACGTTGTAAAAAGCAATATTGTCGGATGTTTAGAAGTTTAAGAATGAAATTTCTTTTAAAATTGGCCGTCAGATTTCTTGGAAACCTGACGATGGAAAAGCCTTTGCCCGAACAGCCAATGAAATGTTTGGATATTTACGTAAGTTTCAAGTGGATAATACTTAAGTTTCATGAAATCTGACGGGTCGCTGGCGATTTTTTTGGCTTGCAATTTTTACGTGTAATAACACTATTAATGTTTAATTCATGGCGTACGTAATGTAGGATCAACTCCGTGCGATTTTTTATATCTTAAGTTTAGTCTTCGAAATAATCGTTTTCCAAATGGTCGTTGTAATTTGATAAATTGCTTTTTTTTTTTTTTTTTTTTTTTTTTTTTGATTATATGCCAACTTAAGCCTTATTGCCGTAAAGAAGCTAATTTCTAAAACAAGTAGGCAAACAAAAAGAAGAAAAATCACACATATTTTTTCATATTTATATAGCATATTTTGAATCTTTAAATGGCCGGTGGGATGTTAGTAGAAAGCCTACGAAGGAACGTCAACCTCTCCCACCATCTCGTAGGGCACTCTTTTTTTTTTACTATAAGGGAAAGAGGCTCTCACAGGCTTAGGCCAGATAGACCTGTGATACGGAGAAAACCCTTACGTATATTCACCCCAATTTTCTGATTTGTATGATAAGACTTTAACGTTTGAGATTAGCTTAAACTTTGAACTATATTTGAGATGTGTTAACCCAGTCTCCCCCTCAGATGAGGCTTCTCAAACTAGGTTACTCAGCATTAAACACCTAAAACTGTCCAATGTTCTGTCCAGTGCTGCTCGATCATATAATCTATGACAAACGTACAGTTCTTTCTTGTACCTTTCAAGGCTCGATTCCATTTTTTTGTTATCCAACTTTTAATATTTTTGCCGACATTTTTCTTCTTTTTTGAGCATGCATTATCTATATCGCTTCTCTTCCGAACATGGATTTTTTGCGCATGAAACTAAATGCACAGGATTCTGTTTGGTTTCTTTCAGTAATATATTTATGATTTTTGTTTCCTTTTCAATATATTCTTCGTTTGCAGATATTTTATTCTGGCAATCTTTTATTGACAGGAAAGGATGTTTCAAGATTTGGAGAGCAGTTGGTCGGGCAGTAGGATTCCACTGCAACGTGGTCAGCACGAAATCATGGGTGGTAGAGAGATCATTGTCTGTTATTGCTACTGCAGGCAGCGATGACCTCATATTTCTGCTAAAAATTTCAAGCATTAAAGCTTCTTTCAGAGCAGATTCGACGTTGGTTTTCCATGAGTTTGAATCATATACATCTCCCAAGTAATAAGTTATCGAATTTTTGGTCAGTGTGTATAGCGACATCAATGCATAGGTCCATATATCGAAGGATGCACCGTCCATTTTCTCCGATACACTAAAACATTCGGGCGGCCTATATGAGCAATGAGCCTTGTACAGGGTAATTTTTTCCGATTAATTCCTGAAAAGTCGCATAAAATAGCTGCATCTGCTGCAGCTATAAGCACTTTGTTGGACTTTACGTCCAAGTGCACAAATCCTTTATTGTGTAGGTATTGTATTGCTTCTGCAATATTTTTTAACCATTTACGAATCCTGTCTAGCCCATTAGGATCACCAAGAAATGTTGAACTTCTAATCAATTTATCCATAGAATTGGGGTGATACGGCGTGACGTAAAGCTTTAAATTCGATTCTTTTAAATCAAACATATAGTGCAGTGATAGGATGTTAGGATGGCTTAATACTGGCCATATCATTTCTTCCATCTTCCATGATAGGGTATTCTTCACGATTTTAACTGCAATAACTTCCTTTTTAGGTGTGACAGCGGACAGAACATCACCAAATCCACCACTATCAAGTGGCATAACAGAAGTGAAGTTTTTTCCTCTAAATATTTCTTTACAACGTCACGAGTAGCTGTGTCGCCTGATGTAAACTTGTTTTTTTCAAACATTTGTTTACGATATCTCATTTAAACATTTGTTTACGAGACGAATCTTCCGATTCCATAATGACAAATTGTTAAATATAATTTGCTTTTATAATATGTAAACTCAAAATAACTCGTTTTTAAGTCGCTTTAGCAATTTTTTGACGCTAAAAGTAGCAGAATCTTTTGAGAAAGACAAGAAGTTTTTTCTTATTGTTAACACTTTGATTGTTTTATACGACATTGTTATCCCTTTGTTTGAACTTTTTTGAAAATATTTCATATTGTTAAGCTAATTTAAACAATTAAAAATGTCACATCTAACAAATTTCGATTGCTTTGTAAGATATTGTTATGCCATTGTTTGAACTGACTTTTAAGTATAGTATTATTGAACTAATGTGGATAAATAAAAACATTCCTAATCGTTTGAACTTATTTTGGAGTATCTGGTATTCGTGAATTGGCAATTTAAACAATTAAAAATGTTACATCTAACAAATTTACATTGTTTTGCAAAACAATTATACCAGCTAAGACAGAAACGTCACACCCGACATTTCTCAATCTTTTTCGTTGAAACTATGACGATGAAAAATTATTTGATGAACTATTATTTGAAAACGCAGCTTGTGTAATCGTGGCTGAATAGTCAAAGCTATACTCTGGAAGAGGATAGTTCCCTAGTTCGTATCTGTAGCGGGTAGGTGTTGTTTGTTTACTGTTGTTTGAATTAAGTAGAGAAATTATGACCTTGATGTAAACGAGTCTTTGAAAAGTGAAGATTGAAATTCATATACATGTAAGTTTGCCCTTGAAAAATTATATTTTTTCTTTTAAACGGAAACTTTTAAATACGGAAATAAAAAAAAATTGTGAAAAAACGGAGAATTTTCTGGAATTTACGGAAAAAAATTTCTGTTAAAATACGGAAATAGTACTGGCATCTCTATTCCCGCATTTTAACGGAAAATTTTTTTGACACAGATGTCTCTTTAATATATATTAGCATTTAAGCAGATATCTGAACTTGACTTTCCTTCTTTTTTAGAATAGCAGTACAATAGACTGTCGATTAACCGGGTTAGATTATCAGGGATTCTCCACTGCTCCCCCACACACACATACAATTTTTTTTCTTTTTAATTTTAAATTGTTACCGTCGCCATGTACAATGGAGCCAAGAAGACTGGACTCGAGAATTGTTTACTGGCGAGTCCAGATATAGTCTAAACACTGATTCTAGACGTGTTTTGATCTGGAGAGAGGAAGAAACACACAACTTGCCTTCCCTTTTCCGTGAAATATCCTGTTCAAGCCCAGTCTGCTTGGCTCCATTGAACATGACGACGGCAAATTCGAGTTCTTGTGGCAACCTGAAGGTCTGAAACCAAATCTCTTGTAGTTGCTTCGCGGTTTCTTCGAGCCGACTATGACAGAAAATGATATTCGGATGCAGTTATTGCACTTGGTCTCCCTTGACCAGGCTGTCTATCAAGGGATCCAGTGCTGAAAAAGCGGCTGGAAGCTCTTGATATGACACTTTGAGGGATATTCATATCTTGGGCGACCTCCATTTGTGTTTGACTTCCCTCAATTCAACCAATTATTCGCCACTTTTGACCTTCACTTTGAAGCCTCTGAGCCATAACTAATGAATTCTGATCACTCTAAGACGCCGAATTCCCTTTAAACAACACTACAGACCAGAATTCCAACATACGTCCATATAACCACACATATAACCACATGTATATACACATATAACCACATTGACAATTACCTAATTTGCATATTTCCAACGCTAACGTATCCGCGGAAGTGCAGTTTTGTATTCAATAGTATTTAAGATAAATAATTGCAGCATTGGGTATTGGTTGCAAGATTAACTTAATGAGGATAATTTTACTTATTATCCTTTAATTTTGATGACCGGTGTAGATACATGAATTGTATGTTTATCTCTTACGTATATGCAATGTCAGTAATGCTACCAACAAAAGATGTTTGTTGATAGTAAAGAATTCCAAAGTTCGCCAATGGCATGCAGCTAATAAGGAAGTTACTTCTTTGTTGTGGAGGCCTTGACGCGATGCAGAAAAGGATTTTGGCATGAAAAAGAAATTTTTCACATACATTTTCATGCAACCTATTCACTGTATCATACACATAAACAATTTGTTCACCATTTATTCCATTTATTTAATATTAGGTAGCTTTTTTTATTTTCATATGCAAATATATAGAAGTAATTTATCTAATACATGTAATTAGAAGCAATTTTTAAATACACCCGTAAACAAGTTCAACAGTTCATCAGTTTTATTTTCATAGCTGATCATATCATTTAGCAACAAATCTCCTTCTTTTAAGCTCAAATTGCGCCAGGTACTTTAAAAAAGCGCCAAGGCCCCCTATAATAAGAAAGTGCCGAACATCCCTTATGCGGGACACCCTGTAGCTACAATTTGAGTAAAATGTAAAGCTCTTACTGGTGACTTGAAAAATGAAGAGAAATGCACACAAATTTACAAAATAATCACATTTTATTGGAAATGTTTTTACATCAACACATCCCATTAACATGACTAATTTAGACAGATGAAGTTATATACAGATGATGCTCGTAACATATAAAGTCGTTATATACAGATGATGTTTATATAATAGAGGGTCATCCATTAAATTGCGTCACATTTCTGTCTACAAAGTGTGACGCATTGTAACATGAGCAGGACGGAGGGATTGTAACGCCAGATTTAAAATATGAAAATAATTAAATAGTTATTATATGAAGGCAGAATAATAAAGTTAATAAAAAATTCGAATTTTCGCTCAGGTAGTATTATACTATGTTCACACCAAGGATTTAAGTTAACTCAGACCCTCTACTCATTCAGTGAGTTTGTAGAACTCGAGTGAGTAGAAACATCCTTCGACTACATACAACCGCTACCACTCACTCTGGTTGTCTGTGGAGGTTTGTTTTAAACTAATAGTCTGTTGAACTTATGCGCATGCGCACACCTCCTCTTTGTTTGGACCTCAGATACAGTCAGTTCAAGAGTAATACCCTGCTCAAATTGGATATTTAAGATATCTCAGACCGACACTTTGGAGGTGATACACTCCGGAATTGTAGCACCTATTCACACCAGAAAACTCATCTGTGATAGGCCCTGTGATATAACTATAAATGTGCCGTAATATGAAAGTAAAATTTAATTTTGAAGTTCTTTTAGTTACAATGCGTTGTGTAATGTTTGCAATAAAACCCTCTGTTCTTTGAGGTCAGCAATTGTAAAAAAATAGAAATAAATGAAACTTCTTACTTGGATCGTGTAGTCTGTAAAATAAATGAAGAGGAGACTTGATAACAATATAAATTGCATGTTTATTCCATCTTTTTAGAAGAAAAGAAAAAGCTTCCTGTTGGTCACCGTTCATAAATTAATTCAAGTTATTTAGTTAGTTTAAAAGTGCAGCATGAATCAAGAAATTATTAAGAAAAAATTTAACAGGAGTTGTTAAAAATCGCAGACATCGTTTACGCAAAAGCTCTTTACCGGATTCCACATTCATCGGCGTCGGCAGACCGGAGCCGGAGCCCGCGATCTTTTTAAAACCAAAACTAAGTCATGACAGCTCTCCAACAAAACAGATTCTAATTTAAAATTAACGGAATTTTTAATTTATAGTAAGAATACGGGGACTTCAAAAGTTACTGAAAGAAAAGATTTAAATCTATTAGAGAATTTAAAATATTAGGTAATGTCTTAATAAACAAATCCAAAAGAAAACATTTAAAAAGCTTTGTTTTAATTTGCTGTATGCTCGGCGAATAGACACACCTCCGAAATATCAACATCCATTCAATGCATAAGCCGTGAGAGGCTTGCTCCGATGACGTCATCACAATCGTACAAAGTTCAAAGGAGAAGCATCCCATACCAGGGGCAGCCGAACGTCAGCGAACTTGCCGATGTTCGGTGAAGCGAAATCGCCCGCGCAAAAATAAATATGGATTTAAGTTTAAAGAACATCGATGTATAAGGCAAAAGAAATAAAAAAGTAACATAATTTAAACACTGTGAGATTTCATCTCACAGGCCCTGTGCCTGAGATCTGAACAAATGGAAATTGTGTGCACGGGCATAAATTAAAGCCAGCCTCAGCATCCAATCAGTTAAAGCAAAGCTCCACAGCCAGTCAGAGTGAGAAATGAAGAGTACCAGCGAAAAAGGCAATTGCGTAGGTTGGCACTTCGAAACCAAACCGAAACTAATCTGAAAATTAGAAAAAAAAAACGCATGTTTGAAACCATGTTGTAACTAGCCATAGAAAGTTAGAACTCACTGAGAGATCTTAGTGAGTTTCGCGTTCTGAGATATCTTAAAATATCCGGTCTGGACTGGGTATTAATTTATACGAGTTCTGCAATGTGAATAGAAATGTCTTATTCCGGGCGTACCAACTCCAAAATTTGTATTAAGTTTGATGTGAACATAGTTAGGCATATATTTCTCTTTTCGTCAGAATTACAACAGCTGAAAGCAAGGGTTCTCAACCAATAAAAAATTGTGGCGTCACCGCAGGAGTGTAGGCTGTCGCTGGAGTGTCACTACTAGTGCGGCCAGGCAGTGTTGAATTCAGCGTGTGGCCCGGGAGGGACACTCGCCCACGGAGCAATGAGGTGTCCTCCCGGAAGATTTGATATTTTGTGTTTTATATGGCCCAAAAGTGCAACCTCTCCCCTCCCGGAGCCACAGAAATCCCTTCCGGAGAAAATAGTCTGAATTTCAATACTGTGCCAGATGTCCCGATTTTCAGGTGCTCCAAGACCCGCCCCGCGGAATCCCTGCGCGGGACGCCCAATGTTCCGATTTTTCAAGATGCAAAAATTCTTCTAAATTCATTTTAGTACTATTCTATTCGTTAGTCTATATTACAGAAAACTGTGAAAACAAAACCTTTCTATAAAGCAACGGTTTTATGATTCGGCGAAAGAAATAGCGTACACGGTGACCACGCTAAGAAATTATGACTATTAGTTATTAGCCAAATTTGAAAATAATTAGTCAATTTTGAAGTGTTAGTCAAAAACTGTATTGATTTTTCTTTTTTTTATGATATTAATTTATTTTATATATAATATATAAAACTTAAATTTTACAATAATGAGTATAAAAATTGTTATTTGTAAAGTGCACCTTACCCTAGCAATTTACTTTTCCTTCATTTTTATTTGAAACATAAATGAAATTTGGTGGCATTTGTACCTATTTTAAAAACAATCGACGTTAAAATGATCTTTCACCACATATTTCGCCAAAATTGCATTTTTATCGCCATTTTTCTATTTATTTGCATTTGGCGCGGAGGCGAATGGTTAGCGTAACTCCTGCGACAAATCTACCTGCTGTAACGGAATATTTTTTCGGTTCCCAGCTATTTTGTTGTCTGGGTGTAAAACCTTTCTATTTTGATTAACAAAACTTGTGTAAACGGCACCTGTGTATAACGGAGCCCTACCTGAAACGTAAAAGTTTCATAATCCTGCGTAATCAACATCACACAGTTAATTACAACTGCTCAATCGGAAACCTCCACACAACAGAATTTTTTTTTCGGTCCCTAGCGATTCCATTTCCATACATTTTACTATATAATATTATTGTGCTTATTTAACACAGTAAAAGTTCTGAGGCGGAATTTCAAGTGACCAGAGAAAGATTCCATTTTAGATAAATTTTCGTCTTAGCCAGCATACAGTAAAACCTCCCTAAAGCGACCACGTTCTGTTCCAATAAAAATGAGTCGCTCCGAGAAGTGGTCTCTTAATGGAGGTCAGGTTTAAATCTAGGTTTTAATTGTTCAAAAAAGGTAACAATTAATGTTACTAAAGTTTATTTTTCACATTCGAAAAAAATATGAAAATTTAAGTATCAAAACAAAAGTTAATTACATAAGTTAATTACTGCAGGCTTTAAAAAATTAATACGTTGACGTTTTATTTTACGGTTTTATCTTTTATAACTTTTATTTCCAAGCCCTTTCGAAGTTCAGTAAATAAATGCAATTTTTTAATTTTTTTTTTTTTTTTTTTGGGGGGGGGGGGAGAAATAACGACGATTTCAATAATTTATCTATTTTTTTTAGAGTTTTCTGACAGAATAGGGCAGAGGAATTTATTGACCGTCATTCTTAATTTGTCATTAGAGTTAAATTCATTGCCTAAAAAGGCATAAAGGAGTTTAAAGCTTAAAAGTTACCGGAATAAAAAAAAAATCTGAACTTAGTTTAGAAATTTGAATAATGCGCTCTCCGGAATTATTTTTCTAATAAAACATTCTTCAACCGACCAGGAAAAAAACTGAATTTGTTTCATTTTCTTCAAAGAAATGGGTCACTCATGGAGGGAGTTCAACTGGGATGGTCTCTGAATGGAGGTAAAATTGGTATTGAGCCTATGGGAATAAATTTCGCACCATGAAAAAATGGTCGTTCAGGGAGGTGGTCGCATATGGAGGTTTCACTGTATTTGTATAATATTCCTTCCGTAAAGAACATGAATATTTTCCATTATAGACAGGTCCAGTTTCCATAGGATTTAATGCATTTTTATGTGGCGAATTAGAAACCACTGTCTCGCTTTTTGTGACAATGGACCTGGCAACACTAGTCACAATCTGTCCGATTGAGGAAGGAAAGGGTTTTTAAGGGATCAGATACCCTTTGAACTAACAAAATATATGAAAAAGTATGACGTCTATAAGAATTACAGTCACACTATAACTAATTGACTTTTAATTATAAAATTTAAAACACATATTAAGAAAGATTTATTTTATCCATTAGAGTTCTGAAAAAAAGTATACACATACATAAAGTTTTTAAATTTATTTTTATGGTTATCACAATTTTTACGAAAGAATTGTTTTTTGCATGCATTGCGCGCATGATTTTTCACATTTGAATGCCTAAAAAAAACCGAGATTTTTATAATGAGTACAGATATAATGTGTTTTCAAAA
Source organism: Maratus speciosus (assembly GCA_963932465.1). Classification (NCBI taxonomy): domain Eukaryota; kingdom Metazoa; phylum Arthropoda; class Arachnida; order Araneae; family Salticidae; genus Maratus; species Maratus speciosus. Next base: position 631,171,410 of record OZ010786.1, read on the forward strand.
TAACGTATAATAATAAAAAATAATAAAACTTGTAGTTCCCGAGGGAAAAAAAAAATAGAAATTCGAAATATCGAGGTGATTTTTATACAAAAGTTGTCGTGAATTCTAAAGTTTTTACTTCAGAAACATATAATAATAGATCATTTTGTGCCTCCATACATTTTATACATCCAGTGAAAATTTCGTGAAGTTCTAGGCAACCATTTCTCAGAAATCGTGCGCGCAGTGAACAAAATCGTCGTTTTGAGAAAATTGACTTTAACACGTTGAGTGCCTAGTATATTTTGTCTGTCTTTCTGTTTGGAACGCGAAATAAGATTCCCGTTACAGAATCTATAAACAAAATAAGCAAAATCTGTAAAAGTCTCTAAAGTTCGACGGTATTGTAAACTATGCTACGAAGAAAATGCGCCACAATTTGGTAGAGGAATGGCCAGAAAATTAACTAAGCAAGTTGCCACATTTTGTGATACCTGTGAAAGACAACCGTTTTTATGTTTACTGTGTTTTAACGAAACCCATTAAAATTTTTTGGTAAGAAATGTTTAGTACATTCATGATTCAACCCTAAAATTACTTAAAATGTATTTAGAATGTAATATTTTAAATTTTGTATCGTATTCTATACTGTCAGTCACTGGTGACTGACGCGGCCTAAACGGAAAGTTCATTGTCACTCACCTGCCACTGACTTGGCACTCAACGTGTTAAATATCATATCATCCACTGATCACATAGAAAAAGCTCAAAGTGTTTTAGACACAATGTCTCTTGTAATGCAAATTTTTGAATGCGGTTTGTTTTTAAATGTTCGTAAAGAATCATATTTAATTATAATGCATTTTTTTAAATCGATTTGACGCTTTAAAAGGTACCTGACCCCTTAAAATAAAATTTATAGACATGGATGACCCCTTACATTTGACTTAATGTAATTTAAGTATGCCTTCAAAACTTTCTAAGAGTAATCAAATTATTCACACTGCACTACAAAATAAAGTCAACAATCAAGATTTCCTTTAGGTCAGAATAGGCCATCTACTCGCTTCAATTTATGTGCTCCCAAGTGGGACACATAACTTAAATATAATAAAATCACAATATAAATAATAACAATATAAATATAAACTATAACAATACAAATATTACTAATAATATAAATATGAATGCATAGATAGATATTTTGAAATATTTAAATATTTAAAAAAAAAAAAAAAAGCTAGCTTTCGTTTCTAAAATCTAAAACAATGTAAGTTTCTTTCAATTTATATCAGAGAAATGAATTTAGGTGTTACTCTTTATACCGAAATTATATCAAATTCTGAAATTTTCAATACAAACACCTATTTTGATATCTTATTTCGATTTTTCGATAAATTTTATCTCGCGATACCAAACTGGATGTAATTCAATCAAGAACACTGTTAAAAAAAAAAAAAAAAAAAAAAAAAAAAAAAAAAAAAAAAAAAAAAAAGCTGTAGTTCTGCAGATGTAAAGTTACATGCTTACTAAACTTTCATCTGTAAATGTACACTAAAAGCTGCAAATCTACAAAAAACTAGTTTTTGTAAAGCTACAGAAATCTGTAGCTTTACAAATGAATCTGCTAAAATTACAGTAATCTTACTAGAATTTTATCTGTAACCATGGTTGCAGTTACATGAAAAGTTCTAGGCATCCCAGTTTCCTATAAGATTCTTAGTAACCTTACACATTTTTTTATTTTCGATGCAAAAATGTATCTGTTACATGGATTTTTGTTGTTGCCGTTACATAAAAATTTCTAGGAATTGCAGTTTCGTAGAAAAACTTTAGTAACTTTGCAGATTTTTTTTTTTACAGTTTGATGTTTAAAGTTTGAATGTTTAAAGTTTGGAATGCCTAAATTCATTTGTAATCGTTTCAAAACAAATGGCAGTGCGGAAGTTTAGAATAATTCAAAAACTACTTAGCGGAATGAAACTTGTAATTTTGCATTCGCATATTTTGAGCGAAATTGTTTTCTGGTTAAAATAATAATAATAATAATAATAATAATAATAATAATAATAATAATGGGTTACAATTCATAAAGTTTTTGAAAATTTATTTCGAAAAATAAATATTTTTTTAAGTTGTTTTTGGAAAAAAAATTAATTATAACCAACAATTTTTTTTAACAGAAATCAATTTCTAGAAGCTTCAAATAGGTGAATCGAAAATTGAAGATTAAAAATGACAAACGCTAAAAATACCAAAAAAAAAAAAAATCGAAAATCTTTTTTTTTTTTTTTTTTTTAGCGAAAAAATGCCTTAATTGTGAAGCTTAACAAACAGGAGAACCTTTGAAGTGCCAACCCCCAAAAAACAGTAGAAAAATGTCGCTGCTTGAATGTGCCACACGAACTGAAGTGGAAAACACTGAGTGTTGTTCCACACGAAGTGAAGTGGAGCGCGCTGAAAGTGCCAGTGATAAGATGTGCAACGACTGGTGGCCATTACACAATTTGATCGTGTTGTTATTGTTTACATCAATGGGATATTTTTAAGCAAGGTGAAAAACATTAAATAAATAAATAATTGAAATATTTACTGCTTACATCAATGTGATATTTTTAAGCAATGTGAAAAATATTAAATAAATAAATAAAAGAAATGTTTACAGATGATAATATTAAGCATTTAAACACTAAATGAAAGGAAGCTAGGTACCTACATTTTATAGCATTGAACTAAGAGCCCAAAAGGAGTGAAGTGGAAAACACTGTAAGTACCAGAAGTAGGAGTTTTTCTTTTTTTTCGCTCTCTTGACGAATTTCCTCTTTTGGACTTTCAGCGTTTTCCATTTTTAGTGCTCAATTACAGACTCATTTTGCCTAGTATTTTTTAAGAGGGTCCGGGACACAAAAATCTTCAAATTTTCTAAATATATATATATATTGCGTTAAAAATTTCTCTGTCTTTTTCTGCTTAAAATGATGTTTGAATCGTGTTTCTATCTTGATTGGATAAGGAAATATTATTTTTTTCGTTTTGATTTGTTTTCAAAATCTAGCTTTCAAGCAATGGTTGTCACGGAAACGACTTCTTGTGGAAATGTGTTTTTCTTCATGATGGGTTTTTTTTTTCACCATTTCTCGTATTTAAATTGCTATAAGTCAAGTACCGTTAAAGGAATATGTTTCAAAATTGGAACATGTCTTTTTCAATCGTTTTACTTCAATTTTGATTCAGCAAATTTGAAAAAAATATTTACTTTAGAAACTATGATTTTTTTTTTTTTTTTTTTTTTAAGTTACATCTCTATTTTTTAAATTTTTTGTTTAAATATTTTTAATTTTTATTCAAATTAATATTTTTAAAAATGCTGAATCAAAATTAAAACTTAAATATTTTCGTTTATTTAAACGAAAAAAATTGAAATCTTACAAATAATATTTCGAGTTATAACGATTTTAAATTACCCCACTTTTTTAATAAATGTTAAATTTAAAAAAAATTAATAAAACTATAAGAAGTTTTATCATGTGATTTTGTTTACAAATGATATGGTTAACCATAAAAAAAAATTTCATTATTTTAACTCAATAAATAAAAATTATTTTAAAATGTGTCCCGCACCTCCTTCCGCAGTGGAATCTGTTTTGCAACGATTACAAATGAATTTAACATTAGGCTTTCAAAACTTTAAACATTTAAACTACGTGACCAAATGGCTTTCTGTTTAGTATCGTAAGATAAAATTACCTCTCCCCTTTCTTGCTCCGATAGTTTCAGATTAATGATTATAAAACATTTTACAATCATGACATCATTTTAAATTTGAAATTTTTAAACAAACGTCCCTACACTGTAAAAAAAAAATCTGCAAAGTTACTAAAGTTTTTCTAGGAAACTGGGATTCCTAGAACTTTTTATGTAACGGCAACAACAAAAATTCATGTAACATACACACTTTTGCGCCGAAAATCAGAAAATCTGTAAGGCTACTAAGAATTTTTTAGGAAACTGGGATGCCTAGAACTTTTCATGTAACTACAACCAGGGTTACAGACACAAATTTAGTAAGATTATTGTAATTTTAACAGATTCATTTGTAAAGTTACAGATTTCTGTAGCTTTACAAAGACTAGTTTTGTAGATTTGCAGCTTTTTTTGTACAGTTACAGATGAAAGTTTAGTAAGCATGTAACTTTACATCTGTAGAACTACAGATTTTTTTTTTTACAGTTTAGCGTGCATTTACACGTACACGTTTGTTCCGTATAACATAGATTACAGTAAATGTGGATTTTATTGTTCAGGTGTTAGCACCATCAATATGACGCCAGCGTTACTCACGGACACGCTTTCGCTTTATCAATACCACTGCTGTAGGTGAAGAATTTATCAGTCCTATTCTCCTATTTACTAGCTCTACTTTTAAAAATAAATATACAGCAAAAACATTTGAACTAAAGGAAAAGAGAAAGAATAATAATATCTGTTCAATAGCTATTTCAAAAGAATGGACTTTATACACATGACGTCACACCTTAGAGTTGGCGGTATTTTTATCCGTTGTCCATCTCATTCTACCGCCAGAATGCGCAGGTACAAATACCGCCAGCTGACGAGCTTTAGCCTCGATCCATGTTGCGTGCATAAAGTGTAAACGAAATTTTGTAAATTTAGCGAATGTTATCAGTCACAGTACAGTATTTTGGAATGTATATTACAAAATTTTACTATGTACTGGTACAACAATGAATTTTTTTGTGCCTTTTTTTTAACGATAAACATTAACAAAATATAATCCATGAGCACCATGCTAATATTCAAAAGTAAATATCGTCAGCAAACGAATTTTAACTTCGACCCCAGATCGCCTGCAAAAAATCCATTTGTGATCAGGAAAATAAAGATTTCCATTCACTTATTAGTGACATGAACTTTTAAAATTAAAATTTGAGTATTTTTTTGTATGTACAAAATTTATTTTATGTGTAAGTACTTATGAATATATATTTATGGTAGAAAGAAAAAAAAATCTCAATTAAATATTACTTAAGTATATAGGTATTTTGAAAACAAATTATAGGAATCCGCAAAGCCTTTCGAAAGAACTTGGCCCTTCTTCATTAGGCGCAAAGAACACACACTGATACTTTAAAATAGGAAAAAGATAAGGGAAAGAGACAAGTTTATGAACTATGGATGGAATCATGAACTATTACACAACTTATTCATTTGTATAGTTTGCATATTCATATTTTTGTAGTCTATTTTTATTTAAATTGCTTCGCAATTCTCCTTCTAGTCTATGTTCTTCTGTTTGGGTAATGCTCTTGTGTGATTGGCTGATGCCGTCTGCTTTCCTATTGGCTGTTGCTTCAACTTGTCCCTTTCCCATACCTTTTCTCTCTCAGTCTTGCTCCTGCTTTCAGAGTGAAGAACGTGTTTTTTGTGCCTGATGAATAAACTTTAACTTCTTTCAAAAGGGCTTCTGCATTTCTATAGTTGGATGGTATTTTCAAGAAGTTCTTTTTTATCTTTTTTTGAAAATTATGATGTTTTTTATCATTTATACAAATTCAAAGGGTATATTGAATTATATAGGTCTTTGGTAATTTTTCAGCTAAAATTCATCCATATGTATTAGTGGTTATATATGTAAATTTACAATTTTTGCTATGAGAACCAGAATGGCTCTTTTCTTCGTTTATAGTTTTTACACCACTCTGGAAATGTTTTAAACTTATATAATTTCCCTAAAGAGTCAGATTCATCCTTCCTTGGTTTTAAGCGAAAAACAACTTCATATTCATCCATGAAAGTGTTTTCATCGGGAGAAAAATTTCTTGTCATTGTTGGTACTTTTCCATTTTCCCCTAGTTCCTGTTCCGTTTTTATTCGAAATAGTCCGTGAAATTTCTCCATCAATTCCGGTTCAAATTCTTGAGCTGAAGTTAGCTTTTGAAGGGGATAAAAGCTACGTCTTAATTTCGGCTTCAGCCTAAATAGGCCGTGGAATTTGTCTTGGTTTGAGGCATGCAAAGGCGATCCATGCCTTAAAGACTTGCAAATTTTCATTAGCTCAACCTTATCTTCGTCATTCAATTCATTTTCATCTTTTAGAAGATCAATAATTCTGTTTTTTGATAAGCTTATATTTTTGGGCCCATTCTTTTTTAATGTAAGTTTCTTTTGTTCCGCGACTGCTTTATCTACATTCACTGACGGCTCAGCTAAGCCACCGTTGTCCAAAATCGAGTAAATATTCGGAGATAATTCTCTATCGTTTGTCCCTTTCTGTTTTAATCCAAATATGCCGTGGAAATTTTCCACTTCATCATTATCCTTAATACTATTGGTACTTTTCTTTTTTAATGTAAATATACTATCAACTTCACCATTGTTCTTAAGTGATCCATGTTTCTTTTCTTTGGCGACTGGTTTATCTATATTCACTGATGATCCGCTAGACAATCCTTTATTCTTAGTTTTAAGTTTAAACATACCTTGAAAAAAGTCGTTTTCATTGTTATCTGACGTACTTTTTCCAAGACCCGGTTTTAGTTTTAATTCCGGTGTAAGTTTATTTATATTTTTTACCGGTTTAATAAAAGTGTTATTATTTAGAGGTTCTTGAACATTAGGCGTTTTAAAACTTGATTTTAGCTTAAACATTCCAAGGAAGTTTTTCTGCTTAGTACTGTTATTCACAGGTGACTCAGGCTTCATTGACTGATGTTTTTTTCTCTTTGTAGAATCATCAGCATCTTTATCTTGTGATTCAAGATGGTTTAGAAGATCATTAGAGTAAAGGTTTAGAAGACGATGATTATTGCCGATCGATACTGCTTCATTATTCGATGTTTTTCCTTTTGTTTTCAATTGAAATGATCCATGGAAATCATCCAAATCATAATTGTCCATGACTGAATCTCGTTTCTCAAATCCAAACTCTTGTTGTGATATTTCATATTCCTTATCAGCAGGTGATTCAATAAATGAATCATCATCTGGAGGTGTCAATCTGCCTTTATCCAACGTAAAATCATCAATGGCTCCATCTCGAAATTCATAATAAACGTCTGCGCCCGCTATTTTTTCATTGTTGGATGCTGCCTGCTTCTGTTTTAACTTGAACAGACTTCTAAAATTTCCATCTTCTACTGTGTGGAGTTCATTGTTTTTTACTGATTCTCCAGATTCTCGCTGTGATATAGGAGGATTGTTGATGGGAAATTGATTGGGTGTTTCGATGCCTGAAGTAGTTGCTTTTGACCCAAGTATTTTGTGAACGCCTTGCGGCATCGTAGTGTTCGCAAATAATTTTGAGAATAAGATGCCAAACACTTCTTCAGGCATCCAATAATCAATACCTACAGATTGTTGTTGATAAGTTCTTTCTGTGAAGAATTGCTTCCTATCAGCCATTCTATATTGTATTGCAGAATCAGCGGGAGGCTGAGATGTTGCTGCCGAGTCTAAGTCTGCAGTAGCATGCGTAGATGATTTCATATATCTTACAGCTTTTTGATCTTTTTCTGCTCCGTTTTGTGTTGAACTAACAGGTGGCTCCATTGCCTCACATGGTTGTTTCATCTGTAACACAAATTTACCCTGTAAGTCACCAGCATATTCTTTAGATAATGACTTCAAATCCAAAAGCTTCAACTGCACCGAACCTTGAGGAGATGTACTAATTTGAGAAAATGATTTTCTCAATAATGGAATAAACACGCAAGTTCCCGAAACACGTTGCGTAACATATGATTTATTCTCTACGTTAGAGGACAATGCGTTGATTTCGGTTGACACTTGGAATGTTTGCAAAATATCGTAAAAAGTGTTTTTCTGAATGTATTTCGCAGGGACAAAATGACTCAAGGTGATTGTGAACTTTCTAGGGATTTTCCATAACTTTTCGTTAAGCCTGGATAAGAAATCATTGGTATTTGTTTTTTCTGATAAAAGAGGATCAAATTTCTTTGACAAAAGAAGCATGTGTGGGCCTTCTACTTTAAGTATGTTTGCATTGATGAAGTTTTTCAAATCAGTAAAACTCTCGAACTGAATACTAGGGCTCGATTCTTGTTCTTCAGTTCCACTTTCTTGAAACACTTTGTCGTTGTTTCCTGATGCATTTTCTTCTAAGGTTACAGTTCTGTAATTCTCTAAGTGATGTTGATCAGCGATTTGCTTCACAAGCCAATTTTCGCTTTTTTCATGATGTTTCTGACTTTGCTCCATTAGAAACGGCGGCTTTAATCTTACAAAACTTGCATATGCTTGATTTGAAACCGCTTCACTTTCGTGTTTCTTCTGTAGCGGTGGCTTTATTTTAACAAAACGATCATCTTCCCCATACGAAACAGTTTCACTTTCGTGCTGTTTTTGCAGAGGTGGCTGTATTCTAATAAAACTTTCACTTTCTCCATACGAAGCAGTTTCGCTTTCATGTAGTAAAGGTGATTTGGGTTCATCGAAATTTTCATCTGCTCGATACGAAATGGTCGTAATTTTTTCCAGTGTTTCATTGTTCGTCTGTTGGCGCACCCTGACTTTTTCCCCTCTTCTTCTATGTACTATAATTTCTTTAAGTTTATCATCTTTCAACGTCCGCTTAAAACGGGGTGCCTGATTCATGACAATATCTATGACAATTATATTGATTTCTTTATTATTCCATATATTTAACGTGCATTTTTCATCTTTTAGATTAGGATTTAACTGGAAGCGTTCGTCAAAAAAATCTGATGGCTTTACTTCAAAACTCAATTTAAAACTTCCATTGGAGATAGGGGCATCGCAATCGTCTGCCAGAACTCTGTCGTTTGAGTACAAAGGACGATGTCTGAAATATGTTTTCTTTTCAGAATTGTTTTCTTTGCCTTTTTCTACAGTTGAATCCCTTGCAGACAGAGTTGCTTTCTTTGGCGGTTTCGTTCTTTTTAAGGCTGTCGGGGCTCTTTTCGTCGTCTGTTTTATTTGGTTATCAACTTTTTGTTTCGATTTTGCAGGCTTTTTCACAACTTTAGCTGTCATTGTGCTGCTTTTGAGTCTTTTTGCGGGATTTTTGTTATTGGGTTTTGGAGATTTTTTATCATTTTTTGCCGGATTTTTATTCGAATGCTTAGGGATTGCCTTTTTGGACTTTTTTTTTTTATTCCTTGATTTTACCGGAGGGCGCTTCTTTGCAGTTTCAGAAACTGTTTTTTTATTCTTTTGGGCTTTTTTATTTGTGTTTTTGACAGAATGTTTATGTTTCTTTTTTGGTTTTGCTGTATTCTTATTTGCAGCCCTTTTTGCTTTAGAATATTCTTCCTTAACTTCCGAATCTTTCTCTGCAGAAGATGTCCAGATTTCTTTTACTAGAATCTCGTCAGAATTTTCGGAAAGTGAAACAATTTCATACTCTTCATCAGAGTGAAAATCATCTTGTACGGGCTCGTTGTGGGCTTCTAACTTTACAAGAGGATCTTGGCTGCTGTGAGTAACAGTAAAAGTAGCTGATGGAGACACCAGTCCTGGAAAATAGATAATATTCTCATTCATTATCATGAATTTCAAACATTCCATTTCAAGATAGCACTGATCGGCACCAAAATCCCCCCTGTGAAAATAATTATTGATCTTTATAGATTTCACTTCACTAAATAAAAATATGGCAATAGAATTACTAAATCACGCATTATTTTTTAATTAGGTGGATTGTCTTTAAAGTTAATATATTTTATGTCTTTCTAAAACATAAGTGAAAATAGCGTAAGCAAAATATGTTAATATGTAAATGTATATAAAAAAGCAAAAGTACTGTGGTGAATGAAATTAAAATATGTCAGTTGATATTGCTGGGCATGAAAGGGGTAGCCGAAAAAAATGCGCGAAACAAATATCAACAAAGTATATTTTCATGATATATTTTATTGATTTATTATTTAAGACAGTGTAAATACCTTTTTCATGTTTTCAATTTTATCCAGCATTGTAAATTAATGTAACAATCCTTCATTATTTGTTATTATTAGAAAACTATTTATCAGAGAAATGGTAACGTGTTGGAGGAACCATGATGCCATATTTGAATTTAATAATGTCATATTTACATAGATCACATGTTTATTTCGCAGGGAGGCAAAATTATTGTTATTTTTTGCTGACCAGTGTAATCAGGGCCGAAACTAGCTTTTTTTGCGCCCGGGGCAAACATGAATTTTGGCGCCCCCCACCTTTCTTCCTCAAAGTATATTTACAAAGAGAATTTAACTAATTTTCTAATGGCCGACTTAAAATTTAAAATATGTAATCATAAAATATGTAATACTGAACTCCGTAAATTGAATGTGACGTTTATTGCAATCATAGTTCGTTCACATAAAATAATTCGCATGTATTACCGGCTATTTACAGTGTTTGCTTATACAGTAGAGTTCCGATTATCCGAGTCCCGCTTAACCGAGTTTCCGCTTTAACCGAGTTATTTTCTTCTGATGCACTGATGGATTTCATCATTATGAAACAGCTATTATAAATGAAGTGTTAGGTGAAGATGAAAGAGCAGTCGTAAGAAGTTTGAACTCTGATTTTCTGGTCAGAATGGGAAAACAAAATGGCCATATTTTTTTTTTTTTTTTTTTTTTTTGCAAAAAAAATTATGGCCATTTTTTTCCCCATTCTGACCAGAAAATCAGAGTTCAAACTTTTTACGACTGCTCTTTCATCTTCACCTAACGCTTCATTTATAATGGCTGTTTCATAATAATGAAATCCATCAGTCCATCAGAAGAAAATGATCAATTCCAAAGGTATAATCTTTCACTTGGCGCCCGGGCACATGCCCCCTCTGCTCCCCTTAGTTTCGGCCCTGAGTGTAATTTATTATTCATCTTAACTCTTTCAGGAACAAGTAGTTACAATGTCATAACATTGAAATCATGCAAGAACTTTCGAAGGATTTCATTTGAAAATAAATAAATGCAATTTTATAATTTTTTCAAGTAAGTTATAAAAGTAAAATTTTATTCAAAATTTCTCGTACAAATTTTGATTAAAATTGAGTAGAATAACTATAATCACTTTTCAAGGGATTAACACGTTAACTGCAAAACAATGTGCAGTGTTGAATTCAGGTATTTTTCTGCAAGTGGGTATTTATTTCAGTGGGATTCTCTGGAGATGGGAGCTTTGTGGAGTTTCGGCGAGGTGGGGTGGGGGAATCATTAGCATACAAAAAATCTCATATTGTCCGGGAGACATTTTGATGCTTCGGGAGGAGAGCATTATCACCCTGAATTCATCACTGGGCGCGTCGTTATCAGTATTGCCAATTTAGCACACATTTTTTATTCAAAATACGTATTTAAATTCTCTAATAGTAATCTTCTCTGTTTTACGTCAATTCTTGAACAGTAGTCTTTTCTCCATCCGCGGTTGAATAAAGCAAAGATTAACTGTTGAAAGTTCTGGTAGATATTTTGATTAATGATAATAAAAAAGTGCTAGTCTATATCGTGTTATGTTCTCCAGATCTGCAAGGAATCGATGCATGGACGGGAGTTAGCATCTTACTGTTGTTCTCAAATACAAACTGTCTACTTTCCAACACATCCAGGAAACTGAATACGTAAACGTATAAAATTTTCAATTATTCTGATGCCGAGAAAGCGGATAGTATTTTTCCTTTTTTTTTTTTTGTATAAGAGAAAGGATTTTTCAGAAATTTCTAACAAAATTGGCGTTTTAAGTCAATTTTCGAAACGCCACTGGCCTGTAAGAGTCATCATCATCCGGAGTGGGAGGAGAGGAATCTATTGAAATCAGGGGCGGCATTTGGGGGATGCTGTGGAGAGTCATTGTCACCCCCTCCCGCAAGGAATTTGAGGTTTCAGAATGTATCAGCCAACTTACGCCAGCCTCTTTTTTTTTTTTTTTTTTTTTTTTTTTTTTTTCAGAAATTGCACAACAGCTAAATAAACAACAGATTTGATAAGAAAAACTTTAGCATAGAAATTAAGGGGGTCCGGGACACAAAAATTATCAAATTTTCTAAAAAAATTTTATTTCATTAAAATTTTCTCTCTTTTTTTTTTTTTTGCTTACAATGGCATTTAAATCATGTTTCTATCTTAATTGGAACAGGAAATATTAATTTTGTCGTTTTGATTTGCTTTCAAAATCTAGTTTTCAAGCAATGATTGTCATGGAAACGACTTCTAGTGAAAATGCGTTTTCTTCCTGATGGGTTTTTCACCATTTCTCGTATTTAAATTGTTATAAATCAATAACCGTTAAAGATAAATGGTTCAAACTTGGAACATGTCTTTTTCAATTGTTTTATTTCATTTTGATTCAGGAAATTTGAAAAAAATATTTACTTCTGAAAATACGATTTTAAAAAAGAAGTTACAAAAGTTTTTAAAGAAGTCAGTTTTTAAAATGTTTTATTTTAAATATTTTTAATATTTATTTAAATTAATATTTTTAAAAATGCTGAATCAAAATCAAAACTTATATATTTCTGTTTATTTAAATGAAAAAAAAAATGAAATTCTACAAATAATATTTCGAGTTATAACAATTTTAAATAACCCCACTTTAAAACCATTAAAATAAGAAGAATGCAATGGTTAGGTCATTTAATTTGTTTGAAGGAGGACAGATGCACAAAGAAGATATATAATGGAAAATTAATAGCGAAAAGGGAGTGTTGATAGACCCAGGAAGAGATGGATAGAAGAGGTTGTGATGTAGTAATCACATTTATTATTTATTTTTTTCAATTGTAATGCAGCATTATTATCTCACGTTTTAAACTATTTACTTTCAACTCAAAACGTCTTTTTCTTTCCTTTTTACCGCAAGTAACAGAACTTTTTATTTCAGCTTTTCCCCCTCTTCCTGTTCTATTTTTAGAAACAGCGCGTGTTGCAAGTGACGTCGACCACGTCATATTAGAGGTGTGTCTTCGATTGCCTTTTGAACGTAGTTTCGTTTTCTCCGTGCTGTCATTCGTTCTACAATTCATACGCAATTTTAATTTAACAAATAGATTTAAATCAATTGTGGATATAGTTTTGTGGACCCCTTTTATGTAGTATATATATCAATGCAGCCAGTTTTTTAACAGATTTTAAGATTTACGAAAGTTTTAATATGTATTATTTTTGACAATGTGGTTTGTCTTTTTCAAATCGGGCCTAGTGCCTGTTTGAAGGATTGCGAACGTGTTTCAGCGATCATGTTATTCTAAGGTGCTCATTTAATAAGTAAAAGTTTGTCGCAGATCGCAGAAGGAATTTAATTCAACGCTTTTTCGAATTTGGACTTTGTATCTTCAAGACATTCTCTAAGAAAGGATTTTAACCAGCTTTAGCCAGCATTCTTTATAGCCGTGGAATTACTCAAGTTTTTAAAAATTCTACATGGAACGATTATCTGATATGTACAGTGACCAGATTATATACTACCTCCTGCTTCACTTCTCTCCATTTCTCAAGAATAAAGTTGGATTTAATATGAATATGTGTCTTCATTGAACAAGCCTCTTGTATCAACTGTTTGTCCTTTAAGTAAGACAATTCCTTTTTATTTTTACTGCAACTCAATTTATCTTATTCACGGCATCTCATAAGATATTTATACCACAGAGGTAGAGAAAGACCTAGCACAATACCAAATTATAAATTATAAAATAAAAGACAAGGATCAGAAGGTCTGGTGAGGTATATTTAATCCTTAAATGCCGGATTTTTCAAAAATCATTGTAATAATGTTTTTCGGCTTTCATTTTTTAAATAAATCATGGGAAAAATACTTAAAAAAATCATATTTTGTTTTAAGTGTGGTTTACGGCTAAAAAACAGTTTGTTACTAATCGGCAATACTGGTCTTTAATTGAAAAAATAATTTCCCTTTATAAAATTCTATAATATTAAACACACAAGAATTTTAGGAACTAGAATAAGAAATAAATTTTACTTGCTCACTGCAGGTCAAAATAGGATATTTCGCAAGCTTCCAAGCAAAACAAAAAGAACAGGTAGCAACAATTGGAAAAATAAATCTATCTTTATTCTTAAACAGCACAAGTGTTGCCATCTACATGTTGAAAACCGATTTAATAGTATTTTCAGAATGTATTTTATTGGCAACATTAGGCATTATAGCTTCAATATTATTCTAATAGTATTTTAGAGCCTAAATTGGGTATGTTGCCGAAAAGCAACACCAGGCATTTAAGGGTTAAGGGAGGTCAAAATCCTTCATGAATTATAGAAACACTGTGTATGTGTATGATAATACAAAATTCTCAAAATCAATGCATCACAGTCACAGTGAAGTCACAATCAACACATTCTCAAGACATTTTTCATCAGCGAAAAGTTTAGCAAATTTTAAAAATATATGAAAGAATAAAACTGCATCAATTTCTTCTCGGCTATGCATAGAAATACAAAAAGAAAGTTTTACCCTCCCTCCTACTCAAAGAAATCTTTGCCTTTATTCAAAATTAAAAGAGAAAGCAAGTAAATAAAAGCATGTGCAAATTGGCAGATTTTTCAATGTTTTGTCTACAATCAATGACGGCTAAACGGCCAGATCAACGGCCGTTCCAATACATAAATAAATCGGATGTTCCAATTCCAAAACTTTTTCTATCTCACGCAGTTTATTATTAGAAAAAGCGTAATTTTTTTTTAATTATGCACTTTAGAAAGAAATGAACCCGCTAAAGACTAGAAACATGATTCGGAGATACGATCGCTCTCTGCCTTACCGAGTCAGTAAAGACTCGATGAAAGTAGTGGTATTTCACCAACTGCACGAAGACTTCCTACTTATAACTACACTTCTTTTATCTCTTCACAGAGTCAAACTCAAAAGGCTCTCCTCTCCCCGCTGATTTTTCGAAGATTGTTCCCTTAGCTATGGTTTCAATAGATAGTAGGTAAAGAGAGTAGAGAATCTCGTTAATCCATTCATACGCATCATTAATTAGATGGCGAGACATTTGGTTATCGAAGGGGCCCCCTTCTGGGGAATATCCTCATTTTCAACTGAGCCTTACGTCCTTAATCAAAACAAATGTATGAAGTTTGGTGCAATTGTGTCCATAACTTCACACATTTTTCGTTGATACAAAAGAAAAATCACACCTAAATTCGCCATTACAGCGCCACCTTCAGGCCAATTTTCTCCAAAATTTTTTACAAACCTCAGCTTATGACATTACATCAAAATTTAAAATTTCGTCGAAAGATATTAATAAATTCTTCACTTAAACTGCAAAATATCGAGAAATTCGCACAAAAATAACTATCACAGCGCCTCCTTCTAGGGCATTATCTCTATTTTCAACTAGGGCTTGACGTCCGTAGTCAATATTATGAAGTTTGGTTCAATTATACGCATAAGTTACATACACTTTTCGATGATACAATAACGAAAATGGCACAAAAACCGCCCCCCTTCCGGCGGACTATCCCCTAGTTTAACTGGGGCCTGCTATTGGCCATAGTCAAAAACATATATGCGAAAATTGGTTCAGTTTTATGCACAACTTCATGCACGTTTCGATAATATAAAAGGGACTCACACACACGAATATACAGGCAGAGAGACATTTTGCAAAAAGATGTTTTTCGGTATCGCAGAATCCTAAACTGTCGAAAACTGGAAGTCGAAAAAATTTTCAAAACCAGTACTTTCTTCTATTATATAAGAAAGTAAAAAATCCATTTTTCAAAATAAATGTTTAATTTGTGAAATTAATGTATGAATTAATGTTATTATTATTTTTGCTTAGTTAAAGTTTAAACATTAACTATTTATCAAAAAATTTGTCTGGATATTTTTTAAACAAATTTTTATTAATGTATTTTGATAAAATGACCAAATAAGTGAAAAGAAATACAAAACTCCACGGTGTAAATAGGCAACCCTTATGTTTATTTAAATTCTATCTTAGTTTTGAATGAGAGCGTTCTGTACAAGTAAAACAAAATCAAAGTTCGGCTGATAATTGAAGAACTGAGTGGAAGCTAAATGCTACGCCACATTTGTTCTCAAAAACTGTTTTATTTTAAAGGAGGACAAGACTGGGTGCAATCCTATGGGAAATATGCGAACTTTAAGACCCGTTTCCTCGGAAACTACCCGACCGATTTTTATGAAATTTAGAATCCCTATTCACTGGATTATGCTCAAGACTTATTGCAGACAGTTTTTTCTACGACTAAAACTTTTTATTTTAGAGCAATGGCTATTTTCAGAAATTTTTTTCTTAAACTTATTAAAAAATTTTAAAACTGTCTACCATATATGATTTTATATTTATACTCTATTACCACAGCTGCCAACTCTTCCGCTTTTTTGTACCACAAAAATTTAATAGAAATTTTTGCCTTATTTAATCGGCAGCTTACGGCGATTTAAAAAGGCACAATTTATTATAAAATTTTTGTGGTATAAAAAAACGTAAGATGTTGGCAGCTATGTCTATTATCAAATTTTTTTTTTATTGAAATCGATCGAGTACTTTAAGATAATGGGTTTTTTAGCTGAAAAGTACAATTTTTCGGAGAGCTAAAATAATTAGACGCTTCTAATTTATGTGAAGTTCTTGCACAGTTTTATCAAACACATGAATTAAAGTACAGTAGAACCTCGATTATCCGAAGAAATTCGGACCGATCCTCTTTCGGAAAATCGAAATTTTCGGATAATCGAGAATGCTTCAATTTTAAGATTAAGGACAAATAAAAATAAAGCAATAGCAAAATAGAAACAAGAATAAATTACCTGAATTTTAATTTTGAAATTATGTACATTTTACATATTTCACAAAAGTTTGAAACAAAGTTTTGTTTGTCGCAGTTTCGATTACCTTTGCTTTGCAGCTCTACCACATAATACTACTAGTTCACCAGTATCACAGTCTTTCGACTGCTCCAGCCATGACAATACACTTTGGCAAAATATACAAAAGCTTCAGAATTGCTAATTTGTTCGTTTTCTTCGCCTCCTAGACCACATTCACACGTTCCGGTTCTCCATCCTCTTACTGTGTCCTAGTTCACTTCACAATTTACGGGAGCTCAAGTTAAATTCAATGGAATTATAAGGAAGGGGATCCAAAATATTTATCTGTACTCGTGTTTCGGAAAGAACCACTTCCACACAAGGAATGTGATAGTAAAGAAAAAAAAAGCTTTAAAAATGGATTTCGGTTAACCGAGAGTTTCGGTTGAAAGAATTTCGGATAAAAGAGATTCTACTGTATATATAAACATTAAATATATAGATATCATTTATCTGTGAATCATTTGATATATTCATGTTTTTAATTATATATAAACATTTGGATAAAATTTAGTTACATATAATAAATGAGTATAAAATGTTAGAGTAAAACTAATATGAGTGGGCGTGGCGTCCCAGTTGTG
The DNA here is from genome assembly GCA_963932465.1 of Maratus speciosus. Lineage (NCBI taxonomy): Eukaryota > Metazoa > Arthropoda > Arachnida > Araneae > Salticidae > Maratus > Maratus speciosus. The sequence continues at coordinate 631,188,821 of OZ010786.1, forward strand.
TCTTCCCTTAAAGGATGGAGGTATTATGAGGTAATATAAAACAAATTATATCGCTTAAATGCCAAGTTTCTAGTCTTAAAGTTCTGAGACAACATATTTTAATATTTAATGTTTTTATTTAATAACTGAAACAGTATTAATAATTTTAATATTTAAAAATTAAACCTCAATAAACCTTTCTGAGAGAGTTTAGCACAACACTTTTCTTCATTTTAAACATATGCTATCATTATCATGTATTCATGTTTTTAATTATATATAAACGTTTGGATTTTAAGTTGAAACTTCACTTAAAAATCTTGTAAAACATTTTCCAATTAATTTTCACTCAGAGCAAAACTTGATAAAATAACTGATTGAAATTATCCTTTACTAGCAGGAATTAAACTTCGTCATGTTGGGCTCGAACAGCAACTGCGATTTCTGGTTAACATGGATTTTTAAAAACACTCTATTGAAATCTTAAAAATCGGTTCTACGGAACAGCCTAAACTTTCTTTTAAATCATAACTAAAATCATTCATTAAAATTAAACACCATAAAACTTAAATTCTCTTATTGTAATTTTATTTGATATATCAAATAAAATAACTAAGATCCTCTCAGAAACTTAACCAAGTAAAGCTTGAAAATAAACATATCGAAATCATAACGACTGAAAATTTGAAAGACACGTAATGAAGCTATACCTTCTACAATCGAAAGTCATTTATACGTTCGAGAGATAAGTAAAGCGATTCCACTCGCGGAAGAAGGTGTGTCCGGAATAGCCGATTACGGAACAATCAACTCCATCTATGAGACACAAATGTTTAGTTTATGACGCTTTTCAATTAATTTATGTTTTAGAAAACAATTAACATTATATTCTAGGTAAAGATTATACCTACTGAAATAAAGTTGACTTTTAAACATCAAAATATATTAAAGAACTAAACTAAAGTTAATACTAATACTAAAGTACCACTAATACTGAAGTTTTAAACACATTTTAGACATAAGGAATAAGTAAAAGCGGCTGATTAGATAAAAAGCCACCCCCCCCCCTTTGTCACTCACTGGAGAGACAATTTAGGCAATAATTAAATATGTACCAAAACCTAGACTATCCAAATATCTGCTCTAAATTTGCAAAGTTTAAACAAAATTTGGATGCAATTCCCATTACAGCTTCAATCTTCTTATTAATTCTAACAATCTATCTAAAACCTTGTCACCATTTAAACCAGGCATGTCAAACACGCGGCCCGCGGGCCATAACTGGCCCGTCGACAACTTCTCTGTGGCCCGCCAATCCTTTGGCATTTTACCTGTGTTTAATTCAGTTACAAATTTCAATTTTCCAACTGAGTGAAAAAGTTAGCAATGAAGCAAAGTGAACAATCAGGCATATTAACTATGTTCGATAGCAAGCTTTTTCTGGTAGAATAAACATTATTTGAACGTGAAAATGTGTTTAATAAATGAAATGAAATACGTATACGTAACGCATCGATACAAGACACAATTTATAAAATAAATTTTGTTATTCAAAATTTTTTTACTCGAAAAAATTCGGAGGATTAAAAGTTATATCTTTGCTAAATTAACATAGAGCGTGTACAACATTTTTTTTAAGTTAATACAATTTAGAAAATCCAATTAAACTTTGTAGATTTCGTTGAAAAAATTAATGTCAAGTATTTTTTCGAAAAATAAGATGACATAAACTATGAATTATAATAATAACTTTGGTACTTTACTCGAATATTTCTTTAACATAGCTATGCTTTGTACGTACAAATTTTACTGTGTGCAATTGTAATAATATTATCTATTTTGCTTGATGTGGCCCGCGGCTTTGTATATAATGATTAATTTGGCCCGCTTCGGTAAACGAGTTTGACATGCTTGATTTAAACAATAACATTTCGTTATATAAAAAAAACCATTAAGATTTATAACATTACGTAACAAGAAAAGCATTTTACCCTCATGCATCTAAAATGCAATATTTCCAATCGGAGAACTTATGATTTAACTCTGGTATAAACACCCCAAATAATCCATGAGCTTCGATTAATAAGTATTTTAATACGTTTATACATAAATTCAAAACTTCCTGAAAAGCAAATTGTTCTGATACAAAAACTTCATAATTCAATAGCAATACACAGTTTCAATACAATTTCAAAAATTTCTAATATATCAATACATGCCAAAACTTAGTTGAAAATATCATTAATCCATCATCTTTTATCCTTCATCAAACATAGGCCCTTGATTCCATTAACTTTCATAACACAGAAGATACTTTATAAATATACAAATTCATATATCTGATGTATGCAAAAAAAAAATTCACATTTTTCATATCAATAATTCATATTACAAATTCTAATTTAATTTAAACTTTCATTACAATCAAATTTAGCATAAAAGTATTAAACTGATAAAGTTTAAAGTCAATTTCAATAAAACTGCAAAGTGCAATGAATTGTAAAGAATAGATCTTATAGTTCTCAATGGTATCTTAGCTATGCTAAAATTTCAGCCATAAGACATGACTTGGTGCCTATTGAAGCTAGTGAAGGAGACAGAACCGTAAAACTCATATGTACAGTCGTGGGAAAAAAAAAGTAAACACCCCCTACTAACTCCTCAACAAATCATCATAGAAGAAAGTTACTGGTACTGAACGATTGGAAATAAAGTCTACTTTTAAATGATGTATATAAAATTTTCTTAGGGGGTCATCTACATATTAAAACGAATCCTAACTTCATTTTTTCAATGGCAATACCCAATTTTAATGAGATATTTCAAATCTTCTGTTCAAACTATGCCTAGACACCAAATTTCAAGTCATTTGAATGATAAGTTTTGGAATTATAAACATTCAAAATTGAGTGCTTCTAATGTTAAATTATATTTTCATATTTTTATTTATATCTCCCGAAATTATGCTCCTAATGTGCTAATTTTTTTTGTGGTAATAATACTAATATACCTAAGCATAAATAAGCTGAATTTGCAATTTTTATAATTTTATGATATGAATTATGAAATTAATATTCGAAAAAAATATGAATTGCAACCTACAATTTTTTTGATGGATTTAGATTTATTAAGTCCTGCTTTATGGAAATTCAAAAATTTCACATTTTTCTTCCAAGTAGTTTTCAAATTATGCTTAAAAAACGGCAAAATGATGGTTTAAGGGGCCGTCTATGATGGAAGTGAGTAGACATTTTGAAATTTATTCTGCCGTACTGTAATCTAACACGCTTCATTGACTCCTTAAGTGGCGCTTAAGGTGCCTTGATGAAGGAAGCGGCTCTCTCGGTTAGAAATCGAGAAACCCAACTTCAATTTGGATACAGCCCTTAAAATACACTCGTTTTAAAATAATTAATTTCTCGAAAACTTATGGTACGAATTGCATAAAAATTCGTTTTTAGGCTAATTGAAGGGTGTAGAGTTCATTTATGCTGTCAGAATTGGGTACTGCTATTGAAAAAAAAACAAAGTTATGGTTCGTTTTAATATGTAGGTGGCCCCTAAGCAAATTTTATACACATCATTTAAAAGTAGACTTTATTTCCAATCGTTCGGTACCAGTAACTTTCTTCTACGATAATTTGTTGATGAGTTAGTAGGGGGTGTTTACTTTTTTTTTTCTCCACGACTGTACAATTGGTTTAGCTGAAACAGCTTCATTAGAAATTTTTAACATAAAAATAAACGATTCGTGTCATAGCGAGCGAAGTCCCAGTCATATGTGTGATATCCTAAAAATTAGTAAGTGATATGCTGATATATGTACTACAGTATTTAAGGCACTAAATGAAACTATCCAGCAATATCAATCAATCCCCTTTGCGTTGCAAATGGAGAAATAGAAACCGAGCTACAGTCTAAATGAAATTACAAGCAATGATGAAGAAGAAGGCTTTAAGATAGAACGTACTACCACTTCCAGCGAAAAAGAAGGTTGTAAAAGAAGTAGGGTTAGAGTTTATAAAACGGCAACGAGAAGACGAATCCTTAACAAATATTTGGAAGCTTGCAAAAGAACGAAGAAACAGCTTCCAGGTGGAGGATGAACTTTTGTTACACTCAGAGTGGGTGTATAGAGAAAAAATAAAGCAAGTGTTACTACCATCTAACAAGCATGAGTTCGAACTGAAAAACTCCCATGAAATTTGATTGACTGGACCTCTTGGAAAAAGAAAACAAAAGAACAAATAGAGTAGGGAAAAACGGGGTACAGTGGTCCACTTTTGCAGTTAACATTTTTTTTTTCTCTTTAACGGAGAGATCAATCTACCTGAAAATATTTTTGAATATTCTTTAAACCTTTCTACATGCCTCATAATTTTCGCAAAACATAGTTCCCAATACATTTTTCGAAAAAAAAAATTATTAAAGTGAACCAGTGTGCCCCGGAAGCGGGGTACACTAGTCCACCCACTGGGACACAGTGGTCCACTATTAGTTATTGTCTAAAATACAATATAAATCTATTTATAATTAATCTAATTCTTTTTTATTTCCCCTTTACCTCCAAAATAATATAATAATACAAATTTGAAAGTAGCATTTTGAAACAAGAAACATAAAACTAAAGAATTACCAAAAAATTTATTATATTTTGAAGATAACAATATAAGATACAGGAGTGATTGCAAATAAGTTATTAATTAAGTACAAAAAAAATCAGCAAACATTAAGAGAAATATGCTGATGAAAAATTTATTAGAAACTCAAAATAGTCAGCATAAAATAGTTCATTATGAGCTAACCATGTGCTCTGAAGCTATAAATAGCCAATGCAGTGAGGTCATCTGTTACTTATTAGGCTACAGTTATATTTTTCAAAGGCAGTAAATACAAAACAAAATATTTCTTAATATGTTAACTCTACAATGCATGATTTTCATTTCTCTCCTGCCCCCCCCCCCCCAAAAAAAAAAAAAAAACAAAAAACAAAAAAACAAACAAACAAACAACAACAAAAAAAACTGCTATATTGAACAAGAAAACTTATTTTAAAAATCACACGTGAACTGTTATCCATAATTTAGGAGAAAACTAAAGTGTCAGATGGCTACGTTATAATCTGAACAACATATAACATGAAATTTAAAGTGTGCCTAATGGCTACTCTATGCATTGTAGGGTTAAATAAATTGTCATTTTTCGTTGTTTACTTTATTTTATAGTTAAATAACTATTTTAAAACAATATTTCTTTATAGAGAATAAGCAATTACTAAATATTTTGAAAATTCTTCATTACAGGAGCAGTATTCATTGCGGACCACTGTACCCCAACAGTGGGCTGTCCACTGTGCACCATGTTGAAGTTCAATACATACTCATAAAAATATTATTTAAAGTTTTCTTTTAAGCACATAAACTTTTAAATTAAATAAAGACCAATGTTTTACCTTTTCAAAAAAGTTGTATTTTCTTATTTATTCATAACTTTTAATTACTCAATAAAGAAAAGTATGATGATGAAAAATTTTACTTTTAGGAGCTCAAAACAACCAGTCAGGATAAAAGGGTTCATTCTGAGCTAACAATGTGTTCTGAAGGCTATAAGTAATCAATCCAGTGCTGTTATTAATTAGCCTAAAAGAAAAGCTTTAAAAATTTAAAAATAAGTAAAATATAAGGGGTGATCCACTATACCCCGCTCTCCCCTACTCCTTTTTGGCCGACCATCAAAAACGATGTGAGAAAATTTTGTGAAAGATGCTAGCCTTGTTATGTTGGAAGAACTGTAACTTACCGAGATCGAATTCGGATCCAACCGATTACAAGATCAGATAATCAATCCATTTGAGATTTGGAGCACATAGGTCCTTTAGAATCCCCTTCCAAAAGAGGATATAAATACATCATTTGCGCAGTTGACTTATGTTTTAGATGGGCAGAAGTAATAACAACTAGAAATATAAATGCAAAAAACTACGTGCGATATATTGATGCAAATATTCACTAGTACTGGATTTCCTAGAATGATTTGCACCGATCAAGACATGAACTTTACTTCAAAACTGACTGATGCTTTTATGAACCTAATAGGAGTATCACCACAATTTTCAACGCAGAGACATCCCAAGAGCATGGGAGCCGTAGAGGGGTGGAACGGAACTTTAAAGACTATGTTGAACAAAAATATCCAAGAGTATAGAAATGAATGGGACATACATTTCCCGCATCTCCTGTTTGCGTATATAGAAGTCCCTCATTGCACGACTGGCGGTCCTCCATATCAGTTGGTTTGTGGGCGAATACAAAAAGGACCAACCGCGTTACTTAAAGAAGTTTGGAAAGGCGAGAAAGTGATTCCGATGACCGTTTCACAGTCCGTAGAAAAGTATGTAGAAGAACTAAGAGAGAAGTTCAAAATCGCTCGCGAAATTACAAACGAGAATGCTCATTTCAATCAACAAAATTCTGTCCAAAGGTATAATTTGAGATCCCAAGAGAAAGCATATCAAGTAGAAGACAAATCGTTGATCTTGATACCAACATCTTCTCATAAGCTATTGGACATTTGGTTTTGGTGACTGTAGTGCAACTTAACAGACCATAATCAACCATTGTCGAATTTTATGATGTTCAAGAAGAGAACTACATTTCAATCAAATTCGACCATATGCGACACGTGTCAAGGACATAGGGCTTGTTTTTTAACAGGATAAAAATTTTGGACAGTTACATTCTGCTCTGACCGATCGAATGACTATAACTAAAAGTGACGTGGAACTTTATTCAGGGGAATGACAACCCCTTTAGATGTTATACAACGTCATATTGTGAGTGACTTACTTTGTAAATATCACGAGGGGTTTAGTACTAAATTTCGAATAAAGAAAGTAGAAGGTGTTTACCCAAAAGACTGCGAGCGTATCGAATTTCAGCAGGTCTCCGAAATGAGGTAGATTGTCAAATTTGAGAATTTCTGGAACTTCTGGCCTCATTGAACAAAGTGATTTTGAGTGGGCACATTCCTTAGTGTCCGTTGCTAAAAAGAATAGTAGTGTACAACTGTGTGTAGACTTTAGACTATTGAACAGTTTTACTATTCAGGATGCTTATCCAATGAGACATGTTAATGAATTTCTATATATAATAGAGGAAACACAGATAATCACCGTGCTTGTTTTTACAAATGGATATTTTCAGATTTCTATGAGTGAGAAGTGTAGACCAACTTTCGTTACCGACTCTGGCTATTATCAATAGAGAGTCATGCCTTTCGGTATGAAAAAGAGAGTCATACCTTTCAAAAGTCAATGAACAAAATTTTGACTCCCCATAAAGACTACAGCCGCTCTTATATTGACGATATTGCCCTTTTCTCAAAAATATGGGCTGACTATTTGAAACATATCAGTGAAGTTTTACAGACTTTGCGTGAAGTAGGTCTTACTGTAAATTGGAAAAGTTTTGGAAAAAGGGAAGTGGAATTTTTAGGGCATATTGTTAGATCAGGAAGACATGCTTTAGACCAAGAGAAAGTGGAAGCTATGAAAAGTAGGGGGCATTAACTAACAAGAAAGAATTGAGAATAGTACTGGAAATAGCAAGCTATTGTAGGGACTATATATCGAAATTTGCAAGCATAGGATTACCTTTAACTGTAACTTGACAAAGAAGAGAGTTCCCAAAGAAATCCCATGGAGCAAGCTAGAAGAAGAGGCCTTTCAAAGTTTGAAGGATCATTTAATTAAAATGCCCTCTTTGTATACGCCACAGTTTGACAAACCCTTTCAGCTATATACTGATGCATCTGCTATTGGAGTTGGAGCATGTTTATCTGTGCTTGATAAGAAAGGAAAAGAGCGTCCCATAGTATTCTACAGCAAAATCCATGCCAGACCAAATTGCCTGCCATGGAGAGAGAGGCTTACAGTGTTTTAGCCGCATTTTAGAAATTCGACACTTGGATTTTCGGATCTAAGTTGAAGTTGTTTCGGATCTTAACCCCCTTGCCTATCTTACCTATGGAATGCCAAATAGTGTCAAGCTGAGACGTTAGGCTTTAGTTCTACAAAGATACAAACTAAAAATTACCTACAGGAAGGGAAGCAGACATGATAATGCCGATGAACTGTCTAGATTCCCTTAAAGAAAGGTATAAGCTGACCAATTACACAATGGTTGTATTATTGTGTATTACCCTAAAATGAGGTTTACACCTGGTCTAATTTTCGTATTTCGAATCTCCCGCTCCGTCCGCGATGGCAGGAAAGCAAACAGCAGTGCCACTTCCTGGTTCGGTATGCCACATCACCCAACGACCATTGCCTGAAGCTCTAACACCTCGCTTGTTTTCTCTGGCCGATGTAAGGTTGCAACCTGCTCCTGAGTTGTTGTCTCGAAAACTGGAAACTTTGTGTGCTGAAGCCTAAAGCGTATGAGAATCACCTGACACAGGTAAATATTCTTTGTTGTTATTGTGCCAGTTAAAAGGTTAAAATGTGGAGTAATATAACCTTTGTCAAGTGTTATATTTCTGTGAGTGCATAATCAAAATATAGACACTTGATGGAGCTACTTTGTGACACATCGACTCTCTCGTAAATTAGTTCCACAAGGCTACTGTTTAAAAATTAAAGATATATTTTTTGTTTTCAGTATCAAGATGTAAAATATTATAAGAACGCAAGATAGCCCAAAGGAAATCATTGGGTACAAGTTAAGCTCTCATATAGTTCTAGAATTGCTACGTCTTTGTGAGAAAAATGACATTAAGTTTGTCTCGCATTTCCTCCAAATTCGATTCATCTCTTGCAGCTGCTTGATGTGGCCTTCCGCTCTTTAAAATCCCACTGAAGAGGAGTGTTGTGAAGTTGCAAAGAAATTAGCTCTGGTAGTAGATGCACAAACGTACCAAAGGACGAAATTCCGCGTCTTTTAAAAGATCTCATATCAAGAACAATCTGAAGTCGGGATTTCGGGCGATCGGAATCTATCCACTAAATAGAAACAAAGTTTTGGAACGTCTTCCAAAAGCAGTCTTCGAATAAAACTTAGGATAGGTGACGGAACACATGGGAAAAGTGTTCTTGGATGAATTGAACAAGAAGAGGAGAGAAATAAGAAACAATCGGGTCACTGAAGACAGAAAAAGTTGAATGTCCCTCCAGGCTGAACTATTAATGCTACAGATTTTCAAAAAGCCACAGGAAGCAGCGTGGTTACGATGTCTAGAGGAAGCGACGTGGCTACTGTGTATAGCGATAGCAAAGAAGAGACATTTGCCACCGGAAGGAAAGAACAAAGGATAAGGCGAAATCTTCCAGAAAGATCTCACTAATATTTTGCATCAGGCAAAGTTCTGAATACGTTTCAAATGGGTTACGGTACATTCTCAGAAATTTTCCTCATCGACTGAAGAGAGAGATTTTATTCCGGAACCATTTATTCCTCTTCGAGCACATGGGTGTTTGGAAAAAATAGTGAGTGGTAGGGGATTAGGGGTTTTAAAATCAATTTTGGAGTTTTATCTATTTTTGGGTTGATAGGAAAACGAAAATTATAATTCAACTTTTTTATTTCGTATATTTTGTAGCCTGTTATTTTCCAAAACTTAAAACAGAATTGTATTTCTTGTTTAATGTTTCCTCATTTTATAAAATTTCATCGTTTGCCTTTTCTTCTTATTGGTTAATAGTCATAATATTTTGCAGTTCTTTTGTTTTGTATGACTTCCAAAAAAATTCCAACATGCTATTTTTTAATTGTAAAATTCGAAATATCAAATTAAGGAGGATCTGCTATATTTAAAAGTTAATATGTGTATGAATTATTATGAAAGCGTCATTATGTAGCCATATTTGGCGACATTCTTTCATTTGGCGCTAAGTATATGTTTTGGCATTGGTAATCTTGATATTCGATTTTCACTCCAAATCTTGCCAATATTTTGCCAAATTTGGCAAAATGTTGCCAACTTTGCAACTTCGTTTACTGCCGACTGTTCAACAACTTAATAATTGTTTCAACCTTCATTCCCATTGAAATGCATTGATCCCTAGTGATCACAAAATCACCCAATAATCGAATTTTTCTCGAACATGTGATCTAGTCCATTGGCTTTCTCGTACCCCAAAACGGTAGGATGCAAAATTAAGTTGAAATCGTTAGACAGTGCTTTAGATAAAATTTGCATACCCACACATATAGACACAAGATTTGGTGGTATGTGATAATGAAATTATGTACATTATTGGTGTGCATTACACGATACTTTAGAATATAACGGGAATAGCGATTTTCTGTAATTTACATGGCACACAAAAGAATTCGTTACAATACTGTTTATAAGCAATAAATGCTGGAAGTGCGTTTTCAGTTATGGTATTGGTTTTTAAGTTCAACAATATTTTTGCTTACTATATGGTTCAATTTACTAGTTTGCACATTTTACCAAGCATAAATCAAAGCATTGAATTTCCCATAATCGGAACTCATGTCAAATTAACGTATTATGAAGGAAATTTTTTGGAAAAGCATGAATTGCAGTTATGAAATTAGGCGTGAATTTTAAGTAAACAAAACATTTAACGATCGGTGAAGAGAATTTTTTAAAGGTAAAGAACTATATTACAATTAATACTGATTATTTTATAATCATTTCTAAAAGGAAAAAGAATCTAAGCCTTTACTTCTTCGGTCGCTGGAATGGCTCGAAGAGAAATCCTTGGCGGCTAAATGGTGGCCATTGGTAGGCAAACTGTTGGCTGTCACATACAGTAATGATAACAGTAGGACACAAAACCACCTGAAAACGTAATAAAATAAAATAAATGAAGTGGTAAATATATAAGATAATGGGTTATACTTAGTCATGCATAAAAATAACAATAATAATAATAATGTTTTCGGATTTTTTTTTATTAAGCAATTATTATTATTATTATTATTACTATTATTATTTTGTACGTAATTTTAACATACAATATTTAAAGATAAGTTTGATATATTTTATTTAAAAAATACATATATATATATTTGAAGCTATTTCTGCTTTTCTAATGGGTCTTTTTATCTGTTTATTTATTTACCAACAAAATCCGCGGTTTTGCTCGCGTAATAGTTGAATAATTCCAAGTGGTATTTGTGTTCCTATTTTTATTAGAAAAAATTACACTGCTAGGAATAATTAAAAAATTACTAATTAAGAAACAGTTTGACTAAACTTCGTTTTACGCTGCAGCAGGTGAAAATGAGACTTAATTTAATGAGAAGAACTCAAATTCTAAATAAATGATAATTTAGAATGTATTTATAACCTTTTACGCTCATTTCAGTTTTCATTTGAGGTTTTGAATTTTTTAGAAACCGTTTTTAGCACGCATTTACGTCTTAAAAGTAACCATCATGCCATATTCCAAGATTTTCGTCTAACGGTCTACCAGCCCTCTGGTGGTAGTGGTACTAACATTCTAAATTATCATTTATTTAGAATTTGAGTTATTCTTATTAATTTGTCCCTTTTTCGCCTAATGCAGTGTAAAATGAAGTTTAGTCAAACTCTTGCTTAATTAGTAACTTTTTAATTATTCTTAACAGTGTAATTTTTTCTAATAAAAATAGGAACACAAACACCTCTTGGCATTATTCAACTATTACGCGAGCAAAGCCGCGGGTATAGCATATGTTGGAACAGGGACTGTCACCATGAATTTGCCAATATAAATTTTGAAATCGGTTTGGAATTTCCTTATATTCCATAGAAATCGTAATTTAGAAAGTTTTTAAAAGGTTTTTCGCTTATTTTAACCCTTTGAATTTCGAATCTTTTAGAAACTGTCCGTAGAGAGAATTTTCGCCTTGTAAGTCTTTATCATGCCAAATTTTAGGTTTCTACACTGTTAAAAATTTTGCAGCATTCTGGCAGGTAATTCGACCGTTTTTTGAAAAAACGGTTTCATAACCATAATTTAACTATATTCTGCCCATAAAATGGCCAATAATATGGTCAGAATAGTGTTAAAATTACGGTTGTGTAACCGTTTTCGGAAAAAACGGTCAAATGACCTGCTAGAATGATGCAAATTTTTAACAGTGAACAATAGAAATCGAATTCAGAATATTTTTAGAACTCTTTTCGCTTATTTCATCCTTTTAAATTTCGATTTTTTTTCAACTGCTTTTAGAGAACATTTACATCATATAAGTAGCTACCATACAAAATTCCAAGTTTCTTTCTTTTTCTCAATTCCAAAAAATTCGAAATTTAGAAAGTTTTTAGAACGTTTTTCGCTCATTTCACCCTTTTAAATTTCGAAATTTTTAGTAACTGTCTTAGAGGTCATTTATATCTTATGTACCTACCACGTCAAATTTCCATTTTCTGTTTTGAATAATTGCATAGAAATCGCAATTCAGAACATTTTTAGAACGGTTTTCGGGCATTTTCACTACTTTTAAATTTCGAACTTTTTTTTCAACTGTTCTTAGAAAATTATATATTATAAATAACTTCCATGCCAATTTGAACTTTCTAGCCCTTTCAGGATCACAAAGATCGTAATTTAGAACGTATTTTGCTCCTGCAACCCCCTGGGGGTTGTGACACTGACATAAAATGTAGCCTATGTTAGAGCGGTGATTGTCACCATAAATTTGCAATCAATACTTTTAAAATAGATTTATTATTTTCTAAGATTTCATAAAAATCGTAATTTAGAATATTTTTAGAACGCTTTTCGCTCATTTCACCCTTTTAAATTTGGAATTTTTTAGAAACTGTTTTTAGATAACATATGTATCTTATAAAAATATCTACTACGTCAAATTTCAAGTTTCTATATTTAACAATTGTCTAGAATTCGAAATTTCGACCACTTTTAGAATGCTTTTCGCACATTTCAACCCCTTTTAAATTTTCAATTTTTTTCGACTGTTCTTATACAGGATGAACATCTTTTAAGTAACTACCATGCCAAATTTCAAGTTGATAGCCACTTCAGTATCACGAAAATCACAATTTAGAACATTTTTAGGGTTCCGTACTTAAAAGGTAAAAACGGAACCATTATTAAATCACTCCTGTGCCTGCCTGTCCGTCTGTGACAGACATTGTACTCGTATGGAGCGGGGAAAGTTCAAATTGGAAGAAGTAATAAAGACTATTGACCCACATATTTACAGATTACTAAACATTTACAAATATATATAGGGAAAATGTAGAGGGGCTAATTAAGCTACTTGAAAAAAAAAAAATTTCTTTGTATATCGTGTGGAGTATCGTGTGAAAGCTTTCGTAACGCTGAAATCAAAAATATATTTCATTTAATTTTAGGTATTATATTTTCAGAGATATTGTCGAAAATGTAGTGCAAAAATATATTCCCTCTCCTTCCATTTTCGAAACTACTCAAAGTTCATAATTTTTTATGAAAAAGTTAGAGATTGTAGACGTTAACTTAAATCTTGCAGGGAAATTATAGCGATTACCCTAGGTCAGATAGTTTTTGAGAGAATCGCAATTTCCCGTTACACACAAATTTCGATTTACGGACGCTCAGTAAGGGAGTTGAAGGGCACTCGAGGTACAGTCGTGGAAAAAAAAAAGTAAACACTCCCTACTAATTCCTCAACAAATCATCATAGAAGAAAGTGACAGGTACCGAACGATTGGAAATAAAGTCTACTTTTAAATGATGTATATAAAATTTTCTTAGGGGGTCATCTACATATTAAAACGAATCCAAACTTCATTTTTTTCAATGGCAATACCCAATTTTAACGAGATATTTCAAATCTTCGGTTCAAACTATGCCTAGACACCAAATTTCAAGTCATTTGAATGATAAGTTTTTGAATTATAAACATTCAAAATTGAGTGCTTCTAATGTTAAATTATATTTTCATATTTTTATTTATATCTCCCGAAATTATGCTCCTAATGTGCTAATTTTTTTGTGGTAATAATACTAATATACCCAAACATAAATAAGCTGAATTTGCAATTTTTATAATTTTATGATATAAATTATGAATTATGAAATTAATATTCGAAAAAATTATGAATTGCAACCTACAATTTTTTTGATGGATTTAGATTTATTAAGACCTGCTTTATGGAAATTCAAAAATTTCACATTTTTCTTCCAAGTAGTTTTCAAATTATGCTTAAAAAACGGCAAAATGATTGTTTAAGGGGCCGTCTATGATGGAAGTGAGTAGACATTTTGAAATTTATTCTGCCGTACTGTAATCTAACACGCTTCATTGACTCCTTGAGTGGCGCTTAAGGTGCCTTGATCAAGGAAGCGGCTCTCTCGGTTAACAATCCAGTACGGAACTTGAATTTGGATACAGCCCTTAAAATACCCTCGTTTTAAAATAATTAATTTCTCGGAAACTTATGGTACGAATTGCATAAAAATTCGTTTTTAGGCTAATTGAAGGGTGTAGAGTTCATTTATGCTGTCAGAATTGGGTACTGCTATTGAAAAAAACAAAGTTATGGTTCGTTTTAATATGTAGGTGGCCCCCTAAGCAAATTTTATATACATCATTTAAAAGTAGACTTTATTTCCAATCGTTCGGTACCAGTAACTTTCTTCTACGATAATTTGTTGAGGAGTTAGTAGGGGGTGTTTACTTTTTTTTTTCCACGACTGTACCTGTCGTCGCGGAAGTATAAAAAGAATTTTGATTCTGACTTTCGAAAAAAATTGTCGGTAATTAGCCGATATATTAACCTTTAAACACACAGACAGTTTGGACATGCATAAAGACACGGGCCGCGTTCTCTATGCGCCATCGGCTTTTAAAGCCTAGATAACACCTTTTAATGATATATTTTTGTAATAGAATGCCCAGTAGTTGCATAAAAGCAATAAATGCCAAAACAGTCAAAAAAATTGTCAAAAACAGACTAGTTTAATTAGAATTAATCACGTAATTACTTTGGGATTCGCGACTAGTTTGTATTGAGTGGCGCTCTCAATACGCCACCCGTGTCTTTAAAGGTTTGTTAAAAACCTTGCATATTTTTTTACAAAGTCTTATCGTTCTTTTAGCAACGATCTTTTGTAATATTACAATTACTAATTAATATATTTACTGTAAAGAACCCTCTGTTGCGACCGGTTCTATGGTTCAGCGGATTTCTTAACTAAATAACGCTATCTTAAATTAAATCAGTTGGCACTTACTCAGTTAATTCCACGGGATATCATTTTTTTCTCTTCCTTTTTATTGGAAGATTATTTACATCTATGTTACACTATATACATTTTATTTACAGTAAAAAGCGAAAAACATGTTCTTAAAACATTCTTTCAACACACACCTACTCATACAGAGAGAGCGAGATGAGCCCAGGAGGCGAGTAACCCCACGTAAGCAATAGAGCCACCGCCATCCCTTTATCGCTCAATTGGCGTTAAAACGTATAATTCTCCACACACTACCCACCTGGACTCATGAGAGTACATAATGATAAATCAACATAAACACATTCTTATAATAAACATAAACTTATTGCACAACTCAAATGATAAAACAGAAAATTTTCAATCTACAGGTGTTGAAGCATAAAGAATTAAACATAAAATAATAAAGTCATGATCAATAAAAAAAAAAAGACACTCTTATAATATGTAGCTACATGAACATATCTGGCCAGATATTTTACCTGAATAAGATTAACTGAATACATATATATAAATAATATAAACAAATTAAATACCATTATTAATTCAATAACCTTTTCAATTTGAAATAAGGTACAATTATGTATAAAATGAAACATTTTTACTAAATGGATAAATAGGAATTTGCAAAACACACACACAAAAAATATTTCCAACTATGAATTTATAAAACAAACACATTTTGATATTCAAACACTAGTAGAAAAAAATAAATTTCAGATCAAATACTGAAATCATTTATCATTCAACAATCTAGTTTATCACACAAATCTTTGTTCGTATTATCTTCTTGAATCCCCAACCTTTCTACAGTTTCAAGCTGAACTGACATTTTATCCTCCTTGTTATTATCCCAAATAGATATGTACATAGCACCCAATAAATTATTTACATTAACTTCTTCTGAGAATTTGCCGTGAAGTGCCCAACCTAATTTAGTTTCATTCAGAACAAGAGTTGGTGAAATTGAATCATTTCTGCTATTTTATTTTTCTTACAAATTAGGCGAAACCAATCATCACTGTCTTGATTCTTCTTTTTAGATTCTGAATAATTAGACCTTTTTTTTTTTTTTTTTTTTTTTTTTTTTTTTTTTGCAATAGAAGTTTTCAAGTTTTCTTTACCTTATGCCAGTTATTCTTCCTTTCCATAATTTTCTTTCAAATTGAATTACACTTAAAAAAAAAAAAAAAAAAAAAAAAAAAAAAAAAAAAAAAAAAAAAAACATGATGCTCCAACTGCTTTTGTTCTTTCAGAGCTTCCTTTTTGTCGTTTTTTTTTTCCCATTTCAAGGTTTTCTTTATATTGCAAAGATGTTAGCACAGCTGTTTTTTTGGCTTCCTCTCTATTTTGACAACGGAGATAAAATTTCTAATGATTCCTTGTCTTTTTGGGGGTTTTGTTGCTGCAGCCTTCTTGCGGGTCAATATCCCCCGTTGGAAAATGTCTGAATTCAACACTGTAAATTAAATACTTCGCAGGAATAAAGAATTCCAAGAAAATAAATGCAAATATATTCAAAATAAAATAAATTGCAAATAAAATTTATTGCATAAACAGGTAAAAGATATTTTTTATGTTTGTACAGGCCTAAACTGTAAAAGAAATTGATCAAAGTATAAAAAAAAATTAAATTAAAATATTCAAAAACTTGCAAGGAGATAGCGATCCATTATGAAATATTAAAAAATAAAAAATAGTTTCCAAAGCATTCAGCCCTCGAAATTCATTACTTACTTTTCAAATTTGTGATCGTATATTTGGTCCAATTTAAGCAACTCAAATTGGTCCAATTAAGGCACTTGCGCCACTTTTGAAAAAAGATAATCGCAAGACTAAGAACAAAAACGAAAGCAAACAAATCCACGTGAAAATTATGCGCAATAAACACATGAATTTAGATGTTTGACACATTGAAGTCAAGCAGCGACATGAGTAGCGGAGGGTTTGGGGGAATGTGACCTTGACCTAGTTTTACGTCCTCTTTCACAGAGACAGTCGCAGTAGTAGCAGTCCGGGAACTTTCCGATAGCACCTCGTAAATATACTCGGATTGCCATATTAATTACATATGTTATTGAGGTTTACCACGGCATGTTCGGTATTGAAAATGAAGTATGTAGCATTAATATTTCATTTACAAGGCACACAAAAGAATTCCATAACGTTACCGTCAATGGGGAAAAATCTTTTACAGTTTATTTTAATGATGTTACACTATTACAAATATACGAGGTGCTATCGGAAAGTTCCCGGACTGCTATTACCACGACTGGCTTTGTGAAGGGGACGTAAAACTAGATCAAGGTCACATTCCCCCAAACCCTCCTCTACTCATGTCACTGCTTGACTTCAGTCTGTGAGCACGCAATTGGTTGCTACGAATTTTTTTCGACTTCGTGTTTTCAACTCTTTGCGATTTAGGAATGGTGTGTACATCAAATTTTGTGTGAAGCTCAGTAAATTTGCAACCGAAACACTTGAAATGCTTCGCACGGCTTTTGGGGATGAAGTTTTAAATTGGACAACGGTTTTTGAATGGCATTCGCGTTTCAAGGCGGCTCGTCATTCATTTGACGATGAAAAGCGTTCAGGGCGACCACGCACCAGCAAAATGGAAGAAAATGTGGAACAGATTGGAAAATTCATACGAAAAGATCGTCGCCTATCTAAGAACTTGCAGACAAAGTTGGAATAGGTTATTGGATTCGCCAAGAAATTTTGATGGAGAATTTGAACATGCGTATTGCGGCAAAATTTGTTCCTAGGCTCCTGACAAACGATCCCTAACCACTTCACCGGCTGCCCCGAGATAACTCGGGGTTAAAAGCACTGTTTCTTTATACCATTCGCTGAAGAAGTGGCTAAAGACAACACAATTTTTAGCTCATAAGAACATGGACCTAGTTACCGAACCTAATTTCCTGTGATTTTGCGTTATTTCCAATCTTGAAAATGAAGCTGAAAGGACGACGTTTTGCAACTGTGTCCGACATCCAACGAGAATCGGTGGCTGCACTGCAAATTCTCAAACACAAAATTAAACACATTTTACAACACTTTTTGTAAACAAATTAACAACACATTAATGTGTTGTAAATTGGACAATTTCATATACAAAGTAGTTTTTGTGTTGTGATTGTATTCTTAATATGTTGCAAAAGTGTTGCTATCTAGAAATGGGTCCTTAATATGTTGCAAAAGTGTTGCTATCTAGAAATGGGTCCTTAATATGTTGCAAAAGTGTTGCTATCTAGAAATGGGTCCTTAATATGTTGCAAAAGTGTTGCTATCTAGAAATGGGTCCTTAAGATGTTGCAAAAGTGTTGCTATCTAGAAATGGGTCCTTAATATGTTGCAAAAGTGTTGCTATCTAGAAATGGGTCCTTAATATGTTGCAAAAGTGTTGCTATCTGTAAATTTGTTCTTAATATGTTGCAAAAGTGTTGCTATCTAAAAATGTATTCTAAAAACAGTGTTGTTAATTGTGTTGAAATGTTGTTGTGAATAGTGTTGATGAAAATATTTTCTTACAATAATGTTGTGCGTCATAACACTTTGTCACCAAATTAACAACACATTGTGAACACCACGCAATTTAGAACACTATATAACAACACATGTAAAACACTTTCTACATAGTGCCTTTAAAATAACACACACACACACACTTAAAACATACTATTTATTAAACCTTTATAACACAATTTTGAAAATGAATGTTTTGAAATGTTTTGAAAACACATTTTCTCTCTTATAATTTTTAACAACACTTTTTGTACAATCTTTTTATTTGGCACAACATATTCGCTACACGTTCACGACACAATCGAAAAGGATTTTAGTTAGAAGTGTCAATTATCATGTTCAGTTAGTGTTGCAAAAGTGTTTCAGGAATTTGCAGAGTGTCCTTGACAGCTTTCGAGAGAATGACTTCAGGAGTACTTTCGAGAAGTAGAAAACGCGGTGGGATCGGTGTATACGTTCACAAGGTGATTATTTTGAAGTAGATGGCAACCAAAATTAGCGAAGTTCAAACAAAACTTGCTTTCCCATCAAGTCCGGGAACTTTCCGATAGCACAGCGTATTGATATACATTTAGAATAATTTTTTATTTTAGGATTATAATAAGATATACATAATAGAGGTTCATTATAAGATGCTTTCTATAGAGTATGGTTTTCGTAGCCTTTATCGTTCGTTTACAGGGACACACAAAATAATTCGTTTACTGTATTGTATTTCAGTGATAATTGCTGGAAGTAAGTTTACAATTTTGGTATGCGTTTTTAAATTTAAGTAATATTTTGCATATAAATCGAAGTGTATAAAATTTATAGATCATATACAGTGCTGCAAAAAAGATCTGGAGTACATCTCGGCGTACTGACAGAAATTTCTGAAGGGGAATTTTCACCTGTGCTATGCATTTCCTGAGTAAAGTAAAATTTAGCATACTATGTAGTATATTTACACAACGTTTTCTTTCTTGTTCTCATTAACTTTTCACTGCATACTTTCTTTGTACTTCTGCCATCATTCATTCTAATTAAGTGACCTAACTATTGTATTCTTTTTCCTTAAAGTGCATTTATAACGTCCCTTTCATTATACAGAGTGATTCATAAAGATGGAGCCAATAGTCTGTTTCCTCAAATATTGCCCATAGGCATATACCTCTAACTGCAAAGTTTCATAAAAAAGGAGCAAAATTTAATATAGTATTTGCAAAACTCACACAGATATTAAAAGCCGAAATTCGTGAATTACATCATTTAAGGAGACCACTAAGCGATGTAATAGTGATGCATTTGGAATGCAAGATAGGGATCATCCACAAAATTATACGTTGTTAATTGTCGGTTTAAGATTTAAGACACTGCCTCTCCTTTTAGATATAAAATAGCGGCGTACAGATTTTACATTAAACGCGTTTTATATGAAAATATGCTGAACAGACATGATTTGAGGTAGAAGAACTCATCATTTATTTGTCATATGTTAGCCTATGATTATCATTAAGACTAATATGGCGTTTAGCTACGGTCGGTTCGCCCAGGAAAGGCTACCTACACTTTCCCATACTTGGATTTTATATAAGTAGATTGAGGAGGATTAAAAGATGGTTATTGTAGAATATGTTACGTGTAAAACTTACAGTAAGTGTACAGGGGAATTTAAAAGTATTCCGTTATATTATGGTTTATGAAGAAAAATCGCTTGCGGTGTATTTTAATGGTGTTCTGGTACAAATACATAATGAAATTGATATGAATTTGTGGGTTGCACTGAACATGCTTTCTGTAGAATATCATTTATCATTTATTTACAGGACCTCAAAAAAGAGTTCCGTTATATAATGGTTGCACGGGCCGAAGTTTCCAGACCCGGGCCCGGCCCGATAAAAAAATTAAAAGTTCGGCCCGAGCCCGGCCCGGCCCGTAGAAAAGATAATATTGGCCCGGCCCAGCCCGGTAAAAAACTTAAAAGCTCGGCCCGAGCCCGGCCCGGAGAAAGTTAAAATTTCGGCCTGAGGCCCGGCCCGGTCCGGGTGAATTTTTAGAAAACATTGATTTTTACGTCGATTTGGTTAAAAATTTGTCTCGTACAAGGAAGCTATGACCAAACATATTTATCTTAACTTTTTTTCTCATGTTTATAATCTTCGTTTTTTTTACTTTCTTCTATCTTCAATAGAAGAAAGTATTGTAATCGAAATTTTTTTCGACTTCCGGTTTTCGACGGATTTGCATGTTTTAGGGGTCAGAGATTCCAAAAAACATATTTATAGAAAATGTCTGTCTGTCTGTGTGTCCGTCTGTCCGTCCGTCCGTCTGTCCGTCTGTCCGTCTGTCCGTCCGTCCGTCTGTCCGTCTGTCCGTCTGTCTGTCGCCATTGTACCATCAAAAAGTGTATGAAGTTATGTATAGAATTAAACCAAAATTTTATTATAAGTTTTAGGCTATGGCAAGCAGGTCCTCCCGGAATTTGGAAAAAATTCGCCGGTAGGGGGCGCTGATATAACAATTTTTGTGCGATTTTGAATATTGTACCATCCAAAAGTGTATGGAGTTATGCATAGAATTGAACCAAATTTTTAGTTTAAGTTTTTGGATATGACAAGCAGGTCTTCCCTGAATTTGGAAACTAGTTGGATGTGCCAATCCCAAAACTTTCTTCTATCTTATACATCTTAATATTTCAAAACCTAGTTACACATGTTAATACTTCAATATTATTAGTTCAATACTATACCAACTTTGATTTTCATCTTAAATTTCTGCTCAAGTCAATTAAACGGACTAAAAACGAGTTAATCTATATCATGATATTTGTTAAAATTATTAATTTTTCCTTATTCTGTCGTTATCAGCTGTTTGCGAATAGCCGCCATAGCAGGAAGCGAGTTCCCGCCGCTGCATGAGCCGCCGATGCACAATAGAACTACGAAAAATCAAGAAACGTATACAAAAATCGCTAGCACGGAGCCCCTTTACCGCGCAATATTTCCAAATTCAAGGAGAATCTGTTGGCCAAAGCCAAAAACAAGCACAAACATTTTGGTTCAATTGTATGCATAATTTTATACGCTGTTCGATGGTACAATAATGAAAATGGCACAGAGATCGGAATTATAGCGCCCCCTTCTTTCGGAATTTTTTCAAGTTCAGGGAGGACTTGTTTGCCATAGCCAAAAACATGCACAAAAAATTTGGTTCAATTATATGGATAACTTCATACACTTTTCGATGGTACAATAATGAAAATGGTACAGACATCGCAATTATAGTGCCCCCTTCCGGCAGAATTTTTCCAAATTCAGGGAGGACCTTCGTGGCATGACCAAAAATAAACACATAAAATTTGGTTCAATTCTATGCATAACTTCATACACTTTTCGACGGTACAATATTCAAAATGGCACAATAATTGTACAAAAATCGCTATTACAGCGCCCTCTACGAGCGATTTTTTTACAAATTAAGGGAGGACCTCCTTGCCATAGCCAAGAACTTAAAATTTTTTTTGGTTCAATTCTATGCATAACTTCATACACTTTTGAACGGTACAATATTCAAAATCGCTATTACAGCGCCCCCTACCGGCGAATTTTTTCCAAATTCAGGGAGGACCTGCTTGCCATAGCCAAAAACTTAAAATAAAAATTTGGTTTAATTCTATGCATAACTTCATACATTTTTGGACGGTACAATATTCAAAATCGCACAAAAATCGCTATTACAGCGCCCCCTACCAGCGAATTTTTTCCAAATTCAGGGAGGACCTGCTTGCCATAGCCAAAAACTTAAACTAAAAATTTGGTTCAATTCTATGCATAACTTCATACACTTTTCGATGGTACAATATTCAAAATCGCACAAAAAACGGATTTACAGCGCCCCCTACCGGCGAATTTTTTCCAAATTCAGGGAAGACCTGCTTGTCATATCCAAAAACTTAAACTAAAAATTTGGTTCAATTCTATGCATAACTCCATACACTTTTGGATGGTACAATATTCAAAATCGCACAAAAATTGTTATATCAGCGCCCCCTACCGGCGAATTTTTTCCAAATTCCGGGAGGACCTGCTTGCCATAGCCTAAAACTTATAATAAAATTTTGGTTTAATTCTATACATAACTTCATACACTTTTTGATGGTACAATGGCGACAGACAGACGGACAGACGGACAGACGGACGGACGGACAGACGGACAGACGGACAGACGGACGGACGGACAGACGGACACACAGACAGACAGACATTTTCTATAAATATGTTTTTTGGAATCTCTGACCCCTAAAACATGCAAATCCGTCGAAAACCGGAAGTCGAAAAAAATTTCGATTACAATACTTTCTTCTATTGAAGATAGAAGAAAGTAAAAATTCGCCGGTAGGGGGCGCTGTAAATCCGTTTTTTGTGCGATTTTGAATATTGTACCATCGAAAAGTGTATGAAGTTATGCATAGAATTGAACCAAATTTTTAGTTTAAGTTTTTGGCTATGGCAAGCAGGTCCTCCCTGAATTTGGAAAAAATTCGCTGGTAGGGGGCGCTGTAATAGCGATTTTTGTGCGATTTTGAATATTGTACCGTCCAAAAATGTATGAAGTTATGCATAGAATTAAACCAAATTTTTATTTTAAGTTTTTGGCTATGGCAAGCAGGTCCTCCCTGAATTTGGAAAAAATTCGCCGGTAGGGGGCGCTGTAATAGCGATTTTGAATATTGTACCGTTCAAAAGTGTATGAAGTTATGCATAGAATTGAACCAAAAAAAATTTTAAGTTCTTGGCTATGGCAAGGAGGTCCTCCCTTAATTTGTAAAAAAATCGCTCGTAGAGGGCGCTGTAATAGCGATTTTTGTACAATTATTGTGCCATTTTGAATATTGTACCGTCGAAAAGTGTATGAAGTTATGCATAGAATTGAACCAAATTTTATGTGTTTATTTTTGGTCATGCCACGAAGGTCCTCCCTGAATTTGGAAAAATTCTGCCGGAAGGGGGCACTATAATTGCGATGTCTGTACCATTTTCATTATTGTACCATCGAAAAGTGTATGAAGTTATCCATATAATTGAACCAAATTTTTTGTGCATGTTTTTGGCTATGGCAAACAAGTCCTCCCTGAACTTGAAAAAATTCCGAAAGAAGGGGGCGCTATAATTCCGATCTCTGTGCCATTTTCATTATTGTACCATCGAACAGCGTATAAAATTATGCATACAATTGAACCAAAATGTTTGTGCTTGTTTTTGGCTTTGGCCAACAGATTCTCCTTGAATTTGGAAATATTGCGCGGTAAAGGGGCTCCGTGCTAGCGATTTTTGTATACGTTTCTTGATTTTTCGTAGTTCTATTGTGCATCGGCGGCTCATGCAGCGGCGGGAACTCGCTTCCTGCTATGGCGGCTATTCGCAAACAGCTGATAACGACAGAATAAGGAAAAATTAATAATTTTAACAAATATCATGATATAGATTAACTCGTTTTTAGTCCGTTTAATTGACTTGAGCAGAAATTTAAGATGAAAATCAAAGTTGGTATAGTATTGAACTAATAATATTGAAGTATTAACATGTGTAACTAGGTTTTGAAATATTAAGATGTATAAGATAGAAGAAAGTTTTGGGATTGGCACATCCAACTAGTTATAGAAGTACCGCTGGCTACGATATTTATTTTTTTTACGAATATCTATTTCTTCTAGGTAAATGTTTCAGTTATCATTAATATTGTTAATCCATTTTCCATGAATTAACATACATGTATTCCATGTATGCTAAAAATCTGAAAAATGCTATACAGTAAAATCTTCTAAGACGGAATTGCATAGAAAAGAAAAAAAATGCGTTATAGACAAGTTTTCTTCTTAGCAAGTGTAAATAATATATTCTTTTCTTACGTGGTATTAGTATATTAATTTTGCATGGATCAACACGTTTTTCAGTTTAAAACAGGGTTCCGTCATAGGCAGGTTCCTTTTCACACGTTTTACTATATTTTAATAAGCGTAGCAATCTACTATTCTTCAAAAAGAATAAATTCTAATGTTTAAGTGTAGAATAATGGCAATTTTAAAATGTATGCATTTTTTGCAAAAAATTTTTGGGCCAGGCCTAATTTAACTGATCTTTGAATAGATCTGGCCAAGCTCAGACACTGATTTTCATACGGTGCGGGTCAAAACTAGAGCTGAAAATTTTGGGTCGTGAAGACTAGGAATGAAACCAGTCCCGGCTCTATACAGAAAAAATAAGTTAGGCCCATCTCGGCCCGAGCCTTCAGAAATAAAGTATGACCCGAGCCCGGCCTGGCCCGAGCCTTCAGAAATAAAGTACGGCCCGGGCGGACCGGCCCGTGCAAATCTCTATAATGGTCTACGAGGTAAACCGCTCGCAGCGTATTTTAATGATGTTGCACTATGCTGTGAAGACGTCTACCTTCACATATTAATGTTAATAGTTTCCTCTTTCCCCCTTTAAGGTTATGCCTTTTTAAATTCTTAAATTTAATTATCTGTCTGCATTTGGATTCAATTTATTTTCTAACGCTCTTTTCCTTTCATAAAATTAAGCAGTCATTTCTCATTCTCTTTAATCTTTTAACCGCAGCGCTCGGTATTTAAAAGAAAAGAAATAATTTCCTTTTCCACCTAGCAACGTATTTCTGATTTCATCCTAGTGCCTTATTTTTCATGGTATGCAGAATTTAGTTAGACTCTGTACTTCTACATTTTGTGACCATTAGTCCAGATGCAATATATTAATCATTTCATTATTGGTAATCTGTTTTTAATTTGTTTTATTTTATTAACGTTTGCATTCTGGCGTTTCAATCCCGTGAGATTTTTGGCAACCCCCTATAGAATATTCTGTTGCGGTTTCTGCATCATAATTCTACGAATATGATTTGGCGGTTAATAATTCATACTACTCTTTTAATACCTCTCATTCTGTTACATTTAACGAACTTTGACCGCATGTCTCCACTCATTGTATTCTCGCCATATAGCATACGTAATTGGCGAAAATGTATATGTACTCTTGCCAATACTCGATCATTTGGAGAAAATGTAATTGTGAACACTTCCAGGGGGGTACCATTCGTGCGATGCGCCAACTGTAAAGATTCTTTAACTGCTCGCGCATTACGTCACGTGGCGGACAGATTCGCCTCGCTTCGCTCGTTTCAATAGTATTCTGTATGCTGTTCTGCGTTGGATTTTTTTTGTGTGAATGATTTTAATATTATTTTAACAGCATTTTTTTTTAAAAAAAAACCTAGTGAATGCACTATATCAACTTGTTCTAATTACTCTCGGAGAGCACGTATACAGATTTAACTATACAGTACAGAGTCTCAAATCCGGAAGTCGAAATTCCGAATTCTTCAAAATCCGGGCATTTTGTTAACTGGCGATTATTATTCTGTAAAATCGCAAAGGACAAAATTTACTATACTAAGCTACAATTTCAAAACCGAATTCCTTTTACGAGCGTCAAAAAATTCCTGCAGAACGCGAAAATCTCTAAGAACTGCATAAAAGAATCGCGAGAAATTCAGAATAAACTTTAATGAAACAAAAAAAAAGAGAACAGCATTTACTATATTATAAAAAAAGATTAAAACCAGATTTCTTTCACAAATGCAGACAAACCGCCATGAAGTGGGGGGAAAAAAGTTCGAAACTCGCAGAGGAGAAAATTTATTATATTTCTCTAAAAGTTGGAAACCGAACCGAGTTCCTTTTACAAATCTCAAAATTCTAAAATTCGCATAAAAAATTCGAGAAAAATGCGAAAATCTCTGTACGAACTCCGAATAAACTTTATTAAAAAAAAATGACAAGATTTAATACAATAGTGGGCTAAAAAAATAAAGCCGGATTCCTTTTACTCATATGGAAAAATCG
Organism: Maratus speciosus; assembly: GCA_963932465.1. Taxonomy (NCBI): domain Eukaryota; kingdom Metazoa; phylum Arthropoda; class Arachnida; order Araneae; family Salticidae; genus Maratus; species Maratus speciosus. The sequence continues at coordinate 631,215,421 of OZ010786.1, forward strand.
CCGCAAAAATTTAAAAAAGAAAACGTCAAAAATTGCATAAAAAATTAAAAATTTTTCTTTTGTTATAGGGATTTTTTTTTTACCTTTTAAAAAAAATTCCTCTATTAAAATATTTTCTTTAGCATTATCTTTTTTTACTTTCTTTTATATATAACAGAAGAGCGTATTGTAGTCGAATTTTTGTTCGACTTCCAGTTTTCGACGGATTAACACGTTTTAAATGTCAGAAATCCCGAAAAACATGTTTTTACAAAATATCTGTCTGTCCGTATATATATATATGTCTCATTATATCATCGGAAAGTATACGAAGTTATGTATTTTTGACTATGGCCAGCATGTCAAGGTTAAATTTGGGGATATTCCGCCGGGAGGGGGCGCTGTAATAGCGATTTTTGTTCCATTTTCATTATTGATTCACCGGAAAGCATACAAAGTTAGGCATAGATTCGAACCAAACTTCATACGCATATTTTTGACTATTGACACCAGATCCCAGTTGAAAATGGATATGTAACCCTGGAAGGGAGTGCTGTGATAATGATTTTTGTGTGATTTTCTCGATTTTTCGTAGTTTTGTTGTACATCGGCTGCTGATGCAGCAATATGCACTTCGTATCTAGCTAACCTGATGATTCGCAAACAGAATAACGATGATATTTATTTTATTAAATATTATATTCGTGTTACTCTGATTAATAAAATGAAGCAGAAATTTAAGATGAAAGTTAATGTAGGGTTGAAGTATTAGCCTATAAGCAGCGCTTAATTTGCGTTGGATATTATCGTTAATATATTCTGTTTGATTCCAGGTCCGCTACTTCTTTGTTTTTAGTGGAAATTTAAATAATGGCCTGAATTCACCGGCGCTCACTCCGGAATTTAGCGGAAATAGTGTTTCTAAAAAATCAAAGCCTAAATTTTTATTTCTTTCTTTCCCATCTCTAATCTTTTGCGTTCTTTCCTACCAAAGTGCTTAAGTATGTGACATAGTGTGTCCTGTGTAAGTTGTTTTTTTTTTTCAATGGTTTCAGAATGGCGATGAGGAATGTCTGAATTAGTCACAACTGTTTCTGCCGTTTTTACTCACTGCTTTTTGTTCGTGTTTTTAAAATATTCTCTCTGATTAACTTTCTAGCTCTGCACGGTGCTTAATTTGCTCCGAATATCACAGGAGCTCCAGTACTCCAGTACTTACTTCTTTATTTTTAGTGAATATTTAAATATTAGTCAGAACAGACCAGAGTTTATAAATACTGCGCACCAATACAAAGAAGTCCCTGACGATTAGGGTTTTCTGAAAATTTCCCACTCCTGATTTTAATGTTTTTGCTCTGTTCATTTATTAGAATTTATTAGATATTAATGCCTAAGAATATGTCAAAAATATAAATTTCTTTTTGAGGAAGACGAAATTGCTTTAAAATTTGAAATAGTGTATGAAATATAAATATGCGTATGTGGGGGGGGGGGGCAGGGGGATTATAAACTTTGTTGTTATTACTGCAGAATATTAGAGCTCCGGTACTTTTTTTTTTTGCTAGAAACTAAGCCCTGTGTATATATATTGTTACAGATATTTGAATCATATTGATTTTGATCCTGAATAAGCATAGTGACATTCGAAATTTTTTGAAAACTTATATCTAGTAATCGGACAATGGATTATTGTTAAAAGTTTTGATGTGAGTTTTGTTTAATTTATTCTGTTTGATAATTCTAGTCTTTTTATTATTACTGCTGTGTCATCATATTCATATAATTCATCCATTCATTTTATTTTACAATAGTTTAAAAGTTTTCATTTGTACTTTTACGCATTAAAAATGTAATTTTTTTCACCAATTTACTGAAGGTTTGAATGAAACAAATGTATCGCGATATTATTTAACCATTATGTATGTTATATTTAACTAACTCCAATCAGTGTTTGAACAAATTATTTTAAGGAAAGTGATTTCGTACAATTTACTTTCGAAGATCTGTTTTTAAAAAAATTATTTACTTCATATTCCGTTCTTTTACTCATCTATTTACATTGTCACGGCCGGTCTCTCTCCGATCTTGTCCGCCACGTGACGTTTCAGTCCTGCTCTACTCTGATTGGCTATCCTTCAAATGGAACAACCTTATGTAGAAGAACCTTGAACACTTCCTTCTTGACTCTGATTCTGTCAACATAAAAATGTAATACTTTGCTCTCCTCTCCAGCATCGGCGTTGCCCGATTAATCTCGGCGGTGTTAGAAAATATCCCGGTGCATAATAAAATTCTTCAAAATATTCTAACAGTGATCCCTCTTGATTCAATGGCTTCCTGTCATTTTTATTCAAATAATTCATATCTAATTTACAGCTATTCTTCAAAAAGGAGCCACCTGTTCAAGACAACTTCGTTATATATGCCAAACATGACGAAATTGATATTCATTATTGAGGCTTAATATAAGAGGCTTGCAGTAGAATATGATGTGCATCGCATTTATTATTCATTTGCGCAGGAACACATAAAAGATTTCGCAACAGTTTATTTGAAGTATTATATATTAGGGAGGATTGCTGAAAATGCGTTTTCAGTTATAGTATGCGTTATAAGTTTAACTAATTTTTTTTTACAATACGTGGTGTGTATGGATTCTATGGACCATACACAGGGCTACACAAAAGAATTCGTAAGCATTGCTGAGAATGAGCGTGAATTGCTTAAAGGTGTTTTTAATTTGAGTTGTGCGTTTTCAAGCTCAACTACATTAGTATACTATAAGATGTTTGTAGAATATAAATAAAATCATATACAGGGCTTTGCAAAGAGCTAGATATGTGGCCGCCTATGAAGAGTAATTCCTGGCAGTGTGATTTCATTAGTTTTAAGCGTGTTTTGCCTGAATTAAATTTAAATCTAATATGTGAGGTGTATAAAATTATGCAGCTAATATACTGGGCAGTACAAAAGAATTCAAGTATATTTCCGTCTGCTGGAATATATACAAATCTATGGATCATATCAGAGATGTACAAATGAATTGAGGTACCTACGGCTACGGGAGGTAATTGTTGAAATCTGTTTTTCAAATGTATTTTGTGTTTACTAAAATGTTTACTTATCTTTTTTACTAAAATCTTTTTTACCTTTTTAAACGGTGAAGCTTTATTAAACTATTCTTGAAACGTTGGGAAGTGCTTTATAATCTGTGTTTGACGGATGATTTTTCTTTTTTGCTTATATTTCAGATGCTCTAAACAAAGCGTTTGTATAAAGGGTGACAAACGGAAATCATACTGATAAGCTAATTGAATTTGCTATATTCATGAATGTAGCATCTATATTACAAAGCGAAAACATGTCCGGGAATAACAATGACGTCACATCGACCCTGGCAACGACCTGGTCAATCTATTTAGCGTTTTTCGTAAATTTATAAACTACTAACCTTTGCATATTTTGGATTTTTACACCGTCGAATATAAAGTAAAATGTACCTTCAAATGCAATTTTTCTGAAAACTGTATCTCAGTTGACTGATATTTTTATGGTTTTTAAAATAATTTTCTAGCTGGAACTTTTAAAAAAACTATTTTTATTGCATTTAACCCTGTTATAGGAGATTCAACCCGTTTGAATTCAAAACGATGTACTATAAAGCCCAGTATTTTTTTCCGGATAATATTAAATAAATAAATAAAAACTTCAACTGAAAATAAATAAATAAAATAATAATATAAATAAAACACAAATTTTACAGACATATAATGCACCATAAATGCATTTTCTACATAAATCATAAGGTATAGGAATTTTCTTGTACGTACGTGTAAACGAACTAGACTTACGTGAATTAGAGCACAGACTGAGAGAGAGACGGGCGGGCAGTCGGCCAGACAAGCCGAAGCCACAAACACTTTTAATCCATTTTGGAAAATGCTAAAGGTGGTTAAATGTTTGTTTTCTTCCCCATATACGGAAACTTATGATCAATCCTTTATTTACAAAACACATTTAAAGTACTCAAAATTCGCCTGCTTCAAAATTGGTATGTTTATACACGGTTTAAGGGGACCGGGAAAGCCCTATCTCCGCCATGTTAAATCCACCAACTTCATGTACCTTTTTCTCAGAAATGGTGAAAAATAGAGATCTAGATTTTTTAGAGTAGTTAGAATAACATGATTTACGTATTTCAATGGACCATTTTCTTTATAAGTGAAACTCAAAATTAATTATTAATTATTTATTGAAACATTTTTAAATTAGCACTTTTAGTAAGATTTTACTGCCTAAAATAAACAATTCTCAACAAATCATTAAATCCCTGTGTTAAAGTATACAATATAACATAATATAAGTATTAAAAAAAATCTGAGTTCTTAAATTTAATAGATATTGAAAAAAAGGAACATAAACATGAAAAATCCAAGTTCTGAGAAAAAGTCAATTAAAGATTTAACTGGCCATTAAGCTGTGAAGTACTCTTAGAAAAGAATGAATAATTTCAACTCTTATTTTTTTATATATAAACATGTGTGACACATCGTTTTGGAAAGATAAAAGCTTAAACTATTTAATGATATAAAAAAAGCAAAAATCGATTTTTTGGTTGAATTTTGCTTTCCCTGTCCCCTTGAAAGTTTCTGCACATAATAACACTGTTAACCCCGCAACCTCTTCTGAGGTTGTGATTTACAGTTGGAATCTGAAAAAGAACAAAGCTTCCGGCCTCGATTGCATATCTACTAATATTTTAATACATCTTCCATAAATTTGATCTTTTTCCTAACCTTCCTTATCAATACTATGTTTAACCTTCGCATGTTTCCTGACTGCTGGAAGAAAGCGTTAATTGTACCAATTCCAAAACCTGGACAGGACATTCATGCCCCTTCCAGCTTCAGATTTATTTCTTCTCTCTCTTGTCTGTCGAAAGTCTATGAATACATTCTCACAAGCCGTCCGAAGAAGTTTGTAAACGCCAATTCGTTAATTATTCCCGAACAGTTTGGGTTCCGGCCAAAACTCTCGACACAGCACCAACTTTGGCGGGTTACTGAACTCATTCACGATTGCTTCCTTAGAAGAGAAAAAAACTGGAGTTGTGTCTGGCATAAAGCTCTCATCTATAAATTAATCCTATCAAAAGCTCCACCTCAACTAATTCTCATCGTTTGGAACTACCTAAATGGTAGAACCTTTTCTGTCGAAGTCAATAGCTCTATCTCTTCTTCTCGCAATATCGAGGCTGGCGTCCCCCAAGGAAGTCTTATTAGTACCTGGCTCTTCAACTTATACATTAATGATATCCCAAAGATTCTTCGAATCCTTTTAGCATTATATACGGATGACACGGCCATCATTTACAGTCACAAAAAAACCACACATTTTAATGGAACAACTCCAATCCTATCTTCCGGCCTTTTTTATTTGGCTAATAAAATGGCACATCAAAGTAAACGCAGCAAGAACAGTCGTCATGTTTTCCAAAAAATCTAGGAATTTACTTGGACTCCAAATTAAACTGGGCTTGGCAGATCACTGACGCACTTGCCAAGACTGTCGCAAATCGAACCTCTCTCAAATCTCCCTTAGTTAAACATAGCTGTCTGTCTATTCCTAATTGGTTACAGCTGTATAAATCTTATATCAGATCTACCATAACCTACGGGCCAGTCGTATGGGGATCTATCTGTGAAACCCAGATGCAGAAACTTCAAATTGCCCCAAATAAAATTTTACGCCGGATTGTAAAAGCAACCGCATTCTTCCGGAATGGTATCATTCTTTTTGATCTCAACATTCGGCCTATCTCGCAAGTTATATATAAAAAAGAAACTTGCTCAAAATTTTCACAGAGATCGTGTACTAATACCCAATGAAGCATTACGGTCTATTCAAGAGTGCAATATAAACAGTAATGTAGGTAGAAAAAGACCGCTTGTCATCCTAAGACGAGATGACGGTTTCGCACCCCCTTCCACAAAAATTGATGAGAATCACCTTAAAAATGCATCGTTACGGGCATTCTAAATTCAAAATTACTTTTTGCTTTTTTATTTCCGGCACCCTATTTATTAACATTTTCAATACTGTTTGATGTCATCCAGCCCTTGCGTTTGGCACCGGTTATAACACACCTTCTTAAATTTAATTTATTGTAATTTATAGATTATTTAATTGTTTAAATTCTAGTTTTGCATTTAAATTATATGAAAACAAGTAAGAAAAATCATGCGTTAAGCATAGATTATGAAACACTTTCCAACACTTCCTGAATGCTTTAACAAAACTTCGTTATTTAGGGAAATAAGGTATATAAGTGAACTAAGTAAACATTTTAGAAAACATATAAAACATTTGAAAAACTGATTTCAGCAGTTACCATCCATAGCAAATATGTATTCCAATTCTTTTGAACAGCCCTGTATTTAATCTGTAGGTTGATATATATATACTATATAATGGAGAAATTTAGTTTAGCAAGAAAACACATAACAGGTTGAAATTTCTCTTTCAGCAATTTATGCTAATAGATTTAAACATACTTGTATACTTTTGTAAAACTCTGCAGTTAACCTAATACCTTTAATACACGCCACTATTTAGCTAAAGAGTTTAATTCAAAGTAAAACACTCTTAAAACTACCGGAATCACATTACCAGAAATTATCATTTATAGACGGCCACGTATCCAATTCTTTGCGTGACCCTGTATGTCATTTTATATATGTTTTACAAACATTTCTTAGTAAACCAAATGCGGTTCAGCGTAAAAATGCCTAACTCATTTAAAAATCACCTTTAAGCAATTTGCAATCATACCCAGTAACCATTACGAATTCTTTTGAGTAGCCCTGTATATCAATTACAGCATTTATACACACCATATACAATGCATAAATATAGTGAAACATAAAAGCACATAACATAATTAAAAATGCATTTCCAGCAATCATCGCTACTTTACAGTACTTCGGGTACAATATAGTATCTTAAATCTTTTGTATGTCCCTGTAAATACTCTGCATTTCGTATTATCCATGAAATAAGTTATAGTAAACCTTAGCGACGTATATCTATTTCATTATACATGTAATAGTTTAACATAATTAAAATACGCCGGAAAAAATTCCCTCCACTTCTATATCATTATGTAAAGGAATTCTTTTGTGCGGCCCTGTAAATGAATAATAACTATTTTTTGGGCCGCATATTGTACAGAAAATACATATTTTAGTCAACTTGATAAATGCATATCAATTTATTATGTTTAAAAGCATGTAATATCATTAAAAATCATTTTAAACGATTTTTCCCCATAGGCCGTAATGTAACGGAAAACTTTTGACTGTCCCTGTAAATGAACTAAACATGCTACAACCTTCATTTGCAATAGGGTTCGTGCTATGGTAGAGGTCACTAACATCTAAAAATTTCAGAACGATCCGAGTATATTTACGGGAGTTAGAGCGCGTACAGACGGACAGACAAACCGAAGTCATAAACACTTTTCAACTTTGTTGGAAAGTGTTAAAAATGTATGGCCCTTTTCCACCCCTTCCCCAAGTGTTTGCTTGTCAAAACCATTCCCATCGCAACAAAATTTGCTCTGCAAAGTTCACTCCATGCTGAATACATCTATGCACTTATCCATTCGACTCAACATCTTCGAAGTGAAATTAACGCTGGCATTGCGACCTGCGTAGGTATTCAAGAACTCTGCATTGGTCCTTGGTAATAAAATTCAGTGCTATGGAGTTCCTCTAGTTGGGAGGTTGGTAAGTGAGATTGGGGTACCGAGCTGGGAGATTAACGTTTTTCGGTTAGGATCAAGATTGTGGGGGGTGGGGGGGGATTATCGACAAATGCAAACTGTATCCTTTTGAAGATGTCCTTCGGGACCTGGCCTCCCGTTTCGGTAGGCAAGGTGTATTTATAATAGTCGTTGAGCCAGAAGCCAAAATTAGTGATTTTGGTTTCATCTCTGAGGACTTGATGATATATACTTTTTTGGATTCACAATGGTCCAAGGAGTTTATTTTATGATGATACTATGAAATTTTTGGTAGCTTATAGACGCCATATTGAAAAGATGAGCGCCATCTATCGCACATAGATACATATGATTTTTTTGCCCTTATCACATAAATTAAACAGATTTTAATGGAAAAATGGAAAGAACAAATATTGTTAAAGATAAAACGTTATACAAATTATATATTTAATAAGATTTTATTTTAATATGATGCTTATTTTTACATTTAACTTCATGTTTATTAACATTTTCAATGGGATAAACATCTTGTTTTGCATTTTAATGCATATCATTTTCATGTGATAAGAAACATCAATTCAAGAAAAAAAAAATAATACTGGTGAAACTATTGTACTTGCTCTGTCAAGAATTAATCCCTTCCGGACCACGGATGCATATATGCACCTACGGAAACATGTTTCCTTCGCTTGTTTTTGATACCACTATAAAAGTAAGTAAAAATTTCCTTATTTAATTAAGATATTTTCTTGGTTGCTAAGCTAAATTTAATTGTTTGACAAAAAGTGATGTAAACCGAATAAAATTCATATAAATGATGCTAGTCCCGAACGGGTTAATAAATAACAGAAATCTTAGTCTTCTTCACTGCTATCATCATCATCGGTTGACATTCCTGTGTCCAAATAACTTCCATCGTCATAGAACAGTTCTACATTCTGCATATGCTTGTATATCTGAGGTTATTAAAGAGACAAGCATCACATGTTCTTGAACAAGAACATGACACCAGTTTCAAAATATCTTCAGGAGCAGGAGGACTGCCATTTCACTGGACCTCTAGATAGCCTTTTCCTTCATTATCTATTCCAAAAATCCAACCATATTTATCTGGGTATGGAAGATCAGGATCAGCCTGTAGGTACTTCATCCAAACGTGGTAATTAGCTCGCATTACCTATAGATAGAGTATATTACTACATGTCAGAAGGCGATGCCACCCCAGAGACTCTTTTTTACAGAAGAAATGTATAGAATAAAGCGAAATTCATTGATGTCTGAGTATTTGTGCTTTCCATAATAGAGATGGCAAACTTACGTCTCAAGCTGTTTATTTGTTTCCTCATCTATATCAGCTTCAGTATCAAGCGCCTTAAGCGCATTTCTGTTCTGAATCATCATTTTCCCTTGCCTGCAAAAGCACTTCTGTATCGCACCCAACAGTGAATGCATTTCAAGTAATGCATTACATACCGCTTTACCTAGAAGTCCATCCATCTCACTCAAGATGTAGTACTTTACCCTGTCATTGGATCCACATTTTTCAAATATTAACCCTTTCTAGTTTTTCAAATCGTTGTCTAAAAGAAAACAGTGTGATAATTGTCACATCAGTATCTATAGAGATAATAATAATATTTCTAAATCCAGACGCTAAAACATGGTGTGCGCCAAATAAAAGTTGCGTATAACCTCTTCTTGTAAGCAGGCCAATTTAGTGTATTCTTACACTAGTCATTTCGTGAATTTATAGCATTTTTTTCCGTAGATAACGTACATCACTCGTGCATTCAACTATATCCAATAACGTTCATTTTCCCATTCTTGAGAAATGAAATGCATAAGTTCTTTCTTGTTCTCCTCATCAGATAGAAACTGCTTCCATTTTCGTATTGGGTGTTCAAGAGTATATAACTTTTATAGCATTACCAACAGTTCCTACTTTTCGTTCATTTCTTTTTATTGATACCTGCCTATATGTATCAAATACAATATCTATTCTTTGAGAGGATGTAGAATCTTTTATTATTTTAGAAAACAGATTCTTTACTAGTTGTCCAAATGATTGTAGCTCCTGCGGTAGCTTTGAACATAGTACATTCTGTCAATGATATTAACAACACCATAATTTGCATTCTTTCAGCAGTCGCAATTTTGTCATAACATCCATCAGTTTGATTTTTCAGTTTTTCGCTTTAAACCATCAAGTGTTGCTAAGGACTATGGAAGAGGAGCTAAGTGGCAGGAAAAGACAGTTCTCATGTCGAAATTTCTTCGCTCTGCAATGATTGTCATCTGAGCAAACATATTTCTTTCTGCCTAGGCAAAAAACTCTGATTTATTAAATTTTACACTGTTTCTTCTTAAAGTAAGAAAATATCTTTAGCTTCTTGATCTTTGGAGGTTTGAAAAACCCATCTGGCTTTGACTCTTCAGACAGATTTTCTCTTTTGAAAGTTTGGTAAGCTTCTTCACCCATCTCATGAGCTTTGACCATGTCTTCGACAATTTCTAGATTTGTCATTGCTCCAGTTGATTCTATTACCATGTCTAGATTTATCGATTCATTGGTAATCATGTTCTGTAAATATGAGATATCACGTTCGTCTTTTTGGATCCTGCTCAAAGACAGATCTGGATGTAGAACTAATTTTGGTTCTTTCACGAATCATGTGAAGAAATGCTGCCCTGATATCAAAAATATCTCTCGACTGTGGCAGGTCTTTGACTGAACTTCGTTGAACCTTTTGACCCCTGCATGTCTTTACTTATTGTCTCTTCCATCGCCCAATTAATTTAATCAGCGGCCATTTTCCAATATGGCGTCCAGTAGCTACTCGGTTTTTGAATGTATCATGGATAAATATCATTCTGATGTTGTGGTAAATTAAAAAATGTGTGGTTTACCAAGTGCGCTGACATGAAACCACACAAGTTCCTGGTTCAATATCGGCGGCCATTTTCCAATATGGTGCCCATAAGCTACCCTGGTTTTAAATGTATTATGGATAAATGACATGCTGTTATTGTGGTGAATTCAAAAATGTATGGTTTACCAAGTCCGCTGACATGAAACCACTCGAACCCCAGACTCAATGACGGCGGACATTTTTCAACATGGCGCCCATAAGCTACCCTGGTTTCGAAAGTATCATGGATAAATGAGGTGCTGTTGTTGTGGTGAATCCAAAAATATATAGTTTACTAAGTCCGCTGACATGAAACCAAACGAGCCCCTGGCTCAACGACTATAACATTAACAACAATAATACGTGTTTGTCACGTTGTGACTACGATATCTGTGACATTACTATGACTTTACATCAATTGATTGTGCTTATTAGAAAGTTTACCTTCAGTAAAAATGTCCTTAATTATACGTTTTGGAATTAAATTCCAATTATTACTTCACGCAATTTTCCCTTAACAATAAAACAAGATAGAATAGAAGGACCTCTAATGAAATAGTATTTGGAAGAAGAAAATCGTTCCTCAAAATAAGTTTGAAATAGGTGGCGCCGTGCAGCACGGTTTTATTATGGTTCACTAATTCGTCTGCTTCTTCGTTTATATTACACTACAAAAACTGATTTTTTGTAGTGGCGCTTCCTCAGAACGCTTTTACGCCTGCTACTATTTAGTTCAAAAGTCGCGACTAGTTATTAACACTATTTCGTTAGAAGTCCTTATCTTTTTTTATGTTCATGCAATAAAATAAAATAATAATAAAAAAGAAAAACAGGGAGTTGTAGTATTTCTTACCCAGTTAAAGGAGTTCCGTTTTCGTAACCCTGGTAGGGATTGGTGAGTTTCTTAAAGGGCGGTATGAGTACCATCCCTTGGCATCTGCCGATGTAAGTTTACGAATTTAAGCAAAGTCTGTGAAAAAAAAATGCATCTATGTTAACACGTCAGCTATAACCTACATCACTAAAAACAATAATAACATTCCAGAATTATCATATTTTACGGAATAGGAGACGCAATTTCTTATCCTTAAAATGCATCTTAACAAGAACGAAAAATTATGCGTCCGGCATAGATTACGAAATACTTTCCAACACTTGCAGAATACTTTAAAAAAATCTCACTGTTTGATTAGTTGGGAAAATATCCGAATACTTTTGTGCAATCCTCTATAGGATCTATAGGCCTGCATATACTATATTATATAGTGCACTAAAATTGAGTTCAGTTAGGAAGCGCATAGACCAGTTGTAAATTCCCCTTCAGCAATTTCCGTCAACAAACGGAAATGTACTCGAATTCCTTTGTGCTGCATTGTATACGATCTATAGAATTAATAAACACCAACTAATAAGCAAAAAATAAGTTAAATTTAAAAGTGCGTGCCACAACTTAAAATGTACTTCAAGCAATTACTGTTAATAGACAGTACTGTAACCGAAATTTTTTGTGTGTCCCTGTAAATGAATGACGAATGCTGTACACACCCTATTATATATAGTAAACATCTTGTAGTAAAACTCTATGATGTATATCAATTTCAATATGTTTGAAACAACGTAGCATCATAAAATACACGACAAACGATTTTTCACCATAGACAGTAACGGAAATCATTTGAATGTTTCTGTAAATGAACTATAAAGGCTATACACTTCATTTTCAATACTGAACATGCTATAGTAAACCTCATTAATATACTATATCAATGCATGGCAATCCATATATATTTACGCGTGTCACAGCACGGACGGACAGACAAACCGAATTCATAAACTGAAAAGTTTTTAAAATGAGGTCTTCACGTATAATGAAGGCATAAGCCATGTTATAAGCCAACTTTGAAGCCGTTTTTCTAAAAATTGATTTTTTAGTATTGCGTGCACTCTCATTTAAAAACTAATTATCACAGAACCTTGAAATTATGTATATTCTTAGTTTACATGTGTTAGTTTATGCTGAACCTCAATTTAGTGTGATTTTTGTCACAGAAAATTGTGGATTGAAAAAATAAGTAAATTTTTTGGTGAAATTTAGTGAATATGATTAGAAAAGCCATTAATTAAGCTAAAGAATTTGAATATACTTTGAAATTTGGGTTCAGTGTAACATACAGTATTATAAGTAACAAAATATGAAACATTAAACATACATCTGCCGTAGAATTTGTAATATCGTGCGCGCAAGATGCATATTTCAATATTCATATTTTTCAAAAGCCACTTTTGTCGTTATGGTTTAATTAATTAATATTACTAAATGTATGTGTATTTGGATATTTTATCAAACCTGAAGAATGTGTGACCATAAAGAAAAAAATGTTGTGTTACATTCATTGGTTAAGAAACTACAGAGTTTTTCGTATTGCTTTAAATACTGTCATTTTCTGGCTGCTCAACGTGATCTGCTCCCTTAAAGTGTTTGGCAGTGTTGGAAAGTCTTTCACAATCTATGCTCGACGCATGATTTTTCTTTCTTGTGCTTTTTTATGTCTTTTCATTTTTAAATATAAAAAAAGGAAACTAAAAACTTTAAAATTTCTATACTTGAGTGAAAATTTCCAATTTTATTATCTTAATTAAAAACAAAGTTAAAAGAAACAGTTTTTTAAACTAGTAAATTGTGGGTAAGGCAAAAATAAAATATTCTCATCTATCGGCGCATCTTTTATGATCCATCCCACCGAGTTAGGTTACCTTTATAGCTGCCCTAGAAACTGAGTCGGAAGAAGAACTAAACTGCGTTTTGTCAATGGTAAACTGACTGGAGAATTTCAGAGGAGTCAAGAAAGCTCCGATTCGTAATATGAGAATACATGCAGAGCATTAAAATCAGTCGGAAAGAAAACATATCCAAAGCGCAGCCTAAATAAATTTTGCACATATTGCAATAGAAATAACCGCACCAAATCTAATTGTTAATATCTTAAAAGAAAAAATTCTAAGAGCCAAACAAACAATGACCAATACAGACAAAATTCGTCTTTACGTTTTGAAGCGAACAAATGCACTCCAGAAATTAGCAGCGAAACAAACATACAGACTCTGAAGGGTAATAGCGAAGAAAATAAAGACACTCTAGATCAGCGGTTCCCAACCTTTTTTGGTATGCGACCCACCTTTAAATAAAAAAAAAATTTCGCGACCCACCTAATATGAGAATGTATCTAATATCAGTATGGAAATTAATTGTATGGCCTCTATAAGATATTGGCTATCCTATTCAACGAAAAAAGCAAATTTTCGTGCGAAGGATGCGCTATCAACAAAATCAAGAATCGGTAATCCCAATGTGTGTAAGTGGAATAATAATTAAAACAAAACACACATTAAAGATAATGGAAAATACACTGGTGTCCAGAATTAAGGACCAGTCACAAAATGTTAAGTTTTAAGTAAGCGAATACTCGAATGGAAATAATATAATTCAAATAATTACTATCCCGACAGCACAGCTAGTCCATATAGCATCTCATTCATGTCACACATGGTCACAAGTGTCACAGTCACTACGGTGAAGCAAAAAAATAGGAAATTCTACACGTCTCATTATGAGTCTCAAATGATCACTATATGTGACTCCACCGAGACGTCAATGTGACTGCTGCTTTATGACGAGTCACCAGGTGACTTTACAATGTAGTTACATTGTGACTCTCGTGTGACTGTCATTTTTAGACTCAATTTCAAAGTCATCATGAATGTTGCATTATGATAAGTCATCAAATAATATCACATTATAGTCACATGGTGATTTTTTACAAAAGAGCACAATGGCAGCTTCGCAGTAGTCTCCCTGTCACCTGAAAGTCATCATGTGACTTTAATGTGACATTATTTGTAACTTTTCATAATGCAGCGTTCACGATGACTTTGAAATTGAGTTTGCAGATGACAGTCACATAAGAGTCACAATGTAACTACATTGTAAAGTCCCATGATGACTCGTCATAAAGCAGCACCCACAGTGACGTCTCAGTGGCGTCACATATAATGATCATTTGAGACTCATAATGAGATGTATGGAATTACCTATTTTTTTGCTTCATCGTAGTGACTGTGACACTTGTGACCATGTGTGGCATAAATGAGATGTTATATGAACTAGCTGTGCTGTAGAGATAGTAATTATTCGAATTATATTATTTCCTTTTGAGTATTCGCTTACTTAAAAATTAGCATTTTGTGATCGGTCCTTATTTTTGGACACCAGCGTACGTTTAATTATTATCAAAACACAACTTTACACTCAGTAAGATTTCTGGCACTGGTATTTACCAATTAGGGCATCTACATCGAGGTTAAAACTGATTATTTTAACCTTAAGTCACTTTCTACAGGCAGTTTTTTTTCTGTATTTGTTTTTCAAAAACAGAGAAATAGAAAAAGCACGTTCACACAAGTATGTCGCGTTGTACAACACCAATGATCTCAAAGCTGGTTTAAATGTTTTCGGTGATTATGCTCGTATATCCATCTAGAAGGAAATTAAGAATTTCTCCTTCAAAGCGAAGTCGCAAGATAGGTCAACTAAGGAGTCTTCTTCAGGTTTTGAGAGTTTTTGGGCTTTTCAAATGTTCTTCTTCAAAAGGATTTCTAATCCACAAGCACGAGAGCGGGGATCCAAGGTTGCCGTAACGACTACTGCCATATCTCATAACGAGGTCTAAATATACCGAGGTCATCACATAATACCGACTAACTGTTTAAGAAAGCACTGTTTTCTAACAAAGTTTTAGTTTAAGCTAATACTTTTATATTGCAGTTGTAAAATATTGTATTTGTTATATATTTTTTAAACAGATAAAATAAAATATATATGTTTGTGGCAAACCTCGATTATTCTGAGATCCACCAAAACACCCACCACGACCCACCAGTGGGTTGTGATCCATAGTTTGGTAATCGCTGTTTTAGATAATACCGAGCTTGAGGGAGTAGGATACCTTTGAACACGTCGAAAAAGTAAAAAAAATCACTATGTTCCAAGCTTCAAAACTTGTGTAGTAAGTCAAAAATAAAAATCAAACTTCATTTAAATATAAAACTCATATTTAAATTTATATTTAAAAATATATGTATACTTGTAAATTCATAAATAAATATTGAAATGATAAGTTTAAAAATATATGATAATAAGAGAAAAAAATCTTGCGCGCATGATAAAATCTAAAAATATGCACACAAAGAGGAAATTTTGGTGAAAATAAATACATAATAGAGTTATACCTTTATACTAAAACCAGAATATTTGTAAAAAATAGTGACTAAATTAAAAAATTAACAAAAATTTAAAAATTTTCAGTTTTTGAAAAATATTTTCAAAGTACAAAAATAGGAAAAAAATAAAATTTTACATATTTCTGGTTTTAAGTTGTAGATAATACAGAAATGAATATGTGGTAAAAATTTCTTTTGATTGTCATGCATAGTTTTTTAGTAACACTGCGCACAGTATCAAAATTCATCGTTTTGAATAAACGCAACGCAAAGTTTAATTAACTAATGGGAATTTTTTAATGCAGTTTTCTGGATATTGTTCAGAAATGATTACGGTATCAAAATATGTATTAAAAAAATTCGAAAATTTTGATGGTTTAAAGGTATTCTACCCCTTTAAAGAAAATTTATCTTTTCTCTCACGAAATGAATCCATACCTGCATGGATCTTAGACTCAGGAAGCAGTTCCCAAACATGCAACAATAAATCTTTATTTGTTGAAATGAATACAAATAATAAAAGCAGAGTAACTATAGCTGACAATAATACTTTAGAATCCCACGGGACAGGCAAAAAACAAACTACAAACACAATCTAACGATATTACTTTGAAATAAGTTTCATACGTCTCGGACATAGAGTCAAATCTCATGTCAGTAACTAAAGCCGCAAAGCATTGTTGTAAGCTCATGTCGGAAAATAATACAGCAAGTTAACCCACAATGGGGAAACATTCATAGAATGTATAATTAGAAATAGCCTCTATTAAAGATATCTCTGTAGTCTAAGCATGAACATTATGCCAATTTAGCTTACCAGTGCAAGAATAAAAACTGCATAGAGCTATGACATAAAAGATTAGAACATAAGAGCATAAATTCAATGCGGCAACTTTTGTCAAATAAACTCGCTATCGGTTTAAAAATTGAAAATTGTAAACAGGATGTAATCTGCGAGAACTGCATTAAAAGCAAACTGATACACCGTATCCAAAACAAGCAACAAACAGAGCTAAAAGAAACCTCGACTTCAGATGTCTGCGGCCGATGCAAACAGAAAGGTTAGGAGGAAAAACTTAACTCCTTACATTCACCGACGCGACAATATCAGTAGATTTACCATGGTATTCCTATTATCAAAGAAATATGAGATAATAACAAAACTAAAGGAATACATCGCTATAACCAAAAAATATATGTATTGGTCGCACGATTAAAACACTACGATCGGACTAAAACCTCGACTTCAGATGTCTGCGGTCCGATGCAGACAGAAAGGTTAGGAGGAAATGCTTAATAGTCCTTACATTCACAGACAATATCAGTAGATTTAGCATGGTATTCCTATTATCAAAGAAATGTGAGATAATAAAAAAACTAAAGGAATACATCGCTATAATCAAAATATATATATATTGGTCGAGCGATTAAAACACTACGATCGGGCTAAAACCTCGACTTCACATGTCTGCGGCTCGATGCAAACAGAAAGGTTAGGAGGAAATACTTAAATCCTTATATTCACCGACAATATCAGTAGATTTACCATGGTATTCCTATTATCAAAGAAATGTGAGATAATAACAAAACTAAAGGAATATATCGCTAGAACCAAAAAAATATATATTGGTCGCACGATTAAAACACTACGATCGGACAACGGCGGAGAAAACAAAAATAAAGAAGTAGAAACTTTTTTATCCGAAGCAGGAATATATTAACTGACCACCCTACACTGGTCATCCCAGAAAGGCATCTCGTAAAGGAAGAACTGAACGCTGGAAAAATTGACACGTTGTTGCCTGCTATCGAAAGCTAATTTTCCTCATAAATTTTGGGGGAACACGCAGCTGTGTATCTCCTCAATAAGCTCCCCGAAAATCCCACAAATCAACTTCATAGTAGTTATGGACAATTAACAAACCAGATTTGGGACATATTAGAATATTTGGATGCAAAGCTTATGCTTATCTCGACAAATCACAAGGAAAAAAATCAGACGATAAGGCTATAGCAGGAACTTTCATAGGTTACGATTTCAGATCAAAGGCTTACAGAATCTACATTGAAAGTAATAAAATAATACTAGCAAGAACGGTCAAATTCATTGAAAACTGTAAACCAATTAACACAAAACGAAACTTTGATCTGAAAAATTCTAATGTAACAAACTTTCAAAAACAAACTGCGAAAGCAAGGAAAAATTCTTTGGAAATTTCTACAAACAGGCAGGAAGATAAACAATTGGATAATGAAGAAATAATCTTGAATGAGTTTAGAAGTTCGCAAAGAACAAATAGAGACGTTCCCCCCGATAGACTCGCGCATATCGCTAAAACAAATAGAATTGTTGAATCCAAGGATGGAAAGAAGATAGGGCAAATCAAAAATCCACAGGATAGAAATAAATAGCTCGAAGCAACTGATAAATAAATAACCGTATTAAGAAAAAAAAAAAACGTGGGACCTAGTAGATCGTACACCCGGTTTAAAAGTTCAGGGTGAAAACGGGTTTTTACCCCCAAATATAACTCAGATGGAGAAATTGGTAAATACGAAGCGCCACTTGTAGCGAAAGGTTTTTCTCAAAAATTCGGAACCGATTATAATGAAACCTTCGCACCAGTCGTTGCTTACACACATTAAGAACTTTCCTAGTATGTGCAGCATATAAAAAATTAAATGACAACTATCTTAACATTAAAGCCGCATTTCTCCACGGAAATTTAGATGAAAACGTGTTCAGAGAGTCCTACAGAAATAAATGAAATAATAGATCAACATCGAAAAGAATACGTATAAAAAATCTAGAACCTGTAAGTTATTATTTAGGTATAAATATAAAAAGAAATAAGGAGGAAAATTTCGCTCTCAACCAAAACTCTGCGACACACCAATGGAAGGTTATCTAAAACTAGACGATAAAGAAAATTTACTCCCAAATCACAGCAAGTATAGACAAGCCATTGGGGCGCTGTTATACACAGTAACCCTCACGAGACCAGATATTTCAGCAACGATAAAGATCTTTAGCCACAGAAATGAAAAACCCAGAGTAAAAGATTAGAATTCCGTAAAGAGGGTTATTAAATATTTAAGAAACACAAAAGATTTAAAATTAATTCTAAGTAAAGAAAAAGAACCAATCATAACAACATTCGCTGGCTTTGATTGTGCAGGAGATATCACAGGCCACAAATCGACCAGAGGTAATTTATTTAAAATAGAAAAAACAGCCATTTTTCATTCAACAAAATTCAGTGGCATTATCATCAGCTGGGTCACTTCTGCACAAGAAACAGCTTGGAAAACTTCTAAAAGATCTAGACCTACAACAGAAACTTTCCATAATACTGTATGAGGATAATCAGTCTTGTATAAAGATCACTCAAAGCCACAAGTACGATATGCAAGAAAAAAGCACGTGGACATTAAACACCACAGTATCAAACACTTGAAGGAAGAAAGTACAATAAACTTGGAGTGCTGTCCAAATAAAGTCATGACTGCAGACATTCCACTTCCCAAACTGAATTTACTAAACATAGAAATGATCTACAACTCATAACCATCCCTACACAAAACTGAGAAATCAAGCAGGGGTGTTCGAAATACTATAAATAAAATGATTTCCCAATCTTTAATTATAGTGAAAGAACCAACCAACTACACGTGATAACCAGTGATAAATAAAATCTTTGAAAGCCCTGTACTATAAATTGTTATAAAATAAGAAAACTAAATAATTTTTCACCCTATTTATGATTGCACCATAAAAATAAATAACGCATTTTCCAGTAAAAGGAAATTATCTCAATCTAATTACAGGAACATTCAACTTTTGTGCTATCAAAGTAAAAAGATCATTATCAACAATGTATGACTTTTGCAAATAAACTTGCAATAGACTCATATTAACTTTTATTAGAATTTCCATATAACTATAGACCTCGAATGATACTATAAATACAAATAAAACTTTGTACTACCTGTCTGTTCTTTTATTCTACATGTCCTATTACGCATTACAGAGATCTTTCACCTTTGTAATATAAATTCTAATGTTGAATTAATTAAAAATCTGATCTCAAAATATTTTTTCTCTAAATTTTCAATTAATAATTAAATATATTTTAAGGAAGAGGGTTTTCTATTTTTGAAGTGAAAATACACTATATAAAAAATATATGAATATTAATCTACTCCTGGGTTAACATGTGCTCTTGTATACCTATTCTGGATTATACCGTGAAATCAAAGAATGACTTTCTGCTCCTCTACCTGAGAAAAAGAGGTAAGTGAAAAACGTTCCTTACCTTTCCATTTCTTGTTGAAACTGAATACAAAAACTTTCGAAGAAACATTTTATTAATAAAGACAACACTATAAGAAATATATTATTAAATTAAATAAACAAAAGTTTATTATTCATTCGTTTTTCCTTGTGTGCACTGTCTCAATTTTTTTTTTTAAAGAATACACGGAGAAAATAAGTAAAAATATTAATCTCCCGAGGAGATATTTTAAATATACGAAGGCATCACATGTCCACAGATTTAACCATAGCGAGAAGAATTCGGAAAATGACTGCCTAACAGTCTTAACCCTCTCACCGCGCAACCCGAGAGTTTCTCGGGCAACGTAAAAGTAGCAAAATTTGCGCAACCCGAGATTTCATCGGGGATGCATTTTTTCAGTCTAATTAACCCTCCTTGATCCTTCCCACCAGTTACTTTTTATTGTAAATTTTGCCTTATCTAATCGAAGCATTTTCCCGATTAAATCAGACGAAAATTTTTGTTTTGAAAAACCGGTGACAAAAGAATAAAAATTCTTAAAAGACGCTCGTCGCGAAGGAAATAAATGTGCAATTTTTGAAGCTATTTTGATAAAACAACTACGCAGCGAGAGAGTTAAGGCTACAGAAATGTAAAAATAACAGCGTTAAAAGCTCCAATTTTTTTTTCATTTTAAGCATACCGGTTTCGGTAGCATATAGCATACCTTCCTCACTAAGGACAGCGGGAATTTGCTCAAATATATAGGAAAGATGGGTATTCAAGTTAAAGGCTTATTGACCAATAGGAAAACAGAGGATTGCAGGTAACAGCCAATAGGAAAATAGATGGGAAATGGAACCGAAGTAGTGAAAAAATGCTTTAAAAAATTATGAAAAATAAGTTTTTATGTATTATATTTCACCAAGCTCCATCTTGATAATTATAGTCTTAAGGCTATTTTCAAACTCAAACTTTTTTGTCATGTTTCTGAATTCATTTATGTTCCTAAACGCGTGAAATTGACAGGTGTTTTCATTCATAAACTATATCGCATCGGTCCATATGTCATCGAGCCGGTTTATCCATTTTTCCAAAAATGTCGAAATCGTTTAGAAAGTGCTGTGGATGTTCAGTTATAAGCGATTGTTGTCTTATGACGGCATTTTTTTCTTTTTCAAGACTGATTATTGACTTATTATCATTACAAAGCAGCAAACTGCATAGAATGTTTATGCTGTAGGAAAATACATATAAAGTTTTTAAACTTCCTTTGCATGCTGGACGGCAAAACAGAGTGGGAAGTGTAAGATAGGATTAATACATAGTCAGATAAATTATGTTTTGTTAGGGAAAAAACGTCGTGGCGGGATAAAAAAGAAATTATATCGAGAAAATTGCTATGGATTTAAATGATAACACACGAAGGTTCTAACACCCATACCCCAAAAATCTTATTTGCAACCTATTTTTTCTATTGTAAGCAGGGTTCGTAAATACATGATATTTTCGAAAATATAAAAAATATCCGCTATTTTGATATATATCCGGTATTTATCCTAGATTTTCGATATATATCCGATATTTTCAAAATAGTCAACTTTGCTGATAATAAATATTTTCAAGCATAATATACATTAGAAACTAAAACATACTGCACTTAACATGAAAACTTAAACAATATACTAAAAGCACATTTTTCTTTTCTTTTTTTTTTACTCGGAATAAAATTGAAAATCAACTAATTGAAAACATGAAAATCGAAACAATTTGCTTTATGCACTTACATTAAAAAAAAAAAAAAATGAAATAAAGCTATAGGATTCAGTATCATCAAGAAATCAGAAATTTATAAAACAAAATTTTAAATACGTAATATTGTTTTAACTGAAAATTTTGAAATTTTTTTATTCCCTAACATACTGTACAGTTTAAACTAAACTAAATCAATACCAGAGGAGATTATTTTCTAATGAAGCTGCATATATATAACTGAGTATTTAAATTAGACAGTTTATTATTCAGTGTCTGTTCTGAATTAATAATGTCTCTCATAATCTACAGTTAAAAGTAAAAAATTCAAACATAAAGCTTGGAAAAGATATTTGTTTTCTTCTTCGGCTAAAAAAGTCACTATCACAGACAAAAATTCTTTATTTACAGAACAACACAGTTAGAAATTTCATTTGCACTTATTTTGACTGAAAATATCGAAAATATCTTGCACAGTGATATTTTGAAAATAAATATCAAATATAGAAAAATATTGAAAATAGCACACTCCTTGATATTTTGAAAATAAATATGGAAGTAATATGAAAATATCAAAAATCTTGATATTTTCTAAATAAATATCGGATATATATCATGATATATATATCAAGATTATATCGATTGATATATATCAACGAACCCTGATTGTAAGAATTAATACTTGTGAATAAAATAATACCTTGTTAATTGGAAATCAAAGAAAAACCCTTTCAGAAGAGTATGCAGAAAAACGAAATGAAAAGTTTTAATTTTGTAATGAGAAATTTGAAAAATACGAACACATGTTTACAATTGCAAGCTAAGACTAAAATAATAGTGGTTCTGCCATCTATTTTTAATATATTGAAGATAACAGATTTTGGTGCTGTCATCTGTCATCATTATTTAAAAGTATTTAATTGATTTCCAGTAATTTCTTTTTAAAACACGATATTGGATTCTGGCAGCAAAAACAAACTGCCTTAAAAGTTTTTTTCTTGATTTATCGGAAAAACATGATTTCTTTTTCGGAAACAATCTTTCATTTTTTGGAATACCGTGTTTACTCGCGTAATAGTCGCCATAGCGTAATAATCGCACCCCCGATTTGAAGCAGAAAAAATCGTCAAAATATTTTCTTCGTATAAATTGGAAAGATGAAAAAATGATGAAAGATTGGATTCGCAATGTTTGGAAGAAAAAGTCTTGAGCATTGCTCAAAAAAACCAGCTATGCTGGTACTCGAGAGTTTCCTAGGACATCTTGCTGATTATGTAACGAAGGAACTTTAAGAATGCAAAATAGATCTTTTGATAATTCCTTGAGGACTCACATCGATTCTGCAACCGTTGGTCGTATCGGTTAACGTTAACAAATCGTTTAAAAACAATATAAGTCGAGTACATGGATATTGGATGATTAATGAGAACAAAGAAAAACTCCCAGTGGAAAAGTAAGGCGCCCATACCTGGAACTAATGTGTAGTTGGATATTACAAAGTTTAATAACAAGCGATATAATTTCAAAAAGTTTTAAGAAGACGGGTATCGCCAACGCTTTGGACGGAAGCGAAGATGACATTTCATGGAATGGCGGAGATTCTTCAGGCACCGGTTCACATTACAATAGTGATATTGATACCTTCAGTAAAAGTAATTTATTATGAGAATTTTTTGTCAAAATTTTCACAGATTATTTGTAAATTTTACGTCTATAAAAATATTACCATAAAAATAAAAATGGTATTTAATAAACAGCACATAATCTGGAAACATTTGTTAAGTTACTAATTTTATTATAATGTGTTTTTGTGGGTGTGTTTTTTTACCAATAATATTTTAGCATTACAGTGTACAATATTGTACAGTAGATTTCCCCGCATAATAGTCGCACCTAGATTTTCACAATGAAAAATTGGAAAAAAAGTGCGACTATTACGCGAGTAAACACGGTAGCTTGCGTATTCGCCCGCAGCACGCAGCCTTTTTCTTTCTTTTTTTTTTTCCTTGGCGCAAAAACCCCATTTTCGCCAAGTGGCAATTATCGCAAAGTGGACCTTTATAGCCACTTTAGGCTTAAAAATTTTGAAAATTCCGAGATTAAACATTCAAAAAATCCAAATTAAAAATTTTTAAACAGAAATCAGCACTCCAAACGTTATTTGTAAAAAAAAAAAAAAGATTAGGGATTGGGGGGGGGGGGGGGGGATTCGTAACGAACAAACGGTAAATACATACATTTATTTTAAAATAAATTTATTTATTTTAAAACAGTAGAGTAAAGCAAATATTTATTTTTGAAAGTATATATATCAAAATTACAGCCAAAAAAGATTCAGAGATTAAACATTAAAAAAAAAAAAAAATAATCCATATGAAGAAATTTAAGACAGATATCAACACTCCAAACGTTACTTGTAAAGAAAAAGAGAGCTTTGGGGAAGAGGGGTAATTCGTATTGAGCAAAGGAAAAAAACATAAATTTTAAAACAGTAAAGTAAAGCAAATATTCATTTTTAAAAGTATATATTGCGAAATTAAAACCAAAAAATTAAAATTTAGCCATCAAAATATAAAGGTACTGAGATTAAATAAAAATGACGGCCATCTCCGAGCGAATTACTCAAAGGTAATGAAAAAATTCGTTTTGAATAATACAAATTGAAAATTATTTAAAAAATAAGGCCTGGCTTTTACTCCAATACATTAAAATACTGAGAAAATATTAAAAATATCAAAATGAAAAAAAATAATTTAAAAAAAAATAAACTGTTAAATTATTTTCAAAAATTGCGTTTTAAAAATCCTAAAAAATGCTTCCACGTGCCTATGCAAAATTTTAACATAAAAAAATAAACCGGTAATATATATACCGTAAAAAAAAAATAAAAAAAGTTGAACATTTCAAAATGAAGCAAAATTATAAATTATTTAGAGTGCAATAATTTAGCATTATACACAAATATACACAAAATATTTGTTAAAATTTCCTGATATTTTTTAACTACATCACTAAAAACAGAAAGCCTAACAATCGGAGCTATAATCAATAATTTGAAAAATAAAAACAATAAAATCAAAGAAATAACAGCTAGGGAAAATGCAACCTGATAGAGAAATACGTACTGTTACAGAGAAAAGTTCAAGCCAAAAATCACTGAGCTACTGCACAAGGCAAGCTTCAAAAACGAAGTGAACTGTGCGAAATCGCGGACACGGTGACGTCGAAAAATCTATGGTTGCCAGAAGACTACAGTCGTCGGGGTTAAATCATCGCTTGTGAAAATCGCCAAAAGATCGCCACAGAAATGGCGGCCATCTCTGAGCGGATGCTCAAGGGTAGCTGATTTTTTTTTTTTTTCAAAATTACTTAGAATGTGACGTAATTGTTTGAAAAGCAACAGAAAGTCGTCTAAAAAATTTTCATTGTACACTTCAACCTCTTCAAAGGTCACTTAATTTTAAACAAAATTTGTATCAGAACTTTTGAATAATACTGGATATTTATAGCATAATTAAAAAAAAAAATTAATTGCGTTTATTTATTTCAAATTTTACAGTTCAAAATTT
The DNA here is from genome assembly GCA_963932465.1 of Maratus speciosus. Classification (NCBI taxonomy): domain Eukaryota; kingdom Metazoa; phylum Arthropoda; class Arachnida; order Araneae; family Salticidae; genus Maratus; species Maratus speciosus. The sequence continues at coordinate 631,240,967 of OZ010786.1, forward strand.
ATAGTGGCTCTTTAACATTTATAACACCAGAATTTCTTCCTCCTGAAAGTTTAACAAGAAAGAAAAAATCATGCGTCAAGCATAGACTATGAAACACTTTGCAACTCATTCAGAATAATGTAACAAAATTGCACAGTTTAAAAAATTAAAATATTACGTCTAATTCAATCATATGGAAACGCATAACGCATTTCAAAATCTAATTTCAGCTGTCCCCATCTACAATCGGAAAATTATCCTAAATTTTTCAGCAGCCCTGTATATCATATATAGATTTTTATCTATTAACTACATGCATGCCAAAATTTAGTTCACTTAACCCTTAAATACCTGGTGTTGCTTTTCGGCAACATACCCAGTTTAGGCTCTAAAATACTATTAGAATAATATTGAAGCTATAATGCCTAACGTTGCCAATAAAATGCATTCTGAAAATATTATTAAATCGGTTTTCAACATGTAGATGGCAACACTTGTGCTGTTTAAGAATAAAGATAGATTTATTTTTTCAATTGTTGCTACTTGTTCTTTTTGCTTTGTTTGGAAGCTTGCGAAATACCCAATTTGGTCCGCAGTGAGCAAGTAAAATGTATTTCTTATTATAGTTCCTAAAATACTTATGTGTTTAATATAATAGAATTTTATCAAGGAAAATTATTTTTTCAATTAAAGACCAGTATTGCCGATTAGTAACAAACTGTTTTTTAGCCGTAAGCCATACTTAAAACAAAACATGATTTTTTAAAAGTATTTTTCCCATGATTTATTTAAAAAATGAAAGCCGAAAAACATTATTACGATGATTTTTGAAAAATCCGGCATTTAAGGGTTAAGAAATTCACATACTTCTGTTGAAAATTTCCCTTCAGCAATTTCCTCTAAGAAGGAGGATGGTACGTGGATACTTTTGAGCAGCTCTGTATATGAGGTATAAAATTTATATATAGCGAGTAACATGCAGAAAAATTAATTAAATTTAAAAGTGCTTACCGAATTTTAAACCGTACACTCCAGTAGTTATTACTCAAAGATAGTACTGTACTATAACCGATTTCTTTTGTGTGCCCCTGTAAATGAATAAAAAATGCTTTGAATTCCCTGTTCTAACGCGACCTTAGTGAAATTCAGTGATTTATATCAGTTTCAATGCATTTGAAATAGCGTAATGTCATTAAAATACTATACAAACGAATGACGAGTAGGATTTTGAACAGTAGAAATATTTTCGAAAAAATCAATAGCTTGGTTTTTGATAACAGAACGAATTGGTTGGATATTAAGATCATTATGAATAACAGCATTTCTACGATAGAACGGAAATTACAATCCCACGAAGGGTTTAGTTCTGAACCACCTAAATCTTTTGTAGGTTAGTTTTAGCCGCAGAACCCCATATCTGCGTGCAGTTCAGAAGTATGTGACGAAGCACTGTCTTATATAACAATACTTTATTACCCATCATACTCATCTCATTACTGTACAGGAGATGGGCAAGATCACTGTGACGTCTTTACGACTCCATATATCAATCCTGGGTCCGTCTGCGTGTTTGGTTTTTAATATTATCATCGGAGGTGTAATCCATTTAAAATTATCCAACCTTTTAGACAAACATAGAAGTTTACTTACAGTCTGCAGAAGGTACATATAGTGGACAAAGACATCAGACGGTACTACAGCACACAAAGTATATATGAATTAGATCAGGTGGAACGCACTACAATACTCCACAATTCTACAGGTTGTAATATTACACTATTTCACCTCACCTACACTACTAAAATTATAACACTCCGGTGCCCGTAGCCCCTGAAACAACACTTTCGTTTTATATATATTTTCCGCCGGCACACATGCACGGCCTACCTTTACATTTCACTCTCAAAAACAGAATATCTCTCCTTCACCTCCACGCACGCGTGACACGTGACCACAGGCGCCCCAGCCCTCAGAGCGAGGCTAACGAAAAAGACAGGCTACCGCGGTGCATTCCTCATATCTTTTTTTACAGACCGCTAGAGTGACGTCGTGCTTTTTCGCACACCTTTATTGGTGAATTCGAGCATCACGTGACTCTAGCGGTCTGTAAAATAAGATACGTTTAAAGCACCGCGGTAGCCTTTCTTTTTCGTTAGCCTCGTCTCAGAGCAACTGACGTCACCCAGACATCACAATCACGTTTAGCATTGTAAAACTTTTGGACGCTATAATCGATGTGTTTGAGCCAAGTGAGTATGTCCAGGAAAACCCCCAGATAATTAACCTCCCGTCCAAAGCTAATAAACGAGTCATCAAGATAAAGAGGTGGTTTGTTTGTTTGTTTTATTGAACACATACATCAGACTTGTGTGCTTGACACCAGGGCCCGCTTATAAGTCATCGTCGATATACAGAGACGAGATAGCACAAGGAAATTTACAACACCAGAGAATTACATCCTGGGGATTCCACAAAGAGTGTGCAACGGAACCGGCGGGATTCGAACCCGCCCCCACCTAAGCTCTCAAGCGATTGGCGGCGTGGTGTCTTATCCATGCAGCCGCGGTGGGCCCTAAAGAAGTGGTGGAGTAGAACGATTACGAGTGAAAATAAGTGCTTGCGATTTATTGGAATTAATTTTGATACGCGATTTGGTAAAAAAAAAAAAGATTCCAATTTGTGTATGTGTTGTTGAAGATACTCGTGCAAGAAAAGATAGTTCTTGTACGAGCAACCACAGTTGTGCATAAATAGCCAACAACGTATGTGAAGATGTAGAAATGTCAAATATATAAGCTTTATATAGACAGAGGTCCAATTTGGAGCCTTGTGGCATGCCCGCATTGAAGGAGCGATGTTGAGAAAGGATGTTGGCACAGCGAACGCAGAATGTTCTGCCACGAAGGCACTTATAAATAAAGCGCGCAAGCGCTGTAGGAACTTTTAACTTTAATAATTTGTATATAAGGCTAGATAACCAAATAGTATCAAAAGCCTTCGCGATATCAATAAAAAGTGCGCCATCATACTCAGAGTTGTCCAACCCATCATGAATGAATTCAACCACCCTAAGCAGCTGGTGTGCAGTAGAATGTTTGAGCCTGAAGACAAGTTGTTGAGGAATGTCAGGTAGAAAATTTTGAAGGCTTTAAAGAAAAATGTGATCAGTTAGCTTACCAAGGACAGGAAGTAAACTCACGGGTCTGTAACTCCGGTCCAGTGAAGGGTCTCCTACAGGGTTTTTAGATAAGAACAATAATAGCTTTTTTCGAATCTTCAAGAAGGTGTTGAAATTTGATGAAATTTGCTCGAATATATAGGAGAGCGGAGGATTCAAGTGAAAGGTTTATTGACCAATAGAAAAAAAGGATATTACTGGTTACAGCCAATAGGAAAATAGCATTGGGTATGGATCCGAAAATGTGAAAAATGCTGGAAGAAATTAAGAAAAGAGGTTTTATATAATATGTCCAACAATCTGATAATAGGGAATAAATAATTAAGTTATAAAAATGTTAAAATGTTGTATTTTCATCGGAAACACACCTGTGTACTTTATTTTTATAATTCTAGACTAGAAGAAAATGTGTGAAAAAACACTCACAAAATTACCATTCGTATATATATATATATCAAATTAGTTAAGATTAAGTATGCCTAAAAACATCAATTTTGATCAAAATTTCAATTCAGAAACTTACTGTTGTAGAAAAAAAAAGAGAGTGAACTTTATTATGTTGAAGCTTTTTAAATATTTATGTTTCTTACAAACTTTAAAAAACTAAATTGGAAATAGTTGATTGAATTTTCTTAAAAGTGATTTTTTTTTTTTTTTTTTTGTAAAATTATGTTCGAAAAATTGTCATAACTCAATAAATAATATATCATTAACCTCAAAAATTTTAAATTAAGTTTTAAATATATATTCAAAGGAATTAGACTATTCTTATGCTGATTTATTGAAAATTGTAAGAGTAACACAGTTTGTACTTACGAATTATTCTTTTCTTCGGGAATTTTTAGCATTGTTTATCATTTTTAATGGGTTCGTACGCTTCAAGAACTTTCCAGAACCTTGTACTAGGTATTTTGTAAAGTAATATTTGCCTTATTTAATGAAAAAAATCATTATCTTCAGATATAGCGACCAATACTTTACGATTTTTCTGGTACTAAAACGCCTAAAATCCCCTGAATCACTTGATACGTATACGAACCCTGTCTTATATCTATAACTTTTAAAATAAAAATATTCACGTTATTGTCATAAAAATAGCCTGATTCCTGTATAACATTATTATATTTATTATGGGACTCATAAAATGTATTTATATTTAATACTTTTAAATTTAAATTGTTTTAAGAAAATAGCAATTTTGATGTTAATTTTATACTATTTTTTTATTAAAAAATTTTTCTTTTTTAATCAAAAAAGAAATTTAAATTAACAATAATTTAAAAATACTTATTTGTAGTTTATGTTACATTTTTATGACATTTTAATAATAATTAGAAATTTTAAACGGAAAATTTACAAAAATTAAAAAAAAATTCCGAAAAATATCTTAAATGAAACAAAAGAGGGTAAATACTGAGATTTTTGGTAGGGCGCGCCTAAAACTCACGCCGTTCCGCAATAACTCGGACACTTGGTGACATAGATCACTCTAGTGCGTAGTTGAAATCTGCCAATAGAGCAGTTATATATATATACAGTAAATTCTGTCTAAGGCGGACTCTGTGCAATCCGGAAATCTGTCTACCGCGGAAAATTTTTCAAGTCCCGGCGAACCCATAGAAAATAACATTAATTCTTGCTGCATAAGGCGTAATCTGTCTAACGCGGAAACGGAAAGGATTTTAAGGTCCCACCGAAACCAAAATTTTGCATAAAGCGGAAAAAAGGATAATTTAAAAATGAGAGGCATTTTGTTTATTAAACTTTAAAACCGGTAAGTCAAATACTCAATGTCGAGCATGATAGTTAAATTTCCTAACACTTTGAAAAAGTTAATTCAAAAAGACAGGAACTGTTTAAATTTTAAGGAATTTATGCTTGTGCCATTTTTTTTATATGCAAAATTATATTTAAAACTTAATATTTCTAGTAGAATGAGCATTTATCAAAATATATGTTTTCGAAAGTGCAATATATTATACTTTAAGGATGTGCTCAAATTCAAAATTATAGCGTTTTGTCTCATTTTAGAAGTTTATTGGGGGGAGGGGGGTGTTGTTATTTATTTATTTATTTATTTTATTTTATTTGTGTGTGTGTGTGTGTGTGTGTGTAAAGTTCCAATTCACATGTATTACAACAGTACTAAGAAATTGAATAGCTTTTCTCATTTATCTATAAAGACAAAAGATCTTTCCGAATTTCAGTTTTCAACCGATTTTCGAGTCAGGAAAATCAATAAAAAATCATCAAATTCGAGGATTTTTTTTTTTTTTGGGGGGGGGGGGGGGAGCTTTTTTGCATAAGCCGGAATATTGTCTACCGTGGAAAATTTTCTGAGTCCCGATCGATTCCGCCTTAGACAGAGTTTACTGTATATATTAGATGCTATATTTAACACTTAATTCATGTAAGAAATTTAAAGACGAAATTTTGTGTTCTCTGATTCGTTAAAGTTCTAGAAATAGTATACAATTATGTTTTCCCTAAAACAATACATTATTTTAATATTTTTTCAGAACTTAACTATCAATTAATAATTTAATATTAGTTAAATTATAATCATACATTGAAAAAACAATTTAGAAATCTTGAATAAATACATTAATTATTTAAATTTTTTACATTTTATCCTTTCCTGTTGTCATGTCTAAAAAAGTAACTGAGCAAATGTTATCTTGCGTATATATTACCATGTGACTCAACAATACATGTTTGTTTGTCATAATAAAATAACCAGGTTTGGTTGTATAAACCGGGAAAATTTAAAACCACGTCACCGGACAAATTCAAAAGCGAAATTCAATAATTAACACAATTTGCATAACTACAGACATACACACATTATAATTTTAAAATTTTATTAAAACAATTAAAATATAGTTAAAAATATATATAAACGTTTCGGCCTTTTTTAACACCCTCATCAGTAAACGAGCAGAGTCACAAAACAGCAAGAGTCACAATTTAGCCACAGCAAGAGCCACAGTTACTGTGGCTCTTGCTGTTTTGTGACTCTGCTCGTTTACTGATGAGGGCTATGAAAATAGCCGAAACGTTTATATATATTTTTAACTATATTTTAATTGTTTTTAATAAAATTTTAAAATTTTAATGTGTGTATGTCTGTAGTTATGCAAATTGTATTAATTATTAAGTAATCCAGACGTAATTATGTATGAATTTTAAAAGAAATTCATTAAGTTTAATGCATCAGAAAGCAGGAGGGTTGGGCCGCTGCCATCGAAATGCTCAAGGCCAGAAAACACGAGTGTGACGTCATCACCAACCGACCGACTTCTCACTAGTGTTGGAATTCACACAGGAAAATTTTGAATAGCTATTTTATTTTATTTTATTTTATTTTATTTTATTTGTGGAATACCTATCATCTTATAAAACAATAATAACTAATTAAAGTTTCTGGTGATAATTTGGAATCCCCCAATAAAAATTCAGCCAGATGCGGCATCACTGTGGCATGCCACATCTGGCTGAATTTTTATTTAGGGATTCCGAATTCTCTCCAATAAGTTTAAATAGTTATTATTGTTTTATAAGATGATAGGTATTCCACAAATAAAATAACAGAAAATTGCTATTCAAAAATTTCCGGTATCAATTCCAACACTAGTGAGAAGTCGGTCGATTGGTGATGACGTCACATTCGTGTCTTCTGGCCTCGAGTATTTCGATGGCAGCGGTTGGGCCCAGGGCTTTGATATTTTCACACACAGTAGACGCTCGATTTTACGAACCTCTTTTTTACGAATTATTCGTTTTTATGAACTGATGTACTGGTCCCAACCAGCATTCCATTGAACTAATGTTACTCCCATTTACGAACTTTCGATTTTACGAACATATTATACGAGTCCCCTCGAGTTCGTAAAATCGAGCGTCTATTGTTATTTATTTTCATAATATAACTGAGTATATTATATTTGATATTTTCAGTCGAAACAAATGTAAATGATTTTTCCAACTGTAAATGACTGTGTCATTCAGCGAACAAGAGACTTTTGCGTCTGTTAGTGACTTTTTAACAGATTTTTTTTTTTCTTTTAAAGAAGAGAAACTTTACGTTCGTAGCTGAATTTTAAAATGTAGAACTGATAATTATGCGGGTGAATATTAACTTAAAATAGCCATTGAAAGATAAACTATCTAATTTTTCGGGTTTCGGTTTAGTTCAGTTTACATTCCACAGTACGTTAAAAAAGAAAAAAAAACAGACAAGTTTATATGTATGTAATTTTTTTTTCAATAAAAAAATTATTTTTTACTTAAAATTTTATTGTATAAAACATAAATTTTCGCGATACTTGATGCTAAATTCTGAAGATTGTTATTTGATGAGTGTAAAAAGCGATTTTAAAAAAGTTTTCAGGGAGTTATTTCTGGTTTAAGTTAGTTGTTTTTGAGTTTTGTCGTAAATAATAATAACAATAATAAAATAAATGAAGTAAAAGATATTTAGACTATTGCATTATTAAGTTTTAATGTTAAGTACAATATGTTCTAGTTTCTAATTTATATTCAAACCAAAAATGTTTATAATCAGTAGTAAATGGACAATTTTGAAAATATCGAATATACAATATATATAAAATATCGCATATATATGAAAATACGGGATATGTTTCATATTTTTGAAAATATCATGATATTTACGAGCCCTTTGAAGTAACATTTGAAGTAGTATAAAACTTCTGTTTTTTTCTTTATTGTTACCATATTTTAAAATGAAACCGATGAAACATTTAAGTTTTTAAATAAATTCACTTCGTTGCGATTTCTAACAATCATAAAAAAAATCGGCGCGCCATCCGTTTTCAGGATCCACACCAAATTCACGTATTTTAACGGAAATGTTTTGGAACAAAAATGAATGAAGTCGCGAAATTAGGTGCGATATATCAGATGATATTGTAAGTAATATACAAGTAAACACTGAACACAGTAGAACTTTGATTATCCGAGGTAATTGGGATCGAACCTACATCGGATAATCGACATTCCGGATAATCGAGAATTTATCAATAATCATCTGGTTTAATATATAACATCGTCATCGAATTACTATTATGACTATTTAAACTGCTAAATAAATATCAAAATTCAAATTATACATGAAAATAAATTTATTTTGAAACAAAAAACTTACAATGATTTAAATGGAAGCTTCATCAGGCGTAAATTAGCCAGCCTTCCCCATGTAGCTCTGTCACGAAGGCATGCCAATCGTAAACTAGAGCCTCTAGAGTGTCTAGAGAGTATCTCTAGTAGCCCTATCGTAAAAGAACAGTAAGCGAGTATGTAACGAAAATATGAAATTTATTTCTCCTCCCCCTTTTGAAATTCTGCAGCTGTGAAAATTTCTGTTCGTGAAAAGATGACAAAAGGGGTTTTGTTTCCTGCTCTCGTTTACAATCAGTGGGTGCAATAACATTCGAATGTTCTGGCACTCGGCAATACGGAATTCCAAATTTCGAAATGGAAGTGCTTTTGTTTAGAACAGGGACGTGTACACAGGGGAAAAGAATACACTTATACTGGGATCGAAGCGGAGCTTGCGGGAGCTCAAGCTAATTTCAAAGGAATTTTAAGGAAGGGGAATCAAAATATTTACCTGTACTCGTAGTTCAGAAAGGACGTTTAGCATACACAAGGAACGTAAAAGAAAAAAAAACCGCTGAAAAAAAGGTCAGGAAACAGACGTCGGTTTACGGAAAGTTCCGGTTAAACAAGGTTCGGATAATCGAGGTTCTATTCTACTTATAAAAGCAGGTTTTTTCTTTTAAGGTATGCCTTCATCAAAATGGCCATTTTGGTGAAATTTTTTATTGTTTTATTTGAAGGAGCAATCGTTTACGATTGCCAATCCGTTTGAATTTTACTTGTATGATTACTAAAGAGGAGTTATGGTCAAATTATTAAACAAGAAGTAGTTAGTCAAATACCGGAAGTTAGCAGAAAGGCCAGAAGAAATGTAAACAATGTTTCTATGCATTCTTACGTGTTTCACATAAACGCACTAATAAACCTTAATTGAGACTTATAGGTTAATTTTATATATAAGAAAGAATATAAGAAATCTTTGAATGCGATTTCTGGAAAATTGATTTTTTAGTTATTTCCAGGTACGATAAACTTCGTTACATAAAATGTTTTAAACATATTTCAGGGAAAATTTGTCATATTGCTTTCCATATTATTCACGAACTAGAACCTATGTTATAGTAGTTATTTTATAGGTACTCAAATATAAAAAAATGGTAATTTTTTAATAAAATTGTATATTTTTTGACACATTTTGAAATATTTTAACTAGTTTTGAAGTTATTGTAAAACTCTTACTTCAATCCACAGGTAAGTATAATGGTAGTGTGTATTACAAAGGAAATCTACCCTATATATATAAAATCCTAATGAAATGACTTTATGAAACGACTGATTAAACGAATAAAGCGAATATATGTTAATTGCAAGATTTGTTGAACACTGACGGTGATGTAATTTTAGTATGTGTCATCTACAGAATGTTTTTAGTACAAGAGCGTGTATGTAGTATTTATAGTTATTTTTGCAGGACCGCACAAAGGAATACGAATATATGAAACGAATATATGATAGTTGCGGGATTTGTAGAACGTTAATGGTAATGAAATTTTAGTATGTTGTTACAGTCACCTACAGCATGTTTTTTTTTCTCAAAGACTATGTATGTAGCATTTATACTTATTTTACAGGTCCGCACTAAAGAATAAGAATATATGCGCGGTTTTTTTAATCTCTGACGGTAATGTATTTTTAGTATGACAAATAGCATACAGATAGCAGATAGCAGACAGACAGTTAGAAAGCAGAAATAAAACAGTCAGACAGCAGGGAGAGCTGTCAAAAAGACAGTTGACAGAGTGTAGACAGATAGCATTACAGATAGGCAGCAAAAATGTTTTTAAAAATGTTTTTAAAATGTTGTCAGGATTTTACGTTTTTTCATCATTCTGTATTACAATTGAGCTAAAAATATGTGTATTTATTCAACATTGTACATTTTTTTTAAAGCGCTCCTAACATAGGCAGACACCTGAAGTATTTTCGCTTTTATACTGGGCAATTCAACTCGGCTTCTCGGGTTACAGAATATAAAAGGTGAAAAATATTTTTTTTAATTGAAAACTCTAATAGATTTTTCTTATATTTAATGTATTTTTTAGATTGCCCACAAACATCAACAAAAAGCATTTGTATATGAAGAATATGAATTTCATATTCAAACAAAGTTTTGGAATTTGTTAAAAGTGAGGCTTTCGCCTCATGCCAGGAGTTGAGAAATCGCAACAGATTTCGTTATTTACAGCAGCCTTTTTTTACTCTGATACTTTCAACCATTTAAGCGAGCTATTACAGGTCTGTTAAATCTGTGTTTTATTTGTATTATTTTATATATTTATTGATGTTTTAACTTTGTTATGGAATATTAGCTGGAAACAAATGCCGGACTATTTTTATTAATTTAAATGCAAATGGATTAATATTTTGTAATCTGCTTGCACGATAACGGTAAAGATGGCAAAGATAGATTTTAAAGGGCAGATTTAAAAAAAAAAATCTTGCTTGAAAATTTTCATTAAAAAAATCTGTATATTGAGGTACAGTTTTCAAACAAATTGTATTTAAAAGAACTTTTTTTTTTCTATTCGATAGTGTGAAAATTAAAATTGTGCGATGTTTAAAAAGGAATTTTTTTAAAAATGCAGAAAATGTGTGATATGCATCGCTTTAACCCCTTGAGGGGCAAGAAATTGTGTTACTGTAATGTCGAACTCACACCGGAATCTTCCAAAAGTTTTATTGCATAATAAGGAACAGCAATTTTACTACCCTTTTTTAGAAAATTAAAATTTAATAAAATTTTTCTGGTGCAAATCTTCGTTAATCGGAGGTGGGATAAATTTTATCTCACCGCCCCTCAAGGGGTTAACCCTCTCGCTGCGCAACCCGAAACCCGAGATATACTCGGGCATGCAATCTTCCGTCTAATTAATACTATTTGGTTATTCCCACCCGTTATTTTTTAGAGAAAACTTTGTCTGATTTAATCAGGACAGTTTCCCCGATTACGATGGTCAAACATTTCTGCTTTGAAGAACCGGTGATAAAAGATTAAAAAATCTGTAAAAGATGCTCATCGCGAAGAATTACTTACGCAGCTAGAGGGTTAAAAAGGCCAAATTACAATCTTACCTTATTAAAATATCTTCCAGCTGGTGTATAACCTGAGCTTTATGACAACGCATCTAGTATGTCCAATCGTTTGAAGTAAAGTGAAGAAAATATGACAGCATAACGACAACTACTAAGCAACTGATTTCTTTTTATAACACCTCTTCTATTGCTGTCATTCTGTCATTGGTTCTGGGAATTTTTTCCTGGTGATTTCCCAAGTTCCGGCTTCATATTGCTTTGCCGCTTAAGTTATTCAAACGCATTTGAAAGGTACTTGAAAAGCACTTTTATATATTGCATTTGATAATTTGCTATTGGCATAACAAATTAGATTCTGTTTTTATTTTTACGTCATTAATACATTTTTTTATTGTCATTCCATTGTTAAAGTTTTATGGCATTTCAATCTTTAAATAGTATCCCCCCCCCCCCTGAAAACTCATCATGTCACTCTAGAGAAATACTAATTCAAAATATCGCCATCTATAACCTCTTCATTACCGAGTATGTTTTAATGTAATATTAATAATTATTACTGAATTATTTCTTCTCTAATTCGTATGGCCCATATGACACATTTTACATTTCAGCTTATATAATTTTCAATAGTATAATTACAAGTAAAAAGTCTTTTCTTTTATTTACCACATTTATCCCTCTAAGCAACAGCATAAATAGTTTCCGGAAAAAATAACATAAACATGGTGAAAAAAGCAAAACCTTATATGGATTGGATGAAATTCACGGATTGGATGGTCACGGGAAGGTCACGGATGGTCACGGATGGTCACGGATTGGAAAGTCACGGATGAAATTCTAGGATTAGTTAAATCTTGATTCGCATATTAAAACGCAATCGGTCTGTCAAGTCTTATCTTTGTGAAAAACACCTGAAAACCCGATTTCTTGCTCTTCAGAGCATGAGCTTTAATTTATTTACATTATTTCGAATCTGGGACATATGATTCTGAGATCGAAATTTCAATTATGTTAGAGTATGCTTTTTAAAATGCAAAAGAATTGAGATCCACGTAGGAGTGGAGAAGTTAAGAAAATTAATGTGCAATTAATCTGCATTGTATAGGGTTAGTACAAATGAATGAATGACAGGAATTTAAAATTTTATATTTTTGAAACTATCACACGTATTACAATACAATAAATGATATATGAAATAAAGAAGAAAATTCCAAGTTTTTCTTCAATAACAAATATTCGCTGTGCGAACATTTCGTAACAAGATAAACACTTAACCTGTAATCAAGTTCATTCCACACACAGGGCTCGACTAATGGAGGGTCTGCTGTCCCGGACCCCCCTTTTAGGGTCCCCCAATGATCATAATCAGGATTTTCATTATAAGATGTCAAATGGTTAAAATTGGCCAAAGGTGATCAAAATTCATATATATTTTCAAACATTTAGAAAGGGGGTGCGGTGCACCTTCCCCTGTCTGCTTCCCGTACCCCCTCTACTCACGCAAAAAAAACGAACTATATCATTTGAAAACTAATATCAAATTGCATTATAACAACTTAGTATTATATTGTTTTCACGAGATTGGTTATTGGTGATTTCCTCGTAACGAAGCAAGTTAAAATCATTAATTGTGACCAACTAGGGGAATTTTTTTAAGACATCTTATAACATACGTGGATATTCAATGTAAAAGTTTTCAAACAAATACTTCTGCCAGCCAAAATATCCTTTTTAGGTGCGTTCGTAATTATATAAATACGTAGCACCTATAGTCGTCGTTCAGTCCGTCTGTCTGTCCACATAATAACAGAGCAAAAACTACCCAACCGAGGGGTCTGAAATTTTAAATACATAATTTTTGCAAAATTGTGTCGAGCCATTTCATATTTTATGAAAATCGGATGTATAGTTTAATGACAGGGACATTCAAACTTTTCCGTTACATGACGACCAATGGGAAAATATTATTTCAAGTGCATTTTAATGATGTTACGAGTCTTTCGAACAGAATGAAATGGATAGGCACTTATTGAAGTGCACTAAAATATACATTCAGTACACTATGCGGTGCAAAAAATATTTATAAAACTAGTTATAGTACGAACGCACCTCATTTGCCACGTTTGACTTGCAATTTCCAACTTGTTTCTACTATTATCCTACTAGTATTTTCCCTTAAAGTTGTGATCATCTTTTTGTGATACCCTGTTTATAGATGTGAATAGTACCTATTCATTTTAAAATCCAAAAAGTTTTTTTCTTTTTTAATTAAATTAGAAATCTTAATGTATAGAATTTTTGGTTTTTCATTTTTAAAATAAATTCGGATTTTACTATTACTAAAGCGCATGTGTGCTGGGAATGAACGGAATTTCTTCTTCTTTTTCAGACTTTTGGGAGAATTCACAGATAAAATATGTTTTCTACGAGTACGGAAATTATTTGTTAAAAAATTAGGAATAATTTAGTGTGAATTGACGAATTTTTTTTGACAGTGTGGCACGAAATTTCGGTTATATACAATATGTATGAAATTTAGTACTAGCCAAGTCCACCTTATTCGCGAACAATTTCTATGCACTGCAAAACTATACACACATTTCAGAACACATATTTTTTGTCACCTTTTTTAGAACACTTTGAAGCTCACCTTTTGGAAAGTTTTTAGAATACTTCTGAGAACACTCGTTTTTTTCAGCACACTTTCTTGAGCACTTTTTGAGAACGTGTGATTTCACAAGTGTGCCCAAATGCATTCTCAATCTGTTCTCAAATATGTTCCCAAGTTTAGATATAACAAATATCCTGAGCAGAACACTTTCGATATACTTTGGGTACACTTTCGGAACACTTTCTTTATAGCGGAGCATATTCGGAACACATTAAGGTAACAGGAACGCTTTTTTGAATCAAAGTGTTCAAAGTGTGTTCTCAATGTGTGCTGGGAATTTGCAGTGTGGATAGATAGTAGGGGAGTCCCAGAATGATGCTTGCCCCGGGGCACTAGATAGCCTAAGTTGGACCCTTCCCGCACATTTGGCAGTTTTGCATAGTCAACGATATTTAATGCAGCAGTGATGCCTTAAAACACTCAATAATGCAGCACTGATGCACCGTGTGCCTTTTATGGTGCCCCAGGGCTACACAATCTAGAGTTTTAATGCATCACTGCTGTATTAAGAATAGTTGACTGTGCAAAACTGCCAAGTGTGTGGAACGAGCTTGACTATAGATTAGGCGTTTTGTCGTGTTACAAAAAGCTCACACATCGAACAATTGTAACTGAAAAAAAAAAACTTGGAATGTTCTTCTTTGTTTTCATATATCAGTTATTGTACTATGTGTAATAGTTTCGAAAATATAAATTTTTAAAATCCAGTCATTCATTTAGGTAACCCTGTTATTTCTAAAAGAATTTTAATCGTGTACTTATATAGTACACTGCTAAAAATGCGCAACAAATTGTCCAGTCACTCGACCGCTTTTGTAGAAAATCATTACATAACCGTAATTTAACTCTATTCTGACCATAATATGAGCCAATACATGGTCAGAATAGAGTTAAATTACGATTGTGTAACCGCTTTCTATAAAAACGGTCGAATGACTGGACAGTTTGTTGCACATTTTTAACAGTGTAAATGATAATTCTTACTTTTACATAGTGAGCGAAAACCTCCCCCCTCCCCCCCCCCTCCCCAGACCTTGGGGCCCAGAAGAAGTTTTAACCTAAATTCTTGCATTTATCTACAGGTTGTTGTTGAACTAGAGTTCTGCAACTAGCCAAACCCAAGCCGGGTTATGTCGGGTCAGACTGACGCTCACTTTTTCGTTGTGGGTCGGATTTGGGTTCAGCTTTGACTCTTTCTGTCAGGTTCAGGTTGACCTGATTCTTTCAAAAGAAAGTGTTGAAATTTTTTTCCATTGAAAAACTAATTATTTGAGTGTATATGTTCATTTTTATACAAAACGTGTATGTAAGAAATATAAACGTAAACTACTTTTCCATAATTGTATTCAAATATGGAATTTATGTTCTTTGGGTTCGGAAAACTTTAAGCAGAATTTTCGGGTTCGGGTCATGTATAACCCGACGCGTAAGACTGCAATTTAAACTGGTCGTCAGGACTATGTAAGGGGTGACAATGAATGTTAGGACAAACAGTGGCGTAGCTGCTTTTTGGCGCCCTGGGAAGGAAGAAATTTGGCGACCCACCATGCGCCGCCCCAATTAAAAAAATAACTATACATTATTTTTCCCCAAGACGAAAAAAAAAATATTTTTGGCTTGTACTGGGAGGAAAAAGAAGCTTCACTCTTCCTTGTTTTTAAGGTTTCAGCTAATTTTACTCAAACACATGAAACGAAAATGCGTAGAACCCGATTATAGAAGATTTCTAGTTTTCGTCAATACTGAATTTGTATGGGAATTTCAAAAACTTAGCGGAACGTTTACGGATATGACTGTTGTTTTAAGCGTATGGGAGTAGCAACATTGAAAATAAATTTTCAAAAAGCTGCATTTGCTAAAACTCCTAAAATTCGCCCGATTCCGGAAAAAAATCTCCTGTTTCTAAACGGCAGCTACCTTAGAATTTCAAATGGCTATACCATTGCTATACTGGGTTTTGCTCATTCTACTTGGTTTTCGATTGTCTTACAGTTTTTAGTTCTGCCTTCCACCGCCAGAGAGCATTTTTATCTCTCGTTTCATGGGACCGATTTCTGCGGAACTTTTTTCTTTTAACTCATCTTACGATTCTCTTCAGACTTTCCATCGCGTTCGCAGCACGCCTGCTATACGGGACCGTATACTGCACGCAGCGGGGACCCATGCCGGAGATTCATTTTGAAAGAGATAAATTTGAATGGAGGTTTTTAGTGGTTAGCTCTCCCGGCCTACTCCACCGGAGACAGTGAGGAACTATCCCAGAGGTTCATTTTGAGAGTCTCATACATATATATATATATATACATACATATATATATATATATATATATATATATATATATATATTCGCGGTTCGAGCTGTTTACATGACAGACCAGATGTTATTGCCAATAAGGTTATCTAGCGAAATATACCTGCCGATTGTCAGCCCAGGTATCTGAGACGGTGTAGCATTGACAATATAAGTCAAAGATTCTGGCTTCGACTCCCGGCTTGGGCATTTTTTTCGCTCAGTTGAAAAAATTAAATTGGTATATCTTCATTGTTGTTACTATATTTATGAGCGAAAATTCAATTTAGGCACTTCGTGAGACATCGTGCATTTTCAATTAAATACGTTGGAAAGGGGCGGGGGGGTCTGTACAAATTTTTTTTGTCTTGATATGTATTTTCGTCCTTTTACAGTTATAATTATTGTTGCCAGGTTCAGCATCACAACAAACTGGCACAACGAGAAAAAAAAGGAGGAAAGACAATCGAAACATATGCAAATGCAACTCGGTTTCTTCCATCATATTTAGGGTACAATAAAAAACTTGTCTTTATTTATAAGTCAGTTGCTTTGAAAGTAGGCATATTAATATACCCCTGTTTATAGGTGAAAATACTAAATTGAAAATAATATACAAAATATAATTAATTAAAGTATTAATTAAAATTTATTTATTCACTAGCTGTACTCGGCTATGCGTTGCTGTAGCTCAGTCTGGTTAAATGGAAAAGAAAGAAAAGAGAATGCGCACATTTCTAATATGTTTAACTTCACAATGCTTGTAGGTGTACAGTATTTCTTTTGTTCCATTGTCTGTTGCAGTTATAGAGATTGTCTGGTTTGCCGACTCTAGAACACGCAACATATAATAGTCCATGTGAGAAGCAATCCGTGTCCAGATCTAAACCGCACAATTTTAGAGATTGGCCCTGAGCTTTGTTGATGGTGATTGCAAATGCCAATCGAATTGGTAATTGCAATCCCTTAAATTGAAATGGTATATCCGTTGGAATCATGGGAATGTGAGGAATGAGGTCATCTTCATCTTTTAAAGGTCCTGTCAATATTGTTGCTTCTACGACTATTGCTCATAATTTTTTTTTACTGCAAGCAGTGTGCCGTTGCAAAGCTTTGGCTGGTTGATATTTCGCAACATGATAATTGGCACGCCGATTTTCAATTTCACTACGTGTGGTGGCATCGCTGGCATGTTAAGTGAATTCGAAAATTCTGTCGGATAATTAACCGCTTCATCTGCTTCCACAACAGTGTCGACGGACTATTATGTGACTGCCTCGCGTTGAATGTTAGACTGAATAATGTTAAGTTTGTAGACGTCTTTGTTCTTAGCCGCAAGAATAGTTCGTTCACTCAGCCAATCATGATTCTTATAATTCGTTTGAATATTGGGAAAAACTTTTTCAGCCAATTTTTCTTTTGATGTCACTAAATTGTAGAAGTTATGAGGCAATGAAATTCGTACGGGGGTCAGATCAACCGGTACCTTTCCGTTCCCAATTTCCAGCAATTGATGTGAGAATATTTCAGCTGACCGATCGTTTTGAAGCTGAACACGTACATTTGCAGTTAATTTTAACGTCTTTACGTGTCGCCACAAAGTAGAGTATTTCCGGAAAGCATTTATTTCGTCCTCTGGTGTCTATCGAGGAATTACAAGTAATGTTTGCCTGAAATATCCTGCAAGCAATATTAAAGTGTCCCAAATTGTCTGATGTTTCAGCGCAAATCTTGCAACGATCGATCAAGAGCCTCACACGATTTTTTGTGCGTCATTTTGCCTTTATCTTAAACAATAAGTTTGCATTTCTGCAATACTTTTCCCATGGCGCATGCTTTGGAAATGTTGCACGTGGGAGTTTCAGTGACTTCCTTGTTTAATGGTAATTTCAAAGCGGAATGAGCAGTTCTTCCACTTGATAGTAAAGTCGCAGCTGTTTCGGAGGACACAAGAGCTAAGGCTATGTCATTTTGGGATCGAATTGCTGCCAGAATCAAACTAATTAAGAACGTTTTTTCAATTCCTCCTGGCGCATCTAAGAAGATTTCTCCAACTCCTTTATTCACAGTTTTCATTATTTAATGGTAAATGCTTTTTTGCTCAAGCGTTATCTTAGGAATATTTGATTGCACATGCGACAAAAGATAACCCGTGTTGTAATTTTGTTCACGACGCAATTCTACATCGAACGAAACAGCAGCAGATCGATTCTGTGATGGCATTCTCAATTGATTGAGAACTTTTTTCGCGATTTCTAAGCACAAATTTTCAATCATTATCAACGCTTTCTTGTAGATTTCTGCTGTGAGATCCAATTTCACATTTGAATTTCGACGAAAAATATCTTGAGCCACATGCGATTTATATTTCTCCCATAACTCTGTTGGAGATGAAGGAGAGCAGGTGATCAATATGATCTCAAACAATTGCACTAATTTGATTTGGATGTGACAAGTTGCACACGTCATTAATACATACATCCCAGTGTTAGCCGTTGTCCAATAAATTCATGCACTGTGGAAAATGGCATAAGTAACGCCATTGACAATTCTCAATTACTAGAAAGACGTGGATCGGACACATTTGCCAAAATCATGCGAAGAAAGAAGTATTAATCTTAATTGGGATGCACGGTGTATAGTCATAAATCGTAGTTCCTTTTAATATACCAAGCTGTCCGTCGACTCTCTTTCCTCATTTGCGTCGTTCAAACGATTTTCTACTCGCATTCCATGTATAATACGTAGACACTTCCGAATACAGCAGTGTTTTCGCAAACGCGTCATTTTGACATAGCGTGAAGAGAGCTGTTAACGTTGAAGCCGGTGTATTGAGGGATATTTGTTGCAAATTTGCTGCTGTGAAATAAACGCGTTGTCCATTTTCTATAAGTACTGCTAAGCGAACGACATCTGGACTTCGTTCTTGTATGAGAGATCAAAGAATTCACCGTACAGCTTCATTGCTGCTTGTGTATCTTGCAACTTACGATATGTATGATGCATTCCTATCACTTCTTTCCGGTTGCACTCCAAAAACTCCCAAGTCGCTGTCTTTAACATGCAAATGTATTTGATCGATTTAATGGAGTTACGATATTCCACATTTATGTGCGCTTTGTATGTCTTTGATACCAAAGGCGAATATGGAACAACCCACCGGTTATCTACTTCGATGTCACCGTTTCGCATTTGTATGGTTGCTAATTTACCGCCATCTTCTGCTCATCTTCTTCTGTACAAAGGATAGCAGCCGTTTCATGTACCTGTGTTGGATACTAATGCACGAGGATATCACTTAGAGCGTTTTCCGTCTATCATGCTATGTGAATCTGGATTCAGTGTATACCAAAAGGTCTATGTATAAGTTCGTCGACGCCTTTGTTCTTGGCAACAAGAATAGCATGTTCACTCTGCCAATCGTGATTCTTATAATTGGTTTGAATATTGGGAATATTTTTTCAACCAATTCTTCTTTCGACGTCACTATATTGCAGACATTATGAGGTAATGAAAGTCAGGATCAACCGGCACCTTTCCGTTCCCAATTTCCAGCAATTGATATAAGAATGCCTCAGCTGATCGATCATTTTGCAGCTGGACACGCATACTTGTAGTAAATTTTAATGTCTTTATGTGTCGCCGCAAAGTCGGATATTTCAGGCAAGCATTATTTCATCCGCTGGTGTCGATCGAGGAATTACAGGTAATGTTTGCCTGAAATTTCCTGCAAGCAATGTTAATGCGTTCCTAAATGATCTGATGTTTCCAAGAAAATCTTGCAATGATCGATCAAGAGCTTCCAGTGACTTTTCGTGCGCCATTATGCGTTCATCCCAAACAATAAGTTTGTTTTTCTGCAATACTTTTCCCATGCCAGATGCTTTGAAATTGTTGCAAGAGGGAGTTTTAATGAATTGCATGTCCAATGGCAATTTCAAAACGGAATGAGCAGATCTTCCATCTGGTAGCAATGTCGCAGCTACTTTGGACGATGCAAGAGGGGCTATGTCATTTTGGAATCAAATTACAGCCCGAATTAACCTAATTAGGAAAGTTTTACCAGTTTCTCCTGGCGCATCTAAGAAGAAGATTTTTGCAACCCCGTTATTGACACTTTACCTTATTTGATCGTAAATGCTTTTTTGCTCAAGTGTTAACTTAGGAACATTTGATTGCACACACGACAAAATATAACCCGTGCTGTAATTTTGTTCATATCGATTCGGTGGCATTCCCAATTGATTGAGAACTTTCTTCGTGATTTCTAAGCACAAATCTTCAATCATTATCAACGCTTCGTTGTAGATTTCTGCAGTTAGACGTGATTTCACTTAACTTACATAGAGATAAGGAAAAAGTATTTTATGGGAGAATATATAATTAATTCATCTTCTTTGTTAAAAAAAAAAAAAAAAAAAAAAAAAAAAAAAAAAAAAAAAAAAAAAAAAAACGTATTGACATGATGATTAGTTCTTATCATTAAAATTAAATTGAAATAAATTATTTTCAGTCTTGATTCTTCGCCCATGTTCATATTTGAATTTCGACGGAAAATATCTTCAGCCATGTGCGATTTATATTTCTCACATAACTCTGGTAGAGATAAAGAAGAACAGACGGTCAATATGATTGCAATCAATGCACGAATTTGATTTTTATGGACGTGTTGTACGAGTCATTAATGCATACATCCCAGTGTCGGTCGTTCTCCAATAAATTCAGAGCTTGACGTGCACTGTGGAAAATGGCATGTGTATTGCCGTTGACAATTCTCAGTTGCTGGAAAGACGTTGGACCGGTAAAATTTACCAAGAGCATGCGGAGAAAGAAGCATTCATCTTGATTGGGATGAACGGTGTACAGTCTGTCTGTCGTAGTTTCTTTTAAAATGACAGGTTGTCAGTCGACTCGCTCTCCTCGTTTTCGTCGTTCTAATGATTTTCCACTCACATTCCATGTGTATCATGCTTAATACGTAGGCACTTCCGAATACAGCAGTGTTTTCGCAAACGCGTCCTTTTGACATAACGTGAAAAAAGCAGTTAACGTTGTAGCCGGTGGATTCAGGGCTATTTTTTGCACATTTGCAGCTTTGAAATAAACGCAAAATCTATTTTCTAGATGTACTGCTATATGAACAACAGCTGGACTTCGTTCATGTATGGGAAATGAAAGAATTCACCATACAGCTTTATTGCTGCTTATGTAACTTCTAGCCTGATACTGTGCGATTTCATTGATATGTATGACCGCATTCCTATGACTTCTTTCTGGTTGCACGCCAAACATTGCCATGTGGCATTTATTCGCGTACTTACAAATGTATTTAATCGATTTAATATAGTTACACTATTACACGTTTATGTGCGCTTTGTATGCTTTTGATAGCAAAGGCGAATATGGAACAACCCACCGGTTATCTACTTCGATGTCACCGTTTCGCATTTGTATGGTTGCTAATTTACCGCTATCTTCTGCTGATTTTCTTCTGTATAAAGTATATCCATCGTTTCCTGTAACTGTGTTGGGTACTAATGCTCGAGGATATCGCTTACAGCATTTTCCGTCTATCATGTATGATGAATCTGGACTCAGTGTACAGCAAGGTCCATGTATCATATTTTTCGTCACATCTGCATGCAAATCTTTATCGACGTCGGCATCGGGTATTTCAGCGCATATCACATCGTCAATTTCGTTCGAAGTGATTTTGTTATAAAACCAGATTAGTATATGTGCGTGTGGCAATCCTCTCTTTTGCCATTCCACTGAGTACATACAGCAGCGCAGAGACTCAAACGCTTCATGTTTTACAATGAAATCCCTCAACGATTTCACCTTCTGTCTGAAAACACGTGCTGTGATGTCATGCCTATCCACCTGCGGTTGCCCAGGAAGTAATAGCTGTTGTGTATTGTCCCAAGCTGGATTGCATGTGAATATAACGAATAGATCTGGACGCTCGTAGTGACGAACATACGCATTTGCATCTTGAACATACTCATGCATATGACGTGGACTGCCAAAATCGATATGAAGATGGCAAAATCGTTAGTCGTCCAACGTTACTTGTATTACCGTCATTTAGAACTGCATCTCGCAAATGAACGTATTCTTCAGAGCGAAGCTTGGCCTGATTCAAACAGTTGAATATCAAACGTTCTGTTTCAATTTTAGCATACATATCTACGACGTAGGGGAGAAACAATTGACGGCATTTCAAAATGTTATTAGCTTCATTCTCTTGAATCATTAATCTGTATCAATAATAGTTCATCGCACTGCACTTCTTATTTGATTCTTCTCCACTGACTGGATTTATCATCTTAACACTGAAGTGATATCTATCAGCGCCATCCCAAAAAGTCCTTTCGGCATATGCCGGGAGGAAGAGGTAGCTTTCATAACATTTTGCTCTAATTTTACTCAAATTTTAAGAAGCTAAAATGCGGCGAACCCGATCAGATAATATTTGTAAATACTGAATTTGAATGAGAATTGCGCCAAAAACTATAGCCAAGTTATCATCATTTTTGGATACTTATTTTTGGTCGCTAAATTTGGAGATATTTCGCCAAGTGTAGCCAAGCTTGGTGACAATTTGAAACTAACGGATATTAATAATATTTAAGCATTGCGCGGCAGTGTACAGTTTAAATAGCCGCCATTTTGAAACAAGACGGTGGATGTAGCTGGCCAACGAACTTGGTCGAGACATTGGTATGTACTATGCATACAATCAATCTCATCCAAATCATTTTATAAATCCGAGAGTTGCAGCATGACGAAAATCAGATTGTTCCGAACTGTCAGCCACCCTAGAAATTCAAACTACTATATCTAAGCCATTTTTTAGGATAAAGACGAAACAAAATATGCTCCGGAATCCTTGTATTAAGGTCAAACTCTTAAGAAAAAAATATTTTTCAGTTTTTAATTTATTCGCACCGTTTTTTAAATTTTTAAATGGCCTCCATTTTGAAATAAGATGGCGGATGAAGCTGGCCAACGAACTCCGCCGAGATATTGGTATGTACTATACATACAATTAATTTCATCCAAATCAGTTAATAAGTGCGAGAGTTATAGCATGACAAAAATCATATATACATATATATATAAGTTATATTTTAACGGAGGGTGGTTTTGGGGTCTGGGGATCATAATCAGTGAAAGTATACCAAAATTTTCAGGCTTTCCTCCGGGCGGCTGCAATAGGTAGTTTTTTACTTTTTGTAATGAAAGCTACCTAAAAATGATTGGATATTGCAGGGTATCGTAGAGTTTCTGAAACTTTTGTAAAATGATTGTTTATCTGATGGAAAACATTATCTTCTAGGTTAGAACTGATCTTCGACTATAACAATTTCCACTTTGTCTATAATTGGAGCATTGAATCTTCACACATATTCTGCAGCAGGCGTTTCGTACAGCAAGAATAACAATCTTACGTGTATCAGATGGCATTATGTCAATTGCTGTTTAGAACAAACGCCTTAAATTGTTTTCTTTTTTTTTTCATGAAGCTCTTGCAGGTGGGAAACGCTACATTATATTTTTCAAAATGTATCGTGCTTCACTACAATCTACCAAAAAAAGTAGCAATTGCAATATTTTCCCCTACTTCTGATGCAGATTTCAACAAACAATTTTGTATATGAAACTAGAATCCCAGTCCGTTTGTACAGACGAAAATACTCGTTACCTTACGAACGTAGATTTATGACAATAGCTTTAAATAGAACGAAAGAAAACTTAAATAAAATTTGCAATATACTTACCTTACGTTGTGTGAAACATCACGATATTACTAGAAGTTGTAATTTACAGTGCGGTGGTGGTCCTGCATTGATTTCACCAAAATCCAACTAGTCGAATCTGGCAATCCCAAAACTTTCTTCTATCTCATACATGTTAATACTTCAACATTCGCTATCACATTGCCAAAAATGAATGGCAATCTATGCCCATCATGAGGATTCTAAAGATGCGAAATTCCGTACATTAGTTCTCGAGATATGATTATCGCTATAATCGTGTACATCCTGGAAAATGCAGTGTAACAGCACCACCAATTGGGCGATTAGCACCAAAAGCTAATCAGCAACAACTTGTGTCGACGTCTAACTGAATCCTAAATTAGATAAAAATTCGCACATTAGTTCTTCAGATAGAGCTACTGCGGAAATCGTGAAAAATAAAGCATAGCAGTGCCACCTGTTGGGAGATTTACACCAAAACATAAACAGCATCAATTCATATCAAGGACTAACTGAAACTGAAGTTTGACGAAAATCGTGCATTAATTTCAGAGTTTGAGCAATAGCTGAAATCAGGAAGAATGCAGCATAGCAGCACCACCTGTAAGGCGATTTACACCAAAATGTAAACAGCATCAATTCATATCAAGGACTAACTGAATCAGAAGTTTGATGAAAATCCGTGCATTAATTCTTGAGATAGAAATCGTGAAAAATGCTGCAGAGCAGCGTCACATGGCGATTTACACCAAAAACTAATCAGCACCAATTTATATTTGGTACTAACTGAATATAAGCTTTTATTCAATTCCGTGCATTTGTTCTTGAAATTCTTCTCACCCACAAAGTTTGTGTCACATACAGACAGACAGAACGAATGTAATACTTTCTTCTTGTAAAGACAGAAGAAAATAAAAATGATATATTTGCCTGTCTGACTAAATTTATTGAGCTCTAACTTTAGGCAAATTTAATAAATACGCAATTTTCAATAATCATCGTATAGCGTATAGTGTTTTACGTCAATAATTTCAATATTAGGATAGACAATGGCATGTCAAAAGTAACCCATATTTGGAACAATGTGATTAGGGAAATTCCCTAATTTAGGAAAATTCCTGTTCTCAAATCCAAATTACTTCCTTTCTAACACATTTTTTATTTCAGTTTTATTCGCAAATATCTCAAATTAGTTTGTTTTGTTATATAGAAACTGCGTAATTGAACAGTTTTTTTTCCGTTTTACACTCAAAGCAGAGGGATTTTCAGAAAAGGGTCTCAAAGTGAGCGTTTTAAACCGAATTTCTGGACGCGATAGCGCAGGAAAGGAAAAAAACTGCACTCCTGAGACAAAAATTGTTTATGTAACTGAAGATGTAATTTATTTATCGAAAAATAAAAACTTATCAATTACAAATCAATTCAATAATAATTCCTACAAGTACATACTTTTAAGTTTAAAAATGTCTCGAAAAAATTCGCTTTGTTGAAAGAGGATTTTTTTTTTTTTTTTGAGAATTGCTTTAAAATTAAATATGGACAACTACAACGGGTTATCATATGAGAGGAAAAACACTTAATTGTGCCAAAATATCCTCGTTAAATTACGTCATTTGCCATGTAATAAGGATGTATCAGTAAAAAAACAATCACTTGAAGTCGTTTTTACTTCTGCTTCTAAAAAATTATCTGTCTTCAAAATTATCAAAAGAAAGGAAAATTTAGCTGATTAAATTTGAAAATACAAGGAAAGGCATAGTATAAAAAAGTTGAAGACCAGAAGCAAAAAATATCGATGACTTGCATTTTAATTGGCCTTTAAATTAAACAAAACTTTGTAAATTAAGTTAAAAAAACAAGTAATATAAAAATCTTGTTTTTAAACTCAATTCCTACTTAGGTCATCAAAGAAAAATTTAGTATAATCCCTTAAGCTAATATTGGTTTTTGTTGCATTAAAATATCTCAATTTATATAAACATGTATAAAAATCACTTATAAACAGATTAAGTAAAATAATGCTATAAAAAGTGATAAAATATCTTTATTGACGATCGTTTCGTTGCACCGTATTGTTTTTAAATTATGTGAAAATATTTTCTATCATAAATGATTTTGAAAATGTCGCCGTTGATGCAACGAAACGATCGTCAATCTTAATAAAGATATTTTATCACTTTTTATAGCATTATTTTATTTAATATCTCAATTTGTTTATTTTCTATAAGCAAGTAGGTTTACAATGGAAGTCTATGGGAATTTGGCGAAATATTAGAGATATCGCCAAGTTGGCATCACTTTTGGCGACTCATTTTGGTCACCAAATTTGGCGATATATCGCCCGGTTGGCGAAAAACTTGGCGGTATTTGGCGACAGAACAAGGTCCCCCCTATGGTAACCGCCCTTATAGATATGAAGATGCATTAAATGCTTCAATAACCAATGGCCGCCATTTTGTCTCTCAAGTAAAACTAAAATTAATTAATTAAAATTTAATTAATGAATTAATATTTGAAAACACTGTATTAACATCAATTGTCATCCAGTACAAGTTAAAAAAAATTATTTCAACTTTATAGGATGAATAATAAGTATTTTATTAACGATTGAAAATTTGAACAAGATATATAAATAAGTAAATAAATAAATATAGGGAGAGTGTGAACTAATAGTAGGAATTGAATAAGAGTGTTTCTGCAGTTCAATTCTAACTCCAAGTCCGGTTCAAACGATAAAACAATACAAAACAGGAACTACTGGGAAAAATTAAAGTGTCCGTAATGAGAATCTACTGGATTTGTCAGCAAACACTTTTATTGTCAACTTAATCACAACATCCGCCTTGAAAACTAAAAAGAATTTCTTTTTTTCAATAATTCTAAAGAAAAATTTTATTGTTAGCGGTTAATAATCATTCATATGAACGTGGAATGACAAATGTTTCATTGTGTCATGTTACGAAACTTTGTGAAAATTAGAGGCGTTGATTTAGAACAGAGTAATACTCTCCTCTGATTATAGTTGTATTAGTTTTCATTTTATTATTAATACAAGTTGTAAATTGTCATAAATTAGGAATATTTGCTTGTGTGTTACTATGTTAAGTTTGTACAAAAAACTAGTCGATGTGTCAATCCTAAAGCTTTCTTCTATTTCATACATGTTAATAATACTTCGAAAATTTTTAATTATGTTCTTTAGAAACAAACAAGATGACGAAATGTACATTGCTCCACGCGCATCCAGTGCAAAACACAACTTACACCGACTTTGATTTTCATCTTAAATTTCAGCTTCATTTAATTAATCGGGCTCAATCTCTATCATATTTTTCGATAAAACCAATATTTTTCATCATTTACATCAGCT
This sequence comes from Maratus speciosus, assembly GCA_963932465.1. Classification (NCBI taxonomy): domain Eukaryota; kingdom Metazoa; phylum Arthropoda; class Arachnida; order Araneae; family Salticidae; genus Maratus; species Maratus speciosus. The sequence goes on from OZ010786.1 coordinate 631,268,432, forward strand.
ACGCTTGGAAATCGTCGGGTTACCTGGATGTGAAGTGCCTTCCGCTGCACGAACAGCCAATGTACAACAGAACACAATTACGAAAAATCGAGAAAACCCCACAAAAATCGCTATCACAACACACCCTTTAAATGATGGAATATCCCCAATTTCAACTGGGATCGGACGTTTATAGTCAGAAACGTATATAAGAAGTTTGGTTCAATTCTATCCATAACTTCATAACTTTCTGATGATATAAAAGAAAAATCACTATCACAGTACCCTACCGAGGGATTATCCCCCCTTTCAACTGGAACTTGACGGCCATAGCAAAGAACATATATGTGAAGTTTGGTTCAGTTCTATGCATAAATCCGTGCACTTTCCGATGATACAATAAGGCAAATTGTAAAAAAATTGCTATCTCAACGACTCTTTCCGGAAAAATATCCTCAAATTCAACTAGGACCTGCTGACCATAGCCAAGAAATATATGTGAAGTTTGGCTTAATTCTATGTGTAACTACTTTATACACTTTCCGATGATACAATAATGCAAATGGCACAAAAATTGCTATCTCAGCGGCCTCTTCCGGGGGAATATCCCCAAATTCAACTGAGACCTGCTGGCCATAGCCAAGAATATATATGTGAAGTTTGGTTCAATTCTATGCATAACTTCGTACACTTTCCGATGATACAATAAGGTAATAGTTACAAAAATTGCCATCTCAGCGACTCCTTCCGGGAAAATATACCAAAATTTAACTGGGACCTGCTGGCCAGAGACAACACCATATATGTGAAGTTTGGCTCAATTCTATGTGTAACTTTGTACACTTTCCGATGATACAATAAGGCAAATGGCACAAAAATTGCTATCTGAGCAGCTCCTTCCGGGGGAATATCCCAAATTCAACTGAGACCTGCTGGCCATAGCCAAGAACATATATGTGAAGTTTGGTTCAGTTCTATGCATAAATTCGTACCCTTTTCGATGACAAAGACGACACCACGGACATTTTGCAAAAACGTATTTTTCGGATCTCTGACCCCCCCTAAGACGTGTAAATCCGTCGAAAAGCGGAAGTTGGAAATTTTTCCGATTACAATACTTTCTTCTAATATAGATAGAAGAAAGGGTATATAGGGTAAAATTATGAGAATGATTCATTCTGTGAAAGACGTTTGAGCCATTGCAATAAAATTAGCAGAATAAAAGTAGCCTAATTTAAACTCGAGTACTACTGAGCTTTCGTGCAAGGGTCATTGTTACTATTTATGACTATTTTGAGTCAAATAAGGATAAAAGTAAAAGTACTTACGAAATGAATAAAATATTGCACTCTTTTACAGGCATTCAACATTTATCTTGAAAATCACCCTTCATTCCATAACTGCAATTCATAATTCTTCCAAAAAACTTCCGTTAAAATACGTTTAGTTAGCGTGGGCATCGAACCCAATAATGGAAAATTCGCAATCTTTATTAGATGCTCTGTAGAAAGTGCAAGCTATTGAATTTATTAAAAATATATATAATTTTTGCTATGTTTCGTTGTTTTTTTTTTAATATGGGGCAACAGGAAAGAAAATAAAAGCGTTATTTGAACTATCCTTTTAGAATTTCTAAATTCATTTCTCAGATGAATCATAATTTAACAAATTATCAGACTATTTACCGATTAAAGCATGTTTTTAAAAAATATATTGTATTCTTTATTTTTGATTTGGCTGCCCAAGAGGATATTTTCTACTTTTTAGTGGTTAAAATATTTCGTTGTTGCGGCTTCACAGTTCTTCGGGAGGGATTTCCGTGGCTCCGGGGGGGGGGGGGGGGAGGGAGCATTATAGAGTTCGGGGAGGAAATTGCACTTTTTAACCATTGCAAACACAAAATCTCAAAACTTCCGGGGGGGGGGGGGACATTTCATTGCTCCGGAGGGAGTGCCCCCCCCGGGCTACTTCCTGAATTCAACACTGTTAGGTTCGCTCGTATTTATATAAATACGTAGCACCTATAGACGCCATATGGTCTGTCCGTCTGCCCTCCTACAACAGCGCAAAAAGTACCCAAGCGAATAGCTTGAAATTTAACATATAAAATCGTTGCAGTATTCTGTCGATTCCTTTCAAATTTTAAGAAAATAGAATCAAAACTTAAAGAGATATCAAAGTTTTCTTCATTCTATAAAATCCTATCCTACGTCATGAATTCACTGATATCCCATGATAGGTATAATGATTCTAGGTTGCCATGGTAATTATGTCGTATTTAAGATGGAATCTTATTATTTCCGTATGACTTAATTTAATATATATAAAATCGTAATAAATTTTGTATTCATGCATTTTACCATAAGAGTGCAACAGCTATGACACCAAGATCTGAATATTTATAAAACTATTTAAAATACGAACGCACCTCATTTGAAATGTTTGACATACAAATTCCGTCTTGTTTGACGAGCGGTGAATCACAACATTGTATACAATTTAGACAAAAAAAAAAAAAAAAAACACTGGCTGATGGATCACTCAATAGCGGGCTAAAGCAAAAAATGGTTTAAGATTAAGTTATTAATTTATAGTTAAGTTCTAAAAATATTAAATGTCAACGGTAACGCATCATTTATGTACATAACTTTTATAATTCTAGTCTGTTTGGGAAGAGACTGAAAAATCGATTTCAAAAATTCTATTTTTAGACACAGCAAGTTAGAAATTGCACGTCAAACATGACAAATGAGGTGCGTTCTTACTATAACTAGTTTTATAAATATTTTTTGCACCGCATATTGTACTGAATGTATATTTCAGTGCACCCCATAAATGCATATCAATTTCATTCTGTTCGAAAAGCTGTAACATCATTAAGATGCACTTGAAATCATTTTTTCCCGTTAGCCGTAATGTAACGGAAAAACTTTTGACTGTCTCTGTCATTAAACTATACATCCGGTTTTCATAAAATTGGAAATGAATCGACAAAATCTTATCAAAATTATATGTTAAAAATTTCAGATCATTCGGAAGGCTGTAACATCATTAAAATGCACTTGCAATATTTTTTCCCATTGGTCGTCATGTAACGGAAAACTTTTGACTGTTCCAGCCATTAAACTATACATCCGATTTTCATAAAATTTGAAGTGACTCGACAAAATTTTGCAATCATTATATATTTAAAATTTCTGACCATTCGGTTGGGGAGTTCTTGCTCTGTTATATGTGGAGGGACGAACAGACAGACAGACCGAACAACGACTGTAGGTGCTACGTATTTATATAATTACGAACGCACCTAAAAATGGATATTTGTAAACGTGAATTATTTTATATTATTGTTTCATTATTGTGTATAGCATCTCTTTTCAAATTTTAGGAAGCTCTCTATGGAGGCTGAATCATAGAATATAAAAAACATAGTATATAAAAAAAATAGAACCAATAGAACCAAATCAGTTATAGTAAAGTGGGGACAGACGCCGCGGTGGGACAGATGCCGCAGAGATTGTGTAAGCGACACTAGCGTTCCCTAGACCAATTTTAGAAGTTCGTAGTGTTCCTCTGTGCTGTGTGATGCGTCATATGCGTTTCCACCGCTTAATTGTCAGTATTTACATATTTATGCCAGTTTTTATTGCTCGAACCTGCGTGGTAAGTTGCTAAAATTATTCTAATCAAGTTTTATTATATATTTTAAGAAAAATAAACAGAGATTTCATCCCAAAATCGATTGCAACTATAGACTAGATCCTCGTAGAATACAGACATGTGCTTGTCTTTCTCTCGCTCGCTGACATGACACAAAATGGCGGCGCGGCATCTTACCCACCACTATGGGACAGATGCCGCACCGAGGTTGAGGAACAGATGTCGCAAAATATATTTTCGTTTTTCGGTTCAATAAATTCATCACTGCGATTTAGAACTTACATTTAAATGAATGTATATTAGCGCATTCTGCTACTTATCAAAATATTCTCAGCAACAATGTTGGTTCACCATGTGTGAATAAGGAAAACGTAGGCCGTTTACAATTCTCACCATCTAAACTGTTAAACAAAATATCTCCTACCCCAATGGTCAAAAGACCTATACAGCCAAGTAAGAGAAAGTAAAAGAATGCAAATATTACAAGCACAGAGTTTATAAACAATAAAAAAGAAGGAGGAAATGGTAAACAAAAGAAACTAGAAAGCGTCAAAGAACGACAACTTGGCGGAAGTAAAATGTCTAAAAAAAGGAAGGGAAAGATCAACTTGAAAACGCCTTACTTGAGGAAAAAACTAAAATATGAGTCATCTTCCGACAATGGGTAAATTGTTCTTCTTATGGATTCTGATGGCAGAACTGGATTGGAATTTGATGATTCTGCATATGCTGAGTGGCTGGAGTCTTATCAAGGAGCAAAGTCTAAAGCAGGCAGGATTCAGTGCATCAAATTCAATCCATAGCTTCATGAAAAACACTTACTTTACTTTTGCAATGGGTAGTGTGGTGTGATTGTGGGCGAATGGAAATACAAAATCAAAGAATGAGAATAAAGGCCAAAAATAAACAGACTAGGGCCTAAATAGAATAGAACTAATACTTACATTAAGAGCAAACTGCAATGTTCGCCTGGATGTAAACAAGTGATTTATATCTTTTTTGGAATTATGCTGTCTATTGTTTCCAGTAATTATTCATTCCTATCCATTCATGTAAATTCAAATGATTTTCTTTTCATTTTCACTTTTTGTCTTAAGTTTTGTTTATAGAGATTACGCTTTTGCATTTTCGTTTAACTTTTCACAATTTAGTGATATATGTAATTTTTGTAAGTTTACTGTCATTTATTTTCGTTTTAAGTTGTTAGAGAAAAAATAAAAATGTGATTTGCTTGAAAAAAAATAAACAGCCTAGCATTTTTCGCCATGCGGCATCCGTCCCACACCCCATGCGGCATCTTATCCAGCACATAAAAAAGATGTTAAAAAAGGACCTTTGGGAAAATAATTATGCCTACTTTATTAAGAGGGTTTTAACTTGTTTAACATCGAAATTAGATTCTAAAGGCTTTGATCAATGATTTCTGGTACTTAGTTTGTTGTCTTTTGCTTTATTGTACATTTTACAAGAAAAAAAGAAAAACTGCGGCATCTGTCCCCACTTTACTATATCAGGGGTATACGAAATACCTTTTACCAAAAAAAATGGAACAGTGCAATTTTATATAGGAATGACAAATAGAAAGCCAAAACTAGGATCAAAGAACATATAGCAGACATCAAATACAACAAGAAAACTACAGCTCTGGCCAGACTATATAACAGAGAACCTTTACAAATAGATTTTAAAAATAGTGGAACAATTTATCCATCAAGGTCTTATTTGCCACCCATCATAGAATCAATAGAGATCTTCTTACACAATGAGAATATATTTGCAATTATTCAGCACCCATGGAGTTTCCTACAATTTGGAAAGAACAGAATAATGAAACAATACAGAATGCAGAAACAATAATATAAAATAATTCACGTTCACAAATTTCCATTTTTAATATTGCAATTAATCTGCAATATACTTGTGTTCGCGTGATTTTTGTTTTTGTTTACTAGTTTTTCAATTTGGATTTTTGCGAAAATATTTTTTTCATTTTATTTTCTTCATAATGTTGCCGTCGGATGCAATGAAACATGTCGAAATGCGAATAAATAAAGGTTATTTTTTTGCCTTTAAAATTTATTTTTATCGCTTATAGCAAATATTAAGTTACTCTAATTGTTTGCATGTTACTGGCTGCGTGAAAATTCTAGAGATCGAATACAGGGCCGCACAAAAGAACTCACGAACATCTCTCCTTATTTGCGTAAATTGTTGAAGAAGAATTTTTAACGCTGGTATGTATTTCCTAACTGAACTCAGTTTTTGGATATATGTAGTTTATAGATATAAATCTATTTATCATACAAAAGAATTTGGATAATCTTCCGACAGTAGATGAGAATGCCTGAAATTGAGTTTTCAAAGGTATTATACACTGAAAGAAAATGGTTTCTCAAAACTGAGTAAAAAGTACTCCATTTTAAATACGTTATATACTCAAAATAGTTCCGATCCAAATGTACTCAAAATTGAGAAACACATGTACTCATTTTTGATTCCATGGTTGTGTTAAAATATAAATCGTTATATACCGCCCTCCAGAACCTACAAATTAAAGTAAAAATGTGCTGACATTTATTTTCCGCTCAAAATTATTAACAAGAAACATTTAATTGATTATTTATTAGGAAAAATAGCAAAAATTATTGGCAAGATACCCAAATCAAATATTCTTATGACAAGAGCATTATTTGCAAGCACTTTTAAATTATTTTAAAATACTGTACATAATTTAATATTTACATTAATAAGTATCCTTTATGCCGCCATGAATACAATAAACTATTACAGAGTACAAAATTATCGTTTTGTTTGATAACATGTGGGTATTCAAAGATGAGAAATCATATGTTCATTTTTGATCCAAACATACTCAATTCGATAGGAGTATATTGATTTACTCATTTTTGAGTACTTCATTTTTTCAGGGTACGTTTCCAAAATGGTACAATTATAGGCATCCTATTTCAACTTATTAAACGGTGCAGTTTTGATACATTATTCTGAATGTGTTGGAAAGAGTTTCATAATCTATGTTTGACGCATGATTTTACTTCCTTGTTTATAAATCAACTTTGGGTTTTGGATGTAAAGATGACATCTTGCAATCGACTTTTAACTCACTTCCTGATTTATAAAAACAAGTAAAAATTAAATTTAAAAAATCAAAAAATCCGACTGCGTAAAAAGCGAACTAATTCATTATTTCTCATCAATGTGAAACAATTTTTTATATTACTTACCTATATATTTTATTTACTTGTATTGATGACTTTTAAGTTGTGTTTAATTGTTAGTTCCTAACTATAAACACTGTTCTGATGAGGCCTACAGATCATGTCTATGAAGGCTAGAGTTGCAGTAAAGCTAGAGATCCTACCTACACAACTTCCAGGTTGTGTAATATTTAAAAGGAGCTTCTGACTGTAAAATAGTCAAGGAAACATCGTCTTCATTTTGAAAGACCTATCCAACGATATGCCACTCAATAGGGTGCATAAAAAAAATTTCGTTTTTACCACCATTTTGTATTTTACGGCCGCCATTTTCAATTTATAAAAACAAAATCTAGCCTATAACCATCGGACGGTTAAGACGAATCGATAGAGACCTCATTCATTAAAATCCACCCAGCCGTTGGGATGTTTCGAGGGTATAAAGAAATCTACATACTCAGATACGCATGAAACACATAAACCTTCTTGGCAGTCGAGTAATTATGTTCACAGGCATGTTTCTGGTTTTAATATTTTTAGAACTTAATTATAAATTAATACCTTAATTTGAAGACATTTTCCGTTACACCGCCACAGGGGATCCACCGCTCAATATTCTTTAGTATTACAGCGGTTCATGAATTACAACGACAATGGATTTAATAGTATGCCAAATCACGCTCGCCAAAATCAGCCAACTGGCTGTGAAGCTGCAACAATGAAATATTTTAAACATTAAAATGCAGAAAATATAAATAAAAAATGAACAGTGTAATATATTTATTTAAAAATGAGCTTATGATCAATTTATAGTTTCATAATGATAAAATTATGACTGTACGTTGAAAACAATTTAGAAATTTTAAATGCTGTCTCATTGATTTCTTTTCTCTTGCCGTACCTTAAAAAAAAAAAAAAAAGATGGGAAATCATACATATTTTCAATGAATTCTCTCATGCTTTCGACCGAGAGTTAAAAAAGTAGTAAATTTTCCAGAATCGAGTTCGGTGCCCACGCCAATACAAATTTATTCATTTTTTACCACAATCCATTTGTCATATAGTTTGCACCTTCGTCCTTCAAATAAAATTTATCCCAATACATTACATCAAGGTAAATGTCAATAACTAAATAAATAAATAAATACAAGGCAGAAACACATAACACATTTGAAAATACAAATTCCGCAATCCCCATTCTTTGAGCGACCCTGTATGTGATATATAGATTTGTATTTATAAGCTACCTGCATGCAAAAATTGAGTTCAGTTTAGAAATACATTGCACAATTGGAAATTCTCCTTCAGCCATTTGCTCTAATAAGAAGAGCACGTGAATTCTTTTGTGCAGTCCTGTATATGTGGCATAGAATTTATACATAACGAGTAGTATGCAGAAAATAAGTCACATTTAAAAGCGCATGCCGAAATTCAAAACGCACTTCCGCAGCCATTATTGCTCAAAGACAGTACAGTAACCGATTTCTTCTTCGTGTCCCTGTAAATGAACGATGAATGTTATGAATGCAGGGCTTAATTTGCGCCGGAGCCCACCGGAGCTCAGCTTCGGTACTTCTCTGTTTTTAGTAAATATTTAAACATTGGACGGAATTCACCGGAGCTCATAAATACAGGGCTCCGGAGCTCAGTGTAATAGCGATTCCGAAAAACCGATGCCTAAATTACCCTTTCCTTTCCCTCCCATCTCCAAGTTTCTACATTATTTCCTATCAAAACACTTATATGTAAAGTAGAGTCCCGCACACGTAGCAGATGGACATGAAACGGCGCGTGTGATTTTCTGAAAATTTTTCTTGTAAATGTTTTTGCTAGTTATTCATTCCTTATATATTATATATATGCATGCTGCGAGCAATTCCTGCTTGGTATTAACCCTGTTTCTTAATCATAATCCTTACCTTTTTTTAATTGCAGAATTCTGCAACTAATTAACATTAAAATTAGGTAAAGATTTCTATTCGGAAGGAGTGATAAACTAAAAAGTGGAATAGTTGACAGTTCAGCACATATGCAGCTAGATATATTTAAAATTTTAATAAAGAAAAAAAAGTCGCTTCAAATTTTGCAAACAATGTATGAAATATAAATATATGTATTGAAGTGACGTCGGTGGAAGTTGGGGGGAAGCTACGGTTTTATAACTGCAGAATATTAGGGCTCCGGTACTTTTTTCGTTAGAAATTAAGCCCTGTATGAATGTAATGTATTCCATTCATAATCATCTTCTGGTGAAATTCAGTGCATTTTAAATAGCATAATGTCATTAAAATACTCTGCAAGCGATTTTTCCCCATATACATAATGTAATGGAACACTTTTGAATGCCCCTGTAAATGAACGATTAATCCTACATACTTCATGTACAATACCAAACATGCTTTAGTGACCCTAAATAATATTTATCAATTTCACGAAATTCCGAGTATATTTACGGAAGTTAGAGCGTGGACAGACGGACAGACAAACCGAATTCATAAACACTTTTCAACTATGTTGGAATGTGTTTTAAAAAAAGTAATTTATATTGAAACTTACGTTGTTAAACACTAAAAGAAACTTAACAGTTCCTAATAAAAAAAAAATAACCAAATCTCTTATTTAAAAATACCATTATAGTCTGATTTTGTTATAAGAACTGGATTATCTATCATCGTTTAACAAGCTGGAGACTGCACGTCAAATGTGACAAATGAGGTGCGTTCGTACTATAACTAGTTTTATAAATATTTTTGCACCCCATAGTGTACTGAATGTCTATTTTAGTGCACTTCCTAAGTGCATATCCATTTCATTCTGTTCGGAAGTCTGTCACATCATTAAAATGCACTTGAAATCATTTTTTCCCATTGGCCGTCCTGTAACGAAAAAACTTTTGACTGTCCCTGTCATTAAACTATACATCAGATTTTCATAAAATTTGAAGTGACTCGACAAAATTTTGCAACAATTATAGACAGTGTAACTTCAAAAACCCGGCATCAAAACCATCTTCCCCTTCCTTTTTCTTTTACACTTTCAAGTTATGCGAGAAGAAAAATAGCAATTCTTTATGAATTAAAAACTTCAAGATCGAAAGTAAAAATGTAAAAAATAATATTTGACTTTTTTTGCATTTGTCAGATGCGATTATTTTCTGAACATATTTTCTGGGAGCTGCACCGTTGCTTAGCAAAGGGAACAACTTTGGAGAATGCATAGCACAATAGTATATGGCTATACGAATTTTCGGCAACGGCGACATCAATGATGAGGAAGGATTTCAGACTTTCACATTTCCCGTGAAAAGACCGCAATTTAAGAGCTGATTGAACACGCAAAAGCTTAAAATGTATTAAGTGTCGAAAAAAGCTATATAGCTGATTGGCTAATCATTGAAGAAAATGCATAAAGGACGAACAATTTAACGGGCAGCGAGATCGCTGACGCTGTGCTAAATAGAACCGCCGATAGTGCTAGTACCAACTCAAAAGATGAGAATAAACAACCGGTAGAAGAAAGGGTGTCACTTGAAAAATGCATAAATTAGACTGGAGAAATAATATATGCTTTAGAGAAATAAGACTGTATTTCCGTATTTTTCATTTGTATAAAATACAAAAAACTTGTTAAAGAACGGCCAAAAAAAATTGAAGCAAACAAAGTTAACATCGAATGTTTCCGAAATTACAAAAGAAGAAATAATTTTACCCTTTAGATTTTTTGTTTCTGTAACATAGAAAATATTAATTACGTAGTAAAGTAAGTTTTTTTGTAAGTTTAATTCTCTTTTTCTTACATAATTATCACTTATAATGAATTACATTATGGCTAAACCATCAAGAATATAGTACTACTTTTGATATTCCTAGTTACTACATTTAATATTCCTTCGAAAATCCGGAATTTTCAAAATTCTGGCATAGTCCCGGTCCCGATGATGCCGGATTATTGAAGTTATACTGTATTTAAAATTTCAGACCATTCGGTTGGGTAGTTTTTGCGTTGTTATATGCGGACAGACAGACAGACGGACTGAACGACGACTATAGGTGCTACGTATTTATATAATTACGAACACACCTAATAAGGTGAAAGATGAGGTGTTAGTAAATAATTTGGAAAAGTATAACTTATTTGAAAACACAATTCCAGCTCAATTACCTCCTAGAGTAGAAAAATATGCAAATTCTTTTGTGCAATATATGCAAAGATCTTGCTCAGTTAGGAAACGAATAACACAGATGAAAGTTCCCTTTTAGCAATTTCCGTCAATAAGCGGAAATATATTTGAATTCTTTGTGCAACACTGTATATTACTATAGAAAGTATACACATCAACTAATATAAAAAAAATAGTTCAATTTTAAAAACCCGTACCACAATTGAAAACGTACTTTCAGCAAATATTCTTCATAGACTGTACTGTGTAACCAAATTCTTTGGTGTGTCGCAGTAAATAAACGATCATCAATTATGTATATAAATTTCAATATGTTTGAAATAGTGTAACATCATTAAATTACACCGCAAACGATTTCCTCCATAGGCCGTCATGGAGCGGAATTCTTTTGAGCACTGAGGGAAAAAAATACCGCCTTCACCTAGAACAGTGGTTCCCAACGTGGGGCAATTTGACACTTTAGGGAGGGGGTAATTTCAAATTTGTAACTTACCCATTCGCTGTCAAGTTTTTTGAAATTGTAATCTTTTAGCCTAAAAATAAAAGTAATACACGCAAAATTAAGGAAGTAATATTAAAAGAATATAAATGATTTTGTTGAATTTTAAAAAAAAAAACAAAAAACATCCTAATCAAAAGCTTAAAATAAGTTCACTACCGCAGAATAATTATATGAGCCATCTTTAAAAAAATTTTGACATAAAAATGATTATCATTTTTCTGGTTAATATTCTGTTTTACAATTTTTCTCAGCTTTTTCCATTATTTATTAAATGAATTTTGTAATTTTTTTTTCTTCTCTGCTGTAAAAAATCTTTTGCTGTAGCAAACTTTTGTATGCGAAACTACTTAAAAACATATCTAAATTTTGCTGTCTTGAACATGTTTAACTTAAGAAAACATTGAATATCTAAACGCAGAGATGAGAATTCTCCGCTTTTTTTGCATACCAGTACAATCTTAGAGAAAATGTTTTTTTTTTTATTTAATCGGAAAATACTGTGATTTAACAGAACAACATTTTCTCTAACATTATTCTGGTATGCAAAAAAGCGGAGCATTTTCATGCTTGTAAACGTGATACTAACAATTTCATAAAGTTTATAAATCTGACAAAAGGAAATATGTAACTATTTATGGCTGTGGTGCAGGCTGTCCTACGTAGTAAATAAATATAAAACATGTAAAATTTAAATTTTTAAATCAGATAACTCACGGCAGTATATTAATGATAACCGGGAAGGGAGAAAATATATAAAAGTGTTTTGATCGGAAATAATGACAAATTTGATAATGTTCAGAATCTTGAAATGTTTCTTGTGTGTTTTGTTATCCATAGAAAGAAAAAATTTCACTAACTTTTAATAAGTTACTGAGAATTATAAAATGTATCAATGTTATCAATTTTAATGCTAAATGTAAGGATCTCTTCAAGCATTTTGCGAAGATAAAAATGCGGACTACATACCATTTTCGTTAAATATACAGGTAAGTTGAAAAGACACAACAAAACGTCTTTTGGGATAAAAGTGGAGATGTATCGCCTCATTTATAGAATTATGTTGAAATCATATATGTGACAGAAAATTAATATCTTTGATAAGTTAAAAAATGTAAAATAAACAGTTAATGCTAACGCTCTGCCAGGCTTCTTTCAGGTGAATAGAGTTCCATTTTTAAATAATAAGATATATATGTTGTAGAATGTACGTGGGGGGAAGGGGGGAATATTGCGATTTTACGGTTGCTTCGGTGGGGCCGGGTCAATAAAAGGTTGGGAACCACTGACCTAGAATGAATAGGTAGTCATTTTCTGAATCCCTAAACTAGAAATATAGATTTCTGAACTATGCGAATAGAGTAAACAACAAAGCTGAATAGACGAAATGATCTAGAATTTCAAGTCTCTTGTTTTGTAGGTGACGAAACAATCACGAATCGTTTCAGTAGCGAGAAATGATCGCTTGATTTCCGGAATGGTTTCATAAACTAGAATTACAGTTACTAAAACTTACCTCTTGTGTTCGCTTCTATTTGCAGAGATTTAAAAATACGTTTGACCACGGGAATATAGGAAAATGCACTTGAATTCTAGTAGGAGACTCTAGAACTCTCTAGAAAAGGGAACTAGAATTTATAGGGATGACATGGAACTGTTTTTTCTAGAGCCACAATTTAGATTCTAGATGCCAGAACCATATTTTTTTTCTCAGTGTAAAGGACTCACTCCCTTGTAAAGGTGCTACACACTCCATTTTCAATAACGACCATTCCATGATAAACCTCAATAACATAATAGCAATTAGATGAAAATAGGAGTGCATTTATGCGAGTTAGTACGCGGATGGACAGACAGACAGACAAACCGAATTCATAAACACTTTTTAACTATGTTGAAAGGCATTTAAAATGATGTTCTGACATAAAGATATTTTCATAGGATGAAACACGGCATTCTAATTATTTTTGCAATGGGAACTATTCCTCTAAAACTAATGATTTAAAAATTAGATATTAGTCAACGTTAAGAAGGTAGAACTTCTATAACTTGAGTTTAATTTACTTGATCACAATCAAAGTATAATTCTACACGTGAAAATGACGCCTTATTTAAAAGAAAATTTAATTCTCATCAGGTTTCCGTTTTTCCCATACTAGCGGAGAAAAAATTAATAAATACCAATAAGTATGCAAATATATGTAAGTATGCATATAAACAAATAGGTTTTTTAAAATACACTCTTTTATAAACGTTCAATGTTCATCTTGAAAATTACACCTAATTTTTTGACTGCGTTTTATGTTTTTTTCCCAAAAATTACCGTTACGATTCATTCATGTGGCGTCTGCAAAGAAATCTATAATGAAAAAGTTAGTGTTTTTTTACGCTTGATAGAAAGCGGAAGCAAGTGAATATATTAAAAATTATATAATTTGTTGCTCCGTTTCTGTTTTAAGATAGGACAACAGGAAAGGAAAAATGAAGAAAAATTTAAACTTTAGTTTAGAATTTTTAACTTGATTTCGCCACGAATAATCGTAAATTAATATTAAACTATTAACTTATAAAAAGCGTATTTTTTTTTATTACATCCTTAATTTTTTGTAATTCATTTTCTACTTTTTTGCTTTTAAAATGTTTCATTGTTGCCGTTTCACAACCATTTGGCCTATTTTGGAGATCGTGTTTGGTCGCATCCTTCAATCCATTTTTGTTTCAACTGGTATACAAAATGTACGGAGAATATTGGCCGGTGGATCAACTGTGACGGTCTAAAGAAATAAACGGTCAAGTGCGTGTATTACTCGCGCACAGAGGGTTCCGTACAATAAATATATTAATTAGTAACTGCATTAAAAAAAAAGCCGTTGCTAAAAGAATACTAAGACTTTGTAGAAAACTATACAACGTAGTGTTGAGTATAGGTATATTTACTACAGAAGTATAAAAGGATATACCATGAAAGTTCAAATAGATATGGAACCTAAATGATATCAATATAGCTATTCTGTATAACTCTTTTTTTAATCTTATCCTAATCTGTTTATGATAAACTTGATGCAGTTCTAGCGATAAAAGTACTTCATATTTAAACTTCAATTGGCATTTCACAAACCTAAATTCAGCGTAGTAATAATCTTTTCTTTTTACAGTGCACCTAAAGCGAAACCATTGTTCAAACTTTTAACTTAGCATTGTGATTAAATTAACGTCTACTACCTCTAATTTTTTCATAATTTTAGTTTCAGTAGATTCAGAATTAGAGGGGAGGGGGCATATTTTTGCACTACATTTTCGACGATATCTTTGAAAATATAATACCTAAAATTAAAAGAAATGTATTTTTGAGTTCAGCGTTACAAAAGCTTTCACACGATATCCTACATGATATACATAGAAAATATTTTTTTTCAAGTAGCTTAATTAGCCCCTCTACATTTTTTTTCTAAATATATTTATGAATGTTTAATAACCTGTAAATATGTGGGTCAATAGTCTTTATTACTTCCCCGAATTTGAACTTTCCACGTCCTAGTTTACGAGTAAAATGGCTGTTACAGACAGATACAGGAGTGATCTTATAATGGTTCCGTTTTTTTAAGCACGGAACCCTAAAAATACCTTAAAATTAATGTCTTAATTTACATTTGAGTTCTAAAAATATTAAAATGCTGTATTGTCATCGGAAACACACACTTGTGAACGTAATTATTATAATTCTAGCCTATCAGGAAGTGGTTTGAAAGTCAATTACAATATTCTATCTTTACATACACAAAAATCCGTTTGCGTGTAAAGAGAGTAAAAAAAACCTGGCTAATTATCGGGTAAAATTACGAGAAACAGCTTCTAAATGTGAAGCTGTATATTAAAAAGTTCATTTCTCTGAATTATACATCCGCCTTCTTGAATGTTTACTGCGTCATTTTAGGATGACTATTGCGATATAATAATGTGATGGATTAATATAATAAAGTAATAAAACAAATTTTGAACAGTTATATAACGAGAAAGATATAATAAATATTATTAAAATAAGAAGAATGCAATGGTTGGGCCATCTAATCAGAATGAGTGATGTATGTAATGGTAAATTAATAGGGAAAAGAAGTATTCGTAGAGCCAGGAAGAGATGGATAGAAGAGGTAGAGAAAGATCTAGCACAAAACCTAATTATAAATTATAAATTAAAGGCTAGAGATCGGTGAGGTATATTGAGGGAGGTCAAAATCCTACATGAATTGTAGTACCATTGTGCATGTGCAGTCGTGGAAAAAAAAAAGTAAACACCCTATACTAACTCTGCAAAAAATGATCCTATAAGAAAGTTACTGGTACCACACGATTGGTAATAAAGTCTACTTTTAAATGATGTGTATAAAATTTGCTTAGAGAGCCATCTACATATTAAAACGAGCCATAAATTTGTTTTCTTCAATAGCAGTATACAATTCTGACACCATAAATGAACCCTACACCCTTCAATTAGCCTAAAAACAAATTTTTATGCAATTCGTACGATAAGCTACCAAGAAATTAATTATTTTAAAACGAGCCCATTTTAAGAGCTGTATCCAAATTGAAGTTCGGTACTCGATTGTTGACCGAGAGAGCCCCCTTCTTGATCAAGGCATCTTAAGCATCACTCCAGCAGTCATTGAAAACCACTAGATAACAGGATAGCATAAGAAATTTCTAAATATCTAGTCATATCACTCCTTCTATCATAGACGTCCCTTAATCCATCGCATTTTGCCGTTTTTTAAGCATAATTTGAAAACTACTTGGAAGACAAATGAGAAATTTTGGATTTCCATAAATCAGGGCTTAATAAATCCAAATCCATCCAAAAAATTGTAGGTTGCAATTCATAATTTTTTTAAATAATAATTTCATAGTTCATAATTAATATCATAAAATTATAAAAATTGCAAATTCAACGTATTTATGTTTAGGTATTTTAGTATTATTGCTACACAAAAAAATTAGCACGTTAGGAGTATAATTTCAGGAGATATTAATGAAAATATGAAAATGTAATTTAACATTAGAAGCACTCAATTTTGAATGCTTATAATTCAAAAACTCATCATTCAAATAACTTAAAAATTGGTGTCTAGACATAGTTTGAACCGAAGATTTGAAATATCTTCTTAAAATTGGGTATTGCCATTGGAAAAAAATTAAGTTTGGGTTCGGTTTAATATGTAGATGGCCCCCTAAAACATTTTTTCATACATCATTTAAAAGTAGACTTTATTTCCAATCGTTCGGTACCAGTAGCTTTCTTCTACGATAATTTGTTGAGGAGTTAGTAGGGGTGTTTACTTTTTTTTTCCACGACTGTATGTAATTAAACAAATTACATAGATTGGCCCCCATTATAAAACTTTTCCTTGCTATTATAAGACTTCAACACCTTGTAGCTCACAATCCTTTTCCATTCTGTTTTACAAATTATATTATGATTACATTTTTATACTCTTTTATTTAACTTAATTGGTTTATGTACGTAAAGACAGAATGTTTTAATAGATTTTTCACTCACTTTCTAGTAAGGCTAGAATTATAAAATTAAGTACACAGATGCGTTTCCTGTAACAGTGCAACATTTTAATATTTTTAGAACTTAATTAACAATTAATCAACTTAGTTTATGTACGTAAAGACGGAATGTTTTAATTGATTTTTCACTCACTTCTTAGTAAGGCTAGAATTATAAAAATTAGATACACAGGCGTGTTTCTGGTGACCGTGAAACATTTCAATATTTTTAGAACTTAATTATCAATTAATCAACTTAGTTTATGTACGTAAAGACGTAATGTTTTAATCGATTTTTCACTCACTTCTTAGTAAGGCTAGAATTATAAAAATTAGATACACAACCCCGTTTCTGGTGACAGTGCAACATTTCAATATTTTTAGAACTTAATTATCAATTAATTTTAAGGCATTTTTCCTCTAGCCCAGTGCAGGTCACCAATCGCCTAATATCTTTTAGCGTTACAACCCTGTATACAGTTTATATCAACAAAGAAATTAAGTTAATTAAAATTTAACAAAGAAATTTACACAGCGCCAAACTACGCTTTGTAAAATACACCAATCGGCTGTGAAACTGCAGCGATGAAATATTATAAGTATACTTAAGGTTGGTGCCTACCTTCGGAGCACTTTTTTTTAAAAAAATATGAAATTTTTTATCAAACAGATGTGTT
Source organism: Maratus speciosus (assembly GCA_963932465.1). NCBI lineage: Eukaryota > Metazoa > Arthropoda > Arachnida > Araneae > Salticidae > Maratus > Maratus speciosus. The sequence continues at coordinate 631,286,189 of OZ010786.1, forward strand.
TTTATTTAAAACAAGGAATAAAAATATGAATTCATATAAATTTTTAAAGGAATTTTAATTAACTTTCCAAATGTAGGCAATATTTAGACAAATTTGTCATAAGCCTTATAATAAACTTTACGTTAATCATACTTTTTCGCTTAATGTTTAATTGTTAAACGATAATTTAAAAAAAAAATCGAAGTCATGAACAAAAGAAAAAAAAATAGACAAAAGTTCAAAAATCAAACAGGAAGACCCGCGTTTCCCTAATACACCCCTACCGATAACCATGGAATGAAACAATGCAGTCCAAATAATGTTTTTCTTATTCCATTTGTATAACTTGATAATCTTATTTCTTTGAAATTTCTTTCTATAAACATTCTCATTATCATATTTTACCGTTGACTAAATATAGTGTCAGCTAAACACATTTTGTCAAGATGCAAACCATTAAAATCTATTAAAGCATGCTTTTACTGGCTAGCGGTTCACTAATTACCGATGAGCTTGAGTAACAGTTGTCTATTTCTGTTCACCCAGACGAGATCAATACTTTTACAAGTCGGAAATTGCTCGTCAAACATGGCAAACGATGTGCGTTCGTACTATAACTACTTTTATAAATATTTTTTGCACCGCATAGTGTACTGAATGTATATTTTAGTGCACCCCATAAATGCATATCCATTTCATTCTGTTCGAAATTCTGTAACATCATTAAGATGCACTTGAAATATTTTTTTCCCATTGGCCGTAATGTAATGGAAAACTTTTGACTGTCCCTGTCATTAAACTATGCATCCAATTTTCATTAAATTTGAAATGGCTCGACAAAATTTTGTAACATTTATATATTTAAAATTTCAGACCATTCGGAAGGCTGTAACATCATTAAAATGCACTTGCAATAATTTTTTTCCCATTGGCCGTAATGTAACGGAAAACTTTTGACTGTCCCTGTCATTAAACTATACATCCGATTTTCGTAAAATTTGAAATGATTCGACAAAATTTTGCAACAATTATACATTTAAAATTTCAGACCATTCGGTTGTGTAGTTTTTGCTCTGTTATATGCGGATGGACAGACAGACAGACAGACTGAACGACGACTATAGGTGCTACGTATTTATATAATTACGAACGCCCCTAATAAATGTCACTAACAAAATTCAAAAAGCTATTTACTATGTACCAAAACATGTGGTGCTGGTTTAATTGGTGGTGATCGGGTCTCGATTTTTAGGTAGATTTCGTATGAAATACTACCTATTGGGATCGTTCCTATGTTGGAATTTCTGAAAAATTTTTGCAGATCTACACCGATCATGACTCCTAGAACCCAAAAACCAGCCTCAGTAAAAAACTTTATCTATCTATCTATCTATCTATCTATGTATCTATCTATATATATCACTTTCTTCTGGACACGATAACTTTCGTAATTCTGCAGCAATCTCTTCCAAACTGATACATAAAATCTCGGTCAAGTTCGTTAATGGGCAAAATCGGACCAAGGGGATGGAAATAGGGAGGGGTTTTGTGAAAACCGAAAACCCCCCATAACTTCTTAATTTTTATACATATCAAATCAGTTTAAAGTTTTTATTACTTCTAAAAATAGGGCCAAAATTTTATGTATCACAGATTTTTGATAAAGTTAAAAATGGGCTCAAGGGGCGCAAAAAATAGGGGTTTTGGGAGAAAAAAATTCATAACTTCGTCAATTCTCAAGATATCAATTCCAATTAATTTTATTATAAATCTCCTTAATATTATCTACAACTTTTATATTCACAAGTTTTTGATAGGACCAATTCGTACCGCAAAAAAAAAATTAAAAACGAAAACAAAAAAGGGGTTTGAAGAAGTAAAAAATCCATAACTCCGTCAATTCAAAAGATATAAAATCCCCATGAATTTATCATATATCTTCTTAATATTGTCTACAACATCTATATAGACAAGTTTTGGATAGGACCAATTCTTACAGCAAAAACAAATTAAAAATACATAGCGGTTGAAGAAAAAAATCATCTAAGGGTGTATTTAAATCCAAACTGCGTATTTTCTTACTCATTTTACAATTTATTTTTGCTCTCAAAGGCTTCCAATTGGTACGTTTTCTTACTCAGAAACTATATAATGTACCGTAATGGTCGATTTTTTGATAGAGGCAGAATATATTTTTAAAAATGCTGTTAAAGTGGGCATTTTGAACCGAATTTCCCGAAGCGGATTGTGTTGGAAAAATCATTGCATTAAGGATGCACTCAAATCCAAACTGCTTATTTTCTGACTCATTTTTAAATTCGTTTTTGCTCTCAAATGCATTTAATTGGTAGATTCGCTTATTCAGAAACTATATAATGTATCGCAATGATCGATTTTTTGATAGAGGCAGAATATATTTCAAAAAATTATGTCAAAGTGGACATTTTGAACGGAATTTCCCGAAGCAATTGTGTTATCACTTTCTTCTGGACACGATAACTTCCGCAATTCTGCACAAATCTCTTCCAAACTGATACATAAAATCAAGGGACATAAAATCTCGGTCAAGTTCGTTAATGGGCAAAAGCGGACAAAGGGGGTGGAAATAGGGAGGGGTTTTGTGAAAACAGAAAAAACCCCATAACTTCTTAATTTTTGTACATATCAAATCAGTTTAAAGTTTTTATTACTTCTAAAAATAGCGCCAAAAATTCATGCATCACAGATTTTTGATAAAATTTAAAATAGGCTCAAGGGGCGCAAAAAATAGGGTTTTTTGGGAGAAAAAAATTTCTTACTTCGTCAATTATCAAGATATTAAATCCAATAATTTTATTATACATCTCCTTAATATTATCTACAACTTTTATATTCACAAGTTTTTGATAGGACCAATTCGTACCGAAAAAAAAGAAGGTTGAAGAAGAAAATTTTTCATAACTCCGTCAATTCACAAGATACAAAATCTCCATGAATTTATCATATATCTTCTTAATATTGTCGTCAACATTTATATAGACAAGTTTTTGATAGGGCCAATTCTTAAAGCAAAAACAAATTAAAAATACATAGCGGTTGAAGAAAAAAAATCATCTTATTAATGGTGCATTCAAATCCAAACTGTCTATTATCTTACTCATTTTTAAATTCATTTTTGCTTTCAAACGCATCCAATTGCTAGATTCTCTTATTCAGAAACTATATAATGTTCAGTAATGATCTATTTTTTGATAGAAACAGAATGTATTTCAAAAAATGATGTCAAAGTGGGCATTTTGAACGGAATTTCCCGAAGCGATTGTGTTAGAAACGAAAAATATTGCCCTACTGAGAAAATAATGGTTTATTAATAAAGTTTTAATTAATTGAAAGAAAAATAAAAACACAGGTCGCTTATAAATCTTTTCAAAAATCACGTCAGCATGTTTCATATTTTTTTTTTTTATTAAAAATTAATCAGAAAATGTGCCAGAAAATTTCGAGTTGTTGAGTATGGAAAAATATTTTTTTAATATCGCCTTAACATGATTCTGATAAAACCAGCTATTTTATAAAAAAGGAAATATAAACTCGTCAAAAGCAGACAGATAAAACTGTTAAAGTGGATTTATATCTAATAATGATTTAGTTTTTGTTGGTGAAATTAGTATACTTAACTTCGAAATCTACCTCTGCCTGTAGGCCGGGACGGCAGGGATTTTTTTAGGAGAAGAAATGTTCCTATTTAGCTTGCATTTCGAGAATTTCACCGCAAGATAACATAACAAAACTAATATGTTTCTAAATTGGAAATTTTTCACACATTCGATTCAAGGAGGTTGAAAAATCTGTTTTTCTTGCAACAATTTTTTTCTCAGATTAGTTTCAAAAAATATATTGTTGAAAAAAAAATAGTGAAATGGTTAGGGGGGGGGGGGGGGCTCTAGCGGAAGCTAGGGGGGCGGCTCAGCCCATCTCGCTCCCGTCTGGTTATAGGCTTGTTTTAGCGGACAGTAGATTGACAGTAGATTTAGTTAACGCAATGGTAAAATACTAGGTTGAGCAAAAAGTTCTGGGAAATTTGTGAAAGTTGCGTTGTTATGCGCAAATTAACAACAAAAGCAACAAGGACTATGCTTCAAAGTAGAGACCATCATAGTCTCCGACTTACTGCCATCATTCTGTCAGATTCCGGTTTGCTGGAAGTACCATGGCGGCTTCTTGGAATCCAAAAACTCTTGGTATGCTTCTTCAACTTCGTTAAAAGATTCAAATTGGCGGCCCTTGAAAAAGAGTTACGTTGATCGAAAGAGGCCATAATCGGATGGAGCCACGTCTGGAATATAGGCGGGGTGTGGGAGAATTTCGACGCTTTCCAACTGTGCAAACTTGTCCTTGGTCCTCTGGGCCAAGTGCCGTTTGGCATTGTCCTGCTGAAACGAAACGCACTTTCGGCGGACCCATCTTGCATACTTCTGCACCAATTTGTTGCAGACGCGATCCATCTGCTGGCAATAGAGCTCGGCGTTGATGGCACGACCATCCTATACGATACAAATTCTGGTAACTGTTAGATTAAAAGTTTCCCAGAACTTTTTGCTCAACCTCATATGATAAGAATGTTTATAGAGATAAATTTCGAAGATATAAGATTATTAATTTATACAGATGGAATAAGAAAAACATTGTTTGGACATAAATTGTTTCAATCCACGAGTGTTGGACGGAGTACATAAGGGAACCGGGATATTGGAAATATGTAACGTCTTCCTGTATGATTTTTGAACTTTTTTTTTCTTTTATTTATTTATTTATTTATTTATTTTTTGTTCGACTTTGAAAAAAAAATGTAAATTAAACATTAAGCGAAAAGGTATGATCAACGTAAAGTTTATTATAAGGCTTATGACAAACATATCTTCATTTAAACAGTGGATATTGTATTTAAATCTGTATTCAAATTTCAATCCTCTACTTTCTGAAAAATTTGCGTGGTTGATAAAGGTGTATAATTCACAGATATGTTTATTCAGACTTAAGTAACCGTACGTGTTTTAAATCAACTACGTTTTTACATTTTATAAAACTTTTTCCAAATCTAAGCCAGCTATGTTCTCAGGGATGCAAGCGCTGCGCCACAAATGACTCATTTTCACCACTAAATTTTAATAGTATTTTTTTCTTATTAAATCTCAGAAATTATGGCTTTAAATAAGTGAATAAATACTATTAAAATTTAGTGATAGCAATCGGCCATTTCTGGCGCAGCGCTTGCATCCCTGCGTTCTGACATATTCCGGAAAAATATTTATTGATAAAAGTATAAAATTTGAAGGCTCTAAGGAACAGAGTAGGATTTTATGCTTTCCTAACAGTAAACCATATTTGACACTTTAGGCTGGTTTTTATGACATGACAGCAACGAAATAATAGTCATCCGGTAGCAGTAATCTAAACTCAAGTTGTACGGAATTTACGGAAAAACGGAGGCTTTATTCTAAAGCAGGGAACCCACATGCGGAAAAATATAGACGGAAATCTGCAGCGGCAAATTTTCCGCTACGCCAAATTTCCGACTTGGAAATGAGAATCGCACTTGCGTTTTTCGCTGGCGTGCGCTTCCGACGAAATAGTGAGAAACGTTCTTATTGGTTGATTTCTACAGATGCCGTCGCGGAAAACGGAAAAAGTTAAAACATGTTTAACTACAATTCCGCTGTGTTTTCGCATTTGTACGTGGCAAATATGGGGTTAATTTGCCGTTCCGCATGTCCAATTCCGTCGTATTTTTCCGCATGTGGGTTCCCGGCTTTAGGCGCAATAATGTGAGGACCTGAAAATTTTTAGACATGTAGGAGACAAAGTTAGTTCTTGAACGTGTGAGGGAAATTAGTGCTGTTCAGGGAGTGAAAAATAGTTTTTGAGTCCCTTAAGGGGACCGGGAAAGCCCTATCTCCGCCATGTTAAATTCACCAACTTTATGTACCTTTTTCTCAGAAATGGTGAAAGATAGAAGTTCAGATTTTTTAGAGTAGTTAGAATAACATGATTTACGTATTTTAACAGACCATTTTCTTCCTAAGTGAAACTCAAAATTGATCATTAATTATTTATTGAAAGTCATTTCTAAATTAGCATTTTTGGTAAGATTTCACTGCATAAAATAAATAATTCTCAACAAATCATTAAATCCCTGTGTTAAAGTATAGAATGTAACATAATATAAGTATTAAGTAAAAATCTGAGTTCTTAAGTTTAATAGATATTGAAATAAAAGAACATAAAAATGAAAAATCCAAGTTTTGAGAAAAAGGCAATTAAAGATTTAAATGACCATTAACCTGTGAAGTACTCTTAGAAATAATGAATAATTTCTACACTTATTTTTTTATATATAAACATGTGTGACACATCGTTGGAAAGATAAAAGTTTAAACTATTTCTACCCTATATATATAAAATCCTAATGAAACGAATTTATGAAACGGATATATGAAACGACTGAATGAAATTAATTTATGAAGCGATTCTTTGAAACGACTGATTAAACAACTGATTTTGTTTCACGGCGATTTCTCCTAAAATATGGAATACTTTGCGATGAAATTAACACCAAAAATCCGCATTGATCCGCAGATCTCAAAACTGGTATTGGAATTTTAGGTAGCTTTCATTACAAAAAGCTAACTATTGTAGCCGTTCGGAGGAAAGCGATTTCAAAAAAATTTGGTATATTTTCATCGATCATGACCCCCAGACCCCGAAACCACCCTCCGTTTAAAATTGATACATATATATATATATATATCCTATCCATATATATATATATATATATATATATATATATATATACCGGGTGTCCCAAAAAGGACTGACTGATTTTAAAATTCAATAACTTGTAAACGGTGACAGATATTTAAAAAATTCTTGCAGGAGGGTTATGCATAAGATCAAAAGTTTTTTTACAGTGATTTTCAATTTTAGTTCGAATTACAAACAATAGATGGCGCTGCGATCAATAGACGCTAAATTCAGGCTCGATTTTTGGTACTTCGTGGCCCGGATAATACATTTCCATCTCCTTTTTCCACATGGAACAAGATAAAGGATTAAAAATCGAGTCTGTATTTAGCGACAATTGCTTACAGCGCCATCTATTTTTTGTAATTCGAACTAAAATTTAAAATCACTGTAAAAAAGCTTTTGACCTTATGCATAACTCTCCTGCAAGAATTTTTTAAATATCTGTCACCGTTTACAAGTTATTGAATTTTAAAATCAGTCGGTCCTTTTTCGGACACCCGGTATATAACCATTAATTAAACATTACCGACCATCATCAAAAACTGCAATATTGTGAATGATTGACTACACGCCATAAACCAACAATATAGAACTGTATGTGTAAAATAAAGTACCGTATACCTAATTACAAGAATTAACATGGAAGAAAAAAAGAAGAATATGGATTCCGAAAAAATTGAAAAACTTATATATTGAATTACGTTTTCAAGAGTACAGAATTCAATGATATAAGCAAATCGGTTGTTTTCTGTGGGAAAAAAGCTATAAGCTGAAAAAAAAAATTTCCCCTGTACTCAAACAACCAATATAATCAAAATAATAGTTTCAAGATGAATACAGAACATTATCAAATGGCATGAAATGGAAAAAAACTAAAACCCATTAAATATTTAATTTATAGCAATAGAAATCTTAAAAAACATACCGTATTAATTCCCAGTAGATTTTCAAAATATATCCCCGCACATGGAATCCAAAAAGTATGATACGAATAAAACAGCTAAGTTAAAACAGAAATTAAAAGCTATGGAGTCAGTTAATTCATGTTGAAATATTGTGATAAATATAATTAATATAATATAAATAAAAAATAATTACATTATATATATATATATATGTATATGACCTTTGTCACACTGTAATTCTCTTATTTATGAACCGATTTCGATGTAATTCGGTGTGTACGTAGTACATACCAATGTCTCGACAGAGTTTGTTGGCCAGCTTCATCCGCCATTTTGTTTCAAAATGGCGGCCATTTAAAATTTTTAAAAAAATTTAAAATTTGAAATCTGGTACCAAAATTTTGAAAATGGAAAAATATTTTTTTCTTATGTATTTGACCTTTATACAAAGATTCCGGAGCAGTATTTGTTTCGTCTATATCTTAAAAAATGGCTGAGTTATAGCATTTTGAATTTCTAGCGTGGCTGACATTTTGAAACGTCCTGATTTTTGTCACGCGATAACAGGCGTATTTATGAATAGATTTGGATGTAATTTGGTCTGTACATAGTACATACCAATGTCTCGACCGAGTTCGTTGGCCAGCTTCATCGGCCATTTTGTTTCAAAATGGCGGCCATTTAAATTTTTAAAAAAAATTAAAATTTGAAATGTGGTACCAAAAAATTGAAAATGGAAAAATATTTTTTCTTATGTATTTGACTTTTATACAAAGATTCCGGAGCAGTTTTTGTTTTGTCTGTATCTTAAAAAATGGCTGAGTTATAGCATTTTGAATTTCTAGCGTGGCTGACATTTTGAAACGTCCTGATTTTTGTCACGCGATAACAGGCGTATTTATGAATCGATTTGGATGTAATTTGGTCTGTACATAGTACATACCAATGTCTCGACCGAGTTCGTTGGCCAGCTTCATCGGCCATTTTGTTTCAAAATGGCGGCCATTTAAATTTTTAAAAAAAAAATTAAAATTTGAAATGTGGTACCAAAAAATTGAAAATGGAAAAATATTTTTTCTTATGTATTTGACTTTTATACAAAGATTCCGGAGCAGTTTTTGTTTTGTCTGTATCTTAAAAAATGGCTGAGTTATAGCATTTTGAATTTCTAGCGTGGCTGACATTTTGAAACGTCCTGATTTTTGTCACGCGATAACAGGCGTATTTATGAATCGATTTGGATGTAATTTGGTCTGTACATAGTACATACCAATGTCTCGACCGAGTTCGTTGGCCAGCTTCATCCGCCATTATGTTTAAAAATGGCGGACATTTAAATTTTTAAGAAAAATTTAAATTTGAAATGTGGTACTAAAAATTGAAAATTGAAAAAATATTTTTTTTTATGTGTTTGACCTTGATAGAAAGATTCGAGAGCAGTTTTTGTTTCGTCTATATCTTAAAATATGGCTGAGTTATAGCATTTTGAATTTCTAGCGTGGCTGACATTTTGAAACGTCCTGATTTTTGTCACGTGATAACAGGCGTATATATGAACCGATTTGGATGTACCTAGGTGTGTACATAGAACCTACAAATATCTCGACCGAGTTCGTTGGCCAGCTTCATCCGCAATCTGGTTTCAAAATGGCGGCCATTTAAAAAAAATTTTTTAATTTAAAATTTAAAATGAGATACCAAAAAATTGAAAAATGAAAAAGATTTTTTTGTATGTGTTTGACCTTAATACAAAGATTCCGGAACAGCTTTTGTTTTGTCTATATATAAAAAAATGGCTGAGTTATAGCATTTTGAATTTCTATTGTGGCTGACATTTTAAAACGACCTGATTTTTGTCACGCGATAACAGGCGTATTTATGAACCGATTTGGATGTAACTTGGTCTGTACATAGTACATACCAATGTACAACAATAGTACAACCGAGTTCGTTGGCCAGCTTCATTCGCCATCTTGTTTCAAAAGGGTTGCCATTAAAAAAAATTAAATTTAAAATTTAAAATGAGGTATTAAAAAGTCCTTCCGGCCAGTGCCGGGAGGAAGAGGTAGCTTTCATATTCCTTATTTTTAAAAAGCCAGCTTATGTTATTCAAACACACGAAGCTCAATTTGCTGGAAATCGATTATAGAAGATTCAATACTAATTTTTATCAATACTAAATCCTTATGAAGGAGAATTTCGCGAAATTAGTCAGCTTTATCCAAGCTGCTTTTATATAAAGTAACTTATATTTGTTTGCCAAATTCGGCGATATCTTGTAGTGCCTGCCATTTTAAGACAACATGGTGGATGAGGCTAACACGTGAACTTGGTCGAGACCTTAGTAATTCCTGCGCACATGCTCACTCACATCGGAATCGGTTGATACATACGAGTGCTGTCGCAGGCAAACAATCAGATTTTTCAAAATGTCACCCACATAAAGAAATTCAAACTGCTATATCTGAGCCATTTCTTAAGATAAAGACAAAACAAAAAAAGCTCCGGAATCCTTATATCAAGGTCAAATATAGAAGGTCAAATAAGAAAGAAACCTTTTTCAATTTCTAATTTTTTGCACCTCACTTTAAATATAACTTTTTAATCTAATGGCCGCCATTTTGAAACAAGACGGCTGATGAAGCTGGCCAGCGAGCTTGGTCGAGACATTGCTATATACTATCCGCATGCCATACATCCAAACAGGCTAATAAATACGTGTGGTATAGCGTGACAAATATCAGATCCTTTCAAAATGTCAGCCATGCTAGAAATTCAAAGTGCTGTAACTCAACCATTTTTTAAGATATAGACGAAACAAAAACTGCTCCGGAATCTTTGTATTAAGGTCAAACACATAAGAAAAAAATATTTTTCCATTTTCAATTTTTTGGTACCACATATCAAATTTTAAATTTTTTAAAAAATTTTAAATGGCCGCCATTTTGAAACAAAATGGCGGATGGAGCTGGCCAACGAACTCGGTCGAGACATTGCTATGTACTATGTACACACGAAGGTACATCCATATCGGTTCATAAATACGTCTGTTATCGCTTGATAAAAATCAGGTCGTTTCAAAATATCAGTCACAATAGAAATTCAAAATGCTATAACTAAGCCATTTTTTTAGATATAGACGAAACAAAAACTGTTCCGGAATCTTTGTATTAAGGTCAAACACATAAGAAAAAAATATTTTTTATTTTCCAATTTTTTGGTACCTTATTTTAAATTTTAAATTTTTTAAATTTTTTTAAATGGCCGCCATTTTGAAACAAGATGGCGGATGAAGCTGACCAACGAACTCGGTCGAGACATTGCTATGTACTATGTACACACGAAGGTACATCCATATCGGTTCATAAATACGCCTGTTATCGCGTGACAAAAATCAGGACGTTTCAAATGTCAGCCACGCTAAAAATTCAAAGTGCTATAACTCAGCCATTTTTTAAGATATAGACGAAACAAAAACTGCTCCGGAATCTTTGTATAAAGGTCAAAGACATAAGAAAAAAATATTTTTTCATTTTCAATTTTTTGGTACCACATTTCAAATTTTAAATTTTTTTAAAAATTTTAAATTTTAAACACACCGAGTTACATCCAAATCGGTTCATAAATACGAGAGTTACAGTATGACAAAGATCAGATATATATATATATATATGGATATATATATATATATATATATATATATATATATAGATATATATATATATCAACTTTTGAACGGAGGGTGGTTTCGGGGTCTGGGGGTCATGATCGATGAAAATATGCCAAAATTTTTTGAAATCGCTTTCCTCCGAACGGCTGCAATAGGTAGCTTTTTGTAATGAAAGCTACCTAAAAATTGGAAAATGAAAAAGATTTTTTTTATGTGTTTGGCCTTGATGCAAAGTTTCCGGAGCAGTTTTTGTTTCTGAAAATTTGTTCTTTTGTTTATATCTTAAAAAACGGTTGAATTATAACACTTTGAATTTCTAGCATGGCTAACATTTTGAAATGATCTTGTATTTGTCACGCGATAACACACGTATTCGCCTATTTCGATGTAAGAAGGCATGTGGATAGTGTACACCAATATCTCGACCAAGTTCGCTGGCCAGATTCATCAGCCATCTTGTTTCAAAATGGCGGTCATTAAATTAAATATATATATATATATTTAAAGTGAGGTGCAAGAAAATTAGAAATTGAAAAAGGTTTCTTTCTTAAGTATTTGACCTTGATATAAGGATTCAGGAGCATTTTTTGTTTGTCTTTATCTTAAAAAATGGCCCAGATATAGCAGTTTCAATTTCTAATGTGGGTGACATTTTGAAAAATCTGATTTTTTGCCTGCGACAGCACTCGTATATATCAACCGATTCCGATGTGAGTGAGCATGTGCACAGCAACTACTGAGGTCTCGACCAAGTTCACTGGTTAGCCTCATCCACCATGTTGTCTTAAAATGGCAGGCACTTTAAAAAATCGCCGAATTTGGCAGCCAAATATAAGTTACTTTAAATAAAAGCAGCTTGGATAAAGCTGACTAATTTCGCGAAATTCTCATTCATAGTGATTTAGTATTGATAAAAATTTGTATTGAATCTCCTATATTCGGTTTCCACTAAATTGAGCTTCGTGTGTTTGAATAATATAAGTTGACATTTTTAAAATAAGGAATATGAAAGCTACCTCTTCCTCCTGGTACTGGCCGGAAGGACTTTTTAAATTCGAATTAGTTTTCGAAATAGTAATTTTTTTCTAATTTTAAATACTTTTTTCTAATGATGGTAACTCAAATTTTAATCATAACAGATATATTTTTTTTCATATTTCAGAAAAGGTTATTATTTTAAACTAATTTGGCGACCAGTTTGGCCTCCCTTAAATCTATGCTGAAAACAATGCTTTTTTTTTTTTTTTTTTTTTTTTTTTTTTTCGTTATCATTTTATTTAATACAAAACTTTCATTTAAAACTGAAACATTTAAAATTAATGGCTTTCACTTCTTTGATTTTTTAAACGAAACGAAAAGAAAAATATTAGGCGCAGATGTCATATACGCATCGAGGTACACAATTGGCGCCAAAATGGTGTTATTTTGCCTGACATGGTACCCCGGCTATTGTTGCTTATTTATTAATAAATGTTTATTTACCTTTATTTTCTTTTTATTTAACAAAAATGTTATAAATTGTTTTGTTTCATAGTTATTAATTAAACTTTTTTTTTATTTATTGTATTTCATTTTAAAAATAATAGAAAATAATTAAAAAAATACATATGTAACTGGTATACGAAAACGAGGTTTTCGCCAAACAAATATTAAATAATGCAACAAATCATGACATTTAATTTCAACTTCAAAGCAATGCTTTAATGGTACTACATAGTTATACCGTCGACCAATTTTGCCAAATTATATAAATCGCCAAACACTCGCCAAATTATACAAATTGATTCTTATTTAATATAACGAAAGAACAAATAAATTAGAATAACATTATTAAAAATACAAATAAAACGTCGAAATAAAAATCACTTGATGGCGTAAACACGTGTAACTTCCTTAAAGTCAAGTGAATGTGACATTTACGATCAACCATTATAGGCATTTAATCTTATAGTTTGGCGATAGATTTTTAGTCAACGGGATAACAAAGTAGTACCGTTTTAATTTACCACTCGAAAAATAAAAAATGATAGCTGGCGAGTTTTAAAAAAAGCTATTGGCGAGATTAGCACACGGCTAACATAAAAGTACCAAGAATTCTTTGAGATCATAGCAACTTTTATGTAGTTTTATTTGAAAAAATAATTTTGATTCTTTAATCAAAATGAAAACCTTTCACAAGAAAAGCGAAGGGCTGTAATTGTTTATGGCAGCGCAGTTACATGACTTGGACTATAATAATATATGTGAAATGGTGGCGATAGAATAATATTTGGCGATTTATCACTTGTGGATGGCTAACATTAAAGTACCAAAATGGCCGCCTGGAATATAAAAAACGAAGGGATCCATCCGGAACTGTTGATGATGGTCACATGACTAAGGCTTTTGTTATAGAGATTGTTTTCAATTCTGAAAACAGCGCAAAGAATAGTATTTCCTTACGATTAAAAAATTATTTACACGTGACAATTAAAAACAGAAAAAAACCTTTAAAATTAATATTAAATGAGTACGTGTTAAAAGCAGAAAAATATTGAAAATTGTATTTACACGCGAATATTAAAAGAGAAAGGAAACTTTAAAATAATAAATATATTAATATGCGTTTAACCCTTTCAGGGGCAAGGTACTTCTATTCGTAAAATGTTGAAATCAGTGAATGGCACCAGAATTTACAAATAAATTTAAATTCCAATATTCTGGTGCCAATGTGGCATTTAAGAATTAAAATTAAGTGGTCCAAAAATAAACCACCGACCTTGAAGGGGTTAAAGCAGTAAATTGTGGTAATTGTAAATCGTATTATGTCAATCGTTTTATAACGCTGTTAAGAAATACCGGGACAGTGGCGTAGCTACATATTCAGCGCCCTGGAGCAAGGAAAGTTTGTGCGCCCTCTTGTCACACGAAAACGTTCTGCGCAATTTTGTTTTCAAGTACAAAATTTATATAATAACCTTAATTCAATTTAAAATTTTATTTTTATTTGAAAGTCAAAGTATTTTAACAACGTATTAAATACAAATAATTAATGAAATGAATTAAAATTCTTTAAGTACGGACCTACCAATATTTTCTGAGAATTGGGTGGGAATTTAATTTTAAATGCGCCAATGAGCTAATGCAATCTGCTGTGCTTAATATCTATTTTTTCTTTTCAAGGGTTTCGAAGCATTGTAGAATACTAATAAAAGAAAACACTATTGTCAAGATTTTTTTTTTCGCATATAGATGAAACAGGTTTTCTGTTTTTAGTGCCAAAAAATACTAAAATTCCATAAAATTCAAAGTATCATAACTCTGTAAATTTTGGTCGTACATTTTTTTTATTTTATTTTACCTGTTAAAGTATGGAGAAGATTTTCCTAAATGTAACGCGAATAAAAATGTAAACCTCGTAATTAAAAAAAATAAAAATTTTGACATAAATTACTTTTAAGAGGATGAAGAACAACTTTGAAGCTTTTCTACAATTATAAATATATTTCTACAGTTAATGGTTTTGAAAATGAGCCAGACACCGGGGTCCTCACTGGCCTTTCATTAATCTGAGCAATTTGGCAAATCGTTAAAAAAAACTATCCAAATTCAAATAATGGTAGTAATAGATTCGTCGTGGAATACTAAGAATATCAGAACACACATATCGAGTTACACAGGAAAGGTTTAATCGTGGAATAACATCATTGAGAGTATCGCCGAAAGAAAAAAAAGATCTCCTGCAATTTGGCGATTTCAGTCATTTTATCGCCAAATGAAACGTTTTGGTGCAGTGGCGATCGGCAGCGAGAACCCTGATTGACACCCTTACATATTACTTAAAATTGCAGTTTTTTCACTTTTCATCAAAATTAAAGAATAATGGAAAAAATATGTTCACTAAGTTAATGTTTCAACCAATTCCCAATGCTGCAATTATTTATGTTAATTAAATACAATTGAACACAAAATTGCACTTCCGCACATACGTTACAGTCGAAAATATGAAAATTAGATGATTGACAATGTGGTGCGCAATGGACGCATGCTGCAATTCTGGTCTGTAGTGTTGTTTAAAATGAATGTGGTGTCTGAGAGTCAGTATTCATTAGTTATGGCTCAAAGGCATCATTTAAGTAAAGCTCAAAAGTGGTGAATAATTGGTAGAATCGAGGGAGATGAAACACAAATGGAGGTCGCCCAAGATTTGAATATCCCTAACATTGCCATATCAAGAGATTGGAGCCGCTTTTTAAGTACTCGATCCATTGATAGCCAGCCTGGTCAAGGGCGACCAAGAGCACCAACTGCATCCGAAACCCGTTTTCTGACATTGTCGGCTCGAAGAAACCGCGAAGTGACTACAAGAGATTTGGTTTCAGACTTTCAGGCTGCCACAGGAACTCGACTTAGCAGTTCTACTGACTGTATGAGATAAAACCAAAAGTTTGTGTCCCATGCACTCCAGTTTCCAAAGGCGTCGTTGTGATCAGCGGAGCCAAAAAGACTGGGTCCGAGTACTATTTACTAATGAGTCCAGATGTAGTCTGAACACGGATTCTAGACGTGTTTTACTCTGGAGAGAAGAATGAACACGCAACTTGCCTTCCCTTATCCGTGAAATATCCCGTTTTCGCGACCGCCAGAAAGGGGAATCATGACAAATGGCCGCACCGAGCTGCATATCTTTCAAGGACGTTCTGTAACCGCTCGAAGATATGTGGAGGAGGTATTGGAACCCCAAGATAGACTGTTTAGGGGTGCTGTTGGCCCAGAGATTTTTTTTAATGGATCACAATGCTCGGCCACAACGAGCATATGTGGTGTCAGAATACTCGCAAACAGAAGATATCATTCGAATGGATTGGGCACCTTACTTACTTAACTTGAACACGATTGAGCATGTGTGGGATGACTTAGGGTGCTGACTTACAGCGCACCAAATCCCTCCACGGACCCTCCAGGAGCTCAAAAGTGCACTTTTAGAAGCGTGGAGTGCAATTCCACAAGACTTGATCAATACTTTGGTAAAATCTATGAAATCAAGATGTGAGGTATGCATATTTGTCCGAGGTGATTACAAACCATATTAAAGAAAACATTTTTCCACAGGAGAAACATTGTAGTTTATGTTAACTAATGCTTTTGCATAAATTTTCATTAATAATTTTTCATTAACTGTCATTATCCTTTAATTTTGATGACCAGTGTACTTTCCACGCGCATACAATGTAAACTAGTCAGAAGTGGCAATCCCAAAACTTTCTTCGATCTCATACAGGTTAATACTTCCTGAAAAATGCAGCATAGCAGCGCTACTGGCTAGGCGATTTACACCAAAATCTAATGAGGAACAACTTATATCAACTTCTAATTGAACCTGAAGTTTGATGAAAATCCGTACATTAGTTTTTGAGATAGAGCTATTGCGGAAATCGTGAAAAATTCTGTATAGCAGTGGCACCTGTTGGACAATTTACACCAGAAACGCATCAGGATCAATTTATATCAGCGACTAACTGAATCTAAAGTTGGATGAAAATTCATCCATTAGTTCTTGAGATACAGCTATTGGGGAAATCGGGAAAAATGCAGCATAATAGCGCCGCTTGTTGGGCGATTTACACCAAAACTAAACAGCCTTAATTTATATCAGGAACTAACTGAATCTGAAGTTTGATGAAAATTTGTGCTTTAGTTCTTGAGATAGAGCTATTGCGATAATCATGAATAATGAAGCATAGCAGCGCCACGTATTGAGCGATTTACACCAAAAAGTTATCAGCACCAAATTATATCAAGGACTTACTGAATCTGAAGTTTTTTGAAAATCCGTGCTTTAGTTCTTGAGATATAACTATTGTGGATATCGTAAATAATGAAGAATAGCAGCGCCACCTGCTGGGCGATTTACACCAAAAAGTAATCAGCTCCAATTTATATCAGGGACTAAATGAATCTAAAGTTTTATTAAATTCCGTTCATTAGTTCTTGAGATAGAGCGCCCACAAAATTTGTGTCACATACAGACTCACAGACAAGCATTTTGTAAAAACATATTTTTCGTCATCTCTGACTCCTAAAACGTGTAAATCCTTCGAAAAATTTCACGAATCCAATACTTTCTTCTTCTAAAGATAGAAGAAGTAAAAAGGCAATAAGAAAGCATTGTAATCACAATAAAAATCTAGTCCGATGTGTCAATCCCAAAACTTTCTTCTATCTCATACATGGTAATATTTCCGGAAAAATGCAGCACCGGTTAGGTGATTTACACTAAAATCTACTCAGCAAAACTTATGTGAACTTCTAACTGAATCTAAAGTTTGATGAAAATCCGTGCATTAGTTTTTGAGATAGAGCTATTAGGGTAATGGGAAAAAATTTTGTCTAGCAGTGCCACATGTTGCGTGATTTAGACCAAAAACTAATTACGACAAATTTATATCAAGGATTAACTGAATCTGAAGTTTGACGAAAATTCATGCATTAGTTCTTGAGATACAGCTATTGCGGAAATCGTGAAAAATGTAGCATAGCAGCGCCACCTGTCGGCATTTACACCACAAATTAAACCGCACTAATTGAGGGACTAAAGTAGTTTGATGAAAATTCGTGCATTAGTTCTTTAGATAGAGCTATTGCAATAATCATAAATAATGTAGCACAGCAGCGTCACCTGTCGGATGATTTACACCAAAAAGCAATGAGCACCAAATTATACCAAGGACTAACTGAATCTGAATTTTTTTGAAAATCCGTGCCTTAGTTCTTGAGATATAACTATTGAGTAAATCGTGAATAATGAGGCTATTTACACCAAAAAGTAATCAGCTCCAACTTATATCAGGGACTAACTGAATCTAAACTTTTATTAAATTCCGTTCATTAGTTCTTGAGATAGAGCGTCCACAAAATTTGTGTCATATACAGACTCTCAGAGCGGGGGGACAGGAACAGAGCATGATTACGGCCCAAGCAAACGCACAATCCTAAAATTTTGTGATTAAATAAACGTAAAAATACATTTCGATGGTGGTGAAAGTGATATAAGTGTGCATAGGTGATAATCAGGTTCTAAGAAACACTTACTTTTTTCTCCCTTTACGATCAAAAAGGCTCATCAATTCTGCATTTGAGATTTTCCATATTTTCAAAATCTCAAAATCTCAAAAACAAGACGCACAAAATTTAATTTGCCGCTTTCCCCTCACACCCCCCTCACCGTCCCCCCCCCCCTCTAAATTTTGTCGTCGTGGACTGGTGAGGAATGTGCCTGGCTCTTATTATTGTTTTATAATCATCTGTACTGATGCATGTTTAATTTCCACACACACACACACAAAAAAAAGCCTTGAAATTTTTTGTTTTTTGGGGGGTTTTTTGTTTGTAAAATGGTCAATAATTTCAATAATTTTCTTCAGCTTGTCAAACTTTTTTTTTTAAATTCCAAATCGTAAAATAACTAAATAGCCAAGTCATTGCTGTTACATCGTAAATATAGGTTTCACAAAGGTGACTTCTTTGGCTACCATTATTTCCGCACAGTAATCATCATGATAAATTTCTAAAACATTTTCAAAAGAAATGCACCAGAAAGATTATTTTTTGAAAACAGTGGTACCCAAAAAAGTGACCGATAAGAACCCTGTAAAAAAGTTTTGATTATAGATTTGAAGATCTTCAACTGTCGTCCAAGGAACAGTTACAGAAAAAAAAAAAATCCCTGCCGGCTCGGCCTACAGGCGCAGCTAGATTTCGAAGTTAAGTATTAATTTCACCAACAAAAACTAAATGAAGATTAGAGATAAACTCAGTTTAACAATTTTATCTGGCTGCTTTTGAGAAGATTTTAATTTCATTTTTCGGTAAGAGCTGTTGTTTTTTTCAGAATCATGTTAATACGATATTTTTTTCTTTAACCGCTACGTATTCTTAATTTGCATTTTGGTGTAAGATTCGGTCCTATCAAAAACTTGTCAATATAAAAGTTGTAGATAACATTAAGAAAATTTATAATAAATTTAATTGGATTTGATATCTTGCGAATTGACGAAGTTGTGTAAATTATTTTCTCCCTAAAACCCTACTTTTATTTTCTCCATTTCCACCACCCTTGGGCGGATTTTACCCATTTACAATCTCCGTCGAGATATTAGCCATCTGAATGTTTTTGGTGAGTTTGAAGACGATCCGTGCATAATTGCGACTTTTATCATGCGGACAAAATTTAGCACATGCATATATATAAACTTTTTAGGTGGGGTTGGTTTTGGGTTTCTGGGGTCATATAATGAAAAGATATGAAGGAATTTTTTAAAAGTCGCACCATGGGTACACCGACTGTAATAGGTAGTATTTCTTACGAAATCTACCTAAAAACAGGCATGCTAAAACGGTGCTGGAGAAGTTACTTGAGGATTCAATATGGTATGAATTTAAACTGAAACTTCACGAATAGAAGTAATTTCTTGTAACATTGCATAAAACATGTTTTCAATCGAAATAGTTGAGGTAAAACATCATAGGAATATTCTGATTGCAACAAGATTCATCTATAACATCTAATTAATAATGAAAAAAATATGCAAATCTTTCTACAAATCTTTATTCTGCTCTTTCTAATTTTGCGCCCTTAGGATGCATGCGCCTGGAGCAGTCTGCTCCAACTGCTCCACGGTAGCTACGCCCCTGTACCGGGAGGCAAAGACTCTATTAATTCATTTTATCTTAGCTTCTTTTCAAATGTTTAGCTGATCTTCTTTTATCAAACACGAAAACAACCATCGGATGTCTTAACAGCAACTGATTCGACCTTAAATTTTCGCAAAGGGAATTGAATGGGAACCCGTTTACATGGATATTGCTACAGGTTTTTCCTTATAATTCAATCTTCTTTTATCTTTCAAAACCCGATCAGATTAGTGTGCTTTTAGATTCTACGGTGTCTGAATGGGGGTTGGCGAGAGTAGCTTGCAGGGGGCAGAGCCCCCTAGCAATGATGTAAAAAAGTAAAAATCGATTTTTTGGTTGAATTTTGCTTTCCCGGTCCCCTTAAAAAGGGAGGCAACGCGTATAATAGTCGCCTACATTTAATGAAAACCGTTCACTACTTTCAAAAATGGGCATTAATGAAAATTATGATAAGTGCTCCTTTTTCGAAATGAGGTGGGCCATAGAATATATTTTTATAAGCATTCTAAAACATTTTTTCTTTCTTATCTTTTGTTTTCTTTTTCTTCTTTTTATTTAATCGCTAACTGAAAATTAGTTTTTTCCTCTGAATAAAATTGGACATTAGATTTATAATAGTTTTTTCTAAACAATCACTAAATTCAAGTATGTTTTGAGCATATGATTAATACATACTTATAACTAGCTGACCCTCCTGTCGTTGCCCAATCCCAACAAAAAATAGCACATTACGCGTAAAAGATTCTCAAAATCGCGAAAAAAATTAAACAATCTCTGCATTAATTCCAAATAAACTTTATTGAAAAGAGAACAAAATTTACTGTATTGGGCTAAAAGCTTGAAACCGCACAATGTGGGAAAATCACAACGGATCGCTAAAAGTCGCATAGAAAATCGCCAAAATTTCAATAGTTGCAGAGGACGAAATTTACTATATTGTCATAAAAGATTGAAACAGGACTTCGTTTACGAATGTCAAAAATTCGTCGCGAAACATGAAAATACTCCAGATCGCAATTTAAAACTAGTATGTTGTGGCCATCACAAAACTTTCTTCTATATAAATCACGTCAATTAAATCGTTTAAATAGTACCAATTCATATCACAATATATCTGAATTTGAAGTTTGGTGAAAATTCGTGCATTAGTTCTTGTATAGAGCTATAGCGGAAATTCTGAAAAATGTAGTATAGCAGCGCCAACTGTTGAGTGATTTATACCAAAACATAAACAGCACTAATTGATATCAAGGTATACCTGAATCTGAAGTTTGATGAAAATTCATGCATTAGTTATTGAGATACAGCTGTGGCGGAAATTCTGAAAAATGCAGCATAGCAGCGCCACCTGTTGCGCGATTTACACCAAAACATAAACAGCACTAATTCATATCATGGTATACCTGAATCTGAAGTTTGTTGAAAATCCAAGCATTAGTTCTTGAGATAGAGCTATTGCGGAAATTGCAAAAAATGCCCAATAGCAGCGCCACCTGTTGAGCGATTTACACCAAAATATATAAAATGTCTATTCATGTCAAGGACTAACTGAATCTGAAGTTTCATGAAAATCCGTGCATTAGTTCTTGAGATAGAGCCATTGCGGAAATCGTAAAAAATCCAGCATAGCAGCGCCACCTGTTGAGCGATTTACACCAACACGTAATCAGCATCAAGTCATATCAAGGACTAACTGACTCTGAAGTTTCATGAAAATCCGTGCATTAGTTCTTGAGATAGAGCCATTTCGGAAATCGTAAAAAGTCAGCATAGCAGCGCCACCTGTTGAGCGATTTGCACCAAAATATATAAAATGTCTATTCATGTTAAGGACTAACTGAATATGAAGTTTCATGAAAATCCGTGCATTAGTTCTTGAGATAGAGCCATTGCGGAAATCGTAAAAAATCCAGCATAGCAGCGCCACCTGTTGAGCGATTTACACCAACACGTAATCAGCATCAAGTCATATCAAGGACTAACTGACTCTGAAGTTTCATGAAAATCCGTGCATTAGTTCTTGAGATAGAGCCATTTCGGAAATCGTAAAAAAAGGCAGCATAGCAGCGCCACCTGTTGAGCGATTTGCACCAAAATCTCTAAATTGTCTATTCATGCCAAGGACTAACTGAATCTGAAGTTTCATGAAAATCCATGCATTAGTTCTTGAGATAGAGCCATTGCGGAAATCGTAAAAAAGGCAGCATAGCAGCGCCACCTGTTGAGCGATTTGCACCAAAAACTAATCAGCATCAATTTGTATCATGGACTAACTGAATATGAATTTTTGTTAAATTCCGTGCATTAGTTTTTGAGATAGAGCGCCCACAAAATTTGTGTCACATACACACAGACAGACAGACAGACTCACAGAGTCACAGACAGACATTTTGTAAAAACATGTTTTTTGGAATCTCTGACCCCTAAAACGTGTAAATCCGTCGAAAACTGGAATTCGAAAATTTTCATGAATCCAATACTTTCTTCTTGTAAAGATAGAAGAAAGTAAAAATCATGAAAAATTAAAAAATTGCTGTACGGATTCCAAAAAAACTTTATTGAAAAAAGGACGTAATTTAATATATTGGGCTAAAAAATTAAAACAGTTTAATAAAGGACGTGAAATGAAAGAAAAATGCCAAAAATTCAAAATTTAACACAATGAGCTAAAACATTACAACCAGAAATCTTTCACAGATGCTTAAAAAGAAAGAAAAAAAATCGGCGCGAAAAGCGAAAAAACGCGGAAAATCGCATTGAAGATCACGGAAGACAAGTGTATCATATAAGGCTAAATGTTTGAAACCGAATTCAGTATATGAATGTCAAAAAATCACTTCAGACAGAAAAAGAATTGCTAAAAATTGCAATGAAATCTGCATAAAAATCTAAAATTGGGGAGCAGAAAATTTACTACATTAGGATTAAAAATTTAAAAGTGTTGTTTTTTTATTTTCAAACTAATTATTTTACCTTAAATCTAAATTTTTGCTGGAACAATAGCTAAAAAGTTAGTTTAAGGTGTTAAAATCCGTCGTAGCGAAGAAGGCACCACAGCTTTAAGCGAGTCTTTTAGGTAGATTTCATAAGAAATACTACCTATTGCAGTCGTTACCATGGTGCGACTTTTGGAAAATTCCTTCATAACTTTTCATTATAGGACCCCAGGAACCCAAAACCACCCCCACCTAAAAAGTTTATATATATATCTATATATATATATATATATATATATATATATATATATATATATGTATGTATGTATGTACTAAATTTTGTCCGCACGATAAAAGTCGCAATTATGCACGAATCATCTTCAAACTCGCCAACAACTTTGAGATGGCTAATATCTCGGCGGGGATTGAAAATGGGCGAAATCGGCCCAAGAGGGTGGAAATGGGGAGGGTTCACAATTTTGAATACTGTCTTAACATGATTCTGATAAAACCAGCTCTTACACAACAATGGCAGGAAAAAAATAAAAGTTTTTCGTTATAGCAGTTGCCAACAATTAAAAAAAAAAAAAACAAATAATAAAATTCTCACCACAACAATTACTTTTCTTTTGCAAAATTTTCACGTGTAAAATTAAATAGTGTGACAAATTGAAAACAAATTGAATATTACGTCATAAGTTTCCTAGAGCAAGATTTCAGCATGAAAACTCAAAATAAATAGTTTGACGAATTAAAAAAATATGTATATTGCGTCATATTGGAAATATAATGGACCTCAGCAGGTGAATATGTAACGCCATGTAAGTTTGAAGAAACGTATTAAAACATGATAAAAACCCGACTATGGAAATATTAACATATTTTAACACTTCAAGGTTCTCTGAATTTTTTGTAGCCATTTTTTAAACCTATTCCATATATATGTGTGTGTGTATTCGTGTATATTACAATTTTAACAAAAAGTTTAGCTCCCTACAGTTCGCTCTTTGTGAAGAAACTGGGTTTTATCTCTAATCTTGATTTAAGTTTTGTTGGAGAATTTAGTACTTAACATCGAAATCTACCCCCGCCAGTAGGCCCGAGCCGGCAGGGATTTTTTTATTTTCTCATATTTTCAATGGTTGAATGGATGTGAACTGCGAAAAAATTGGAGGGGAATGTAAAAGAACGACGTTAGGGAAAGAATTTTTTTGAAAGTGTTAATATTAATAATTGTTTAAGTGATTGCATCGTTAGAAAGGTAAAAGAGCAATAATACGGTGTATGTATTTTTTCTTTTCCTTATCTCCATTCGTCTACTTCAGGATCGGCGAACCTTTTCACATGCACGTGCCGAAAATTTGCAAACTTTATTGAAAAAAGGACGTAATTTAATATATTGGGCTAAAAAATTAAAACAGTTTAATAAAGGACGTGAAATGAAAGAAAAATGCCAAAAATTCAAAATTTAACACAATGAGCTAAAACATTACAACCAGAAATCTTTCACAGATGCTTAAAAAGAAAGAAAAAAAATCGGCGCGAAAAGCGAAAAAACGCGGAAAATCGCATTGAAGATCACGGAAGACAAGTGTATCATATAAGGCTAAATGTTTGAAACCGAATTCAGTATATGAATGTCAAAAAATCACTTCAGACAGAAAAAGAATTGCTAAAAATTGCAATGAAATCTGCATAAAAATCTAAAATTGAGGAGCAGAAAATTTACTATATTAGGATTAAAAATTTAAAAGTGTTGTTTTTTTATTTTCAAACTAATTATTTTACCTTAAATCTAAATTTTTGCTGGAACAATAGCTAAAAAGTTAGTTTAAGGTGTTAAAATCCGTCGTAGCGAAGAAGGCACCACAGCTTTAAGCGAGTCTTTTTTATTTTCTCATATTTTCAATGGTTGAATGGATGTGAACTGCGAAAAAATTGGAGGGGAATGTAAAAGAACGACGTTAGGGAAAGAATTTTTTTGAAAGTGTTAATATTAATAATTGTTTAAGTGATTGCATCGTTAGAAAGGTAAAAGAGCAATAATACGGTGTATGTATTTTTTCTTTTCCTTATCTCCATTCGTCTACTTCAGGATCGGCGAACCTTTTCACATGCACGTGCCGAAAATTTGCAAACTTTATTGAAAAAAGGACGTAATTTAATATATTGGGCTAAAAAATTAAAACAGTTTAATAAAGGACGTGAAATGAAAGAAAAATGCCAAAAATTCAAAATTTAACACAATGAGCTAAAACATTACAACCAGAAATCTTTCACAGATGCTTAAAAAGAAAGAAAAAAAATCGGCGCGAAAAGCGAAAAAACGCGGAAAATCGCATTGAAGATCACGGAAGACAAGTGTATCATATAAGGCTAAATGTTTGAAACCGAATTCAGTATATGAATGTCAAAAAATCACTTCAGACAGAAAAAGAATTGCTAAAAATTGCAATGAAATCTGCATAAAAATCTAAAATTGAGGAGCAGAAAATTTACTATATTAGGATTAAAAATTTAAAAGTGTTGTTTTTTTATTTTCAAACTAATTATTTTACCTTAAATCTAAATTTTTGCTGGAACAATAGCTAAAAAGTTAGTTTAAGGTGTTAAAATCCGTCGTAGCGAAGAAGGCACCACAGCTTTAAGCGAGTCTTTTAGGTAGATTTCATAAGAAATACTACCTATTGCAGTCGTTACCATGGTGCGACTTTTGGAAAATTCCTTCATAACTTTTCATTATAGGACCCCAGGAACCCAAAACCACCCCCACCTAAAAAGTTTATATATATATATATATATATATATATATGTGTATGTATGTATGTACTAAATTTTGTCCGCACGATAAAAGTCGCAATTATGCACGAATCATCTTCAAACTCGCCAACAACTTTGAGATGGCTAATATCTCGGCGGGGATTGAAAATGGGCGAAATCGGCCCAAGAGGGTGGAAATGGGGAGGGTTCACAATTTTGAATACTGTCTTAACATGATTCTGATAAAACCAGCTCTTACACAACAATGGCAGGAAAAAAATAAAAGTTTTTCGTTATAGCAGTTGCCAACAATTAAAAAAAAAAAACAAATAATAAAATTCTCACCACAACAATTACTTTTCTTTTGCAAAATTTTCACGTGTAAAATTAAATAGTGTGACAAATTGAAAACAAATTGAATATTACGTCATAAGTTTCCTAGAGCAAGATTTCAGCATGAAAACTCAAAATAAATAGTTTGACGAATTAAAAAAATATGTATATTGCGTCATATTGGAAATATAATGGACCTCAGCAGGTGAATATGTAACGCCATGTAAGTTTGAAGAAACGTATTAAAACATGATAAAAACCCGACTATGGAAATATTAACATATTTTAACACTTCAAGGTTCTCTGAATTTTTTGTAGCCATTTTTTAAACCTATTCCATATATATGTGTGTGTGTATTCGTGTATATTACAATTTTAACAAAAAGTTTAGCTCCCTACAGTTCGCTCTTTGTGAAGAAACTGGGTTTTATCTCTAATCTTGATTTAAGTTTTGTTGGAGAATTTAGTACTTAACATCGAAATCTACCCCCGCCAGTAGGCCCGAGCCGGCAGGGATTTTTTTATTTTCTCATATTTTCAATGGTTGAATGGATGTGAACTGCGAAAAAATTGGAGGGGAATGTAAAAGAACGACGTTAGGGAAAGAATTTTTTTGAAAGTGTTAATATTAATAATTGTTTAAGTGATTGCATCGTTAGAAAGGTAAAAGAGCAATAATACGGTGTATGTATTTTTTCTTTTCCTTATCTCCATTCGTCTACTTCAGGATCGGCGAACCTTTTCACATGCACGTGCCGAAAATTTGCAAACTTTATTGAAAAAAGGACGTAATTTAATATATTGGGCTAAAAAATTAAAACAGTTTAATAAAGGACGTGAAATGAAAGAAAAATGCCAAAAATTCAAAATTTAACACAATGAGCTAAAACATTACAACCAGAAATCTTTCACAGATGCTTAAAAAGAAAGAAAAAAAATCGGCGCGAAAAGCGAAAAAACGCGGAAAATCGCATTGAAGATCACGGAAGACAAGTGTATCATATAAGGCTAAATGTTTGAAACCGAATTCAGTATATGAATGTCAAAAAATCACTTCAGACAGAAAAAGAATTGCTAAAAATTGCAATGAAATCTGCATAAAAATCTAAAATTGAGGAGCAGAAAATTTACTATATTAGGATTAAAAATTTAAAAGTGTTGTTTTTTTATTTTCAAACTAATTATTTTACCTTAAATCTAAATTTTTGCTGGAACAATAGCTAAAAAGTTAGTTTAAGGTGTTAAAATCCGTCGTAGCGAAGAAGGCACCACAGCTTTAAGCGAGTCTTTTTTATTTTCTCATATTTTCAATGGTTGAATGGATGTGAACTGCGAAAAAATTGGAGGGGAATGTAAAAGAACGACGTTAGGGAAAGAATTTTTTTGAAAGTGTTAATATTAATAATTGTTTAAGTGATTGCATCGTTAGAAAGGTAAAAGAGCAATAATACGGTGTATGTATTTTTTCTTTTCCTTATCTCCATTCGTCTACTTCAGGATCGGCGAACCTTTTCACATGCACGTGCCGAAAATTTGCAAACTTTATTGAAAAAAGGACGTAATTTAATATATTGGGCTAAAAAATTAAAACAGTTTAATAAAGGACGTGAAATGAAAGAAAAATGCCAAAAATTCAAAATTTAACACAATGAGCTAAAACATTACAACCAGAAATCTTTCACAGATGCTTAAAAAGAAAGAAAAAAAATCGGCGCGAAAAGCGAAAAAACGCGGAAAATCGCATTGAAGATCACGGAAGACAAGTGTATCATATAAGGCTAAATGTTTGAAACCGAATTCAGTATATGAATGTCAAAAAATCACTTCAGACAGAAAAAGAATTGCTAAAAATTGCAATGAAATCTGCATAAAAATCTAAAATTGAGGAGCAGAAAATTTACTATATTAGGATTAAAAATTTAAAAGTGTTGTTTTTTTATTTTCAAACTAATTATTTTACCTTAAATCTAAATTTTTGCTGGAACAATAGCTAAAAAGTTAGTTTAAGGTGTTAAAATCCGTCGTAGCGAAGAAGGCACCACAGCTTTAAGCGAGTCTTTTTTATTTTCTCATATTTTCAATGGTTGAATGGATGTGAACTGCGAAAAAATTGGAGGGGAATGTAAAAGAACGACGTTAGGGAAAGAATTTTTTTGAAAGTGTTAATATTAATAATTGTTTAAGTGATTGCATCGTTAGAAAGGTAAAAGAGCAATAATACGGTGTATGTATTTTTTCTTTTCCTTATCTCCATTCGTCTACTTCAGGATCGGCGAACCTTTTCACATGCACGTGCCGAAAATTTGCAAACTTTATTGAAAAAAGGACGTAATTTAATATATTGGGCTAAAAAATTAAAACAGTTTAATAAAGGACGTGAAATGAAAGAAAAATGCCAAAAATTCAAAATTTAACACAATGAGCTAAAACATTACAACCAGAAATCTTTCACAGATGCTTAAAAAGAAAGAAAAAAAATCGGCGCGAAAAGCGAAAAAACGCGGAAAATCGCATTGAAGATCACGGAAGACAAGTGTATCATATAAGGCTAAATGTTTGAAACCGAATTCAGTATATGAATGTCAAAAAATCACTTCAGACAGAAAAAGAATTGCTAAAAATTGCAATGAAATCTGCATAAAAATCTAAAATTGAGGAGCAGAAAATTTACTATATTAGGATTAAAAATTTAAAAGTGTTGTTTTTTTATTTTCAAACTAATTATTTTACCTTAAATCTAAATTTTTGCTGGAACAATAGCTAAAAAGTTAGTTTAAGGTGTTAAAATCCGTCGTAGCGAAGAAGGCACCACAGCTTTAAGCGAGTCTTTTAGGTAGATTTCATAAGAAATACTACCTATTGCAGTCGTTACCATGGTGCGACTTTTGGAAAATTCCTTCATAACTTTTCATTATAGGACCCCAGGAACCCAAAACCACCCCCACCTAAAAAGTTTATATATATATATATATATATATATATATGTGTATGTATGTATGTACTAAATTTTGTCCGCACGATAAAAGTCGCAATTATGCACGAATCATCTTCAAACTCGCCAACAACTTTGAGATGGCTAATATCTCGGCGGGGATTGAAAATGGGCGAAATCGGCCCAAGAGGGTGGAAATGGGGAGGGTTCACAATTTTGAATACTGTCTTAACATGATTCTGATAAAACCAGCTCTTACACAACAATGGCAGGAAAAAAATAAAAGTTTTTCGTTATAGCAGTTGCCAACAATTAAAAAAAAAAAACAAATAATAAAATTCTCACCACAACAATTACTTTTCTTTTGCAAAATTTTCACGTGTAAAATTAAATAGTGTGACAAATTGAAAACAAATTGAATATTACGTCATAAGTTTCCTAGAGCAAGATTTCAGCATGAAAACTCAAAATAAATAGTTTGACGAATTAAAAAAATATGTATATTGCGTCATATTGGAAATATAATGGACCTCAGCAGGTGAATATGTAACGCCATGTAAGTTTGAAGAAACGTATTAAAACATGATAAAAACCCGACTATGGAAATATTAACATATTTTAACACTTCAAGGTTCTCTGAATTTTTTGTAGCCATTTTTTAAACCTATTCCATATATATGTGTGTGTGTATTCGTGTATATTACAATTTTAACAAAAAGTTTAGCTCCCTACAGTTCGCTCTTTGTGAAGAAACTGGGTTTTATCTCTAATCTTGATTTAAGTTTTGTTGGAGAATTTAGTACTTAACATCGAAATCTACCCCCGCCAGTAGGCCCGAGCCGGCAGGGATTTTTTTATTTTCTCATATTTTCAATGGTTGAATGGATGTGAACTGCGAAAAAATTGGAGGGGAATGTAAAAGAACGACGTTAGGGAAAGAATTTTTTTGAAAGTGTTAATATTAATAATTGTTTAAGTGATTGCATCGTTAGAAAGGTAAAAGAGCAATAATACGGTGTATGTATTTTTTCTTTTCCTTATCTCCATTCGTCTACTTCAGGATCGGCGAACCTTTTCACATGCACGTGCCGAAAATTTGCAAACTTTATTGAAAAAAGGACGTAATTTAATATATTGGGCTAAAAAATTAAAACAGTTTAATAAAGGACGTGAAATGAAAGAAAAATGCCAAAAATTCAAAATTTAACACAATGAGCTAAAACATTACAACCAGAAATCTTTCACAGATGCTTAAAAAGAAAGAAAAAAAATCGGCGCGAAAAGCGAAAAAACGCGGAAAATCGCATTGAAGATCACGGAAGACAAGTGTATCATATAAGGCTAAATGTTTGAAACCGAATTCAGTATATGAATGTCAAAAAATCACTTCAGACAGAAAAAGAATTGCTAAAAATTGCAATGAAATCTGCATAAAAATCTAAAATTGAGGAGCAGAAAATTTACTATATTAGGATTAAAAATTTAAAAGTGTTGTTTTTTTATTTTCAAACTAATTATTTTACCTTAAATCTAAATTTTTGCTGGAACAATAGCTAAAAAGTTAGTTTAAGGTGTTAAAATCCGTCGTAGCGAAGAAGGCACCACAGCTTTAAGCGAGTCTTTTTTATTTTCTCATATTTTCAATGGTTGAATGGATGTGAACTGCGAAAAAATTGGAGGGGAATGTAAAAGAACGACGTTAGGGAAAGAATTTTTTTGAAAGTGTTAATATTAATAATTGTTTAAGTGATTGCATCGTTAGAAAGGTAAAAGAGCAATAATACGGTGTATGTATTTTTTCTTTTCCTTATCTCCATTCGTCTACTTCAGGATCGGCGAACCTTTTCACATGCACGTGCCGAAAATTTGCAAACTTTATTGAAAAAAGGACGTAATTTAATATATTGGGCTAAAAAATTAAAACAGTTTAATAAAGGACGTGAAATGAAAGAAAAATGCCAAAAATTCAAAATTTAACACAATGAGCTAAAACATTACAACCAGAAATCTTTCACAGATGCTTAAAAAGAAAGAAAAAAAATCGGCGCGAAAAGCGAAAAAACGCGGAAAATCGCATTGAAGATCACGGAAGACAAGTGTATCATATAAGGCTAAATGTTTGAAACCGAATTCAGTATATGAATGTCAAAAAATCACTTCAGACAGAAAAAGAATTGCTAAAAATTGCAATGAAATCTGCATAAAAATCTAAAATTGAGGAGCAGAAAATTTACTATATTAGGATTAAAAATTTAAAAGTGTTGTTTTTTTATTTTCAAACTAATTATTTTACCTTAAATCTAAATTTTTGCTGGAACAATAGCTAAAAAGTTAGTTTAAGGTGTTAAAATCCGTCGTAGCGAAGAAGGCACCACAGCTTTAAGCGAGTCTTTTTTATTTTCTCATATTTTCAATGGTTGAATGGATGTGAACTGCGAAAAAATTGGAGGGGAATGTAAAAGAACGACGTTAGGGAAAGAATTTTTTTGAAAGTGTTAATATTAATAATTGTTTAAGTGATTGCATCGTTAGAAAGGTAAAAGAGCAATAATACGGTGTATGTATTTTTTCTTTTCCTTATCTCCATTCGTCTACTTCAGGATCGGCGAACCTTTTCACATGCACGTGCCGAAAATTTGCAAACTTTATTGAAAAAAGGACGTAATTTAATATATTGGGCTAAAAAATTAAAACAGTTTAATAAAGGACGTGAAATGAAAGAAAAATGCCAAAAATTCAAAATTTAACACAATGAGCTAAAACATTACAACCAGAAATCTTTCACAGATGCTTAAAAAGAAAGAAAAAAAATCGGCGCGAAAAGCGAAAAAACGCGGAAAATCGCATTGAAGATCACGGAAGACAAGTGTATCATATAAGGCTAAATGTTTGAAACCGAATTCAGTATATGAATGTCAAAAAATCACTTCAGACAGAAAAAGAATTGCTAAAAATTGCAATGAAATCTGCATAAAAATCTAAAATTGAGGAGCAGAAAATTTACTATATTAGGATTAAAAATTTAAAAGTGTTGTTTTTTTATTTTCAAACTAATTATTTTACCTTAAATCTAAATTTTTGCTGGAACAATAGCTAAAAAGTTAGTTTAAGGTGTTAAAATCCGTCGTAGCGAAGAAGGCACCACAGCTTTAAGCGAGTCTTTTATTTTCTCATATTTTCAATGGTTGAATGGATGTGAACTGCGAAAAAATTGGAGGGGAATGTAAAAGAACGACGTTAGGGAAAGAATTTTTTTGAAAGTGTTAATATTAATAATTTTTTAAGTGATTGCATCGTTAGAAAGGTAAAAGAGCAATAATACGGTGTATGTATTTTTTCTTTTCCTTATCTCCATTCGTCTACTTCAGGATCGGCGAACCTTTTCACATGCACGTGCCGAAAATTTGCAAACAATATCTATCAAAAATTTAACGTGCCAAACGTATACAAAAATAATTTTGAAGCGTACGATGTTTATACGAAACACTGGTTATAAAATCAGTTACTTTCATGCATTAATAATTAAAAAATATTAAAAATGAAATTGCAATTTTTCTGTATACTGGAATCAGCTATTAAATGAATGAATTTTCAATTCGTAAATAGGATTCGTTTATACGGTATGTACTGTAATAAAGGGAAAAAAATATGAGTTTTTATTTCATTAATTTTTAACTTATTATTAATGCAACATCTCGGTTATAATTTTCCAAATTGCATTAATGTACTAAGAATGTATTGATGAGATTTTTGCTGTCATACGTTCAATGGAAAATGCTTTATATCTAGTTCATATTTTGTTATTTTTACAAATATACATAGCTAAATTGAATCATTTCGCCATTTCACGCCAGTGACTGTTAAACGAAATTCACTTGAAAATTACAGCTTTTTAAATTCATATAGAAAAGCAAAATACATATCGAAAACGCTGCGTAAGCAGCACAGGAAAAGAAAATTATTATGATGTTGTTAATTCATGCAAAAAATAATTGCATTATTTGTGATAGTCTGCCCGTATGAAATAAAATTTTATTGGTTATAACAAAAATTTTAAATGGATTTTATCTGTGTATCAATTACCAAATTTAATTTTTTCGCGTGCCATAAAAATTAGCTTGCGTAGCAACTCTGGCACGCGTGCCATAGGTTCGCCAACCCTGGTCTAGTTGATTAGTCTGCAGAAGTTTCAAAAATCGCGGACCAAAAAATTTAGTACTAGGGGGCTCTGCCCCTTACGAACTACGCTCGCGAACCCCCGTTCAGACTCTTAAAACCGTTAACTTGCTCAGCATCAACAAGAGGAAAATTGAATTATAATATAATTAAAAACTTCGAAACGGGATTTCGACCACCGCTCTGCTATTTTTCGCACCATTTTGTGATGGTTCTTAAATAATATATCTATTAATTAATTAAAAATAATGGAAAAGGGTCCCCAGGTTCATCAGGATTTGCTTTGAAGTATCCTCACCCAGACCTCTTTTCACTTTCGAGGAATTTTCAGACCTCTACGTGCGATAGTTATTGCAAGCCCTCCCGGACACGCAAATATCTTTCTTTTATTAATATAGATTACTTTTGAATGGATTGAATTTGAAGTCAAAATCCGGCATTATAATATAATAAATACAACCCAAATCAGTGCTCAATGTATTATTTTTCTTCATTCTACTTTGTTATCAGTTTTATCAAACTTGTTTTAACGCAAAATAATAATTTTGAATCTATCAATTGTGAATGTAATGAGAAATATTTTTACATACATTTTCCAAAATATGTTTAATAAAGTCAAAACAGTAACAGATTTTGAGTATTGTATACAGTAAAAACCTGTTAAAGCAAACTCTCACGGCAGTGCTGTAGTCGTAACAAAATCAAAAGGTATACGTTATAGGCAGAGGGCATGCCCAGAGATTATATGCTATAATTTTATTTAAAAAACAGACAGTATAAGAGTTTCTTCAAAAAATCCAATAGGTATATGGCATATATCACCGTATACCCTTTACTACATCCCTGCTCACGGGATGAGGAAAAATTCTATTATTTTAGATAGATTTTCGTCTTAGCTGGTACACTGCTCGTCAATTGTTTTGTTCTGCTTTTCCCGGATCACGACTTTTTTTTCCGTTTAAAATTTTCGTTATAAAAAATTCCGTTATAGTCCGGTTACGTTAAAAACGGGGTTTTTTTTTAATAGACAGTACCGTTTAAGCAGATTTTACTGAATTAATTTACATAAGAGACACAATCTGTTAAAAGATATTAGCCCCACAAAAATATTTCAGAGCTCCCCCTGACATTACTCGCTTTACGGTCCTGCCGAAAATTCGGTTTCGTTTTCGTTTTCGGTCCAAAATCCGAGCTTCGGCGAAAATGCTGTCGAAAATTCGGCAGGACTGAAACTCGACCCAATCTCTGTATTCCAAAAATTTCGTTTCTGCTTTCGGAAATTTTCAACATTATTTATTGATTTTAGCTGTATTGGCTCAAGTGAGATACTTTTTATTTATTGCTATGAGCTTCACTGTTTCTAATGATCAGTCGTCATGACAAGCTCAAGACGTGAGTGCAAATTATAAAGCAAGCAATGCCTATAGGACTAAACTTTGAAAACGCTTTTCACGTGTTCATTAGAAGATCCAGACTTAGCAATAATAGAAAACTTTTATATTGAAACCGAAGAAGTGTTTCGAATACTCTTTGAGAAAGTTCTAGTATAACAGATGATCATTTACAAAGGTCAATATAAAAGATATAAATGGGGTATGTATACTTAAAACATTTTTAATTAAATTTTATTAGTATAATTAGAAAAATCTGTGTCGTAAATGAATTAATTACATTTTATTTTACATGAAAATAAAAGTTTTGGTCAGAGGCACCGAGAGCCAACTTGGACCACATGTATAATTATGCGTGTAATTAATTAATAATTCTGTATAGTATGTATTAATTGCTTGAAAAAAACTTTCGGCATTTCCGTTGCCATTTTCGGCCGAAAATAGGAAGATTACCGAAAGTCTGTTTCGGTCGACCCTTAGTATTAACTCATTTGGAAGGGAAAGGCCTCGCAAAAAACTTTCACCTGGCTTCGCTTTCGTTAAGGACAGCTCTGAGCATATCTGGAAACGAACAAAGTCTATCGGGTACAAATTTTATGTTTTAAGAAAAAATTCTTTGGGTAAATTTTTTTTTTTTTTTTTTTTTTTTGCATCTATCAAGATGTAGGTTGTTGCTCTAAAGTAGTTTTGTGATATTCTAATTCCTTATAGTCGTTTTTGTTCGTTGAACGTAACGCCGCTATTGTAAAACTTTTTTTTGCTTCTCGAAAACATGTTTTTAAAACTCGCGAGCCTTTTTCTCGAGAACTATTCGACCGATTCCCTTCATCTTTTCAAAAAAAGAAATCCAATCTTTTTTGCTGGGGTTTATAATATCAAAAAGTATACTTTTCATTGCTGAAATATTTTTTAAGCTATCAAAAAAGGAGAAAAAATGACTTTTTTTGTTAAAATGACCGCCATTTTGTTGAAAATGAACTTTTAAAACTCAATGTTGGTATAACCTCCTGACAATTGAATGTCCTTTCATAATTTGAGAGCCAATTTCGTTTCAGATGCTTCTGACCGGAGAAAAACGGTTGCCTGATTGGAAGTGTGCTCCCCGTCACACCGTGACTTCCTTTAGAGCCGAAAAATACAGGGGAC
Organism: Maratus speciosus; assembly: GCA_963932465.1. NCBI lineage: Eukaryota > Metazoa > Arthropoda > Arachnida > Araneae > Salticidae > Maratus > Maratus speciosus. The sequence continues at coordinate 631,321,873 of OZ010786.1, forward strand.
TGTTAAAAATTAAAATACTGAACTCAGATAAGGAGCCCAGTTTCTTCTTATTTCCTTTTCACCCTCCCTCTCAACCCTGCCTCATTACTGTTCTTCGCACCCCAGTCCCACTGAAATGCAAAAGACACAGACTGTTTTTTTTCTTTTCTAATAACTCTTACTTTATGGAAGATTATTAGATTTGATTCATAAAAGTTGCTAATGTGATTAATTAGTGAATCATATACCCGGTATTTTTTTGTGTGTGTGGGAGGGGGGAAGGCAAATATGCGTAAAAAGGCAAGGGGCAGTGGCGTATACAAATGAGATATTTTATGAAATTCTTAGCGAGCGAGTATTTAGGCTAATTTAAAAAAAGGTCAGAATAAAACTGTATCAGGTGCCCCTCAGATGCGCACAATAAAATCAAAAGACGCCCCCCCCCCCCATTCAAGAAAGTATTGAAAATGTACCACTGCCCTATTTAACTAAGCAATAATGCGTAAAATTTGTTTTTATCGGCAATTTGAACTCACGTAAGCAAAAAGTCCCTATAATGCTATGTATCTGGAACAAAACAAAAAGGAAAAGGAAAAGAAGGTGGGGAGGGGGCGGTGCATTTTTAGTGAACTGTTATTCAAAAACCAGTTAAATCTCAGTCATAAAATTTACAATTTAACTTTATAGTACAAAGATGTTTATTATCCTAAGTTTTCAGAATTTCTTAGACAGTCCTTTTTGAGATATTAATTAGTGAAAATTGCCAAAAGCAGACTTAACACAGTTTTTATGAGCTGTACAAAAAAAAAAGGAAACGGTTTTCAGGATTAAAATTTATAAAAATGAGTAGTCCTATAAGAGATTTAAAAAAAAAAAATATTTAAGGTGAGTCTCATTTCCTTCATAAAAAACAATGGCAGCGTAATGCAGTGTTTGACCTTTTATTTCTCCGGTTTTTAAGCATGTTTTTGGTCTACATCCTTAAGTCTAATGAAAATTTTATAATTACATAAAATGTCGACAATTTTAAGACTAATGAAAATTTTATAATTACATAAAATGTCGACAATTTTATGCTGAACATTTTGGTTTTTTATTCCTTTTGATAGGTAGAAAAATAAAGCAGTTACAGCATTTTCCGTAAAACACGTTTTTCTCCCAAAAATGGCCCCTCCAAAAAACTATATGATGAAAAAAAAATTTAGTCATGTTTTTAAACTCAGAAAACTATGAAGAAGTCTTTGTTAAAAGATTAGGAAAATTAAAAATGTCGATCGACACCACCTGGGTGATTTGAACTAGATTGACCCTAATATGTAAATGGTTATTTTGCATCATAGTATACTAACTAAGTGAAATGTATGCGAACGGAAAATATAACGCAATGAAATAATAAATAATTTACATAAATTTTTGTTAAGGTTTTGGATAGCATGACGCAAAAGATGAACCACATTATTCAATAAATGCATTTCAATGCGTAATATAGGTTTACTGGAAGTGATATACAGTAAAACCTCCCTAAAGCGACCACGTTCCGTTGCAATAAAATTGGTCGCTCCGAGAGGTGGTCTCTTAATAGAGGTCGTGTTTAAATCTAGATTTGAATTGTTGAAAAAAGGTAACAATTAATGTTAATAAAATTTGTTTTTCACATTAGGAAAAAATATGAAAATTTAAGTATCAAAACAAAAGTTAATTGCATAAGCTAATTACTATAGAGTTCAAATAAAAAATGAATACATTAACGTTTGCTTTGATTTACGGTTTTACCTTTTATAACTTTTATTTCCAAGTCCTTTCGAAATTCAGTAAATAAATGCAATTATTTTTTTGAACGGGAGCAAATAATGACGATTTCATTAATTTATCTATTTCTTTAAGAGTTTCCTGACAGAATAGGCCAGGGGAGTTAATTGACCGCCATTCTTAATTTGTCATCAGAGTTAAATTCATTACCTAAAAAGGCACGAAGGGGTTTAAACACTTAAAAGTTACCGGAATAAAACAAATTCTATACATAGTTTAGAAATTTGATGAATAATGCCCTCTCCGTAGAGGTCTGCACGGGCCGGAATTTCCAGGCCCGGGCCCGGCCCGGCCCGGTGTAAAAATTGGAAGTTCGGCCCGAGCCCGGCCCGGCCCGTACAAAAATCAGTGAAAACAGGCCCGGCCCGACACAATTTCTACAAAAAAAAAAAAAAATCAGTTTTTTCTCAACATACAATTACGATTCTTTTAATGAATACTACATACATATTTATGGGAACATTTTGCAGTATATTTTACATTACTATGATTTTCGCAAAACAGAAAACACACAATAGTAAACATTAATGATTACTTACAGTGTTTTAGTCATCGCGTCTACAGACATTTCAAAATGGAAATAAGGATTCATTAAAAGATTAAGGTAGTTCAACAGATTAAATTAAAAACATGATAACTTTTGAAGCTGTATAATAAAAAGTAGATTTGGGAAGATATTTCTCTCATTTTTAAGGCTTTTCTCAAATCCAAAGGAGCTACATTTCGACACATTTATGAATTCTTTTCTTTTCGGAAACGCGTAAGATTGGCAGGTATTCTTATTCAGAAGCTATGTAAATGTCGTTTTTTTTCATAGATAAAAGCGATATATCTTTCTGAAAATACGGTCAAAGTTAGCGTTTTGAATCGAATTTCCGGAAGCGAGGGCATAGGAAAGGAGAAGAATGTACAGTCACGTGACAGGAATCTCTGTTATCTCTGTAAGTAATTTATCAAATATGGAAAAAGCTATTCGTTTCCAAATGCCTTCAATAGGCAGGCCTGTCAATTTTATGCCTTTATAGTTAAAAATTTTGTCAGAAAATGTGTCTGAAAGTTTCACATTGTTGAGCAGTGAATATGAGAACCACCTTAAGGTATATTTCCAAAGATACTGTTAAGAGAAGTTCATTATCACTATTAATACTACAAAACACAATGACTGTTCTACACATCCTGAGATCGATTCAGACCAGTTCCGTCCCGGCACGAGTCTGCTGGAAAAAAAGTTAAACTCGGAATCAGACATCTTGCAACTGTACGATGCCGATCTCTACGATGGACATGTTACATTGCTGTATTGATTTTGTTAAACTCGCATCGGCTCGTGACGCACATTTATACTTCTCGAGAAAATCATATTCATTGAAAATGGCTCGTATTTTATATGCTTCGCTGAAATTCTTATATCGGGCCGATAGGCCCGATTCATTTTTTTGCCGGCCCGGCCCGTTTATTTTGTCCGTCGGCCCGGCCCGTTGAAAAACTTTTCCTAATTCTGCCGGCCCGGCCCGTTTGAAAATTCGCCTTCATTCCGCCGGGCCGGGTACGGGCCTCGGGCCAAGCCCGGGCCCGTGCAGACCTCTACCTCTCCGGAATTACTTTTCTAATAAAACCTTCTTCAAGCGACCAGGGAAAAACGGAATTTGTTTCATTTTCTTCAAGGAAATGGGTCGCTCATGGTCGTTCAACTGGGATGGTCTCTGAATAGAGGTAAAATTAGTATTGAGACTATGGGAATAAATTTCGTTTCATGAAAAAAATGGTCGTTCCGGGAGGTGGTCACACAGGGAGGTTTCACTATATATGCAATTATAAATAAAACAAAAATAAAATGATGAAATAAATAATGCATGGTTAATGATCAAAAGATTTAAAAAAAAAAATGAAATTAAATGAAATATGCTATTTGATGCAGAATTTATGGAGATAAAATCGAAAAACTAAAGTTTTCTTCATATTAAAAATATCCTGTATATCATAGGTTTTAATTCCGAAACAGATGTGATTTAAAATAGATGAAAATGCTGTCACTCTGAAGCAATTGTTATCAAAAGTTTCCCTTTTATGAATAAAAATGCAAGTTCACTTTTAAGTCTGTTTTAAAATGAATGAATGGAGCAACTCTTCGTGATTTTGTTTGGATTCACAGGGATTCAGAACTAAACGCTGACACTATGCGACTCCTGTATGATCCCTTACATTTCCCCCTCTCAATGATTTTCGGCTAAAAACTTTTCGGCTCTAAAGGAACAAACCCGTCACACAAGGCATATTACACTGCTCAAAACAATTAGGGGAGCACATGGTTTTAACGAAATTACGCAAATATTTACACCAATAAGTAACGTAAAATAAAACATCCATAATTTAAAATGTTGTAGAAAACAGATAAAGAAAACTTCACATGTAAATTGAAGTTTATGACGTCAAAAACTAGAAAAAGGAGATAAGTGCAGAAAACCGGATTTTGCAGAAACGTCTGTTTCACTGCCTCAGTTGTAAAATCCAATTGCTCAACTTGTGTTTTGAGAAAAGGTGGCTTGAAAATGTCACAACAACATGATTTACCGCAATTCATGGCTTGGCATGTTATCGGGACAGTTGAATTTGGGGAAACACAACGAAGTGTAGTGGACGCTGTTGGAGTCGCAAGTAGTATCCATGAAAGGCTGTGGAATCGATTCCAAGACACATGGAATGGTAGTCATCGACAAGTGCAAGGTCGAAAATGTGCTAACATAGAAACTGATGACCGATATATCCTGTTAACAGCTCGTCGAGACGGAACGGGCAGTGCTACTCATCTGCAAACACAGTTGTTCTTGCCCACAGGACGAAGGGTGTCCAGCCAAACAGTCCGAAATAGGCTTCATCAGGGTAGTATCTATGCACGTAAGCCAATGGTCTGTATTCCGTTGACCTCAAGCCACTGTGCGGCGCAAAGATGGTGGGGAACTGAACATCGAGATTGGAGGCAACGTTGTTGGAGTCAAATTCTGTTTACAGACGAGTCCCGATTCAGTCTGGATGTGACATCGGATGTGTTTTGGCATGGAGAGAAAGAGGCACTCAAAATAATCCCACATTCGTTCGTGAAATATCATATTACAGACGAGGCGGTTTGATGCTATTGGCTGGAATCAGCATAGGTGGACGTACGGGCCTGCATATCATTCGGAATGGCACTTTGATGGTCCGAAGTTATACAGACGAGATGCTGAGACCTCATGTCGTATTTTATGTTGCAGCAATTAGTGATTTCTTTCTTTCCATGCATGATAATGCTAGACTTCATACAATTCGTCTTGTGGAAAACATGCTTGTAGCTAAAACAATACAGCGTATGGAATGACCAGCATGCTCTCCTGACCTAAATCCGATCGAGCATGTTTAGGACATACTCAGACGACGCATTGCTGCGAGACCGAGGCCTCCTTTTACTGTCCGGGACTTGGAGATTGCAATTCTTGAGCAGTGGAGCAGTATTCCCCAAAGTCTTATGGATAACCTCATCGCATCCATGGAAAACAGGTGTGCAGCAGTCTTAGCTGTTCGAGGAGACCACACGCCATATTAAAAATCTTGCATCATTTCTAAACAATACTTTTATTTTATCATTTACATGAAACCAAATTGTTGCCCTAAACCACCTTTTCATGTTCTTTTCATCTTCTCAAAGAATAAAAGCTCCCTTACAATTTTTTTGCGTCTTTTTTTCTGTATTTCGCATTGATACACGTGTACTATCCATTTTATGCCCATACTTGGTTGTCTTGCACTGTTCTCTTCACTTTTTTGCTTGCTCCCCTAATTTTTTTGAGCAGTGTATTTAATTTTTTTTACACGCAAAATATATATGGATATCATGGGATATAATATAATAAAATATCATCATATCAAAAATATCATGGGGGTTCTGTAAAGTTGGGAGGAGTTGGGAGTCGAAAATGAGACCTCTGGTCTATTGAGCTCCCTGTATCGACAGCTCTATGCCTATCCGAAAATGTTATACAAATAAAATACTAATACAGCGAAACCTCTCTGTACGATCACCTCCATTAAGCGACCACCTCCCTGAACGACCATTTTTTCATGGAACGAAATTTATTCTCATACGCTCAATACTAATTTTACCTCCATTCAGAGACCATCCCATTTGAACTCTCTCCATGAGCGACCCATTTCTTTAAAAAAGATTAAACAAATTCCGTTTTTTCCTAATCGCGCCCGTCGGCCTAATCGTTCGGAGTTTTCGTGGTTTTCTTCGAACCTTGGTTCTCCAAGCGTTAATACGGGTTAGGTTCCCTTAGAAAGACCTCCACGGAAGGCACTCCCCTCCTTAGGGCCTATATCCCTCGTGCAGATAATTGGCCGACATAAATACAACCAACCAACCAACCAACCGTTTTTTCCTGGTCGCTTGAAGAAGTTTTTATTAGAAAAAATAATTCGGAGAGCGTATTATTCATCAAACTTCTAAACTAACTGTAGATTTTTTTTATTCCGATAACTTTTAAGTGTTTAAACCACTTTGTGCCTTTTTAGGCAATGAATTAACTCTGATGACGAATTAAGAATGACGGTCAATAAACGCCCCTGCCCTATTCTGTTGGGAAACTCTCAAAGAAATAGATAAATGAATGAAATCGTCATTATTTGTTCCCGTAAAAAAAAAATTACATTTATTTACTGAACTTCGAAAGGACTTGTAAATAAAAGCTATAAAAGATAAAACCGTAAAATCAGAGCAAACGTCAATGTATTCATTTTTAAAACTCTATAGTAATTAACTTTTGTTTTGATACTTAAATTTCCATATTTTTTTCCTAATATGAAAAATAAATTTTACTAACATTAATTGTTACCTTTTTTCAACAATTAAAATCTAGATTTAAACATGACCTCCATTAAAAGACCACCTCCTGGAACGACCAATATTTATTGGAACGGAGCGTGGTCGCTTTAGGGAGGTTTCACTGTATTCTAAAAAAGAAAACTCAAGCTCAAAAATCAGCTTAAATGTTAATATCTATTAAAGCAAAATCTGTAATAAAAAAAAAAAAGCAAAATCTGTAAAAAAAAAAAAAAAAAAAAAAAAAAAAATCTGTTAAAATACAGAAATTGAGGTGTCAGTACTATTTCTGTATTTTAACGGAAATGTTTTCCCGTAAATTATGGAAAATTTTCCGTTTTTTCACTTTTTTTTCATATATTTTCGAATTTAAAAATTTCCGTTTAAAAGACAAAATATAATTTTTTGCAAGCGCAAACTTACATCTACAGTAAAACCTCCTTAAAGCGACCACGTTCCGTTCCAATAAAAACTGATTGCTTCGAGAGGTGGTCTCTTAATGGAGGTCATGTTTAAATCTAGATTTTAATTGTTGAAAAAAGATAACAATTAATCTTAACAAAATTTATTTTTCGCATTATGAAAAATTATGAAAATTTAAGTGTCAAAACAAAAGTTAATTACATAAGTTAATGACTGCAGAGTTTAAAACATGAATACAATGACGTTTGCTTTTATTTTACGGTTTTATCTTTTATAACTTTTAACTTTTATTTCCCAGTCTTTTCGAAGTTCAGTAACTAAATGCAATTTTTCTTTTGGATGGAAACAAATAATGACGATTTTATTCATTTATCTATTTCTTTGAGAGTTCCCTGACAAAACAGGGCAGGGGAGTTTATTGATCGCCATTCTTAATGTGTCATCAGAGTTAAATTCATTGCCTAAAACGGCACAAAGGTGTTATCAAACACTTAAAAGTTACCGGAATAAAAAAAAAAAATCTAAATTTAGTTTAGAAGTTTGATGAATAGTGAGCTCTTCGGAATTATTTTTCTAATAAAACCTTCTTCAAGCGACCCGGAAAAAACGGAATTTGTTTCATTTTCTTCAGAGAAATGGGTCGCTCATGGAGGGAGTTGAACTGGGATGGCCTCTGAATGGAGGTAGAATTGTATTGACCCTATGGGAATAAATTTCGTTCCATGAAAAAATGGTCGTTCGTCGCTTAATGGAGGTGGTCGCACTTGGAGGTGGTCGCACTTGGAGGTTTCACTGTATATGAATTTCAATCTTCACTTTTCAAAGACTCGTTTACATCAAGGTCAGAATTTCTCTATTTAATTGAAACAACAGTAAACAAACAACACCCACCCGCCATGGAATACGAACTAGGGAACTGTCCTAGAGTATTGCTTGGACCATTGCTAGGACCGATTACACAATCTGCGTTTTCAAATATCGTAGCTTATTTCAGATGCCTTTTAGGAAGCACGGACAATGTGTTAAACATGGAACGTATTTTCGGTAGAGATAATTTGTCTTTAATTGAGTACAATTCAGTACAACTGAGTACGATTCTGACCGTTTTACACATATTCATTCCATTATTTTGAATATTTGGCTTTTTCATTTCATGTTTTATAAAAGATAAATTTTAGCCTTTAAAAGATTGCATGCATGAAAAAATGAATTGATGCTTCTTTTTTGCAAGATTTTAAAAATTTTAGGGTTTTTTTTTTTTTTTTTTTTTTTTTTTTCAAGAATACCGACAAATATATATATTTTTTAAACATGTACTTTTTCGAATTTTTTAAATTATTTGTGTGATGATACAGTAGCGCTCAAAAGTATTTTGACAACGATAATAATTCACTTAATTGAAAATAATAATATTAATAAAATTATATATATACTATATATATATATATATATATATATATCTGAATTTTGTCATGCTGTAACTCTCGAATTTTTTAACCGATTTGGATGAAATTTTTCATATGCATAGTACATACTAATGCCTCGACCGAAATCGTTGGCCAGCTTCATTTGCCATCTTGTTTCAAAATGGCGGCCATTTGAATTTTGTGAACACGCTTGGAAATTTTTAGGTTTCCTTTCTCTTTAAAATTACCTATGTAATTAACTTACACTGTATGACTCTTTAAAATATCTTTTAATGTTTCTAACATTCTGTTTAAAATGATACATAAGAGTTTACATTTTGTGAAACGTAACATTTTCTATAAGTATACAATGTTAGAAAACAAAAAAAATTTCAAAAATTCCAATGGCCGCCATTTTGAAACAAATAAGATGGCGGATGAAGCTGGCCAACGAACTTGGTTGAGACATTAGTATGTACTATGCATGTGAAAAATTTCATCCAAATCGGTTAAAAAATTTGAGAGTTACAGCATGACGAAATTCAGATATAAATATAAATATATAATTTTATCAATATTTATTGTTAATTTATTAAAATTAAAACGTTGAATATGGTTAAATAAAATAAATGATTGATTTTTGTATTTTATTATTCTTTTCAATTAAGTGAATTATTATCTTTGTCAAAATACTTTTGAGCGCTACTGTATTAAAATAAATTTCCTTTATTTCTTATTATAACATTTTTTTCAACTGTTCTTAGAGAGCATTTACATCGAATATCTACCATGCCAAATTTCAAGTTTCTAGATCATTCAGTATCACAAAAATCGTAAATTTAGAACTTTTTTTATTCTTCTAAACCCTTTGTCGTAATAATACCGACATAAAATACAGCCTTTGTTTGAGCAGGACAGGGACTGTCACTACCTGAAACCACTACCTTTGAAATCGGTTTAGTATTTCCTGATTCCATAAAAATGATAATTAAGAACATTTTTAGAACACTTTTCGCTCATTTCACCCTTTTAGATTTGGATATATTTTTTAAACTGTTCTTAGAGAGCACTGACACCTTATAAGTATCTACCATGCCAAATTTCAAGTTTCTATATTTAACAATTGCATAAAAATCGTAATTTAGAGCGTTTTAGAACATTTTTCGTACATTTTCACTCTTTTTAAATTTGGATTTTTTTTTAAACTGTTCTTAGAGAGCATTGACATCTTATAAGTATCTACCATGCCAAATTTCAAGTTTCTATATTTAACAATTGCATAAAAATCGTAATTTAGAACGTTTTAGAACACTTTTCGCTCATTCCACCCTTTTAAATTTGGATATATTTTTTAAACTATTCTTAGAGAGCACTGACATCTTATAAGTATCTACCATGCCAAATTTCAAGTTTCTATATTTAACAATTGCATGAAAATCGTAATTTAGAGCGTTTTAGAACACTTTTCGTACATTTTCACTCCTTTTAAATTTGGAATTTCTTTAACTGTTCTTAGCGAGCATTTACATCGTATAAGTAACTACCATGTCAAATTTCAAGTTTTTAGACCCTTCAGCCTCACAAAAATCGCAATTTTAGAACTATTTTGCTTATGCAACCCTCTGGTGATCTTGATACGGACATAAAATATAGCCTTTATTGGAGCAGAGACAGACAAAATAATTTTGCAACTATTTCTTTCGAAATCAGTTTGGTATTTCCTGAGACTCCATAGAAATCGTAATTTAGAACATTTTTAGAACGGTTTTTACTCCTTTCACCATTTTAAATTTCGATTTTTTTTAACTGTTCTTATAGAGCTTTTCTATCTTATAAGTATATCTACAATGCCAAATTTTAAGTACCTATCTTTAACAATTCAATAGAAATCATAATTTAAAACATTTTTAGAGCTCTTTTCGTTTATTTCACCCTTTTAAATTACAATTTTTTAAAACTGTTTTTAGAGAGCATTTACATCTTTTAGGTATCTACCATACCAAATTTCAAGTTTCTATCTTTAAAAATTCCATTGTAATAGTAATTTAGAACATTTTTGGAACGCCTTTCGCTCATTTTCACCCCGCATTTAAATTTCAAATCTCATAGAAACTATTTTTAGAGAGCATTTACATCTTATAAATAACTACCATAGCAGATTTCAAGTTTCTAGGCCTTTCAGTATAAAAAAAATCGCTTTTTTAGAACGTTTTTTGGCCCAGCACCTCTCTGGGAGTATGTGATATCGACGTAAAATATAACCTATGTTGGAACAAGGACCTGTCTCTATCAATTTACCACCATTACTTTTGAAATCGGTTCGGTTAAGTTCCAGAGATTACCCGTTACAAGCCCATACACAAACAAACAAACGTTAATTCTTTATAATATTAGTGTAGATTATTATCAAATAGTAAAACTTTGCATGAAACACATAAAACAAAAGAAGACACAGGATGCGTTTCGAATTGTGATTTATCGCCAGTTTTTCGGTGCTGTTTCATCTAGTACAGATTATGTTCCCTTTTTTCGGCTCGTATGGCATATTTTGTTTCTGTTAGTAAATATATCGAAAATTATCTATAATCCTTTCATATATATCATAATATATAATCCATCCTTTTTTTCATCACCATAATTTTAGCGAAAAAGTTTGAGAAAGCTCGCGTGTGATGTTTCTGTCGTAGCTGGTATAATTGTTTTGCAAAACAATCTAAATTTGTCAGATGTGACAATTTTAATTGTTTAAATGAATTCATCAATGCCAGATACTTGGAAATAAGTTCAAACAATTAGGAAAGTTTTTATTTATTCAAATTAGTTCAATAATACTATACTTAAAAGCCAGTTCAAATAAAGGCATAACAATATTTTACAGAACAATCGAAATTTGTCAGATGTAAAATTTTTAATTGTTTAAATTAGCTTAACAATATGAGAAATATTGAAAAAAGTTCAAACAATGGGATAACAATGCGGTATAAAACAATCAAAGTGTTAACAATAAGAAAACAATTCTTGTCTTTCTCAAAAGATTTTGCTACTTTTAGCGTCTAAAAATTGCTAAAGCGACTTAAAAAGGATTAATTTTGAGTTTACTTACTATAAAAGCGAATTTTGATTGATTTATTACGATCTCCTATAAACGATCAAGCTTTTTTGACTTGATTATATTTAATAATTTGTCATCATGGAATCAGGAGATTCGTCTTCTTCCAGCATAGCAAATAAATGTTTGAAAAAAAACAAATTTACACCTGGCGATATAGCTTCTCGCAACCTTGTAAAAAAGTACTTGGAAAAAAAGAACTTCACATCTGTCATGTCACTCGACCGTGGAGGATTTGGCGACGTTCTGTCCGCTGTGACGCCTAAAAATGAAGCTGTTGCCGTTAAAATTGTGAAGAATACTCTTTCATGGAAGATGGAAGAATTGATATGGCCTGTATTAAGCCATCCAAACATCTTACCACTGCATTACATGTTTGATTTTAAAGAAGCGAATTTAAAACTCTACGTCACACCGAAGCACCCCACTTCTATGGATAAATTGATTAGAAGTACAGAATTTCTTGCAGATCCTGATGGCTTAGACAGAATTCGTAGATGGCTGAAAGATACTGCTGAAGGAATGCAATATCTACACAGCAAAGGATTTGTGCACTTGGACGTCAAGTCCGACAATGTTCTTATAACTGCTGAAGATGTCGCCGTTTTATGCGATTTTTCAGGAATTAATTTGAAAAAATTGCCCTGTACAAGGCTGGTTGCTCCGTATGTATATAGACCGCCCGAAAGTTTTAATGAATCGGAGAAAATAGACGGGGTTTCCTTTGATATATGGACTTATGCATTGATGTCGCTGTACGCGTTGACCAAAAATTCAGCAACATATTACTTGGGAGATGTATATGATTACAATTCATGGAAAACTAACGTAGAGTCTGCGCTTAAAGAATCATTAAAGCTTGAGAATTTTAACAGAAATATGAGGTCATCGCTACCTGCAGTTGCTGTGACAGACAAAGATCTCTCTATTACCCATGACTTTGTGTTGAAGACGTTGCAGTGGAATCCTAATGACAGACCAACTGCTTGCCAATTCCTGAAACATCCTTTTCTGTCTTTAAAAGATTGCCAGAACAAAACATCTGTTAACGAAGAATATACTGAAAAGGAAACAAAAATCGTACTTCCATTGCTGGAAGAAACGAAAGAGAATCCTGTAAGTTCAGTTTCCTGTGCAAAAAATCCATCTTCGGCAGTGAAGCGTGACGTAGATAATACTCCAACCCAAAAAGCCTCTCCAAAAAAGGAGAAAAAAATCGCCAAAATTATTAAAAGTTGGATAACAAAAAAATGGAACCGGGCCTTGAAAGGTGCAAGAAAAAACCGTACGCTATTCATCGATTATATGACCGAGCCGCACTGGACAGAACATTGGACACTTTTAGGCGCTTAATGCTGAGTAACCTAGCCTGAGAAGCCTCATCTGAGGGGGAGGCTGGGTCAGCAAATTTCAAATATAGTTCAAAGATTAAGATCATCTCAAACGTAAAAAGTCTTATTATACAAATCATAAAATGGGGGTGCATATGTGTTCAGGATTAAAGAATTTACGTAAGGGTTTTTTCCGTATCACAGGTCTATCTGGCCTAAGCCTGTGAGAGCCTCTTTCCCTAAAAGTAAAAAAAAAAAGAGTGCCCTACGAGAGGGTGGGAGAGGTTGACGTTCCTTCGTAGGCTTTCTACTAACATCCCACCGGCCATTTAAGATTCAAAATATGCTACATAAATATGAAAATATGTGAGATTTTTCTGCTTTTTGTTTGCCCGCTTGTTTTAGAAGTTAGCGTATTTGCGCAATAAGGTTTAAGATGGTTTATAAACAAAAAAAATCGGATCCTTTCGCCTTAGAAAGTACATTCAGAAATCATTTTCCCTGATAACTCGGTACTTACCTATCAAATCATCCAAAATTTGTTTTAACATTATGAGCCTGTCAATTAGATAATCATTACTTAACATATTTAGGAAGCGACAAAACATACTATTTCGACAAATTAAATTAACAATATTACACATTAAATTAATTGTTTTTTCATTATCGCAATGTTTTCTTATTCAAAAACTAAGATACTAGACTAAGTTAATACTCCTTTAGCTGATAAGTTCGAAATTTTCATTCCATTGAAAAATATATTGCAAATTAAAGGATATACTTAGTATTTTGAATTTCACGTACACCGCAAAATTGACAAGAGCTAGTAAAATAACAATAATTGCAGCTAAAAATGATGACTCTTTACAAGACTGCTAAAAAGTCATTTATTTACCAAAATTCTAAAGAACGGCATTCTATCACACACGCTCACACATACATATACGCACACACACATGTATCGGATAAAAAAAAAAAAAAAAATTCAAGTTTTTTCCATTTATATTTTTAACTATTTATATATCTAGTGGCAGTATTATAATTTATCTTATTCACTCATTTCCGGATTCATCTTTTTCGCCCTCTTTCTATGTGACTCTTTGCATGAAAGAAAAAAATCAGTAAATCCTAATGAGTCATTCCTCAATCATGATAAATTAATTTTGAATTAGTAAAATTTGTTTCGCAGTATAGCGCGGTTTTGCAGTTATGCATGCTTGTCTGCTAATTGCTTATACTGGCATGTCAATCGTGACTATGGAGTGTGCACTCCTGCCCGTAATACCTCCAACTAGCTCTGCTTTTTAAATATATCAAAACAAATAGGCCACAGTTAAAATAATCAACAGTTTAAAAAAATTACCAATGAGAAAAATAAAAAAAATAGTTTAGTAGTACATTATCGTATTTAAAATGCTCTTCAACAAAACTTTTCGTATCACTTCAGTTTTAGTGCTGCCATCTTAGATAGTAAACATGAACTACTAATTCCAATCCTCATTGCATCGCGGTGAAACAGTGCTGACATCTAGTGCCAAACTTGTGAAAACAGATATTACTGTACTCAGTGGCTTGTGATGGGGCTCCAGCTCCCTCTGAAATTTGTAGAAAATATCCAGTTTAATTGCGTAAGTTTAGAAAAATGTAATGAAATCTGCTAAGATTAAATTCAAAAGGAACCAGAAAACTATTCAGTTTTAGTCATGTTTTCATCTTAAAAGTTAATTCGCAGAGACCACGAAATAGCCCTTTCAACAAAGTTTCCGTTATACACAGGCTAACTTTACACGCTTTTTATTCTGTGAAACTGCATATGTGGTGATTAACAGGGCCCGACTTATGCAGGGGCATGCGGGGCAGCTGCCCCGGGTCCCCCTTTTTAGGGCCCCCCATGAGAGTAATCAAGATTTTCATTAAAAGGTGCCAAATAATTAAAATTAGACAAAAGTAACGAAAAATCATATATTTTCAAACACTTAGGAAGGGAGTGCAGTCCCCCTCCCCTTCTCTGCTTTCAGTACCCCCGCCACCCATGCAAAAAACAAACTATATCATTAGAAAACTAATTGTTAAAATTCCATTATGACAACTTAGTATTCTATTGTTTTCAAAAGAATTCCTTTATTGACGTTTTCAACGTAACATGGCAAATTAAAACCATTCATTATGATGCATTTGGGACATTTTCTTTTAGACATCTTATAACGTACGTAGATAAGCGAAGTTTGCAAAGAAATACGCGTGTCAACCAATCTATCTTTTTTTCTACTATTAACATACTAGCATTTTTTCTTAAAGTTGTGACCATTTTTTGTGATACTCTGTATACAGATGTGAGTAGTACCGGGTAGAAAATTAATGCATACTTACAATATGTATGAAGCTTAATAGTAGCTACTTGCACATTATTCGCAAAAAAATCTACAGATAGATAGAAGCCCCCCTCCCCTAAATGATTCTTGCCCCCCCCCCCCCCCCATAGCCTAAGTCGGGCCCTGGTGATTAAAACTGCTTAACTTTGTCTAAAAAAACATTAATAAAAGTCTTACATGCTGTTTAACAGTTGAAAATCTGATTTAAGGTAATACATAGATTTAAGCAGTATGAATTGCTCTCTCTTTTCAGTATGAACTGCAAAGCCTTGACCTTTTTTGTTTTATTTACGTAAATCCTTGTTACGTTATAGACTTGTTATTCAGCTCTTTACAGCACCGTGATTGTATATTTTATTTCCATGTGTATTATTATTTTATGTGTGCTGGGCAACATATAACTATGATATGTTCCCGCACCATGTTGGTTAAATCAAAGTAAAATTGCGTAATTTGTTATTTCTGTTTGTATAAATATTTTTTTATAAAATATAATTATGAGTGTAAAATTATAACGTTTATATATTTAAGTAAAATAGGAGTGTAAGTTCATACAAAAATTATTAAGTTGATTTTAAATATTAAATATATATTTTTAAAAAATTGTTGTATTGTAAAATGAATGTATAATGTTGAATAGAGTTCGGATCTCAGACAACAACAATAGCCAGACGCCATGGTGTCGTTTTATGACAAGCCAATGGAAAGTGGTGTATAATTAGAAATCGTAAAATAATAAAAACGTTGGAATAAATTTATGGCCTCAATAAAAGTGTTGGGATAAATTTATGGCTTTTCAGACCACCCAAACTTTAAGGCAGATAATAATATTAAAATATATGTAAGGGGCCATTTGCAGACTGTTAGCTAATAGGCCTATCGAAGAATAATGCAAAATCTTCTCACATCCAATAACAGTGGACTAGACAAAAATAGTTCCACCCACTGCAGGAGTTGGTGTGCAAGAAGAATAAGGTTTGAAAAAGAGAGTCTGAAAAAAGATGTAGAGGACGCAGGAGCTCTCCTGAAAGCCCGTGCAATGAATCCAAAAAGCCCTAGTAATGCCCAGGCGAGATGGACATATCGGAGCGAGCCTAATCAAGCCTAATTGAGGATGTCTTCCTGATGTACATATTGGAGTGAGCCTAATCAAGCCTAATTGAGGATGTCTTCCTGATGTACATATCGGAGTGAGCCTAATCAAGCCTAATTGAGGATGTCTTCCTGATGTACATATCGGAGTGAGCCTAAGCAAGCCAAATTGAGGATGTCTTCCTGATGTTAAAATAAAGAGGATTGTTCTACAGAGGTCCGTAGCTATGCATCCTGCCATCCCGATGTTGCCGCTCTGATACGAAGCGAATTCCTGATGACATATGAATATGATCCTAAGCAACGCGACAACTCTGAATTTGATGAATAAAGGCCACCATCCCGTATATTAAAAAAAGGTACTACTTTAAACTTTTTCTTTTACCACTTAAAATCATATGAAAAATCATAAATATACTTTTCTGATATTTTATGGTAGAGAGTAATCTGAGATCCGACAAAACCAATAATTAAATAAAATTAAGGTAATTTAAAAATGAAAGAGAATTATTCTTTTAGCAAAAAGAAAAAATATAATAATTAGAGTAAATGAAAATATTGTCTTTTTTTTTTAAGATTAAATATACTTAAAATAATGAGAAGCAAACAAAGGTGTTGCTTTCTTTTTTTTTTTGAATATTATGTTTTTCTGTATATAGTTGTGTTCAATGTAAATAAAATATTTAATCAAGTTTTAAAAAGTTTCTGTAATTATTTAATTGATAATGTTTAAGGTATGTCAATTTATTTTTACAGCTTAAATTTTAGTTTAATTCATAAGTGGAAGGGTTCGTCTAAATAATTCACAACGCAAACTCTTAATTTTATTCGTAATTATTTAAATTTAATAATTACATTTTGACGCGAATTATAATTTAATTTTATTAATGCTTCGCGTTGCTCTTCTACTAGAATTTAGGAAATTACGATCACTTATATTATTTGAATTTATCTAAGGTATATAAAATTATATACCAATTTGCTATGAGGTTGCTTGGATGATTTGGACCTATTAACAATTTTGGATATAAATGAAATAGAAAATAAACAGGTGTAATTATCTGTCCAGCAATGTGTGTATTATTTTATATGTGTTTTATACGTGATGTATTATTTTATTTCCATAGCATTACAAAATATTGAGAAAAAAAGGTTCTATGGTTGTGTACCTTTTTTATTAGAAATAAGCTTTATTTACAGTTAAAATACAACATAAATCTAATTCAGTGATTCTGAATCTCGAATACACAAAAAGCTTCCTATCAACCACAATTTATGATTAAAAAGAATTCAGAAAATACTGTCAAGTTTGGTAGTTTAAACCGATTTTCAGGCCGAGGCAGTCTCGAAAAAGTCATCATCAGGGTGCTGCTATTTCAAATGTATCCCATTTATGAGAAAATAAAAAACGCTATTCAATACTTAAGTATAGCAAATGTCCTGCATTTGTTCTCCAAAATGTGTCCTAGAATGTGGTGAAGGAGGTAGGGAGGGGAGGAGGAGGAGAGAGAGAACGGTCTTAAATAATTTTAAATTTGCTGTTCACTTCGATTTTATTTACTATTTATTGATATACCTTTTATTAGATAATTTTCAGTACTCCGTTTTAAAAAATGTGGTATAACCATGGAATCATACCTGTAACGACTAAAACTTGAAAAAACGAAATATTTCCCAGTCACGTGCGATTCCGTCTTGGCAGGTTTGATTGTATAACAGATATGTGTTACCTGCTATGACAAAAAAAATGCTTAAAGCGGAATTCTTTCGGTTTCATGTGATTCCCTCTTAGAAACTTTTAGTATATCTTCGCCCCCTCTGAAATGATAATACATCACTGACTGCACTACATTATGATACTATTGTATCTGCATTCTTCTCTTATTCTTTACTAGCTGAAACGTCTGGCGTTGTCAGGGCCAGTGAAAAAATAGCACGAAACGCGAAAGCACTCAAAAATTCGCAATAAAAAATCGTGAAAAATTTAAAAATCACTACACGAATTCTGAATAAATTTTATTGAAAAGGAGCTAAAAGATTGAAACCAGATTTCCTTTTAACAATTGTGGAAACATCGCAGAGAATCACGGATAAAAAAAAAAAAAAAAAAAAAGAAAAAGCTAAAAGTCGCATGAAAAATAGCGAAAATTTATTTAAAATATCTCAGAGGACGAAAGTTACTATAATGGGTTAATACTTTAAAACAGGATTTACGAATATAAAAAAATCACCGCAAAATGCGAAAAATCTATACATATTACGTTATTGTATGTGGCACAGAAATCGCGATTATTTGTTAATTGTTTAATGGCAACGCCCGAATGAAACGCATCTCATTGGTTATTGAACAGCATTTAATGCATCTCATACCAAGACTCCCTTATAATATAAGGGGTCATTATCATTATCCCTTATTACGATAAGGAGGTCTTGCTTCATACCTATAAGGGGGTTACCATACGAGAGACATCTGTTCTGTCGCCAAATGCCGCCAAGTTTGTCACCAAAATTGACGCCAAATTGACGATATCTGTAATAATTCGACAAATTCCCATAGACTTCTATTTTAAACCAATAGGGTTTAATTGCTTTCAGAAAATCAACAAATTGAGCTATTTTAATGCAACAAAATCCCATATCAGCTTAAGGGATTATATTAATTATATTTAAGGGAGTCCAAGTAAATTAAATTATGAATAAAAGTAACATGATACAATGCTTAGCATGCTTTCCCAAACACAAATTTTAAGGAAGGCCAAACTGGTCGCCAAGGGCGGCTAGTACCTAAAAATCTCATTAAAAAAATTGACGAAAAATTAAAAAATCGCCATATGAATACCAATTATGTTTTATTAAATAAAAAACAGAATTTACTATATAGAGCTAAAAGATTAAAACAATTCATTTTGCTAAAGCGGAAAAAACGCTCTGTAAATGAACGATGAATGCTATAGTTACCATATTCTATAGTAGAGATGGGCAACATCGTTCCTTTTAAGGAATCGTTCCAGCCGGAATCGTTCACCGAAAAGAACGAGTTCATTGGAGTCGTTCCTTTCGGAATCGTTCCGAAAAAAGGAACGAATCCGAGAAAAGGAACGATTCCGAGAAAAAAGGAACGATTCCGAGAAAAAAAGAACGATTTTGAAAAATAAAGGATTCCAAGGGGAAAAAACACTTCCGAGATAAAGAGAACCACATGCAATCCATAATATTTTTTACTAATTTATTTTCTTATGTACCCATCCATTTTCTTAGGCATCCAGTCGCTTTAATTTTGTAATGTTTTGGACAGATGATTTTGTTTTTAAGAGTTCATTTCATTGATCAGCGTGTGCAATTAATTTGCAGTTATTTCTAACTTTATGATTTATGGTATAAAGCATAATTCCTCTTGGAAATTTAAGGGCGGTGCAAGGTCTATTCGATTTTCAGTGTAATCATTGGTTTCTCTTGAAAATATGTCGTCAAATGACCGTCCATTTATATCATTATTTTATATAGTGTGTCTTTACTCTCAACGATGTTCAGTGGCTAAGTCCTAAACCGTTAGTCATAGACCTATAGTTCCAATCACAAAAATGTTTTAAATAAGGTAAAAAATTATTCTGAAAGTCGTTTGGATCAATAAAAATATTTCTAAAAAAGTTACGAAATTTAATTTTTTTATACGGTCCTCCGCCCTATAAGAGATATTTAGTAAAAATTTCCTGTTCTCTTAAAAGAAAGAAAAAAAAGTCCCATTCATCTAACACTAAAATTCATGAAGTTATACGAAACTTTGAAATGCAAGACTTATGCCACTTTTCTGCATCCGAATACACATGAGTTTAGCCATGCTTCTAGGGGTCGTAAACAAAGTGCTTAAAGTATTTGAAGGATTTATTTCATGTGTAGCTGCGCTTTGAAAGAAATCGTATTACGACAGATTTTTGTAAGGATTTGAAGCTGTTTCTTTTCATGATTTTTTTAACAAAAACTATGCAATTTTTATAAGCTTTTATTTAACCTATTAACCGCCAAAACTATAAGTAGGAATTTTCAAATTTCTTGTTGAAAGTCGCTTGTCACCACAAATTCAGAAAGGTAATTTCCGCTTTATTAAAATATCAAAATTTCTGCCAATAAATAAGGCAATTTTTTTAATTGTAAAATAGTGGTGACAAAGTAATTAATGTAAGCATGAGCAATTATTTTGACCGTTGCGTGAACGCAACACCAGCAGGTAACGGGTTAACTTGAAACGATCGTATGTATGTCTTTCCAGTTCAAAATTTGTACTCGAAATTCAACTCACTTTAAAATATGCGATCGAGGTTAAATTTTACATATTGACGTAAATCAGATGACAATGTAATATTATTATGATTTTCAGTGCTTACCATTATGTACTTATTTTACAGGGTAACACAAAAAATTTCGAATAGATTACTGCCAACAAGTTTTCTAAAAAGTTTTAGATTAGATAACACAAGACTGCGATGGTTGTGTTTTTTTATTTTTAAAATTATGTATTTTTAAAATTATGATTTTTATGTATTTTTTAGCACTGAATCCGAAAATTATCTTCATTTTTAACCATCATGTCAGAATTTTTCGCAACTAGTAAATTTCAAATAGTAAATTTCAAAATTGAAAAAATAGCTAATACTATAAAATAGAGTCGATGGTTGTATTTTTTAACTTTTACGACTGATTTGTATGTGCTTTTTAGCACTGAATGTAAAAATTACCTTCATATTTAACCATCATGTTAGACTTTTTTTGTAGATGGCAAATTTTAAAGTTAAACTAGTATGTTGTGGCCATCACAAAACTTTCTTCTAAATAAATAACGTCAATTAAATCATTTAAATAGTAAAAGAAATTACATCAATTTAGAACCAATTCGTATCAAAGTATACCTGAATTTGAAGTTTGATGAAAATTCGTGCATTACTTATTGAGATAGAGCTGTAAGGGAAATTCTGAAAAATGCAGCATAGCAGCGCCACCTGTTGAGCGATTTGCACCAAAACACAAACAGCACTAATTCATATTAAGGTATACCGGAATCTGAAGTTTGAGGAAAATCGGTGCATTAGTTCTGGAGCTAGAGCTATTGTGGAAATCACAAAAATGCAGCACAGCAGCGCCACATGTTGAGCGATTTACACGAAAAGGTACAAAACATCAATTCATGTCAAGGACTAACAGAATCTGAAGTTTGATGAAAATCCGTGCATTAGTTCTGGAAATTGAGCTATTGTGGAAATCGTGAAAAATGCTGCATACCAGCGCCACCTATTGAGCGATTTACACCAAAACATAAACAGCACTAATTCATATCCAGTATACCTAAATCTGAAGCTTGTTGAAAACCCAAGCATTAGTTCTTCAGATAGAGCTATTGCGGAAATCTCAAAAAACGCAGCATAGCAGCGCCACCTGTTGAGCGATTTACGCCACAAGGGGCAAAACGTCAATTCATGTCAAGCACTAACTAAATCTGAAGTTTGATGAAAATCCGTGCATTATTTCTTGAGATTGAGCTATTACGAAAATCGTGCAAATGCTGCAAAATGCAGCATAGCAGCGCCATCTGTTGGACGATTTGCACCAAAACTTTACCAGCACTAATTCATATCAAGGATTAACGGAATCTGAAGTTTTATAAAAATCCGTGCATTAGTTCTTGAGATAGAGCTTTTGCGGAAATCCTGCAAAATGCTACATAGCAGCGCCACCACGATTTACACCAAAAACTAATGAAGGTCATTTTCGGATTCAACAGTAAAAAATACATAAAAATCAATTATCAAAAGTTAAAGAAATAACAATCACATCTATTTTATACTATCAGAATCAGATTTCCGAAAATTTTTCACTTTTTAGCTTTCAAATTTACGATTTGCAAAAAATCTGTACTTTGTGATAAAAAATGAAGGCCATTTTTGGATTCAGTGTGTAAAGAATCGAGGCTGTTGCTTTTCAACATTTTATTTAACGAAAATTCTATTATTTTTTTCCTGTTATATGTTTAGTACAAGCTGTATATTTTGCATTAATATTTCAGAATGATTATAGATTTCAAATTTATAATGCAATGTTAATTTTACTATCAACTATATTTTTTATATATCTGAAGATTATTTATATTTCTAGTAAATTTGTAAATGACCCCTATTTCGCAGCAAAAAATATGCTCCAAGTTGAAACAGCCATTACTTCGGTCAGTTTTAGTCGTAGAATAATAGGACTTTTATTTGTCTTACTTGTAAGTGTAATAGGAAAGTTTTATTAACAATAACTTGAAGGACCGGGAGATCGTATAAAAAATTAAATTTCATAATTTTTCAAGAAATGATTCTATTGACCCAAATCACTTTTTTAAATACTTCTTTACCCCCATTTAAAACATTTTTGTAGTTGTAACTATATGGCTATGACTAACGGTTTAGGAATTAGCTATTGGACATCGTTGAGAGTGGACATCCTGTATAGGAAATTTTATTATTGCTCTGATATTTGTCACCAGGGTCTAGGAATTTTTAGTCTCATAGATTCCTCTTCAAAATCTACCTCTAGGTAATCTTAATTTCATTTTTCATTCTGAATCTCATTTTTCATTTGGATGGCCCTACTGGTTTGGACATGTAACTAGTTAAAGCAGATTACATTTTTGTACCAGTGTCCGTACTTTCAATAACTTTATGCCCTTTATCGTCTTTCTCCTCAGCTCCCTAACTTTACGCACACAGGTTATTTCGCATAATTCATCAACTTTATTATCACCGCCTTCAGGATCTGGTTCAGAAGTGAAACACCCTATTCTATAGCAATCATCTTGTAGTGCAATTCAGTGATATATATAAATTTTAATGCATTTGAAATAGCTTAATATCATTAAAATGCGCTGCAAACGATTTTTTCCCGTTGACCATAATGTAACGAAATACTTTTGAGTGCCCCTGTAAATAAACTATTAATGCTACACTCTTCATATTGAATACCAAACATCCCATGGTAAACATCATTAACATATATCAATTGCATGGGAATCCGAGTATATTTACGGGAGTTAGGTATATTACACACTGAGACCACACAACGACACAAAGCGCAACATGAAGTGCAAAAACCGGTCGAAACAAAGAACGAAGTAGTTGCAAACTTGTTTTAAACCAGTTTTTCTAGCGAATTCAAGCGACATGTCTTATGTGTCGCCTTAGTGTGTGACTTGCCTTAGAGCGTGAACAGACGGTCTGACGGACAGACAAACCGCATTCATAAACACTAACTTTATTGGAAAGAGTTAAAAAGTAAAACACGTTTTTGCACACTCTCTTTCCTGAGTGACTGATGTATATTTGTGAACTGCTGTTAACTACGTAGAATTTCAATAAACTTACAACTCTTTTTGAATCTCCAATTTCACGAGAACCTACCGAAATTTCTCTAATTTCACACCCTCATCCGCCGTCACCCTCTCTTCACTTATATGATACAGAACCTCAGTTCGGTATGAGTGAATTGCAATGCTAATATGTTTGTTTGGATTGGGATCTTTGGAGCTTCATAACTCATGAAGTCATGGAACACTTGTGTTACACGAAAGGGTAGAAGTTCCTTCAGATGATTTGTAAACAGATTCATTAGCAGGGCTATGGCTAGTGATATTTATAAGATAATATTATATGCAGTAATATTATAATATATATATATATATATATATATATATAGTAATATATATGATTTTATTCATATATAGTACATATTATCTCCGCCAAAAGATATAGTGATTCACTAAACTTCAAAGTTCTATTTCTTTAAATTTGAAATTTGCTAACATTTTAACTGAAAAACGGTTTATTGGTTTAATTAAATTAAACAAATTAAAAGTATGTCCATTATTATTACAGAGTGTAGTACTATATAAAGAACTATCCTTTTGACGATGTTTCGGCCGTTGAATGAAAGATATCTGTTGTAAACGTATTATAGATAATACCAACATTAATTTTTTGAGAATTTAACTATTTTTTATTCGGTGTTAAACTTTTTATTGTCAAAACTATTTAAAATAGATAAAACATTTTGTTAAATTCGAACTTTTCAGAAAACTTTATGTAATTTAAGAAAAAAAAGAAAATAAATAAATAAATCTTCTAAGTGAAAAGAATAACAATAAGAAAGGAAAATACATGAAATTTAGTATCGTATTTGCAGTAAGTTTTACCTCAATATAAACGGAAATTTGGTATTAGGCTTGAAACATTAAATTTAGTTTAGCATGAAGGAAGCCTTGATTTGCTCTAAATTAAACTCAGATATGTATTATCCATCACCACAGTAACAGGCATTAATCGTGGAATTGAACTCGGGATTTACGAGTATCAATAACGATCAAGAAATCTGAATTATTATAAGAAATTATTACGATAAACGATTTTTTTTGCTTT
This sequence comes from Maratus speciosus, assembly GCA_963932465.1. NCBI lineage: Eukaryota > Metazoa > Arthropoda > Arachnida > Araneae > Salticidae > Maratus > Maratus speciosus. The sequence goes on from OZ010786.1 coordinate 631,346,690, forward strand.
TATTTTACGTTGAATTAAAACAAAGTCACAGTTATTTAAATTCTAATTATTTAGCAAGAAATAGAAGTAAAATAACAATTGAAAAAACTGTACAAAATCACAACGTGCATTCTTTGGAAACCAATAATTAAATTCGTATATTGTAAAAATTTTAAATGCAATATTAACCTTCCGCATACCAGACCGGTGCAACAGGACCCGATAGATACATTCAAATTGATTTTTCACATTTTAAAAAATGAAAATTTTGTAAATATGTGACTTTTTCTGGAATGTTCTACTCAAAAGAATAGAACATCCCAGAAAAAACCCATATTTACAGAAATTTCAGTTTTTAAAATAAATTAGAAATATCATTATAAATGTACCTGTCGGGGCCATTGAACCCCTCTGGTAGGCGAAGGGTTAACATAAATCTATTAAACCGAAACAAGCATAAAATATGCAGCTTTATATATGTCGCAGTGTTGGAGAAAGTCCGATAATGTAGCACGTGATTTTTCTTTCCCGTTTTTATACTCAAAACGACCATTAAGAGAGCGAACCGCGGTTAAATTATTTCAATCCCACCCACCACTGTTACTGTTATCTTATTATTATTATTATACATTATGCTTTTTGACATATTCATTATCTTAAGAAAGAAAAAAACGTTTTACAAAAATTCCCTGTTCTAACAGATTTTACTCTATGTAATAAACCTCAATGTAAGTTGATTAAAACAACAATCTTAGGGAGTTTCGAGATTTTTTTAATCATCTTCTTCAGGAGAGAAAAACAAGACGCCAAACTCTGGAAATAAAGTGGTACTCGAGCGCTCGTAGCTGGTCATATATTTATTTTGACAAAGAGGATTCACAAATTGAAATTATGTTTGAGGAAAAAACATGAAATAGTGAAATATGGATGAAAGTGCGTAACTCTACAATTATTAAAATAATTGAAAATCAGTTATTATTATCCTATTAAAATGCAATTTTTATGGCCTAGTGATATATTTCTTACATTATTCAAAACTGTTTCTAGTCAGATTTAAAAAAATATTTTTCACTAGTAATTAAACAAGCATTTTCTTTGTTTTTCTTAAGGCTGTTCTTAAGTGATCTGCTCAACAAGCGTAAAACGTTTTGACACATTTACAAATTCATTTTTTAACGGAAAGATGTAAAATTGGAATGTTTGACCATGGAACCGATTTGGAATCGAACTGTGTTTTCCATCTTTTGATCAGTAAATTACCTATTAAGTTATAATCGATTGTGATCACGTGACAAACATGTTTTTCACCCATTTTTGAGAAATTATGCTCTTTCGCGCGGAAATTCGGTTCAAAACGCCCACTTTGACACTATTTTCTGAAAGGTCTATTGCGTTTGCAAAAAAACGGAAAAAACAGCTCGATTACATAGTTTCTGAACAACAACACCTGTTCGTTTCATGCATTTCCGAATAAAAATAAATTAAAACTTTTGTCACAAATTTATCCTTTTGGATTTGAGAACAGCCTTAAGAATTCATTTAGAAAAAATTCATTTCGTTTGATACATTTACCAATTAGAAAATGTATAAGTGTATTAAAGTACACATGGTGTTCCATTACCCTCGGGGTCCAGGTACTCAATCGGTAAAGCACGTAAAGTTTCTGGGTTCGAATCCCATCTCGGGCACTTTTTCTCTCAGGTGTAAAAAATCCAATTCGTATAAAATATTTTTTTTAATTATTTCTTTCAGATTAATTTAGCACAAGAAGATGAAATAGTAATGTTTATTAAACGCCCTACTCCGCCCCGCACTTCAATTTCTTTTTTCTTTCTTCTTTACTTTTCCTTTTTGAGGAGGGGGGGGGGGGAGTGGCACACACATTAGAAGGATATTTTGTCAATAAAGTCAGCCTTCATAGAATCAAAATCTGTTATTTTGAAATAAAATAGCGTATTTTAATTTATTAAAACTGGCCAGTCTACAAGAAAAGAACCGATTCCCGAGGAATCGGTCCTTTTCGGAACGGTTCCTCGGATTCGGTCCTTTTTGGAACGATTCCGAAATGGACCGACTCCGAGGAATCGGTCCTTTTCGGAGTCGGTACATTTTGGACCGATTCCGAGGAATCGTTCCGAAAAGGACCGATTCCGTGGAGTCGTTCCTTTTCGGAATCGTTCCAAAGAGGACCGATTCCGAGGAACCGTTCCAAAAAGGACCGAATCCGAGGAACCGTTCCAAAAAGGACCGAATCCGAGGAACCGTTCCAAAAAGGACCGAATCCGAGGAACCGTTCCAAAAAGGACCGAATCCGAAAAGGACCGATTCCTTTTTACAGAATGGAATCGTTCCTTCAGTTTCACTGCCGGAATCGTTCCTTTGGAGTCGTTCCTCAACAAATGACACATCTCTATTCTATAGTAATACTCTTGCAGTGCAGTGCACCTCAGGGATGTATATCAATTTCAATATATTTTAAGTCGTGCAACATCCTTAAAATACATTGCAAACGATTTTCTCCCATAAACTATAATGTAACAAATTCTTTTGAGTTACCCCGCAAACGAACTATAAATGCTACAGGTGAAACATTTTCTCCCATTGTTGGACTTCAAATCACTGTTTCAATTTCTCCATGGCCAGAATTACTTCTTCTCCTGTCTCTCCTAGACACTTGGATTTTCACGAAGCATTTTTTATTTTTTTAAATTCCGATAAAATTGTCAATGATCTCTCATCATCTCTTATTCCCTCCTCAGCTTTCAAATTACTTTTGTAAATCTTTCCCCCTCTCCTCGTGTATCTTTCCAATTTATAAAAAAAACAAGAAAGAAAAAAAATCATGCGTCAAGCATAGATTATGAAACACTTTCCAACCAGTGTTGTAGTCGTAGAAAAAGCAGAGAGTGTACGGTATAGGCAGAGGGTATACGCTGACATCAAGAAGGTTCATAGATAAAGTATACGATAATGCTCTATTTGAGAAACAGAGAGTATACGGAGCTTCTTAAAAAATCCAGAAGGTACACGGCGTATACCCCCGTATACCCTCCACTACATCCCTGTTTCCAACACATCCAGAATTATGTAACAATACTGCACCGTTTAAAAAATTAAAATATTGCGTCTAATTCAACCCTATAGAAACGCATAACGCATTTCAAAACTCAATTTCAGCTGTTCCCATCCACAATCGGAAAATTATCCGAATTTTTTCAGCAGTCCTGTATACGATATATAGATTTGAATCTATTAACTACATGCATGCCAAAATTTAGTTCACTTAAGAGATACATACACTTCAGTTGAAAATTTACCTTCAGTAATTTCCTCTAATAAGGACAACGGTACGTGAATATTTTTGTGTGGCCTTGTATTTGAGGTATAGAATTTATATATAACGAGTAAGATGCAAAAAATTAATTACATTTAAAAGCGCATACCGAATTTTAAATCGTACACTCCAGCCATTATTACTCAAAGACAGTACTGTACTGTAACCGATTTCTTTTGTGTGTCCCTGTAAATGAATTAAAAGCTATGAATGCCCTGTTCTAATGTGATTGTAGTGAAATCCAGTGATTTATATCAGTTTCAATACATTTGAAATAGCGTCATGTCATTAAAATGCTCTGCAAACGATTTTCCCCATATACTATAATGTAAGGGTGCTCCTTTTGAGTGCCCCTGTAAATGAACGATTAATCCTACATACTTCGTATACAATACCAAACATGCTTTGATGACCCTAAATAATATTTATCAATTGCATGAAAATCCGAGTCTATTTACGGGAGTTAGAGGGTGGACAGACGGACAGACAAACCGAATGCATAAACACTTTTCAACTTTATTGGAAAGTGTTAAAAATCCTTTTATTTCTTTGTCTTATGCTTTCTCTTTCTTTTTTTTTCTTTCTTTTCATTTATTTATTTTAATTTTTATTTTTTTAATTTCCGTTACTCTTTTCTTTTCATTAATTTTTTCTTTCATTTTGGCAACACTTTCCTTTTGCATGTGCTCCTCTAAGATTGGTGTTTTCCTTTCAGCTAGCGCAACCTGTCGCATCCTTTGTGTGTTCTCCTCTCTGTCCTTTCTATTCATTTGTGACCTTCTCCGCTTTCGGACACGTGTTTACTTTGCCTGATGATGGGCTGTTAAAATTTCCAGCCTGAAACGTGTCCTGTGTGTTATTCTGTCTTTTATGGTAATTTTAATAAAGTTTTATGTTTCTAATTATGAATGCTACAAACTTAATTTTCAATACCGAATATGCTATAGTGAATCTCAATAAGCTATATCAATTACATGGTATTTCGAATATACTTAGGCGAGTTAGACCTCGGCCAGACAAACGGAATTCGTAAACACATTTCAACCATGTTGGAAAGTGTTAAAAATTAGAAGTCCAAGAATATGAACAAGTTGGAAATTGCTCGTCAAACGTGGCAAATGAAGTGCGTTCGTACTATAACTAGTTTTATAATATTTTTTTGCACCGCATATTGTACTGAATGTATATTTTAGTGCACTTCATAAGTGCATATCCATTTCATTCTGTTCGAAAGGCTGCAACATCATTAAAATGCACTTGAAATAATTTTTTTCCCATTGGCCGTAATGTAACGGAAAACTTTTGACTGTCCCTGTCATTAAACTATACATCCGATTTTCATAAAATTTGAAATGAGTCGGCAAAATTTTGCAACAATTATATATATATAATTTCAGACCATTCGGAAGGCCGTAAAATCATTAAAATGCACTTGCAATAATTTTTTCCCATTGGCCGTAATGTAACGGAAAACTTTTGACTGTTCCTGTCATTAAACTATGCATCCAATTTTCATGAAATTTAAAATGACTCGACAAAATTTTGTAACAATAATATATTTAAAATTTCAGACCATTCGGTGGGGTAGTTTTTGCTCTGTTATATGCGGACAGACAGACGGACTGAACGGCGACTATAGGTGCTTCGTATTTATATAATTACAAACGCACCTAAAAATGAAGTAAAAAAGAGGGTCATACCAGCTATAGAAAATGATAAATAAAAATGATATGAGCATGTGCGAAGGCAGGGCCGAAACTAGCCTTTTTTGAGCCTGGGGCAAACATGGGTTTTGGACCCCTTCTCCTTCTCACGCACAATAAAGGTTATCGACCGCAGGTACCCTATGTAAAAAAAGGAAAAAAAAATCCTTTAAAAATAAAATTCACTTAATAATAATTAAAATGCTAGCAAGAAATATATAAACAACGCTCCCATAGGATTAATATTAGCTTAAGCGTTAAGAGCCTAAACTAGTCACGCGAAGAAACTGGATCGGTAACGTTAAACCTATGGGAGCGTTCTTTTTAAAATTTCTCCCTTGCATATTAATAGTTTTAAATGATTTTTTTTTTACTTGCTTAGAATAGCTGAGGTTGAATTCTAACCGGGTTAGTGTTTACTTTTTCGATTTTCGTTGCAGGTTTTATATATATATATAAAGTTACTTTTATTTTCACAAATTTGAAAAGAACGCTCCCATAGGTTTAACATTAACTTGCGACTTTGTTTGTGTTTCATATATATATACATTTTTGTTTGAAACGACAAACATAATCTTCATTTGGCGGCCCCCTTCCCAGAGCCGTCATTAGGGGTGTGCCACAAGTGCGGCCGCACAGGGCCTCGCGCCTAGGAAGGCCTCGCACCCGAAAAAAAGCCTAAATATTTATTTTATTTTTTTTTTTTTTTGTAAAGCAAAAACATATTTTTTATAATAAAATTTGAATTCGTATATTTCATAATAAAATTTATGTATAAAAATGTTTATAAAAGGTAAAATGTTTTGTTAATAAAATAGTCAATGCAAGGTGTGGACGCTCGACAAGAGAATAAATTGTTTGTAGCTTATATATTCAATCTATAACTATTGTTATACTTTAGCACAGACAGCAGCACCAGTCAGGACAGGCGCATGAACTGAATGTTACTTTGTTAAGAGGTAGGTGGGCCTGATGATTTTGACAAACTGCTCACTATTATTTTAATGACTATTTGTAATGTAACAAGCAGATTCTTGTGTAATAAAGTTTATTCTTTAATTACACGAATATCGGTGTTCTGCCGTCCCGTTAGAGGTCTTCACGGGCTCGGCCTTGGCCAGAGGTCCGTACCCGGCCCGGCAATATGAAGGCAAACTTTCAAACTGGCCGGGCCGAGACGGCAGAATTAGGACAATTTTTTTAACGGATCGTTCTTAGCCGACAATAAATAAATAAATAAATAAAATAAAATAGAAAATAAAAAAATAAATAGGCCCGTTATCCCAATAAAAAATTAAGCGGACCTATTGGACCATTATAAAATTTAAGCGAAGCCGATAAAATAAACATGAACCATTTTCAAGGTATGGGACTTTCGGGGGAATAAGCATAAATGTGCTGCATGAGCTCGTTGCTTGTTTTGACGTCAATACATAAATATAATATGTCCACCGTAGAGATCGGCATCGTACAGTTACATCGTGTCTGAAACAGGTCTTAATTTTTTCTGCAGACTTCAGCCAGGCCGTAATCAGGCTTACATTTTTTTCTCTACATAGTCCAGGCCGGCCAGAACTAGATTTAATTGTTCCCATTGTGTTGGGCAGCCGATATGTTTTGTAAAAATAGTAATAGTGATAACAGCGCGAAAGTTTCCGACACATTTTATGACTCATTTTTAACTGTAAAGTCATAAAATTGACAGGCCTGACTATTGAAGCGATTAGGAATCAAATAGCATTTTCTATTTTTTTTATAAATAAATTACTTAACTTATACTCGATTCTTGTCAACTGACGACAGGTTTCATTTATCCCGTGCTGTCGCATCCGAAAATTCGATTCATAAGGCCACTTTTGACAGTTCTTTCTGAAATATCATTTTCCTGTGCCAAAAAATGAAAAATGCAACTCGAAATCACAGTTTCTGAATGAAGACTCCTGCCAATTTTATGCGTTTCCGAAGAAAAATGTATTCAGAAATTTGTCAGAAAGTAACTTCTTTGGATTTGAGAACAGCTTTAATAAATTTCAGTGAAATATTTTCAAAAATCTATTTGATACACAGCTTCAAAAGTTATGATATTTCAACATTTTTTTTTCTTTTATTCTAATCTACATAATTTTTTTAATGAATCTTTATTTGAATGTTGAAAAGTTGAAGTGTCTACGTAATCATTAACGTTACTATTGTGCATTTTCTGGCTTGGGAACACATAGTAGTATAAAATATACTGTAAACATTTTCCCACAATGTGTATGTAGTGCTCTTAAAAAAATCTTAATTGTGTGTTAAGAAAATTGGATTTTTTTGTAGAAATTGAGTCGGGTCAGATTGAGCCTGATTTAATTAATTTTTACACGGGCCGGGCCTGATTTTACTGATTTTAGTACGAGCCGGGTCGGGCCGTAAACATTGTAAATATAGTCGGGCCCGGGCTGGGCCAAACTTTAATTTTTTCACTGGGCCGGGACAAGATAGCTTTCTTGGGGTCCGTGCCAGGCCCGTGCAGGCCTCTACCTCACGCATAACGTATGTCCTATCGCGTAAACACGACGCAGAAGCCAGGAGTTGAAGCCCCATCTTCCAGACCTTGAGACTAAAGATTTAAAATGTCCAAAAATTATGAAAGATTAATTTTTTAAAGGTTCTTAAGTAAAGGGAAATTTTTAAAAAGTTTGATTTTGACTTAGATTTTTTTTTCTATTTTTAAATTTTTTTAGCAATTTAAAATTATTAATATTTTTTATATTTGATAATTAAATCAAACATTTTAAAAAGGTTACAATTAAATAAAGAATAGGGTTTAAGATAAAAAAAATCATCTTTATCACATTCTTTGCTGCCATAATATGAAGTGGGCTGGTCGAGTAATTTAACCGATTAATCCTTTGACTAAGAGTATTATGAAAGGAAATTAGCTCGAGTCTGTATAAACCTCTACTAAATCATACTACCCACCTCTTCACACTAAAAAGAGTAATCCTTGGTGTGCCATTGTGTATGTCATGCGATGTTTTTCAAAAGGCGATTGCATTGTTGGAACTAGTGTTGCCAATTTAGTGGATTTCTACCAGAATTTCCGAATAGTTACCTTCACTTTATTTAATCACGGAATGGCTGCCATTAATTAAAGCAAAAATTACTATTCAAAATTTCTGGTAGATGAATAAAAGAACCCAGTTAAACTGGTATTAACTAGTTTTGGAATGGAAGGGTATTAACTAGTTTGGTAGTGAAGGGCCTCGCAAAAGCTCTTGCGCCCGGCCTCGCTTTCGCTGAGGACGGCTCTGCCCTTCCTTATTTCTTTCTAGCGCCCGAGGCCCATGCCCCCTCTGCACCCCCTAATTTCGGCCCGGAGAATGACTAGTGAACGCTATTAAAGCCATTGTACTAGAGATTGACAGTTACAATGAGAGCCAGGTTGAAAAAGAATTCGAAGAACATGATAGACAAAATTATATAAATTTCTTTGAAATAAACGATAATCTAAAAGAAAAAACTCTGAAGGAGATTTTGGGTGAATGAAATCCAGTATTTAGTATAAATTTATAGAGAAAAAAATGTCATTAAAATCTCAATGAAGATTATGTGTTCGATTTTTGTTACTTATAGAACAAATAGCTAGTAGCAATCATGTCTTAGTGTACCACCGTAGTGGAGATTGCTTTGGGGCCTATAGCAACTATGGCTTTTCGCCTCGAATGATCCTTATTATATACAGAAACAACCACAAGTCACAACAATTTTTATTTCTTGTTCCATTACATATTTATATAACTACAAAGCGACATTCACAAATACATCCATGTATTACCCGAGGATTCGAACCCGGTCCCCGCCGTGGCAGCAGCTGTCGCTACCGACCACGCCACTGGGCGACAACGCAATCATGCCACATAGACGTAAACATAAATTTCTATTATATGCCTTTCGGGTTATAGCGGCCCCCCACAATTGCAATCACGCCAAAATTGCAGTTACGATTTCACCAAGATCATCGAAAACCTTATATATGCATCATACATATTAAGCACAGACAATCACCTCATCGAGTTCACGGCTGAAGTTCCAGAATTAGTTAAAAATCGATTCGCATATTAAAACAAAATCGGTCTGCCAAGTCCTATCTTGGGGGGAAAAGCCTGAAAACCCGAATTTAGCGGTTGACTCGTAGGTTTACCATTGTGTTTTCCTGCTGCCAGTCCTCCATTTTTTCATATCTTTGGGTACAGGAAAACAGTTTCTCCAGAGTAAAAACGAGACTAATTTAGAGGTTACTAATTTATTTTTTTTTATTCACGTATCTACTGCTATTTCCGATTAGTAATGTTCGCTTACTAATTTAATTGTTTTAATTCATGTATCTACTGCTATTTCCGATTAGTAATGTTCGGTTACTAATTTAATTTTTTTATACATGTGTTTACTGCTTTTTCCGATTAGTAATGTTTGCTTTCGTTAACCTGTTATTACATATTAAACGTGATATTTTTTCATTAGCCTTATGGGCGATGTTCAAGGGACCGAAAAAAAAAAAAAAATCTGCCTATTATCTTAACCCGTAAAAGTACACTCCATGATAAAAAACTCCTTATACGCGAGCGTCCTGATTTACGTACCGTGAACAGACTCTTTGTTTATATTGGATCAGATGGGAATGGTAAAATTGATTTTCTTTTTCTTTACAGATGTACCTGGCATCTTTTATTGTTTTAATATAGATAGGTGCTTACATGAACATAGAATAGAGAGAATCTCTATTCTATGTTCATGGGTGCTTAGTTTTCTTAATGTGTTATGGCATCCTCATGTTTGGCTTCTTGTTGTTGTACTAATAGTCTAAAAAGGAAGTTTCAAAGAGTTCCGAAAATGTAAAGAAACCTTTTGTGCTATTTGCAGTGATATTGAATGTGAAATTACCTTGAACCGTTGTCAAACATTGTGAGATCCATTGTAGAATATAAGGTAGTATCCTTGAATATAGTCGATTCCAGCTACTTTCTGAAATCACTCAATATCTCCACGTTTTAAAATGCATCAAATCCAGTTAAAAAAGTATTAACACATTATAAATGTAGAAAAATAAATAAAAACTAAAAGCACGTATAGGGTAGATGTGCCAGTAATGGACACCCTTAAGGAATTTCTTTTAAAATTATTTTTTTATTAATAGTTATAATTATTATATTCCAGTTTTTTCAATATTATATTAACCTATCAACAATATTTAACCATTCTTATAGTCTCATTTCTCAATATGAATCGAAATTTAATTTTAAATAACAGAAATATATCAAAAACCCAGTAATGGACACTCTCTGTTCCAGTAATTATCACTTTCTAATGTCCTTGAACAATATAGAAACATAATTTGCAGAAACAATTTCAAAAATAAAGAAATTGTGAATTTCAAAATGTGTCTCATACCTCCCCACTGATAGGGAGGTATGGGACAGCTATAAAACAATGTATGATAAGGCACAAATAGTCTAGTGTTGGCTATATATACAGCCTATCAAAGATTGTAAGTTGATAAGGTCTGTTCTGCAATATCAAATTCCATTACCTTCATCACTAGAAGGAAAATTCAGGATTGTCAGTCAGAGATGACATTAAAAACAGAAATTTCGATACATAGAATACAAAATGAAACACTTTCTAATGTCCTTGAACAATATAGAAACATAATTTGCAGAAACAATTTCAAAAATAAAGAAATTGTGAATTTCAAAATGTGTCTCATACCTCCCCACTGATAGGGAGGTATGGGACAGCTATAAAACAATGTATGATAAGGCACAAATAGTCTAGTGTTGGCTATATATACAGCCTATCAAAGATTGTAAGTTGATAAGGTCTGTTCTGCAATATCAAATTCCATTACCTTCATCACTAGAAGGAAAATTCAGGATTGTCAGTCAGAGATGACATTAAAAACAAAAATTCTGATACATAGAATACAAAATGAAACACTTTTGGCTGAATCCCAATACAGCCGAGACACTTGGCATCGTTCAATTTGGCGAGGCAATAAATGGATCTTTGTTGTTACTAGTTCGTTTCGTAAATTCTTTCCACGCCTACAGTTGTGTGATCTTGAATTCAGATTGGTTGAATGGGATTGGTTGATTTCTTGTGTATTGGATGGCTACGCCTACCTTTGACAACTCAACTCCGCATGTTTTGTAATTTTTGTAGAACTAGGTGTCGAAGAAAGAAGTTTTGTAATTGTAAAATTAAGTGACGGTAAGGTAAGATTTTGTTATTGTTAATATTTTCTGCTGTTTTTAGTTGTAAAATTTGAAAGTTAAAGTACCTGTGTAATTTAGTTTGAAATTGTGAGTATTTGTTCATTTTTTTTTTGCTGGAAAGTTAAATGAAGTTTATCGATGACTAGAAATTTACAAAATTATGGCAATTCAACATTTTATAGATTTGGTTTTCAAGAAAGAAGATGTTTGTTAAGGTATGTTAATAATTTTATGTATTTTGTATCAGTGTTTTATATTAGCCGTCAGTGGCGTGGCGTCCGGTCATCGCTGGATGCGGCGATGACCAAGCAATATTTTAAAACTCTTAAAAAGCTTTTAAAACTCTACGATCCAGTTTTAGCAGAACATTTGGAGTTCATGTATAAGTGAAGGTACGATTTAAAGTTTCTTTTTTGAACATTCAACCATTGAATTTTAGAGTTAATAAGTTTTCACCACAAACTTAAATAATTGCGATGACCACCGAAAATTTTCACGCCACGCCACTGTTAGCCGTTTATTGCATATTTCTCATGTATGCTGACCTTACGAGTTTTGTACATTTTGATATTGCTACGTATTGAGAACTGCTGAATTTTGATATTGCTATGCAGCGAGAATTGCTGAATTTTGAGATTGCTAGATAGCGAGAACTGCTGAATTTTGAGATTGCTACACACCGAGAACTGCTGGTGACAGTGGTGTTTTTTTTCGGTTAATGAACGCGAAGCGTTCATACATGTTTCCTGATTGCCGCTTTAATGAGTTTCCTGCATTTTTCAGATTGCTGCAGAACTAGGTTGCTGTATTCAGTGATATATATATTTTTTTTTTATGAATGCTTCGCGTTCATACTTCTTTTAATTAGAAATGAATTGTTCAATGTTTGCTATAATATAGGCACGTACTTACAATATTAAATGACCCCATGATTTTTTCTGAAAGTTGTTGAGAAATGAAAATTTTAATCCTTATATCGTTACTCTGATTTGAAAAGGTACTTTAAAAATTTCACATTTTCAATAAACTTATGTTGAAATTGTTTGTTTTATTTTGAATGTCATAAAAATCAGCTTTCCTGTGTTTTCTAATACGCCGTTATTTATAAATGTTGTATTTCCCATGATTTCAGGGTGATGATGTAGTAAAAAACAGTCTGGAAGCATTCAGGAAAATGGACCAATCACGTTAGTTTTCAGGTTGCCGCATTTTAGATTGGCGTATGTGGGGTATTTGGCGGTTGTCAGAAAAGTCGCCAAATGGGATGTCTCGGCTGTTTTGGGAATATGCCACACTTTCTAATGTCCTTGAACAATATAGAAACATAATTTGCAGAAACAATTTCAAAAATAAAGAAATTGTGAATTTCAAAATGTGTCTCATACCTCCTCACTGATAAGGAGGTATGGGACAGCTATAAAACATTGTGTGATAAGGCACAAATAGTCTAGTGTTGGCTATATATACAGCCTATCAAAGATTGTAAGTTGATAAGGTCTGTTCTGCAATATCAAATTCCATTACCTTCATCACTAGAAGGAAAATTCAGGATTGTCAGTCAGAGATGACATTAAAAACAAAAATTCCGATACATAGAATACAAAATGAAACACGTTCTAATGTCCCTGAACAATATAGAAACATAATTTGCAGAAACAATTTCATAAATAGAGAAATTGTAAATTTCAAAATGTGTCTCATACCTCCCTATAAATGGGGAGTTTCATTTTGTATTCTATGTATCGAAATTTTTGTTTTTGAAATGAAACACTTTCTAATGTCCTTGAACAATATAGAAACATAATTTGCAGAAACAATTTCATAAATAAAGAAATTGTAAATTGCAAAATGTGTCCCATACCTCCCTATAAATGGGGAGTTTCATTTTGTATTCTATGTATCGAAATTTTTATTTTTGTGTCAAACAAAGTTCATTTTCTTATTTTTGTAAAAAGTGTCCCATTTCTCCCCACTCTCCCCTATTGCATTTAGCAGATCTCAATTTTCTTTTCTCTCTCTTTTTAGAAATCTTCAAAAGTATCAAATTATTAAAGATCCAATCGCTTAAACAGGCACAAAACAGCTTAGGGACCATGAACATGAAATAAAGAAATAAAAATCGTTGAATTCAATGAAATTGGTAATAAAGGAATTGCCAAAGTCACAATACAAATACTATGGCATGTACGAGAGATTTGTGTTCATGAAAACAAAACAAAAAATAGATTTAACAATCGCCAAAATGCATGAAATTCGTCAAAATCATGATCACTAATGCATGGTTTTGCAGCCAAGAAAACAACAACAATAAAAAATTACTAGATGCAGCAATCTCAAAGCTAATGTTAAACCCAGGTCTTAATTTCTAACAAAAAAAGTACCGGAGTCCTAATATTCTACAGCAATAACAACCGTTGTGTGCCTCCCCCTCCCCCCCCCCCTTTCAGCCGTCAGTCCAATCTGCATCTTTGTATTTCATATATTATTTGCAAAATTTAAATCATTTTTTAAAACAAAATAAAAATTGTCTGAAGCTCTCTGAAAGTGGTCTCAGAGAGTTTCTGAAAATCAGATTAAATTAAAAATTTGACACAGTTATCAAAAAGATTTGATGCTTTTATAGAAAAGAGGGAACACTGCTCGATTGCTTTCTGTCAGAATAACAATACATGGCAACTATATTTACTTACAAATGAAAGTGACTTTGTAAATAAATGTGCAGATCAGAGCCATAGCATAGACAGCATTCATGATGCAAAATAAATAGAAAAATCACGTTAGTGATTTTTACACTCGTACACGTGCAGCTCACAATTCCAAACAACCTTCCAGAATGAATTCTTTTGGGAGAATAAGAGCTCTGGAATGTAGAAAATCAGGTTTACTCCTCCTCTAAGCTGGTTGCATACTGGTCAGTATAGGTGAAAATTAGCGCTCGCCACTCGCCACGTGGCGATTAAAGTTGTAAAAGTGGCGATTAAAAAATCGGTAATCGATCGCCACCCTAGTCGCCACTCGCCAAGTGGCGATAAAAATTCTGTTATCGATCGCCAAGTAAAATATAGCGTTTTTCATAGAAATATGCATCTCTACTTTGGTTACATCTAATTAGCAAACTGGTTAATTCTTTTTCCTACCGGATGCAAGCAGATTACAACGATTTAGCTGTATTTTCAATATTTTAGCTTTTCGCCATTGCTCTTTTGTTGGATTATTTTTTCAAGAAATACAGTTTTATTCTGCAAAATATATTCATCAGCTTTGATTTCCACATGCATTTCAAATAATTTATTCCTTTTTTTTTTGTCACTGGATGCAAGTGGATTTTAAGGACATTGCAGTATACTTTCAGTATTTCGACTCCAGCCACATGCTCACTAGTTAGATTATTTTTCTTCGGAATACACTCATCAGATTAGATTTCAACTGTATGCAATGTGTGTAGTGTTAATAACACATTTGCTTATTAAATAGAATCCAAATAACATTTTATTGTGCTTTATTTGATTTTTTTTTTTTTTTTTTTTTTTTTTTTTTTTTTGTATACACCTAACTGTTGGAATTTTGATTTAATTATTTTTTATATAAAGAAAGTAATAGTAATTTAATTGATAATAGTGTTTATGAACATATATATATATTCTAAAAAAATTAATATAACAGATTATGTGGTTTTAAAGTAATTTTCTTGAATTTTGACTGCTTCCCTATTCTTATCATGAATAGTGTTGGCTGGTATAAAACTCTGACTTATAGAATAATATGTATATATACTACGATTATAGTTTATGTAGATGTCAAGAAAAATTGAAACATTATAGTGGCCACTAACTTTAAAAAGTGGCCACTAATGAAACTGAGTCTACCGGCCACTGGCTACTAACTCATTTTCCCAGTTTTCACCTATACTGGTCAGACAAGATAGAAAAAGAGTTCTGTCAGATACTGGTGTAGAAAAGTAGTTAGGCCTTAACTAAATTGACTGCAGCATTTTGACTATTCAAAATTTTATAAAATGCATTGCAAATATAAAAAATATGAGTTTAATACTATCAGCAAATATATATATACTAGTGTAAATACCCGTCCTAGAATGGTGGATAAAAGTTGTGTTTTTCACTTAAAATTTGAAAAACTGATAAAAAAAATAATTGACAATATGGAAGCGTTTAGATGAGCAAAGTTCGGCTAGTTTATGTTCTAATAAACACACAATTAGCTTTTACAATATTTCTGGGTAAACCAGATTTTCCAGCTAATATACTATAACAAAATTAAGATTTCTTAATAAAAGAAAAATTTAATAAATATGCAATAAAAGTGCATAATTAAAACAGTCTGCTGCAACTATTAAAATAATACTATTTTTTTAATAACATATTGAAATTGTATTTTTATCGTTTACACCTCCCCCCTTCCTCCCCCCCTCCAATTTTTTTTTTTTTATGTATATTGATTAATAAATAAGTATCGAGGGGTTGAATCCCATCCATCTAATCCCCTAAGCTTCTGTCCTCCTGATTGCAAAGCTATAAATCAAAAATTATTATTTTTACTTTTCGTATAAATATTAATTTTTTACTTTTAAAATATGGAATATGTTTGATTTTTTTTTTCTTAAGTTTAAATTTACATACACCTGTATATAGAAAAGGAAAATATAAGTAATGTGTAATTTAAAAATAAGTTACAAAATAATAAGTCTAAAATATTTAAATTGATTACTTTTTTAAAAGAAAGTCAGTTTTATCAATTTTTTGCAGGGAAAAAAAGGATATTTTCAAAAATACCATATCATTGTTTTCCGTGATTAAAATTCCTGACGTGTTGCAAAGAAAATTTAATATGATTTCAACTTAATACTTGAAATAATCTCAGTTAGGAAGAAGTGTCTACCAGTGCTCAATTATCAGGATTTGTAACATTGAGAAGTAATCGCGGGATTCTTGTTTCTTGTCAACCAATGGGAGAATGGAACCTTTCACCCTTGAGTCTTTTCGTTGGAGACTGGTAAGATTGATGGATTCGCCCCGCCCTGCGTTACACTGCCTTTTATTATATAGAGATTGCCTATTTGAAAAAAAAAAAAAATAAAATACTAAAAATGGTAACATTGGCATGGAATTGACCAATAGTAGACTAAAAACCTCAAACAAACAAAACCTCATGCTGAGTTAATTTTAAATACCATGTTGACTAAATATTTAGCTTCTTGAGTTATTAACCAATAAGCACATGCACTGGGACAAATTTCACCCCAATCACATTTTTTCTTCGGGGGGGGGAAAAAAAAAGGATAAATTTTTTTAGGATGTTTCTGACCTGCCTTGTACCTGTCAAGGTTGAGAAGGGATAGGAGAAGGAATGTTTTTCTTTGTTTACTAGGAGGGGAGAAGTATGGCTCTTGGAATAAAATAATCCTTCATGTGTACAAACATTTCATTTTGATACGTTCATTTCTTATGAGATAACACACACTAAATTAATTTTAATGACAGAGTAAGATAAAAGCTACTTGTATATATTGATGAAAGGTTATTAAATGCAATTAATATCCATTTTGTGAAATAATTCATATTTTAAGGGGTAAAACAAAACATTTGCATATTTTCTAGGGGAAAAACATGATTTTTACAGAAACTGACACAAAATCTGAAAATAAATATGAAAAGCATGATCTTTTCCCTAAAAGAAGCGGTACAGATGCATTTTACAGTACAGAATACTAGATTCGTTTTTAAAACGTATTTAACCAAAAATATAATGGAAGAGAAAATGGGTTGAGATTTATCCTACACGAGTGCTAACATGACAAAAGTGTGCATATGGGTGGAAAACAATACAGTCATGATCACTTGAATAGTTAAAAATTATTTTGACAAAATTTATACAATTTAAAAAATAATTCATCGATACAGTAGACTCCCTCATGCAGATTTTAGAATTTTGCGGATTTCTGGTCATTGCTTTGTTTACATTTTTTAAAATAGTAATTTAAATGTAATAATGCAATCAAAATTATAATGAATGATTGCAATATAGTAGAATATTAAAATAATTAAGTAAAGTAATAAACTAAAATAATAAAAATTAGGTACTTTTTGGTTAGCTGGGCACCAGTGTTATATTTACATTCATATATACATATATATGCACATATATGTAAATGTATATATGTACACACACACGCATAAATATATAATGTACATATATGTGTATATATATGTATGTAAATATAACACTGGTGCCCAGCTAACCGAAAAGTACCAAAAATTAATATATTTTAGAAATGATTAAATTATTAAAAGTAAAGGTCAAGTAAATAATTAATGTATAATTAAATATGTATAATAAAAATGAGATACATTTTCCTTGAATTATTCAATGAAACTTTCCTCCTAAAGGTACCCTATTATTTCACACCCCACCAGTGGCCAAGAGGTTCTGCTCTCGAAGCTGGTAGACGGGAGGTGCTGGGTTCAAACCCAATCGCGGCCGTCAGCCTAATTGTTCGGAGTTTTCGTGGTTTTCTTCGATCCGTGGATTTTCCATGCATAAATACGGATTAGGTTCCCTTAGAAAGACCCCCCATGGAGGAACACCCCCCCCCCCTCGGGACCTATATCCAGAGTGTAGATAATTGGCCATCAAAAATCAACCCAACCCAACCCTATTATTTCACATCAAAATCATGAAATAAGGAAGTTTTATTTCAGGTTTAGCCAGTCTTAATTACCAAAAAAGCTTGATTATACATAAATATATTTGGTAAAAATATTGTGATTACCAATGATATCAGCAATGTCTTGATTTTTTTTTTTTTTTTCAGAAATAAATTTATACTTCCTTTATGAAAAACCATGAGTTCATTAATATTATCAAGAATTACATATTAAAATACATACAGAAGGATATAAAACTCTGTAATTTCGCCCCTATATCTGAACTGGAAGTTTCATTGTTCACATCTGTGATGATGTGCGGATTTGAGGGAGTCTACTGTACAATGAATTTTCCAACTTTTTTTTACAAAACTGAGAAATATATACGACTGAAGAAAGTATATTGTAGAATAAACTTAGTACATTTTTACATCTCTACAGTTGGTAGAGTTGCAAAATATGGCTAACAAATAAAAATATTTTAAAAAAATTTGGTACATTTTCTGTAGCCTGTAGTTGTTAAAAGATTGACTAAAAATTCATCCACCCTGTCAAAAAAAAGAAAAAAAAAAAAAAAAACATTTGGTGGCAAGTGGAATGATGTAATATCCCATACCTACCTGACCAAAATCTTCAAATATGAAGATTCTATCAACTTTAAGATGGTGGATGCATCTTAAATTGCTTTGTATGATTCTAGAAAGCATGCTAGGCCAAAACAAAACTATGTGTAACTAAATGCTTGCAGTATTGTAAAGTATTACATAATTAAGTAATAAACTAAAATAATAAAAAGATAATTTGAAAAATGATTAAATTTAAAGGTCAAGTAAATGATTAATGTATAATTAAATATGCATAATAAAGATGAGATACATTTTTCCGAAATTATTGAATGAAACTTGCCTCATAAAGGTACCTTAATAATTCACATCAAAATCATAAAATATGGAAATTTCATTTCAGGCTTAGCCAGACTTAATAACCAAAGAAGCTTGATTCATACATAAATAAGCTTGGCAAAAAGATTGTGATTGTTATCAGTACTATGAGCAATATCTTAAAATTTTTCAGACATGAATGTATACTTCCTTCATATGAGTTGAGTAATATTATCGAGAATTATGCATTAAATTATGTACAGAATCAATATAAAAGTCTAATTGTTTTCCTACATCTGAAAGAAAATTTCATTGTTTATATCTGCAATGATGTGTGGATTTTAAGGTTGTAGATTTAAGGGAGTCTGCTGTATTACATTCTAAGAAAAATCATTTCCTGTTTCACATTTTAATGATCTCTACTGATTTTTTTTTTTTTTCTTTAAATAAATCTATAAATGCTGCATTTATTTAAATCAATTCTGAAAAATCCCAAAGTTGGCAGATGTTCTTGAAACGATGTCAATCTTTTTCCTTTTAATACTTATGTACTGCAATTTGTTATAATGCTGTAAAATAACATTTTGTATAATCTTTTTGTGTGTTTGAAAAACATATTTTCAACATAAAATTTTATAGAGAAGCTATTTTTATGGACTGTAATTTTGTAAATTGTCTGTGAAATGAACCCAATTTTCCCACTGGGTTGATGCGTGGTATCAAATCTGTTCCATTTATTTTGTGTAAAGATTATATAAAAAAATTGGTGGTAATTTTTTTGTTTACATTTCTTATTTTGTTTATAGTTTTTCAAAAGATCCTATACAAAGATGCCTGTGAATGTGAATATTAGCAATTCCATATAAAGGTTAGATGGAATCCATCGCAACATAGTTCACTGTGTTCTGCTTATTTTACTGAGGATATGATTGATTGAACATCTATCCCATGTGTCAGACTGAGATATAATGCTGTGCCTACTATCTTCATACATTCCAATGCATCTACCAGAGGTAAGATAATGAGAATAATTCAGCTTATTGTGTAATTATACTTTTTACTACTAAATACAAGGGTTATTTTTAAAGTAAGCACCGTTTTGAAATTCTGGCATGGTGGTACTGCGGTCAGCATTCTGCACGTACATGCTGTTTACCTACATCTGTTAGTACCACAAGCTATAAAAGCATTTCCCCGTGTTAACATTTATTTTTAAGTATTTAAAATAGCTCTGCTGATTGAGAATCCCATCGATTGTGAAATACGATCGGTGATTCGTTTTCTTAGTGCTAAAGACATGAAAGCAGCTGAAATTCATTATCAGATTAGTGAAGTTTACGGACAACACATTATGACTGTTGGAATGGTACGAAGATGTGTTAGGGCTTTTAAAGATGGCCATACAAATGTTCATGAAGAAAAAAGTGTGCAACCTTCAGTCATTATTGAAATTTTGGTGCAGAAAGTTGACGAATGAGTGAAACAGGGGTGTGTTCAAGAACCACGCGCGCGCAGGAGACAGGAACATGGAGTGTGTCTTTATTGTGGATGCAATAAACGTTTAGCGCGTTCACGAACAAGTGCTAATTATAAAGATAATTTGTTGCAAATGAAAGACGAGCTACATGGCTGAATGGATAGCGCTTTGAACTCGACACTTGGGGCTATGGGTTCGAATCCTTCGCATACCAAATTGTATTTGTGTTTTTTTTTTTTTATTATTGCTTTATATTTTTTATATAAAATAAGATATTTTTGATAAAGATAAATTTTTATATTAATAATACAGAAGCACATGTATTTCTATTATAATAATAAAATACTTATTTAAATGCGAGAAAATCAGGTATTTCTCGATGAAAGTTTTAGATTTGAACGCCTTTTAATATTCAAAGTTTCGTCTCAAAGTGATATATATGTATATATAGGGTGTATATATATATATATATATATATATATATATATATATATATATATATATATATATATATATATATATAAGCAAATGGAAAAAAAAGTATTGTGCGAAAATATCCGTTTGAGCATAGGGTAATTTCTTGATGTTTTTCTTTCTTTTTTCTTTAGGAGTGAATTTTTATCGAGTTAGGATGCTAATCATATTTTATGGTATTAAAATCAATATGAAAATATTATAAAAATAAAATGTATTAGATGTATATTATTTTAACTAAAAATATCTGCACAATATTTTATCTCTTTTTTAAAGAGATAAAATATATGGGGTTTGACATCTAGTTTTGTAGTGAATAAAATATTATTAGAATGCTTATAAATTTTTTATTGAAAGTATAATTAAATATTTTGCTTATACTAACGTGATTTTGAGTGTCATTTTTTTCTCATGTTTTATGATGTATTTTGTCTGTTATCCACACGGTAATCATAAAATAAGAAATATATATACTAAAACCTTCTCTGAAAAATTGTCTAACTAACAGTGCAAATTTCAAAATCTTGTAATATGTTGATATCACAATTTTGATTTATTAACAGCATTCTATCACGAAAAACATAAAGCAACTGATCATTTTTAAACGAATAAAAAGAAAATTGTTAAAAAGTTAAAATATTTAGATCTCCAATTGAATTGTTAAATTGTATCAGTCAACCTATCAAACAAAGCATAACCAATGAAACATAAGCACAAAACACACAATCACATGATCAAATCGCCCACATAAATTTTTTGAGTAGCTTGCGTGATGTATGTGTGCGGTTGACTGATTGCTGATCAAGCTGAAGTGGATAAAATAGGTCATGTGACTCCTTCCCGAATATTTTGAATTTTATCTGAGTGAACATAGGCATGTACTCCTGTTACGAAAACCATGTTTTGGAAAGATAAAGAAATATAGTCGTTGGTTTTACCTGTTTTGAACCATAAAAATAATGAAATAATTGAATTATTTGAAAATTCCTTTCTTCGATAAGATCTACTCCATGGCAAAAACTTCTGAGCATGCGTGCGGTGTGAGCCACACTTCTGAATAGACCCAGGGTAGACACACTACAATTTCATCATTCATCTGATGAATTTCCTCCAGTTTCATGCAGTGTTCTGTATGAAATTGTGAGGGAACGCTTAAATTATCGAAAAGTGTGTGTTAGAGATGTGCATGGGACGAGCCCGGGCCATACTTTTTTCTGAAGGGCCGGGCCTAGTCACTACTCTTTATGGGCCGGGCCGGGCTTGGGCCTTACTTTTTTCCTGAAGGTTCGGGCCGGGCCTAACTTATTTTTTCTGCACAGACCTGGGTACTGGTTTCATTGCTAGTTTTGACCGAGCCCATATGAAAATCATTGTCTCGACGTGGCCTGGTCCATTCAAAGGTCAGTAAAATTAGGCTTGGCACAATTTTTTTTTTCAAAATATACATAAATTTTTAAATTGTCATTATTCTACAATTAAACATTGAAATTCATTCTTTTTAAAGAATAGTAAATTTCTACACTTATTAAAATATAGTTAAATTAAAATATAGTAAAACGTGTGAAAAAGAACCTGTCTATGATGGAATCTTGTTTTAAAATGAAAAACGTATTGATGCATGCAAAATTAATATACTACTACGTAAGAAAAGAATATATAATACATTTACACTTGCTAAGAAGAGAACTTGTCTATAATGCATTTTTTTTTTTTTTTCTATGCAATTCAGTCTTAGATTTTACTGTATAGCATTTTTCAGATTTTTAACACTTCAATACATGGAATATGGATTAACAATATTAATGATAACTGAAACATTTGTATACAAGAAATAGAGATTCATTCAGAAAAAAATAAATATCGCACCCTGCGGCACTTTTGTAAAAATGAAGATTATAAACATGAAAAGAAAAGTTAAGATAAATATTTTTGGCTTGAACTCCTCCTACGAGACAAACTTAGAACCAAATCGACATAAAAATCAACTGAAACATTTCTATACAAGAAATAGAGATTCATTCAGAAAAAAATAAATATCGCACCCTGCGGCACTTCTGTAAAAATGAAGATTATAAACATGAAAAAAAAAGTTAAGATAAATATTTTTGGCTTGAACTCCTCCTACGAGACAAACTTAGAACCAAATCGACATAAAAATCAATGTTTTGTAGAAATTCACTCGGTCCGCGCCAAGATTTTAACTTTTTATCGGGCCGGGCCAGTAAATTTTTTTCTACAGGCCAGGCCAGTCTCAGGCCGAACTTTTAACTTTTTTACCGGGCCGGACCAAGCCAATATTTTTTCCATACGGGCCGGGCCTGGGCCTGAAAATATCGGCCCGTGCAGACCTCTAGTGTGTGCACACCTGGCACCAAAAATGCTGTCAGAGGTACACAGAATCCAATATTTAGGTAGTGCTTTAACTTTCATTCTTGGTACAATGAGGAAGGTGATGATTTTTTAAGCCAAATTGTGACAGACAGTGAAACATGGGTGGCTTACAATACACCAGAATTGAAGCAGCAATCCATGAAATGGTGACATTCATCATCAACCACAAAAGTTAAGTTCAAGCAATCTATTTCAGCCCGGAAAATCATGTGTACTGTGTTTTGGGACAGGAATGGTATGTTGCTTGTGGAATTTTTGCATCGTGGTGACACAATAAATTCTATAACATATCGTGAGACCACAACCAACTGCACTGTGCAATCCAAAACAGAAGGCGCGGCTTACTGAGCAAAGGATTGTTTTGCTTCATGATAATGTTTGTTTATACATGACTAAATGAACTAAGATCTCATTGCATCATTTGGCTGGAAACAACTTGATCATCCTGCATACAGTCCCAATCTAGCACCTAGTGACTACCACAAGTTTACCTAACACCTTTACCGATAAGTATTATCTGTACTGTTATATTAGCCAGTTGCAAATCTTGCCAACAAATTTTTTTGTTTTTCTTAAACAGCTGCTTTTATTTTTTGCATGTGGAAATTAGAAACTATATGCTTTGATGTCGAAATAACATACTTTGGTTTATGGTGTTATTTATTATTATTATTTTATTTTGTATTTGAAATGATGAAATGAATGAAAGGCATGTACTTTAAATTTATATCATATATATTTTAAATGAATTGAATGAAAGGTTTATATATTTAATGAAATGCATGCACTACAAATGATAACAATGGAAACAATATTTGGCAATTTATCTCCTGTGCCTGGCTAATATTAAAGCATTAAAGTACTGTATTGGCGTGTTGTTGATAATTGTTATGTGTATATATGGGGCATTCTCACAATCTTTTGACTTTTGGGAAAAAAGATCTGACAAAATTAAACTTGCTAAAATAACATTTTAATCTGATAGACGAATGCCTTAATGATTCAAAATAAAGGAAAAATGGTCAGCAGCGAAATTTTTTTTTTAAACTGAGGTTTAAGTTAAACTTGCGAGTTTAATTTTCCTTACCATTTTACCCCTATAACTTTTTATTTTCTTCTAAATTTTTACTTATAATGAATTTGCATAGTACCCACAGGACATTCAAATAAGAAATAATAACAATGTAGTACTTTTAATACAGAATTTTTGTATAACATTGTCTTAAAGGGGTGTTGAAGAAGGGACGGTAAAGTAAAAAAAGGGGATGGTATTGGAAAAAAGGGACGGTAAGGATGGAATGGTAAGGAAAATTACCACCTATTTTTAGGAAAATCATGCTAAGACTAAGTGATAGCTACAATGTTCATTGATTTTTTGAAACAGTTGTTAACATTGGA
The DNA here is from genome assembly GCA_963932465.1 of Maratus speciosus. Classification (NCBI taxonomy): domain Eukaryota; kingdom Metazoa; phylum Arthropoda; class Arachnida; order Araneae; family Salticidae; genus Maratus; species Maratus speciosus. Next base: position 631,371,243 of record OZ010786.1, read on the forward strand.
TTAAATTAATTTTTTTTTTTTTAATTTACCTCGAAAAGTGCAGGAATAAACCTTGGGGACGGTGAGACTACCAATAAAGCCACGATGCTTGAAATTGATATTTAAATGCTGATTTAAATTCTACAGTAAATTTCCTGCCAAAGAATTTTAGAACATTATTTCTCTAGCATACCTCTGGATGAGAAAAAACTTGAAAAAAATTCTGTGGCTGCATCTGAAATGATTCTCTGTATAATTTTAGAAGACGGAGGTAAGGAATCTAAAACCCAGGGACAGAGTTTAAAAAATAATAACAACCCTAAAAATGTGGGCAGGTTAATTTTTAGCTGCATATTTATATAAAACAATAGTTCCAGTTTCAGAAAAAAATTATATTGAATTATGTTTATTGAAATAATTTTATCCAGACAGCTCCAAACTTAAAAATCAGCATCAGGGACACAGGACGGTATAGGAGTTTTCCAGGTGTTTGGACCCTCAACATCGTCCAAAACTTATTTTTCTCGTTAATATTGTTGTGCAATCATGCAATGGGACGTTCCCCAGTATATGAAACAAAAAAAAAAAAAACACAAAAAAGTATATTAAAATAAAAATTATTATTCAGGGACATGAAAGTTAAAAGATTGTGAGAATGCCCCATATATAATTAAGCCTATTGAAGTCATAGAATAGATCACTAATGATAATTAGAATTGAACGCACATGTAAAGTATCTAGACATAACAAACTATTTCACTTTTGAACAAACATTTCACTTTTGAACAAACTATTTCTCTGTGTTCGCTTTTGAAAATAAAGGCTGTAGTTTTTATAGTTCATTTACAGGTACACCCAAGAGAATACTTTTGTATACTGGTCTATTTGGAAAAATTATTTGCAATGTATTTTAGTGATGTTACACTATTTCAAACATATCAACATTGACATACATCATTGAGGTACATTATAAGATACTGTAGAATTTAGTATGCATAGCATTTATTATTCATTTACAGGGGCACACAAAAGAATTCGGTTACAGTACTGCCTATAGACAAAAATTGCTGAAATGTGTTTTTAGTAGTGGTATGTACTTTTAAATTTACTTAATTTAAAATATATCAAGCTTTTGCAATAGTATGTTGTGTATAAAGTATGCTTTTAGTGATATATGTCTTGTGTTATTCTGTGATATAAATACTAATCTTAATACTATTTTTTATGTTCTTTACAGAAGAACAGGAATAGAAATAATATCCCATCAATTATGAAGTTTTCTCTGCTGAATTTACAGTTGATTTCATACTACTTTTGAGGAAAAATTTCAGTCGGTGAGTATCATTTAACCAGAAATTTGATATCTAATGGAATACAGTAGACTCCCTCAAATCCACAGTGCTTGGGGCCAGAGGTTGTGCGGATTTTAAGAATTTTGTGGATTTGTTCTTGTTGATTTGTTTACATTAAAAAAAATAATTTGAATGTAACAATACAATTGAAATTATAATGAATGCTTACAATGTAATAGAATATTTGAATAATTAAGTAAAGTAATAAAGTAAAATGATAAAAATTAAGATGATTTTAAAAATGATTAAATTATAAGTTAATGTCAAGTAAAAAATTAATAATGTATAATTAAATATGCACTATAAAGATACATTTTTCTTGAATTTTTCAGTGGAAGTTGCCTCATAAAAGGTACTCTTCTAATTTACACTAAAATCATAAAATGAGGAAATTTTACTTCAGGTTTAGCCAGACTTAACCAAAAAACGCTTGACTAATACATAAATATATTTGGGTAAAAAGATTGTGATTACCTAAGATATCAGCAAAGTCTTGAATTTTTTCAGAAATAAATTTATGCTTCCTTCATGAAAAGTATGAGTCAGTCATATTAACGAGAATTACATTTAAAATACATATGGAATAATATAAAAATAAAAAGTCTGTAATTTTGACCCTATTTCTAAATTGAAAGTTTCATTGTTTAAATCTGTCATGATGTGTGGACAGGGTTGGGTTTTTGATGTCAAAAACTGTTTTTTGACATGACAAGCATCAAAAACTGGTTTAAACTATCATAAACTGGTTTAAACCATCAAAAACTGTCATAAACTGGTTTAAACCGCCGAAAACTGCCAAATACGTGTAACACACTAAAACATTTTAACAATAGGTAAACATTAAATAAGTCAATGATTTATGTGATCTTTTATTGAAATTTAATAATTTAAAAAATATATTATTTGCAATAAAATATTTTTTTTTTTTGATTTTTCAACCAGAAGAAAATAATTTTGTACAATTAAATAATCCAGATCAATTTTACCCCGCAGCATGCTGCAGCACACCACGTGTTTAGTAGGGTGGAACTTAAGTATAGGGTAAAAAAAAAACTTTTTTGTTTTAATGCGTAATAGTGAAAACTTTTTTCCTTTTTGAATGTCTAAATTTTTGGCTGAAAAGGTTTTTTTAAATTAAGTTTTTTTCCGGTTCCTCAAGGAGGTCAAAGTTTTGAAATTTCAGTATAAAGTAACCTAAAGTAAACAACGTACTGTTAGCTCATATCTACTTTTATTTAGCAAATACTATCCAAAAGTCACCACGAGGAGGTGGTTAAATATCGACTTCCACCGTCCTTACCTCCCTTTGTTATGTATTAATTCAATTGGATATTCAACATACTGTCTTTTAAGGCAAACTTTGTCATTACATTGTAGGAATTCAACTTTTCCAAGATTAAGCCATCTTTTTCTTAATATTTAAAGACGGTTGACGCAGCTCGCGGGACAATTTTGACACACGTTTCCACTGTTTGAGTATGACAAGGAAAATCTAAAATTCAGGTGTATCCCCTGTTTGTACTTTTTTTAAGTTCTTCATCCGATCAGACCATCAAGTTAGGATTAATGTTTTTATAGTCTATAATTTCAATATGTTCGCATTTTTTCAAGTCGCTTTCCTACTGGTCCAGAAAATCCTTTTGTACCCGTAGTTTTTCTAGCAAGATGTTGAAATAAGTATCTAAGAAAAAAGTTCGTTTGCATGTAATAATCAAATTATCCATTATAAAGTTTTTAGGGTATTGCTTCCGATGTTTTAACAACTCCAGATTTGCATCCTGCATTAAAGGCGTTTTTGTTTCACCCAATAACTTTCAAACTTGAAATGTCTGTATTATTATTTTGAAAATACACCAAAATTGCAGTGGCTATATTAATATAAGAAGAAGATGTCAATGAAATATGACCAATATATTTTTATCCTGGTTTTTGAACTAAGACCAGGTGTTCGTCTTTAATGATTCTTAGTTAAACTTTTTTCTCTCTGCTTCAGTTATCATAGTGTTATTCTTTCTGCGATCAAAATACTAACCTTCTAAAATTAACTCATTTCGTCTTTCCTGTTTTTTTCAAATTCTTCCTTTTCTTTTCTCTTTGTCGTCTTCAAGTCCTTCTTTCAGTTACCTTTTCTTTATTATCATCAGAAATACCCATATTGTCTAAGGTGCCATTTGCAATAATATTTGCATGTCTGTGTAATTCTCCGGTTCTTTCACCTTGTTGATTATCAAATTCAGGTTTAGAAAAACAACCAATTGAACTATTTCCTTCCGAACTATGTTTTACACTTGACGATCATTCAATCAAAACATCATTTTTTTTGTTTTAAAATAACTTTTTCCTTGATATTTCCTTTTCCAGTCTTGCTACATATGTTTTGTAGTTTTTATATCTATTGATCCTATTGCCATCACCCCATTTCTCTTTGGTCTTTGAGAAAGTGACGTTCTTGTTTTAATACACGATAATATTTAGTGCTTTTAGACAAAGAAATGTTTTTTGCAGGATTATCTAACATTTTGCAATTTTATATTGGATGTGGGATTATTCTTCCTAACCTTAATATTTTTCTTCAAATTTTGACATTTCTCGTGCTAGTCTCTAATCATTTTTTATGATTTGTGTATCAGAAACCGTTGGAATTGAAGGTCTCAGCAATATACTTTTAATTGTATCATCAACAGCTTTAGATATTTTAGAAATAGTGTGTACCAGATTCCAGCTGTCAGATTTTAAGTTAAATTGAACCCAAAAATAATGTTTCATAACTTCTTCATATGTTCGTCAAAGATGACAGTCTAATGTTAATTGTTTTGGTTCACGAAATACAGGACACTTCAACAATTATCTAGATTTAGGTACGTTAACAGACTTTGTCACTTTTGACACTGAATGTTTATTGAGAAATAATTAAAGAAACTGTTAACACACGTTAAATCGGACTAACTTGTTATGTGTCGCAGCCAAATAAATCAGAGACAATGAATGCCGACGCCCACGACACTGGCTTCTACAAAAGTCAAATAAAGTGGGGCTAACTTTTCTAAGGCACTCAAACTAAATTATTTTCTTTATTACAGGACATTAACACTTAATTAATTTAATATTACAAAATATAAATTTAACAATAAGCTTTAAAAGCTTTTCCTGCAATTATCGGCTTTTTTTCGTTTTTTAGGGAAAATCAGGCGCTTTGAGGAACCGGAAAATATCATTTTAAAATTAAAAGAAAAATATTTTCTTTTTATGGAGTTAAAAAGGAAAAAAATAATCACTATTAGAAGATAAAATTCGAAACTTCGTTTTTTAGTTCCACCCTAGTGTTTAGCACATTTATTTACACCCAAAAGATTTTTGAGTTTAGAGTGTATGAAGCATTAGAAAATAGTCTGTCTCTTAATTGATGCTTTGCTAGTAGGACTTGATAGCAAAAGCATTGCTAGATGAGCAAGTTTTGAAGCAGGCTCAAAAAGCTGTTGCATTTAATGATACCTTTCCACCAAGCAATGGAGTCCTCCCTATAGTACTGAAATAAGAAGACGGGAAAGGGGATTCTTTAGCTTCATGCACAATCAGTGTGGGTAAGCATCCATAAATTCTCTCTGTAGCTCAAGCGCGAGCTGAATCAACTGATACAGCAGTCAACCTTTGCCCCTGATGGTTAGGATGCAAAGTATAAGCCAAACAATGGTATGGTTTCATGATTTGATTCCTTCTATTATGCACTTTTTCAACATGGGCTTAAAGGAATTTTCTTTTAGATGACCAAGCCAATTTTGTTCAGTTTTAAAATCGAAAACATTTTTATATATTGAAAGAAAGCATGTTTTAAAAAGATTTTGACTTTAAACTTTTTTTTTTAATTACTTCTCTTATTTTGTAAATGTTTAAAATTAATAATCCAATTTCAATTTTGAATGGAATGGTTATTGCCTAGACTAGAATAACATTGATGCACATTATCTTGTTATATATACAAAAAAATCTGCACTTTTCTAAGTTTTTTTTCCCCCGTAAAAAAAGCTAGCTAATGCTTTAAGCTCTCAAAAAGAAGAGAAATTAAAACGATTTTAAGTAAGAGAAAAAATGTACATCTCAGCTGAGCTTAATGTATAGTTTTTAGAAAAACACAATTTTACAAAAAAAAATTTAAATAAAAATTTTACCCTGTTAAAAAGTTGTACTTAACAATAATACTTTTTTACTATGTACTAATTACTGATATACAGTAAGAGTGAATTTAAAATATTACATGTAATGTTGTCATGTGTGACATTTAATTTGAATTTTTACAGATGAATTTAGTATTTGAGGTTTTTGACAGATGGTTTTTGACATGACGGTTTAAAGTACGGCTTAAACCCGACATAAACTGACACATGTCAAAAATCTGCCAACCCTGTAATTATTACAGGGTACTATATACTAATTATACAATTACAGTAATAGTGAATTTTAAATATTACATCTAATGTGTGACATTTAATGTGAAATTTTACAGATCACTGTAGTATTTGAGGTTTTTGACAAGGGGTTTTTGGCATGACGGTTTAACCGCAGTTTAAGCTGTCAAAAACTGACATGTGCTAAAAACCTGCCAACTCTGTGTGTGGATTTATGGCATTTGCGGATTTTAGGGTTGGGGATTTGAGGGAGTCTACTGTATTGTAATTTTTTTATATTTCTTACAATGCCAGTTCAACAATATTTCTGGATGATTGGTCAATCAAAGCAAAAAATGGGGCCTAGGGAATCCCTTCACAAAATTTCATTTAATAAAAAGAGGCCTCCTCACAAATGATGGCCTTAATAAAATTCCATTTTTCTTATAAAAAGGGTAAAAAAGGAAGAGTTTGATTTTATAAGTGAATTCTTCATTTTGTTTATGTTAAGATTTTAAATGTGTGTAAATGTTTTAACATTCAATTAATAATAGTGTTATTCAGATAGAATGTATTTATTCTGTATGAAAAGCGTCAGCATTTCAAAGCTATCGTAACTTGGAAATTTTATTAATACTACCCAGCGGTAGAATTTGCAAAAAAAAGTCACTGGTCCCAAGGCTACTGGTCCCAGTAAACATCAGAGTTTACTGGTCCGCACACATCGTCACTGGCCCGCTGCATAAAATTCTACTAAGTACCTTTAACCCTTTGAGTGACACCCTTCCGCTCCTCCTCCTAGAACATAAACCAAACTTCAGTTATCCAAAATTTTCGGCAGCATAATAAAATATAAAATTATGATTTGCTAAAAATTAAATAAACAGTACATAAACAAAAACTATAAAATTATTAATTATGTATTTTATTTTCGACTATTTATTTCAACTGACTGTAAGTTTTACTGCATTTTTTTATATATTTATTTTTTTAAATAAAATAAAATTCAGTGGTTGGTGTTTGGTTTCGGTTTTCTCAGGGACGGAAAAAATTACATTTACCTGTCAGAGAGGGAAAAAAGTTACTGGCCCTGCGGACCACTAAATTTTTTAAATTAGTGGTCCGATTCAATTTTTAGTGGTCTCGGACCAGCGGACCACCAAGGATTTCGAACGCTGCTACCTTATTTTGATGTGTATAATCCACAGATTATCTGTTAAAAAACCTCAAAATTTTTAAGTGCGGATTATCTCCTGAAATTCTTTTTAATCACAAGTTCACGGTAGATATCCAGTTTGTACCGGCAGTCATAAAATAAAAATGTAAACAGCTATCGCACGTTTGTTTACTATCGACCATTCACGGAGTTGCTCGGGATTGGTTCACATATGGTGTGTACGTACTAGTGGGAGTGGCTTCCAATTTTTATGTTATACTTTTTTAGTCTTTTGGCAACATGCTTTTATGAAAAACAAAGTGTTTATCATCAACTCATCTCTTTCAAAAATTGCAATTTCAATCATTTAGCTTAATGAAACCAATATGGAACCTCCATGGCAGAGGGGTTAAGGCACCATTTCGCTAATTGCTTGAGAGCATAGAAGGTCTGTGGGGCTCCCGGCTGTAATCCTCTGGTGCTGTAAATTTCCTTGTGCTATCTCATCTTTGTGTATTGACAAAATTGTTATGTCAAAAGTGTGTAATTATCTCTCTGTATAAAAATAAAGGATCATTTGAGGTGACAGCCATTGCAGTCCCCACTTCGGTGGACTTCAAATGTCAAATGTAAAAAAAAAACATAAACAAACAACTTTGAAACATCGTGTATTGTTATCACGTTGAAAGTTATAATTATGTCTAAGAGAAAACGTGTTAGTTACACTGCAGAATTTAAATTGAACGTTATTAAAAAAGCGGAAGGTATTGAAGATGATTTAAAAACAGCAAATATTATTAAATTATCTGTATTCACAAGAAATTCTATGTTTTAGACATAAGATTCAATAAAAAAAAAGCATTTGTATTTTTTAACTTGTGATTATTTTATAATTATTTTCATTTGCAATTATTTTATTACAATTAACATTTAAATACAACAACTAAATAGGTAGGGAAGTGGTTTATTAGTAGTACTTTGGAATGTTGAAAACAATAAGTAATCCTCATATAGTCTGTCATAATCTATGGATTATACGCTGGTGCGGATTATCTGCTGAAATTTCTTTTTAAAGATTAAAATTTGCGGCTGCGGATTACACGCAGGAAAATACAGTATATATAAAATCAATAATTTTTTTTGTTTCATGATCATTCCATGTAGTTAAATATTTTTTTTGCTTTAATTAGATAATATTTATTCTATGTGTATCATAAAATTTGTTATGTTTTTAATTTATGTATATTATGTTTTCTTACATGTTTTTGACAAAATAATAGAAACAAATGCTTGAATTATTTATTTTGCTGATAAGATTGATCGTAAACCTAAGTATTCATTTTTCTATGCATTATTAACTATTTAAATGCCAGAAATCTTTTGAAATAAGCTTGTGTTGGGTTGATTTTTGACGGCCAATTATCTACTCGAGGGATATAGGCCCATGGGGGGGGGGGGGGTGCCCTTCGTTGGGGGGTCTTTCTAAGGGAACCTAACTCATATTTACGCATGGAAATCCATGGTTCGAAGAAAACCACGAAAACTCCGAACGATTAGGCCTACGGGCACGATTGGGTTTCAACCCAGCACCTTCCGTCTACCAGCTTCGAAAGCAAAACCTCTCGGCCACTGGTAGGGCGAAATAAGCTTGCGATAACTTTTAAGCAAAGTTCCTTAAAAGTCCCTTACATGTCCTTGAAAATAAAGCTGTTTTTACTTGCTTTCTTTTAACTTACAATTATGTTTGTGTATGGCAATCAAATCTTGTGACAAATTTTTCATCCACTTCCTGTTGACACAGAGCTTTGAAATTTGGAATATATACAGTCCATTTCCTCTAATCCGAAACTCTATAATCCACGCTATATTTCAGATGTAAACAAACAGTTTAAATCTTTCTTTAACCCTCTGAGCGTCTTGCAATAGGGTAAATTTATAATGTTGTTTTCTTTGCATTTTGTTTTAAATGCTAAGAAAATATGATTCTTTCAATATTATAAAAAAAAACTCAATTACAAATATGAATGTAATCCTTGAGAGTATTAATCATTCTTCAATGTATTTAAAATTCATTAAATCTATAGAATTATATTATCTTAAATATTGCTTGTATTGCTGTGAAACCTGGAGCTTAGTGAACGGAATATTACGCCCCAAACACTTAGAGGGTTAAGCAAGATATTGCACACTTTAACCATAAAAAAAAGACTGATCTGATGAATTTATTAAGGCTGTTCTTAACTGCTCTGCTCAACAAGCGAAAAATGTTTTGACATACTTACAAATTCATTTTTTAACGGAAAGATATAAAATTGGAAACCCTGGCCATAAAAGCAATTTGGAATGGAGCTGTTTTTTCCATTTTTTGATCCATCAATTACCTATTGAGTTATTAGCGAATTCGATCGCGTGACAAACCCGTTTTTCACCCGCTTTTGAGTGCTCTTCCCCCCTTCGCACGGAAATTCGGTTCAAAACGCCCACTTTGGCATTATTTTCTGAAAGATCTATTGCGTTTGTAAAAAAATGGAAAAAACAGCTCGATGACATAGTTTCTGAACAACACTAGCTAGTTTCATGCATTTTCGAACAAAAATAAATTAAAACTTATGTCAGAAAGTTGTCCTTTTCGATTTGAGAACACCCTTTTAATGGAAATTTTTAATGAACAACAACACCAGCTAGTTTCATGCATTTCCGAACAAAAATAAATTAAAACTTACATCAGAAAGTTGTCCTTTTCGATTTGAGAACACCCTTTTAATGGAAATTTTTAATGGATTTTGCATTCATTAGAAGGAAATGTTTTATGTATTTTATAAATAACTATTAGACTGCTATGTTTTGAATGCATTTGTTAGCTATATAAAAGATAAAATTGCTTTTGAAGAGGAAGCTCTGGGGGATAAATATCTTAGTTTTTTAGAAAAACAAACTTTTGTTACTGATCAAGAAATCCTGACTCTTTGAAAGGCTTCAAGATTAAATAACAGAGCAAAAAGCAAATACTATATAAAGCAAACCACTATCACTGCAATGTTTGACAGATTTAAAAATAAGTAGAAATGTTTTCTATTAATTTTGTATATCATTTAAACTTATTTCTAATATTAAATATAGTTTTTTTTTTTAATAATAAAAATAAAGATTAAAAAAAAAAAAGCTTTTTCTTTTATTTCTGTGTTATTTATTTGCAGTGTGAATACTATATTTGATAATAAATTCCAAATATTAGATGTAAACAAAGAAATGACCTATAATCCGCAAATCCCTTGGTCCCGATTTCTTATAGAGAAATCAGCATCAACTTCAACAATGAGTATTTTTTCAAAAGTACTAATGACAGGGTTACCACAGTAGTGCTAAATTTTAGCCAAATTTGGTTACAAAAATAAGTTGCCATATAGGAAGCTAACTTGGCGATAGCTGGCTAATTTGGCAAAATTCCCATTTAAATCCATCATCTATTCCATAATCGAGCTCACCGCAATTTAATTTAAACTCTGTGCATTTAAGATTTTTTTTTTCAAAAATTTTAAAATTTTTAGTTTATTTAAAAAAAGGTATATATTTTCTACATTATTGTGAATTTTAATGAAAGCATTAAAAAAATACATTTATATTTATTACTGATCTATAAAATGCATACTCATAATTTTTTGAAAAGATACTTAAATAAAAAATATCTTAATTCAAAGACTTCTAAAAAAGAAAAAACTGGCTAGCAATTTAAATTCAATTTTATGTAATGAGTGTTTGCAAAATATTACATAGGGCCAATATTTGTGTCAGAGCATTGCAAATATTTTCCATATCTGCTTGTGATATTTTCTAAGCAATTTATTGTACAGCAGAGTAACACTAATCCACAAACACCAGTAATTTATTCAAAATTTAGAGATAATGGATGTCAACATCAAGGTTGCAAATTTACTCCAGGGAGTTCCTGTTTTGTGCTTTTTTAGCTCACAGGCTATCAAAGCGTGAGAGCTAATGTACCCGCAGGTTCTGTAAGTATGAACATAACACGATAACTCTTGATAGAAGTATTTGATTTGCTTCAAATTTTGTAATTAGGCTCATTCTGATAAGGCGCTTCCCTGATTAGTTTTGGGGGTTCATTGTTTAAATATAAAGGGAGGGAATGAGGGGCTAATCCCCCCACCTTAACGTAGATAAATGGGTTTTTCATGCTGATTTATCTGATTTGCTTCTTATTTGGTATACTGGTTTATTCTGATAAGGCTCTTTCTTCATTATTTACCGTTTTGCTAAAAAAGAGTGAGTTCTATTTTATCAATAATAAACAGAAATAAGAGTGTAATATGCAATTAGTGTGAATAGCCTGTGAGCTCAATGCCAGCAATTTAACTGGGCACTTTTCTTTTTTATTGCCATCTTCATTCCTTTTAAATAATTAAAAAAAAAATTATTATTTTGTATATCAGATTAAAGATAGTCTCAACTGACGTTCTTTGTAGACAAGTCATTGCAAATTCTTCTAATTAACATGTGTTTCTATTTATTTTTAGTTTCTGTTAATTTTAAATCAAATTTAATTTTCAGTGGTTTCGCATCTTTTTGCATTGTTCCTCCCTATTGAAGGAAAACTTACAATGGTAACTCCCTCATTCTTCCCAAGCTGTACATAGGTGTTTAGTGCTTAAAAATTGATGGTTATACAATAAAGTGCCGATTATGTGAACAAGTCGAGAACGACCCTAGTTTGAATAAGCAAAAGTTCGGATAAATGAACAGACAATTTAGGGGATGTTCCTGACTATACCTTCACACTTTATCCAGGTTTAGGACTGACAGCACCAGTTAGTGCTGGTGTGTTTAAAAATTGTATCTATATATATTTTATCTTTTACTCTTTTTGTCATTTTTTTGTTTACTTTTTTATCATTTAAAATTTTGTTTTTTCATCCTCTTCTGAACTCCAGAGATTATAATTTAAGCAAAAAAGCTTTCGATTTTGCTTCCTTCAAAGAAGACATTCTTTTCAATGCTGCCATACCTCAAATTCTTCTTAAATATGTTAGTTGAATGGGATCAGCGTTCTTCTGCAGTTTGATCCATTTCATATCTGTTTCCAAACATTCAAAGGCTTCATTATGTGATGGACCTGGGTCATTTTCAGAGCATTCGTTTTCATTTTCTTCAATTTCTTTTTTTTTTTATTACTGCTCCCAACGATATACTAATAAGGGATTCAATTTCACATGCTAAATCTGAAGGGAAAAAATGAGAAAAACAGTATGTTTAGATTATTGGAAGTTCGGTTGAAAAAAAAATTTTTTGGGAGAAAAAAGATTCGGATAACTGGAAATTCGGTTAATTGGAATTCCAATAATGGGCATTCTACTGTATTCTTCTTTTTTATAATGATACCTATAGGACTTGACTTAAGACAGACTAAACAAAAATGCGACCATGCTATAGAAAGATAAAATTTATTTCCTATAGAATCTTGTACAAATATATTAGAGGTTTGCACAGTCCAAAATTTCCAGTCCTGGACCAGACGAATGCTGACTTGGCCCAGCCTGTCATAAAAAATAAAGTTTGGCCTGGGTACGGTCTGTGCAAAAACCATTAAAATCAGGCCTGGCCTGACCCAACTCAATTTATACAAAAAATTCAGATTTTTTTTAAACATATGTTTAAGATTGTTTTTGAAGAATACTGCATCCATATTTGTAAAAAGTTTCAGATTAGTTAATGTGTTCAGTATATTTTAGATTACTATGTGTTCTTAAGCCATGGAATACAGAACAGTTCTACTGTGTGGGATCTGTTATCCGAAATCCCCATATCCAGAATGCTCTGAAAACCAGATTGCAAAATGATAATGAAAGCTTAATCTGTTTCATTTTAAAAAAGTAAAATTTAAAGATGTATTTTATAGGGATGCACAGAATATTCAATATCTATTTGGTATTCAGCAGTGTTACTGAATATTCAGCCGGCCAAATATTTGGTTTGGCCGAATATTGAAATATTCGGCTGGACCGAATACTTAAAAAGACCCTTTTAAAATATATTTTTTAAAACCTTACACAACCATTTCGTTGAAATACCGATCGAAGCACATAAAACTAGGCGTGAACCAGAGTAAGGACTACAGCAGGTCCTAAGCGTAGATCCTTGTGGACCAGGTCTGTACTTTCCCACTGGTATACTACAAAATTTAAAACACTCCCAGATGATGCTGTTACCACAGAGTGTGGTTTATTTTTTACATACTGCTTTACTGAGGCATGTCCTAAAAAAAGGAATCGTCTGCTCATTTATGGAAAATTTTCCTTGATCTCCTGGTAAATTCAAGCAGACACTACGGAATCTGTCGAGCACATTTGCTGAATTTTCCATAATTTATTATTCATTCCTGGTGGTTTACTTGCTGTGTCGACAAAATGGAATGAATTTAACACATTTAAAAATCTATCTCCTGGTATGCATATAACTCATATAAAACTTATAAATCATATATGGCATCTATAACTCAGAGCAGAAAAATACAGTTCATTACATGTGCATATTATATATCTAATACTATTCATTTTAAATAGAAATCATGAATAGTACAAACCTATGAATTTAAAATTAATCCGCTTTAAAAATGTAATTAATAAAAAATAAATTGCTAAAAACATAAATAAAAAAAAAAATCACTAAAAAATAAAAATTTTATATGTTAGGAATTGTAACTATTTCGGAAATGGTAAATTCCAAATCCACACAATTGCGTGTGTCATTTGTTTTTCAACTTTTGTAAAGCCTAATTAAATTTATCAAGGACAAAATCAATTAAAATCATGAATAAAGTAGATGAAAAGAAAAATTAAATCAAAGCAAACACTGAAAATCTTATTTAAAAGAAATTACGACAGTACATACTTTTTGTCTATTGCTGTCAGATGACATAGTCTTTTTAAAAGCAGAAAATCTAACCCTATATTGTAGTTGGTGCCCCCTAGTTGTGTCTTATCAAAACATCTGAAGCCAATTAACTCATAAATGTGCAGATTTGGTTTTAAGTTTCACAAAAACAGGAAATAGTCTTTTTCTTTTACTTCAGTATCACCCACACAATTGTGTGAGTCAGGGCTTAAAGAGTTATAGAGAAATAGTAGATAAACATGCTGAAGCAGACAGTTTTTAAATCGAAGAATTATTTAAAGAGCTATTTAATGTTCAAGTTGGTCAAAATAGTTCTGTTAAAAAGGTTTTATAGGAACAAAAACTATGCATAACTGTCTAACCATCTTTTCCAGGGACATACTCGATAAACTTGCGATGTGCAGTGTGCAATTATTTTTTTAATTGGACTATTTTTTTTTAAATCCAAAATTTCGTCATTTCAATAGAGATTTATTTGATTTTCTGAAAAGTTTCATTTTTTATATTGTTGCCAAATTGTAAAACAGTTCAAATAATATTTCCTTTCAATTAAAAAATGTATTTACACATAATTGCTAAAAACAGAAAAGTAACTTTAAAATATTAATTAAATGATCATGTGTTAAAAGCAGTAAATGAGAAAAATTGCATCATATTTATACATGAGAGATTTATTTCGTATTTCGAGATTGTGATTTTAATTATTAAAAAATGTATTATAGACTGGAGCCGGCAGCATAGACAATCTCTCACCAAGTTCACAGCTGAAATTCCAGAATTAGTTAAAACTCCATACGCATATTAAAATGTAATCGGTCTGCCAAGTCCTATCTTGGTGGAAAACACCTGAAAACCTGATTTTAGCGGTCGACTCGTAGATTTACCATTGTGTTTTCCTGCACCCAAAAGTATGAAAACATGAAGGACTGAGAGCCAACCCCCCTATTCCCGTACAGTAAACGTACGAGTTAACCGTTAAAATCGGGTTTTCAGGTGTGTTTTTTTTTTAAAATCAAGATACGACTTGGCAGGCCGATTGCGTTTTAATATGCGTATCGAGTTTTAAGTCATTCTGAAATTTCAGCCATGAACATGAACCTGAAGCTACCGAACGACTCCTGCTGCGTCAAGCTTATTATTACATTGTCACCTGTTAGCAAAGAATGTAGACCAATTAATGTTCCTCTTCCTAAACAGACTTGCATGGGATTAAAAGGTTTTCTCCACATCTTTAACATATTTCAGAAACTCCATTAAATATGAAGGTGATGTATAATTTAAACAGGTCCATTTATAAGATTGTCTGTGTTGCCAACTCCCGGTCTATGATATTTTCATGTGAATAATAAAAAAAGAAACAAAACTTTGGGCAAATTGCGTCATATTTAAAACGACACATTTTTAATGTCTTATTTAACCTCTTCATTCCAGGGGTACCCATTTGGGTACACTAAATAAAAAGGCAAAATTACCCCCCAAAAATTTAAATAAATGCATAAATTCCTTTTATCTCTCTTCGGATACATCAAAGTGTCCTATATCACCAGTACATGCCGCTACAAGTTTAAAGACGGAAGAACCATATGACTTTGAAAAGAAGACATGCCCAAGATGGATGACAGAAGCAATTTACCAACGACTTTACATCAAAGTAAGGGAATAAAACAAATTTGTGAGTGAATTTAAAACAAATTATTGCATTTTTTATAAATTAAGCTGTTTCAAGAATGATTTGGAATTGTTTATAAATGTTGTTCATATGTGCATGGATGTTGAAAACATCTGTAAATATGTTGTACCCATTTGGGTACAATGGTTCATTACTATACGTTTCCAGCTAAAGAAAATAAAATCTGTGTAACTATTTTATACACTTGGTTAACACCAAAATTTTTTAGGAAAGAATAATTTATTTCTTTTAGATTTACAAAACAGTTTGAAAGAGTATTTTCATTTTTTTAAATAATATAAAATAATATACAGAATTTACTGCTAAAAAATGTCACACTTTCTAGTAACATTAAAAATATTTAACATTTTGAACTAAAAATATACGTTTTCAAATACATAAAATATGATAATAGCATCTGCTTAAAAATATAAATAAGTATTTAAGGTATATACAATGGAGAAAATCCATCTTCACAACAACCAAATGAACAGTCACTCATACCATTAGTGGCAAATGTAAAGCAAAGAGATAGATTCTTCCTTTTGCTATCAAAATTACACTTTGCTGATTCTGTAATACATTCTTCTGATACCGAAGATCGCCTGTGGAGAGTACGTTCTTTACTAAATGTGGTCAGAAATGACTGTTTTAAAAATCCCAGGCCAAAATTTTGCTCAATTGATGAGCAAATGATCCCAATTTTTGGGAGATGTCTTCCGTTAATATCTTCCTTCGAAGATCAACCCCTGGGGTATAAACAATTTTGTTCTCTCCTCAAATGATGTGTAGTTTGAATTTTCTCTTGTACTTGTACACAGGAAAAAATACCGTTATATTATAAAAATATAATTAATAAACAATAAATAGGTCAATTTAAAGTAAAACAAAAGAGGTATTTTTTATTTAAAGTTTGGCGTTTATTTATCCAATGGTGACCCGATGTACCCAAATGGAGACATAAATTTTTACTATTTGAAAATTTAAAAAAGGGAAAACTAATTTTGTTTTCTCTTTTCTGAAGCTAAAAGTGTCATAAATTGCTGATAAAATAATTTTTCTATGCAGAAGATTTTTCTCGGGACTGAAGAGGTTAAAACAATTTTCTTATAGCACTATTATAAAATTCCAGGAAGCAGAAATATTGTTTACTTAGCCATTTTATACAAGCTGATTTTCAAATGTTTAATTAATTTTATTTAATTAATCACGAAAACAGTCATTAACTGTCTCGAATGCAATTGATTCGACTTTAAAATCCCTCTGTGAAAGAGAAATGAATAGAAAACTAATTACAGAGAATTGTCACTGATCATTTAATTATAATTTCGATCTCCCATAATCTTTCGCAATCAAGTCAAATTAGTGCGTGTTTAGAATCTGCAGTAACCAAATAGGGGGGTTGGCAAGCATAGCTCGTAGGAGGACGAGTTTAACAAAAATTAATAAGTTATTTTGTTGAAATTTAATAATATCATTTTTACTAGTTTAATTTAAGCATTACAATATTTTTATATTGTTATAATATTTTTAAATAAAAATACCAAAAAAAAAAAAAATCAATCGCTATTATAGAAATTTTTTTAATTTGACAACATGTGAATGTTTATATTCTAGTTAAAATTTTATGTAATAACGCAAGTTTTGATGCTTTTTAAGTCCTAATGTGTTTTACAGTTTAGATTGAACCAGTCTAAATTTTGAAAATATTCTCTCTACTCTGGCAAAAGTAGAGTTGCAAAAAACCCACAGATTTTGAGGAAGGGATTATTGAGGAATAATCCCGGAATTTTGTAGAATATGGAAATTTTTGCAAGAGTTTTGAAGGTAAACAGAACCAGTCATTTTTTAATTTAAAATTTTGATACTACTTAGTGATCCCGTCGACCAATTTCGCCAAATTATATAAATCGCCAAACCACTAGTCAAGTTATACAAATTGACATAATTTTTATTTTAAATAACGAAAGAACAAATAAATTAGTATAACATTAATAAAAATTCAAATAAAACGTCGAAATAAAAATCGCTTAATGACGTAACCACGTGTAACTTGCTTAAAGTCAAGTGAATGTGATATTTACGATCAACCATTATTGGCATTTAATCTTATAGTTTGGCAGGGGTCGCAGCATATAGGACAAATTCTATTGTTCTTACCAGTATCTTTTATGAATAATCCTTATGATACGTTCCTATTGCATATCTTGTAAAAATGTCTCTTGAAGATTATTGATAAAAGATACTGGTAAGAACAATAAAATTTGTCCTATATGCTGCGACCCCTGAGTTTGGCAATAGATTTTTGGTCGACGGGATAACTAAGTAGTACCAAAATTTTTGTTTTTCATAATTTCAGGCACTGTTCTGAAACGTTTGGTAGATTATGAATTCACAAATCTTATGATTTTGCATTTAAAGTACATTTTCTTTTTTGTTTAATGTGGCTGATTCGTAGAATAGGGGTGATGTTTACATCCAGGTTAGGCAAGATGAATCTGTAATCTGCTTCTGTCACTTTTTACTTATCAACATTAAAATATCTAACTACTTGTGATATTTTAATTTATTTTACTTAATATTTGCTACTTAAGCACGTATTTCATTAGCTTTTCAGTAATCTAAAGCTATTTTTCTATTTTTATGTTGTTTACATTTGTAAAAAATATTTTGTTTACGTTGAAAAAAAAAAGTTAAACCATTAAAAATAATAAATTAAAAAATTTCCTTCCTAAAACTTTCCAAAAATTTCCGGGATTTTTTAAAATTTCCCTCCCCAAAAAACCGGATTTTTTCCCCACCGTTTGCAACTCTAGGCAGAAGATGCCTTTCTGTTAAAAAGTATTCCATTTCACTAAAAATTTGTTGTTACATTTTATTAAGGATCGACCGAAACAGTTTTTTAAGGTTGAAACTGAAACCGAATTTCGATGATCTTCCTATTTTCGGCCGAAAATGAAAATGTCCAAAAAATTTTTAAAGTAATTAAATTGTATGTATTGAAGTAATTATATTGTATGTATTAAAGTAATACATAAATACACATAATTATTAACTAATTATACGTATCTATTAAATATGCATAATTATTAATTAAGCATGCGTATTTATTAAATATACATATTTATTAATTAATTATACGTGTGACCCAAGTTGGCTCTCTGTGCCTTAGACCCAAAACTTTTTATTTTCATATAAAATAAAACTTAATTAATTCATCAACGAAATAGAAAAATTTTCTATTTATACGAATTTCATATAATTAAAAATATTAGTTTTATGTATACACACCTCGATTTATCTTTTATAATGATTTCAGTAAATGATCATGTGTTATACTAGAACTTTCTCAAAGAGTATTCGAAACACTTCTGCGGTTTCAAGCTAAACATTTTCTTTGACTGTTATGTCGCATCTTTTAATGAGAACGTGAAAACGTTCAGTTATATATGCATTGCTTGCTTTATAATTTGCATTCACGTCTTGAGTCAGTCATAACTGATAATTACAAGCAACGAAGTTCGTAGCAATAAATAGTCTCATTTGAGCCGATAAAGCTCAAATCGATGAGTAATGTCGAAAATTTCTGACGGAACAAACGAGATTTTTTTAATACTGGCTGATAGTTTCGGTCCTGCCGATTTTTTAGCCTGATTTTTGCCGAAAATGAATTTTCGCCGAAACTCATATTTTGGGCCGAAAACGAAACCGAATTAGATTCACTCCGCAATGCTATAATTCGGATATGCATTTTGGATTTCATAATTACAGATAGTTGCTAACACTTCTACAGGAGTTGCTGTTTCAAGATTTTTTACGTAAAGATTTTTCTTGATATTGAAAACTTTCTACTTCTTCCAAAAAAAATTTATGACAAGAATGTTGTTAGAATATTTTAACAAAAAAATCTGCTGAGACAGTGTTTTTTTTTTTTTTTTTTTCTGTTTAAAAAATCAAGACTGAGTTCAAATGTTACACAGTGCTTCATACCTTGTTTCGAGTTCTTTTAAAATACTATATTTCTTCACTAAATTCACGTTCAAATTATTCCTCTGATGATAATAGACATATTTTAAAAAGGGAAGTTTTCCTTAATAAATGAGATCAAATAAATATTAAGTAGAAAATATTAAGCAGAAGCAAGATACATTTTATTAAATAAATTTTCTGCTTTAAAACATGTTTGACGTGGAAAACATTAGAAATTTTGTCAGGTTATGAAACGACAGTTTTTTTTTTTTTTTTTTTGGTTACAGTTATTATCAATAACTTGTTGTTATAATAAACACTTTCTAATTTACTAATTTCTGTTTTTTTTCTTTCTTTTGCTAACTAAATGAAAGGGAAAAAAAGATCAAATGGTGACTGATTTCAATTTAAAATTTAAATAAAAGCAAAACCAGAAAATTTTAAAGAGATATTGATGCTTGTGATGTTGATGTTTACTCCAGTTTTCAATTATATATCTATTTAGTTAATTTATATCTAATGAAACTATATCTCTCTAAATTGAAAGCAAAATAATGTAGCATACAATTCAAACTCTATAAAACAAGTTATCAAAAGAATCGCCAATATTATGCCATTTCATACAAAGTCAGTAACAGTGGCGTAGCTAAACATTCAGTGCCCTGGAGCAACTAAAATTTGTGCGCCCTATTGTCACTCGAAAAAGTTCTGCGCATTTTTGTTTTGAAGTTTAAAATTTATATAGTAGGGAAGAGTAGCCATATTTGGACCGCCGCTTTAATTGGACCGTTGTCATTCTGCCGTTAATTACATTAAGAGACGCTATCTACCGCTGAAATCCTACTCACAAGAATGACGTCACTCATGATTAGAAGAAGCAACCGCCTACCACGTCCTGTTTTCAGACAATTTTAAAAAACCTAAAGCTAGCTGTTTTGATCTAATTTTTTTCTACTAAACGTAAGTGTATTATTTAAAACTAAGGTAAGATTTTATCTTTTCATATACATATCTAAATTCATCTGTTTATTGTGCATATTTTTCACGCGGATTTGTTTGATTTCGTTTTTGTTCTTAGTCTTCAGAATATCTGTTTTAAAAAATGGCGCAGTTGCCTAAATTGGGCCAATTTAAGTTGCTTAAATTGGACCAGATATATGATCATAAATTTGAAAAGTAAGTAATGAATTTCGAGGGCTGTACGCTTTGTACACTATTTGTTTATTTTTTAATATTTTATAATGGATTAATATCTCCATGCAACCTTTTTTTTATCTGGATTATTTTTGTATACAGTTTAGGCCTATATAAACATAAAATATTTTTACTTGTTTATTCAATAAATTTTGTTTACAATTTCTTTTATCTTGTATGTATTTGTATTTATTTTCTTTGAATTCTTTATTCTTACGGGATATTTTGTTTAGAATCAGAGTTGAATTCAAACATTTTCCTCTTGGGGGATATTTGCGATTCCGTGAGGAGGGGCAGACTTTTTACAGTTCTGGTGGGTGGAATTACACTTTTACATTAAAACATATAAAATCTCAAAACTTCCGGGGGGGGGTGGCTATTTCAAGGCTCCAGGGGCGGGGGGGGGGGGGCGTCTGAATTCAACACTGCTTGAATATATAATGTTGCGTTTGATTAATCGCACCGTATTTTTCAATGGAGCATATTTTTTAAACACATTTTTAATATAATATTGAAAATGTTGTAAAAGATATAGACAAACTGTCCGGAAGAAAAACACCCGTGGCTGCAAAAGCTGTTAAAGATACAGGAAACAAAAAGGAGAGAGTAAGTTGTGAAGAAATAGACCTGCAAGAAGGCTGCAGATACAAATCCTCCCTAAAAGCCTAAAATCATTAGAAATTTTATCTTCCTTGCTAAATTCAGTTAAATTAAAGTACAGAGGGTGCCAAAAAAAAAAAACAGTTGTGTTAACATCTTCGCCCTATAAACTAAATCTTGAAATGAAAAAAAACGACAAAAAGGAAGCTGTCACAGCACAAAAGCAATTGGAACACCAAGTTTTAAAAGATAGGCGTAATGCAATTAGCAAGAAAATGATGGAAGGGAAGAACTACAATTATAATGTAAAGAAAACTTCTGTTGCAAAAAAAATTCTTATAATTCAGAATCTAAAAAGAAAAATCTGATGATTGGTTTTGCCTAATTTGCAAGAAAAATAAAATAGCAAAAAATTTTCCATGTCCAGATTACCAAATACGGTTCCATGTTGTGTTCGCTGGAGAAAAAAAAAATCAATAAACGAAATTCATGTGTAAACTTTGCATCACTCCTTACATGATATTCAAGTAACTGACAATTAGTTCCATAATCCTATTCTTAATTACTGATAACTTTGATTTATATTTTGAATACATTTTGATTTAAAACGTTTACTCTTATTTTCAGATATTTGATTTCCTTATATTTCATAGTTGTTGTTTT
This sequence comes from Maratus speciosus, assembly GCA_963932465.1. Classification (NCBI taxonomy): domain Eukaryota; kingdom Metazoa; phylum Arthropoda; class Arachnida; order Araneae; family Salticidae; genus Maratus; species Maratus speciosus. The sequence goes on from OZ010786.1 coordinate 631,393,113, forward strand.
GTTTGATTGTTTCATTAACTGCAAACTTTGCTTTTAATAAATTTAGTTATATTCCCTAGTCATTAAAACAGCCTGATTTTATTTGGTCCAATTTAGGAGACTAGGGGTCCGACTTAGGCGACCAGTTGCTGAATTTGGACCACTTTTGACTATTTTTTCAAATTAAAATAAAATTTAAGATTTTCAAAAAGAAATTGATCTAAAGATTTTTTTAGTTAGTAGATGAATAGATTGACCCCGTGTAATGATGTTTTGCAGATATTCCTAAAATTAAGTGAGTTACACCTGAAAATAATTGAAGTGGTATAAATTAGGCTACTTTCCCCTATTCTTAATTCGATTTAAAATCCTACTTTTATTTGAAAGTCAAAGTATTTCAACAACGTGTTAAATACAAATATGTTCTGCTAATAGGGCGGGATTTTTATTTTAAATGCGCCAATGGGCCAGTACAATCTGCCGTCCTTAATATCTGTTTTTCTTTCAAGAGTTTCGAAATAAAAAAAACCACTATTGTCAAGATTTTTACTTTTCACATATGGATGAAATACGTTTTTCTGTTTTTAGTGCCAGAAAATACTAAAATTCAAAGTAACATAACTCGGCAAGTTTTGGTCGTACAAAAAATAATGTATTATTCTACCTGTTAAAGTACGGAGTAGATTTTTCTAAATTTAACGTATAGAACCCAGGAACGGAATAAAAATGTAAACCTCGTAACTTTTAAAAAATAATTACTTTGACATAAATTACTTTGACATAAATTACTTTTAAGAGGATGAAGAATAACTTTGAAACTTTTTTACTATTGGAACTATAGTTCTATAGCTAATGGTTTCGAAAATTAGTCTATGAACAACGGTAAAAGTTGACACCCGGATTCTAACTGGCTTTTGACTAATCTGAGCAATTTGTCTAATCGCTAAAGAAAAACAAGCCGAATTCAAATAATGGTAGTAATAGATTTGTCTTAAAGCACTAAGAATATCAAAACATAAATAATGAGTTACACGGAAAAGGTCTAATCGTACAATAACATCATTGAGAGTATGTCGCCGAAACAACAACAACAAAGAACATCTCTTGCAATTTGGCCATTTCAATCTTTAGTTTTCTCGTCTTGTGAAACATTTTAGCGCAGTGGCGATCGGCAACGAGAACCATGATTGACACCATTATATATTACTCAAGTTTTTACATTCCATACACATGCAATGCAAGGAAGGAAATAGGAAAGCATTATAATCACAGTAAAAATAAATGAAAATAATGGTACATTTTACATTTTCAAATACTCTGAATCAATTCTCACAATTTTTACAATGATTTAGTATGTATGCGTGTAGGTTGTTTTTGTTGATGTCGGCAGAAACGTTATAAATCTATCATTAATTTTCGAAGAATTCGGCAGAATGATTTGGTATCTAAACTTTTTATCAACTCTTCTGCGACATTTTCTGACATACCTCAATTATTTTTATTGTTCACGTTCAGATTATATCTATACAACAACGTTTCACCACGTAGACAGTGTCTGGTCGATAAGGGGTTTACAGTCACTTTACTAGAAAAAAATTTCTCTTTGTTTAATCGTAGAAAATCCTACGATTAAAACCAATAAAATTTTATTTACCAATATTCTGGTAGAAAAGCGATTGTGAAACCCTGAAGAGCCGCTACTGAACGCAGGGTCGGACTCGGTCACTGTGAAATACGCAGATCATCGATTTTTGGAGAGCGCAACATTTTAGAAACTCATTATTTTACCACCTTTATAGTAGAAACCAACAACATCCATTAGCATTCCAGTTTTTCCTTCTGAAGATACTTTCAATTTCGGAACTGGATCCGAAATTGAAAGCGTCTTTACAGAAGAAAGAAAATCGAAATTGTAAAATAACCGTTTAGACATCGACGTCATATAATGCTACGGAGAAAAAAATTGAAATGTAAATAAGAAATTTGTAAAGAACGCCATTGGTTTAACATTAGTTTGAGAATGACTAGTGTAGGATTCTAAGTATACAGAATTTTAGTACTAAATTAGAATGTTATGATTAATTAAACCTATTTTAAACTTTTTTTTTGCAGCGGGAGGATAAAACGTCTTAATGCTGCTGGTAATATTAAGAAACGTGCAAATGTTTGATTTTAAAGTCAAATGTCTTTAAAATAGATTTTTATACAGTATGAGTAAACTCTGCCTAAGGCTCTGTGCAAGACATATTTTTGTCTTATACAGAATGTTCTGTAAACCCTAGCAACATGGTATAATCGAAGGGACGCAAAAGAACCTCAGGGGCGCCATTTGAGGGGGGCTGGGGGGGGGGAATAACCCCCCCCCCCAAGGAATTTGATATTTCAGAAAATTTATTAACCCTCAAATGTAGGGATGCATCGAATAGTGATTTTGGCTGAATACCGAATGCCGAATATTTGGCCTACAGGTAAACCGAATACCGAATATTCGGCCAACCGAATACTGTTAGGCTGAATACCGAATATTAGACCAGCTGAATAGTATCTATTCGGCCGAATATCGAATATTCCGCTGGCCAAATACTTTTATATCTCTGTGTTTAACGTTAAAAAGTTAAATTTTAACACGTTCACGCCGGTGCGGTGGATCACACTCGACTGTCTCGGAGCTGCCAAGTCTCCGGTTTTTTGGATATCAGTATTTTAATACAGAAAATGTTGTTTTATTTAATTAGAACAATGGGGCGATTTAAAGGAACAACATTTTCTCTAAAATAATAGTGGTGTGCAAAAAGCCGGAAACTCTGAGACAGTCGAGTGTGACCCACCGCGCCGAAGTGAACGTGTTAAACAACTTTTTATAATATTTAGCACAGATACTTCCATTTTGACAAACAAGACTATTTTTATCAGTAAATTTCGTACTAAAAAATGTATGTTTTGAGTTATTATTTAAGAAGAGGATGGTTTAAAAAAATTTTAAATAGCAAAATTTAAATTCCATGACTTCAATTAATTCAAACAAATGAAAAGAATTCCCTCATATTGAACAAGAAGCAACATATCATTCCACTTCTTTCATCAAAAATGAAAGGTGTGCAAGCCGTAGCAGAATTTTCGTTTATAACTGTATAAAAATGAAGATATTTTAGCAAAATTTGCATCACATTAATTTGCTTGTATAGAATGTGATGATATCCTTGGAAGAGACTGGATTTTGGCCAGTGGTAGAGTATAAGTATTGTTAGCTGCATTCTTAATAAAAATAATATCTAGCTCAGTGCTGTTTAGATATGAATGGTTGCTATTTCCAGCACTTCTCGTCATGTTATCATATTTCACAGAGATTAAAGTAACTCTGTTGACAATATAGTTACAATACCGTCATTATTGTTAAAGTAACAAAAGAAAATTAAAGTTTGACTTGGGGATGCACTGTATTTCTGACTGAATAAGTGCATTGCGATCCTGATTTACTGGACAAAAAATTGCCTGTTTTGATGCTTATTATTACCCTTGAAATTTTCTTCCATTTTGTTTAGAAACACCCTGTTTGCAAAAAAGCAAGAAACGGATTATTTACCAGACAATGCTCAGTAACTTGCCTTTCCACATTTATTAATTCCCATGAACAAATAACATGTCATTAATGGTTAACTTTTTTAAGTGACATTTTTAAAGCAACAAATAAATAATATAAAATCATTCTTTTATTTAAAAATTCTAATTATTCTGAATATCTTTATTAATTGACAGTTAAAAGTAGAAGTTGTGTAACATTTTAAAAATATTTTTAAGAGGTTTTTTAAGTATCTGGCAAACCGAATATTCGGTAGTATGGCAGAGTAGGCCGAATATCGAATAGATACCGAATATTCGGTGCATCCCTAATCAAATGTCAGACTCAAACAAATATTAGAAAATTGCTCAAACTCTAAAATAACTTATCAGATTTTATTGCAATAAAAACATATGCATTAAATAAATGCTTATGCATAGAAATTAATAATTATCAAAAAAATTTCCCAAAGTCTTATTATTCGAACTCCCTCAAGGTGAGACATATTTCTTTAATGAGTACTTTGGTTAATTTTAAAAATACATGTGAGAATTATTTTTTATCAGTTGCTTCTCAGCTGTGTGCAAACTGATCAAGAGAAAACTCGTCAAAATCATCGACACAACAATCACAATGATTTTCTTCTAGCCAATTCTCGAATAAGCGCAAAGAAAATAATATTTAAATCCCACTGATGACGGTCTTGTGATGACTGAAAACGTTCTGTGCTTTTTCAATGTATTTTAAATAATTTTAAATTATATGTATGCACATGAAAGTAATTCTTGTGCATTTATTTGTGCTTTTTATGTGAATATTAATTATAATTTTTACCTTTTCTATAGAAAAATGAAGATATATGCATAGTATTCATTAATGTTCAAATATGTAGTTTTTATCTGAAAAATATTCAGAATTTCTTTGAAAAATTGGATTAACATGATACCATCTCATAATAGTGAAAACACAATCTGAAACAAATAACGCTTTACCTTCACTTGCAGAAAATCCCTAACGAAAATTTTCTTATACTTACAGATCACAAAATTTGCAAATTTGGTGACCTATTCATGACGTTCGTTGGCTTATTATCTCGTGACTGATTGAAATTCATGATTTTCTTTTCGCGATCATCGGACGAAATTTGCGATTTTTTCCGCGATCGATTAGCGTTATACGAATCGGAAGCGTTATACGAAATGGATTCTTTTCGCGCGAGCACTTGCCGAAATTTACAATATTTTCCCGAGACCAACTGACGAAATTCGATATTTGTTTTCGTAATTTTTTTGACAAAATTCACGATTCCTTATCACTATCATTTATTGAAATTCGTGATATTGTTTCTGCCACAGACTAATAATATTTGGGATTTTTTTGTGCGAGACAAAATTTTGGACCTTATTACTCGATCGTTTGACGAATTTCTCCTCGATTTTATTGCGCGATTGTTCGACTAAATTTTTCATGATTTTTTGCGCAATCTTTTGACGAAATTCGCGATTTTTTTCACAATCCTTTTACGAAATTCGCGATTTTTTTCACAATCCTTTTACGAAATTCAAGATTTCTGTTTGTGCAATCATTTGACGAAATCTGTATTTCTTTTTGCGATCTCAGATGAAATTAGTGATATTTTTAACGGTCGTTTGAAGAAATTAGCGATTTTTTAAGCGACCATTTTGAGACTTTCTTTTTTCAAAATTTCCAAGATTTGCGATTTTTTCTGCGACCGATTGACGAATTGATTTTGTGGATTTTGAAAGAAAGAAAAATGCGGACTTTCCCGAAAAAAAAAAAAAAATGTGGATAAAAGCTTGTGAATGCTTGTGAAAGAAATTATGGATACAAAATCATGTAGAGCATGTTTTATTGTGAGGGATTTTTTTTCTGTGTGATTTGTGCAGTTCTGCAAGTTGTGCAACTTGCACAGCTTTACACTTGGTTCCTATTCTGCCTTGTTTGAATTTCCATGTTCCCTGTTCCTCAAAGAAAAATTTTCCTTGTCCTTCGTCAGGAAACTCATGAAATGGTACCCCTGTAAGTAAAGCTTCGAAAGGGACTAGAAAAAAGCTTCATCTAAACAGGTTTCCATCTTAGCAAGTATAATTGTATGCTTTTTCAACGAAATTTGATTTTTCCCTTCTAGAAAGAAATCTGTTATAGACAGGTTTCGTTTTCACAAGTTTTACTCTAATACATCTGTTTTCAGAGCTATATTTAACAGTCAGTGAGGATACCTGTAAAAATGAAACCTGTCTATAATAGAATCCTGTCTAAAAAGAAAAAAAATCATATCCAATATATTAATTTTTTACCTCCTAAAACGGAAACCTGTCTAAAACGAAATATTTTATTGGGTCTGAGTTTCCGTATTCGAAGTTTTTACTGTTATTGTAAGCATAAGTCAGTAAAAGTTTCTCATACGGGGGAGAGGGGGTGTCAGACCCTGCTGGATCCTACCCTTAACTATATAGCATTCCTCAAAAAATGTTTGCCCCCCCCCCCCAAGAAAGTTCTAAAATGGCGCCCCTGAAGAACCTTCAAATTGGCTGAAAATTCTTGGGGCTGATCGCGTCGCCATTGGCAACGGACAGAATTACTGAATATACATTAGATTTTAAAGATTTAAATGATCCTCTGAAACAAAGAAATTTTCAAGAAAAAAATGCAATTCATCTACTTTGGAAAGAGAAACAAAAATCATTAATAAAAAATGCTGCAAAAAGTAATTTTTTTAAAAATTATTAAATAATTTAAGACTGTTCAAATCTAAAGCTTGTAGCAAATTTTGTAACTATTACCTTCACTTGGGGGAGGGCGCAGCTTTTTTTGTTTTATGGTGCACCGACCCCCAAGTCGGTTGCCCAACAGACCAGTCTGAGTCTACCAGAATGTGACTTAATTCAGTAAAATCCTATTTTTTCCCTTTTTTTTTTTTTTAATTTATACGCTGTATTTCAGCACAGGCGAAATGAAACTTGTGTCATTAGAAAGCTGTTCAAGCTTTAAGAATGAAAGTGCACGTGTTCTTTTAACTCGTGGTCTTTAACACCAGTGGAAATGTTTACTTTTTTATAAAATTAGGATCTAAGTTTTTGTTCATTACGAGCGTTCGTAATTATATAAATACGTAGCACCTATAGTCGTCGTTCGGTCCGTCTGTCTGTCTGTTCGTCCGTCTGCATATAACAGAGCCAAAACTACCCGACCTGGTCTGAACTTTTAAAAATATAATTGTTGTAAAATTTTATCGAGTCATTTCAAACTTTATGAAAGTCGGATGTATAGTTTAATTACAGGGACAGTCAAAAGTTTTCCATTACATTACGGACAAGGGGAAAAAATTATTGCAAGTGCATTTTAAGGATGTTACAACCTTTCAAGCAGAATGAAATTGATATGCACTTAGGAAGTGCACTAAAATATACATTCAGTACAATATGCGGTGCAAAAAATATTCATAAAACTAGTTATAATTGGAACGCACCTCATTTGCCACGTTTGACGAGCAATTTCCAACTTGTTTTTATACTCTTTTGAACCCACAGTATTTCTATACTGTTCGGAAAGTTGAGTGGAGTAACTGCAGATTGATATCGGATTGTGGTATTTGGAGGGGGACAGAGCCTGATTACGGCCTAAGCAAACTCACATTACTATTTTTGAAAAATATGTTTTGCCTAATTTAATCCTAAAATTCTGCAATTAAATAAGGCTTAATGCTGAAAAATACTTTTTGAAAAAAGGTGGTGTAAATTTGCATAGGCGATAATCAGGTCCTAAGGAACACTGAAGTTTTCTCCCGTTTTGAAGGAAAAGGCTTATCAATTCTGCATTTGAGATTTGCCATATTTTCAAAATATCAAAAACAATACGATCAAAATTTAATTTGCGGCTTACCCCCGACCCTCATCTAAATTTTGTCACTGTGGACTGGTGCAGATTATGCGTAAATTCGGTTCTTATTGTTTTGTTATCTGTATTGATCCTCCCCCCCCCCCAAAAAAAAAATAAATAAATAAATAAATAAATAAATACTTAAATTTTTATATGCTCTCTCTTTTTTTGTAAAATGGCCAATAATTTTCTTCAACTTGTCAAACTATAGGTTTTTTTTTTTTTTTTTTTTTAAATCTTAAATTAACTAAATAGCTAAGGCATTGCTGTTATGTCGTAAATATGTTTCTCAACGGTGAATTCTTTGGCTACCATCATTTCTGTACAGTAGTAACCATCATGATAAATTTCTAAAACATTTTCAATATAAATGTACCAGGAAGATTATTGTTTGGAAATGGTGGTAGCCAATAAAGTGACCAATGTAAAAAAGTTTTGATTAGTTTAAGATTTGAAAATCTTCAACTGTCGTCTACTGAAAAGTTTCAGAAAAAAAATTAAGGCTACAGTATGGTATGAATTAAAATTAAAATTTCGTGAATAGAAGTAATTTCTTTTGACTGTGTACGAAAACATGCTGTAAATCGAAATATTTGAGGTTAAACACAGTAGAAAGTAACATACAAAGACACAGTAGTAAAAACACAACAGTGAGGTTAAACAGAGTAAAATGTCATAGGAATATGCCGATTGTAACAGATTTATCTATAATGTATGATTAATAATGAAAAAAGTCCTTCCGGCCAGTGCCGGGAAGAAGAAGTAGCTTTCATATTCCTTATTTTAAAAAAGCCAACTTATATCATTCAAACACACGAAGCTCAATTTAGTGGAAACCTAATATAGGAGATTCAATACTAATTTTTATCAATATAATGAATGAGAATTTCGCGAAATTAGTCAGCTTTATCCAAGCTACTTTTCTTTAAAGTAACTTACATTTGGCTGCCAAATTCGGCGATTTCTTAAAGTGCCTGCCATTTTAAGACAACATGGTGGATGAGGCTAGCCAGTGAACTTGGTCGAGACCTTAGTAATTGCTGTGCACATGCTCACTCACATCGGAATCGGTTGATATATACAAGTGCTGTCGCATGCAAAAAATCAGATTTTTCAAAATGTCACCCACAATAGAAATTGAAACTGCTATATCTGAGCCATTTTTTAAGGTAAAGACAAACAAAAAATGCTCCTGAATCCTTATATCAAGGTCAAATACTTAAGAAAGAAACCTTTTTCAATTTCTAATTTTTTTGCACCTCACTTTAAATATATATTTTTTAATTTAATGGCCGCCATTTTGAAACAAGATGGCTGATGAATCTGGCCAGCGAACTTGGTCGAGGTATTGATGTATACTATCCACACGCCTTCTTACATCGAAATAGGCGAATACTTGTGTTATCGCGTGACAAATACAAGATCGTTTCAAAATGTTTGCCATGCTAGAAATTCAAAGTGCTATAATTCAACCATTTTTTTAAGATATAAACAAAAGAACAAATTTTTAGAAACAAAAACTGCTCCAGAATCTTTGTATCAAGGCCAAACACATAAAAAAAATCTTTTTCATTTTCCAATTTTTTAATACCTCATTTTAAATTTTAAATTTAATTTTTTTTTTAAATGGCAACCCTTTTGAAACAAGATGGTGAATGAATCTGGCCAACGAACTCGGTCGAGACATTGGTATGTACTATGTACAGACAAAGTTACATCCAAATCGGTTCATAAATGCGCCTGTTATCGCGTGACAAAAATCAGTCGTTTCAAAATGTCAGCCACAATAGAAATTCAAAATGCTATTACTCAGCCATTTTTTTTAGATATAGACGAAACAAAAACTGTTCCGGAATTTTTGTATTAAGGTCCAACACATACGAAAAAAATCTTTTTCATTTTCCAATTTTTTGGTATCTCATTTTAATTTTTTTATTTTAAAAATTTTTTTAAATGGCCGCCATTTTTAAACAAGATGGCGGATGAAGCTGGCCAACGAACCCGGTCTAGACATTCGTATGTACTATGTATAAAGAAGTTACATCGAGATCGGTTCATAAATACGCCTTTTATCGCGTGACAAAATTCAGGACGTTTCAGAATGTCAGCCACGCTAGAAATTCAAAATGCTGCAACCCAGCCATTTTTTAAGATATAGACGAAACAAAAACTGCTCCGAAATCTTTGTATAAAGGTCAAATACATAAGAAAAAAATATTTTTCCATTTTCAATTTTTTAGTACCACATTTCAAATTTTAAATTTTTTTAAAAATTTTAAATGGCTGCCATTTTGAAACAAAATGGCGGATGAAGCTGGCCAACAAACTCGGTCGAAACATTGGTATGTACTATGTACACACCGAATTACATCGAAATCGATTCATAAATACGCCTTTTATCGCGTGACAAAATTCAGGACGTTTCAAAATGTCAGCCACGCTAGAAATTCAAAATGCTATAACTCAGCCATTTTTTAAGATATAGACGAAACAAAAACTGCTCCGGAATCTTTGTATAAAGTTCAAATACATAAGAAAAAAATATTTTCCCATTTTTAATTTTTTGGTACCACATTTCAAATTTTAAATTTTTTTAAAAAATTTTAAATGGCCGCCATTTTGAAACAAAATGGCGGACGAAGCTGGCCAACGAACTCGGTCGAGACATTGGTATGTACTATGTACACACCAAATTACATCAAAATCGGTTCATAATTACGAGAGTTACAGTGTGACATAGGTCATATATATATATATATCAATTTTGAACGGAGGGTGGTTTCGGGGTCTGGGGGTCATGATCAATGAAAATATCCCAAAATTTTTTGAAACCGCTTTCCTTCGAACGGCTGCAATAGGTAGCTTTTTGTAATGAAAGCTACCTAAAAGTATGCAAATATTTTTACAAATTTTTATTTCGCTCTTTCTAATTTTGCGCCCTTAGGATTCGTGCGCCTGGAGCAGTTTGCTCCAACTGCTCCACGGTAGCTACGCCCCTGGTCAGTAATCAGCTATTCTGTCCACTAGCACTATGCTTAGCATTTTTTCTTAGTTCCCATTGAATCAGTATTCCATTACAGGCATTATATTAATTTATATTTAATAAAAATGTATCTCTCTAAACTGAAAACAAAGTAATATAGCATACTGATCAAACGCTATAAAACAAGTTATCAAAAAGAATCGCCAGTATTATAATCCAGGGGAAATGTACATTTTACCTTGCAAAAGGTCAGGTAGAAGATTTTTTTTTTTTTCTGAATTGTTTATAATGATGCCAACATGGAAAAATCAAGTTTTCTAACAAAATTTCTTAAGGCTAAATTTTCTGTGGCCAAAACAACAAAATTTTGGGACCTTTTTTGATTTTTAAAAAAATATCTGGAGACCTGTTGCCGTAGCATATTATTTGTCAATTACAATATTAAAGAAGACAAAATTCTCTACAACTTTCATATTTACAACTTTTTTATAAACTCAATAGCAAGCGCAGTACGCCATTTCAAAAATAAGACAATTTTCTTCAAAACCGGGAAAAAACGCAGTTTTGCCCCGATTATTCAAATGTTCCCCGCGGATTTAATCGTGTATGTCGACTTCTAACAATTGATAGCAGTAAATTATCTATTACTTGCACACTCATGTCTTTATTTTCATCTCAACAGACATTTTACATTCAATAAATTTATATAATTTTAAAAGTAGGGCAGAGTGTAGATGAATGAGACAATTTCCATATTTAGACAGTAACTTTAAGTGTATACAATGTTAATTTCAAAGCATTGTTTAAAAGAATACTTCAATATTTAGTAACTTATTTTCACGATAGTTTCAATTAAGAAAGAATTCTTGTTTAGCTTTAATAATTTAATTTTTTTTTTATTTTTATAATGCATACATATTTTTGCAGGTATCAATGGGATAGGTATGAAAATTTGCGAAAAACCTATTTTATTCCACACTACAATGGTATATTTTATTTACAAATTATTGATAACATTTACAAATTATTGATAATCCATGTTTGCTACGCGCGAAAAAAATGCTAGTTTTGGCCCTGAAACACATAATTTACTGATACCAATATATAGAAGTTAACATACACGATTAAATCCGGACTAAACATTTGAATAATCGGGGCAGAACTAAGTTTTTCACAGTTTTTAAGAAAATTAAAAAAAAAAAAAAAGTGTCCTATTTTTGAAATGGCGTACTGCGCTTGCAATTGAGTGTATAAAAAAGTTGTAAATATGAAAGTTGTAGAGAATTTTGTCCTCTTTAATATTGTAACTGACAAATAATATGCTACTGCAACGAGTCTCGAGATATTTCAAAAAATCAAAAAAGGTCCCAAAATTTTGTTATTTGGCCACAGAAAATTTACCCTTAAGAAATTTTGTTAGAAAACTTGGTTTATCCATGTTGGCATCATCATAAACAATCTCTCTATTCTAAAAAAAAAAAGTAACTACCGCTGTCACCGCCGCCGCCGGTTTTGAATTTTTTGTGACCGGAGCTCTTTTTTCGTTAATATTAAGAAAAATAATGCACACAAAAATATAAAAATCGGTGGTTTTATACAGAAATGTTTGATAAACACGCTGATGCAGACAGTTTTCAAATCGAAGAATTATTTTAAGAGATATTTAATGCTAAAGTTGGACAAAATCGTTCCACTAAAAAAGTTTTATAGCAGCAAAAACTATACATGGCAGTGTAATCATTTTTAGATCATTTTATGCGTTAGAATTTGCCGGAGTGCAGATTGCATTAATTTTTTTATTTTTACTCATTTTTTGAGGTTTTATTTCTATTTTAAATTCAAATTTTCAGCATTTCTAAAGATATTTTTTACATTATTTTAGAAAATGTTATTAATTTATACTGTTGTCAAATGTATAAACAGCACAAACAGTAATGTTTGCTTCAAATAAAAAAATTATTTACACGTGACTATTATAAACAGAAAAAATCATTTGGAATTAGAATTAAATAATTATGTTTAAACAGCAGGAACTTATTAAAAATTACGTCATAAAAAGTATACACGTGAATTTTAAAAGAGAAACGATAGTGTAAAATAATAAATTCATTAACATGCGTTAGAAGTCTTAAATAGGAGAAATTACGTCACATTATAGTTATTTCATAAAATGAACACAAAATAATATTGCAAAACAGTTTAAATTTAGAAATTGCGCTAGACATTTATTTGATATTTTGAGAGGATCTTTTCAACTATTTTTGTTAGGAAAACGCAAATAATATTTCATTTCTAACAAAAGTATTTTCACGTGAATATTTAAAAGAGAAAGAATAGCTTGGTAAAAATTACGTCAGATTAAAAAAGATTAATTTAAAATGTCTCATTTAAAAGAACTATCTTTTCGCTTTGTTAAAAAATACCAGGAAACAAAGACTCTGTTTACTTAATTCCTTTTATATTAGCTTATTTTGAAATGTTGTTACACGTGTCTACGTCATCAAGTTATTTTTATTTCGACGTTTTATTTGTATTTTTATTAATGTTGTACTAATTTATTTGTTCTTTCGTTATTTAAAATAAAAATTATGTCAATTTGTATAATTTGGCGAGTGGTTTGGCGATTTATATAATTTGGCGAAATTGGTCGACGGGATAATCAAGTATTACCGCAGCGGATTTGGCGTTAAAATTCCCCAATCAAAGAGAAATGAATAGAAATTCGTTTATAGGGAGATCGCCACTGTTTTTTAAATTATAATTCAATCTTTCGAAATCTTTTTAAAGCCGATCAAATTAGCGTGCATTTAGAGTCTGCGGTGTCTGGACGGGGGTTGGCGAGCGTAGCTCGTAGGGGCCGAGCCCCCTAGTTCAGAAAAAAAAAAATCTTCTACCCGACCTTTTGCAAGGTAACCGCCCTTTTTTTCGTACATTTGTACTATTATGCCATTTCATACAAACGTCAATAATCACCTATTCTGTCCACTAGCGCTATGCTTAGCACTTTTTCTTAGTTCCCATGGAACAGTATTCCATTACAGGCAAAGAAAATTATCACACAATGTTTTAATGCAAAGTAAGTTTATGGTCTGACAACATTCTGTATACATGACGAAAATTTAAGTCTAGAATCTTTTTACCTGCTAAATTTTCCATTTTTATCTTTACTGCATCTTTAGATTCATCCAGTGGTGGGATTCAAATAATATAATAACTGATACCGATTGATTTTTTATGTATTAACATGAAGGGGAAATGAAGCATTACACACAGATTATGAAAAACCTCCCATTATTATAAGAACACTAGATAGATAGTCTGTCAAAAATGACGGAATATGAGATATAAAGATATATACAACACTTGTGCAAGAATATAAGTTTTTCTTGCTTGTTCCGCAGTGATATATGAAAATAACATATTTTAAAAACGAAACCCATTTATGAAAAACTGTAATACAGTAGAAGACCACTAATCCGCACAGCTTGGTTCAAAGTGTTGTGCGGATTCGAGGCTTTTTACGGGTTACAGGTCACGGCTGTATTTTAAAATTAGATATATGGCTTCTTTATGCTAAATAAATTGTATAAATATTGAAAAAAAATGCATGTATATATGAAATGAAACAACAAATAGATTGCCAGAAAATATGTTGCCAATTTTCCTTTTTCGCCAAGGCTCCTAAAGTGGAAAAGTACCGAGAATTTAACTTTTGTATCCGACTGTATAAAGCGCGGTACTTTTCCAGTATAGGGGCTTTGGCGTACTTTTTTAAAGTTTGTCATAATTTGGGCTTCAGAAGTGAGATTTTTTTGACAAATGATATAAACAGCTTTGAAAATAAAATTAATGAACTTTTAAGTTTATTTATATAATCTATAAACATTTTTATTATTGTTGTGTTTTTATATACAATTTACTTCATTTTGTATAAAAAAATAGTTAAGTGGCTTCTTTATATTAAATAAATTGTATAAATATTAAAAAATTACTCCTGTATATGAAACAGTGAATAAGATACTAGAAAATATGCTGCCAAATTTCATTTTATCTATCTTGCCAAGGTCCCTATACTGGAAAAGTACCTAAAGCACATTAAAATTGGACAGTTAGAAGCTCAGACAGTACAGCACCGTCTATTGTCTGTTATGTTATTAGTAGCATCGGGATGAAGATGTACAGACGTACATTTTCATATATTACACTTTAAATTCTCACCTATAGATTTTGAAAAAAACCCTTAAAAAAGCGTGGAGTTTAAATTAAATTGTGGTGACCTCGATTATGAAATGGTTAAATATTAATGGTTTTAAATGGAAATTTTGCCAAATTAGCTAGCTATCGCCAAGTTGACTTCATATATGACAACTTATTTTTGTCGCCAAATTTGGCGATATTTCACCAAGTTGGTCAACATTTGGCGCTTCTGTGGTAACGCTGCATTAGTAATTTTCAACAATTACTCATTACAATGAGGCGGTCCTACCGGAATTGTGAGGGACGGACAGATACTTGGATTTTATATAAATAGATTGTTAAAAAATTTTGATCTTTTGGTATAATGAAAAAAAATAATTCCTTCAACATATTTCCCTATGTTGTAATTTATTTAATAAATATTAAACAATCATGAAATCCTGATCACAAAATTTGTATCAGAAAATGCATCAAAACAGTATAATACAAAAATAGCAGAAATTTAAGCTGAAAAACTAACCCATGTCTATGATCTAAAGTTACAATCAGCGAGATATTAAAAATGTTAACAGTAGGAAAACTGTGTAAAATGTTTTGCTGAAGTCTCTAATCTCATGAGAATGCTAACTGAGTGAATTTCAAGCATTACATTCTTGCTTTGGTAATAAATGCTTGTAATTTCTTCAAAGTTAATCTCGATAAATCAGCTCTTGTGAGTTTTAGGTGCTTGATTTCTGCAATTTGTTTTTAAATTTTTTTCAATACATGTTTTATATTAGATTTTGTGACCAAAGTCACAAATTTCACCGAGATATTCACCACTGTCGTCTTCTGTAATTAGTTCCAAGTGACTCAATTATTTTTGTTGTAACAATAATGTACACACGAATGTGATATATCTTGAAATTTTGTATCGATAATAAAAATGCAACATCTTTTAAAAACCTTTCATACAATAACTGTCCATGGATAACAATTTCCAATGAATTGCATCAGCACGCTACATTTTCGGATTGAAACCATTAAAAATTAATTTGAATTTTTTAGGATATCCTGTACTGAAAATAACTTTATGATGTTGAAAAGTTTAAAAGGTATTCAAGAAGGTAGTGCAGTCAACTCCCTCTAATCCACGCAGCTTGAGACCAAAGGTTCTGCAGATTATAGAATTTTGTGGATTATAGATCATTACTTTTTTTACATTTTTTTCTCTCCTGTAAATGAATTATTAATGCATAAATTAATTGATAAAAAATAAAGGTATTGTAACATTGGGTTATTTAAGGAAAAATTATTATTATTATTATTACAATTGCTTTATCTGTTTTTCCAATTATTAAACATAGTATCAATTGTACTTGTTTGAGAACTTTTGGTCTAGTTTCTTTCTTGGAGTCTATATATTGCCAAATCCTGCTCAAGAGTTGCTTTTTCACCTTCATCATCATACTTTGTCAGAATTATCCTGATTTTCAGTAGAGTTTTACAGAGTAGTACCTTCTAATGTCACCATCTGAGAAATTTTCTGTATCTGGAGTTTCACTTTGGGAGGGCATCCATTCGATTATATTTTCTCCATTCAAGAAATCAGGCACAACAGTTAGTATTTTTTTTTTTTTCAAACATAAAAGATCTGTAGATTTTTGTTTAGCACTATCCAAACTGAAGCCACCAAAGTCAATATCCCCATCACTGTCTAAATGCTGGCCACAAAAAAAAAAAAACCTGACTTTTTTTCGTTTGAAAAATAAAGGTTTACTTCATTGAAATGCAAAAAATTAAAGGAAAATCAACTGAATACCAGTTGTCAATCAAATTCTCGCCATTTTGAATTTCTCTCGTAAAGCTAATGGTAACTGAATTTTCAATGTTTGCATGTAAAACAGTGTGCGGATTATAGGCGTTTGTGGTTATAGAGTCGCGGATTAGAGGGAGTAGACTGTATATTATTTCATATCGTTTATACGCCTGCAGGTCTACGGTTCAGCACGTAATTCTGCTCTTTAAAACTTGACACTGTGCACCATAGCACACTCCGAGTTTGCTCTGGTGCATTTCGTACATCTCCAGTTTTAAGCTTGTATATTGATTGTAAGGAACCGTCACGATGTGATATTCGTAAAAACTCTTATTGAACCTGTATTACCGTATCCTTTCGCATCATGGTCATTCCACTTCATTCCTACATCGTAAATACGAACAATGACATTCTTTATCAGCATTGCCCATCTTGCATCCCATCTTTTGGAGTCGGAATCAGAAACATAATTGACAATTGTCCTCTGAGTAATATCGAGCTGAGTCCATGTTTCTCGCATGTGCTCTCTCCTTGGAAACCTCATAATATTACGTCTGTCCATCCTTTTAAAGGATATGATAAAAATAACTTGGCTCCTGCTATTTCCCGACAATTATTTGCTGCACATCGAGCAAATTTAAATAGGTACACTGACATATATACAGATGGTTCTAAAAGTGGAGATATTGTTGGTTGTGGGGTTTTTTGTGAAAACACTTCTCTCAGTTATCGGCTTCATTCGTCTACTTCCGTCTTTACAGCTGAATTGATCGCGATAGAGAGAGCCATGCTCCACGTATCTCATCATCATAACACATACTTCATCATTTATACTGACTCTAGTTCTATTGATGCAATTAAATCATTTAAAAAACATCCTTTTGTTTCATCCATCCTAGATTTATATAATTGACAATACGTGGCTATAATATTTTATTTAGCTGGGTACCTGGACATACGGGTATTCCTGGAAATGAAAAAGCTAATGAGGCAGCAAAAACGTGCATTTAATCCATTACAATATAAAATTCCATTCTCAGACATTAAACTGCATATGAACAATTTTATTCAGAATAAATGTCAAGAAAGTTGGGATTTGGAATATAACAATAAACTGCATCCTATTAAACCAGCAATCATGACCTGGATTCCAAGTAATCCAAGGAACTCCGATGTTATTCTGACTTGTCTGAGAATTGAACATTCAACAATAACTCATAAACATCTTTCACTTTGAGAGGATGCACCCATGTGTCCACATTGTCATTTTGATAACCTGACCATTCATCATCTTTTAACTGACTGTCCTGGTCTCTGGCACTTGTATTGAATTTATTTTAATTCATCACCAATCTTAACAAAATTCATCATCACCAATTTTAACAAACTTCATTGGGGAAACACCTCATGGGGCACTCTTTACTTTTTTAAAATATGCATGATTTTATTTTGAAATATAATTTTTTATCTTTATCATTGGTTTAACAACTCAAAATTTAGTTTTACACTTTTACGACATTTGGATGGGAACCCCCATCCAGACTGCACTTTTTATTGAAATATTTTTACTTTTATACTCTACTGTTTTAGGATTTAATTTTTTTTTATTTTTATACACTTGTCTGACTACATCGGGATGGAATGCTCCATCTAGATTGCTTTTCTCATTGCTCCTTAATATTGACATTGTTTTTTTTTCTCACTTTTTGGTGTTTTTAGTCTACTTTTTTGGCGCAGCTTGTTCCTTAACGGATTTTGCGCCATCCTCATACAAGCAACCAACCAACCATGTAGTTTGTACTTAAATAAAGCTATATAAGAGATAAAACAAGATTATAGTATGGAATAGTTTTAAAATATTAAATAACTTGTGTTATTTGAGATATTTACATGTAGTTTCATGATAAGCGTCCTCAATCAATTTTCTTTGTCCTTGTTTGAACATTATTGGATGTGTGCTTCTTTCTTAATGTGCATTCATTATAAAAGTAGGAACCGATTCTTTTAGAAGTTTTTATGCCAGTTAGACTAATCGTCAGTTTGTTTAATATATTAGAAGTAGTTAGTCGACTTCTCTTCTCCGACCGTATTATGTTTATCTTTGAAAATCCATTTTCCATTAATTGTTCTGACAATATTTTCAGCATTTTAATTACTTTAAAAAACTCTATAGTTTTAGAAAAATATAGTAAAAAACCCTCGATAATCATAATTATTAATTATAAAGTGTCATTAAATATAAATAACAGTTCTTCAGCCGTTTTCCATGAAAGTATTATTTCTCCAATATTCCATTAATCTGGCGAAGAAAAAACTAACTTATTCTTCCGTTTTCCATGAAAGTATTATTTCTCCAATATTCCATTAATCTGGCGAAGAAAAAAACTAACTTATTCCTATAGGTCAAATTGACTATAACTTGGTTTTAAATGTTCAGAATTCTTTAGCCTACCATTTTTTAAAATTCATTTCGCTGTTCCTAGAAAAAATATGTTTCCGAGCTCACAAATATACGAGGGTTGTAAATTAAATAGTGGCAACTTAACCTTGAAACTCGCATAAGGGCGGGCATGCGCAAATAGGATATGGGAGCGGTGAGGTGGTGCTGTTGTCGATATGTAGAATGCAAAAAACAGTCGATCTGCTTAGAAGGGTAGTTGTTGTGTGGCGTTAAAGTGAGGAGTTTCGTTTCCATCGCTCTAAAACACGTTTTCAAAAGGTGATCAGCGGTCGTGGCTTAAAATCGAGGTTGCCCGTAGCAAAAATGCAACAGAATGCTATCGAGGATTAGTGGGGGCCAGTGGCACAAATGCTTTACCGCATAGGACAGTAGCACGATGGGTTCAAGCATTTCGTTCGGGTCGGAATGAGACTGCGGATTTGCAACGCACAGGTCGGCCCTCCATTCCTCGAGAGCAGATTGACATCCTGAGCGGTCTCCTTACCATAGACCGCCGATGGACTGTCCGAGAATTATCCTTAAATGTTGGTCTGAGTCATCAAACGGTGTGGTGCATAATGAAGAACGACTAACCGAAGTACAGAAATGGCACCGACATGAGTCCTTGTGACTTCGATCTGTTTCCGAAGTTGAAAGAACCCCTCCGAGGTTACCGATTTCATGGCGTTTCATCTGTACTCCACGCAGCAGGGCGTTCGGTCGCTCACATCAACAGTCAACACCTTGCCACTGGTCTACAACGGCTTCCCGACATTTGGCAAAAGGTTATAAGCTTTGCTGGTGATTACATAGAAGGAATGTAATGCAATTGTACTTGTAAGTTCATTAAAAATTGATTTATACCCATGCTGCCATTACTTAATTTACAGCCCTCGTATTTGTGATCTTCTGCAAAACTTGGTATTTTTAGTTTCTGAACTAATAAAACCCTCATCGTTTTTCTTTTATTTGTGCTTTTTTCCTTCTGAAGTATTTCAAATATTTTAATAAATTTCATCCTTTATTATGCTTATAATTATTGTTCACAGTGCTTTTGAAAGATTTTAAAATATGCAGTCATCAAGGCAATATCAGTTATGAAATATGTAAGGCTATATCTCATCGCTAACTAACAGCTAATTCCTAAATCGTTAAATTTAGAATACTGAATAGTTACACTGACAAGTAAAACAAAAAAAAGTTCCGTTATTCTACTATTAAAATTAACCGAGTAATAGCTGTTTAAAGTTCGAGCATATTTTTTGCTGAAAATTAGGGGTCATTCACAAATTTAGTAGAAATATAATTTCGTCAGATAAAAAAAATGGTTGAGAGTAAAATTAACATTGCAATATAAATTTGAAATCTTTAATCATTCTGACATATTAATCAAAATATACAATTTGTAATAAACATATAAGAAAAAAACAGAATTTTTGTTAAATAAAATGGTGAAAATTAACAGCCTCAGATCTTTACAAAATGATACATATTTTAAAATGTTATTAGATTACACTAGCCATGCAAAAGTTGGGTTATGTCATGTTTTTTAGCTTTTGATAATTGATTCTTATGCATTCTGCACCGTTGAATCCGAAACTGACCTTCATTTTTTGCTATCACGTAAAGATTTTTTGCAAATTGAAAATTTTAAAGTTAAAAAAAGAAAAAATAGCAAAAATGTGATACTATAAAATAGATGTGATTGTTGAGTTTTTAACTTTTGATAATTGATTTTTACATATTTTTTACCGCTGATTCCAAAAATGACCCTCATTTTTAGCCATCATGTCAAGATTTTTCGCAAATTGTAAATTTCAAAGTTAAACTTCAATTTCCTCCCACACCTCATCGGACACCTCAGCTGTTTAGAAATCATCCCAGTATCAGTCAAAAAATTGAATAAATTGTTGAATTAAATAAGATTTAAAAAATTTTACATCTCTTTTATATTATCAGATTTTCTTTATATTTTAACTTTGACATTTACGATTTGCAAAAAAATTCCAACGTGATGCTTAAAAATGAAAGTCATTTTCAGATTCAGTGCTAAAAAGTACATAAAAATGAATTATCAAAAGTTAAAAAACAAAGCCATCTCCTCTATTTTATAGTATCCTATTTTTATTATTTTTTAACTTTGACAATTTATGATTTGCGAAAAATCCTGACATGGTGGTTAAAAATTAAGGTAATGTTCAGATTCAGAGATAAAAAAATACATAAGTTAAAAACACAACCATCGCAGTCTTGTGTTATCTAATCTAAAACCTTTTTTTGAGCTTCTAGGCGGTAATCTATACGAATTTTTTTGTGTTATCCTGCAAAATAAATACAAATGGTAACCACCGAAAAGATCGGATTGTCATCGGATTTACGTCAGCATGTAAAATTTAATCTCGATCGGGTATTTGAAAGTGAGTTAAAGTTCGAGTACAAATTTTGAACGGGAAAAAAATACAAACGACCGTTGAAGTTAAATAAAAACTTATAAAAATAACATAATTTTTGTTAAAAGAAATCATGAAAAGAAACATTCTCAAATCCTTACAGAATAAAACATATATTAAAATACAATTATTTTAGCCAATCGGAAAATAATAAAAGTTTACTCAATCGTAATGCTTATACGATTTTTTTTTCAAAGCGCAGATACACATGAAATAAGTTCTTCGAATACTTTAAGCACTTGGTATATGACCCCTCAAAGCATGGCGAAATTCATCTGTGTTCAGATCCAGAAAAGTGGCATGAGTCATGCATTTTTCAAGTTTCATAACTCGGTCGATTTTAGTGTTATGTGAACGGGACTTCTTTGTCTTACTTGTCAGCGTAATAGGAAAATTTTACTAAATATAACTTATAGAACAGAAGGACCATATAAAAATTTAAATTTTGGAATTTTTTAAGAATTGTTTTTATTGACCCAATTCGCTTTTAAAATATTTCTTTACCCCATTTAAAACATTTTTGTAATTGGAACTATATGTCTATATCTAACGGTTTAGAAATTAGCCGTTGTACACCATTGACAGTGGATACCCTGTATGTTAAAATATTACTAAAACATGTAAAAAATGAATTTTTCATCATAAGAATGCAGTATAGATATATGTATATAGATATAGATGTATAAAATATAAACTGGAAGTTGATGAATTTAAATTTTAAATATAAATCTTTATTACTTTTTTTTAATCATATAAATACTGAATCAATTTCAGGGAAACAATCTTGAAATAATCCACTACTCTACTTTAAAATATTTTAATTAATTACAGAATAATAGAAAATCAAAAATACATATTAAAATATTGCTCAAATATGTAAAAACGTAATTTTTCATCAAAAGATTGCTTTAGCATATAAACTTAAATTCGATGAATTTGGATTTTAAGAATTAAACTTTACTTTTTCTTTTCAACGTACAGTCATATAAGTTCTTAATTTCTAAAAATAATACACATTCCAATCTCATAAACAATGAATTTCGTATACAAAATAAATAAATATAAATTTTTACTTAAATTGTTGTTTTCTTAAATCGGAAAGCATGTTTGCTTAAATCCTGCTAAATCGATTTAACACCAGCTTACCGTGTTTTTCTTGAATCGTCTTTTTCTTAAATCGCATTTTTCTTGAATCGGAAAGCATTGAGGCTTGCGATGTTGGTTAAATAGGATACTACTAAATCGATTTAACACCATCTTGCTATGCGAGCAGTAGGTACATCAAAGTAGTTATAGATCAGTTTTCCGATGTTAGCTCTGAATCGGTATTTTGTTTTAAATCGATTTAGAGACAATGGCTAAATCGCGATTTAAGATATTGGCTAAATCGCGATTTAAGAAAATGGCTAAATTGCGATTTAAGACATTGGCTAAATCGCGATTTCCGATGTTGGCTTAAATCGATTTAAGGCCAATGGTTAAATTGGATTTCCGATGTAAGCTTTAAATCGATTTAAGGGCCAGGCCTATTTGCAAGATTCTGACCGCCGACTGAGAACTCCTCTTATATATGGAGCTCAGTGATTTATAATCATTTTAATTACAGTTTAATCTTTGTGCACTTAGAAAATGTATCTGATCAATTTTGGACAAACCTCTAGTTCAGCGAGTGTCATTTAATCAGGTGTCTACAATAGTTTTTAATACTACAGTAGACATTTTATTTGAATTCAGTTTTCCACAATGTTTTAATATTTCATAATGTTTTTTCTTTTCTCAACAAGTTTTTAATTAATTATAAAAGTCTTACATTAACTTATTTCACTCTATTGTAGATTCATAAAGCCATGGATGTAGATGCATGTCACATCACTCAAAGCAGTCATTAATTTATGAAGTATGCAGCAAAACATTTCTTCAGAAAAGCTTTTTAGTGAAGCAACTTCTTACTCACAGCAAGAAAAATTGTTTCAAAAAGTTCATTTAAACGAACATCTATTAATTCATGCTGGTGAGACACCATTTATATGCGAGACGTGCAACAAAACATTCTCTCAGAAGAATGGTTTAAAACAGCATCTGTTAATCCATACTGGTGAGAAACCTTTTGTGTGTGAGATATGCAATAAGAAGTTCTCTCTTAAGAGTATTTTAAAGAGGCATCTATTAACTCATACTGGTGAGAAAGCTTTTGTGTGTGAGATATGCAACAAGAAATTATCTGGTAAGAGACCTTTAAGCCAGCATCTGTTAATCCATACTGGTGATGGTGAGAAACCTTTCTTGTGTAAAATTTGCAACAAGAGATTCTCTCAAAAAGGTAATTTAACGCAGCATCTATTAATTCATGCTGGTGAGAAACCATTCATATGTGAGACGTGCAACAAAACGTTCTCCCGGAAGAATGATTTAGGACAACATCTGTTAATCCATACTGGTGAGAAACCTTTTGTGTGCGAGATATGCAACGAGAAATTCTCTCGTAATAATATTTTAAAGAAGCATCTATTACTTCATACTGGCGAGAAACCTTTTGTATGTGAGATATGCAACAAAACATTCTCACGTAAGAGTTACTTAAGTGACCATTTGTTGATTCATACTCGCGAGAAACCTTTTGTGTGTGAAATATGCTACAAGAAATTCTCTCTAAAAAGCCATTTAAGCCGTCATCTATTAATTCATACTGGTGAAAAACGTGAGAAAACTTTTGTGTGCGAGATATGCAATAAGAAGTTCTCTCTTAAGAGTATTTTAAAGAGGCATCTATTAACTCATACTGGTGAGAAACCTTTTGTATGTGAAATATGCAACAAAAAATTCTCACGTAAGATTTACTTAAGTGACCATGTGTTAATTCATACTGGCGAGAAACCTTTTATGTGTGAAATATGCTACAAGAAATTCTCTCTAAAAAGCCATTTAAGCCGTCATCTATTAATTCATACTGGTGAGAAACGTGAGAAGCCTTTTGTGTGTGAGATATGCAACAAGAAATACTCTCGAAAATTTGATTTAAATAAGCATATGTTAAATCATACAGGTGAGGCGCTTTTTATTTGCGAAATATGCAGCAAGAAATTTTCTCATAAGAGCAATTTAAACAAGCATCTATTAATTCATACTGGTGAAAAAACTTTTATCTGAGATACACGACAAGAAATTTTCATAAAATTGTAATTAAAGTGTTCAGTATTGTTCTCATAATTAGTTTGCTATTAAATAATTTTGATTCATCTTATTTATAAATGCTTTGACATATTTATTTTTAAGATAGTGAGATTTTTTGGTAAATAATATAGACAGTCAGTGACAGTCATATTAATTAAACAGTGGCAAATGAAAAATTTTCTTATCTTATATGGTGTATTTATTTAGCAATATATCATAGGTTTGTATTATAAGGCGTATTTATGTATAATTAATTCATGATTTATTTATTAACCTCTTCGCTACTGAGTAGTAATGTAGTATTATTAATTATTACTGAATTATTTCTTTTCCTATTTGACTTCAGAGCAAGATTTTTATTTTTTTAGTTATATAATTGTTTTCTTTTATATTGTCATAATGATATCTTTCAAAGTCTAAGATTCGAACTAATGCAAATAAAATAAAAATAATATGATTTTTATTTTATTGGCATTAGTTCGAATCTTACACTTCGAAAGATATCATTCTGATATCGAAATTGGAATTATGTTCGAGTACCATTAATAAAATGGGACAAAACGGAGGTCCCCATTTGCGGACCCAGGGAGCGAAGAGGTTAATATAGTAAATCAAATGATTAAAAAAACTAAAGTTTCCCGTTCCAGATCCGAATGGATCCATGCGGTCCTTGCGACTCCCAGTCCTTCAAAGCACCAAGTGACGCTCAGTCGCTACAACGGCGAACCCCTCAGTCGGAACGGCTGCGCATGGGACACACAAGGCCAAACTACAACCTAGAACTTCGCAAAGTATGTTCTGCAGCTTGATTATGTTTGCCCCACGGACTGTTATGACAAATTCGATATTCGAGAAAACGCCTGCACCCGGGCAACGCCGCAACTTCCGACAGAGCCTAAAACTAACCACCATGTGGTCAGTCAAGGCAAAAACAGCTCATCAAAGCCTGTCACTGACAACGACACAGTCAAGCCGACAACACATCACTACAACGGACTCGCTCAAGTTTGACTACGAAAGGACAGGCCATGCATTTAGAAGGGAATTTTGCTACTTGCTGCTAGTCACGCCTCGAGAGGATGCGACAGCCCCCTCGGACACCCAGGATGGGCAGTCCTAAGTATCCTGCTTAGAGGACAAAGCAAGACTGCCGTGCTCAGTCTACCATCATCGACATCCGTACGACTGTCTACCATCAGCGCCGAGGGCATTACGCCTCAACAAGCGGTTCGCTTCTAGTATCTTCAAGACGAGATCCAGAGCCACGGTACGATCCACAACTGGGTGCACAATGTACGTATCAAGAGTTGTTCCCAACAAACAAGTTAATAAATAGAGCTGTCAAACCCCATCAGTACGAGCTCAATCAAGTTACAAGGCATTACGCCCCGAGAGGGTCACCATGTGCCCCCTCAGATGTCGAAACAAATCGACACTCTTCTTAGGTGCCTACAGAAGCGGAACGGGCGGAAGATCGTTTTAAATCAAAACCTATCCAGCCACGACCTCAGGCTCGTCACTCAAGTTTATTTCAAAACTCTGGCACGCGCCACCATGCCAAAGAACGTCAAGACGGAGAAATGCTAGAAAACTGCTCATCCGACCAGCCGACGCAGAAAATCCGCCTACGCATAGTCACGCCGGACTAGCTTTGCCCCCGAGGTGCAGGAACCGACATCCCAACTTCCAAGCAACACAGCACAAACATACACATAAAGTTGAGGAGACATTCGAGGGGGGTTTGGTGTTCCGTTGACACACACCTTCTACAGATTATCTGAACTTCGTGGTTATGCTAACCTCGCCAGCCGCAGTCGACACCGGTCTTCCGCGCACACCCCCAGATAGAGCGTCCTCCACTAAAGCGTGTTTGGCGCCATCCAGCACTCACCTTCCACAAGTTGGCGGGCACACGAATTATGCTGCTCCCACACAGTCTGTGGTCTCAGACTTGCCTCCCATTGACTTGGGAAAGTGCCCTACCTGAACAAACATCAACATTTCACAACACTCTTTTATGGATTTTACCACATTTTTTTGCTATTTTAGATTAAACACACACATCCACTCAGGATACCAAGGCTCGGAAGAGGGACGTCGCCCCCAACGGGGACCCAGCTTTCCATCAACTTCCACCTTAACGGTGGCCGGGTCGAAACCACAGCATCCACAGCCTAGCTCCCCGTCCCCTCCCCCCTCCCCCCCACACACAAGCACCAAAGGGCAGGCCTGGACTGGAGTCTTTGGGGGCCCTCGGCCAGGGATGTAGTGTAGGGTATATGCCGTATACCCTCTGGATTTTTTTAAAGAACACCATTTACCCTCTGTTTCTTAAGAATGCTATAGCACAGAGGTTCCCAAAGTGTGCTCCGCGGCGTTCCAGGAAAATAAATGAAACATGAAAGAAATTAGCATATTGCAGGGAAAAATTTTTCGAAAGTATGTAAGAATTTGTGTGTGTGTCAAAATTACAGTGGCTAGAAATTGGCTATTATAAATTTATCCATTTTCTATATAATATTTTTGGTTTGAACTAACTTTAGTTTATGTTTCTGTATTTAATGTGTTTTGAAAATTCGATTCAAAATAAGCTACAAGAAATAGTATTCTGAATCGAATGCACAACGTGAATCGAAAGAGCAAATGTTTACATTGTCTATATATTTCTTTTTTATATAACTTTAATTTATTTCACCTGTTTATGTTATCTGTATATTTAAATTTTCTATACTATTTTTCATAGTAAAACTATGTATGTCAATTAACCCCTTGAAGGGTACGTTTAATGAAAAATTTTAATAAATTTTACTTTTCTAACTTTGATGGAAATAGTCGTAAAATGGCTTTTCCTTATTTTGCAATAAAATTTTTGGAACATTCCAGTGTGAATTTCGACATTACAGAAATGCAATCACTTGCCCCTGAAAAAGGTTAAAACACCTCTTTTTCGTAATATCTTGTATCATTTAATAAACCCCTCATTGGAATCATTTAATATTTGTATACGTTGTGCATATAGTTTTCTTTTTGTAACTTTAATTCCTTTATTTTATTTTTTATTAATTCTTAGTTATTTAAATTTTCTATTCTGTTTTCCATAATTGCATTTAGTTTTCAAAGCAGTGTATGTTGCTGAAAATGCATTTTTTTTTTTACATCTTGTATCACTTAACAACCCCTCTTTAAAATTTTGTTTTAATTGGTCTTGGCATTGGCTAAGATTCTTATGTTATGATGCCACATTTTCCTATCAGGAATTAGGATGTAGCAATTAAAAAATATATATTGGTTCTTTACATTTGTCATCGCTTTAACTATCTAAACCTTTGCTCAGCTCCACCAATTGTTTAGCTTTTTCGTCGATGAGTCCCCGCCCTGATATAAATTTAAACCCCACCCATATATCCAGTTTTGTTTGTAAGTTTTTCTACTAGTTGCACTTTTTTTAACCAAATATTTATTTTGTGACAAAAACAATGTTGACAGAAAGTTTCTTTCAAAACTATAATTAATAGCTAAATATTTCATATAACAGATCCAAAAAAAGTGAGCGATGCTGCAATACAGATTATAGATTTTGCCCATCCCAGTTAAATACTAAAACGATGATCTGCTACTAAATGTATTTTTAAAAAATGGTTCAAAACAAGAAACTCATGGGCAATTCGTTTTCGTTGCATGTTTCGAAGTACTTGAAACGTAAAGAAGAATGAAAAAAAATCGTAATCGCATGATTCTATTACGAATGGGCAGGACTAGCGAAAACGTATAATATAATCACTCATTGGCGACTGGGCCTAAGCATTTTCTTTCTTTTCGCGATTAGCCTATTGGGATTATACAGAAGTCTCTCTTTGTAAAAGAAAACTGTACAATTTACTTTTATTTCTGTGTGTGTGTGTGTGCTTTTCGTGATAAATAATAATAGTTTCACGTAAGCCCCAATGCAATGCATGACACAGACAGGGTTACCATTTTGATCTTGAATTCCGAGTTCATACTGGGAATCCCGAAAGAATTTTTTTCATTCTAAAAATGCATGTCATTATATTACCCCCTTAACAGTGTTGCTCGAACTTCGCTCGGGTAAGAAGAGTTTTTCTTCGTTACTAAAAGCTTTCAGAAACCACAAATTTTTAACTGTATTTGGCATACATATCTCAATTATACAAGGCGGATATATTTTAATTCAAAATGAGTGTTTCAGGGGTCCCAGCGCTGCATCAGAAATGGCCGATTGCTACCACTAAATTTTAATAGTATTTTTTGACTTATATAATGACAGAATTTATGACATTTAAATAAGGACAAGAATGCTAATAAAATTTAGTGGTAGCAATCGGCCATTTCTGGCACAGCGCTGGCACCCCTGGTGTTTTTAGACCTTATTTTTAATTTCTTTGTGTCCAATAATAGCAATAGTACTAAATAAAACTGTCAAGGGGTTAAATAATAGAAAATTTGATTCTCAAAATTTCTAGTATGAATTCAGAATTTGTGTATCAAGAAAAGGTCCAAACTGGGAACCTTGGCCCACGTTGGAAACTACTGGTTCGGACTTTTATCTAGCCGATCTTTCTCTGCTCCATAGACATAAAAAACCATTAATTTGTAAACTAAAGAGTACCGTGGGGTTAAGGGGCTCCGCCTTAGAAATTCTTCCCAAAAAGGGCTCCGCGAGCCCAAAAGTTTGGGAACCACTGCAGCATATATACGCTAGGGTGTACCCTCTGCCTTGAACGTATACCCTCTGTTTTTTTTTACGACTACACCACTGCCCTCGGCTAGAGATTGGAAAATTTAGAGGGAATAGAATATTAGAGTATTTATTTTTTTGAAAATTAGACTTACATGTCTAAAAACCAGATTTAGCTATTTTGTCGCTTAGAAAATATTCGGTTGTATCAAATGTAATTTCGTTTTCACAGTCAAATCTTTCCTGTAATATTTCAACATAAAAAAACGTATCACAAATCAATATATAAACTATTAAATTCTGTGTTTTTTTTCCATCTTCCTGAAAGTTAAGCAATACCATTTTGTTACCAATCTTTGGATTTGAAAGCAAAAAAGCCTAAAAACCCCGTTTCAGATCGTCAACATTACACAAACGCCTTTCCCGAAAATGGAGCTGTGCAAGATGACGTCACGAACAGGTTTTTGCTGCTGCTGTAGGACAGCTATCGCTACCTTTATCAATGCTTTTTCTGTCTGTGTGTCCTACAGCTTTTTTCATTGTTCTCCGGTAAAAGTCACGTGATGTGAACTGTTCTAATAGAACGGAACATGGCACAGTCCGAAGGAGCAAAGTCCCGGAGTATGTGGTAGATGAGGTAAAAGTTCAATTCTGTCAAGCTCTTCCATTTTATTTCGAGATTATGGTCGTTATTTCCCAATAATCTCCTAATTCTCTCAATATAATATTTTGACTCAATATTGAGGTAGATTTGGATTTATAAAGTTGCATTTCAGTTTATTCAATCTGTAAGACAACGACAAGCAACCTAATCTAGAAAAACTCAGCCAGTCTAAATTCAAAATAGTGCATTTTCATTATATGAAACACTGGGGTGTAAAGCGTGGCAACTGATATTTTTTAAAAGATTTCATATTGATTTTTTTTAAATTGTAAAATTATTTAACTGCATCGTAACAACTTTCTAGAAGTACAGAGATTTTACACAATATATATTAATTTAATAATTTTCACATAAGAATTTGCAAAATGAAAACTATTTGCACATAAATCCTAAAATAAGTCTATCAGGGAAAAAACATTGCACATAAGTTAATAGAAGTTCCATTCTTAACAAATCAGCTGTTTAGCAGGAAACAATTATAATAGTTTTGTGTGTATTTTCTTCACAAAATTTGAAAATTGACTGTATCAAATGTTCCACTTTGTTAATTATCTTGCTTTACGCGGGAGCTCTGCAATATCTTAATTTAGAACATGAGTCTATGCCGTTCCGAAAATAATCTCCCGCGTGCCACCTATGGCACGCGCGCCATTGGTTCGCCGTCCCTGCAGGCATTACAATTTCATTAAATTTCTATGGTTGTCACTAGGAATCAATCAACTAAATCTTTCTTCGATACTTGTCCTGCCACAACCTAAAACACTGGAAAAGACCAATTTACAGTTTTGAGCAGTTGAGATTCAAGGAGCTTCCTTTATTTATTTTTCAGCAGGCATTTCCCTACTTCTGCATAAATATTGTAATCTTCTACAGTGCGTGTCAATAGTTTAAGCACAGTAAAATTTTTAAAATAAAGCTTTAAATATTCATTTTATTTAAATATCTGTCTTGTATATCTATCTATCTATCTATATTATAAAAGACAAACATATCTGTGCGTAACGCAAACGTCATTTTGCGAGTGGCAACATTTTGAAATTTGAAATGAAATGTTGGTTTTGCAATTTTGTTTACTGCAAATTTTTAAACTTCTAAACATCGCACATTTTAAATTTTTACACCGGCGTATAGGGAATAAAGTGTTCTTTTAAATGCAATTTGTTTGAAAGCTGTATCTCAATTTAATTTTAAGATATTAATTTTTTTGTAGTTTTTATTACTTTTTTGTAATCGTGGTAACTGAAGTACTCCATTCCTGCTGAAAGTAAAGGGGAAAAAAAGGAAAATAATAGATTGCTGTATCTTTTCGTTGCCATTTTCTCATAGAAACTTAATTTTTATTTTTAAATACTTGCTATGTCAAGAATATCGTCTGTTATAAAACCCTGTGAGTTTCGGTTATACTTCGTTTCTATTTATTTTAGTTTATTGCAATTTAACTTTAAAAACTTTCTCTTTACAAAAATTTATTTTAAAGCATATTTGTGTGACTCATTTTTTTTACATTTACTTAATTCGTATCAAAAATCTGAACGAATGCAATTATATTAATCCGTGTGTAATAACATTATCCGAATTTTGAAAAAATATAAATGAATGAATTTTGATAAAACATGGAGCTATTATAAACAAAACAATGAAGTCATATAAATCATTGGATACCCGATTGGTTTTGCCGAGCTTCTTAAATGACTTCATTTCCTTCTTCTGGGTTTGTGTATTATTCCGCGATAATGTCATATGCATACCTTTCTATAGATGTTGTTTAAGACGGGATTGTAAAAGTCGAATGCTTTAGCGGATGCAATTGACGTCATTTTATATAAAAAAAAGCGTGTATTTTAATTCTTAAAACTGAAATATGTTTTGTAGAAGTGCGTCATTTTCACCCCAGCAGCTTTGATATAATTCACAGGTGAAAATATTTAATTTTTGAAAATAACGTAATCGAAATCACACACTGATAAAACGCAATGTTTTACAAATATTTAGTGTCTTTGTGTAAGAGCAGTAATATACAGTGTGCATGCTCTTTGTCCGAAAAATGACGATTTGTATTATAGAACTTGATGATTCTCTCTTGGATGAATTCGCTTCGTCGATTTAGACAAGCAAACAAAGACAATCTTGGCAATAATTCGAGGTTTAAAATAATGCCAGGTTCTCAAAGTTTTTGTCCAAAATTATCTTTACTAATAAAATTTCATTGCTATTCTTTAAGACATGCTACTGTAATTTTATCAAAATAACATATTTAACTTAATTCTTCCTAATTTTATATAATCTATATATTTAAAACACAAGACTGTTTTTTAGTTTCATTTGTGGATGTTCCCGCACTAGCTGTTTCTTTTTTAAATATCCCATTATTATATTTTAATTTGAAAAGTATTCTATGAAATTTCTTCAAAATGATGATAATTAAGTAGCTCTCATTATTGCAGAGAAAAGAGAAATGATGAGGTTTATTTATCTTTATTCATGCAATTATCTGATAAAAATTCAGAATTGTTGATAAAAATTGTTGTATAGGGTTTAGTGGCACAAAATCCCATTAGGGACATAATATTTTGAACGGAAAATTACGTACTGCTTTTGAAAACATGCCTTTTCCTCATGAAGTTTCCATATTTTGTTTCCTTCTGTACGTGCACTAAGTTCTAACACTAGGCGAAATGTTTAAGTAAGTGGAAATGACGCCATATTTAAAATAAAACGATCATTTTCTTAGATAAAACTACACTTTTTAACACAAATGCGTCTAAAATACATAAATTACGGCAATTTTTACTCTCTGTACTGAGATTAGAATCTCTAATTAAGAGTGCGGCTGTTCACATGCAAAGATTTTGCTGACAATCGTTGTAACATCCTGTTATCTCAGGTGTTATAAGATAGTTACAAAATACTAAACTGACTATAACGAAACCATTAATTTATTGGAACACCCAAGTTAAAGTAGAAGTACATAAAACTGTTATGTGAAAGTATAAATATACAAACTGTTCACGTGACATCTTCCCTTACAATAAAAAAAATAAGAATAAGAGTTCTTTTATAAGTTCAAACGTTCTGGAGGGCGTATAACTCTTCCGGAGCGGGTAACCACTGTTTTAGATTTGGGCGGAGTAAAAACTGGAGCAGAAAGACGAGAAACATCGAGAGGGTCAAGTGATGTACTATTATCATTCTCCGATCGAACAAAACCTGAAGGGTTAACAGCAATCTGGCGGTCTGGTATAATTTCAGCTTTTGTTGGACGTAGATGTGCGCTGTTTCGACGGAGAATCTTGCCTGTAGGAGTGGTAACAAAGTATGAACGGGGAGTATTAGCAACATCTGACACAGTAGCAGGAATCCAAGTACTATGATCAGTTTGGAGCTTAACAGACTAACCTTTAGTCAGTAATGGAGATTCATTTCGTGAGTCAGTGGTCGAAGCTGCCAGTGGTCGAAGCTGCACGTTGCTTTTCTCTACTTAATTGAAGAGGAACGGTAGATGACATTCGAGGCAAACGTAAAGAGGGATGTATAGGTATTAAACTTCGAGTAGGTCTTCCAAAGAGACGTTGAGCTGGAGAAGGCAAATTTTCACGAGGTGTATTTCTCCAATTTAGAAGTGCCAATCTGACATCTGTATGATCTATAGAGCGTCTTCTTAAAATCAATTTTGCTATTTGAACATAGCGTTCTGCTAGGCCATTAGATTTAGGATAACGCGGGCTAGACGGAATGTGCTGTATTTTCCAATCTTTAGTAAATTTGTGAAATGCATCTGATGAGTATTGTGGACCGTTATCAGATTCCAAAATGTCTGGTATTTCATGAGTTGCGAACGTATCTTTCAAATATTCTATTACCGAATGTGATGAAGGATGCACTAGTTTTTTAAAATTGAAATATCCCGAGTAACTGTCAACAATAAGACAGTATTGATTTCCAAAAAATTCAAACATATCAGAAGCCACTCGTTGCCACGGGAATTGCGGAACAGGTTTCATTTGCAATGGCTCTGTATTCGGTGAACGAGCTGTTTGTTGACAAACAGGACATTTTTGTATAAAGAGCTCAATATCACGGGTCATTCCATGCCAAAAGATAATTTCTCGAGCACGATGCAAAGGCAAATTAATTCGTAGATGACCTTGGTGAATTAAATTCAAATACTTTGACTTTAATGCAGATGGAACTATTAAACGTTCTGATTTGAATAGCAAATTCTCATAAACTGCCAATTCTTCTCTAAAGTTCCAGTATTTACGAAGTTGTGGAGAAACTGAGCTAATACTAGGTGGCCAACCATCAAGAATTAAACGTTTTAACTCTTGCAATTCAGAATCTTCGTTAACCGCATTTAACAGTTCTGAAAAAGTCAATAATGGAAGAGGAACATCGCATAAAACTTCAAAAGTTTCTATCTCTTCATCTTCTACAAGATCAATAATGCAATCACGACTTAATGCATCTGGAATAGGTATATCTTTACCTTTTTTGTATACTATCTTGGGCGAGTATTGAAGAACGCCAAAAAGTATTCTTTGAAGACGTGCAGGAGCTGCCTGTAAGGATTTCTTTGCAATAGCCTCTATAGGTTTATGATCAGTTTCAATTGTAACTGGTTTTCCATAAATATAATCGTGGAACTTTTTACACCCAAAACGAATAGCAAAGCATTCCTTTTCGATTTGAGGATATCTTCGTAGTGAATCTGTTAATGCTTTAGTCGCATACGCAATTGGTCTACCATTTTGAAGAAGAACTGCACCAACAGCGTGTGAGCTGGCATCAACTGAAACTATCGTAGGTTTATTAACATCAAAGTAGGCCAACTTTGGCGTATTTTTAAGAGCCTCTTTCAGTTTAAAGAAAGAATTTTCTTGATCTTCGGACCATTCCACAATACATTTTTGTGCAATAGTCTACGTATAGGTTCTGTAATTTCAGAGAAATTGGGTATAAATTCCGACACATAGTTCACCATTCCTAGAAATCTTTGCAATTCAGCTAAGCAAGTTGGTGTTTTCAGTTGTTCAATAGCTTTCACTTTTGCAGGATCAATCTCGATTCCATTTGATGTAAACAGGTGACCCAAGAATTTGATTTTTGTTTTTTCAAATTCACACTTTTCTTTATTTAGACGAAGTCCGGCATCAAAAAGACGTTTAATTACTTTCACAGTTAATTTTCGTAGTTCTTGTTTTGTGTCTGCCCATAATAATATGTCATCCATAGAACATTCAGTATTTTCAAATTCACTTAAGAGCGAATGCATTACTTGCTGAAATATTTCTGGTGCTGATGCAAGCCCAAATGGTATTCTTAGGAACGAATACCTTCCCCAAGGTGTATTAACTGTTAAATAATCTGATATTCGTCGAGACACAGGAAGCTGCCAAAATCCTTTTTTAGCATCTAATATTGTAAAATACTTTGCTGAACCAATGCGAGCTGCTATCTCTTCAACTGTTTTGAGAGGAAAATGACGCCGTTTTATAACTTTATTAATATCAGTTGGATCTAAACACAAACGTATTCTATCGCCTTTTTTTACAATTACTAATGGGCTGACAGCAGGTCTCTGAATAGAGGTAAAATTAGTATTGAGTCTACGGGAATAAATTTCGTTCCTTGAAAAAAATGGTCGTTCAGAGCGGTTGCCGCTTAATGGAGGTGATCGCACAGGGAGGTTTCACTGTATATTATAAAGGACAAACGTATCTGTGCGTAACGCTAAAGCAGTGGCGTAGCTACATATTCAGCGCCCTGGAGCAAGTAAAGTTTGTGCGCCCTCTTGTCACTCTTGCATTTTTTTTTTCCAAGTTTAAAATTTAAATGCGATTCTTAATTCGATTTAAAGCTTTACTTTTATTTGAAAGTCAAAGTATTTCAAGAGCATTAACCCCTTAACCTACAATTTACTTTTAACAGCTCCACGGTTTGGCAAATCCATAGCTACCACTAAAATTTAATAGAGATTTTCGCCTTGTTTAATCATGGAATTTCGACGATTAAATTAAACTATATTTACTGTGAAATTTTAGTGATAAGGAGAATTTACATTTGGCTCGATCATCGTACGCGGGCTATGCCCGTCATTGTAGGTTAAGGGATTAAATACAGATAATTAAAAATAAATAATGAAATGAATTATAATTCTTTAAGTACGGAGTACCTACATATATTTTTGGGGAATCGGGCGGATCTTTAGTTTTAAATGCGCCAATGGGCCTCTGTACAATCTGTCACCCTTTATATCTGTTTTTTTTCTTTTCCACGGTTTCGAAGCATTGTAGAATACTAAAAACAAAAAAACACTATTGTCAAGATTTTAGTTTTCGCATATGGACGAAACAGGTTTTTCTGTTTTTAGTGCAGGAAAATACTAAAATTCCATAAAATTAAAAGTATCATAACTCGGTAAATTTAGGTCCTACAAAAAAGAAATTTTTATTATTTTACCTGTTAAAGTATGGAGAACATTTTCCTAAATATATCGCATACAGCCCAGGGACCGAAGAAAAATCTGAATCTCGTAACTTTTAAAAAATAACTATCTTGAGATAAATTACTTTTAAGAGGATGAAGAACAACTTTGAAACTTTTCTATTATTGGTACTATATTTCTACAGTTAATGGTTTAGAAAATTAGCCTGACACCGGGGTCCGCACTAGCTTTTGACTAACCTGAGCAATTTGGTAGATCGCTAAAGAAAAACTAGCAAATTTCATATTCAAATAATGGTAGTAATAGATTCATCGTGAAACACTAAGAATATCAAAACCCAAATGATGACAAAGAAAAGGATTAATTGTGGAATAACATGATTGAGAATGTCGTCGAAAGAAAAAAAAAGATCTCTTGCAATTTGGCGATACCAGTCTTTAATTTTCTCGCCAAATGGAACGTTTAGGTTCAGTGGCGATCGGCAGCGAGAAACCTGATTGACACATTTATATATTACTCAAGATTGCAGTTTTTACTTTCCATACATATACAATGTAAAAAAGGAAATAGGAAAGCATTGTAATAACATTAAATAAAAATAATGGTATATTTTTACATTTTCAAATACTCTGAATGCTTTCTCACAATTTTTACAATGGTTCAATATGTATTTGTGTATATATGCGTGTATGTTAGAATTTCCTCACGTTTTCAAATTCCCAAAGTACGGTTTGATGGTGTTTTTGATGATAACGACAGGTATGTTATATATCTGTCACAAGAATTGTATTAATTTTCAAAGAAATCGGCCTAAGGATACTATTTTTCAACCATTCTGTGATGATAACTGATGAATATTCATATCACAATTAAATTGTTTTTATTTCTGACATTCATCTTATATCGACGATAACGTTTGACCGCGCAGACAGTGGCGGGTCGAGGGGTGGTTCACAATCACTTTATTTTAGTAATTTCATTAAAAAAATTTCTCTTCGTTTAATCGTAGAAAATACCACGATTAAAACAGATAAAATTTTATGTAACAATATTCTGATGGGAAAGAGAATGTGAACCCCTGAAGAGCAGCTACTGCATGCAGGATCGGACTCGGTCAATATCAAATACACAGACCTTGGATTTTTGGAGGGCGCAACTTTTTAGAAACCCATTTTTTTACCAGTTTGCTAGTAGAAAACAATAATATCATTTACCATTCCAATTTTTCTTTCTGGGGATGCTTTCAATTTCGAAACTGGATCCGAAATTGAAAGTATCCTTACAGAAAAAATCGAAACAGTATTAAAATAACCGTTTAGACATCGATCTCATATATACTATGCCCCAAAAAAATTAAATATTGAAATGTAAATGAAAAATTTGTAAAGAACGCTGCCATTGGTTTAACATTAGCTTGCGAATGACTAGTGTAGGATTCTAAGCATACAGATTTTTAGCACAAAATATGTTATGATTAATTAAACCTATTTTAAACTTTTTTTATTTTTGCAGCGGGAGGATAAAAATCTTAATGCTGCTAGTAATATTATGAAACGTGTAAATATTATTAATTTGATTTTTAAGCAATGTATTTTTAAAATAGATTTTCATACAGTAAACACTGTCTAACGCTCTACGTGTAAGACAGATTTCCGTCTTATGCACTGTATTAAAAAAAGAACCTTCAAAGGACGCCGGGTTGAACAGTCCTTTTCTCACGTATATACAAAATAATGCGGTTCTGATTATCACATTTATAGACAATATTGAAACAGCCTCGTTTTCATATTATATAGTGTAATTTTTAACAGAAAAGAATGTTTGGATTCCCTTTCCTTTGGTGAAAATATTCTTTGTAAAACTTTTTGTGCATAAAGCGCAAAAATCAATATAATAAACACTTATATAAGCAAAATTATAATCACAGCATTGTACGATTACATGAAGTCTACATATTTCAAACAAATACTCAATAAATGATTTTACACACACACACAAAAATGTATATATATATATATATATTGCGAAATAGAGGTGACGTTTTTTGGTGCCAGGTAGGATGAAAATTCTTGGGGCAGATCATGTCGCCATTGATAACAGACAGGATTACAGAATATAAATTAGGATAGGATATACAAAATATCAGAGTACTATAGAAAAGATTGAAGACTGAACCAAAGAAACTTCCAAGAAAAAAAAAAAAAATTCGTCTGCTTTGGGAAAAGAAAAAAAAATTTAACAATAAAAAAAAAGCTTCAAGAAAGTGATTTTTCTAAAAATTATTATTAAATAATTTAAGACTGTTCAAATCTAATGTTTGTTGTAACTATTAGCTTGAACTGAGGGAAAATTTACCTGGTTTAATTAAACCTGGTTAACCAACCCGCAGGTCGGTTGCCAGACGGGTCAATCTGTGCCTGCCAGAATGTGACTTAATTTAGTAAAATCCTATTTTTTTCTTTTTTTAATTTTTAAGCCTTGTTTCAGTACAAGCGGAATGAAAATTTATTGAAAATTAAGTCATTAGAAAAAGGTTAAGCTTTATGAATGAAAGTGCACGTTTCTTTAAAACACGATGTCTTTATCACCAGTGAAAATATATCACCTTTGTGTAAAATTAGAATCTAAGTTTTTATTCATTGTTATACTGTTTTGAACACACAGTATTTCTGTAAACTGTTCAGAAAGTTGAGTGGAAAAATTCCAGATTTTTTCTTTTTTTTTTTTTTTTTTTTTTTTTTTTTAATATTTAGAAAATTTATTCATTACTAATGTGTGATATTGGATGATGGGGGTGTAGGAAGGGGGACGGGGACAGAACATGATTACGGACTAAGCAAACTCACGTTACTATGTTTGGCCTTATTTAATCCTAAAATTCTGCGATTAAATAAGGTTTAGTGCGGAAAAATACTTTTCGAAAAAAGTGTTGTAAGTTTGACTAGGCGGTAACCAGGTCCTAAGGAACACTGTATTTGATAGTTAACTTTTTCTCTCAATGCTTATCAATTCAAAAATCCCAAAAACAATACGCAGAAAATTTAATTTGCCGCTTCCCCGTCACCTCCTTCTAAATCGTCGTGGACTGGTGTGAAATATGACGTTACGTAATTTGTATTGATACATGATTAGTTTCACAAAAAAAAATCCAAAATGGTCTCTTCTTTTTTTCTTTTTCTTTTTTTGTAAAATGTTCAATAATTTTCTTCAATGGTCAAACTATTTTTTTTTTTCAATCCTGAAATAATTAAACAGCTAAGACCATCATCGTACGCTGTTACATCGTAAATATAGGTTTCTCAGCGGTAGTTTGGCTACCATTGCATTAATAGTAGCTCTCTGGCTACCATTATTTCCGTACAGTAATTATCATGGTAAATTTATAAAATATTTTCAACAGAAATGTACCGGGAAGATTATTTTTTCGAAATAGCGCTTGGTATCCAATAAAGTGACCGAAGAGAGCCCTGTAAACAAATTTTGATTACTTTAAGGTTTGAAGATCTTCAACTGTCGTCTAAGGAAAACTTACAGAAAGAAAAATCAGACATGCTGAAACGATATTGGAGAAGTTATATGAATTAACATTGAAAATTATCGAATAGAAGTAATTCCTTTTAACTGTGTACAAAAACATGTTTTAAATTCAAATAATTGATGTTAAACACAAGCTAAAATATCGTAGTAATATTCTGATTGTAACAATATTCATCTATAATATTTGATTAATAATGAAGAAATCTGCAAATATTTTTACAAATCTTTTTTGCGCTTTTCCTAATTTTGCGCCCTTAGGATTCGAGCGCCTGGAGCAGTTTGCTCCAACTGCTCCACGGTAGCTACGCCCCTGCAGAACATACACATTAGGTTTTAAAAGATTTAAATGGTCCTCTGAAGCAAAGAAACTTTCAAGAAAAAAATCAATTCTTTTGCCTTGCAAAGAGAAATAAAAATCATTAATAAAAAATGATTCAAAAAAGTGATTTAAAAAAAAATTATTAAATAATTTAAGACTTTTCATATGTAATGCGTATTAGCAAATTTTAAAACTATTAACTTCACCTAAGGGAGGGAGCAGCTTTACCTGGTTTAGGGCACACAGACCTGCAGGTCGGTTGCCTGGCGGGCCAGTCAGCCTTATTTAATCCTAAAATTATGCGATTAAATAAGGTTTAATGCGGAAAAATACTGTTACCAAAAAGTGGTGAAATTTTGCATAGGCTATAATCAGACCCTAAGGAACACTGAATTGGGTATTTAACTTTTTCTCTCTTTTTGAAGCTTATCGATTCTGCAACATTTGCAATATTCTCAAAATCTCAAAAAACAATACTCACAAAATTTAAGTTGCTGCTTCTCCTTACCCGCACCCCCCCCCCCCCCTCCCGTCTAAATTTTGTCGCCGTGAGCTGATGTAATCTGTATTAATGCATGTTTAGTTTCCACAAAACAAACAACAACAAAAAAAACCTTCAAAATTTTCGTTTTCTTGGATTTCGTCTGTAAAATGGTCAATAATTTTCTTCAACTTGTCAGGCTATTTTTTCCAAATCATAAAATAATTATCGTAAATTACTACTGTTACATCGTACATATAGGTTTCTCAGCGGTGAATTCTTTGGCTACCATTATTTCTGCACATCATGATAAATTTCTAAAACATTTTTAATAGAAATGTACCAGAAAGATTATTTTTTGGAAATAGTTTGGTAGCCAGTAAAGTGACCGATGAGAACCCTGTTAAATAAGTTTTGATTACTTTAAGATCTGAAAATCTTCAACGGTCGTCTCCAGAAAAGTTACAGAAAATAATCATGCATGCTGAAACGCTGTTGGAGAAGTTACTTGAGGCTGCAATATGGTGGTATGAATTAAAATTAAAACTTCCTGAATAGAAGTCATTTCTTTCAACTGTGTATGAAAACATATTTTAAATCGAAATAGTTGAGATTAAACACAAGGTAAAATATCACAGGAATACGCTGATTGTAACAAGATTCATCTATTTCTATAATGTCTGATTAATAATGAAAAAAAAAATACAAACATTTTAAGACATCTTTATTTCGCTTTTTCTAATTTTGCGCCCTTAGGATTCGTGCGCCTGGAGCAGTCTGCTCCAACTGCTCCACGGTAGCTACGCCTCTGTATGTCAATGTACTTAAGCCAGACAAGTAGTTAGCATATGGTTGAATCGTACATGGTTAGGGTTTTGGCCTTACTTTGGACTTTGATCTTCCAGGCTTTTCAGTGACCCCTGGAATGGAATTTGGTCCATACTTCGTACTGAACGATCTCTCATATTCTCGCTCATTTCCAAATCAACCTCTGACCTATTGTTATGAACCCAAATTTTTAAACTGCTTGTGAATGATTGGAATTCAGAATGAGTTAAAAATGCCTTTACTTCCCTGACTGATTTTAAGGCACCAGTAAAGCTCAGTCCACATTTTCAGCTATCAACAAAAATTTGGGTAATTTCATGAGCATTACAGATAATCTGATTCCATTACTTTTCTAC
This sequence comes from Maratus speciosus, assembly GCA_963932465.1. NCBI lineage: Eukaryota > Metazoa > Arthropoda > Arachnida > Araneae > Salticidae > Maratus > Maratus speciosus. The sequence continues at coordinate 631,434,916 of OZ010786.1, forward strand.
GCACTACTTACTTTTTTAAACTGAAACTATTTGAAAATTTTTTACTGTAACTTTTTTAGATCGAGCTTTACTTTTCTCTCTGGTTGCACCAGTTTTTTATATCATATATATATGTATTTTGCGACTAGTTTATGCCTCAATAAAATTGCACTCGTGTTACTAAAATAATAAACTTTACCTTAAAGAAACAAAAATTAAAAAGGTTCATAAATCACTTTAAAAAAACATTGAAAAAAAAACTATTGATGGCCATCGTGAATGATTCTCTGATTTAGGCGATTCTCTCTTTTTTTTCAGAGAGACAGTAAGTTTCTCAAATAATTGATATTCATAAATATAGCACAAGTTCGGGTACGCCGTTAGACGGGCATTTTTTTAACGTTTTTCTTCGGAAGTATTTCATCACTAAGTGAAAAATTGTTATTTTTATTTTTAGCAAAAATAATACCACATTCTTAAGTCTTTACACTGCTTATTTCTGGCTTAGGAATGTTGTCAAACGTGCGCCGAAGAAGGAGCAATTCCCTACTATACACGGAGATCTCTCTTGAATGAGTCATGTGAGAACAGCCAAAAATTATTTCCTCTTTTCTTGCCGGTACAAAAGGCTTGCACTAGCAGGAGTAGGATACGGAGATCTGCGGCATGTCTCGGTGTGAGGCGCCTCGGTCAGACTCGAACCTTTCGCCGGGAGTACGCGAAGCACATTTACGGGAAGACGGTCGTCGATGGATCGCTTGTTCTGGAATCGTATCACAACAATCTATAATATCTCTGTAGAACACTTGCGTCAAAAAAATTAAATCTCAAAATTCCATACGCTGGAAATATCCATTACAAGAATTCCTGCGATTCAACACAGGGATGGCATTTTAATAATCCAGTCATAAAAGTTTGTTATTGTACGCTCTTTTTGCTTACAAGAAGAGGAATTGAGTCGCTGTGGTTATTTGAAAGGCTATGCCAAAATTAATAATTGCAAAAAAAAAAAAAAAAAAAAAAAATCAATTATCTGTCCCTCTCCAGCAATCTTTCGATAAGTCCCTGATGCACCAAGTCTTATGAAGACTTTGTCGTCTTAAACTCCATATATCTGAAAAACAGTTCTAAGATGATTATTCACGTAGCATCGGTGATTTATGAAGCAGGATTACATTCAACTTTTTTAGTATGAGAAAGGACATATAGCCAGTTTATAGATGACATCCAGATGGTCCGGTAAAAAGGAGTTTTTATTTGCAGGGTCCGCACATATCGAGAGAATTCCGGCAGATAACCGCAAGTGCAGGGGAAGGGCAAGCTACATTTTATGTTTTTACAGATGCACGATCAGGAACAGAGTGATATCATAACCACATTTTAGAGCGTTGAGTTATTGTCGAGCAGTAATTTACAAAAACAAGCAAGCCAGTATAAATATGGCGAGAATTGCATTGAAATGAAACACATGTTCAAAACCGTTAATGTATTGTCAATGGGGAGGGGAAAGGGCAGCCTATAAAAATTTAACGCCAACAGATAACCGAGAAAATGTGGAGAACCGAAAACCACAAAGCCGCATTTTACAGGGGGTTTGCCAAATCATGGGAATAGGTGCGGCGAACTGCTTGAAGGCATATGCAATTAAAAATAAGACATTGCAGACAAAATTTATGATAAGAATTTATACGTTGGAAAGAAAAGATGCAGATGTAGTGACCAGTCAGAAAAAATAAAGAAGGAGGCATGAGAAAGATCCGGCATAGCAACCAAATTAAGAATGCAACAAGTGTACTGGGTAAGTTGTTTCTTTGCGAGATAAAAGTAGCATGCCTCATTTAATCTACGACTGCTCTTTGCGGTTTTTGAGAATTAAGAGTGTGAATCGAGAATGTATTTCTAAAGGAAAAGAGCGATGAAAATAAATTTAATTTATGATTTTAAGACAGATTTAAAATATAGGAATTTAGTAAAATAACCTTATTTTAAAAAGGGGGGGAGTAAAGGAAAAATGTATTAATAGAATATGGGAAGGAAATATCCTTCACATGCATGACTATTTTTAAATATTTTAATTAATTACAGAGTAATAGAAAATAAAGAATATACAAACAACACAGAGAAGTATGGAAAGATGTATGCTAGGTATAACTAGAAGAGGCAGAAAAAGAATAACCTGGATAAGAAGTCAGACGAAAGTTTTTGACATCATTGAAAGAATTAAACGGATTAAATGGAAATGGGCTGGGCACATTGCAAGAAAATAAGACAATAGATGGAGCACAAACACCCTACAGTGGTATCCCAGAGATGTAAAACGGCCAAGAAGACGACCTCAAGTAAGATGGAGTGATGAAATAGGCAAAGTAGCCGGTGTAAATTGGATGACATATACTAGACAGAGAACATTGGAAAAATCTGGGGAAGACCTACATCCAGCAGTGGATTGAAAACGGTTGAGAAATTTTATTCTTTTCAAAACTATCTTGAAACATTGTTCGAAGCAATAAAATTATTTCGAGAAAACACAAAAAAACATATTTCATTAAACACAATTCTTGTGAAGTAAATAAATCTTGAGATTCCTTTTGTGTTTTATTTGACAGCACCACATCACAACATTTAGAACAATTAATATTTGAATAACACTATAAATTCCGAGATTATGATAAATACATATCCCAGCCAAGAACATATATATTCTGCTCATTTCGAAGAAATATATTCAAGCATTACTTCTGTGCATTAACTCACACTTGTTCACATAAATATTATAATTCCGAGAAAATATTTTTTCCCGACCAAACATTTCAAGATTTCTTTACTAAACATTTACGAGGAAACATTTTTTCCCGTTCGAACACAATTCAAGTTTGTTTTTTTCTTTACTTAACTAAAAGAATTCTAGTATCAAACTCCGTTCTTACGCAAAACACGTACTGAACCACGTGACCTAGGCTGGGCTATTTTTAGATTTCCCCAGCGCAATTTCGTAACACTGCCCACCCATGAACATATGGGTGTTCATCACAAATAATTACAATATATCAAATTAATACAAATACAAATAATGAAATTAATACAAATACAAATAATGAAATTAATACAAATACAAATATAAAATAATGAAATGTTATACATACTTCAGGGTATTTAAACATGTTACAATGAAATTCTAACTAAAATAAGAAGAAAAAATAAGATTAATATATGAATTAATTTTTAGAGTCACAATCAGTTCCAAGTTCAAGAGGATAAATCAATTGGAGAGATGGTTGATAAATCAATTGGATCTTTTGAGAATACATTTCTCAGTTTTGACTTTACAGGACCTCACCTTGCCGTCTCTTCCAGGAAATAATTCAATAATTTTTCCTAGACTCCAGAAATTTCTGGGTAATTTATCATCTTTGATTAGTACAATGTCATTTAATTTAAATTGAGGCAAATTAGTTTTGTTCGAGCTTAAATGAGCTGACCTTAAATTTAATAAATATTCCCCTTTCCATCTAGACCAAAACAAGCGCATTAATTTTTCACGATAGTTGTAAGATCTAATTAACTCTTTCCTGGAAGAGATATTCGGGTCAAGGTGAAGCCGAACTGGTGGCAGAGAAGATATTCTTCTCCCAATTAAGAAGTGAGCAGGGGTTAATGGTAGGGGGTCTGGACCTTCTGGCGAGAAATAGGTTATAGGGCGAGAATTGACCATGCCTTCAATTTCCATTAGTACAGTATTCAGTTCAATCACAGTCAGGGATGACTTGCCAAGAGTTTTCCGCAATGCGGTTTTAATAGTCCTAACCATACGTTCATAAAATCCCCCCCCACCATGCTGCTCGTTCGACTATGAACTTCCACTTAATGCAATGGGAAGAAAAAAAATCTTGTACATCTGGATGAGTTATAATGGACCAAAGTTTTTTCAAGTCTTTCCGGCCCGTTTGAACGTCTGAGCATTATCTGTATATATAACAGCTGGCATTCCTCGTCGTGAGAGGAATCTACGGAATCCTAGTAAAAATGTTGAAGTTGACAAATTGTCTACAAGCTCCAGGTGGACATTTCTGGTTACTGCACACGTAATCAGCAAAATGTATTGCTTATTATCACAGTCTTTTACGTACAAAGGTCCTGCAAAATCACATCCTATCACACTGAATGGATTTGCCTGTTCTACACGATCAGCTGGCAATGGAGCTACCGTTTGGTCTCCTGGAGTTGAAGAAAACCTCTTGCATATAATGCAATTTTTTAGCACACTTCTCACGGTTTGTCTAGCCTTTAGTAGCCAGAATCTTTCTCGAATTTGTAGAAGTGTATGGGCAACAGCAGAGTGAAAAACTTTATTATGAGCATCCCAAATTATTAGTTCTGCCAATTTAGTTTTTGGCGGAAGAATTATTGGATGCTTTTCATCCACCGATAAATTAGTCTTACAGAGTCTTCCAGAGACTCGCAAAACTCCTTCTGGATCGAGGTATGGGTTCAAGGAAAGTAATTTAGAATCTCTAGGAAGCGGTTTAGAATTTTTCAGGCATATGATTTCTTTCGCGAAAATTTCATTTTGACAATTTTTTATCCAAAAAATTTCTGCTTCTCGTATTTCCTCTGACGTAAGATTAGAATTTTTCTCGCGTTTTTTCTTTAGCATTTTGATAAAGAGTACAACATAGCCAGTTACTCGTAATAGTTTTTTCAGGTTACTGTATTTGTTTATTTCAATTAGATTTTCCTTAACAATTGTTGCATTAACAATAATTTTACTCCTAGCTTCAATTTCAATTTCAGGGTTGACTGATTTTGTTTTATACTTATCATCCTTGGGCCAAATTTTTTCAGATTTACTAAGCCATTCAGGGCCATACCACCATTGAATTGAGTTCAATAATTCTTTAGCTGATAGCCCCCTAGTCAGCATATCCGCAGGATTATCCTTGCTAATTACATGCCTCCAAGAACTAGGGTCGCTCATTCCCTGTATTTCCGTTACCCTATTGGCAACGAATGGCTTCCATTTGGATGCCGCTCCTTGAATCCAATGTAATACTATGGTTGAATCAGTCCACAGTACTATTTTTTCTAGATTGGAGAAAATACTTTTTAAGTGATTAGCTATCCTAGCAGCTATTAGAGCACCTAAAAGTTCGAGTCTTGGCAGCGTTATTTTCTTCAAAGGGGCCACTCTAGCCTTAGCCATAACAAAACAAGTCTTAAAGAGCCCTTCGGAAGATTTAAATCGGAAGTAGGCTACCGCTCCATAGGATTTTAAGGAAGCGTCCGAAAAAATGTGAAGTTCTACCCTGTCCTGCACTTCACCCGAGTGATAATAATATCTAGGTATTTTTAATTCTTCAAGCAATTTTATTTCCTGATACCATGTTCTGTATTTAATTTTAAATTCTTCATTAAATTCGTCGTCCCAGTCCAACCCACTCTGCCATAATTCTTGTAGAAAAATCTTAATTCTAATCAAAAATGGTGACATAAATCCAATAGGATCAAATATTTTGGCGGCAGTTTGGAGAACATGCCTTTTGGTAAATTCCAAGCTGTCACCCACTGACACTAAAGATGCCAAATCTATGGCCAGAAAATCCTCTTCAATATTCCAGTTTAACCCCAATACTTTGGACTCTGCACAATTTTCATTAATTTCTATAACCTGGTTACCATTCCACGATTCCTTTAATTCTTGTGAATTAGTAACGAACTTTCGCAATTGCATATTAGCATCTTTAAATATAGAAACTGCAGTAGTTGTTAGTTTCATGGCTTCTGCAACCGTGGATGCTCCATAAATTAAGTCATCCACATATAAATATTTATTAATCATTTCATAAGCGGTGGGTTCCGTTTCCTTATAATAACCAATATGTTTTTTAATTGTAGAGGCTAAAACATAAGGGGAGCTGGTTACACCGAAACAGTGACGGTTAAAATGGTATAAAACGGTGCGTTGATCTATGTCGCAGTCATCGAAATACAAAAAACATAAATAATTTCTATCATTTTCTGATACCTGTATTTGTAGAAAGGCTCTAGCAATATCCCCCGTGAAAGCAATTTTAAACTGTCTAAAATTTAATAGCACATCTATGAGATTAGGATTTAAATTTTCCCCCGCAAAAAGACATTGATTTAGACTTTTTTCCCCATTTTTTTGGCTACTCGCGTCAAAAACTATCCTGGTTTTTGTAGTAGAAGAACTCGGTCGGGACACTGATTGATGGGGCATTACATAATCGATAGAGCAATTATCACTGCATTTCTCAATAATTCCCTCACTCAATTGCTCTTTCATAATTTCATTATATTTCAAAAACAAAGATTTATCACTCTTTAATCTTTTTTCCAAACCCGCAAAACGCTTTTTTGCAACCTCGTAATTATTAAACAAATTTTGTTTATCTAATTCATTACACCATAACAAAGGAGTCATATATCTATCATTTTTAAAAATGATTTCTTTCTGGAATTGATTAATGACCTCATAAGTCTCTTCGTGCTTTTGATCATTAGAATCGATTAAAAGGGACTCGATGTTCCATAAATTCCTAAGATCATTTTCTGGAGGTAAACAAATTACATTTAAACAGGGAGTTGTGTTAGAATTATTACTGTCAACTCGACCGACCAAGGTTTTACCAAATATTGTTGGCTGCATAAATAATTGACGATTAATTTTTTCGACAGATCCTATTATAGTTTCAAATAAATAATCTGCCCCAAGCAATATCTGAACAGGTTTCGAATGAATAAATGTGTCAGCCAATACATGTTTATCTAGATATAATTTATCTATCAACTTATAATCAACAGAAGTCATTATCTTAGTACCGCTAATAATTTCAGAAACCAGCGCTCTTACAGTTATTTTTTCATAAGGATGATGACAACTAATAATAGTTAAAATTACGACATTAAACTCCTTTTCTATGGCGTCGCGATTCGCAAAAGTATAAACCAAAAGTGTTTCCTTAGCAACAGGTTTTAATTTTAACGCTGAGGCTAAACTTTTTGTAACGAATGTTCTAGAGGATGCAGAATCATATAAAATTCTCGTGTTTAATTTATTTCCTGTTCCCTGCACTTGTACACAGGCAGTTTGCAACAATGTTGCATACTTTTCGGGAGAATTATTTGTTTTTATTACATATGAAAACACGGTTTGACTTTTGTCATTTTTAGACGTTTCGGCTTTCACTAAGCCATCATCGGGACGCGTTTTTGTCGATTTTTTAGTGGGGCAAAATAAATAATTATGCTGATTACTTTTGCACAATTCACAAGGCAGTATTTTTACCTTACACAAAGATATTAAGTGCGATTTCAAGAAGCATCGGTAACATCTCCCATCTTTTTTCAACTTATATCTTTTCTGTTCATCGGTAATTTCGTTACACTTTAAGCTTGAATGATTCGAGTTACAAAAAATACAAACATTTTTTACAACAGTATTAAGCGCGACTGAAGTGGGAACATTAGGTTTTATCCTAGGAGCCCATTTTTCCCATCGTGTTACTTCCTGATTTTTTAAGGAAAGCCCTGACACTGCATTAGCTGCTTCGCGCGATTCTATTTCAAACTTTATGAAATTCATTAATTCATTCACGTCACCAGCTTTTTCCGCATTTTTCTTCCTCTGAAATTCAACTACTAAGTTATGTGGTAACTGTTTTAAGATAATTGGTATTAATAAATACCCAAAATTATCCGACGCCACCCCAATGGCTTTCAAGTTCCGAATGCTTACCTCGCATTCGTCATATAAATCCCGTAACAATTTTATGTTCGCGGTTGATTTTACCGGTTCTAGTTCTAACAACTTATTTATAAAACCGCTTATCAAAATTTCTGGTTTACCGTATCGATTCTGCAGTAAGTCTAAAGAGTGTTGATAATTAGTTTCGTTTAGCGTCAAACCGGAAATTGATCTAAGCGCTTCACCTGACAAAAATGATTTTAAGTAATTGAATTTGTCAATTTTGGTTAAATTCTCATTCGAATCGATTGTACTCTTAAAACTATTCATAAATTCTAAAAAAGTATTTGGTTCCCCTTTAAAGACTGGTATAGTTATTTTTGGCAAATTTATTGTTGCCGGCTTAGCACTAACATAAGGAATTGTACTCCCATTAAATACAGAACTAGTATCAGGCTGATCAGAATCAAATTTAAATTTTTTCAAATTCATTTTAATTTTGAATTTAGCTTCATTAATAACATCATCGTAATCGATGCTCGTTTGAACATCATTTTCGAAAACGGTTCCATCATCTATTAATTCCTGAATTTGATTGTTTACTACTTTCAATTCGTTTTGCTTTTCTATTATATTATTTAAATATTCATTCAACTGATCAAAATTACTTTTATTTTCAAAATCAATACTTTCTATATAAGATTCAATTTTTGTTATAAGCTTGGTTATAGAGGTCTTCATGACCTTTCGTTTACCTTTAGATTTTTCTACATCCATAATTTACAATTATAGAATAACTTTCATGCATAGAACAAAAATTGGTTACAGTACCTTTTTCTATCCGCGACGAGAAGACGAATAAGCCGATGACGGGTAATCCAATATTTTGAAGACGATGATAATCTCTGCACTAGTACTCCATGATAATGAAAACACTATAATTAATAAATGCGAAGACGTGAGTTGCACTCTTGATAAACAATAATAAATTCGATCTGGAGGTTTTTCCCGAGTTTCGTCGCACCATGAGAAATTTTATTCTTTTCAAAACTATCTTGAAACATTGTTCGAAGCAATAAAATTATTTCGAGAAAACACAAAAAAACATATTTCATTAAACACAATTCTTGTGAAGTAAATAAATCTTGAGATTCCTTTTGTGTTTTATTTGACAGCACCACATCACAACATTTAGAACAATTAATATTTGAATAACACTATAAATTCCGAGATTATGATAAATACATATCCCAGCCAAGAACATATATATTCTGCTCATTTCGAAGAAATATATTCAAGCATTACTTCTGTGCATTAACTCACACTTGTTCACATAAATATTATAATTCCGAGAAAATATTTTTTCCCGACCAAACATTTCAAGATTTCTTTACTAAACATTTACGAGGAAACATTTTTTCCCGTTCGAACACAATTCAAGTTTTTTTTTTTTTTACTTAACTAAAAGAATTCTAGTATCAAACTCCGTTCTTACGCAAAACACGTACTGAACCACGTGACCTAGGCTGGGCTATTTTTAGATTTCCCCAGCGCAATTTCGTAACAACGGTTGTTGTTGTTGTTGATGATGATGATATTAAAATAATACCCAAACATGTGAAAACTTTTTCACTAAAAGAATGCATAAAAATAAAAACTGAAATTCGATGAATTTGGATTTAAAATAAGAAACCTTTTTTTTTTTCAACCATAAACGCTCAATCAATTTTAGAAAAAAAAATCTTATTAGAAAAATAAAAATTTCATGTGGATCACGGCCAAATCGGGATACACAAAACAATGCATGACTATACTTTAAAATATTTTCATTAATTACAAAATAATAGAAAATATATATTAAATTATTACTAAAACATGTAAAAAATGAATTTTTCATCAGAAGAATGCATAAAAGTATAAACTGAAAGTAGATAAATTTGAATTTTAAATATAATTTTTTTTTAATCATATAAATACTGAATCAATTTCAGAAAAACAATCTTTTGAAACAATGCAGGATTCTACTTTAAAGCATTTTAATTAATTACAGAATAATAGAAAATAAAAAATACGTGTTACAATATTACTCAAATATGTGAAAACTTAATTTTTCATCAAAAGATAATAATAATAATAATAAAAGATAATTAGCATCTAAACTTAAATTCGATGAATTTAGATTTTAAGAATTAAACTTTACTTTTTCTTTTCAACTTTTCACCATATAAGTTCTTAATTAAAAAAAATACACATTCCAATCTCATAAAACTCTGAATCTCGTTTACAAAATAAATAAACGTAAATTTTTGCTTAAATCGTCTTTTTCTTAAATTGGAGAGCATTGGGGCTCGATGACTGCTTAAATCGGATCCTGAAAAATCCATTTAGCACCAGCTTGCCATGTTTTTCTTAAATCGGAAAGCATTCATGCTTGCGATGTTTGCTTACATCGGATCCTCCTAAATCGATTTAACACCAGCTTGTCATGTAAGCGGTAAATACACCAAATAAATAAATCGCTTTAAAGCCAATGGCTAAATCGCGATTTAAGACAATTGGCTAAATAGCGATTTTCGATGTGAGCTTAAACCGATTTAAGACCAATGGTTAAATCGGATTTCCGATGTAAGCTTTAAATTTAGGTCTTAAATCGATTTAAGGCCCAGGCCTAGCGGATAGCTACGATAACGCCAACGATTTCTAGTTTATTCTCCATTCCGTGACGTAAAACTGATGAGGTCCATTGTAAAGGTAAATACGATACTTTAAATATACGTTTAACCGATGTACCCTTATACACTTAAACGTATATTTTAAGGTATTCGTATTTCATAGAAACGTATTATACGTGTATCGTTTAAACGTATAACTGAAATGCGTATCCCATCGGGAGCACTACTTTAAACCAAGAATGATAAGTTTAAACTGGAAAAGAACCGAAATTTATTATTATTGCTCATAAATAGTGCTAGAGCTGCAGATATAATATCAATGTTTAGTTGGTAAGCAAACGACTCGGGAAGAATGTCAAAAAAGGTACCATAGAAATCAGACCATAATTAGGAAAATTGGGATGGTGGGGAGGGGCGTGAGGTGCTAATGGGATTGGTGACGAGCTGGAAAAGCACAGATTAATAAACTTGTAACCCAAATAACTTGGTTCCTAAACTAAAAATATAACAATTTAACCTGGTAAAAAAAGGATCTTATGCGAAATTTGATAGCAGTTCTACCTTTAAAATAGTAAAACCAAAAGAATAAATATATTACTTTGAAATTACAATAAAAAATATCGATGCAAAAGTTGGAGCACGATTGACCCCTACCAAAAAAAAGGAAGGATAGGGCGGAAAATAAAAAATCACATTAAAAGCTTTTCAACGATATGTTACATGGTATGGTTTGGAAAAAACAAAAGATATGATCCCAGAAGGGGCAGGTAAGCCCCAAACGGTCGGAGGGGCGACCTCAAATGAATCTTTGGTCAAGGTTTCAAAATTGGCTTTATAATAAAATAGAACAAGAATTGGACCATTTTTAAAATTGCATGCATATTTTGAACGGCCCTGTAAATTAAGTTTGGCGAGGAAGGGACGAACTTGATAAATACAACATAATAAACTAGTAGCCCGAATAACTAGGCTTCTAAACAAAAGTATAACGATTTAACCTAGTGTTGAATGCAGGGGGTGGCCCGGGGGGGCATACTCGCCGGAACATTGAAATGCCCCTCCCGGAAATTTTGAGATTTTATGCTTTTTAACAGACAAATGTGCAGGGGGAGTTGTTATGCTGTTGTATCAGCAGTGTTGAATTTAGACATTTTTCTTTCGGAAAGATTTCTGTGGATCTAGGGGGGTAGGGATTGGACTTTTGTCTATTAACCCTGTGGGGACGAGCGACCGGTATACGTGCCACGTAAGGTGCTCAGAATCCGTGACTATTCTCACCAGTAAATTTTTATTGTAAATGTTGCCTTATTTAATCCAAGCAATTTCCCAATTCAATTAGGCAAAAATTTCTGTTTTGAAAAACTGGTGATAAAAGATTAAAAATTCTATAAAAGACGCTCGGCCCGAAGGGGTTAAGCATAAAATCTCAAATCTTCCTGGGGGACATTTCAATGGTCCTGATAAGGGGTGGGGTTGACCACCCTTACCAGCCCCTGATTTCAACACATAATGAACGGAATTTCATCAATCTTAATATTCTGTTAGACATTGACACAAGTTGTTCGCGATTAGTTTTTCGTTGCGCTGCTATACTGCTTTTTTTTCATGATATTCGTGATAGCCATATCTCAAAACTAATGTACGAAATTTAATCAAACTACATATTCTGTTACACTTTCACATAAATAGATCCGTATACTTGGGTGTCGCTTTTATACTCTTTGAATTGGGATTTTCCGTTGCAGACATTTAAGAGGGTGTGGGTCGAAATTCAATGATTTGTTAGGAAAATGCAATGCGAATATTTTCTTTTTAAATGCACACACTTCAACGGACCTATACTTTTTGAATCCTCATGATGGGCATTGGTTATCATTTAAATTTGTCACTGTGATAGCGAATTTTGAAGTTTTAACATGCATCAGACAGAAGAAAGTTTAGGTATTGGCACATCTAACTACTGTACCTTCAGTTTTTGAAGGAAAATGATATTACATTCAGAGACATCGATTAAAAAATTTATAGTATCGGTTAAAAAAATCGAAATCGCCCATCACTACTCAACTCTTTGTGGACATTAACCCTTTCGGTACAGAGGAGCTGGCCGCGGATATACATCCGTGGTACGAGGAAGCTTTTCACAAGAGTGGTTGCACTGTACGGCAGCGTAAGTCGCGAAAACGTGTTTTGCGGCATTCATAGAAATCTCGAGTGCGATTGACACTAAACTTTTCATTCGGACCGCGACAGTCATTTGTGGCTGACGCGGCATTTAAAGTGTTTAAAAACATTTCTAAAATGCTTATACTGCTTTGTCGTAACCTAAACTAATCCTCGGCGGAAAACCGATTTCGACGGAATCTTATCTCGCAGGTCAGACAAAACAGTCTTGGCGCTCAATGTTTTAAAATCATATCTATTTCTTCACAGTACATTAAAGTAATTGCATTGATATAAATAATAGTACCCAGAGAACGTTTCGTGGATGTCGCAAATGGACGTCAGGAGTACCCAGAAAATATTTCGTGGATGCCGCAAGTAGGCGGCGGTTCTGCCCATAGAACGTTTCGTGGATGCCACAAATGGGCGGCAGGAGTACCCAGAAAAATGTTTTGTGGATGCCGGCAATAGGCGACAGTAGTACCCAGAGAGTGTTTCGCGACTACCACCAATAGGCGACGGTAGTACCCAGAGAACGTTTCGCAGCCGCCGCCAATGGGCGACAGTAGTACCGTGAGGGTTAATCAACAAAACGGATGTGATAACTTCTTGTATGTGAATAAACAATAAATGAGCTTTATCAATGTGAACTCTTCATATTACATACAGGGGCGGATCCAGAGAAAGTTTTTTTTTTTTGGGGGGGGGGGGGCGATACCGAGTGACATATAATCAACGTAGTCATAATTTCTGCTGCTCAAATCATTCCTTGCAGTTAATTATTAAATGAATATGAAATTATTAATGCGATTTGTAAATATTACAGACTCTCGATTATCCGAAACACTCGGTTATCCAACACTCTTATTATATAATCCCGCCCTCACCTCAAAATATGGTTTATTGTTACTTATTATGTCGAAAAATTAAAACGTTATAACAAAATTTATTTATTGAAAGTCTTATTTTTTTTTTCTTTTTACTCTTGTACTGTGGTAATTATTTATCTTATTTTTTGTTGTTTTAGTTATAGTGAAGTTTTAACAACGTTAATAACACAAGCCTGCGATGATTGTGTTTTTTAACTTCTGATAATTGATTTTGATGTATTTTTTAGCACTGAATCCGAAAATGACCTTCATTTTTAACCATCACTTCACGATTTTCGAAAATCGTAAATTTCGAAGTTTTCAAAAGTAAAAAAAAAAAAAAAAAAAAGCAAAAATCTCTCAAAGCAATTTGTCAAAGCTTTAACAAAAGAAGGTAACTGTTTTAAATACATCTGCGACAATTTTCTCAGCCTTATCAACCGCCAAAATAAAAGAGAATACCGAGATGAACCACATAAAGAAGATAAAAGGAAAAGCGCGAAGCAGAGCATGAGCGGTTCAAAGAAACTTCCAGGCATGGAATAAAATTATAAGGATTTTAAATACACAATATTTTACATGTTTAACTGTAAAAATGCATAGTATAAGCAAAAAAAAAAAAAAAAAATATGAAAAAAAAAACTTACGTCTATTTTATAGTAGCAGATTTTCCCAATAATTCAACTTTTTAAAAATTTGCGATTTAGGAAAAATTTTGACGTGATGGTGTGGTAAAAAATGAAGGTCATTTTTGGATTCAGCACTAAAAAATACATAAGAACCAATTATCGAAAGCTGAAAAACATAACCATCACACCCATTTTTTAATATCAGATTTCTGAAAGAGAATATTCTCTGAAAAAGCACCCCCTTCAGAAACCCGAAGGGTCCGTAACATCTTTGAAAGTCAAAATGGGTTATCTAAGTGGTGTGTCTCTCTTCACAGGCGCGGATCCAAGGAAGGAGGGGGGGGGGGAATCGTCACGATCGCCGACACCCCTTGGATAAAAAAATATGAATCCACCGATTATCGCGAATTTCGACAAATGGTCGCCGAAAAAAATCAATTTCGTCAATCGTTCGCAGGTCAAAGGATCACAAAAAACACGAATTTCGTCAAAGGATCGCGCAAAAAACGCCAATTTCGTCTAAAAATGTTGCATTTCGTCAAAGGATCACGAAAAAAAACGCGAATTTCGTCAAAGGATCGCATAAAAAACGAGAATTTCGTCAAAGGATCGCAGAAAAAATCGCGAATTTCGCCAAACAATTGCGAAAAAAGACTAATTTCGCGAAAGAATCGCGCAAAAAATGTAAATTTCGTCAACAGGTCTTGGAAAAAATGTGAATTTCGTCAAAGAATTGCGAAAAAAATAGGCGAATTTCATCAAAGGGCCGCGGAAAAATGCACACTCAGCACCAGGAGGAAATTACCCTAGGCGCGCACCCACGGGGGGGGGGGGGGTCGATCGGGACGGTCGCCCCCACCCTCAAGATATAAATCCAACTCTTTTAACGGCAATTTTAGCGGAACAGACAGACAAGCAAACGAAAACCAAACACTTTTCGGGTGTCAATGGTAAACCTCACTGACGTTTCGGCAATTAGTGATCAAAAAAGGATTATGTCCTGTCAAAAGGCATATGGCGCCATAATTTTTTACACTATGGGTTGAGGTTGGGAACGATGCCACTTCGTGTACCTTCTGTTGAATCTCTACAACAGAAATTGACAACGTTATGCGGATCCTTTTAAAGTGTTGAAACTTTTTCGTTCTTTCAAAGAAGCTGAAGTTCTAATTTCTGCATAACGATATTTTTGAGAAGTGCTTTATTGTTTGAGAAAAGAATGGGATTCATCGCAATTTCCAAAGAAAGAAAGAAACAAGAAAAAGAAAGGTCTTTTGAAAAATTCAAGCATCTTAACGTTTACTGAAGAAAGCCACTAATGTGTAAAAGATGTACTGTTATTGCCACCCACATTGATAATCAAAAGGATTATGTCCCAATCCTAGTCAATTTAAAGCTAAAATGCGTATAGTGTGTTGATTTCTTAAAAACCAACACGGTAAATTTGTTCTTCCCTTCTTTGTCCCGATCGAAACCCCCCCCCCCCCATCCCCATGGATGCGCGCCTAGGGGAATCTCCTCCCGGTACTAATTGTGCGTTTTTTTCCGCGGCCTTTTGACGAAATTCGTGTTTTTTCAACGATTCTTTGGCGAAATGTACTTATTTTTTTCGCAATTCTCTGCAGAAATTCGAACTTTACCAGTATTTATTTTTTTAATGTAATTTTAAGCATTCATAGAATAAGCGTTTTAAGTTAATTTGAATAATTAATTTTTTGTTTAATTTTTTTGTTATTTCATGTTTTTCTCATTCTGTAACTGTAAATAAATATTTGTTAATTTCTTTTCTATTTTAATTTAATGGACTGACACCCACCTGTTGATGAAACGTAGTTGGTTATAGCAGATGGATTGCTTTTCTTTCCGAAGTATTTCTCTTACAGGTGCTTTGCCCACTCACTTCGAAGGTCAGAATAAAACAAAATGCAAACCACTTTTAGTTTTTTTAATTGTAGGGTATATATTAATTACTATATACTTTCCTCTGTCACAAATCTTTTATTTAAGTGCCATAACCCTTACCGGCGCGGTGTCCTTAAAAAAGGACACCTAATTTTAATTCCAAAACTGACAACACCAAGAATAGTTAACTAAAATTTTCCTATTATAATGTACATGAAAAAAAGCAAGTTCGTATTCTCTTATAAATTCGTTTATAAATTGCGGTGTCAGTCCATTATTTCATCAGTTTATAAACAGAATTACCCTGCGCCGGTAAGGGTTAATCAACAACGAAGAATTTGGGGGTGAGATTTTATCCTGATCTTAATTCATCTTATGTTTGTAATTCATGAATTGTTGTCATGTTGACATGACTAGCAACTTATTATTAATTACTTGACCTGAAACTCCCCAACAGCTGCAGTTGACGTTGAAGGTCCTGATTTGCAAATTTGCTAGCGTAAAATATGCATAAAGAAGCCTTATAATAATGCATTCCATAGGGAAGGCTTTATAGTTCCTACCACTATTTTGAAAATAATATCTTCATCGTACCTTTCTATAGCATATTTAAAATAAAGTGATCATGAAGATTACTTACTAAGGGTTCTGGTAGGAACAATAAAATTTTCCCTATAGAATGCGACTCCTGATAATGTAAAACAAAATACATGACAAATGCAAAAACAAGCCATATAAAATATTTTTAAAATTTTTTGCTGTTTTATTTTGGTGAGTGTTTGTAATATTTAGCAAGAAATCTTGCTTTCTTAAAACTAAAATATGTCACAGTCCAAAGGAAGTATCAAAATTGATTAATAGCAAATAACAAATTTTGAAAATGAGCACTTAGATTACATTTTTGTATAAATTTCTTCTTGTATATCTCACAGAAAAAGTTTCTCACCAGAATGATTTAATAGATGCTTGTTTAAATCACCTTTTTCAGGAAATTTCTTGCTGCATATTTCACATATAAAAGGTTTCTCACTGGTATGAATTAATTGATGACAGCTTAAATGGCTCTTTCGAGAGAATTTCTTGCTGCATATTTCACACATAAAAGGTTTCTCACCAGTATGAAATAACAGATGATCGCGTAAATGGCTCTTCTGAGAGAATTTCTTGCTGCATATTTCACATACAAATGGTTGCTCACCAGTATGAATTAATAGATGACGGCTTAAATTGTTCTTTACAGAGAAATTCTTGCTACATATTTCACACATAAAAGGTTTATCACCAGAATGAATTAACAGATGCTTGCTTAAACTGGTCTTTTGAGAGAATTTCTTGCTGCATATTTCACACACAAACGGTTTCTCACCAGTATGAATTAACAGATGCTTGCTTAAACTAGTCTTTAGAGAGAATTTCTTGCTGCATATTTCACACATAAAAGGTTTCTCACCAGTATGAATTAACAGATGTGTGCTTAAATGGCTCTTTTGAGAGAATTTCTTGCTGCATATTTCACACATAAAACATTTCTCACCAGTATGAATTAATTGATGACAGCTTAAATGGCTCTTTCGAGAGAATTTCTTGCTGCATATTTCACACATAAAAGGTTTCTCACCAGTATGAATTAATAGATGATCGCTTAAACTGGTCTTTTGAGAGAATTTCTTGCTGCATATTTCACACACAAACGGTTTCTCACCAGTATGAATTAACAGATGCTTGCTTAAACTAGTCTTTAGAGAGAATTTCTTGCTGCATATTTCACACATAAAAGGTTTCTCACCAGTATGAATTAACAGATGTGTGCTTAAATGGCTCTTTCGAGAGAATTTCTTGCTGCATATTTCACACATAAAAGGTTTCTCACCAGTATGAATTAATAGATGATCGCTTAAATGGCTCTTCTGAGAGAATTTCTTGCTGCATATTTCACATACAAACGGTTGCTCACCAGTATGAATTAATAGGTGACGGCTTAAATTGTTCTTTACAGAGAATTTCTTGCAACATATTTCGCACATAAAAGGTTTATCACTAGTATGAATTAATAGATGGCGGCTTAAATCACTCTTTCCAGAGCATTTTTTGCTGCATATTTCACACACAAACGGTTTCTCACCAGTATGAATTAACAGATGCTTGCTTAAATGGCTCTTTTGAGAGAATTTCTTGCTGCATATTTCACACATAAAAGATTTCTCACAAGTATGAAATTCCAGATGTATTTTCAAATTACTCTTACTAGAGAATTTCTTGTTGCATATCTCACACAGAAAAGGTTTATCACTAGTATGATAACAAAGGTGAGCAGTTAAATGGAACCTTCGAGAAAATCCTTTGCTGCATACCTCACAAACAAATGGTTTTCCTTGCTGTGAGGCAGAAGCTGCTTTTCCAAAATGTTTTTGAAAAGAAATACTTTGCTGCATTTTTCACACTTTACAGACTGCCTTGAGCAATATGATATGTACGTACATTTATGGCTTTATGCATCTGCAATAAAAAAGAAGTCATTTACGACTTTTTATTATTAATTTAAAAACTATTTATGAGAAAATGGTCTCATCATGAAAAATTAAAATTAATGCAGAAAAATAATTAAAACAAAATGTCTACCATAGAATTAGAAACTAAGGTAAATTCATTGATAATCTAACACTCACAGAAGAAGGAGCATATCCAAAAAATTATTGGATACATTTCCTAACTGCCACAAAGATTAAAATAAATATAATTAAAAATACTTAAAATAAAATAAATAACTAATATAATTAATTTAAATAAAAAACTTTCCAGATTCCTGAAAACTTCCGATCATATGTAAATGATTGTGAATAAATTCTGCACTATTTATTATAATTTGCATTGCATTGAAATAAGTTTGCAGTATTTAAATTATTTATTAACATTTTTATCATGTTTCAAGCGTTGTATTCTTGGTTATATGTAAGGAAAATGCACGTTCTTCTACAATTTTGGAATACTATCCACTAGAGAATACTGTCCTATATCGCTCCTTTTAAGGAACTGTTCCAGCCGGAATCGTTCATCGAAAGGAACGAGTTCTTTGGAGTCGTTCCGAAAAAAAAGAACGAATCCAAGAAAAAAAGGAACGAATCCGAGAAAAAAGGAATGAATCTGAGTAAAATGAACGATTCCGAAAAAAAAGAGGAACGAATCAGAAAAAAAGGAACGACCCAAGAATAAATGAACGATTTTGAAAAATAAAGGATTGCAGGGGAAAAAGCACTTCCGAGATAAAGAAAACCACATGCAATCCATAATACAGTAGACACTCTCAAATTCACAAACGCCTAAATTCCGCACATAATCTCAGATGTAAACACTGAAAGTTTGTTTCATTTAGTTCTGCAGTTCGTTCATGCAGTAACGGGTAATGAATGATTTTCCAAAGTAACGATTCAGCACTTCGTATTAGAGAGAATACCCATTACTCAGTAGCGACCCGTTATTAGTAGTGGCGTAGCTAAGAGGGGGGGGGGGGGGCGGTCCGCCCCGGTTGTCACCCGATGTTTATTTGCAAATGCATATATATATATATAATTTTATAAGGTTTTGGGAAAGAATTCTGATATAAAATGAAATTTCTTGCGCACTAAGCAACAGAGTGAATTTTTTTCTTGGATAATCTGAAATTTTATACAGAATGGGATGTCTAAATTAAATATGCACTATTGAACAAATACCTACTTATCCAACGAGTGGGTAGCAAAAACAAACTTTAAAAGAAATAATTTTCTTCTGCATATCATTGACTTATGAGGACTATGGGATGAGTGATGAGTCGCTCCTGTCATTTTTAATGTGGAGGACAAAGGGTAAATAAGGAATGATATGGTCACTTTCTATGCTACTAGCCTTGAGTTCTTTTGCCTTTCTTTCAAAAGCGATTGCACCCACAGACAATATAATCTATAGTTGTCTGTGATTGCACCATTGAATTGCAGAAACTAATAGACCTCATGGTCACAGTCACTGTAATATTCAACCTAAGACTTCTGCATTTCGTATTATAGTAGCCCTAATTGAACCATCAAGAGAAGGCTGCTGTTCCAAAAATTTAAGACATTCGGTTCTGAAATGTTTTAAAAAATCAGTCATCAGTCCGAAAATTCCGACATATCGACATCCGAAATATCTCGAATTTCGACAAAAGGTCGCGGAAAAAAAATCAATTTCGTCAATCGTATGCAAAAAAAATCGCCAATTTCATCAAAGGATTGTGGAAAAAATGCAAATTTCATCAAAGAATTGATAAAAAACGCAAATTTCGTCAAAAAACCCCCACAAATTTCGTCAAAGGATCAATAAAAAAAACC